>CM031235.1:457928866-459342710 GCA_018340775.1 Taxus wallichiana var. yunnanensis | reverse complement strand
CGCATCCAAATAATAGAGTAGGTAACATTTTCATGTAGATTGTATTCAAAAGGAGTTTGTATAAATGGTAAAAAATAAATATGGAATTTATATAATATTATACCATAGAATTGGAATCGTTGTACCTTAGAGACCACTAATCTATCCTTAAAGGAAAATATATCATGTTCATAATGAAGCTATGTTATAAATCTAAATTATTAATATTTATTAGAAATCATATTGAAAAGCTACAAAATATAAAAATAAATCGGAGTTTATATAATGGATACATAAATATACATGTAAAATCATATCTTTAATCTGATAAACAGTATACAAATAGTTTTATCTACTTCTTACAAGATTTTGGCAGAATTATTTTACATTTATGAAAAATATAGAAACTCAGAATTATGACTGAGAATCTATAAAACAAGTTTTTACCTATGATTTCATCTACTCATTGCATCCTATTGGCCGCTAATCTATTCTTAACATTTAATATATGATGTTGATAATGAAGTTTTTTTATAAATCTAAATTGTTAATCTTTTCAATATAACAACAGACAAATATCAAGAGTGATCGTTAGGACTACAAAGACTATGTTGCCTATATAAAAACAACTAATCATGAGGGACCAAGGAAAATGAATGATTTTTCCAAATTATAATTATAGCCTAGTGGATGCTAGGGTAGAAATTTTTTTCTATGGTAGAGTTTATTCATAGAAAATCTATCATATTGAAAAGATACAAACAATAACAAAAAAATCCATAATTTATGTAATGGATATATAAATATACATGTAGAAAATTGTATGTAATTCAAAATAGAATTGGGGTTTCATAAATAGGTTGTCGAAACAACCAATTATATCATAAAAGCCTCAAAGCTATGTTAATTTTTGGCATAGATTAGCATGCTCAAAAGGAAGAATATATTAATTATAAAATGCATAGTGATTAAAATTAGATTTAATAATATTATTACATATATAATGTGTTTAACTTCCAATGTACATAAAATTAAAATAATGAAAACATTACATTTTTCTAATTCTACATGGAAAAACATATATAATTAGAAATAATTATCATATAATTGAATTCTCAATATATTTTTATAGTTTTGAATTAATTTTTTAACCTCATATATTTTCCTAAAATATCTAAGCGGCAACCATGTAAAAAATGTAATATGCATTAATTAGTGATGTTTCTTTGCATCATATTAATGAACAACATTAAACTATTTTTGGTTGTCCCAACCAAAATAAAATTAAAAATAAGGTGACTGTGCTAGAATCTATAACTATCCTAAAACAATCGTAAGAACGAGAACGAAAAATTCAAAATGAAAATAGCCAAAGAGAGACATAGAATGATGCAAATGGGAAAGCATTAAATAGAGATAAATACAAGAGCAGAAAAGTGATTAAATTTATTTCGTCAATGCACAAAAAAGTGATTTTTCATGAAGAATAAGGCATTTAGGCGTGAGATCAAACACAACTAGAAATTAAGGATTGAATGTGGAGCACGATTCAATAAGATAAAGAAGGGCTTGTGTAGATCACGATTGAAATGTCATGTAAAACATATTAACTAGTCGACTATAGAGAAAATAATAGATCTCGTAGTAAAAAACGGTACACCTTTACTATAAATACCTATTTGAGTAATATCTAAGATTATTTCATGCTTTATGTTGTTTGTGAAACCTCCATCTGCTACTTCGATCAAACAATCTACACAATTATTTTCATAATCTTTGTTGATATTCTCCTTCATGTGCATCCTTTGTGTGCATCTATTATGTGGTTCTTTTGTGTTCCTTCTCTTCAAAAATATTATAATCACATGCAAAAAAATCCGATTCGAACACTCATCCCTCGCAATCTACTAATGTACATATTTATTTTATTTTGAAGTCATGCTTTTATGATTGACCAAAAAATAAGAAACCATACTCAATATTTCTCTTAGGTATTTAATAATTTGTTTACCACATTCCATGAAATAAATTTAAAAAAAAAGAGCAGGATAAGAAAATTTGAAATTTTCAATTTACCCCTCTAAAAGAAAAAGGGCGGGCTATTGAAATTTAAAATATCTAAAAATGGAGATAAATTTGAATTTCCCTATTTTTTATTTTTCCATGGTCTTAAAATTAAAAATATAAATTTTTCATTATCTATAGTCTATAATAATATAAACATAATAAAATATATATTACACAACATATATTAAAACAAGCATAAAAATATATATATTATAAGAAAACAAAAGAAACAAAAACTAAACATAGTTTCAAGTTTATTATAATAATATACGATATTTACACTCCATTCTATATCAAAAATTATTTCTACAATGTTAGATATAGTGTTTCCTAGTTTAAATTAATTGTCTAATTAAAATGTGCCATGTGGCAAGTTCAACAAGATATTTGAGATACACAATAAAGCTAGTGATCCAAGATTATACAGATAGTATTACTGTATGGATATTTTAAAAATAAGAAATGTTTGAGCCTAGGCTCTTATATGTAATTTCTCTCAATAAGTTAAGGAGAATAGCAGGTGCTAAGCATTTTCTTTGATAAGAAAATATGTGAAACATGTCTTGAAAACCATGTATCTTATGAAAACTACATTCTAAGCCTAGCGATCCATAACTTTATAGATAGTGTTTAAAATGAGAAGAGGTAAAGGTAGGAGCTTAGCGGATGCTAAGCTAAACCATTATTTATTATTTTATGGCTACTTTGGAAATAAGAAACTTTTGAGCCCATGGTTTGATATGTCATTTTTGTCAAGAAGTAAAGGAGCTTAGCGGACGCTAATAATTTTCTTTGATATAAGTATGAGTTGAAAACCATGTATCTCATTGGTGTTGAGGTGATAATGTTAAGTGGGATCTACCACTATAGTACTCCCCAATATTATTAAAGTTTGTCTAATCAAATTGTATTGTGAAGGCCTTTAATATCTAATAGTTTAGTGGCCTAATAGATTTTCCCACCGATATTGATTTGGGTGATCCTCTCAAGATCAATATCAACAATGTTCACATTTATAAAGTCTAGTATTAAAGACTAAGATTAGAATGTAAGACACGTTCGATGATCATTGTATAAACCAATCAAGAGAAATAGATCTATAGACATTGTAAAAGACTAATGGAGTGAAGTGAAAGAGTTGGGTTAAACTTGTGAGAATTCTTAATATAGATAGTGATTTACCAGTGGATTATTTTCCTTTGGGTTTCTCCACTTAAATCTGGTGTTATCTACCTTTTTTTTTTTTTTATTTTTCTTTCATCTCTTGCTCATTAATCTTTGTTATTCGCTAACTATTTTAAGCTATTTTTGTGTCTGATAAATTGCACATCATAATCTATATTCGTTGACATTATAATGGTAGATCTATAATATGTTGATTACATTTCCCATGTTAAATCTAACATGGTATCATATCTGGTGATTGTTTATGTGCAAGATCGATCTAGAAGTTTTTAACTTGAAGAGGTGAAGAAGATTGAATTTATTTGTGGATCTACAAAATCTTAAAATTTCTACAGCTATCTTCAAGCTAACCAGGTTTAAATTTCAAATTCCCACCCAAATATTTTTTGAAATATAGGTGAAATATTGGCTAAGTGGCTCTTTAGATCTTGTTTGAGATTTTTTATGCTTAGATAGTTTCTTGAACATCTTGTTTCAGTATTTTACGGTTTAAATCCATTGTCTACAAGATTATTCTAAGTTATTTGAGCCAATTATAGCCGTTTGTGATGTTTTTGACTTTGGATCCAAAATACTTATTTAGATACAATTTTTTGGGGATTGTAAGTCCATTCTAACAAAGATAAATCTTTAATTTTCACTAGTTTTTTCTTTGTGAAGCTTGGTCTAATCATTTTGTGCCATCTAGTTTCGCATTTTGATTTTATTCTTTAAATCCTATCATTTTTGTGAATCTTAGACCAATAAAATTTCTCCAAATAGCTTTGTTTTCTTTTTTCACATTTGCAAAGCCATATCCACTCTTAGAGTGCCAAGTGGCTTCAATCCGACATGTTTTTGTCTTTGCAAAGCCAAATCCAATCATAAGGCTCCATATTTCTTCACTTTTTCAGTCATATTGTTTATTTGATTGTCAATTTCGAAATGCGAGCCAATAAGGGATTTACGTGTGTCTCCATGTTTTCAGACTTGGATTAGTTGTCCTATGTCCTTTATGAAATTTGAGCCAATAAGATTTCTCCAAGTAGCCAAATATTTCACAATTTTACTATTTTATTCTAGTTTTCTTATGACATATGTAAAAGGTAAACCAATAAAATTTCTCCAAGTATCGTTTTATTTTGCATTTTTCATAGTTGTGAAATCCAAGCCAATAAAATTGCTCCATATTTCAAATTTTTCAAAGATTTCATTTGTAGCGAGAGTTAGCCAATAAGAATTATCCACCTTATCATTTTTCTCGGTCTTTGTCGACTTGCGAAAAGAAAACAATTTAAAAGGCTCCACATGTTTTCAGTTTCCTTTAGTCATTTTTGTTACACTGCTGCAAGTGCAAACCCATAGTATTTAGACACGTACATCTATTTTTTCCACATTTGTCTTCCTCTGTCATTTGTGAAGTGTGATCCATCTAGAAGGCTCCACTTATCTTTTGTTGGCTTAGTATTTTTCTAATTATAAAATCATGAACCAATTATTTTTGGACACGTTTATTAATATTTTAATTGTGTCATTATTCACAAGTTTCAGGGTGTTGGTATTTTCTTTGACTTAGCCACTTAGACTACAACAGTTGTCTTGTGACTTTTTTTGGACCTGAAATTTATTTTAAGGACTTTAAGTCTTCTCAAAGCAATATATTAAAATTTTTGTGGAAATCCGCCAAGTATTTATTCTTTAGCTATTTTATTTTTGACAAGTGGCTCTGTTTGACTAAGACTTTGATTTAATATTGTGTCAACATGCAAAAGAGTGATCCAATTAATTTTAGACCCATGTATTTACTTTTCTCTATTGTCAGTCTTGTCATAGTTTTTTTGACGTGTGTTTATTTTGTTTATAGTCATGGACCCGAAAAGGAATTGAATTTAATTTAAAAATATTTAGCATCCACCTGAGGATCTATTTTAAAGTTGACATGTGCCTCTCTTGGTATTGTTGATCTATGCCATGTGTCACCCCCACCTTGGATGTTTTTTAACTTGTCTTTATTTTCTAAGTAGCTCATTTTTGAGCTCAAATAGCTTTCTTTGAGCTCGCCCCTTCAAGTTGCTAAATAACTCATCGAGCTACTCTAACCTGACTCATTCTCGAGCTTGGTTAGCTCAATAAGAACTTGACCTCAACTAAGATATGTCAAATTGATCTTAAATTTGACCAAATCAAGCTATTTTTTGATCAATTTAAAGTTGTTTGCATTCATATAGAAAATTAAAATATATGTAGCTAGTTTTTTGTCTTTGTTTGGCTTCCTTGATTTGTTTTTAGTTATATTTGTCTCCATTTCCATTAGAGCATTAAAATGGCTAGTTCTTCTAGTTTTACTTTAGATAAGTCTCAACTCTTAAATGGAACAAATTATAATATATAGAGAGTTCAATTAAAATCTTGTTTTATGGCAAGAAATCTATGGAATCTTGTGGTCGGTGTTGAAAAATGTCCCACACGGACACAAGCTACCCATAAAAATATTAGCTCCTTCTTTTAGAGATATCTGAAGCTATTACCATCCTATTGCAAAGCATTAGAGATGAATTCTTAATGTATATAGGCCATATGGACTCGCCTGCAGATGCATGGAAGAAATTAGAAACCATGTATGAAGGAAATAGGTTGTATAAGATCATTAAAATGGTTTTAGAGTTGTTTACAACACGTATGAAGGGGGAGAAAAATTGTCAATTATTTAGCTAAAATTAAGAACATTAAAGCTAAATTATATGATTGTAACTATGGAATATTTTAAAATAATCTTCTATATTTCATTATACATATAAATATATACAAAAATTTCAGAAATTTTATCTCCATTCTTAAATCTAAGTATCATAATGAGAATGATTTGCTTGATTTAGTAACTTTGTCTTATTTGTTAATTCAATAAGAGCATGTTATGGAAATTTTTGATTCCAAAGATAATTCTACTCATGCACTTCTCACTCAAGAATAAAAAAGTAAACCTTCTAGATTCATAAATAAAAACCATCTCTTAAACCCCCTTGTAAAGACAAGAAATCAGAAACTTAAGAGTAAGTTTTGATGGTAGATGTCACAACTGTGGAAAATTTGGCCATAAGAAAGAGGATTGTAAATCCAAAAAGAAGTCAAATTTCAGAAATAGGAAATGGAATAAATCAGATCAAAATCAAGATGAAATTGATGAGAACAATCATAGAGATAATGTAATAACTCTATGAACTATATAAAAATCATAACTATAATTGAAAACATGCACAAAATGTTTTTTTAAAGATTTTTCTTCAGTTTTCTCTGGTATTTTAGCATATATGACATGTCTAGACTTCAAAAGGGTGCCTACATGGTCATTTTTCAAAGCAAAATTCACATAAATCCATGAGTGTGTCCACTATTTAATGGATCATGTTTTCAGTGAATGCTTGGTTATTCTTGAATAATTTGATTATTTGTTCAGATGTGTTATCTATCAAGTCTTATCTCATTATGTAAAGACTTAGAATATGAAGATATGCATATGTTGATAAATGATTTTATGTTATTAAGTAAAATATTATTATATGGATATCAAATGAAACTTGGGGATGCCTTTGTGTTTGTATTGGAGACGTCCAATACTGATTGTATCTAATATATATTTTATAAAGTATTATATGTTAGAAGTATTTTAACATATTTTTAGTTTTTAAGCATAGTGATATGTTAGTTGTTATACAACTAGTGTTTAACCTTTATACTTGGTTAAAAGTGAAAATCTGTATGATTTATATTATGCTTATTATGATATTTGTTGATGTTGTGTTAGATATTTAGCTTTGAAGTTTTGATGCAAGTGCCATCACTTGGAGTAGAAAAAGATCCATGTGGCTAAAGAGGTTGTTGGAAGTGATACACATAGGAGCTAAAGGAATTATTCCTCCTCTATGTGAAGGCCATATTGCTCTTGATAAAGAATCCAATTCAACATCGATATTATGTTGCAGATACCTTCCCCAAGCCATTATGTGTTGGGAACTACTGCAAGTTTTGTGCCTTATTGGGCCTATCAGAGTTTCCATTGAGGGGGAGTGTGTATGAAAATGCCACCACTTGTTGGCTTATAATAAATTATCTGGGTCATATTTTAAGAGTGGATCATTACCACCCACATTATATGTAACAAAGTTATCCTTTAGGGATTGGTTACACATGGTTGTACCATTGTATGTAAAATTCCAATAATTCCTCTGGTTTTTAATGAGTAAATGTGTCACATTATGTGAACTTACATGTAAATCATAGTAAAGCTTTAGTTATGGGTATGCCATAATTTATACAAGGATCCATAATTTGATGTAAGTCTTCATATGTAAAATAATTGGTCTTAAGAATTTATGTATGGGAAGATCTATGGATTTACCTTGTTTGCATGCTATCCTGAATCACTATTGTTGATTCAAGGAATTTGGCATGTCTATTTTTTATTCCCACTTAACATTAAAGGGGAGTGTTTAGGTGATAATGTCAAGTGGGATATACCACTACAGTACACCCCAATATTATTAAATTTTGTGAAATTAAATTGTTTTTTGAAGGTCATTCACATTTATGAGTGAAGCGGCCTAACCAATTCACCCACCCACATTGATTTTGGTGATCCATCTCGGAATTGGCTATCAACAACATTTACATTTGTACATTCCATTATTAAAGAATGAGATCTAAATATAATACATGTTAGATGATCATTTTATAAACTCTTCAAGATAAATATCTCTACTGATATTGTAAGAGACCAATGGAGTGAATTTGAATTATTAGGTTAAACTCATGAGAATTCTAAATACAAATAGTGTTTTACCAATAGATTTTTTTCCTTCGGGTTTCTCCACTTAAATCTAGTGTTATCTATCTCTTTTACTTGTTCTTATTTTCTTTAAACTCTTTCTCGTTAGGATCTATTTTAAGCTATTTTTGTGTTTTATCGAGTGTACACCGTAATCTATAGTCATCGACATTCTAATGGTGGATTTGTAATCCATTGATTACATTTCCTAAATCTAACACTTAGAACTACATACCATAGCTAGGGATCAAAAACTCTAAAGATAGTGTTTAAAATGAGAAGAGGTAAAGGTAGAGCCTATCAACCACTAAGCTATACCATGATTTGTTATTTTATGGCTATTTTCAAAATAAGAAACTTTTGAGACTAGGGTCTGATATGTTATTTCCTTTAATAAGTAAAGGATATTATCAGTTCTGCAAACCATTTTCCTTGATAGTAAATGATGTAAATTATGAGTTGAAAACCATGTCTCTTATGGGAACTACATATTAAGGTTAGTGATCCAAAAATTTAAATATTATGTTTATATTGATAAGAGGTAAAGTTAGGATCCTAGCAACTAGTAAGCTATACCATAGGTTTCTATTTTATGGCTATTTTCAAAAATAAAAACTTTTGAGTCTATGGGAAACACATAATATGTATCGATCCATTTAGAGGGTATGTAATGCAATACTTTCTCTCCATCACACATGGCCTATCAAATACAGAACAATTAAAATAAATGGATAAAACTATCATTCAAGATCCATGCACATAGTGTTGAAATAAAAACAAATAATCCTAGCGGTCATTATGGCATTCCATTCAATACGTACAAAATCTTAGCGGTCACTAAGCATTTTATCTCATACGAACAGATGTGAATTATATGTTACAAACAATACATCTTGTGAGTACTACATAATCCATGAAAACATAGTAGCAACCCAAATCTATATACATATGGTATTTATAATGACTGGTAGTAATGGTGGGAGCCTAGCGACCACTAAACTAGAGCATGATCTTTTATTTTATCATTGTTTTCAAATTATTAAACTGTTGAACCTAGCATCCACTATGTCGTTACTTTCGATAAGGAAAAAATTCTTAGCATTTGCTAAGCATTTTCTCCCATAATATCTGATGTGAATTATGTGTTTCAAATAATATACCTTATGGGAAATGCATAAGATTTCATCCCTTTGTATGGTATATAGTGTAGTTATTGTCTCTGTCAGTGCATTCCACCAACCCGATATAATTATAATCAATTGAAAAAATAGTGATCTAAAGTCATCGAGATAGTGTTTACAATGACTATGATGGTAGGATCCTACCGGTCACTCAGCTAGGTCATGATTTATTATTTTACCGTAGTTTTCATTAAATGAAAATTTTTAAACTAACACGTCATTGTGTTGTTACTTTTGATAAGTAATGAAACTAAGTGTTAGGTAAACAATTTTTCTCGATACAAAACATTGTGAATTATATGTTACAAATAATATATTTTATGGACAATACATATGGATTGATCCCTATTGAGGATTTGTAGTGTATCACTTGTTTCCACCATGGATAGTCTATCGAATATGATAGAATTATAATCAATGAAAATCACTAGTGAGCCAAAAGTGTACAGACAATGATTACAATGACAAGATGAAATGGTGGGACCCTAGCTTCCGCTAAGCTAGGTCATGATTTGTTATTTTATCGCTATTTTTAAATTCTTAGTGTTTTTTACCCTCAATGGATACAACGTATCGAATGATAAATGTTTGCATCCTAAGAAGATTGGCACTATAAATAAGTTAACATAAGTTCAAACAATTTGGAATAAATTTCTTCAATTAGTATTTTAAATCTAACTTATAGTCAAAGTAAGAGAGAATAGACCCTTGTTTTAGTGGTACTAAAAAACATTGTTAATAATTTTTTTTTTTATCAAATATGTTTAACCCACCATGTCCTTATAGAGAGAATTGTTTCCACAAAAAAGGATATTGTGAAGAGGGCCATACTTATGTTTAGAAAAATTGTAATCATTCTCATTTGTTTTTGATAGCTTGTTGTGGAATTTCCCACCAAGCGTTATGCTTAGAATATCATACTTAGAGTATTTATAGACATTAAAACATAATGAATAAAGTATTTCCTATATAGATATATTTCACATTGTCTTATATAACAAATAATGATGAGCTATCACTATCTTTGTTAATGTGATTTGTTGCTCAAATAATCTCCTCAAAATACCAAACAATATATTTTCTAACCACTATCCTTTAAACATGTTCATTAGTATTTTTAAAGGCATCTAATCTTCACTGCTAAAGTATGCCCAATATACACATAAATCACATCATCTTCTAAAACAAAAAATACCAAACTACCATAAAGTCTCTTCAAAATACCAAAGATTACATCTTAATGTCCTCTATGGTTTATCATTAAATAGGTGTAAATGGCTTAAAAAATGTTTTAGGCTATTCTTTTATATGTTGACTAGAAGTCTATCTACCACTAAAGTGTGTATTTTTTAACGTTCCTATCATGCCATCTATATAATGTTATAGATTTTCTAGCTCATATGTAATACTTTCAAAAGGTGTAAATGGTTTTGTATCTTTCAATGCATCATAATTCGATTTCAAATTTCTATAAAAATTGTTATTATTGATATGATACACAAAATATGAATTATTATAACCAATTGAATGATGCATACGATGTCCTATCGAATCATAGTAGTCGCTAACCATTAAGTTAATTACTTTGTTATGATACACAATAAATAAATATAGAGGGTGGTGTCTGCTAGGGTAGTATTTAAATTCCTTAACAAAGAATGTGAGAAAAACACTTTAAAGTTCAAAACTACTATATTTTACTCTAAATATAGGTAAAATGTCTTCCATTGTTCACGATCCATTCAGAACAATTCCATTCATCATAGGTGGTATTGGTTACAAGAAAAGAGATGAGGAATGGTTTGTTGAAATTATTTCCCCTAAAAATACCATGTCGACGTATGGTTGTTTTTTCCGAAAATCACGAGGAAGTTGGTATTGTTCTATCATCAAAAGTTATTGATTTGGGGACACTACGTGTCCGGTCGAACACTTTGACTTTTAAAACAATAATTTTCTTATCATAGATATAGAGTTGGATGATTATTTGTTTAGGAAATGGGAAATGCATACCTCCATAAATAGTGGACCATAATCCTGTTCAAAATATGGTTGGAATTTTGGGATTCTAACCAATTCGGATAAAATCGGTGTTCAAATGTAGAAGACATTCAAAATTGTATATTCGTAGTATTCAAAAATTGTATAGAAATGAGAAAACATCTTCTGTTTGTCATTTCTTGCATATAAAAGGTTTTATTTCACCTCCAAAACATGCCAAGTTGTTTACTATGTTGAGGTGAACATATTTGACTAAATTGGAGATAGAACCATCTAAATAAAAATTACATGGGTTGAAAAGGAATACTAAATAAATCGGGTCTTTTGCACCTAGTGTAATAGTAGACACAATTTATTCTTATTGCCGAGAGAATAAAAGGAGACAAAAAAATGAGAGAAAAATTTCTACATTATTTGAGAAATAAACATCCAGATAATATTGTATTGACATCCTACAGTGAATCCAATCTAATTAAAAAATTTGAATTGCATGAATCACACAACCACCGGTTGTCTATACTATTAGGTGAAGAGAGAAATCAAAAAATAAAATTTGATTCCCATATAAAGGTAAAAAGGAAAAACGGAAAAAATATCATGAGGTGGAAGAATTTCTTTCTCATTGCAAATCTCGATAAATATTAAACAAATATTTTATGTCGCTAGAAGGAAATATACTAGCAAGGATGGAAGTCACAATTTTTTTCTTGTAAATGTGTATATCCATTCTAGCTTCCATCATCTATATCAGTTATTCCTTTGACTAATCCTTTCAATGTTGAATGTGTGATCACTGATTTTTGTAATTTGGCTAGTGATATTTCTTCTGATGTCATAATGGAGCTTCTAAAAGTTATCAAAACCAAGTGTGCTAGTTTGTATTATTATTGTTCTAATACCATTTGTTATTCAAAATATTAAGCGACACAAAGATAAAAGATACATGGAAAAGGTTAAAGACATCGGATTATCAATTCTGGATGGATGCTATAGACTCTAAAATAGAAATGAGATATTTAAAATTTTGTTTCTTATGTACACAATATCTTTCATACACAACCATGACCATAATGATGATTATAGTGAAGAGGTCACTATGGATTGGATGGAGAAACTACCACAAAAATTAGTAACTGCAAGGGAAATTATCCTACAAGGAAACATCCAACCTTTTCTTTACGAAATATTTTATGAGTTCTAGGCTGAGATGTTCACTCGATGTTGTTAAAAAAATTCTCTAGTACTAGTGCTTTACAATGGCATTGTCACACTTTGTGCATTGGTGGATTCCAAATTATTTGTTGTTTTTATTGTTGAGACACATAGTCAAGAAATGTTTCTAAAACATTACTATTCTCATATGAAGAAAGGTTCATCTCTGAAAACAACTTCAACAAGTGATTTTTGTTTAATGGATTTTAACCTAAATATGTTACTTATATAATTATTGTTTATGCAGACAACCACAAAGATATAAAATTTGATGTACAACTATTTCACCGTGACGCTACACAACCAATTCAACATGGTGATTTACTTTCAATCATTTTATAAATATGTTTAATGAGCTCTATCTTCAATTGCCATGGTTTTCAATTTTTTTAACAAACTTATGTTTTTTATAGTTCAAATGATAGATGTGGAGTACACGGGAACATCTAACATGAATACGCTATCAAATCTAGGTATTTTAATCATTTGAATTTAGAAATAAAACCGTCAAGCAACCCCACACATTTATATGACAATAAATGATTATGAATACAACCAAAAACAAGACAACGTAATTGTGAAGGGTGTGGAAGTTTCCAACATGAATAAACACTAACAACCTGGTATGATATCCATGTGTATTTTACAACAAAATTATTTATAAGGCCCACAAATTTATAGGAAACAATAACTAACATACATTATTTTATATGCTTTGCATAGGGTCGAAGAAAAAGTTTAACAAAATAAAAAAATAACAAAGTACATAGAGCTTAGAGGAATCTATGCATCCATGTTCAATACATTAATGGTTTGACTAAAAAAATTACATTCGTCAATATCTTACTAATTTACAAAGGCATATTGTCTACAATGTTTGACTAATTCACTATTGCATACTGTATGCTTACATTGAATTGACATTATTATGGATTCAACATCATCATAAACATAAATATATACGGCTTGATCCTGCTCATACGTATGTAAAGTAAAACTTGGCTAGCCTCATTATAGGTTGTCAAAGCTAAGTGCGGTTCATCCAATGATGGGATAGCCTCATGGTTGCAAATTATCATCAATAATTAAGGACTATTTTACGCCAAATGTTTGTTCAATGAATATAAGCGTAGCCTAACAGACGTTAAATTTAAATTGTAACATAGAGAATAATTGATATTGTACTTACCATATCACCACATAAACCACTATTTTTATCCATTTAAGCTTTCATTTACCACACCATGAAATCGATTATGAATTGATTAATGTTTATTTCAAATACATTATGCTCACATTTTCAATAAAAATAAATAGATTATGAATTTATGATTTTTTATTTTAAATATCTCTTGCATCAATGGATCCGGCATCATGTAAAGGCGGTGTAATCCAATCCGCAATCTCAATCGGTAATTATCATCTGTAAGCTAAAATGTTGCTTATTTCAATTGGTTATAATTTATATGCAGCCATCGAAAATATTTTTTTACTTCCCTATAGGTAACAATAAGATTTATTTACTTATTTTGTATATGGAGGACCTGCTATATGGGATAAAAAAACATACAATAGGAATATTTCATTCAGTTCGGTATGAAAGTTGTCAACCTACAAGGCGGCTTGTCGAATTTTTTAAATAATTATCACCATATTGTGAACTAGGATTCTTGTCTGAAAATATCATTTCTGCTAATGTTAAAAAGATATCAATGGGCTTCAATAAAAAATATCAATTATATTGAATCCAAGACTCACTTAGGGAAAGGAACATTGCAATATAGTCGAGGGAATAACAATAAGAGACCTAGAAAAGGTTTGGAGTAGAAATAATTTTTCATACAGTTCTAAAAACACTTTGTGTATTACATTAGGTGCAAAGGGAAACCCTCTTGAAAATTTTATGGTGGGGATGAAAAAGAAAACGCAAAATACTTGTAAAAATATAAATGGTTGATGGCATATTTATACAAAAATATCACAAATAGTGTCTTAGGAATTGAATGTGGTAGAGATCATAAAATAATTCAGAGCAAGATAATGCTAAATAACTATTTATCTTTTCGAATGTTGTTATGATGGTACTACTTAACATTGTCAATAATATATACATACATATGTTATTATGAAATTACTGTGTAACTCTATTATATTATGATGATATTGTCAAAATATAAGTTGGGAGGATTTATATTTTCACTGATTATAAGTTGACAATATGATTGAATAACTTATGTGGTGAATTATCAAAAAAAATTTCCCTTGAAAAATTGTAAAATAGTTTTTTTACATTGTTCATAAAATAAATATAAAATTATATTGTATATAATTAATTGTTTTAAATATTTTTTTAATATATAAATAAATCTATAGAAAAATTGATTGTCACATCTATAATATTCAAGTCAAATGTGATGGGTATTTCAAATATTTGCAACTATCTTAAGGATAAAAAACAATAAAGAAATATCTAAACGGAATCAAATTTAACACCACGTTGTGGCCTTTATTACAGCCATTGAAGGGAAAACAAACGATGTTCATTATCCTCGTATAAAATAGAAACATGTTCTCTACATAACATGTCATAAATAATTCCTAGCGTCCGCTAGACCGTATAAAACAGAAACATGCTCAGATATACAACAAAGCATTAATAATTCTTAAGCATCATCATTAGCTTTGTTTAAAAACATAGACTTTTTCTTTATATAACAAATCATAAATAATGGTTGGCAGCCACTAGCCCTTTTAAAACATAAACACATTCAGTAAATAAAAATCATAAATAATTCTTCGCAGTGTTAGCCCATGTAAAACATATACATGTTATATGTATTCCAAAGCATAGAAAAATGTCTAGTGGACACTAGCCCATATAATGGATTCCAATATTTGAATTTTGGATTCTAATATATTGGACATTGGAGTGCAATAAATTCTAATACATGTGATTTATGATTCCAATATATGGGATTTTGGATTCCAATATATGTGATTTTGGATTCTAATATATGCAATATTGGAATCCAATATGTGCGATTTTGGAGTCCAAATAATTCCAATATTTAACATTTAAGAATCCATAACAAGTAGTTTTGGATTCCAATATTTTCTATATATTTTCTGCTTGGACTAGAATAAGTCTTGATTTAGTGAAATAAGTGGTAGAGGTTTGGTATATCGGTCTAGTAGTAAATAGAAATTTGTATATTTTTGGAGTTATAAGATCCCTCTCATCCACTTCCATACCATGTTGAAGGGTTCATTTTAAGACCCCGTCTGAAAAACTAGTTTAGAATGGGTGGTAAATCTCCAAAATTGACTTTCAAATTGATGGCTGATTTTTAAAACATTGTTTCATGGCGAATGAGATCTGGCAGGTCGTAATTTTCCTAGATCTCATATAGTTGGATGGTCATCTCTCCCCTATTATATAGATAGGGTTTGACATCCGTCTCTTCTACATTATATGGATTATGATATACATTCATATCTCCCCGTTAGATAGATAGGGTTAGACAATGGTCTCTTTTGTATTTTACGGATGGTGTTGGACTATCGTCTTTCCCATATTAGACGGATAGGGTTGGACGGTTATCTCTTTTGTATTGTATGTAATTTGTTGGATGGTCATGTCTCTCATGTTATATGGATAAATTTTCATGATCATCTCTTCTACATCATACAAAGAGTGTCGGATGGCCATCCCTCCCTTGTTAGATGGATAGGGTTGGACGACTATCTCTTCTACATTATACGAACTATGTTGGAAGACTATCTCTCCCTTGTTATAGAGATTGGGTTTGACAACCATTTCTTATGCATTGTATGGATTATGTTATATGGTTATCTCTCCCATGTTAGATAGATAGGGTTAGATGGTTGTCTCTCCCTTGTTAGACAGATAGGGTTAGACATTCGTCTCTTCAGTATTGTATGGACCGTGTGTTGGATGGTCATATCTCTCATGTTAGATGGATAGGATTGGATGATTGTCTCTTTGACACTGGATGGTCATCTATCATTCTTAGATAGTGTTGAGTTAGATGATCACTTAGACAAGAAATAAATACATATAAAATACATTGGGCTATGTATTATACCTCAATGAATATTTGCACATTTTGATTATAAACATTGGTGAAATGCATGCATAAGTTAATTTTTACATATAAATAGTTAGTAAAATGACCAATACAAATGACTTTTAAATGGAAATTTTATGCAAACCGGATGGCAATGGATTGCTAAAAATTCACCATTTCCAATTTCCAAAATCCTTCATATTTGCAATTTTACAAAAATTCGCACTAAAATTTTCCGTACCACGTTGCATTGAATTATAGTGTAAATACTTAATTATTTTTATATTGTTTGAATTTTTTTGTTTAGTTTTATTAAAACTCTAATTAACACAAAAAAAAATACAACAAAAACCAAAATATCATGGCATCCAGAGACTAGGCTTTTTCAAAACAAGTTAACGAAGGGGGAACCCTTTTGATATCTATGTAGTCACCATTTTAAATTATCAAAAACCCATTATGGTGATGATAAAATATCCCATTAAAGTTATTATAGAAACCCTGAAATTTTCACATATGAGGACCACACACAAATAGACCACTTTATTTATCAAACTCATGATGGAATCATTCAAAATCTTATAGATCTATGCGAAAAAAATCCTTCTAATTTCAACCATGAAATACTAGCCAACCTCATAAGCCAAGCTGAATTACCACCTTCTATAAGTTAACATGTTGGAAGCATAATGGAATGAAGGGGGTGAATCAATCCTATAAAACTTTTTATCATTTTCCAAAACATACATTCAACATTCAAACCAATCACTTAATCATTCATGAACCATGTGAGCTTATTATGTGTGTATTAGACATTCACAAGTGCAGTATTCAAAAGAGAGAACACATAGCACAATATATATGTGGGAAACCCTCAAGGGGAAGAAAACCCACTAAAATCATTTCTTATATTACTCAAATAATTTAATTTCAAGAATATTACACATCCTGTAAGATTTTTTTAGTGAGGCACCAACCCCATAAGGAGCACCAACCCCTAAACCTTTATTAATATTACTCACAACAAAGGACTCCTATGAATATGAATCATCATAGGAGCTTTTGTAAATTAATGATCAAATAAAATATAATTCTCACACATTATTGTGATTCAAGTTCACATCCAAATACAATAAACCCTTATCCAAACAATCTATCTCCTATCTCTCTCAAGTCTTCTTCTTCATGGGTTAAATGTATCAATTTCCCTTACACATTGGATCCTACAACTTTCTTAGGTATTAATCCTCTTCTTAGATCTATTATTAATGCCTCTTCATTCCTAAGGTATTCATCAATCTTCTCATCTATTTTATTAACCCCTCTTCACTTTTTAATAGGTCATGCATAACCTTATGGACACCACTAATCAAAAATGACTCATTACATGCACTTTTATACCCAACACTAGCTTACTGCAACACCCTTACACCATACATGAAAAAATATGTTGGCAATCACAACTAAAAATCATAAAAATAATAGTATATAAATAAAAAAAAATTACACTAGGTCGGAAGAGGTCACAACAACATGAAAAAGCACCATGACTCTCCAAAAGCTCAAAACAAGCATTCCAAGCTCCAACGAATTCTCTAAAATATCCAAGGTATTATAAAATATTTTTAATGCTTAAGAATATCTAAAACATTAATACACAAGTATTTAGAATCATAAAAATCACAAGAATCATTTAAACATCCATCTTTACCATGAAGCTCTCCAAGAAGCAAGAAAGCCTAGTAGGTCTTCAATTCCTAGAAATTCATTCTTGAATACTTGACCAACTTGACATAGAAAATCTCTTCATTATGACTCATGAAATATACCAATAGAATTTAATTTGAGTATATCTTTTAAAAACTACATTTACTTCCAAATTTAAGTGGAACACCTAAAATATCGAATTCTACAACTACTCCAAACTGACTTTACGACACTAAAACTAGGTATTCAAAAAGATCTAGTTAACCTATCAAATAAAACCATATATCATTAGAAATTTATCTAGGTTTATTTTCCATTAAAAATCACTTTATCTTATAGATCCTAGTGGAAGGCCTTCAACCATGACAATCTCTTAAACTACTCATTCATGCTTATAGGACTAAAGAACTAGTCCCGAGAGAAACGTGATCCATAGAATGTAAATTCACTTCCATGATCAACCACCACCTAAAAATATCAATGGAACTTTTAGCAACATGTAAAATAATTAAGAATCATAGCTTACATGGATAAATCTTACCCAAAACTTGTGTTTCAGCCACCTTCTTAAGAAGGCCAACTAGGGATTTGAAGGACAATTTCTCTTAGACTAAAAAAATTCACCGTATCAAACCAAGACATCAAAAACATCATACCAGGTTTGAACATGCTTTCCATGACCAAAACCATCAACTCTATAAAGAAATTTCATCAAATTCACCTCAAATCATAAGACTAGTATTCTAGCTTTTAAGGCCAAAATCAATAGGCTGACTTCAAGCACCTATAACTCAAAATTTATCCATTTTACCTACAATATGCTTTCCATGTATACTTATATAATCTCATAATAATTATTGAACAATTCACTTTTCATCCCAAAACTTCCATCTAAGCCCTAAAACTATAAAAACCCACAAAATTAGGGTTGTTCTCTCTTCCCAAAATATTTAGAACACCAGACCTACACCAAAATGAGATAAGACAAATTATATACACCCTTAGTCATAAAAAAATTCTTTCCCAACAATTTGGAGCCTAAAAAAATCATCTTTCTTTAGTCGTTATGCTACAAGGATTTTAACTAGGGTTTTAACCAACTTACCTTCTTAACAATTGTTCATAAAAAAATAATGATTAAATGACCTCATTAATTTTATAAAACACTCTTATCTCAATGAGAAAACATCCCCCAAAACCTCTAGGTACCATACAAATTGTATGAGATCATTTGATCAAAATAAGTTGCCAATTCGAGCTAGTTTTTCCTTCTTCTCAACTCAGTTTTACAAAAATGACATAACTTGCAATTTATTTGTCATATTGACCTAAAACATTTAATGAAGCATCATGAAAACATCCTATCACTTCTAAAAATCACCACATTTCTAAAATAGGCATGAAAATCTCTATCCACAGTGACTTATATGTGATTAATTAGCTTATTATCATTGTATTACTTCTCAAAGACCATGAAACACCCCAAAACCTCTAAGAACTAACCTGAAACTCTTCATACATGTTATATACATAATCACCATTATCCTACCATGATTCACCATGAATTTTTTTGTTATCCAAATTTTTTCTCCCTTTCAAGCAGAGAAACAACATAGATTGGACATGGAGCTTACAAACAGATAGATCATAGTGTGTGTCATTTTGTAGCCGAGGATGAGATCTAACTAGCCCTTTATTACTCAGATTTGTGGAGAGATGGATAACACCATTAAGAGGATTTGACCTATCCTCATTAATTTAGGCCATGCCTCTTCAACCAGGGTGAGAGGACCCTTAGTGTAACCTCTGTTTGATGAAGGAGATGGAGATATCCTTATTTTGCACAAATTTTATAAAGAAAACCTTGGGAAAATATGGTCAATAATCCATAATTTAACTCTTAAGAGTTTTCACTTCTAAAATATGGAGATATTTTCAACACAAGGCTAAGGTTACTGAAGACATTAAGAAATTCTAATTGTTCTACATATTTTAGTAAGTATATTTTGTTCCTTTATTGATACACAGGGAAAACAGGGGTAGTTCAGGGTGGATTCATGGTTTTGAATAATTTTGGTGGGAGATGAAGTAGGATAAAGTTGATTATACCAGATCTTTGAAGGGACTTCACAATAATGAACAACTCAACAACAAAAAGCTTTAGAATAGTTAATACATTCCTTTAACTAGAAGGTGTGCTTCAATGGAGGCCTAGATTAGCACGTTTTCACATAATCTTTGAGACTCTAACACGAAGGCTTGAATTGAAATACTCAATTAAACACCAAAGTCTTTGATCAATCATGCCTAAGGTACACCCAAAGACTTACAGATAATATTTATCAACAAATGACAATGAATTGATTTTAAATTTGTTTATCTCATCCAAGATTAAGGCTCTTATTGAAATGAAATTACAAATACTATTAAACTATCATAGGGGTGAGATCCTGTGATTTCACAAAGATTTCGATGTAAGATTGCAATAGGAATGAAAGAAAATATTTGTAGACATTCTCAAACAAAGTAGACACAAATTTCTAGAGATTGGACACAAATTAATTTCAAAATTTCTTAGATTCATTACTGGGAAAGCTTCCAGAGAAATCCCGAGTTCTCTTGAATGGTTATACATCTACAACCAACTCAACATGATAGAAAATTTAACATAGAAGAAAATAACAAGTTATCTCAGCTTTTTCTGCATTAGGAAGACAGATTTCTCAATTTTTCTCTTAATAATTCAACCTCGACCTTTAGCAAGAGTATTCTCATAGCATTTATACATTTTTCTCACTCAATTTTCCCCCCAAAAGAGAAGAATATTCGAGGGAACTTTGCTTGTTACCAATTTTTTTCAGAGAGCGACGTTCAACAAATTCAGATCCGAATGCTTCCAAGTGGACCAATTGTGAACTGATCACGTTTCTTGGGCCCTCGACTAATGACTAGGATGCCATGCCATAATTTTTTGGCAATCCTTCTAATCATTCTAATTCTCTCATGTGAGAGATCCCCTTTTTAATCATTTTTGAAGGCTCTGCATAGTTGGATATGAAAGGTTATCCTTTTCACTCTTGAGGAAACACCTTTTTCATCTTTTGTACCTACACTTTCATCATTTCATCCTTTTTACCTCTCTTTCCTCTACGATTCTAACCCGCATCCATCTCCTCTAGTAATTCTCATTTTTTATATGAGCTTGAGCAATTCCAACTTTAAAAATTGACCTTAACAATCCTTGAACTCAAAATTAAGTTTTGAATCCATTCAATGGCACTTCAAAGACCGAGAAAACAAGGAATTTCATCAAAAATGATGAAAAACAATGCGTATTTGTATCTCCAGGAATATTGGAGAAAAATGGTAGAAAAAAGAGACGCGATGCACAACAACCATTGATTCTTATCCTTTTCCACTTTATATCATAGCCATCCACATGTTTCCTTGGCAAAAATGCAAAGGAGAAACACAGAGGAAAGTCCTAAACAAGCACGGGCCTTCAACCTACCCTAGGCCCAAGAAAAACACATTTTGGCCTTTGAAAAGTATCAGTGTAAAAGGAGCCATCAAAAGACTCCATGTGTCTTAATGACGCATTTTGAGATGGTCCCCAAAAGCAGAGACACCAAAAAAGCATGGGATCAATACATGTCTCATTCTAGCAAAGTTTGTTATAAATTTTTAAGGTTTAGTGGAAGGTACCATGTGTCTAGGGTCCAAGACATTTTTCTTTGGCCATTGAAAAGTCCAAGAAAAGGGCAAGTGAGTGAGCAGAAGCCTCCAAGTGTCCTCCTAGCACTTCTTCAAAATAAAACTTAGAGGTCGGTTCCCAAACATGCTCGGTCCCTCCATGTGTCCTAGGGATTTTAAAATTGATTTGAAAAGTTTAAGTATAAAGAAGAGCTTGTGGAAGCCTCCACATGTCTCTCTCACAATTGTTAAGGTGGGACCACCGAGGTGGATTCTCAAATGAGAGTTAGCCCTCCACGTGGAAAAGCTTTGAGTCTGAAGTAAGCCTTAGAATTTTCAAAGTGCCTCGCTGAGCCGCATCCAACCAAAAAGGGCCATGTTTCCACTAATGCTGAGATGTAAGTTTGACCTAGAAAAATACACTGTCAAACTTTGTAAAATTTAGGAAAATCACCATTTGATCCCAAAATGAATCTTTCTTCAAGGAAAGGGAAAATGGAAATATTATAAGGCCCAAATATGATCCACTGAGCCATATCCAATCACATTTTCACAAATATTTGGGACAAAAATTACAAGGACAACAAAACGTGATAGTGGAAAAAGGAAGAAAAGGAAAAACCTAAGTTTTACACCCAAGTTACTGAGACTTTTTCATGGAAAGAGGAATTAATAAAAAAATCTGGAATTGTAAGTGATTCTCGACCAAAGAAGGTACTGATCATGGCAACCAAATGGAGGACATATTTTCCAAGCATCAATACGAGGAGATGAGAAAACATGACAGAGACCATAAACTCGAGGAATTTTAATGAAAAACGGGGTGAGACTAATTTGAGCACCAAAATTGGTTCCAAATCGGGGATGGGCACTCCTTGTGAGTGCCATAAGAACAAATAGTATAATCAACACAAAAAATAGACCATTGGGCAACAGAGTCAAATAATAATCTTACATAGTAGAGAAACCATAACCATCCTCCAGAAAACAAACCGAGAAACCAACAAAACCAGGTCACCAAGGACTAGAACAAAAAAAACACAAAAGTAGAACGAGAACAAATAATTATACACTATATAATGGATTATACCTTGATTTTGAGAAATAAAGCAAGGAACTATTTCAAATGTCTACCATTAACAAGTAATTTCAGCAGTTCCCCATTTAAGTCTTTGAAGAAGAAGTTATTTTCACCAATTTGAATATCAATTGAATAAGTTCCCATCCACAATGCATCAAATTTACCATGCTTTCCCTTATCTTCATACCTGTTATCCCATAATAGCACAAGATACCCAATGATCAAAGCTCTTGGAGTCACCTTCTTGTTAAATAACTTCTTCAAGTTTTCTTTGAACTTCACATGTCGGCGATGAGACGCCCTTATTTCTTCATCTAACTCAATAATCTCATTGATTCGAGCATCATATGGACTAACTTCTTGATCTTCAATTTGTTGAAAAACTGAAATGAAGACAATTGCAAATGAAGGGGCAGAAAATATTGAGTTCCATATACCAACTCAAATGGGCTTGTACTAATAGCTCTTTTGACAGTTGATTCTGTCACACCAAATAGAAAACTTCAGTTTCTCACCCCACTTCCTTTTGTTTAGCTCCAATTTTCTTCTAATGATCTTTGAAAAGTTTTTATTGTTGGACTTAGCTTGTCCATTTCCTTGGGATTGTAGTTAGAAGCATATGTCGATTGATCCCATACTATTTGCACATTTCCACCAAAGGTTTGCCTCTCGAAACTCATGGCATTATTAATAACAATTTTAACCGCACTCCAAATCTGCATATGATTTGATTCATCATGAAGTCCATGATAACTTGGTGTGTTACTTTCTTGGTAAGGATTGCTTCCACCCACTTAGTGAAATAATCGGGGCTACAAGAATCCATTGATGACCAAAGACTTTGGAAGGATCAAAAATTTCACCAATCAAATCCATTCCCCATTATCTGAATGGGGCTTCAACTAAAATAGACTGCAAAGGAAGGGAGCACGAAGATTTCATTCTTCCGGAAAAATGCTGTCAACTTTCACATTTCCTAACCAATAGAGTTGTATCTTTGAAGATATTTGGCCACCAATAACCAGCCCTCAAGATTTTATGTGTCGTAACTTTTCCAAAGAAAAATGTCCCCACAAACTCCTCTATGGATATCAACAACTATTTTAGGGGCCTCAGCTTCAGTAATGCATCTCAAGAGCATTCCCTCCGGGTTCTTCCAAGCTAACCCAAAATCAGTAATGACATACTTTTGAGAGGCTAAATTAAGAGATATTTTCTAATTTTTACTCAAATATTCAGGGCAGCATAGATGTCTGAGATAAAATATTATATCCTTATACCATTCAAAACTTACCAACTTTTTAGGGACATCCACCCTTTCTCCTTCTACTTCATTCACCTCAATAGTTTACAAGTTTCTCTCAGCCATAATCTTAGCTAGGCCTAAACCTCTTACCAATTTTGTGGTTTGAATATTCATGTCATACTCCTGCAACTTGTTCACCCATCTGAATCTTTTTCTTGAGACCTCCATCTCTCGATAAGATGTCTTTCACCATGGTGTAGGGAACATTAGCAACAAATTTAGAGCTCAAGATGTATGGTCTGAAAACCTTTGTTTCTTTTACCAAGGAAAATGCTTGCTTCTCCATGATGGTGTACTTCAACTCAGCTCCTTGCAATGCCTTACTGAAAAAGGAAATTGGTCTCTCAACCCCTTCATCATCCTTTTACAACAAAACAAATGCAATGGTGTTTTCTGAAGAAAAATAAAACACTTGAAAAGGCTTCTTGTAATTTAGGGCTGCCAAAATAGGGGCATGCTTTAGTGCTTCCTTGATCCCATTGAAAGCTTGAATGGAAGCTTCTTCCCATTTGATAACTTGGTCCTTCTTCAACATGCTAGTAATGGGGATGGTTAGCTCAGCAAAGTTAGACACAAATATTTTGATAAAGTTTATTTGTCCAAAGAAGGATTGAATTCCCTTCTTAGTTCTTGGAATTGGAACCTTGTTGATGGCTTCCACTCTCTCGAGATCAATCATGACCCCTTCTTTGATACAATGTGACCAAGTAGCTTCACCTTTTGCACTCCAAAGTGGCACTTCTTGGGATTCAATGATATTCCATACTATCTATACCTTATCAGCATTCTCTCCAAGTGTTGCAAGTGATCATTTATTTTTCTAGAAAACACAGTTACATCATGTTGATAAATAGCAAGGAATTCATTAATATAACCAACAAGTGCTACATCCATTTCTCTTTGGAAAGTTGCTCTTGCATTCATTAAGCCAAAAGGCATCCTAAAATAGACATAAGTTCCCCAAGGAGTAGTAAAGGTAGTCTTTATTCTTTCTGACTCCTTCACAACAACTTGATTATAGCTAGAGAAACCATCCAGAGTGGATAACAATTCAGAACCAGTTACCAATTGTAGCATATTATCCATGTTTGGCAGAGGGTAATTATCTTTCAATGATGCTTTATTCAGGTTCTTGAAGTCTACGCATAGCCTTATATCACCATTCTTTTTCTGGCAGTACTAGGTTTGTAACCCAGGATGAGTACCTTGTGGGCTAAATGATCCCTCCATCCCTCAACTTATTCAGTTATTCTTGCATCTTCAAATAAAGGAGCAGATTAATGGGCCTCATTTTTTTCCTAAAAGGCTTGGCATTAGATTCAAGAGGAATCTCATGTTTGAAAAAATCTACCCTGTATGCCTTCAACTCAGAGTAAGACCAAGCTAGGTAGTCTTGATATTCCTTTAGCAATTGAATATAGGACTTCTTCTCTTCCTTGCTAAGATTGCTTCCTAACCAGAGTTTAAGTGGTTTTCCTTTATACCCAGGTCATGGGCTTCCACATCTCTTGAAACTAACATAATTCTATTAATAATGCAATCAACATTATCAAAGTTTTATTCCAATGCCACCAAACCTCTGGGAATCATGTTTTTCTTCATCTGGATTATGTCTCTTGCCAAATAAAGTTTCCTTTCCTTCATCACCACACACCATTGGTTCCCAATATATATCTTCATCAAAAACTTGTCTTGGTTCTACAAAAACCATTTCACTTGGGCATCATCATCAAACACTTGCCAATTTTTAACGTTATCGAGGACGAGATGGCCTTGTTAGTATTTCAACATCATACTCACAAAATGGAGACACTATACAATTCCCAAATCTTGATCCTAGCACTGCTAACTTTTTTACAATAGCATTAAACTTTCTATCATGGTGCACAATATTAAAAGAGTCAAAAATTTCAATCAGATCCTATAATGCATGCATGTATTGTTTCATTCTCTAATTTTCTTGACAATCAATTCGAGAATCCCATTTGACAATGATATCCTTTATACCATATTTACATGTAATTCTCAAGCCTAATAATAGTGCTTCATATTCAGAAATGTTGTTAGTGCATTCAAATTTAAGTTTGAAACAAAATACAAACACTTCTTGATCTGAAGAAATCAAAACAATGCCAAAGACCATTTCAAAACTTAGAACAGGCTCTATCAAATAACAAGGTCCAAGGTAAACCTACTTGTTCAAGACATTTACATTGATCAATATTATGTTCTTTTCCATAAGCAAACCCAACAAATTTATTTGCATCTACATTAGTAGACAAAACTTCATAAGAATCATTCTTGGGATCTTGAATGAGGTGCAACATATTTTCTCTCCATACAGCTTTACAAGGCTACCTTTAATCAAAATGGTGGAAAAACGCATATCCATCTGAACACTTCCACCAACACTTGCAACCCACTCTCTTGATAATAACATGTCTCATTCGGTAGGGTAATCAATAATGACAACATCAAGTTTCAAGTTCTTACCCAGATAAGCTGTAAGTTATACCACCAAACCTTCTACACATCCTACAATAGGAACCTCTCTAGAATCCATTGCAGTACACTTGTCATAGGTTGTTGTCACTTTAATGTTCAATTCATTCATGACTTCTAGAGGCATAACATTGCATGATGCTCTGGAATCAAACATACAATTGTGTAGCAGTCTGTCTTTAATAATCATTGTTGTAAAAAATGGATCAACATTTAACTGAGACTCAACTAAATATGTCCCCAAGTAAACTTCAAGTGGTTCACCTATCTCCTCTAATGCTGGTGGTTTTTCTAGGTCTGCAATGGTTGGAGGAGGAGTATTTACATTATTTATATTTCTACCTTGGGCACTCCTATCTTCCTCCAATCCCAAATACTCAAAATCCCTCTTCTTGTGCTTAGGAATCCTAAGTAGTTCCACAATTGGGACATAAATCTTGATCTGAATCAAGACTTGGGAAATTTCATAGGGAATGTATTTGGGAAAAGCAACATTTGGAGAAAGATTGACAAACTCATTAGATGGCATAAGATTTTTCACATTTTGGGCATGGGTGGCAACACCAGTTCTACTTGATACAAAAAGGCTTTTTCCATATGCATCTTTCTTTGGAGTCTCTTTTGGAACATTAGTGAGAAATGGGGTATTTAGTTTGGCTTGAGGCCCTACCCCTTTAACAACTTTACTTCTTATGTTATACTCGTTTTCTTGGGCCACAACAACATTCATTAGTAGATATCTATCCTCTTCTGATGGGATTCCTCCACCATACGTCTTAATCATTAGAGCTCTTAGGTACTCAAAATAATTATTAGGATGTTCAAATTCTTGTACCATATCTATTTCTAGAGCATGAGAGGGAGGAAAAGAGGTACCTAGTGAATATAGTCCCAAAACTTGCATCGCTTCTTGCACTTATGAGCTTAGTTGAAGTTTTTCCTTATTGTGAGCTTGTAGAGCAGTCCACCATGCATGCATCATCATCAGTGTTATCATCATCATCAACTTCTTCAACTTTCTGATCTATTTCACATGGTAGGTGGGGTAAGAAGCATTTTTCACACCAATCCATTTGATTTGTCTCTTCAACAACAACAACTTTGGAATTTAGAGGATCATGCACTACTCTATTTTCCCTAGCTTGGGGTTGTCTAGCTCCCATGGGTCCTTTACCTCTGTCATCAGACCTATGATCATTTCTAGGATGATTTACAAGTCTATCTTGTCCTTGTTGCCTATGCTGACCCTGAGAACCTTGTCCAATTCCTTTCTCTACCCTGGCCAGCTTGTAAGATATTTTTGTGACAGACCTCGGCCGTCCTTACAACTTCCACATGATCCATAGCCTTACTTGATTGAGGCTTCTCAAGGTTGATCAGTTTAACACCTTCCCTCTTAGGATGTTTTCCAACTACTTTAATGGTGTTCTCAATTTGTAGAGCCATGGTAAAATTCTACCTCAAAGTCCAAGGGTTCTTATCCCTCAAATAGTAAGCAACTTTCTTATCAAATGCATCCGAATACTTTATCAGACATGATTCATCACATGGCCTCAAATTAATAGGCATTCTTATTATATTGAAATCATGCATTGATTCATTAGGATTATTTTTATATTTTAAAACTCGATAAAAGAAACTAGGGTTTTTATCACCATACCGCATTCTAAAAGCACTCTTCATCTCTCGTCCAGGAGTCAATGGAATTATCTAGAAGAGATTTATACAAGTCCCTTTCATATTCTTCTAGAGTATGGATAAATAATTTGATGTATACATCCTCAAACTCTATTTCAAAGTCCTCTATCTTAATGAAAAAGAGTTTCAAGTGTTGATCACAAGTTATTGCATTATTTCCTTGAAACTTACGTAATTTGTTTCTTACATCTTGTGGCACAACATTTGGATAGCCGACCATACCTCTAAAACTAATGGGACCAAAAGTATTAACAATTAAATGAGGTTTGGGTGGAGGTTGGGCCATATTATTTTGAGGAGGTGATCTTACATGAGAGAAAAAATGATGAGGAGGGAGGGGTCTGTGTGGTACAGGGATGCAATTTTCAGAATGACTACCCTCTAAAGGCTCTATCTCTTGAAAAACTATATTACATTTTGAAAAATATAGGGGCAGATTGAGAAGCAAATGTTTCAAATATAGATGAAGGACCCTCTCCAGATGGAGAATTCAATTCAACAAAGAGACTACCTAATTCAGAAGCACTTGAGGAAGTATTGTAATCTTCAATCACAAAGCTGATCAATCTCACCAATGGAGATATCTTTTATTGATGCTTGATCTCCAATAGCCTTCAAAATTCTTCTTCCTTCTGAATTAGACTTTCCCAACTCTTGAAACAACCTTCTACTAGGGTCCTTGGTGAAGAAAGATCTTCTTCCTTCCATATTTGTAGATATTAATGACAAACCTTAGTTGATATATGTTAAGACATTGGTATTTATAAAGAATTTAAATAGCATAGATTCACAACTAAGGATTTTCACCTTAGTTTGTGCAAATGAACTATGAAAGCCCTATCAAATGTCTGTCAATACCAGATTCATGCAAAGATTACAATATCTACTCTTTTTTTCCCCAAATTTATCAATGATGATACAAATATTCATGCAATAACTATATAAGCTAGAAATATTGCACTCAAAACTCACAAATTTGAACAATTCTTATAGATCCGAATCGATAATGATGTTTCAAAGAATGTGTTAACACTTTAAAAATTTGTAAAAAGAATCAGCAGGTCTATACACATACACCTTTCTTTAAATACTTCAAAGAGTCCCCGACAACTGGTGCCACTAGTGTTGTTGATAGAACAAATGGATATGAATTGGAAACAAATCAACAAATCATCCTCGGCAACACAAATCATTCCCCAAAAATGTTGCCACTAATCTTTTTGATGGGCCAAATGGATATTAATTGGAAAAAAATCAACAAATCATCCTCGGAAACGTAAATCAGTCCCCAAAAATGTAAATCATTCCCCAGAAATAGTGCCACAAGTGTTGGTATCCAAATTTGTTCTCCCTTTCAAGTCGAGAAGCAACATAGATTTGACATGGAGCTTAGAAATAGATAGTTAATATTGTGTTTCATTTTGTAGCTAGAGATGAGATGTAACTTGCTCTTTGTTACTAAAATTTGTGGAGAGATGGATAGCACCTTTGAGAGGATTTGACCTGTCCTCACTACTTTAGGTTGTGCCTCTTCAACCAGGGTGAGAGGACCCTAAGTGTAACCTCTCTGTTTAATGAATGAGATGGAGATATCCTTTTTTACACAAATTTTATGAAGAAAACCTTTGGAAAATACGGTCAATACTCCATAGTTTAACTCTTAAGAGTGGTCACTTCTAAAAGATGGATGTATTTTCAACATAAGGCTAAGGTTATCAAGACATTAAGAAACCCTTATTGTTCTGCATATTTTATTTAGTATATTTTTTTCCTTTTTTGATACATAGGGAAAACAAGGGTAGTTCAGGGTGGATTCATGTTTTTGAATAATTTTGGTGGGAGATGAAGTAGGATAAAGATGATTATACCAGATCTTTTAAGGGAATTCACAATAATGAACAACTCAATAATAGAAATCTTCAAAATGGTTAAGATGTTCCTTCAACTAGAAGGTGTGCTTCAATGGAGGCCCAGATCGCATGTTTTCACATAATCTTTGAGACTCTAACACAAAGGCTCGAATTGAAACACTCAATTAAATACCAATGTTTATGATCAATCATGCCTAAGGTACACCCGAAGATTTATAAATAATCTTTATCAACAAATGACAATGAATTGATTTTAAATTTTTTATCTCATCCAAGATTAAGGATCTTCTTGAAATGAAATTACAAATACAATTAAACTATCATAGGGGTGAGATCCTATGATATTTGTTGTATATATTTACCCCCGCGTAAATAGAAAACCCGACGCAAAGGGAAAGCGGGTTTCGGAGGCGGAGAAACATGGCGCAGAAGCATGTCGGAGGGGTTAAAAAACCCGACACCAAAGAACATGTCGCAAGGGTTGGAAAACCCGACACAAAGGGAAAGCGGGTTTCGGAGGTGGAGAAACATGGCACAAAAGCATGTGGCGAAAACATGTTGAGGCATCCTCCAAACCCGATGCACATGCAGAGGAGAACCCCGAACCCGACAGGCGAAGACCCCGACGTGGGAAATATTCGAGATCGCCATAACTTTTGACAGGAGCTCGGATTCATGCAAGGTTGGAATTTTCAAAAGCTCTCGACGTCCTCTACCCAACTACGACTGGATATCTTTAATCGGGTGAAAAAAAAGTTCTTAAAATGCAAAAATATAGTTCGCCATATTTTAAGGTTGTTGGGGATCTCACCTACTGCCATGATGAGGAGTTAGGTGCAGTCTTGGAGGTAGTTGAGGGAGCTCCGAATTCTTCTCTTCTCCCTCATTTTTCTTGTATAAATGGCCGGGAGAGGCTCTAAAAAATGGTTGGGCATTTTTCGTTTTGCATCCCCCCTTCTTCCCTTGCTTGCAAGAGAATTCGTGGAGCCTTCAAACCTCCCATATGGATTGTAATACTGTTTTTTGCCTCTTGGCCACTGCAATGTATTGAATCGATCCTTGAGCAATATATGTATGTCTGTGATTGATCCTAAACCCTCTCATATATTCATTGCTGTCATTTTTGATCTCTTATTGCATTTTGGCTACCTGTGCATGGTGTTATATTGCATTTATGTGGTCTGTGTTTAACTTTGCAAAATGGGTGTCCAATATTCCTCGGTGCATCACCTTCGTAGTTTAGGTTTTATTTTTATGCATTCTCTACCCTGTCTCCTTGGCAAGTTAGATTAGGTTTTTTGGTAAACCCTCTACGTTTTATTCGTGCATCTGAACAGAGGAATAGGAGCCGGCCTTCATCCGGAGAGCTTTTCCGATTTTGCAAGGTCCCACACTTGGGAAAAGCTCCATGTTGTGCAATCGCACTGAGATTCTCAACCGATCACGTTGCAGAGTCCTGGGGTGCTGCGTTTCGACACCAACAGTTTTGGCACGCCCGGTGGGACCAAGAGGTCATTCCATCAAAATTTGAAGGAGTTTTCATGAAATTTGCACTAAAAATTGTAGTTTTTACAAATTTCAGATTTTGCACCTCCTAGCCTGAACTCCGAAATCATTTTTCAAGGGTTTATCTTGCTCAAAACAGGTCAAAATTTCAATAGTTGGTAGATCTGAGGGTAATATTCAAAAGGGTATCTTTAGTTTTTTGATATTTTGATTTTCAAATTTTGGGTTTTTTGTGATTTCGGGTTTTCGGGATCCGAGAACATCAAAGCAGCAATTCGGGTTTTGGGGGATGCATTACATGGTCCTATTCCCGACAGCAGTGATTTCAGGTTTTGAGGGATGTCGACATGTTCCAAGTTCTGACACATAGCAATTCAGGTTTTGTGAGTTGCATCGCATGACCTGAGTTCCGCCTATACTTTTCGGGGATCCGCAGCTGCGCAACAAGGCCCGAATTCCGATTTGAAGATTGTCTCCTCTGGGTCCTTCAAATTTTAAATTATATTTTCAATATTGTCAAGTTTGGTGTGTAACTTGGCAAAATCCATCCTTTTAGAGGCTTGTTCTCTAACACATCTTGCGACTCCGAAGGGATAGAGTTCAGCGGTGTAGCAGCACAAGTTGCCCAGGCACATGAGAAGAATTCGAACCAGTGTCTAATACTCAAGAATAAGGGCTAGTTTTCCACTTGCAACTTTCACCAGAAGAGGAAGGAGAGGAAGAAGACCACAAAGATCACCATCTCCACCTAACAGAATTTGTCTACACCTCCACCCCTGTAGGCCTTTTCTCGCATCAACCAGGGTTCTTAGGCCAATCATAATGGCGCATCTACCACTGAATCCCTTCGTAAATTTCACGGGCAGTAGTCCACTTTCCCTAAATGCTCGTAATCAAATTCCAGTTGCAGTGCTAAAGAATATACCCTTTTTCATAGGAGAAAATCATACTACTCCTATTGATCACATCTAGGATATTGCTAATGTATGCGCAATCCACGAAATAAATGAAATGGATGTTGCAGTCAAGTTATTGGCTTCATCTTTCAAAGGCAAGGCCTTACAATGGTTTAGGAGCCTCACAGCAGGGTCCATTACGAATTGGAACCAACTTTGTTCAGCTCTTTGCAACCAATTTGGGGAGAGGGCGGATAATTTGTCTTTATTGGAACAACTGACAACAATTAAAAGGGCTCCTAACGAGCAAATGACAGATTTCAATTTCAGGTTCCAACAGACATGGGACAGGATCCCAATAGCTGTTAGACCAACTGCCGAAGGAGCATTCCTTTATTTCTTAAAGCCTATAAATTCAGACATAGCCATGATGATCCAATCAATGGGAGGAACAACGCTACTGGGGCCTACGACATAGCTATCGGAGAAGAGAACTGCTTTTGATCCAAGTCGGCAAGCTTGCACCAAGGCCATCAATGCCTCTCTATCTAGAGATGGTAAATCCTACAACCATCAAGCACCGAGTTGAATCCCATTCCAACTCCTAGAAATCAAAGTAATAATGAGGCATCCACATCTTCAAATACTTCAAAGGAATTGCAAGAGGTCATGAAGCAACTGCAGAACCTTGGAAATGAGCTTGTGACTATCAAAAGACAGCAAGCTCAAAGTGCTAGACCGTATCAGCCTCAAGCACAGTACCAAGCTAGGCCCTCATACCAACAGAATAGACCACCAGCTCAGGCTACAAATCAAAACCAAAACCAAGGACAACCTCAAGCTGCCAGGCCATTTCGACCGTATGATCCAAATGCAACGACATCCTCAAGAGCCTTGGTTCCAATGCAAAATAACATGGCACAGGAGTATAACTGGTGTTACCCTTGCAATCTACCCCACAATCAGTCAGCATGTTTCAATGGTGCACTGAATCAGGCCTTGATGGTGCAAACCATTGGTGTTCCTCAAGAACCAAGCCAAGAAGGGAATCAACAGCAAGAAACACAACAAGAAGGACCTCCAACGGAAACCACATTGGCCAATTGGCAAACGGAAGACTTCTGTGGAGTTAACCAACAACCTTTTCAAGGTGTGGCTGCCAACACACGGTCAAAGAAGAGAAACATAGAAGAGGGACAACCATCTAATCCAGTTGTTTCTCAACCCACTCTTACACAACAAGGGGTCAGTAGACCAAACGTAGCTCCAAATGTGCAAAATCAACTTAAAGTACCTGTTGTAGCAACACATGCACCTGTTCAAGCTCTAGAAAAGGTTGCGCCAAGTAAGGGACAACAAAAGGATAATTCATCCCCTTTCAACATCATCGATCAAATGAAGAAGACACATGTGAACATTTCCATGTGGGAATCACTTGCGATCCCAGGGAAACGAGATTTATTACAAGCTGCAATGGCTAATTGGTCTGCCACAAATGTATCAAACCAGGGACATGAGAAAGTTCTCACTAATGCAGTGCAACATGATGGGGGCCAGACAAGGAAAAATTTGAAGCCTCCACCATTCTATGTTTCATTGATTGTTGGAAACCACTTGGTACACAACTGCATGATAGATTCAGGAGCAAGTAGTTCAGTGATGCCGAAGCAAATAGCGGATCAACTGGGTCTGAAGTACGAGCCAGTGCTGAAAGGAGTAGTGCAACTAGATGGAACGGCAGTGGGAACAGTTGGGGTCATCAAGGGGTTAAGCCTAACACTACATTCCTGTCCTAATGTTACAGTTCTGCAAGATGTGTCTGTGATTGACCTTCCGCCACTCTTTGCGTTGTGTCTATCAAGGGACTTCACTGCAAAAATCGGTGGATATTTATCTGCAGATTGGTCACACATGATTTTCAGGACAAGGTATGGAGCTAAAGCAATAATCAGATCAGAATCAATTGCCAATTTCCATATTGAGCCTTATGTACCAGGTCCTATCAATGAAAATTGCTCATTTTTTGATCAGGAGGAGTGTTCAAGTGATCTAGAAGAAGGTACTAAGGTCGAGGGAGTTCCTGATTTAACTTTGGATGAATGGGCAAATAAGAGTCATGAATTTGACCCATACAAAGAAATTGAAGAATCTGAATTGGGCGTGTATTGTATACACGAAGAAAATTCACCCATTCCTAACATCATTTAGCCTGAACAAAAAGATGAAGACAAAGTTTGGAAATTATTCTTCGATGGTTTGAGAAGCGCATAAGGTCTTGGAGGTGGTGCAAAGTGTCGATTTCACCATAAGACATAAAGTATTATTCAGCTTTTCATTTCCACTTTTCTTGTTCAAACAACACAGCTGAATATGAGGCATTAATTCATGGACTTCATTGGGCCAGAAAAAGGGGCATAAAGAACTTGCAGGTGTTTGGAGATAGCGAGCTAATCGTCAACCAAGTTAGGGGACAACATGCTACAAAGAATGACCTGCTAAAGAGCTACAAGAATAGGGTATGGGACCTCATTGAGGATTTCAAAGCTTTCAGCATTGTGTCCATACCCTGAAAAAAAATGAAGCCGCAGATAGGCTCGCAGCAGTTGGAGCAACGTTTGATGTGGTTGACAACATCAGAAGAGAAAAAACGCAGCCACATATTCATGTGGTTGTGAGGCCAGCAGTTCCAGATAATAACACAAGCTGGTAGGTGTTTGAGAATGATCAACAGATCATCAATTTCTTACAAGAAGAGGCTGAATTCTTAGCTAGAAATCAGGACAGATTAGAGCAGCAGTATGGGGATCAAGTAGGCAACTATGGACAAACAAGCTTCCTAAGGGTTTAGTAACATTGGAGTCTATCTTCAACCCTAATGACTAGTTTCGTAAGGAAAAGGCTAACATACAAGTCAAGAGAGAAGATTCAAAGCCAATTCTGGTTGGGGAAGGAAAAACACTTCAAATTGGTAAAGTGGCCACTGAACAGGAGAAATCAGATTTCATACAACTTTGCCAAGAATTTCCAGATGTCTTCGCTTGGAGCTATGAAGACTTAAGAGGATTCGATCCAAATTTGGCACAACATACCATAGAATTGGATCCAGATGCTAAGCCCATCAGGCGTAAGAGACCAGTCAACCCTCACATTGAGCCTCTAATGAAGAAAGAGCTTAATAAGCTAATAGAGGCAAGCATTATATTCCCGATCAAGCACTCAAGTTGGGTTGTGAACTTGGTTCCGGTCAGGAAGAAGAGCGGAGAAATTAGGTTATGTGTGGACTTTCGAGACCTCAATAGGGCATCTCTCAAAGACCATTACCCACTCCCTTCAATGGAACAAATATTGCAAGTAGTATCTGGTTCAGAGAGATTCTCTCTCCTAGATGGCTACTCAGGGTATAATCAGGTGATGGTGAAAGAAGATGACCAATTCAAGACAGCTTTCACCACCAAATGGGGCACATATGCCTACAAGAAGATGCCATTTGGCCTATCAAATGCTGGAGCCACCTTCCAAAGGGAAATGGATATGGCATTCAAGGGGTTGATCAATAAAATAGTTCTGATATATCTTGACGACATCACCGTATTCTCAAAAATGCAAATGGATCACCTCTTTCATTTGAGGCATGTATTTCGAGATGTAGAAGATTTGGGGTATCATTGAATCCCAAAAAATGCATATTCTTGGCTCACGAGGGAAAAATTATAGGCCATATTGTTTCAAAGGAAGGGTTAACGATTGACCTAGAAAGAGTTGAAGCAATTCAAGCATTGCCATTGCTAAGTCATAAGAAGGCTCTTCAAAGCTTCTTAGGAAGGATCAATTTTGTCTACAAGTTTGTTCCAAACTTTGCAGCTCTCGTAAAGCCAATAACACTAATGTTGAAGAAGAGCATGGCATTTAAGTGGACATCTGAAGGAAAGGAAAGTTTTGAGGCAATAAAAGAGGCTATATCTCAAGCTCCCACTCTCGTCAATCCAGACTTCTCCAAGGACTTCGTGCTATATGCCTTCGGTGGTGGAGACACAATTTCTGCAATCCTGGTCCAACAAAACAAAGGAGGATTAGAACAACCAGTTTCTTTCTTCAGTCAAGGCTTGGAGGAATACGAAACAAGGTACTCTTTCATTGAAAAGCATGTCCTAGCAAAGAATTAGGAGCTTACGTAAAAATCAAGCACCTAGTCTCAAACAACAAAATCCAATTGTTGGTCTCCCATGCGGGAGTCAAGGACTTCCTTCTAAACAAGGATCTGAATGAGAAACGTGCAGGATGGATAACTCATGTCATGGAGTATGACATCGAGATCAAGGTCACAAAACTAGTACGTGGGAAGGGACTATGTGAACAGCTAGCCTTGAGTCAACAAGTTGAAGTAGGTGATGAAAAAGAGACTACCTTGGTACTACAGGATGGTCAAGAACATGAAAATGATGATGTGCCTACTCCTTGTTGGACTCAGAATATGATACACTTCCTACAGATAGGACTATGCCCTCCAGAAATGAGCAAAGCAAAGAGGAGATACTTCAGATTACAAGCCATTCCATATGTGCTTGTTAATGGTGTTTTGTTCAGGAAAGACATCAATGGAGTTCTATTGAGGTGCATTGGGACAGGTCAAATTAAGAGGGTGTTACGAGATTTTCATGATGGAGATTTTGGCGAACATTTTTCCCCACGAGTAACAGCTCTCAAGATAATGAAGGCAGGGTATTATTGGCCTACAGTGTTCAGTGACTGTTATACATGGATAAGAAAGTGTAAGAAATGTGCACTCTTCACAGGGAAAGAAAAACTAGCAGCACTTCCATTGCACCCAATCTTGGTTGACCAACCATTTCTGCAATGGGGATTGGACTTCATCGGGGTCATCAACCCAAACTCAAGCCAAGGCCACAAGTGGATTCTCACGGCAACGGACTATTTCACCAAGTGGACTAAAGCAGTAGCACTCAAAGAGGCAAACGAGTCTAATATACTAGAATTTTATGAAGGAATAGTGACTAGGTTCAGTGTGCCGGCCACTATCATATCAGACAATGCATTGGCATTCGTAGGTTCCAAGATTATAGAATGGGCTGTCAAGAATGGAATCTACTTGAGCACCTCTTCTAATTATTACCCACAGGGTAATGGACAGGCAGAGTCCACGAACAAAAATTTGCTAAGAATCATCAGAAGGACTCTGGATGAAAATCAAAGAACATGGCATACTAAGCTAAAATCAGCATTATGGGCTGACAAAATAACACCAAAGAGGTCTACAGGTAATTCCCCTTACAAGTTGGTCTATGGAAAAGAGGCAAGATGCCTATATCACCGCCCGCATTGGAGTTCATGAAGCGGTTGGAGTTGGCTGAGTTCGAACCAATGGAGGCTAGGTATGTAGAGTTGATGGAATTGGAAGAAATTAGAGAACATGCAGTTCAAACAATTGAGAAAGATCAGGCCTTAGTAAAAAGGTGGTTTGATAAGAAAGCAAGAGCAAGGACCTTCCAGAAGGGGACCTAGTTCTGAAATGGGATGCAGATCGGGAAAACCGGGAAGGCATTCCAAGTTTGATGCCATTTGGAGTGGCCCCTACATGGTCATGGAATGTAAGAATAGCAATGCCTTCCAATTGTCTACATTGGACGGAGAAGAACTCCCGATTCCGGTCAACGGAATCTATCTTAAACATTGCTACTGAAAAGAAAAAGTTTTACCCTTGTAAATATTAGATTAGGTTTCAATTCCTCTAAGTGCGTATGCACATTGTCTTGTTGTAGTTAGGTTTCAGTTTCCCTAAGTGCTTTGGCACAGGTTTTGTTGCTCCTGGGTTGGTTTTCTACAGTTCAGCGTGCTCTCGGAGAAGGAGTTGCGGTAGCAGGTTGGTCTCAGGTTATTGCTTATGACTCCATGCCCAATGGATTGCTAAAAGGCCATTGATCTTCTACCTAGCAGGCAGGTAACCCCATGAGTCACCAAATTTTTGTATATATTTACCCTGGGTAAATAGAAACCCGACGCAAAGGGAAAGCAGGTTTCGGAGGCGGAGAAACATGGCGCAGAAGCATGTCGGAGGGGTTAAAAACCCGACACCAAAGAACATGTCGCAAGGGTTGGAAAACCCGACGCAAAGGGAAAGTGGGTTTCAGAGGCGGAGAAACATGGTGCAGAAGCATGTGGTGAAAACATGTTGAGGCATCCTCCAAACCCGATGCACATGCAGAGGAGAACCCCAAACCCGACAGGCAGAAGACCCTGACGCGGGAAATATTTAGATCGCCATAACTTTTGACAGGGAGCTCGGATTCATGCAAGGTTGGAATTTTCAGAAAGCTCTTGACGTCCTCTACCCAAATACGACTGGATATCTTTAACTAGGTGGGAACAAGTTCTTAAAATGCAAAAATATAGTTCGCCATATTTTAAGGTTGTTGGGGATCTCGCCTCTTGCCATGATGAGGAGTTAGGTGCAGTCTTGGAGGTAGTTGAGGGAGCTCCGAATTCTTCTCTTCTCCCTCATTTTTCTTGTATAAATGGCCGGGAGAGGCTCTAAAAATGGTTAGGCATTTTTTCATTTTGCATCCCCTTTTCTTCCCTTGCTTGCAAGAGAATTCGTGGAGCCTTCAAACCTCCCATATGGATTGTAATACTATTTTTTGCCTCTTGGCCACTGCAATGTATTGAATCGATCCTTGAGCAATATATGTATGTCTGTGATTGATTCTAAACCCTCTCATATATTCATTGCTGTCATTTTTGATCTCTTATTGCATTTTGGCTACCTGTGCATGGTGTTATATTGCATTTATGTGGTCTGTGTTTAACTTTGCAAAACGGGTGTCCAACATTCCTCGGTGCATCACCTCCGTAGTTTAGGTTTTATTTTTATGCATTCTCTACCCTGTCTCCTTGGCAAGTTAGATTAGGTTTTTGGTAAACCCTCTGCGTTTTATTCGTGCATCTGAATAGAGGAATAGGAGCCGGCCTTCATCCGGAGAGCTTTTCTGATTTCGCAAGGTCCCACACTTGGGAAAAGCTCCATGTTGTGCAATCGCACTGAGATTCTCAACCGATCGCGTTGCAGAGTCCCAGGGGTGCTGCGTTTCGACACCAACAATATTTCACAAAGATTTTGATGTAAGATTGAAATAGGAACAAAAGAAAATATTTGTAGACATTCTGAAATAAAGCGATACAAATTGCTAGAGATTGGACACAAATTAATTTGAAAATTTCTTAGATTCATCACTAGTGGAAAGCTTCCAGAGAAATCTCGAGCCTCTTCAATGGCTATACTTCTACAACCAAATCGACATGATAGAAAATTTAACATAGAATAAAATAACACGTTATCTCGGCTTGGTCTCTCATTAAGATAGATTTCTCAAATTTTCTCTTAATAATTCAACATCTAACCTTTTACAAGAGTATTCTCATTACATTTATACATTTTTCTCACTCAGTTTTCCCCAAAAAATAGAAGAATATTCGAGGGACCTTTTCTTGTTACCAATTTGTTTTAGACAAAGTGACGTTTAACAAATTTAGATCCGAAAGCTACTAGGTGGACCAATTGTGAACTGATCATGTTTCTTGGGCCCTCGACTAATGACTAGGATGCCATGCCACAACGTTTTGGAAATCCTTGTAATCATTTTGATTCTCATGCTAGAGATCCCCTTTTTAATCATTGTCCCGAGGCTCTGCACAAATGGATATGATAGGTAATCCTTTTTGCTCTTGACGAAACACCTTTTTCATCTTTGTCACCTACACTTTCATCATTTCATCTTTTTTCCCTCTCTTTCCTTTGCAATTCTTCCCTGCATCCATATCCTCTGGTAATTCCCATTTTGCAAGTGCCTATGAAATTCCAACTTCAAAATATTAACCTTAACAATCCTTGGAATCAAAAATTAAATTTTGAATCCATTCAATGGTACTTTACAGACTGAGATGACAAGGAATTTCATCAAAAATGATGAAAAATAGTGTGTATTTGCATCTCTAGGAATCTTGGAGCAAAAATGGCGTAAAAAATAGACACGATGCAAAATAACCATTGATTCTATTACTTTTCCACTTTATATCATAGCCATCCACATGTTTCCTTGGTGCAACTGCAAAGGAGAAACACAGAGGCAAGTCCCAAACAAGTGCGGGCCTTCCACGTGCCCTAGGCCCAAGAAAAATGCCTTTTGGCCTTTGAAAAGTCTCGGTGTAAAAAGGAGCCAGCGGAAGCCTCCACATGTCTTAATGGCACATTTTGAGATGGTCCCCAAAAGCAGAGACCCCAAACAAGCACAGGCTCAACATGTGTCTCAATCCAAAGAGAGTTTGTTTAAAATTTTAAGTTTCAATAGAAGGTTCCATATGTCTAGGGTCTAGGACATTTTTATTTGGCTGTTGAAAAGTCCAAGCAAAGGGAAGTGTGAGTGGAAGCCTCCAAGTGTCCTCCTGGTGCTTCTCCAAAATAAAACTTAAGCGTGAGTCCCTTAACATTCGTGGTCCCTCCACATGTCCTAGGAATTTTAAAATTGCTTTGAAAAGTTTAAGTATAAAGCATAGCCAATAGAAGTCTTCACATGTCTCCTTGTCGCAATTGTTAAGGTGGTACCCTGAGGTGGATCCTCAAATGAGTGCCAACCCTCCACATGGACAAGATTTGAGTCTAAAGTGACCCTTAGAGTTTTCAAATTTCCCTGCCAAGCCACATCCAACCAAAAAGGGCCATGTTTCCACTGATGCTAAGATGTAAATTTGACGGGAAAAATACACCTGTCTAACCGTAAAATGTAGGAAAACTGCCATTTGAGCCTGGAAATGAATCTTTCTTCAAGGACAGAGAAATTGGAAATCTTATAAGGCCCAAATACAATCCACTGAGCTGAATATAATCACATTTTCACAAATATTTGGGACAAAAATGACAGGGACAACAAAACGTGACTGTGGAAAATGGAAGAAAAGGAAAAACCTAAGTTTTACGCCCAAGTTATAGACTTTTTCATGGGCGAGGTATGAAAAACAAATTTTGGACTTCTAAGTGATCCTTGACCAAGGAAGGGACTAATCATGGAAATCAAATGGAGGACAAACTTTTCAAGCATCAATACAGGGAGATAGAAAACATTACATAGGCCACAAACTAAGGAATTTTAGTTACAAATGGAGCGAGACTAATTTGAGCACCAAAAAATTCATTTCTTTAAAACTCATACCTTCATGCTAAACCACGTGCTCTAGGACCAGGAATAAGCTTAGAATGGCTACTCCACACGATGAAAAACCATGAACTCACCATGATGATCACATTTAGATAATTGGATATCTAAAACACATCATTTAAAACTTTCTTGAACTCATGAAAAAAATTGGCACTTATTTCATGACCATACATTCTTGTATCATGCCTAAAACCATGCCTAGAAATAATAGAAAAATTCACCAAAAGTAGGAACTGCCAATCAACCTTCATATTTTTCCTTGACTAACACTTGTTAGGGAATCATAAGATCTCTACACGCCCTTTTCCATTAATGATAACACTTAGACAAAATTTCCAACAATCTCTCCTTTTGTTATTGATGGAAACCACCTTCAGACACATTTATAAAAACCAACAATATCGAACACCTACATGACTTTTTGCATGTTTTTGATGATATTATCCCCTTTTAAATATATTATAAAGGATACAATGGTGAATATACATGGAAAATGACAACATAATACAAGACACAATGAATTCAATTCACAAGAAAAACTTACTTAGTGCACATGACTCCCCTTTCGATTGTACTTCCCTTTTTTTTTTTCTTCTTAAAAAAAGATTTGTGTACTTTATATGAGGTTCAAATTATCTCCCTAGGATTATATCCACCATATTTTGTCTTCATTCATATTCTAGATCATATTCTAGACAACAAATAACTCATTCTTCTTTCAAACTTAACATATTCTCTTTTATGAGAAATGTCCCTAAAACACCTCTTTAATCCAAATTATTCAAACTTATCAATGCCATAAAATCAACCAACTCATGTAAATCATCCTGCAAATGCTCCCCTGACACCATTCCATCTATATCTAATCATTAATGTAAAATTGAAATCACATACGTTAACCAAATCTCATATAAGTGAATCAATATAATTTTCTTAGTCCCGAGGTAAATTTTCAGTGTCTTCATCTATGTTCCTTCAAATTACAACTTTATAGAAAAGGATTTCTCCCCTACATCAATACTTACTAGTTCATCCAATTTCTCTACATCATAGTCTCTTCTTGTTTCCTTTAACACCTTGTTGATGATCAAATTTAGATTTTTTCTTCAAGGAGCCATCACAGCACTGTAGCTTACCCTTTCCTCTCTTCACATACCTATGAACTCTATCATTATGTGCTGACACCTATCATGATGTATTTATTCAAACATCATAGACTTTTAATCCTTTTAGATTCATATTCTATGAATAGTTAGAACATAATCTCCCCCTCACCTCATGAATCCATGTAAACCATCATGATCTAAACTTCTACAAAAAAAAACATGATGTACTTCTCATCAGCACTCTAGAACCTCTTCAAGGAATTAAATTGGAAGCCATATCACATATTGTGATGAATTTTTAACAAACCTTGTAGTATTGCATTAATATATCAATCCTTACACTAAGTAAGTATATTCATAAAAATTTATGGAAAACATATACACATGTTAAAAGAACTACCGCATCCCTAGATCATCCATACTCAACTTTTCAACATTGCTTAGTCACTGAGAAACTTACTTACTATCTTCACATATCTTGAGTGGCTTAGGAATCTCTATTCATATTCCATGATGCATAAACACTTTAGATACATCTCAACCATGATCCAAGGAATAACATTACATCATATGGACTCGGTATATTCAATTTTAAGCTTGCAACATAGTTATGAATTAAAAATTCATACCTCATTCCATGATGTGCTTGGAGATCTTCAACAAACCTTCATAAAATTATATCTCCATTATATGCCTAATAAACCATCAAGACCATCCATAAACTTATATTAAGACACAAGACTCGACCTAAAATATTATGCGTAGTCCCGTACCCATACATATCAAATTAAGAACATACCTAGGAGGATTCATTTTACTCTATCTCTGTTAATTAGAACCAGAATCCAATTATTCTCTAAAATCTATCAATCCTTCACCTTAATCCTCTTGTAAACCTCTTCATAGCTGCAACAAGGTCTATATAGTATATATACATTCGTTTCAACAATAGAGACATGGTTTCTATAAAACTCTTGCAACCTTGTCAACACTCTACCTTTGAACACAAAGTACACTCACATAGAAGCTTAAAAAAAAAAAAATCATTTCTTTAAAATTGATATCATGTTATGGATGTACCTAGACCTTCTCATCATTTAACATGTTTTAAGTTCCTTAAATTATCTTCACAAATCACACTAGTTCCCTTGGATATATGAACCTAATAACTCTATCACATGCCTCCTTAATAATTATTTGAAAACTTGTATGCCTTGAAGCATGCTTGATCATCTACCTTATACATCATGTTCATGACTCGCTAACACAGTCCACCCGAGAAACTCAAAATGCATTTTTATAATGAGCTTATTTTATCACATCCTTGTTTATAACCCTTAACTTTCACTTACAACTGATTACTACCTTTGTTTTGAAAAACTTATACTTTAAAGCCTTTAAGTTGATCATGTGGGGCCTAATTCTTTGTTAGTTAGTACATCCTTTTGAATCAAACCGATAAAAACTCGAGACAAGGATCATCATAATATCATATTTCTTTAGATACTATCATAGAAATTTATTTATACTTCACACACAACCCATAAACCTCAGGTAAATACCTTGACATAGACTCAAAATTACTTCAAGATCATACATTAGACCAATCCATCTAACTTGTGTAGATAAGATGATAACTTGACCACCGCAGACCTACATTGAGACACAAACATAATGTTTTTATACCTTTTATGATGAACTTACATGGTATTCATGATTATATCAATGTATGACATCGGTATTCCTTCTTTATCACCTTATATTTTTGAAGGTGTAAACCCAAGGATTCTTGTAATCAATACTAGAAAAACCAGAATTGTTTAAGGATTTCTAAGGATCACATGATCTCAAAGCCTTACTTTATTTATGATGACACTTGTGAAGGTTAGGATAACATTCCACTCACACAAATGATAGACACATATTAAAGAGACCTAGATAACTTCGAGAGACATAAATTTCACTAAGCACATACTTCTTTGATAGACTTTGATGGATCTATGGACATTGGAGTCTTATTGAGATAAATCAACTTTCTTTATCTTTCCCTGTAATTCCAAACCTTAGGATTTCAACACTTATTTCACTAAATCTGGACTTATTCCAGTCTAAGCAAAAAACATATAGGTAATATTTGAATCCTAAACTAGTTTTGGATTCTAAAATGTTAAATATTGGAATTATCCGGACTCCAAAATCACAAATTTTGGATTCCAATATCACATATATTTTAATCTAGAATCACATATATTGGAATCCAAAAAAATATATTGGAGTCCAAAATCACATATATTAGAATTTGTTGAATTCCAAAGTCCCATATATTGAATTCATAATATGGGCTAAAGATCCGCTAGGCATTATCTATGCTTTGGAATAAACATAACATGTATCTGTTTTATATGGGCTAGCAGCCACTAGGCATTATTTATGATTTGTTATGTACAAAACATGTTTCTATTTTATAAGGGCTACGACCGTCAACCATTATTTATGCTATGTTATATACATAAAATGTTTATTTTTAAATGAGCTAGCAGAACCGCTAACCATTATTTATTCTTTGTCGTATATATATCATGTTTCTATTTTATACATTCTAGCTTATCCTAGGCATTATTTATGACATGTTATGTATAGGAAATGTTTATGTTTTATACAGGATAGCGGATGCTAGGCATTATTTATGTTTTTTGATAAACAGAAAATGTCATTGTTTTATATGGGGTATCGATTATTGGCATTATCATTGTTTTTTGGCCCAATGAATGCTAGGCTAAGGAAATTAAAGAGATTTGATACACTTCTAGGTTCATGTAGTATGATGTGATTGAACCTCGATAACTAGATAATTACTAAATGTATTCTAAGGAAATTAAAAGAGGGTGACTATTTAGAGTAGGATAATGTAATTAACTATAAAACCAATTCATATATATTTCCATATTCAATTATAAATATGAAATAAATTTAAATTGATTTACTAAAGATAAAAATGTAGAAAGACCATTTAATAATTGTTTGAATTTTATTGTAACACTATTACCGAAGATCTGAGATCCCAAATTAATAAAATAAATCATAGTGAACCTCCAAAAAATAAGCTCCCTCAATTTTTTTGTGATCAAATATCATAGTGAACATCTTATCTTTTCCTTCAATGGTTGCAACAAAGGACACAACGTGGTGTTAAATTTAACACCCATTTAGATAAAAAAAAATTATCATTTTCATTCATTAAATAGTTGCAAATATTTGAAATAACCATCCCATATGAATTGCATATTTTATATATGACCGTCATTTTTATGGAGATTATTTATATATTAATAAGATTAAAAATATTAAAAGACAATTAGGTATATATAGTATAATTTTATATTTATTTTATGAACAAAGTGTAAACAGTACTATTTTTCAATTTTTCAAGGGCAAGTTTTCCGATAATTCACCAGAGAAGCTATTCAATCATACTTTCACTTATAATCAATGAAAATATAAATCCTCCCAACTTATATTTTGAAAATCTCAAAGATAATATAATAGATTTACATAGTACTTTCATAATAACGTATGAATGTATATATTATTGACAACGTTAAGCAAGTACCATCATAAAAACATTATTACAAGATGAAAACTTATTTAACATTTTGTTTCTCCAAATATTTGATGCCCTCTACCAAATTCAATCCATGAGACACTATTTGTGATATTTTTTTGTACAAATTGGTCATCAACCATTTATCTTTTTGTAAAATATGTGTGTCTACTTTTCATCCCCACCATAAAATTTTCAAGAGGGTTTACCTTTGCACCTAATGTAATACACAAAGTGATTTTATAATCGTATGAAAAATTGTTTCTACTCAAAAAATTTCTAGGTCTCTTATTGTTATTCCTTGGTTATATTGCAATGTTCCTTTCCTCAAGTGAGTCTCAGATACAATACAGTTGATATTTTTTTATTGAAGCCCACATATATATTTAAAATTCAGTAGAAATGATGTTGTCAGACCAAAATTCTAGTTCACAACATGGTGATAATAATTTTATAGATTCTGATAGGCCACCTCACAGTTGACAGCTTTTGTGTTGAACCTAAATGTCATCTTTCTATTGTATGTTTTCATTATCCCATATAACAATTCATCCATATGTAAAATAAGTAAATGACTCTTATCACTACATGTAGGGAAGTAAAAAAATATTATTTTCATTGGACACAACAATTATAACCAATTGAAATAAAGAATATATCACCACACCTAATAGTTACCGATTAAGATTGTGGCTTAGATTACACCGCATTTACATGTTGCTATATTTTCTCGATACAAGATTTATTTTAAATAAACATTCATCAATTCATAATATATTTATTGTTATTTAAAATGGGAGAATAATTTAGTATTTTCCATTTGAAAACCTAGGAGTAATTCAGTAGTGCAAAGGTTGGTTTCCTCTTACACGATAGTGTGTAGTTATGTGAAGTGTGTGCATACAATAGTGGATATTGTGTGAAGGAATTAATTTTCTATATTTTTCTATGGTGTTAATGAACATGAAAAAATGATGTCTCGGTGATGTTAAAATAGAGGAAAGAAGGACATATCATGTAATAATGAATAACATGGAAAATTTAGGGTGATATGTGTTGAAAACATAATGGGGTTGTATTATAGAATCCCCTACCCTTGAAAATATACATATATGAAAAAATGTTTAAAATACAAGGAGATATATTATAATAAATAAATTAATGTTCAAAGTTATTATGTTTCTGGGAGTGGTTGACACACACTTCAGCAATTGGTCCCTGCAATGACTAAAATATTCATGGGCCACAACACTAAAAATGAATTGAATGTCCCCTCTGAGGCCCTATGACATCCTCTTATCTAGAAGCTTAGGAATTTCCACCCGAGGTGCATTCAGGATCTGGGTGAACTCCATTTTCTTCTCAAGTGAGTTTACCCACTCAAAAAGGGAGATTACACCTTTATGTATGTTTTGGTCCTCCTATCCAGTGGAGGGTTGAGTCATGACAAATTGAGTTGCTCCACTTGGAGGATCATATGTGAAATATCTTCTCTTCATTGGAGGAGAGGATTAGGAATCTATCACACCCAAATTTTAGCAAGGTAATTTTTGAGTGCTTTGATAGTCACCTCTTCATTTCCTTTGCATGTAGTCCCGGAGGTTGTTATTCTTATTTTAATACGTGTAGTGGGCTTGACAGAGAGATATCTAAGTGTAAAAATCACATCATAATAGGATTTGAGAATATGCCAATGGTCATCATTCACATGAGGACAATGATGAAACCAATGTTCTTTTAGGTGTCTCATATTCGATGATGCTTAGGGAAGATTAAATGGAAATGAAGGGTTTGAAAGTGAGGGAACGAGGCACACATTTCATCCAACCTATTCAAGAAGGATATAATTAGTGTGTTCTTAGATGAGCTGTTAGGGGGATTTTCCGGGAATTGGGAACACTAAAAAAATGCATATTGAAGGATTTGATAAGGCCAGTTAGTTTGAATAACTCACCCAAATTAGTGAGTTATTCCTCAGTGGGATGTTCTCCTTTGAATGAAGAGGCCATGATGGAGAGATTATTGATGGAAGAAAGATATGAGAGTCTATGTGAGAATTGATTGGTAAGTTTTTAGTCTAGTGAACTACATTTAAATAGGCATTTATCCCATGATGACATGTCTGGAGAAATCATATCACCATAAATGTCATATCTAGCCCGGATCAATAGGCATAAGTGGAAGTTAAATAAAGATTAAGTATTTATATAAAGTGTGTCACCAGAAGGTGAATAAATATATGTGCTTTCAAAGAGGTCTTTTGATCTTAAATATTTTTCCACGTCACATATATTCTCATGTGTAAAATCTGATATTAAATTAATGTGACATGGAAAATATTTTTATTTTCCATGCGCAGGCGTGATGGTTACGGGTTGGCGGTAAGTAAAGTAGAATGTCCTCTTGGGGAATGTTATCTGTTATTCCATGGTTACCTTGAAGATTGGCCTAAACATGAGTCGGTTTGAATCTATATGGATATTATATAAAATAATAAAGTGGATAAGGTTGTATAAGAGTAGAAAAGGGGTTTTTGAAAGAAAGAGGTGCTAGGGTGAAGAGAAGACTCTTCGGAGAGAGATATGGGACAGTTTGAGGTGCATAAATTGGGTATGGAAAATTTCAATTTCTTAGTGTATGCACTTTTGTGTTCCCATTTTCTTAGAATTCATGTTAATGTTATTACCTCTATATAGTCATTAACAGGATTTGAGAGCATATATATATGTTTCCCTTATTTTTTCCAAGTCTAATGGATTTTTTTCAAATAACCTATTGTAATTATTTTGGTCGTGCTTTTCTCATGGAATGATTTTTTGGGGGTGGGATGATGTGTTTTTTCTCCTTCAATATCTTGTGTGAGTTATGTATGTAGTTATATATGGAAATACCCTATTTTTGTTTTAAGTTTTGTTAGGGTGGTGTGATGGAGTAATTCCCTTTCGGGTACCGCGATGTTATCTTTGGGATGTGTAAAATATCTTATTGACTAAACAAGAATGGGTAATGTGTTTATTTTTCTTGTGGTTCCCTTTTTATCAGAACCCTAAACATAATTCACACATGGTAAGTTAGTCTCATGGGTACTAAGTTGAATTATTAGGGATCGGGGTTATTTATTTTCTTGGAAGTTCCTTGCAACCGATTTCTTGTGAAAATCCCATTTTATACTACTCCTCCTTCATGAAATGATAAGGGTGTTGTGACTAGATGGTTGGCATGTTTCCTAATCCTCCTTATTCCCTTTAACATCTGAGTCCTTCTTCTTTATAACCCCCATATCCATCTAATAAATCTTTAATAATTACTTTGAGAACCACAAGTGTTCTTCACAAATCTTGCCTCACTTTCTTATTTTATACAAGATCCACTCGTGAAATACATTTTCAATGCACATAGATTAAGTGTATTAACTCATCATTTAAAGATCTTTACAATTAACTTAGAATGCATCATATGGAATCTTCTCGAGTTAATGTTTAGACCATGTCAAACCTGTCTTTAGGAGCCTTTATCATAGATCCTAGGTGCTTGCAGTGCTTCATGACCACTCTTTTGAGTGAGCACTAAATTATGTGGTTGTATATTTCCTTTGATCTCGTATTCCCTTCGTGACTTGGGAATCCTTCCTAATCCCCTCCCCTATTTATAACCCTTCAAGCCACATCTTGGGTCCTCTCACCCGGACTTAATTAGAGTCGAAGTAGTAGGGTAATTGACCAAACCCTTGGTTGAGGTGCCACCCCATAACTCCCTTGGAGAGAGTGGATGGGTGGGAAGAAGAGGACCCCATCCCCGATACTAAAATGGCATGTTCATGCAGTCCCCATCTTCTCACCCCGTCTTTCATGTGTCTCGCACCTCTCTCTCTCACTCTCTCTCAAGGGGTGTAAATATGAGAGACAACACTCATCCGGCGTAGTTACGGGCACTTTGAAATCATTTATTACCATGGTTTTTATTTTATTTTCTTATCCCGAGTTATTCAATCTCATCTTTTTTTTTTTTTAGATTAGTCTACCTTTTTTGCTTCATGTAATTGACTTTTCTAGGGTCATGAATCTAGTGACAACTTTGTTATCCTTTTGGTCATAGTAGACCAATGTTCTTCATTAATGTGTTGTAATTGATTCTTTGGTCATATTTGGATCAATATTTAGATTAGATCATTGTGTTCCTAAAATGTTAAGGGGTAAGAATTATTAGTAATAATTTGATTCTTGTGAATATATCCATGGGTATATATGATGGCGATGTGGTATGTTCTTCTCTTAAGGTCCATTTTAGATCAAATTCTTTCAGGCCTATGGACTTTAGGGGAGTTCTTGGATACCCACATTGGATCCCTAATGGAATCATGATAAAATTACCTTTTTTAGGGATATGGCAATATATATGTTGAACAACATATTTATTTATTTGAGGTGATCCATGAATCTGAGGTAAGACACAATGATGTTTTCATGAATTTATTTGTGCATACACCAAAGAATATGTTAGGGATTGTTATAATTCCTTGAACTTGGGTTCATTACATATCTATAAAAAAATAATGATAGTGTTTAAAGATTAATTCAATGATGATATTGGTTTTCTTTTTCCCGAGCATGACAATAGTGATGGAGGCCTAGCTCAAGAAAGAAACATCATTTTTCTCATAGATGAAGAAGGTGGGATTATAGAATATGTATTTGTTGTAGAATAATTGACAAAGATTAATGTTGAAATAAATCATAACATTTATAATCCGATCGGTGAAATTCAAGTATGTTTTGAAAGGAAGAATGATTATAGAGACATGGTATCTTCTACTCGATCCTTTTGTGCCAAAACAAAAAGGAATTCTAGGGTACCCTCCCAGAGTATTCTGTTTTCTTTTGAAAGGAAATGATTATTTCAGTCACAACTTTATTTGGTTAAATTATGTAATGATTTCTAAATATGACGTGGGTGTTCCTTAGTGGAAGATAAAATCCTGTTGTTTGACACAAAGTGGAGTAGGAGAAGAGTTTTAGATTGTGGTGTAAGTCATCAATTACACCTATAATGAGGTATTTATGGATAGATCGGGAATGTTATGTTTCCATGGAAGTATGTTACTTGGTTCCTTGATGTGAACCTGAAATTGATATTGTGGCCCTTGGTATAGAGACGTTTGTTGGATGAATGTTTTATTGAAAATTTTGTATTATATGGAAGAAGACAAGAAAGTGGTTGTATGGTTTTGTTTCCTGAAGATATATGTGTTGAATCAATAATGATCCCAAACTTGAATGTTTGTGTTTCCTTGTTTTCTAATCAGATTATTGAGCATAATTTTTTCATTCAAGCCTTTAGGGGTGAAGCAGTGTTTTCTTTATGGGCTAGTAGCGATGTTCAGCTTGAATACAAGTTCTCTTTCTTTGAGATATGAGACAAAAGTGTGTTTGGGGGATAATTTTTTTCCTTTTCCTATTAAAAATGGTGCACAAGGAACAAATTACTTCCCTTTAAACATGGATGTGGTGAATCTAAGTGAAAATGGGTATATATAATTTTATCTTAATGCCTACAAAATTAAAAGGCATTGGTTAAATAGAGATTTGTCTAAAATCAAGAGAAATAATATGTCAGAATCTTGGGGTACACCTAAAGTTCTTAAGATTGTTGTATTCTAGAGTATGTGGAGAAGAGGAAGATGTCCATGGACATGTTTTGTTGGTTGCATAAATCCCATTGGTTGATTTTAATGACAAAGTGTATTTTTCTTCCTATAGGATGAGTTGTGTGTTAATAGAGAGGCGATGGTTGGTGATATTTTTTTAGTAGAAATAACTAATTTCATTATCCATAAGGTTTATCTTGTTAATTTGTGCCTCTTGATTGGAAAAGTACGCATTGTGTGGGATCTGGGTGGTCTTTAGTGGAAACGTTTTGGGTCCTCTGGGCCTCATTGATTTAGCTATAAATCTTATAGTTTATTGCTTCCATTTTCTAGTTATTTTTTTGTTTTTGATTGGATTTTTGGTTATTGGTGTTGTTCTCTCTCTTTGTGTTATGTTGCGGTGGTGATAATTCACTAGACTCTGTTTCCCAATGTATGGACATTTTTCATTCTTCTCCTAGAGTTGCTTCTAGTATTCTTTAGACACCCAATGGGGGAGTCCATCCCCGTGCTGGAGCTAATGTTAGGGCCCATAATCATCATGTTATATTTCACCTCTAGTTTTTTGGATGTGATCATGTTTCTGTATCAAGGTTTCAATGGTTTTGTGAAAATAAAGGGGTAATAGATACTTTGGCGTATTACAGGAACATTCAACTATTTTGTAAAGTATGAGTATCGAGTGTGAAAGGCTATTTCTCCCTGGTACTCAAGATGGGAAAATGTTTTTGAAATCATGAATACATCATGAGGTGTATTCCTCTTCTCCTTGGCATTTGTACAAATCAAGTTAGGTTCTCAGACCCATGATGTGAGAGAAAGTATAAATAAATGCCTAGGGGAAGCCATGTGAATGTGCAAATTGATGTTTTGACCCAATACTATGGTCAATCATATGGGCATCTCCATAATTATTCTTCCTATCATGTGCCTCCTAAAGTTACTAATTAGAACTACTTGTCTCTCCATATCTTATAACATGGTATGATCCACTCCAAACCTATCTTTAGTCTTATTCAAACTCAAAAGTGTCCTGCACTTTCATCCATACAACTCCTTATAAGGTTCCATAGTAATAAAAATATTAAATTTGTATGCAAATTCTACCAATTTTTAGTAGTCTTCCCAAGACAGGTGATTCATCATATACATGCAAATAATTTCCTCTATAACCTAATTAACTCACTTAGTATGAACATCAGCTTTAACAATGGTATGAAATGCTAAAGTTAATTTGTGTGGCCAAAGTCTCTGCATAGTGGTCAAAATGTTGGACATGTACAATACATTAAAAGCACAAATAATCTTACATGGAATCCCTAGTAACTTGATAATATCATCGAATTAGACTATGTCTATAGATATGTAAGTATATGTGGTATTCACTAGAGAAAAGTGTGTTACCTTGGTTAATTTTTCAATTGTGACCATGATCTCATCATGATGATATTTTGAAATGGGTTCACCAATAATAAAATTGATAAAAATAATGTCACATTTCCACTCCAAAATGTCATATCAATATAGAATACCAAAAGGATACTAATGGTCATCCTTCACTCACTAGCACTATAAATAATGTGCCACAAAATTATCAATGTCTCTTCAAACCCTTCCCAATGATATAAATTTCATAACTCTACATGCATCTTCTTCACCCCAAGGTGGGATGAATAAGAAAAATGATGGAGTTTTTTATATAATAATTTGGTGAATATGAACATGTTGACATGGTTCTTCATCAAGTTTTGGAATAATCTGTAGAGTAAAGGAAAACCCGCGAGACTAAGCAAGAAGTCATGGATAAATTAGGAAAGTTGTTGAAGACTATAGAGAACCACCGTAAATAGAAAAACCATCGAATGTAAAAGAAAGCCACATAATCCTACAAAAATGTGGATAAAAGAAAAATAGAAACAAAGAAAGGTGTAAGGTCGACAAATTCATGACCAAAAGAAGTGTCTTTTGATTTTTTTGTAAGAAAGATATTTATTGTACTTAATTCAATGTATATTATCAGCCACATGAGACAATAGATGTGTACCACATGAGATGAGATATACATGCCACAATTTAGAAATATATAAGATATAGAGAATAGAGAGAATCTATATGTGTGTATGAGACTAATGTAATCTATTTTAAGATATGAATAAATATTGATGTTTGGAGCAAATTTGTTATGTGATTTTACATTCTTTTTGTTCATCAATTAAGATTTATGTTATTATTTCCTTGCACATCCTTAACAAAAGAGGAAAATTATTAACCCTCGTACTCCTATTGAGGCTTAAGGTCAACATTTAGTGTCTGAGTCTAGGGAAATTTAACTAATAGGATATTGAAACCAACACTCACATAAATTAAGGATTGGTAGGAAAATCAAATTAATATATTTTTCAAAGGAGAAGCAAAGAGACTCAAATCATCATACAAATAAATTGAGGTGAAAGTATTTTGAGAATATTGAGAGGAGTTTTTGTCTCAATTATGACATTTATTATGGACTTGCATATTGGCACACACTAAAAGAGAATATTGTTCATGGTCACATTTGAGAAAACCTTAGGAGTGGAATCTAGAAAAAAAAAAATACTCAGAAACCTTGATGAACCTTGGACCAAAGAATTTGATTACTAGTATGAGACAACATTATATTCATATAGAATTATTTGGGCCTTCCAAGGGTGGAAAAGATTCAATCATAAGAAGGCCAAAGTTCTAAGCGGAGCATGAGATAAAATGTTCAAACAAATTCCATTATTAATAAATATTTTAATAGTTGAAAATGATTAATTAAAAGTGCAAAAAATTTCCTTTAGGGAAAGGCAACTGCAAAATGACATATGTGAAGGGGGCAATCCAAGAGACATAACTGATCAAATTTAATGGGGTGATGGTTGGGACAAAAGAAATAAGATGACATGAAGAAAAATAAAAAGAAAAACAAATTACAATTGACAAAAAGAAGGATTATGTGGATTAACTAAAATAAAAGAATAAATTATAAAGAGGAGGTTAAAAAATAAATCTAGGATAGTTACAGAGGAGTTAGAAAAAGACAAAAAAACAAAGGTTAGCAAGGGAGGAAAGGGAAAATAAGATAAATGAAAGAAAAGAAAATTTGAACAAAATTTAGAAATTAGAAAAGAAAGAAAAAGCCACTTTGAGTGGAGGCCAACAATTGGCTGCCATGGAAATGGAGGAAAACACACAAAGTCTTGCTAGCATACCCGCTTAAGGAAGATACCAACACGTTTTGGTTACCACACGGAACCCCATGGTAAGATATTCTATAGATAATCCAATCCAACAGTTATTATCAAAGTAAGCCATCCTAATGAGATATTTACAGTAGTTAGTAGGTAAATTGGAACCATCTTTCAAAGAGATAGTTGAAGAAGCAACATGGGAAGAATAAGAAGAAGGAGAAGTTCCATTATTAATAAAGAAAAAGAGGAAGAGGAAGAGGACATCACCATTATGAAGGAATGGATTGAAGATTTAGAGAAAAATAAACATAATAGAGGAAAAGGATGAAGGAGAAAGTAGTTCAGAGAAACAAGATAAAGAAGATGAAAAAAATAATAATAAAAGATGTGATGAAGGATTAGATTTTTTTACATTTAGAGATAATAAAGGATTAAAGTTACTTTTGGAAGAAGATAATGATGAAAATATGTCAAGAAAATATGTTTACCACAACCACCATATGATCCCAAAATGATATGACCCCCTTGCATTAGATGCCATTCCATGTGCCACTTTACACACCTATTCGAAAAGTAGAAAAAGAGAATTTTTATGGAAAGATATCGAAAAATATAAGAAGAGAGTATAAAGAGAGAAGAGATTGTAATATAATTCATGTAAAATACTAGATCTATATGTTAATATTGAATTATCTAGATACAAAGGGAGGAAGAGTAACTCATAAAAATATCATAATCAATCTAAGGATTTAAAACCCTCAAACAACAACCAATTACTCAAATAAACCAAATCCCACCAACTATAAAGATGGCTCGAAAATTAAACTACTAATATTTGGAAAAGAATTTAAAGATATCGAGGAACACTTATTCATTTTTTATTGATATTGAAAGAGCAATAACATAATATATAATACAACAAAGTTATATGATTTCATAGGTACTCTAAGATAAGACACCCTACGTTGGTACATGAAAATAAACACACAACGTGTTAAAGATTGACATGTAATTGAGAAAGAATTTAAGACAAATTTCCACTTTCAAGAGGTAACACTAGAAGGAGTTAGAAAAATGAGAGAACTTGTTCAAAAAGAACATGAAATGGTCAAATATTTCAGCCACATATTTAAAAATGCAACCAAACAATTTGAAGAACCAATAACAAACAATAAACACATTGAATGGTTTACTTCAGGACTTCTACCTTACATTAGAGCATATTTTGATGGAAAACCATTCCAAACCCTCTTAGAGGAAATAAAAAATGTCCATTAGGTTAAAAGCTCAACCGCGGCGAAGATAAGGAGAGAATTCATTTAAAACAGAATTAGAAAGAGTGCAATTAGAATTATCTAAATGAAAGCTCTAATAAGAAATTCAGAGAAAAGAAGATCTCAGAAATAGCTCACCACCAAGAAATAACATTAGATCGAAAAAATTTTGTGGAGTGTGTTGTGTTAAGGGACACAGAAAATTGACTTCCTACCTAGAGAAAGTGAAAAGAGTTACGACTTTCATAAAACATTCATTAGAATAAGATTCCTTCGGTACCAAATTTGCAGAGAAAGAACTTGGTGTGGAATTTTAACATCCCTCCTAATAATAACCATGAAACACGTCTAATGTTTTTTGCTAAAAAAATTAAAATATATCAACAGGATCTCTCTTAAGTTTGGAAAAACATGTTACTTATGTTTACCTATTTCTACTTATCATACCTAGAAATTGAGAGGATTACGATGTCCATAATTTTCTTGCATTTATTATAAGTTCATTTAAACATCAAAATAAATATTTCCCTTATTGGTACAATGTGTCTCTACATGATACAAGTGTTCTAAATGTTTAATTCTTAATGTAAAATTTACAATCCAAAGACATGCACATTCAATTACCCATTTTTGAATAAGAACTTCATATAATTAAAGACAATCAATTTAAGAATTTTAAATGAATACCACCATGCATATAAATAAACATTGTTTGATTGACTAATTTATAATGTAAGATCACTTATTTATTCATTTACACTTCTTTGTCAATATAACAATTTACACAAATTCATTACACTAGTTTGTTCACATGAAAGCAATGTTCATAGTGTAGATCTAATATAATGAATTTATCCTTCATAACATGTACACATTTTGGTCGAGTTCAACTTAGCCATTGATTAATAAGATCTTAAACAATTTCAATAAGGTAATCATCTAAAAATTAAAAGGTACAATTTCACTTCGATCATTTTACTCAATCACAAGTAGACATACATGGATACAAATTATACCTTATAATATCAAGCCACATAATGAAGAGAACCATTTCACCGTCCTACTAGATAGAGAGAGAGAAAGAGCATCATCAAGTGTTTTACCTCCAACCATGAGCCATACAGATCCTCACACACCTCTCAAATCTTGAGAGTGGCCCTACCCTTCATGAGAAGGAAGATGTGGTAATCAATGAGGTGAGAGAGAGAGAGTCATATGTTCATGTGATTACCTAATAAACTGGTAACATCTACGAGGTAGTAATAACATACATCCTAAATCATAACCCTGTGATTTTATTTTAGCCAAAATTCTATAGAAATCAGTAGGTAACCACCTAGGCCCTGAAATCCATCAAAATGTTAGAGCATGAATAATCCAAAGTGACAATTCAAGTGGGTAACTTATGTGTCAATCAACTACGTAGCCTATGTCCCCTCTTAGCATTCATCAAGTCTAGTTCTACACACTAATTTATCTATCACCTTATTACTATTATCCCCTAAAATTAACACATCTCGCATTCCCACTTTTTATCTCAAAGAATTGGCAACGAAACATAATTTTCTTCAAGTTATAGTCTAGTTAAATATGTGCTAGAATCTCAAAATCACTAATTTCTCTGAGTGTCCCATACTACCCATAAAATTAATGTTTAAGGGATTCTAATCTAATTAATTTTCCCCTGAATGACATAAAAACACACCGAAAATATTCTTATTTTACGTAATATTCATTTTCGCCATGATTATCAATATCTATTGTTTAATAGCTCATTTCTTGGTTTAAGTAGTATATTATATATTTAATCTTCATGTTATAGTTGTAATCCACGCTTCCTATTTAGCTCCACATCATGGATATAATTTGATTAATGAAATAATTATATTTACTTACTTTCTTCTCTTTGTCTATATAACAAAATACATACTAAAAATATGGGAAGTAATTCAGATTACATTAAGATCCGTCCAAGAATTGATTGTAACTTTTATTTTGTAAACTGGATTTGAATAAAATTTAAAGGGTTTGTAACTAAATACATATTGAGTGAGTTGTTCAAAATTTAGCTCCACCCAGTTTTCTAGATAGGAGAAACCTGCATTTGAAAATCCCTTATAGATTGATTTTTTCAGGTTTGTGTCCAAGTCTGAAATTTTGTTTTTGAGTGTCTAAGAATTAGTTGTAACTTATATTCCATAAAATCAGGTTAAATATAATTTAAAGGTTTTATAAACAAATATATAATGAGTGAGTTTTCCAAAATTAAGCTCCACCTAGTTTTCGAGATAGGAGAAATCTGCATTTGAAAATCCCTTACGAAGTGATTTTTCAGTTTGTGTCTAAGCCTGAAATTTGATTTTCAGGTATCTAAGAATTGGATATAACTTATATTCCGTATATTGAATTTAAATAAAATTTAAAGGGTTTAAAAAAATCAACTAATTTTTAAGGATGAGATATATTAAACTTCCTCACTCTATATTTAGTTAGTTTGGAGCCCTTCCTATATTTTTTTCTTTATAAAATGATTTATCGATTATGGTATCTTATTATTATTATTATTATTATTAACTTCAGTTTATAATCAATCTCCATAATTAATGTGCATATCTATAAAAACCAAGGGAAATATTTCTAGAAAAAATCACGGTATTACATGTGGGTCTATATTTCACGACTCATTTATATTTCCACTACTAAATAAATCAATCTAACAATAAACACTAAATTTGTATATTTTAGCTTAACTAAATCATTTTTTGAGTCTAGGTTTACGCACATTTACTATTTTTCCTAATCTCTAGTTGTTTCTTTTGCACATGGTTTTAAAAGCACATAAAACAAATCATAGAATAAAAACCTAGCAATATTTCAAATGCTTAGAAGGCATTCCTCTATTATAAGATCTCTTATGCCCTAGATCCTTAGCATTTCCTTCCACTATCCTCTCGATTACGTAGACGTCCTCCTCTTTCTACTATAGATGTCTCCCTCACAATATGTATTTTTCCTTCGTCCTCTCCCCTGCATATGCCTAAGCCGCTACATGTATGTTTTTCCTCTTTAACTCCCTAAAACCTGCCCTCAAAACCTCCACATCTCTTCTCCTCCTATTCAATATATATTATACTTTATTTATTATTTTCATGGAGTTATCCACCTGTTATCTCCTATTTTAAATTTATAAAATTGCCCCTCTTTTCAGCATTTTTATGTCTCCTCCCCGTCTTTTGTAATTATTGGAATTATTTATGCTTCAAGTGCCACATGGGCAAGTGATTTATCAACTTGGGTGAAGAGTCTTAGTTATACTAGAGATAATATTAAATTTAAACTTTAGTTTCAACTCTTAATTCCTACATGTAATTTTCTAGTCACCGTAGCTAATAGTTTACTCCTATTTCTTTTATTTATCCAAATACATGTATAGATTTCTTTTTCATTAAATAATTTCTAAAATTGTATTAATGAAATATATATATATATATATATATATAGTTTGAATTTCTAATCATGCAAATCTCTGTAATTGGTTAGTTACAAAACTTTTATTATCGTAATAATGATAATGCAGCCTTTCGGTATATAATAGTCCAACACCTAAGGTTAATTTTCATCCTTCATTTTGTGATAATACATTGTAAATATTTATAGTCTTAATCGATTCATTATTTAGGAAAAAAATCATTTTCGTGATTTCTAAAGGATGTAACGACACAAGAATTTTGAGATCCAAAATAGATTAATAGGTTCTATTGGCTAACTTATGGTTTGACCTTGTTTGAGCACTAACATACATAGGTAACTCTCTCTCTCTCTCTCACGATACTCATCACAACATCTTTTATTCTCTGTCTGATGATGCCATTTCTCATTTCCCAAGAACACTTGTACATTCACCGACAATAATACCCAAAGTGCATTATATGTTAAAAAAATAAATCAACTTCAATAAAATCGATAGAGACATGTTTGTTCCAACAATAATAAATAATTTCAATGCAACATTTAATACTTTTCAAACAATTTCTCAATTATAGAAAAATAAAATCTTTTTCAAAGACATATCTAAATGTAACTCAATCTAGATCAATCAATCAAAAACATACTATCTCTATGGAAACCATTGTCTCTCGCCTACGAATTAATCAAATAATAAATGACTAGTTTTTTTGAAATGTGACATCCTTCCCCTCTAAGAGGAAGAACTCCCTCGATGATTATTAATGTCCAAAAGAAAAGAAACTAATGAAATAAATGTGGGTATGCACTATGGACTTCTTCATAGTCCTCCCAGAAGCACTCTCTCTTCTGAATATTGGTCCCACTAGACCTTGCACTGAGAGACTTCCCTGTTTTGTAAGTAAAGCTTTCATATCTCTTACACCCATAGGGGCTCGACAAGAACAACTCTTGGATCCTCTACCTATAGATATTTCCAATCAATAACATGAGACATATCAACATGATATATTTTCAATAAAGACACATGAAAAACATTGTGCAATCGGGATAGAGTTGGAGGTAGCACAAGTCTATATGCCACTAGATTGACCACTTTGAGAACATCGAATGGCCCAACATAACGAGGTGCTAGTTTGGAAGACTTTCCAAACTTGATTGAACTCTTCTTTGGTCTAACTCTCAGAAAAACCTTATCACCTACCAAAAACTCTCTAGGAGTCCATTTCCTATCTACATAACTTTTCTTCCTCTATGTTTCCTCAAATAAGCATTACCTAATTAATTTTACTTTTTATTCTATATCCCTAAGAATTTTAGGTCATATAACCGACCTATCTTTCCAAATTATCCCAACTGATAGGTGTTCAAAATTTTCTTCCATATAAAGCCTCAAAAGGGGCCATACCCAATGTTGAATGGTGTGAATTATTGTAGGAAAACTCAACCAATGGCAAATAATCTTCCCATTTGTATTGTTGATCCATATAGTACATCCTGAGCATGTCTTCAAGAACTTGATTTACCCTTTTGTTTGACCATCCATCTTCGGGTGATAGGTAGTGCTGAAATTCAACTTAGTTCCTAAGGTAAAGTGTAAAGTTTGCCAAAACCTTGACATAATACATGTATCTCTATCTGACATAATATACTCTAGCACTCCATGCAACCTAAAGATCTCTTGAATAAACCACTTTGCTATAATTGGTGAATCATCCATCAAATTTTATGGAATGAAATGGGCTACTTTGGTGAGTTTATCCATAACCACCAATATAATTGTTATCCAAATAACTCTCCCAATTATTTAGGTAACTTGTATACACTCTTTGGATCTGAGCTCTTCATTGCAAGGTTGCGTGCGCTAAAGTTCACTTGGCACATTCCATTGGTTTCATTTCTTCACATGTCCCCCTTATTTTCCTCATGTGCCTTATGTGTTTTCCCCTTCTTCTCTATTCCATTTCCTCTTTATTCCATTTTCCCCTTACGCTCCTTTCTTCTACCTCCTTCCCGCTCCTCATTCTTCTACACACATTATCTTTGCACCTGTTTGACCCTTCTATACCACATCATTCTCTCGACAAACTTGAGTGTGCCAATAGGGTACCAAATCTTGACAACCATCCAATGAATGACACGTGGAAGAAACGAAAAAAATCAAATGACTGGTTGGAAAATTTCTCTAGTCAATCCACACATCTTGCATGTCTTACGTGCCCATATGGATCTCGACATCTTCTCGACAGCCATATAGTTTTCTACAAAGCTCGATCGGTGCACACCTAGTCTCAATCAATAATCATGACATGGGCCACAATACTAAACATTCAAATTCAAATTCTTGGTGGATCCGATAGGTGAGAAATGGAAAACATCTTTTCGGGAATTAATGAGCAGATCTAATTGCTTCAACCACCCGATTTGATATGATCTACCCTCCTTCCTTCTCAAACACACCAAAAATACTTCAGGAGCTTATTTGTCGATTTGTAGGCAAATTTATAGGAATTGAATGCCTTTTGTTGGTGTTTGTATTTCAAATTCAAGGTTTCCCTCCTTCTTCTCTTCTTCTTCCATGAATTCATCTATAAATGTAATATTTGGGCTCATTATTAATGTTGGACATTTTGGATCCTTACGCATTTTTGCTAAGGACTTCATACTTTCTATATTCTAAGTCACAAACCTCTAGATCTATCTTGTACATGCAGATATCGGCCTCTATCACCATTGTAATAGCCTGTATAATTACGGAGCTAATGGAAGAATTTTTTGTGACTATTCTCTATCCTAAGTGTGTTTGTATTCTTTCTTCTTGCCTTTCTTTTACATTTCATGCTCGTTGTGCCTTTCTACATCCTCTTGCAGCTCTATATCTAGTTGTGTTCCATGAAACTAGTTGGATGGATGCCTTTTAGTTGTGCTACATGTGCTTAGCCTTGTTTCACGCATTCAATTTCATTTTCAATCAAAACAGATAGTGTTCATCCCTCTTTTCCTGGTGCTATTTCATTTTAGTATAGTTTCCTTTCATGTTATCCTTCTATCCCTGGTCCATTGGCATTGTTAGCTTAGCTTTCTCTTTCAAACTAGGACTAGAAGTTTCAGTAGAAATAGATAGAGGAACCGGCCTTCTCTAGAGATCCATCTTAAGTACACAAGGTCCCACAACTTGGGGATGGTTCCATTGTTGTCACAAACAACTCGGTTCTTCCATATTTGAGACACGAGTGCAATTTTGATGACCAATAGTTTCTGGCATGCCCAGTGGGACAAGAAATGAAAGATTAAATTTCATATTGCTAAGTTTTGGTGTGTGGACTTAGTATTTCTATCCTTTGGAGGCTTATTTCAACACATTTGGTGACTCCCAACATTTATAGATCTCTGTTTTAGTAGCCCTGAGTGCCTTTCATGAGAAGAGTGCATATAAGGAGAAGTGTAGTAGCTGAAGATTCTTTCAAGTACCTCTAGCTATCCCCAAGAATATTTCATTCCAAAAAATCCATGTGCACATCTCCATCTCCAAAGACACCGCCCATTAAACTCCTCACAAAAGACAATCTGTGTACCTGCAATGGTGCATTAGCCACCTCCTCCACTAAGGAACTTTGCTAACTTCACCGGAGGAAGTCCCCTGGTTCTAGCCGTGTAACATGATATGCCAAATGGTGTGCTCAAAAGTATTCCATACTTTACTGGTGAGAATCAAGTCACCCCTCAAGAGCATAACTAGGATGTATCAAATGTATGTTCACTCTATTTGATCACATATGATGATGTAGCAGTCATACTACTTGCGATTTCTTTCAAAGGAAAAACACTCTAATGGTACCAAGGCTTGAGAATTGGATCTATTTCCACCTAGGATGAGCTAACTCTTTGTAATTATTTTGAAGATAATTCAGATCACCTATATTTAATGGAGCAATTGATAACAACAAGGAGGGAACCTAATGAGCAGATGACTAATTTCAACATCATATTTCAAAAGATTTGGGATAGAATCCTCCGGTGATACAAACTATAACCAAACATGATTTTCTATATTATCTAAAGGCACTAAACAACAATATCTCAGCCATGATCCAATCCATGGGAGGTAGGAATCTACCATCTGCTATAATATTGTAGTAAGGGATGAAAATAGTTGTATTTAGGCAGAAAATATAGCTCTTAGACTTCCTATGCCATTATTCCCGTAAATGTCAAAATGCCCAAACCTTCAAAGTGGCCCCTATTCCTATTCCTAGTCAAAGTGCATAACCTACTACAACAACATCTTACCCTTTGGCACGGCATAAAGAAGATGAAAATTGAAAACCATGATTAGAAATTTTTCAAACAAGGTCATATCATTAGAGAAACAATAAAGCAAGCCTATAGAGTTAGTTATAATCATGCACATAGTTAGAGTGGTTAACCTTGGTGGAATCAAAATGGAAACTAAAGATATGCACCCAACCAGTAGAATGATAGATGGCATGCTAACACACATTTTTCTTTGCAAGTTGTTCCTCTTATGCCCTCTCTTCCAGCACCCAATGCAACAATTTAGGTGCTTGTTCCAGTTCAGAACAATTTGGCATAGGAGTTGGAGTGGTGCTTCCCTTGTAACATCCCTCATAGTCAATATCACTATGCCAATGTCATGTGCACACAAACCTACATGAATCAGAACACTTCCAGTTGTGAACCTTTAACAAGTGCACCTAAAATAGAGAACCAAGAAAGGTTAGAGGTTCTTCCTGATTCCAATTTGATGTTCTTTGGTGCTAAAGAATTTTGTGCAATCAACCAAGTTATAGAGGACATAAGTAGATCATGTGCACCCAAGTTGCAAACAACACAAGATACAAGAAGAGAATTATTGAGTCTCACGTGCAGGTTACAATCCCATCAATTCAAGTGGACCATCAAATACGAAAGATGTAGCCAAGGAATCTGGTGGTAAAATTTCTCAAGTCCCTACACAAGATATCCCCTACAAAGCTTCTCCAGAAGTGGCATGCACCCCTCCTTTGGTAGGTCAAGCCTCAATTTCTATTAAATCCCCTTCTTCCATGCCTAAACCATTAAGAAAGGATGTTGTTGTTCCACAAATGCGCAAGTCAATGGGTCTTCCATTTAGCATTTTGGAACAAATGAAGAAGAAAAATATAAATGTCACAATGTGGGATGCTTTAACCATTTAATCTCAATGGGATCTGCTACATGAGGCCTTGTCCTAACTTCCATGCGTTGATCCAAATATTTAAAAACCACGTGCTTCTATCAATATTTTTTAGATAGAGGAGAAACAAGTAATATTGTTAAAACTCCACCCTTTTATATGTCCTTGATCATAGGAAAACACCTAGTACATAATTGCATGATATACTTGGGTGCTAGCACTTCTTTTATGCCAAAGAAGATAGTTGATGTCTTAGGTTTCAAGTATAGCCCCATGAAAAAGGAGTCCCATAACTTGATGGCTCAAATTTTACTACTTTAGGATTCATCAAGGATCTTGAGTTGACCCTTCATGCATGTCCAAGCCTCACCATAGGTCAAGATGTATCTATCATTGACTTACCTATTTTATTTACCCTATGTCTATTAAGAGAATTTACTGCAAAAGTAGGTGGTTACTTGTATTCTAATTGATCTCGTATGTTACTCAAGACAAGGTATGGTACTCGGTTTACCATACAAGATGAGCCTGTATTTTCTTATCATGTAGATTCATATGTCCCCTCCCCTCTCTAAGCCAATTGTTTAATCCAAGAAGACCAAGATTTAGTTCTTGAAGAGCATCTTCTTTCACCTTCTATTCTTGATCTAGTACTTGATGATTGGGTAGAGAGGAACTATAAATTTGACCCATATATTGAAGAATTGGAAGCTTATGAAATTGGGCTTGGTACTTACTACATTCTTGAGGAATAATTTGTGATGCCATAAGTGCTCAAGAAAGACCAATTTGAACTGGTCTATGGAAATTATACTTTGATGGATCCGTAAGCGAAATGACGTGGGAGAAAGAGTCGCTTCTCATTTCTCCTAAGGATGAGAAATTATTCTTTGCTCACATGTTATAGCTCACATGTTCTAACAATGTGGAATAGTATGAGGTGCTAGTGCATGGTCTACTTATTGCTGAAAAAGAAAAATATTAAGGCACTATAGATATTCGGGTATACAAAATTGGTTATCTGTTAGGTTACCAAAAATTTCCAAGAAAATAATGGCTTCGAAAGCTTATAAGAATTTTTTTGGGACCTCCTTGAGAGCTTTGATGCTTTGAACTTGTTGGTGGTACCACAAAAAAATGAATAAGGAAGCTGATCAAATGGTCACGCTTGGCTCGCAGCTCTCTCCTTATGAGGACTTTGTCAAAGGAAACAATCAAAACATTAGGATGGTGATCAAACCATCTATTTCAGAAAACAATACTAGTTGGAAATTTTTTAACAAAGACACATAGATTTTCCATTTCATACATAATGAAGTTAAGTTCTCATCAAGTATGCAAGCTGACCTACATGACAACTATGGCGACCAAGTGATTCAACTGAAGTAAAATAATTTGTCTAAAGGGTTATTTACCTTAGATAAAATGTTTACCTTTGATGATGAGTTCAAGGGTGAATAAAATTATATGCACACCACTTAAGAAGATTGATCCCCAGTCACTATTTCAAGTGGAAAAGAGTTTCGCCTTAGTAAGACTTGTGCGCACAATGAAAAGGAGGCCTTCATCTCTCTCTATAAAAATACAATGATATCTTCTTATGGGAGTATGAATACCTCAAAGGTTTTGATCCAAGTGTTGCTCAACACTCCATTGACCTTGATCCTAGTATCAAGCCCATCAGACAAAAAGCAAAGTGACTAGTCAATCCAAAGATAGAGCCCCTCATGAGAAAGGAATTATCCAAACTCATTGAGGTGAAAATTATTTTTCCCATCAAGTACTCTACTTGGGTCGCAAATCTAGTTCCAATGTGCAAGAATAATGGTGAAATTAGACTCTATGTTGATTTCAGATATTTGAACAAGGCATCTCTAAAGGATCATTATCATTTTCCTTCAATGGAGCATATTTTACAGATTGTGGTTGGCGTGCAAAGATTCTCAATGTTAGATGGGTATTCATGTTTCAATCAGATCTTGGTCAAGGAAGAGGATCAATTCAAAACAATATTTACAACCAAGTGGGGAACATATACATATAAAAATATCCCCTTGGTCTGTTAAACACAGTGCAACATTTCAACACACCATGGACATTTCCTTCAAAGGTTATATTAACAAGTTCATCTTAGTTTATCTTGATGATACTATAGTCTTCTCAAAGAATAGCACAAATCATATGGTGCACTGAAGAAAGTCTTTGGGAGATGAAAAAAAATTGGGGTATCCCTTAACCCCAAGAAGTGCATTTTTTTGTGGCGTATGGCAAGCTTTTGGGCCATGTGGTTTTAAAGGATGGTATTGCAATTGATCATGGGCATGTTTCAGCCATCCTAACTCTTTCCCTATCAGCAAAAAAAATGCCTTGAAATCCTTCCTCGATAAAATCAATTTCATTAGGTGCTTTATTCCTAAATTTCATCCCATCACTCTTATGCTCAAAAAGGACATAGCTTCTAGATGGAAAATAAAAGAAAAAGCAAGCTTCAACAAGATCAAGCAATAAATTTCTTGCTCACCAACACTCATCAACCCAGATTATTTAAGGGATTCTATCCTTTATACTTATGGAACTGATGTAAGTGTTGTTGTTTTCCTAACACAAGATATTGAATAGGTGATAGAACAACCAAAGGGCTTTCATCACCAGATGTTGAAGGATTATGAATTAAAATATAGTCACACAAGAATTAGGTATTCTCCATCATGTGTGCACTCAATAAATTCAAAATTATGCTCACCTCAAATCATATCAAGGTATTAGCCTCCCACTCTTATGTTAAGAAATTCATCATGGGAGAAGAAATTAGTGAAAAGATAGCACAATGGGTGAAAAAATCATGGAATATGATGTGACTATCAAAGAAAAAAAATTGGTAAGAGGTAGCGTGCTCTGCAAAAAAATTACTAAGGATACATAGAATGAATCTAAGACTTCATTATTTCTTGATGAAACTCTCCCATGTGTAGAAATTCAGCATAATGTAGATCTTGGAATGTGTGACTAGATGAAGGACATGATCACACTCCTTTCTAAGGGTGCACACCCTCCTTACTTAAACAAGGTAAAGAGAATACATCCGAGGTTACAATATATCCCTTATGTTTTGATCGATAGTATTATCTTCAAGAAAATCTTGATGGCATGTTGCTAAAATGTATTAACAATGCCAGATCAAAAAGTGTTAGCATAATTTCCCGATGGATTCTTTGGTGAACCCTTTTTCTGTCAAAACTACAATGATGAAGATCATAATGGAAGGAAAGTTTTAGCCTACCTTTTTTCAGATGTACACAAGTGGGTCACAAAATGCAAGGAAAGCACTTTCTTTGTAGGAAAGAAGATATTAACAAAGTGCTTCCCTCCACCAATCCAAGAGGATCAACCTTTTATGAAATGGGGTCTATACTTCATAGGTATGATCAATCCACCTTCAATAAATGGACATAAGTGGGTGCTTACAGCTACGGACTACGTCATCGATGGAAAAATGTTGTCGCACTCAAGGAATCAACTGATTCAGTCATCCTTGACTTTCTCGAAGGTATAGTCACAAGGTATCGCATTCTCAAACCATTATCTCTGATAATGCAAGATCCTTCCTTGGTACTAAAATCATTGATTGGGCTCTAAATTTGGGCATCTATTTGAAGAATTCTTCCAATTATTACCCTTAAGGAAATGGTCTAGAAGAGTGAAAAATAAGAACTCGATTGGGATTATGAAGCGTATAACGAACATTAGCCAAAAGCAAAGGGGCATATAAAGGTTTCGTGCATGCTTTGGGAAGATAGAATCACAATTAAAAAGGCAATAAGAACTTTTCCTTATAATCTTTTCTATGGAAAAGAGGCTACCCTTAGTTTGATGCTAGAGTTGAAATCATTAGCGCTTTCCCAATAACTCGGAATTTGAAGTCGAAGACCGGAGGGAAATTAGAATGGAAGAGTTGCTTAATCTTGAAGAGTTAAGGAAATCCACCATCATCAGATTAGAGTAGCATCAACAAGTAACAAAGAAATGGTTTGACAGAAAGGCTAGGCATCAAGATTTCAAAGTTAGGGACTTAGTCTTAAAATGGGATGCTGACAGAGCTAAACCAAGGTGCCATTCAAAGTTTGATGCACTTTGGAGTGGCCCATACATCATTAGTTCATGCAAGGAGGATAAATCTTTCAAGTTAACTCATCTTGATGGAGGTGCGCTGTAATCCTAGTTAATGGGATCTATCTCAAACCTTTCCATTAAGTTGTTGAATCATTTTGTATATATTAGATTAGTTTCAATTCCCCTAAGTGTGTTGCGTGCACATTGTTATTTTGTACATAGTTCTTTCTTCTCGTGTGATTTTTGTGTGCACTCTTCTTTTGCTTCCACGATGTTGGTAATTTCAGCAGCTTTTAGAATTCGAACGGAGTCAAGAAATGATCCTTCAAGTAACTTCAAGGGTAATTCTTCAAAGCCACTGATTAGAATTTCATGATTACATAAAAAATCCATGCCCAATGGATGCTTTAGGCTACTAATCTCCTTCATCTAGCAGGTAGATGGCCCCAAAAGCCACGAAAAACTATTATCCAAATAACTCTCCTAGTTATTAAGGTAGCTTGTATACACTTTCTCGGCTATGATCTCTTCATTTCGAGGTTGTATGCAATCAAGTTCACTTGAACATTCCTTTGGTTATGTTTCCTCACACTCCTCCTTCTTTTCCTCATGTGCCTTACACATTTTCCCCTACTTCCCTATTCCTTTTCCTCTTTGTTCCATCTTCCCCATACACAGCTTCCTTCTACCTCCTTCCCGCACCTCATCCTTTCGTGCGCATTATCTTTTCACCTTACTTTGACCCTTTCATTCCACATCATTATCTTACATGCTTGATCGTGCATGCGCCTACGCACCAATCAAAGTGCGTAAACAAGGAACAAAATCCTAACAACCACTAATGAATGACATGTGGAAGAAATGAAAAAATCAAATGAACGGTTGGATGATTTATTAAGTCAACCCACATGAGCCACGTGTCTTGCATGCCTAGGAGGATCTGACATCTTCTCGATAGCCATATCTTTTTCTATAGAACTCTAATCGATGTGTGCCTAGTCTCAATAAATATCTACTTATATGGCCCACAATACTAAACATTAAAATTCAAATTATTGGTGGATCTCGGTAGGTGAGAAATGCAAAATGTCTTTTTGGAGATTAATGACAAGATTTTATTGCTTCAACCACTTGATTGTATATGATACACCCTCCTTCCTTCTCCAACATGCTTTGAAAAAACTTGGGGATCGTATTTGAGAGATTTACAAGAGGATTTACAGGAATTAAATGCTTCTTGTTGGTGGTTATATTTAAAATTTAGGTTTTCCCTCCTTCTCTTCTTCTTCCATGAATTCATCTATAAATGTAAGAGCTCAACTCATTATTAATTTTGTACATTTTGGATCCTTAAGAATTTTCTTTAAGGACTTCATACTTTCTGTATTTTGAGTCACATTCCTTTAGATCTGCTCGTGGATGTGGTTATCATTATCTATTGCCATTGTAATAGTTATGTGCATTTCTATATGTAATGGAAGCATCATTTTGTGACTAATATCTGTCCTAAGCATGTTTTTATTCTTTCTTATCTCCTTTATTTTACATTTCGTGCTCGTTGTGCCATTCTACGACCCTTACAGCTCTTTATCTAGTGATGTTCTATGAAACTAGTGGGTGGATGTGTTTTAGTTGTGCTACATGTGCTTATCCTTCTTTCACGCATTCCTTTTCATTTTCACTCGGAACTAATAGTGTTCATCCCTCTTTTATGGTGCTATTACCTTTTCGTATAGTTTCCTTTCATGTTATCCTTCTATCCCTAGTCTCTTAGCATTGTTAGCTTAGCTTCCCCTTTCGAGTACTAGGAGTAGCGGTATTAGTAGAAATATATAGAGGAACCAACCTTCTCTAGATATCCGTCCAGAAGCACGCGAGGTCCCAAAACTTGGGAACGATTCCATTGTTGTCACAAATGACTCAGTTCTTCAAGATATGAGACACATATGCAAGTTTTATGACCAAGACTAACATCATGTTTGTTCTTGGACATTGGAAGTCCTTGAACAAAATCCATACTTATGACCTGTCATTTCCATTTGGGAGGTTCATGTGGGTATAACAACCTGTAGATGCATATGTTCAAATTTCACTTGCTGACACTCCAAACATCTAGAAACAAAATTTGCAACATCTTTTTAATTCCTAGCCAAAAATACAATGGTTTGAGATCAACTAACATCTTTGTCACTCCGAGGTGACTTGAATAAGGAGCATTATGTGCCTCCTCCAATACTATGGTCCTCAATCCATCGAGGTCAAGTATATATATTCTGTCATGGAAATGTAGAAGTCCATCTCTATCAAACTGATAACCCTCATATATACGATCACGACTATCAACTTCCAATACAGATTTGACCTTCTCATAAAAAGTATCTGATGAATGCTTAATTAAGACTTTTTGTCTAAAATTATTCCTCCGAGGCCATGGCTACTATGTGTCATCTCCTAGTAAGGGCATCTACAACCCAATTTTCCTTTCCCTTTATCTATTTTATATCAAAGCCATATTAACTCAAAAACTCCATATTCACTCAAAAATGCCATCAACGTTACTGACATGCATTCAAATTAGGTTGGATGAATATATACTACAATCCTAAATGATCAGTCTTAAGAACAAAATTATTACCTAAAAGGTAATGCCTCCACATCTATAAAGCATGCACTATCGTTGTAAGTTCTAGATCATGTGGGGCATAATTCAAATCCCCTTACCTAATCTTTCATGACTCGTAAGCCACTACCTGATTATCCTGCATTAAAAATCCTCCAAAACCTTCACCTAATGCATCTGTAACCACTGTGAATTCACCATTAGGATTTGCAACTTTCGAATTGGGGTAGTAGTCAACTTTTCCTTTAGGAGTTGAAAAGCTTGTTCACACTTTTCTGTCCATAGAAACTTCTTCCCTTTCTTTTGCAATGAGGTAATAGGACTGCCAATTCTAGAGAATCCCTCAACAAATTTCCTATAATAACCTACAAGTCCCATAAAAATACGCACCTCATACACATTTTTAGGTGTTAGCCATTCCATGATTGAATTTATCTTGGTTGGATCAATTGCAATTCCATCTGCTGATATCACATGACCCAAATAATGCACCTTCCTTTGGAAGAAACTACATTTTGACAACTTGGCATACAACTTATGTTGTCTCAACCTTTGTAGCACTAGTTGTAGATGATGAATGTGTTCCTCTTCTGTTCGTGAGTATATCAATATGTCATCTAGAAAAACTAGCACAAAACCATCTAGATAGTCTCTGAACACACTATTCATTAAATTCATGAAGGTTGTTGGTGCATTCGTGAGTCCAAAAGGAAGAACAGTAAAATCATAATGGCCATACCTTGTCCTCAAAGTTATCTTAGTTATGTTGTTTTCCTTTACTCTCAATTAATGAAACCTAGATCTCAAATCAATCTTGGAAAACACTGTGGTTCCCCGCATTTGATCAAATAGATCATCAATACATGGTAAATGGTACTTGTTATTAGTTATTTTCTTATTCATCATCCTATAATCAATCCAAATCCTAAGGGTTCCATCCTTTTTTTTTTAAATAATTGGTGTTCCCCATGGCAAAATACTAAGATGAATCAATACTTTATTTAATAGATCTTGCAACTATTCTTTTAATTCAAAAAACTTTATTATGGTCATTCGGTAAGGTGATTTTGTTTTTGGATTCAACCCTGAATTAAGTCTATAGAGAAATCAAATTCCCTACGAGGAGGGAGTCCTGGAAACTCTTCTGGAAAAATATCACTAAAATCTCAAAGAAAGGGGTATTCCTCTAATGTAGGTTCTCTTTCCTCACCCACATCATCAATATGAACTGCATACATCATAAGACCCTTCCTTCATGCCTTCTTCAACTGCATGGCTGATATTTGTCTCAACTTAGTGGCCTTTTGAATCCTTATGAAAATTTGATGCTCACCACTGTCATCTTGACATGTTACTATTTTTTCATGAAAATCCACCTTAGCATGGTGTTGACACAACCAGTTCACCCCTAGAATGACATCATAGGATCCCAAGGGTGCAACATATAAGTTCACCTCAGTTGTAAAACCTAGTAGCTCTAATTCTGCTATGAATAGACATTGCTCTACTCTCTTTTCCATCTGATTTCCATATTATACTGACCAAGTTTTATTCATATAACTAGCTTGTCTAGTGATTTTACTAAAAATTTCTAGTGCAACAAAATATTCAGTAGCTCCAATGTCAATTAGAATAGAAACATAAACACAGAAAAATTTGAGTTGGAACTTATACTAGAGTGGTTTGAAAATCATCTTGACAATTGTCAACTGCAACATGAATGTGATGTTGACTTTGAGATTATACAAGAGGTCCTTTTGTGGTGTTTTGGAAATAATTGATAACATAATGATCCCCTCAACACTTATAACACCATGTAACTGGTCCTTTCCTATGTGGAAACTTCTCTCTTGCATTCCAGTTCTATCCATTCCCATTGTTCCCATTTGGTTGGTTCCTCTGATTATTTCTTGGATTTGGTGAATTACTAAACTTGTTTGGGTTCCAAGTATTACCATTTTTGTTTCCTCCATTCTTTTTGAACTTATTAAAGTTCTTCTTGAATGGTCTTGATGACTGCTGATTTGGTCCAACCATTGGTGCCTTAGAATCCTTTTTAGAAGCATAAATCAATTGTAGCTTTTGCTCCTGCTTCATTCATTTTTCAAAAGCCTCATCCATCATGTTTGGCCCATGAACATCCACTTCTATTCCAATATGAGATATCAACCCCATAATGAACTTGTGGATTTAGAACCGCTCATCTTTCTAATACTGGGGCACATACTTGAGAAGTTTAATAAACTTCTCCCAATATTGAGTGACTATCAAATATCCTTGGACTAGATTCTGAAATTATGTCACTTTATTATCAAAATACAACTGTGGTAGCCATATTTTCTTAAAAAGAGTCACAAATAACTCCCAAGTGGTATTCTCAACACTCAAATTATGTTCAACCTTTTTTTTGTTCCACCAAGCAGATGCTTCACCTGTCAATTGATATGCAACCCATACTACCTTTGTTTTCTCTCGAGAAGTTTTGAATCTTGAAATAATTCTCCATTTTAATTAGCCATGCTTCAACTCCATCTCCTAATATCACTCCCGAGCAATTTAACGGGACAATTATTTTAAGGTTCTTATTCAATTATGTCTCAAATTTATCCCTCTTAGGCTCTAGTTCAACAACATGATCATGAGCATTTTTCATGGCACACTCATCACCTTGTTTAGTCTCATTCCCTTGATTATTCCTAGTAATTGGCTCCTCATCTAAAGCCTTCTGCTCAAGTGCAATAAGCCTATCTTGGGTGTCATTCAATAAGGCAAGAATTTGATCCAAAATTTCTTATTTTTTCCTTGCAACGTCTTCTGTGATATTTAGAACTTCATTCATATCAATGGTATTGTTAGCTTCACCACTTCTACATGATCCTCATTTTTCATTCCATTTCAGATCTTGGTATATCATAAAAAAAATAAAAATTACAACCTCAAACAATGTAGTGAACACATATAAGGTCATAGTGTTGAACCTAAGCTCGATACCGTGATGTAATGTACCTCCTAATAATAACCATGAAACACATCTAATTTTTTTCTAAAAATGATTAAGATATGTCTACAAAACCTTTCTTAAGTGAGGAACAACATGATACTAATGTTTACCTATTTCTACTTATCATACCTACACATTGAGAGGCTTACGATGTCCATAATTATCCTATGTTTATTCTAAGTTCATTTAAACATCAAAATAAATATTTCACTTATTGGTACAATGTGTCTCTACATGATACAAGTGTTCTAAATGTTTAATTCTCAATGTAAAATTGTAATTCAACACATGTTTATTCAATTACCCATTTTTGCATAAGCACTTCATATAATTCAAGACAATTGATTTAATAATTTCAAATGAATACCACCATGCATATAAATCAACATTGTTTGATTGACTAATTTATAATTTAAGATCACTTATTTATTCATTTACACTTCTTTGTCAATATAACAATTTACACAATTTCATCACACTAGTTTGTTCACATGAAAGCATTTCATAGTATAGCTCTAATATAATGAGTTTATCCTTCGTAACATGTATACATTTTGGTCGAGTTCAACTTAGCCACTGATTAATAAGATCTTAAACAATTTCAACAAGGTAATCATCTACAATTTAAAAGGTACAATTTCACTTCAGATCATTTTACATAAATCACATTAGACATACATGGATACAATTTATACCTTATAATATCAAGCCACATAATGAAGAGAACCATTTTTTTGTCCAACTACAGTGAGAGAAAGAACATCATCGAAGTACTTTACCTCCAACCACGAGCCATATGGATCCCCGCACACCTCTCAAATCTTGAGAGTGGCCCTACCCTTCATGAGAAGGAAGATGTGGTAATCAATGAGGTGAGAGAGAGTCATATGTGTAAGTCATTACCTAATCAACTAATAACATCTATGGGGTAGGAATAATATACATCCTAAATTATAACCCTATGATTTTCTTTTGGCCAAAAGTCTATAGAAATTAGTAGGTAACCACCTAGTCCCTGAAATCCATCAAAATGTTAGATCATGAATAATCTAAAGTGATAATTCAAGAGGGTAACTTGTGTGTCAATCCACTACCTACCATGTGTCCCCTCTTAGCATTCGTCAAGTGTGATTCTATGCACTAGGTTATCTATCACCTTAGTACTATCACCCCTAAACTTAACACATCTCACATTCCCACTCCTTATCCCAAAGAATTGCCAATGAAACTCAATTTTATTAAAGTTACAAATCTAGTTAAATATGTGCTAGAATCCCAAAATCACTAATTCCTCTGAGTGTACCATACCACGTGTCAAATTATTGTTAAACAGATTCTAATCTAAATTTTATTCTAGAAAGACATAACAATGTATAGACAATATTCTTATTCTACGTAATATTCATTTTCTTCCATGATTATCAATATTTATTATTTGATAGCTCATTTTTTGGTTTAAGTATTATATTTTATATTTAATATTCATGTGATAGTTATAATCCAAACTTCGTATTTAGTTTCGTATCATGGATATACTTCACTTATTGAAATAATTATAGTTACTTACTTTATTTTCCTTGTTTATATAAAAAAATACATGATAAAAATATGGAAAGCAATTTAGATTACATAAAACCTCATCAAATAATTAATTGTGATTTATATTTTATAAACTGGATTTGAATAAAATTTTAAGGGTTTATAACTAAATGTGTATTGAGTGAGCTGTCAAAAATTTAGCTCAACTCAGTTTTCCAAATAGGTTAAATCTCCATTTAAAAATCCCTTACAGAGTGATTTTTAGTATGTGTCTAGTCCTGAAATTTGGTTTTTAGGTGTCTAAGAATTAGTTGTAACTTTTAGTTCATAAACTCAATTTTAATAAAATTTAAAGAGTTTATAAAAAATATGTAATGAGTGAACCACCCAAAATTTAACTCCACCTAGTTTTCGTAATAGGAGAAATCTGCATTTGAAAATCCCTTACGGAGTGATTTTTCAGTTTGTGTTTAAGCCTGAAATTTGATTTTGGGTATTTAAGAATTGTATATAACTTATATTTTGTATATTAAGTTTAAATAAAATTTAAATGGTTTTAAAAAAATGAACCAATTTCTAAGGATGAGAGATATTAAACTTCCTCTCTCTATATCTAGTTAGTTTGGAGCCCTTACTATAATTTTTCTTTATACAAAGATTTACCAAATTACGGTATGGTATATATATATATATATTATATATAACTTCAGTTTGTAATAAATCTTATATATAACATAGTAATTATGAAAAATTATTACAAACTGAAAAAGTGTGTGTGTGTGTGTGTGTGTGTGTGTGTGTGTGTGTATATATATATATATATATATATATATATATATATACACACACACACACACTTCATTTGTAATAAATCTTCATAATTACTATGTATATATGTAAAAACTAAGGGAAGCATTTTTGTAAAAATCATGGTATTACATGTGGGTCTAAATTTCATGATTAATTTATGTTTCTACTACTAGATAAATCAATCTAACTATAGATTTTAAATTTGTATATTTTGGCTTAGCTATATAATTTTTTTGAGTCTAGTTTTATGGACATTTTTGTTTCGCCTAATCTCTCGGTTGTTTCTTTTGCACATGGATTTAAAAGCAAAAAAAAATCATAGAATAAAAACCTTGCAATATTTTGAATGCTTGGAAGGGATTCCTCTATTCTAAGATCACTTACGCCCCAGCATCCTTAGTGTTTCCTTCCACTATCCTCTCAGCTACGTAGATTTCCTCATCTTTATACAGTAAATGTCTCCCTCTCAATATACGTTTTTCTTTTCTCCCCTCCCCCGTATGCCTGAGTTGTTACATGTATTGTTTTCCTCTTTAACTCCCTAAAACCTGCCCTCAAAACCTCTCTATATCTTCTCCTTCTCATCACTATATATTATAATTTATTTCTTATTTTCATTGAGTTATCCTCATGTTATCTCTTGTTTTAAATTTATAAAATTTCCCTCTTTGCTTAGTTTTTATTTCTCCTCCATGTCTTTGAATTAATATAATATAAGATCTCTTTTCATCAAAAACTATTTGTATTATTTATGGTTGTGAAGTGCCACATGGGCAAGTGGTTTATCGACTTGGGTGAATAGTATTAGTTCTACTAGAGGAAATCTTAAATTTAAACTTTAGTTGCACCACTTAATTCCTACATGTAATTTTCTAGTCACCGTAGCTAATAGTTTACTCCTATTTATTCTATTCATCCAAATAAATGTATAGTTTTATTTTTTGATTAAATAAATTCTAAATTTCTATTCATGAAATTATTATATATAGTTTTTTAATTTCAGTTTGATTAAATATCTAATTATGCAAATCTCGTGATTGGTTAGTTACAAAATATTTATTATCGTAACAATGATAATGCGGCCTTTGATATAATAGTCCAACACATAAGAATAATTCTCATATTTAATTTTTGAATAATACGTCGTAAATATTTATATTCTTAATAGCTTCATTATTTAGGAAAAAAAATCATTTTCATGACTTCTAAAGGATTTAACAATGCAAAACTTTTGCGAGCCAAAATAAATAAATAGGTTCTATTAGCTAACTTACGGTTTGACCTTGTTCGAGCATTAACATACACATGTAACTCTCTCTCTCTCTCTCTCGTGCGATACTCATCATGACATATTTTCTTCTCTCTCCGATGATGCCCTTTCTCATTTAGCAAGAACACCTACACATACACCGACAAGAATACCCAGTGCATTATATGTTCAAAATAATAAATCAACTTCTATAAAATCAATAGTGACATGTTACTTCCAACAGTAATGAATAACTACAATTCAACATTTAATAATTTTCAAACAATTTCTCAATTATTATTATTATTATTTTTCCAAAACATATCTAAATGCAACTCAATCAAGATCAATCAATCAATGACATATTATATCTATGGCAACCATCACCTCTTAGTTCTCCAAATGTATAAAATAATAAATGACTAGTTTTTTGAGATGTGCTAGGAATTTACATATTGTGGGATCAACATACTCAAGATGTTTTCCTTTATTAGAATTATTCCCCCTACTAACCAATTAATGTATTACACATCTTGTGGATCTTATAATCATTACTACCATACATGTTCTTCATTGGATGCACTTGAATATTTAAAGGATTACAATACATGTAGGGTTATGGAAGCTAGGAAAACATAAGGCCTACTCCCCCACCTTCATAAGAACAAATAACATTCAAAATTATGTCTCCATAAACCTCACATCCAACAATTAATACTCCACAATATAAAAACTATCAAGGGGTCAACCTCATTTTAGAAGCGTTGAACAAGGAAATAATTACAACCCCAACTATTAAGACTATAATGGTGGTGGATGCCACAGAGGTTATCAGGGGAGGATAAAAATGTGGATTTAGAGGGGGATATAACAATTATCATAGAAGAAGAGGATATCAAGGGCATCATGGATATCAAGGAAGATATAAAAATAATAATTCAGGGGTTGGTTACTGAGATAGAAGACCTATGCACTATTATAAACATGGATAAGATGGAAATTTAGCCATAAATTGTACATATCTTGACCCTTATAGTTTCTACCATGAATGAGGATATGACTCATTTAGTTATCCCAAAGCTACCGAATTTTATCGAAATGGAGGTATGAAGAAAAAATCATTAGGAAGAGATGCCTAGAATAATGTACAACACATCACTAAGATACCGCAGACAAGGAAAAAGTAATAGAAGATAAAGAAAAAATATGGCTCAAAAAGAAAACTAGAAAAAGATAAGAGAAAGGAAGATGCCAAAAAAACTATTTCAAAAGGAAATCTTCTAAACCAAATAAGGATCACAAAGAACCAAAATATAGAGTTGTGGTAACAACTAGAAATGTAGCTAGAAAAGAACATACACTGGGAAAGGAGAATATTATTAGGATACCCACTAAGGAAGACTCATCCCATAATGAAGAGTAGGACTTTAAGGAAATCATACCAGACCTTCATGATAAAGAAGTGGAGAGACGAAAGATAGTTATTAAGAAACCATAATTCTAAGAGTAAACAAAAATAATTATTTCATGGAAGATGAAATCATTTCCCTTAAAGAGATAGAAAGGTTAACCATAAAACATGGCCTTGTAGACAAGTTAAAACAATTTAGAAAATATTAGAATAAAGATGATAATAAATTTCATGTCCAGAGGATTGAAGTTGGACATAATAGGAAAAATATAAATATCTTCGAACATAATGAACATAGCGCAAGTCCACCATATACTTGTACATTTACATATTCGACACTACTATTAAAAATTTATTTTCTATCTTGGCATGGATGTAAAAATGATGTCCAAAACTACTTGTGAGAAGTTAGGGAGACCTCACTTGGAACCTTCTAGATATTACATTGGATTAAAAACGGTTCATCAAAACAACTTATAGGGGAACTAAAGAACATATTAGTCAATTTCATAGGAATTAAAGAGATAGTAAATTTTGAATTTATAGAAAATGTTTTCTTGAAACACACATGCAATGTCATTCAGGATTTAGAATGGTTCCTTGATTGCAATAGTACCTTGAACAAAAATAAGAGGAATTTAAATTAAAGTCATACAAAAATTGTGTTCAAGTACTTTTATAATATGGAATGAATGTTGACGGTGAAAATAAGTTTGGCATAACAAACAAAGAAGAGGATTTTGATGAAATACAAGGGATACATGCTCTGAATTGATTTATTAACATTTATCAATAATTTGAGCTAAATTTTGAGTGAGAAATTTCAATAAAGAGTGAATCTATGAATGAGATATTTGACGCGGGAATCACACCGAACTCTACCAAAATACACATGGTTTGGGGATTTAGAAGGATATTTGGAAAAAATGGTGAGAATATTTCCTAATGAGAAATACAAAATGGAAACTTTAGATGATATGATGAAAATCAATGTTACAGGATGGTGGGAAAAAAATAAAAATAATATCTCTCATTGGACTTCTTTGACCACATTAATAAAAATAATATACTTAGAAATCGAAGGATTCTATATAATTAGAACTGAGAATACAGGTGAAATAGATCCACATAAACATATTCAAACATGTGAAAGACATTGGCATATATGTGGAAAAAATTATCCTCTAGTATGGACTCCATTATTTGTATGGACATTAGGACCCATACCTAGATCATGGTATATACATCAAGAAAGAAGAAGGGAGACATGAAGTTAGGACCAAATTGTGAAATACTTTTTCCATACATTTAACTTTTGGGATGCAAATCTTAATATCCTTCTTGCAATACAAAAATAAGGAAATTTTTATTCTTAACTCCCGAAGAGACCATAGAACAAATTTCTTAAAATAAACAAGACCATAAAGAACCCTGCAAGCAAGAACATCTGAATAAAGTTCCAAAAATGGCTTACTGTTTTATAGTGGAGAAACAAGAAAGAGAAGAAAAACCTGAAAACTTAAAATACAAGACAATCGAAGGAGAAAGAGAAGTATTAGAGACCAAAGTAGAAGAGGACAAATATTATTATCATCCTTAGAAATTAAGGAATGAAAATATTGGTATAAATGGAGATGAGAATTTTACTAAGATTGGAGATTATTGGTTAGAGGAAGAAGTATCCAAGGTAGTAGAAATTCTCCAATAATTATAGGATATATTCCCTAAATATTTTAAGGAATTGTGAGGTATAAAAGAAGTTGGAACTATGAAAATTCAAATCAAGGATGGAATCAAACCATTAAAGAAGAGGCCTTACAGATTAAACCCTAATCTAAAAGTCAAAGTAAAACTAGAAATAGAAAAAATGTTGAATGCATGCATCATCAAACTATTAGAAGGTTCAGATTGGGTAATCCCTATGGTCATCCAGAACAAGAAAACATATGAAATTTGAATATGTGTGGATTATATAGAGCTCAATAAATCCTATGTATATGACCCATTCTAAACTTCATTCACACAAGAGGTTCTAGAAAATTTAGTACGAAGAGTGCTCTATTCCTTTACCGATGGGTTTTTTTAGTTACCATCAGTGTCCGAATTGCCCCAAAAGATCAACCTAAAACCACATTTTCTATAAGATGTGGATATTTCATCTACATTGTAATGCCTTTTGGGCTAAAAATGCACCAGCTATATGCAACATAATAATGATTAATCCAATCAAATAACTTATCTATGTTTTCTTGAAGACGTATTTAGATGATTGGACCATTTATGGACTATTGAAGAATCACATACAAGTATTGAGATTAATGTTTTAGAGATGCAAAGCACTACAAATATCACTAAAATTGAAAAAATGCATATTTTTGACCCCCTTTAGTACCCTTTTGGGTCATGTGATTTGTAAAGAAGGATTATTAATACATCTAGTCAAAACTTCAGAATTGTAAACTCACCCCATCCTAAGACATAGAAATAGGTTAAGAAAATTATGGGTTATACAAGCTATCATAGAAATTTTATAAGAAACTATGTTGCAATCAGTGCACCTTTAGAAGAAAATAAAAAAAACTAGATAGAATGGACTAAACCATGCGCTAATGCTTTTGAGATTCTCAAGGATATAATATTATATGCACCCATTCTAATATTTCTAGACTGTAAATCCCCTTTCTATGTACATGTAGATGCATCAAATATTGTTATTGAATCAGTTATAACACAATCAAGAGAGAAAATGGACCATACTATAACCTTTTCAAGCCACAAGTTAGCTAAAGAAGAAAGAAATTAATATACTACAGAGAGAGAGGCATTAAGAATGGTATATGCCACACAAAAACTCAAATATTATCTCTTGGCTACATCATTTGTCTTTTATACAAACCATGAGCCACTAAAATACATACTAAATAGACCAATACTACAAGGAAGAATATGTCGTTGGTTGATGTTGTATCAAGAATTTAACTTTACCATTGTTGTGAAACCAGGAAAATTAAATAATTGGCTAGATTATGTATAAAGAATAGAAACAGGGGAAGATAAAGGACCTATTGATGATGAATTCCAAAGAGCACATATATTTAGAGTTGAGGCTATCCCAAAATATTTTGATGACATATCACAACCGTTGGATACACAAAAATTTCCTACTTATTATACAAAGCAACAAAAGAACTTACTAAGTCAGGATTTTCCCTTCACCTTAATTCAAGGTTAGTTGTACAAGAAAGGAAATGATGATGTCCTTAAAAGGGTTTCTCTAGAACATGAATGGAGAAACATATTAGAAGAAGATCATGAAGGCATATCTGGTGGACATAATCGAGGAGAACAAACAACCAAGAAAATAACGATGAGAAGACTATGGTGGCCTACACTATTTAGGTATGCACACAAGCATGCAAGGTCTTGTGATATATGCCACCAGGTTGGAAAACCAAATGCAAGAGATGAAATTCCTTTAAGACCAGTCCTAGAACTATCCCCATTTGAGAAATGGGACATATATTTAATTGGATCTATTAAACCAACTCCAAAACATTCATAGGAATGATTTATCATTTCATAGGATAGAATACCTAAAAATATGGGAAAAAGCTATTCTAAATAAATATTGCACTTCCAAGTCGAAGTAAGATTCATCTCCGAACACATCATCACTCGGTTTGATGTCCCTTAAGAATCACAAGTGATCAAGGATTTTTTTGTGAATTCTAATGTTAAAGAGTTGTTAGAACACCTTTTGGTAAATCATAACCACAACACACCATATCATACACAAGACAATGCGACAATGGAAGTATTCAAAATGTCTTGGAAAATGTGCTCACAAAATGTTTCTCACTTTAAAAAGGAAATTGGGACCTAAATTTACCAAGAACACTATGGGATTACTACACTACCTATAAGAGGATGAAAAATATTCCCCATTTCAATTGGTATATGGACTTGAAGCCACGGTACCCATAGAATTCATTCTTCCAAGTTTAAGTAGTGACAATTAGATTAAATGAAGACTCTTCAGTCACATGAAAGACTCATTAAGTTAGAGAAATTGGATGAAAAAATATTTATAAAAACTTATAATCAAACTCAAGAAAAAAATAAATAGAAAGCATGGTATGAATACCACATAAAAAGGAAGGAATTTTACATAGGGGACCAAGTACTATTATACGATAGAAAATGGAAGAAGCTTGGGAAGCTCAAATTTTGATGGTTAGGACCTTATATCATCAAGGATATATTAGTATCAAGAGCTCTAAAAATTCATACATTACAACACATAAATTTCTGAATATGTCAATGGAGAATGGATGAAAAATATCATAATTAAGAAAAAAGGGACCAAAAAAATATAGACTATCTCTCAAACCTGGAAATTTAGATGATCGGATGAGGAGGAGGATGAAAAATTGTAAGGGAATCCTCACTCTAAAAAAACAATAATTCAATCAAGAAATAAGCTTCAATAAATAGAAAAATCCATGGAGGGACAGCACTGTAGAATAAAGAGAAAGATGCAAAGGGAAAAATACCCATGAAATAAATAAAAATCCATGGAAGAAAAGGATAAGTATAGACTAAAGGAAAAGCCACGGATTGAAGGATACATACGTAATGAAGAAAAATTTGTGGAGGGAAGAATACCCCTGTAATAAATGAAAAACCATGAAGAAAATAACAATATCCATGTAACATAATAAAAACTACGAAAGGAAGGAAACCCACGAAACAATGAAAAAATCATGAACAAAAGAAAAAGCTGTAAGGTATGATCAAGTTGAGTAAGGAAGATGATAGCCATGGAATTCCAAAATTAAAGATACATGAAGGTAAATTGGCAACCAAAGATGACAAAATTTCTGTCAAAATAACAATAAATGCGGTAGGTAAACATTAACAAGATATAAAACATCAAAAATAATGGCATAACACATAAAGAGAAGAATAGAAAAAGAAAGGAAATGAATAATGACAAACTCAAGGAAAAACCTAGAGTACGTAAGGAAATTATTTCAGAATATGGACAATCCTTTCTTTGTTGCATAAGAAGATCTCCCACAACCTAAATTGTAGAGACATTCGATGAAGACCACAACACATGATCCAATGGGATAATTCACACACATTCCATTAAAATTCACACATACACATGACTTTAAAAATTATATCCACTCGTAGATTACATAGTATGATCACAAAGGTTAGAAGTGGATAGATTATTGCTCCTTCAAGAGAAGCCTACTACTAGAGAACAAGAATATAAGCAGACAACAAAATTCATAGGAAAGATAAAACATATACATGGAGCCATAACCCTTATTTTCTTAATGCTAAAAATGTAATTAGGGTTATCTATAGACACTAAGTCATGCACTTTAGGAAATATTTAGTCTCGGTCTCATACTACTATTTATATGGTTTTTGAGTGAAGAATGTACTAATTAACCCTCATCCTTTGGTAATTTTTATTTACTTTCTATCATAATTTCTAACCTTCACCACACATATGCCCAATATGTTTTTAACAATTTCCGTCATTTCATCCTTGAATGGGGCGCCCGGGCTAGTACTTTGGGAACCTATTGGTGCCTTGGTCCCAGTTGGGGCACCCTGAACCTTTTTACACTTTCTTGCCACTTTTCTGGCACTTTCTAGACATTTTAGCTTCTTATGTTTTTATTGGTCGGCTATTTTGGGGTTAATTATAAAATTAGATCAAGATAACCCTAAAAATATAAATTTATGAGACCATAATGAGGGACCAAGCACTAGTCACTACTATTATCCACCTAGGGTTGTATTCATCAAAGGAATTTGGAGATAATTTACATTCACTTAGCTCCATCACAAACGATAAGGTTGGTTAATCTACATAAAACAAACATATAAGTGGGTTTTATTCTATTCCATCCACCATTATACTAATTTTTTACATATAGTTATATCTTGCTACTTCACAAAGTATGACTAACATAAGAGTACCTAGAGCACATGGTTCACACACATACACACACTAGAACTACATTTGGGTTTGTATTATAGTACAACGCTCAGTTAGTGAGCCCACTATTATGGCATTTGAGGTCATTCCAACCTATTCATTTGTGTTATTTTTTTAGGTTTTGATACTTCTTGTAGACTCTTGAAGGTCTTTCCTTCATCTTGGATTATCAACAACACTTGGGGTAGTGTAACGAATCTGATGCGTAACACAATGGGGTTTCTCATCACCTTATGAACCTATAAAAATCAGTTTTAGATGTCTTACACATACCATAGCACCCATATTGCAGACCACATAACCCATAGGTTCCACAACCCTTCTTTAGGTTCCACACCCAGGAGAATCGATCCAAATCATCCTTTTTAGAACCTCTCCATAATCATTATTGCTTCCAGTTGTTTTGTTTATTTTGAAACACATTCCAGTGATCTCCTCTTATTAGCTAAGTCACTTCCTCACTATTATTGCATATTATGGTTTCTATTTACATTAGCTTAGTTTCTTTGGTCACTTTCGTAGTCATTTACTACATTTATTTACTATATTTACATGTTTTTCTAGCTTAGATTAAGTATTATAATTCCCATTTTTGTTAATAATTTTGGTAGACTTGACATCTTTCATGCTTAGGATCCTCATCCTTTTTCTATCATGGGTTTTAAAGTTCCTCAAGTTTCATTATCTAATTTACTTAAGAGATACCCCAATTGTCAGGGTATTTTACAAAAATCCCTAGACACAAAGTATTATGATGACAATATGCCACCACATGAACTAAGTCGTATGGTTTCTTATCTATTTAAAAACACTAGAAATTCTCCATCTAATCAATCCCTATTGGACTCAATTCCATATTTACATGATTTATTTCAAGATAAATTTAAAGCTATGGAATCCAAAATCACATATCTCAAATACGAAATCCAATGGCTTAACGACGCTTCTCAAGCTCATGTTTGTTTTCCCTTTACATATTATCTTCAATCTATGTCTGCTACATGTCATATAGTTGAACCCCAGTGTCATGAAATTACTTGACACTCTCATATTTGAGAATAATACTAAGTAACATGACATTCTTACTATTATCCTTAGTCGTCAATTGATCACTTTATCCCCTACGAATTAATATCCTCCTTATCGGATAATAAACTATCACAAATGCATATTGAAATTATAATCAAATCAATGAACGTAATGACAATGATTGTTATGCTTTCTAGTATAGAGTAAAAATATTGAGTGTCAAGGGTTTATCTCATTCACTACCCAACGTCATGTTACATCGTCCTCTCCAATTGCTACGTCCATATGGGATCCTAAGTTAGTCCCCTCTCAGGCCTTCTTTAGTTAGTCAAGATCCTTCTAATAAATAACTTACGGTGTCATTAATTCAACCTCTCAAAATTAGTTCACCATCTCCTTCTATCCCATCCTTTATAGCATTACCAAATCAAAACAATTCATCACTTCTTAAGTTTTTCTAAAAATTGTGCCCTCTTACTAACTCATCTAGTGTATTACCAAGTTAAAATAAGAAACCTCCTCTTAATAATGATCTCACTCATCTTGCATCAAAGGTATCTACAACATCATCAGGCCATGCTCAGACAATTATCCTAAAGTAAATTTTGTTATTCCAACATTTCCTATAGACCCTACATATGTTGATGATTGGGCCCCCAAATGAAGCTTACTATGATAATGCACCATCTAATGGCCATACTCCTCTATCACATCCCATCACTTTCGTTAACTAAACTATTCCTTAAATTGATCTACTTAGTGTATTTTGAATATCCTTCCATCATTCACACACTTGGGGGCATCTTATTCCCACCCCTCTTCTAGCATCCTTACATAGTACTACATCACACTATTAACATTTATGCATCCATCATCTTTGCATATTCATATATCAATCTCCTATCATAGGCATACTCAGCCTTTATTATCGTGTCGCCATTACTCGATGACACACTCTTGTGCTTCGGGTCACACTTTTCTCGTTTAGAGCTTAGTACACATGAACCCCACACATTACAATGTAGACACCACACATCACATTTCAAACATTCTACATTTAGTCTCGTATCATTTCAATATTTGCATATCTATACATCATACATCATACTCTTTGGCACACTACACATATTGCATTTAGTACTATACACTACACACACATCACATGGTCATTTATCATCTTCATTATATATACCACATCATCTCCTACATGCTGCACTCACTACCCTATGATGTAATTTAATTCCTTGGTCCATACTTGATTGTCAAGGGTTTACAAATCAAATAGACCTTACATTCATCATGTTTTTATCATTCTCCCTTTCATCATGCAACATTTCTAGGATATTGACACATTCTATAGGCTAATTTTTCACTTAGTCTATTCATCATATAATGGTATACACTTTAGGCTACATTACCACTCCCTACTATTCATCTTGTAGTGACATACACTATAGGCTACATCATCACTTCCTCTATCATCTTGTAGTGATACACACTTTAGGGATACATAATCACTCATATATTCATTTTTTTGTGATATACGTTTAGGTTATAAGGTTCATGAACATCTCTTATATATTTTGCATATCATCACTATGTATGCATACTTGTCACAACACGCTAGAAATAACACACACTATTTGACCATTATTGATGACACACTATTGTGCTTCACTCAAACTTGACTATTGAGGGATTACTACACATGAACCCCACACACTACACTATAGACACCACACATCGTGTTTCACATATACTATGGGAAAAATATTGCAAAATGTCCCCCTGAAGGGCACCGAGACAAAAAGTGCTTGCCAAGTAGCTCGATGAGCTAGGGCGTTCTATTGAGGGGGCCAAGTCTCGGGCATCTTAGGAAATCTCGTATGGGTTCTGCAAGTCGTAAAAGTGTTAAACAACCATAAGGATGAACTTAAACACTTGTCGAGTTCATCAGAAAGTTGAGGGAGAAATTTAGTGTATAGAGCCAAAGAGCTTGGTGGGGTCACACCACATGCCAAAATTATTGAGTGAATCGGGATTATGCCTCAAAGGAGGGGAAGCTCGCGAAAGTGGTTCAAGTATGGGTTTGAGGAATTAGACATTGTGCATGGATGATATCAAGATGTCGAGCCACAACTGAGGAACTTAGGGTTAATCTCATCTCAAGAATGGTCTACGTGTGGGCGGGGCTCGAAAGAATAGGTGAAGATAACTTAGATGTGGCAAGCTAGTAGGTGGAAGATCTTGGTAATGAACTAGGGATGGGGACTTTTCAGAGAATTTTTGAGGAGAAATCTTAGGTATGGAATTCAAGTCAGCTCACCGAGGAAAGGAAGTGGCAAAGAAAACATCACTTGAGGTAAGCTAGAGAAAGGTTCGGGGGCATGGAAAATTTTTGATGCAGGAAAATGGTGAGGTGGATTTCGAAGGGGAGATCGCGATTTTTGGGGAATTTTGTTTCAAACTTAGTGAGGTAATTGATAAGAAATGAGTAAGAAATATTTCTAAATCTATGAACGTTGAAGTCCAACGAATGATTTTGGGGGTCAATAGTTAACTTGTTGGTCACATGGCTTCGAGTTTCGTAAGAATTTCCATCAAAGTTTTTAGGTTGGCAATTTAAAAATATCTAAAGTGTATTTTTAGAGATCGAGTTTAGAGGTTGGTTTTGGGGTTTATGGTGCCAAATGTCCAAAGTAGAGGGTTTGAAAACCTTGAATTTTTCCAAATTAAAAATCCCTCAAATCTGAATTAGAGCCCACCAAGTTGCATTCGCTTGTGAGCCATTTCAAAGATGCACTTTGCGTAGGTGAACGCATTGGGCATCAAGTTAGATCAGAGATGAGGTAGGTTTAGACACCAAATTTGGGTCACACTTCCTTTATTCCCCTTTTAATTAGTTAACATAACATCTTCACCTAACCACACCCCCTTTACCCAAATTTCATATTAATTTAATTACTTACAATTTAATTAATTACCATCCTCACATTATTTATTAATTTAATTACTTTAATTGAATTAATTTACACCTCACCTAGCCACATCACCTAGACACCTAACCATAGACTTATTCTCATCGTATTAATTAACTAAGACTAAGCCTCTACTTATATAAACCAACTTGGACTTAGTAGAACCCTAACATTAAATTCCTATTCCTTCTCCAACAACACCCTCACTTATCTAAGCCCTAGCCATCACTTGAGACCCAGAATGACAAGCAAAGCATGCCAAAAATAGCCAAGATCTGTTATTTTTTATAAACCTAGGATTTCCCACCCTAATTGACGTTGGTCACCTTAACCATCATTGGTTACCATATATACAATTTTGTAACCTTTTTCCCAGGTTGGTCACTTCAAGTTTTGGAGAGAGATGTCTGCATTCAATCACAACCAAAGTTTTCTCAGCATCAAGGTGACATAATACATTGATCTAGAGACCCAAGCAAGTACTTGAGACTACTCTGAAGGCATTGACATTCACAATAACACTCTGCAAAGCATTTTCATGGCACTGACCACCAAGTTCTTCACAAATCAACCATCACCTTCCTTCACCCACCAAGCTTGCATATACAACTAAGTGTGTTTGATTTTGCATCATTTATATACTTACTTAAATAGGTTCTTTATCTTTTTGTTACTAGATCTTGCTCTTCCCTGTATTCCTTCATCCCCACCTTCCTGCCCATCTACCTATCCAGCCACCCCTAGCCTTTTGGATCTCCCTACCTATCCTTTATACCTTCCTAAGTCTTCCTCATATTATTATAAACCCAATCATCCCTCCTTCACTCTCTGTGTAATCATAGAGAATCCCAAAATTACCTTTTATAAACTTTCACCAAATTTCCCCCGACACCTGGTTACCTTAACTATCATCATCTTCCTCTTTACCAACATTGGTTATAAGACTAACATCGGTTATTGTGCCTCCTATCATAATTTCACTAAATTGACCTTAACACCCCAAAATCCTCACAAAACCTCACCCAAGCCTGATACCCTATTTGTAACCTCATCACATTCCTTCCCATCTCTTTGTGTAGACATAGAGAGATCCCGCACACCTGATTTTAAATTTTGCCATTACCCACAATAACCGAGATCGGTCATCCCGAACCATCATTAGTCATACCTTAACCTTTGTTGGTCATACCCTAACCGACATCACCTCTCGTGATCAATAAATTACGTCAAACCAGGGAGCCTCATAATTTCCCAAATCAATCCCAAATTTCCCCAGATCTTACCCTAACTCTCCCTGTGACCCTCAAAACACTCCGCCAAAGATATAACCCGACACTGGGACCTAAATCAGTTTAATTAATAAAGCATCTAATGGGATTAACATTGATAGTAATCTAAGATACCTAAATCAGAACACTAGTGTTATATTATTTTATTTGCATGTTCATTTATTTTATATTGAATTATACATATCAGTGGATTGACAACCATCAAGGAAGTATCACACTTCCTGGATCTAGCTCACGCTAGGAAATCCACTAACCTTTTTCTATTAACTATGTTTTTGGTCTTGTTTTGCATTTTAGGTAGTTCCTCCTAACCAAAAGGAAGCTCACACAATCAACTTGGATCAAGAAATGAGATTCGTAAGCGCAGCACAACCTTCAACCAAATTTACAATGTATTCCTCCTTGGCCTATTTACCCTTATCTATTTCATTAATCTACTAAGAATCTGGTGAAACATTTTGGTATGGCCATGGGACCCATCAGGCTTCTATTGCATTTGTTCATTCCTAGATAAATATTGTGTGTTCATTTCCCTTTAAAAATTATTCACATTAATTCTCTTATCTCGAATTTTCTCCTTCTTTCTATTTTCTAAAAGAAATCATGATTTTGGTGATTTAAAAAGAACACATCTTTCTTTCTACTGCATTACATTAGTAAAAGAGAATTCCTCTTCCTATTCTCCATCTACTACATCGAACATAATTATGGATTTCAGCTTAAAACATTTTCATTTCATTCTCGTTTGTTGCATTATATCTCACATTAATTGAGGGAAACCTATAAGCTATAAGTCATTCCCAGTTGATGATTGACTAATCCATTCGTAGTTCACTTTGCACACTCTCTATACCAAACCACTAAAATAATTTACATGTTTTCCTCACCATCATCCTTCCCGGAAGAAGTTGTCAACAATCACACGATCAAAGGATTGATAATGGGTTCCCGCTTAGTTTCTTTGTCCAATCATTATCTTAGAAAAAGGACCACCCCGCCGAAACTTTACCCGCAACCATCCTTAGTTCTTTGATTTTTATAGGGTACCATATATCAAACCAAAAACTATGTTCTATTCACAAGTCACTCGTAAATAACATAAGCTAAAATATTAAATTCACCCATAGGATTTTATATTTCTTAGTTTTTGTTTGATTTGTGTTTTGAGTTGAGAGGTTGTTTTCTCCATTTTCTTTCTTCCTCTCATGCCAAGGACCTCATAGAAGAATAAATCCACTAAATACAAACTTAAAACTCACCATACACCTCGGTACATTGTCACCATGATCCTACCATGCTAGAAAAAGAATTATTAGGTCCAAATATCACTTCTACACTTCATTATTTATGTTTTAGGGCTAGAGATAAGCTTGGAATGACCTCATTCAAACATAAAACAAAATTACTTGACCATACTTGTTGACCTTAAACCTCAACAACAATGTGAGGGTTAAGAAGTTTTTCATTTTTTAAGGATGTACAAGGGAAAAGTAAACTAATCTAATTTGTGAATAGAAATAATGTAAAATCAAATGCCAATATTTGTTCCAAACATCAATCTTTATTCATATCTCAAAATAGATTACATTAGTCTCATACACACATATAAATTCTCTCTATTCTCTAAATATTATATATTACTTAGAAATGGAACATGAATCTTATCTCTTGAAGCATACATCCATTGTCTCATGTGGCACACTATATACAGTAGATTAAGTACAATAAATATGTTTCATACAAAATAATCCAAAAGACACTTTGCTTTTGGTCTTGCCTCTATTGGCTCATGTCTTATTCTACTTATTTTTTTATGGTCTATGTCTTTCCCTATGTTCTACGGATTTATATTATGTACCATGGCTTCTTCCGTCTATTGTATATTTCCTCCTTTATTCATGACTTCCTATACTCTTCAAAGAACTTCCTTCCTCGTATCTCGTGGATATCTTTTATACTACAATTCATTCTAAAACTTTATGAAGAACCATGTCAACATCATCCCTTGACTTCAAACATTTTCTTTTCCTCGAGATAAACAAAATATGAGGAACCCTATCTTCTTCTCAGTAAATTTCTGAAAAATTGTTGATTTGATATCAATGCTACATAAACATACACCTCCAAAACTTAGATATCTGGCATAAGGAAATGTTCCTTCGCTCGACTAGATTTATGGGATGCCAACTTGAATAAGCAAAGGAATCAATCCCGTAACTTAGACTTCTACCGTAAGGAAGGGTTCCCTTGCTCACTCACTTGAATAGGATTATGGAACGCCATAGATTCCTACAAAAATTCCTCCTATTTTTCTTCATGGAGGAGTTTGGGGAATGTGTTTTGTAATATGTGGAGTGATGCTTTCAAATGCAAACCATAAATCTAAAGGGATGTTAATCTGTTGTGTTCATCTTGAAGCTATGAATTTTCTTGGATCAAAGGAAGCATATCTGAAGGTAGTGGCTTTTCTTGTATTTTCCTAACGCTTTTTTGCGTAATTGTGAACTCATTTTGCATTATTATGAGTTCCATATCCATGGTGGTGCTACAATATTTCATATCTTTAATATTTTCTATCCTCTTATGTTTCTTGGTTTGATATTGTTTTGTGAGTTCCGCAAGTTTGCTTCTTTGAGATCCATCCTTGTCTTTCTTTACCGAATTCATATTCTATAGACTCTAAGTGTAGTTTTTGTTCCAATTTTTCTAGTTATTATTTTTCTTGTTGAGTTACAATGGGCCACCCTATTGTGCATGCATAGTATGTCACCGCATTGTTTATCTCTATTTCTAGTTTGTTTAAAGTGACTTGCATTTCCTTTCTTTGTTTTTTATTTTTCAGGATTTTACGTTTCTGAATCTATTCCTTATATTATTTAATGGATTCCTCTTGAATCTTCTTCTCCTCCTATTATTGGCTTATGATGTTATCTCTTATTATTTCTTTGACATCATGTTCTCTATCCACTTCTATTTGGAGACTAGAATCAATTTTTGTGTGTGGTTTTTCTCACTTAAATTGAGGAGAGTATTCTATGCATTGATTCTTTCATATCTACACATTATTAAATCCAATCATATTTTTCACTTTTAGCTAATACTTGGCTACATGGTACATTTGAATAGAGGAGAGTATTATATGCATTGATTCTTTCAAATGTACCATGTAGCCTTTTTTGTTTGTTACACCACCCCTTGTTTAAACTTAATAGGTTGATATTCCTTCCTCTATTGAAGTTACTACTTGATTTTTAGGGAGTCCCAAGGGGCTCAGTATATTTACTATGCCGATAGAAGTTCTCGGCTGGTAATGTTAATGGTGGCACCCATTTCTGACTTTCCTTATCCATTTGCTGCTTTTTTCTACTCTCTCTCCTTTCTTTCTTCCTCCCATTTCTTTATCTCGTTTTTTTATTGCTTGTTCTTTTTTCTTTTTGCTCTTGTTTTTACTTTTTCATATTTTTTTTTTTTTTGTTTTTTTTTCTATTTTTCTTCTCTTTTATTTATTTCTCTTTCTTTTTCTTCTTTCTCTTTATGTTCTTTCTCTTCCCGGTGTTTATTTTATTCATTTTCTTTGTCTTCTTTCCTCTTTCTTTCTATTTATTTTTCTCTCTCTTGTCCTCATTTTTATTTTCCCTTTCTTCTTCATCTTTCTATTTTTGTTCTTCCTTCTCCTTTTCCTCCTCTTTCCTTCCTCCTCCTATTTCCTTCCTCTACCTTTCCTCCTCTTTATTTTGTTCTTCTTATATCTTTTTCCTCCTTTCACTTCCTTCTTTCTTCTATTTCCTTTCTCTCTCTTTCCTCCTATTTATTTTGTTCTTCTTCTATATTTTTCCTCCTTTTTTTTCTCTTGTTCCTCTTCCATCTTCTTCCTCTCTTTTACATCACGTTTATTTTATTTTACTACTTTATTTTTTTCTTCTTCTTCTTTTCTTTTCCTTTTATTTTCTTGTTGCTTCTTTTCCTTCTTGACTTCATCTGTGTGCCTCTTCTTTTCTTCTCATTTCCTTTTTCCTTAATTCTTCCTCCTGGTTTTTTTTCTATCTATCCTCCCCTATCTTTCTCTCCTTTTATTTTTATCTCTTTGTTTTTATACCTCCTTAGTTTCTTTTATATTATGTTGTTTTTTATGTGTTCATATTTTGATTCTTCTATTTCTTACCTAGGTTTGTCTTTTGCATCGTAGGTTTTTTTGGCTTCTTCTTCTTTTTATTTTCTTATTTTTGTAATAAGCCCAATTAATTATTCAACCTCTTCAATGCAATTTTGGTCCTTTGTTGTCTTTTTTTTTGTTTTAACTTTGTTATTTCTTGTTGAAGGGATAGTAGTCTGTTTGCCTCTTCCATCTCTACTTGTTCTTGGATTTATTTTGATAATTCAAGGGGAGGTGGGGAATTATATCCCTTACTACCAAAGAAATTTTTTCCATGTAGTGAACTATAGCCTCTGCTATAGCCATCTATTCTATACATGTACTTGATTCATATTGTTGTGTTTCCGATAAATGATGCAGGGTTAAACATATATTATAGTATTCATAAGAAAGTTTAGATAGATATTATTCTTCCCAAGGTTTTGTTTCTTCTTAAAACTATGGTCCTTATTGGTCTTGTGGTAATTTTCACTAAAAACTTTAGTGGAGAATTTTCGTAAACTCATGAATATTAGGGATTTTGGAAATTGGAAATGGAAATTTTTCAGGAGTCACTATTGTTGAGTTCACCTAAAATTTTGGTTGACAATTCATTTATATGAGTCAGTTCGCCTACTTTTTATAGTTAAAAATGAACTTATGAATGTATTTTTCCAATGTTTCTAATCAAAATGCACTCATATTTGGTGATGTATAATACATAGAACGTTGTTTCTAGGGAAGATAATTGTCTATTTCTAAAGAGACAGTCGTATTAACAACACAACATACACAATACAAACATGTAAATATAAAATATGGATGACTAACCACAAGAGACAACCATCTGATGTAGGTTTCGTCTAATGAGGAAGGGAATACCATTCAATGTTATTGGGATGGTTGTCTAACATAGGTCGAACGACATACCAATAAGGTTGGAATGAAAACCAATGGATTTCATCCAATGTGTAGGTGAGATTCATCCAACTATAATGGAAGTTCATCTAATGCATGTTAGATGGTCAACCAACAAGGATGCATCATCCAATAACAGTTTCATACAGTGATAAAAATGTCCTTCCAATATGCATCGAACTATATGAAACCTGCCTCGAGAAAATGCCTTGCCAAATAACTTTTTCCACAAATCAATTTTTTTGATATTCACCATTGTTTTGAAGTCCATTTCAGAGATTTTCCACCCATTCTATAATAATTTTTTAAGGGGGTCTTAAAATGAATCCTGGCGTTGTTGGTGATAATGGGGTAAAAGTAGTTTCTCCTTCTTTAAATTCATAATTTTGTTCTATTTCTTGTGTCTTATTCATCTTCTTTGTCTTATTATTCATTATCTTCTATTTCTTTTAATTTTTTATTTGATTCCATTTCCTTTTGGTGTTTCGTAATGAGGCCTGAAGAACTAGGACCTCTGTTTGGAATTATTTTGTATGTTTTCGGTCCTTCTTTACTTGTTTCCACATTTCCATACTGTGTTGGGTATTTGTTCCTATATTCTTCCCATGTTTCTTTAATTATTTTATTGAAATTTGTTGTGTCGAGTTTCTTAGGGTCCACAAGAAGTTTCCTTATTTATTCTATGGAGGTAGCCACTAATTCATAGTAATATTCATATGTTTATGGATGTATATGTGATATGCATGGAATGAGGGGTCCGACAAAGGGGTAATCAATGTCAAAAATGAAAATTAATTCTTGTTCGTATCTTGCCACATTTTTTTCGGATACCTTAGCTTCATTTTCTACTATCTTCCTGATTTGGTTTGTCCATCCTATAAAGGATATTATTTGCATAACCCCATCCATGTTATTCATATATTCCCAAATTTTATCCACAATAGGTGTATCTAGATACCATTCAACAGGTTTCATTTGGGTGGGGAGGGTTTTGGTAAAGTACATGGCTAAGCATAATAAAAGAGACCCATAACAAAAGGTATGTTTTCCCTCCTTAATTTTTCTAGTGTTTTCATGAAATTCAGAGGCCAATAGCTCACAAAGATTGTATTTTGAATGTGAATTAACCATATCTAAGGTAATCTGGGCACTAAGTCCATGAGCTCCATCTTCATGATTTGTATAACAAATTTTTAAACAAATGGTTTTGGTGACATACCTTAGGGTGTGATTTGACATATCTACAATTCAAACACCTCTTTTGGTATTTGTGACTTCCATCACCAGTATTGTGTCTTTCATGGGGGTTTTATTTTTGCGATTAGAATCCTATCACCAATAATCCTATAGCCTTGGAAATGACATTCATATTAATTGGATATGGCTGATCCGTATATACCATTTGGTTATGGAACCGAGATAAGGAGAACCCTAATTGTGTTTTCAGAATTGATAAATTAAGGGATACATATCCATGTGTTTATCTTTAGCTTTCTTATGACTTTTTGTTCTATTTATATTCCAATTATTTTGTATTAGGATTATCTTATAGGAGAAAGTGTCTATCCATTTCTAATTGTGTATGATCATATTTTACAATATGAGAATGAAAGTATTTCTGAAGGTTGTGTGTAGATGCCACTTTGAATGGGATCTTATAGAGTGTATTTCATATAGTTTTTGCAGTATTTGGGCTGGGGGAAGTATTCTTGTGAAACAATAATTGGGTTATCCATCCTTCATAATTGTCCTTATTATACCCTAGTTTGTTTCTTCTTCATGATTTAGGAAAATAGTTCTTATGTTTCTCAAATTTTCTCTTTGATTCATAAAGCACTTGCAAATATATAGTTTAATAGTGTTCAAGTGCTTACCTACCACATTTATTATCTTTTTGGTGGGAATCTATTTCTCGATTTTGTTGTGTCTTTTTAGCATGTGTTTTCCCTTTTGTTATGTTATGCATATTTTTGACTTGCTATTTCTTTTCCACGGTTTGTATCTTTGTTCCATATATTTTTCTTCATTTCCATGGTTCTTTGTTTTTTGTGACTTTTTCTTTATTACGTGGTTATATATTCTTTGTGGATTTTCCTTTAATACATGGGTATTCTTCCAATGCGGTTTTTTCCTATGTTATGAGGGTATGCTTCCTCCACAGCTTTTCCTTTATTCCGCAGTATTATTCCTCCTTGAATATTTCCTTTCCTTCATGAGAATTCTTCCTCCACAACTTTATGTTTCTTCCTTTATGATTTTTCTACTTTATTGTTTTTAGTAGAGTAAGGATGCCCTTGTGGGTTTTCATCCTACTCCTTGTCCTATCCACCGAATTGCCAGTTTTCAGATAGGCCGGATTTTTTTTTTTTTAATTATGGTATTTTTAAATCTTTCTCTATTGACAAAGCTTGGTAGTTCTTTGAGTTACAAGGTTTGAATTTTTTTCTCATGATGATAATATTCTCTTGATGATGTAGGGTCATAACCATCAAACTTTAAGTTCTCTAGGATGCTTCCATTTTCTATCATATAATAGTCACTAGTATCCTATGTCAAATTATTTCCTTTTAATATGGTAATCATGACATGATTTTTGTATCTTTTTCCTAAGTTTGAGCGTATGTTGTTAGAAATATTTTTTTCATCCAAATTTTCAAATTCAACAAGTCTTTCATGTATCAAATAATATTTTTTCATTCCGAATGATATTCTTTGCCACTCTTAAGCTTGGGAGTAAAAATTCTATGAAGACCGCGGCTTCAAGTCCATATACTAATTAAATTGCGGAGTATTTGGTCAGCATTTTTAGGTAGTGCAATAATCCCATATTGTTATTGGTATCTTCAAGTATGAATATAATTTTTGTAGTGAACATATTTTTGTGAGTACCTTCTCCCAGAACTTGTTGAATGCTTCCATTTTCCCATTAGCTTATGGATGATATGGAAAAATATGATTATGATTTATAAAAAATAGCCTAATAGTTATTTGATAGTGTTATTCAAAAAATTATTTCCTTCATCACTTGTAATGCCTAGGGAACATCCAAACCTAGTAATTATGTGTTCATATATAAATCTTGATATTTTCTTGGTAGTGTAAAATTTAGTTGGAATGGATTGTGCCCATTTTATTAAATGTTTTGTTCCTATAATGATGAATCTAGCCTCGAGAGTTATTTTGCAAAGTGGAATAAATTGTTCCAATGAATTCTATAGCCCATTTCTCAAATGGGGCTAGTGCTAGGACTGGTCTTAGAGGCATCTCATCTGTGGTAGTTAGTTTTTCAATCCATTGGCATATGTCACAATACCTTGCATGTTCGTATGCATCCTTGAATAGTGTAGGACACCATAATCTTGCCATCATTACTTTCTGGTTGTTTTTTCTCCTCCATTATTTCCATTGGCTATACCTTCATGAGCTTCTACTAGTATGTTATTTATTTCACGTTCTATAGAAATCCTTCTAAGGAAATCATCTTTTCATTTCTTGTATAGCTATCATTTAATTAAGATGAAGGGAAAATCATGGCTTAGTAAGTTCTTCTTTTGTTTATTTTCATATTCACTAGGGAATTATCCTCTAACCAATAATTGTGCTATGTCTTTAAATTCTTTTAGGATGGCCTTAACTCTAAATAGATGTGCACTAGGGATTTCATCATCAATAGGTCCTTCATCTTCCCCTATTTCTATTCTTAATAGATAATTTTTTCCATTATTTAGTTTACCTCATTTTACTACAATAGTAAAGTCAAACTCTTGAAATAACATTAACTAGTGGTATATTCTACATTGTAGTACTTATCTGTTTAGTAAATATTTTAATGGCTCGTGTTTTGTGTAGAATAAAAATGATGTAATTATCAACCCAGTTCCATTCCCATTTAATTAATTGGATTATTTCAATAAGTGGTCATGGGGACACCCTAAGGTATGGGTCAAACATCTCCATATGGACCAAGAGAGACATAATAGGGTGCTTCAAATCTGGATCATTCAAAGAGAATTTAAAGACCCAAGCCCACTCCCATGTCCCACTTTGAGAAAGTGTTCATCCACCACTCCAATTCATACCTTTGGTATAATAAAAGCATTTACCATCCAAATTTTTGAACTCAAGGTCTTGGGCTATTGGTGAGTTACAAGTAGTTTGTAATCATCAACCCAAGTTCCATTCCCATTGAGTTCATTGGATGCTTTAAATAAGTGGCCACAGGTACACCTTGAGGTAGGGTTCAAACATCTCCATATGGACTAAGTGGAACATAATAGGGTGCTTTGAATGTAGATCGCTCGGTGGACATTAAGGACCCAATCCCACCCCCATGTCATACATAGATAAAGTTCTCCACCACTGTAGTGCATAGCTCGTATTATAAAATTGTTTACCATCCAATGTTTTTCCACCCCATGGGTTTTGAAAGGTAAAGTTTCATGGGTCTTCTAAAGTGAATCATAAGATTTTGGGAGAAAGGTGTATCATTTGAAATGAGTTTGGAGAATTGGTAAGCACCGAATCTTATCACCTTCAGAATGGAACAAGTAATCAAGCAGAGGCTCAAGCTCTTCTTTTTGGCATAAAAACAATTCGTGGACTATGGTTGTTCTCACCTCCTTATTGAAGGAGATTCACAGATCATCATTCAGAAATTAAAACTGAAAGGATTCTAATTGGAAATTAGATTTCTATATTTCTAATGCTTTATTTTGGCTTGCCAAGATGGACACTTAGAGAATCAAACACATATTTTACAAGGCCAACTTATCTATAGACTACCTAGCCAACAATGGGGTGATGTAGGTGGATAAGACCATCATAGCTAATGATAAATTAAAGTGGCCCGATCTCGTCGTCATATTGGATGGTGATGCCAAATTAAGGACAGGGTAATTGATGGGGCTAGGTATGTGGGAAGCTTTCCTTTTATGTGTTTTTGATATCTCCATTTCTTACGCCAATATTTCATTTATGTTTGTGTTTAGTCTATGGGTTTCTCTATGAAGGGTTTCCATGGTAGTTGTTCCCTTCCCTCACCTATTTCTCAAAGGTGAATCAAGAAAGATGACATTTAATGGCCCAATCACCCCCACCTGACTATAAAAAGTGTTATGAATTCGATTGGGATCGATATATAATACAATTGAGCACACTATGGGAGACTGTTATATTCAAGGTTTTAGTTGCGCAAGAGTGGAAACAGAGATAACATCTATTCTCATCTCTCACATGTTGTTTATTGGAGGAAATAAGGAAGAATATATGTTGATTTATTACCACATCATTCTTCCTAGGAATGTGGTAGGGTTGGAAGATGAAGTGTAAAAATTTTTTTGCCTATGATTTATTTATAGGAAGCAATACACAGAATAGGATATGGTGGCTCAGAATATTTGATGGAGCTAGAGAATAGGATCAAAGCTCTTTAGAACGTTTCCCCAAAATTCCATTAGAAATGCCACATGAAGGGACTTGAGAAATCAGAAATCTCCCCTATGGATTTGGATTCCCTTTCTGCACCTATAGGACATTTTCTTCCTTGCATAGTCTAGATATGGACAAAGGGTAAAGTATCCTATGATTTTATGTTGAAGGCAACTAGGGAAAGAGAGGTGGGTAGTAGGTTCAGGTACTCAAAGAAAAACTAGAGGCAACAATAGACCTAGAGGTTTGTGTGAAGCAAGAGGTGATCAAAATATATAACTAAGTTTATGTATTTAGCTTTCCTAGTCTATATAGTTATTTTGATGTTTTTGTCTTAGGGTGAAATACTTTTATTGTTTTTATATAATTCACCTTATATTTATCATTATAGAAACATACTCTATAATGTAAGGAAGGGGAACGAAGAACCCAATGGTTCATAGCTCCGATAAAAAAAAATTACTTATAAAAACACAAATGATGTATCCAACATATAATGTATGTAATTTTTAGGGAATATACCATGCTCAACACCTCTCTCTTTGTAGTAAAGTAATTCCTTTCAACATTCGGTAATTTATAACATGTAAAGGCTATTGGATGATCCATTTTCTCTCTTGGTTGTTTCAAAACTACACCAGGGGCAATGACTAATGCATCTATATTTACATAGAAAGGAAATTTTAAATCTGAAAATATTAAGATTGGTGCATGTAAGATTTTATCCTTAAAAACCTCAAAAGCATCTGCACATGGTTTAGTCCATTATATTTGTTTTTTCATTTATTTCTTTAATAGTTCTTCCAAAGTTGGGCTGAACTCAACATAATTTCTTATGAATGTTCAATGATCGCTTTTATACCTAAGAATTTTCCTCACCTATTATTGTGTCTCGGGAGGAGGAAAGTTGAAAATAAATGAATTTTTGACTGGACCGATTAACAAGCCTTCTTTACAAATTACATGACCCAAAAGTGTACCAAATGTGGTCACTAATATACATTTCTTAAATTTGATGGATATTTGTGATGCTTTACATTACTACAACATGATTCTCAAGATACTTGGATATGAGTCCTTAATAGTCCACACATGGTCTAATCATCTAGATATACCTCCAATAAATCATGGATAAATTCTTTGAATGCATTAATCATTATTCTACTAAATACTATTAGTGCATTCTTTAATATGAATGACACGACAATGTACATGAAATATCCCCATTCTTTAGAAAATCTAGTTTTAGGTTGATCTTCGGGGGTAGTCTAAACTGATGGTAACCAGAGAACCAAGTTGATTTATATCCGAATTTTTGACTGGACTAATTAACAAGCCTTCATTGCAAATTACATGACTTAAAAGTGTACCAAATGGGGTCAAGAATATACATTTGTTCAAGTTGAAGTATATCTACAATTCTCTACATTTTTGCAATGCGATTCTCGGTAGTTGGATATGCTTCCTTAATAGTCCATACATAGTCGCATCATCTAGACATACCTCTAAGAAATCGTGGATAAATTCTTTGAATGCATTAATCATTACTATGTTAAATTCCACTTTGGTGTAATCTTTAATACGAATGACATAAAAATGTATATGAAATATCCCCATTATGTAGAAAATGTGGTTTTAGGTTGATCTTATGGGGAAATCTAGACATGATGCTAACCAGAGAACCCATCAGTGAAGAAATAGACCTCTCTTCTAGTGACGTTTTATAGAACCTCTTATGGGAATGGAGTAGGAAATGGGTCATGAACATAGTATTTATTGAGATCTCTATAATCCACACATATTCAAATTTCTCTTATCTTCTTTTTCTAAATGACCATAAGAACTATCCAATCAATCTTTAATAAGTTTAATGATATATGCATTCAACATTTTTTCTATTTATGTTTTTATCTTAACCTTTAGATTAGGGTTTAATCTATAAGGTATTTTTTTAATGGTTTGATTGCATGTTTGATTTGAATTTTCATGGTTCTAATTTCTTATTTTATACCTTGCAAATTTTTGTGGAATATATCCTCTAACTCTTGGATTTATACTAATTTTGTGATTTTTTCTCCGAAAAGTAATCTTCTATCTTAGAAAACTTCTCATCTCCATTTTACCAAATTTTCACTTCTTATATTATGAGGATGATGATAGTATTTTTACTCTTCTTATTTGGTCTCTATTGATTCTTTTTCTCTTTATATTGTCTTATATCTCAACTTTTAAGGTTTTCCTCTCTTTCTTGTTTCTCGACTATAAAATAGTAAGCCATATCTAGATTTTAATTTAGATGTTCTTGTTTTGGGGGTTTTTTAGGTTATTATATCTTTTGTGTGTTAGCATATGTTGGATAATTTATATTTGTTAGGTGTCTATTCTATCCCTTTATCTTCTCCTTCTAGTATTCCATTATTCTCTCCTTCTGTTGTGTAACCTCTCCATTCATTTAGGGGAGTCTAGTTCAATTTCTTTCCTATAAATATTGTACATGAGTTCTATGTTGAACAGAATAATATGAGATACACAATCTCTATTCTTTCTCCTTCATTTCTACCTCACAGTTTGGTATCAGAGCCTACTCAGTCCTTGGGTGCGTGGAAGAGAGAACCAACAGCGTTCTGTGGAATTTTTGCAACGACCAGCACTTTGGGAGTGACCTGGTAATTTTTTTATATTCCAGCGTGGACGTATAGAGATCTGAGATGTTTGGGAGCAGAAGCTGGACATCTAAAGTCAAAAATATTTGCAAGAAAATTGCTACGTGGATACTGGCACATTTTTTATTTCCTCCTTAGACGTGGCTGCTGCAATTCATGCCTGCTTGGATGTTTGGGAGAAGACAAATCAGAGTGTGGAAGTTTGGGAGACGTGATATTTAATTTGATTTGATTGCAATTTGTGCATGCAGAGAGGAGTTGAAGATCAACATGCAAAACAAAAGAGACAAAGGGAGTGTTCTCCACGCTATTCTGCAAGGAAAAACCTTAGGCAGATCTAATGCGGCCTCCAGAACCAGTGGCCTGCAGTTTTAGACAACTAAGAGGAAACCTGAGCGTGTGGAGGAAGAGAGAGTAGACTCTCCCGAGACCTTCAACCTGTGTAGTGTTGTGCAAAATAATCTTGCTGCCTAAAGTTTTTTTAATCCTCTACGAGGAAGTTTGATACTGGCAACGTCAATTTTCTTCAACACTACGCCGAATGTCGAGTGTAGACAACTCAATTGAGAGCGTCAATAACACGGTTGCCACAGCTAAAAGCAAGAATATTAACTCGCCAGCCAAAGAACACCGTGGAGAAGATCCTGAGAGCTCTGGGTTCTACTTTGCTTTGCTGAATGAGCTTCGAAATTCCGGCAATCTTGCATTCGACAAACTAGTTCGAGGACTCCTTGAATACTTTATTTTCGACGTCAGCTGCTAAGAAAAGTGAGTACAAGAAGAATTAGAAGCTAGATACGACACCAATTGTGATGACGAAGAAGAACGCCCTACAAAGCATCATCGTCTCACAGCACATGAATATCGTGAGCATCTACGATCCAGTAATTCTTGTTAGTGAGTCCAAAATGTAATAACTTTTCAAATAAATAAATATTTTTTTATTACAATGTCTTCTCCGAAGTTACTTCTGTCTAATGCTCAGTTACCCAAAGGGCCTAATTTTGCGGCCTAGAAGACAAAAATGAAGACAATCCTTTAGTTTGAAGGATTATGGGGAATTGTCACAGGGTCTGTGCCTGCTCCCACAGCCCCCGATGAACTAATAAAATATGACATGGCTAGTGCTAAAGCCTTGATGCTGATAATGCTCAGTATCAGTGATGATGTGCAACCACATGTTCGGAATGCAGAGAAACCCAAGGAGGCCTGGGACAAGTTGGCAACCATTTATGAAGCCAAAAATCAGACGAAGATACTTCATCTTCAGTCAAAGCTGCGCACCCTCTCTATGGGGTCTGACGAGAAAGTAGAGGAATTCTTACGTCATGTGGCTGAGCTAAGATCCGAGTCATTAGCGCTCGGTGAAATGGTGGACGATAAAATTCTAGTCCCAATCACCTTGAGAGCACTCCCTTCTCAATTTCGAGTGTTTTTTACAACACTTTAAATGTGTCTAAACAAATAGTGAAATTCAAGAGCTTGTGAATTTACTGCAACAGGAAGAGGCCATCACTTCATCGCATGAGGAGTCTCAGGACAAAGCCTTGTTCTCAAAGCCTAATCGTGGCCAGAAGAATCGGAAAGGTCCCCCAGAGAAGGAAAATCCAATAAAACCCAAACAGAAAGATCAAAATTCAAAGATATGGTGTCACATTTGCAGAACCAATACTCACGACACTAATCACTACTGGCACAACAACTTGAAACAAGGGCCTTCAAGCCATACAAGCACATCTGCACATGAAGATTTTCAAAATTCCAAATGACGTCCCCGCTAGAGAAAGCAAAAAGGACATCTTGCAGCCCAATAAGAAGATGATGACTCTGATGAGGAGACATCAGAAGGATCCCATTGTAGTAAGAATCTTGTACTCGTCTCTCAAACTTCTCAGCCCACAAAGAAAGTCTGGTTGATAGACTCTAGTGGAAGAAATCATATGTCAGGTGACAAGAAGCTGTTTGATTCACTACATGAAGAGCCAACTGGAGATTGAGTTCAGACAGCGGATGACACAGAGTATATTACGAAGGAATAGGGAATGTGACCATTCCTCTAGGGCCACAAAAATGTACACTTACAAAGGTACTATATGTTCCTAGCTTGACTAGCAACCTTTTGTCAGTTACTCAGCTCTTGAATCATCACCTTAAGGTAGAATTTCTTGTTCAAAATGGCATTAAATCATGCTTAATCTCTCAACAAGGTACGGTTCTTGCTAAAGCTTTTGTAAAAGATAATTTATTTGCTTTAGATACTGTTTCATCTTCTACAGTAGCTTTATCTGCTTCAACAATAGAATCAATTTCCTTATGGCATTTTAGATATGGACACTTGTCGGTCGGTTCATTGCACCAGATGAGTTCAAAAGAAATGGTCCGTGGACTACCCAAATTGTCCAGTTCCTTGCCTATTTTCCCTGGTTGTCTTATAGGAAAACAACATAGAGATCCGTTTCAAGTGAGCACCTTCCATGCCAAGAAGTGTCTGGAGGTAGTTCATACCGATTTGAACAGCCCATTACCTGCTTCATTTTCAGGATACAAATACTTCCAGTTGTTTGTGGATGACCACTCTTGCAAGATGTGGGTATATTTCCTAAAGCGAAAAGTGAGGCTCTTCAACACTTGCGGAACTTCTATAATCATGTTGTCAAAGACTCTGGACAACCACTTCTTCTACTCCGCTCAAATCGAGGGGGGGAATTCACATCAAAGAAGTTCTTGGCCTTCCTAAACCATCATGGCATTAAGCAGCACCTGACTGCTCCCTACACGCCCCAGAAAAATGGCATTGTTGAGTGTCGCAATTGCACAATGATGGAGATGGCTCACTGCATGCTATCAACTGCAAAGCTAGGAGAACGCTATTGGGCTGAAGCAAAGATAAAAGCAAGCAGATATCTTCTCAACAGGGCACCGACAAATATTCTACTGGAACAAGATGCCAGAAGAGGTATGGAGTGGTAAAAAACCATCAATTTCTCATTTGCGAGTATTTGGTTGCACAACATACATGCATGTCCCAGCTCAGAAGAGAAAGAAGGTAGAGCCAAAAACACTCCCGTGTATCCTTCTTGGCTACAGTACTACCTCGAAGGCATATCGTCTCATGGATCCTGAGACAAAGAAAATATACGAGAGTCGGGATGTGGTTTGTGACGAGTCATCCTTTGACTCAATAGTATCAATAGAAGATCCACTTCCAAACACATCTCACCGATTAGTCTCTGAATCAGATGATGAGCCAGAGGAGACTACTCAGAGAAAAGAAATGCTGCCAGGAGAACTATTTGTTGACCTTGGAGAACTAGAGAATGTGACTCCACATCAATCCTCACGGCAATGACACAGTTCTTCTCAAAAGCAGTCAAGTTCTCATCCGAAGTGGGTACAAAGCACTATCAAGGACTCACATTTGCAACAACTCCCAGATACATCATCCGAGTCAAACAAGAAATGAGGTAAACTTTACACTCATGAGTTCACTAATGAATAGCTCGAGCCAGATAATGTTCGTAAAGCACTCAGTCAAACTCAATGGAAGGAAGCTATGAATACAGAATATGACTCGCTTATGAAAAATCAGACATGGGAACTTGTCGATCTACCTACATGAAAGAAACCCATAGGCTGTAAATGGGTTTTCAAGACAAAATATAAGGCAGATGGATCCATCGACAAACATAAAGCATGACTTATAGCCAAAGGATATGCTCAGAAAGAAGGCATTGACTATGAAGAAAAATTTGCACCCACTACGAAGATGAAGACAGTCGAGTAGTTTGTGCACTTGTAGTACGAAAGGATGGAGACTTCAGCAGATGGACGTCAAGAGTACTTTCCTAAATGGTGATCTAAAATAAGAAGTATACATGACCCAACCTGAAGGATTTGTTGATGAAAATCAGCCTAAAAAGGTATGTCGTCTCATCAAATCTCTTTATGGCCTGAAACAAGCTCCCAGGGCATGGTATATCAAGATTAATGATCACCTTTTGCAGCATGGGTTCACACGTAGCCCCTCATATTCAAATTTGTATATAAAGAAGGTAGGAAAAGAAATTGTCATTCTGGTTGTGTATGTAGATGATCTTGTGATCACTGGTAGTTCAGAAGATCAGGTTGATATTGTAAAGAATGATCTCAAAAGAACCTTCAACATGACAGATTTGGGGCTACTACATTACTTGTCTTGGCTTGGAGATATGGAAAAAGGAGCATCACATTTTTGTCTCCCAGATAAAGTATGCCAAGACACTCCTGGAAAAGTATAGAATGTCTGACTGTAAACCTATATCCACTCCCATGGAAAAAGGCTTGCAACTTTCAAGATTCCAGGACTCACCTCAAGTAGATGCTACTCTCTATAGGCAATTTGTTGGAGGGCTCATCTATTTGACATATACCAGACCAGATCTCTACTATGTTATCAGCTATCTTTCCAGGTTCATGCAGGAGCCAAAGAAATGTCACTGGAAAGCATGTTTTGAGATATTTCCAAGGAACAACTAATTATGGTCTAGAATATAAAAATAATGATCAATTCTTCTTACAGGATATGTTGATTCGGACCATGCTAGATCTGTTGATGACAGGAAGTCAACTATAGGATACATATTTCATCTCGGATCTGGACCTATCTCGTGGATAAGCAAGAAGTAGAATGTTGTTTCTATCTCATCCATAGAGGTAGAATATTGTGCTGCATGAGGAGCTATGTGTGAAGTGATATGGATACATCACATTTTGGATGACCTAGGAATTCTGAAAATAGTCACCTATTCTCTATTACGACAATCAGAGTGTGTTAAAGCTCATGCAGAATCCAGTTTTTCATGAACGAACAAAGCATATTGAAATTGATTGTCATTTCATTCGAGAGCACGTTTTGAACCATCAAATTCAGCTCCAAGATCGTCCCTCATTGAAGCACAAGTTGCTTTGACATTCTCACTAAATTCCTTGGCAAAGTGAAATTTGAATATTTCAGAGGTTACATTTGTAAGAATAATGTAATAAGGGGGGGAATGTTAGCATACGTTGGATAATTTATATTTTTTAGGTGTCTATTCTATCCCTTTATCTTCTCCTTCTAGTATTCCATTATTCTCTCCTTCTGTTGTGTAACCTCTCCATTCATTTAGGGGAGTCTAGTTCAATTTCTTTCCTATAAATATTGTACGTGAGTTCTATGTTGAATAGAATAATATGAGATACACAATCTCTATTCTTTCTCCTTCATTTCTGCCTCACATTGTGAACATCGTTATGGGTATTTTTCTGGAGTTAAGAATAAAAATTTCCTTATATTTTTTAATTCCCAAAGGATATTGTGATCCACATCCCATAAGTTTAAGGTATGGAAGAAATATTTCACAATATGGTCCCAACTTTTTGTTTCTCTTCTTATTTCTTGATGCATTTACCATGATTGAGCTAGGGGTCCCAATGTACATATGAATAATTGAGTCCATGCCAAAGAAGAATTTTCACCACATATTTTCCAATTTATTTCTCATGTTTGAATATGTATTTTTGGATCACTTTCACCTATGTACTTGGGTATGGCCCATTAATATCCTTTACTCTCCAAATATCTTATCTTTAGCAATGTGGTCAAATAATTCTAGTGATAGATATTAGTGTTTTGTTTTTCCACTATCCTGCAAAATTAATTGTCAGGGTATCATCTAACACTTCCATTATAACTTTCTCCTTCAGAAATATTCTCTCCATTTGATCTAAATAACCTTCAAAGTTTCCAAACCCCAAGTATTTTGGTAAAGTTCAAAGTGGGATGCCCCGTAACTTAGCCGATGTAATGCATGATTGGTTTTTCTTCTAGTTCTTCATTGGTGGAATAATATCCATCTTCTTCTTCATATTTGTCTCTTATGGGCCAAAAATGTTGTTTTTGGGATCCGTGGAATCAAAATTATAATCATATAAGGTGATTACATGGAGTGCGAATCTTCTTGCATAATGTAGCTTCCTTATTCTATATTTCGTGAAGCCTTATATCCATGCTTCAACAATATTATCTAAGCTTTTATTTTTAGATTCTCTTTTGACCGAGATTCATCCTTCGAATTAGGATCAAATTCTTTATCAATATTAGAAAATCTATTAAGAGCATATACCCCTTGTATATCATTGAAATATTCCTCTTCAGTATCATGCCAAACTTCGCACCATACAACACTCATTCCCGCATGTAGTGGTACGTAGACATAACTTATGACTGATTATAATGTGAATTATTATTCTTGTTAATTTAACATGTCATTGCAATTGATGAACCATTATAAGGATAAAATGGAATTGTATGTGGGTTTTAAAGTAACATTCTCTACAACTTCAAAATTGACCCTATTTTTTATTTCCATGAAGTTGACTTCTACATTCTTCAGTGATCCTATAGGTTATTTTGATGAGCCATTTGCTAGTCCAATGTAATATCTGGTGGGTTCTAAGGGAAGTTTACATATCTTCTCCCAAGTAGTTTTGGACATCATATTTACATCTACATTGAGATCAAGAAGTACTTTGGTAATGGTAGTGTCGAATATGTCCACATCTAAGTATATCACATATTTGTGGCATGTGCATTATGTCTTGAATAGATTTCTCCATTTCTTGTTATGTCCAACTTTGATCCTCTAGACATGAAAGTTTTTATCTTCCTTATTCCAATATTTTCTAAATTGTTTCAGCTTATCTACAAGGCCACATTTGATGGTTAATCTTGTTATCTCTTTAAGAGAAATAATTTCATCTTCCATAAAAATATATTTTTGCTTCTTCTTGGGATTGTGCCTTCCTAACTATTTCCTTAATTTTCTCTACTTATTTATCATGAAGGTCTAATATGATTTCCTTAAAATCCCATTCTTCACTACTAGAGGAATATTCCTCAGTAGGTAACCTAATTATCTTCTTCTTTCTATGTGTGGGTTCCTTTCTAGCTGCACTTCTAGTTGTTACTATAACTCTATATTTTGGTTCTTCGTGGTCCTTACTTGATTTAGAAGATTTTCTTTTAAAATAGTTTTCTTTGGCTTCTTCCTTATTCTTTTCTTTTTCTGGTTTGCTTCTTGAGATAGATGATTTCTCCTTGTCTCCTCCTATCTCTTCATCATCCCATGGTATCTTGGTAATATGTTGGACATTTTTCTGGGCATCTCTTCCTAATGCTTCTATTTTTTGCTTCCATTTCTATAAAATTGAGCAGCTTTGGGACAACTAAATGAGTCATGTCCTTATTCATGGAAGAAACCACAAGGGTCAGGTTTTGTACAATTTTCAATTAAGTGTCTATCTTGTACACAATTGTAACATTGCATGGATCTTCTATCTTGGTAGTCAACCCTTGCATTTTTATCTCTTCCTTGGTATTTGTGATACCCTTGATATCCTATTCCTCCTTGATAATTATTATACCCACATCTAAATCCTCATCTATAACCTCCTCTATATCTTCTATGATATCCTCCACCATTGTATCCTTTATAGTTATGATTGTAGTTATTTCCTTGGTAACTGCCTCCAAAATGAGGTTGTCCCCCATGCTAATTTTTGGCATTGTGGAGCAACAATAGCTGGATTTGAAGGTCGAGGGCTAAGTATAGGTGTTAGTTATTGCTATGAAGATGGGGATATGACCTATATCCTACTTAGGTGTTATAACCATATGGGTGTTATACTCCTTTAAGTCTTCAAGTACATAAACGAAAGGGAAGGTATGGTGGTAACGATTATAAGATCCACACATTGTGAAATATATTAATTGATTGGTAGGTCAAGATAATTCTAACAAGGGACACATATCTTTAGTATGGTGATCCCATAACTTGTTAAATTTACACCAATTTATTTCTATTGTGGGTACGGTACTAGAGAAAGATTTTTTTGATGAGTATTGTCGATAGTCGCAAATCTCTTTTCCTTCTCTAAGTAGGGACAATAGATTTTGATGTGTCCTTCGCACAACACACTATACACCAAATTTTAGGTCTAATGTTATTTCTTGGTGGTGAATTATTTCGATATCCTCTTTTCTCTGAATTTATTATTGGAGTTTTAGATTGACTAAATCTAATTGTACTCGTTCCCAGTTCTATTTTAAGTGAAGTCTCTCCTTATCTTCACAAATGTTGAGCTTCCAACATAATTTCCATCTATATTTTATCTGAAAGGGTTTTGAAAGGTTGTCCATCCAAAGATGCCCTAATATAGAGCATAAGTCCTTAAGTAAACCATTTAATGCATTACTTGTCTATGAGTGGTCCATCTAATCTTATGGTTACATTTTTAAATATGTGGCTGAATTCTTTGACCATTTCATCTTCTTTCTGAACAAGTTCTCTCATTTTTATAACTCCCTCTGAATGTTCCTTTGGAAAGTGAAAGTCTATCTTAAATTCCTTCTCAATTTTATCCCAATCTTTAGAGCCTCTCGCATTTGTTTTAATATAACAACAAAGGGTGTCCTCTCTCATGGTACCTATGAATTAATATAACTTTGTATTGTCATATGTAATATTGTTACTCTTGCAATATGAATCTAAGATGAATATGCGATCCGTAACATCTTTGGTGTATTTTCCAAACACAGGGGGAGTTTAATTTTTTGAACCATATTTTTAGTTTGTTGAGGATTTATTTGGCTAATTGGTTGTTGTTTAGAGGGTTTTACTTTTTTAGATTGGTTGTGAGTTTTTTCAAGCTTCCTTTCCTCCATTTGTCTCTGGATACTTCAATATCAAATTATAATTCTCCTAATACTTCTCTCGAACTTTCTTACATTTCCTTATATCTTCTTACCTTCTTCTTGTAATTGTTGATATCTTTCCATCAAAAAAATTCTTATTCTACCTTTCAAATAAGTTAGTTAAGTGGCACATATAATGTCAACTGATTCAGGGAGTCATCTCCTTTGGGCTTGTCTCGGTGGTTAGGGGACGATATATTTTCTTGACGTCTTTTCATAATCATTTTCTTCAACAAATAACTTCCTACATTTAACATCTCTTAATCTATAGTTTTATTCTAATCCTTCATTACTTATTATTTTCTTATTTTTTATTTCTTATCCTTTGTCTTATTTCCAAAACTACTTTCTCCCTCATTATTTTCTTCTATTATGTTTATATTTTCTCTAAATTCTTCAATTAATTCCTTCATACCGATGAATTCCTCTTCCTCTTCACCTTTTTCTTTAATTAGTAATTAGACTTATCTTTCCTCCTCTTCCCAAGTTTCTACTCCTATCACCCTCTTAAAATCTTGTTCTAAGCCACCCATTAATTGTTATAAATATCTCATTAGGATAGCTTTCCTTGATATCGATTGTTGAATTAGATTGTCTATGGAATATCTTACCATAGGGTTCCATGGGGTACCAAAACAAGTTTGTCTCTGCTTAATGTGAATTATATCAAGAATCTACATGTCTTCCTCTTTCTCTGGGGTATCCAATTTTTGGCCTCCACTTAAAGTGGATTTTTCTTTTCTATTTTCCGAGTTTTGTTCACTTTATTTTTCCTTTCATTCAATATCTTTTCCTTTCTTCCCTTTCTATTCTTTATTTTTCTATCTTTTTCTGTAACTCTTTATATGAAGCTATCTTGGATCTCTCTTCCATCCTCCTCATCATGATTGATTTTGTTAAGATACTAAGTCAATTGATTCTCTTAATCTCTTCTTTGTCAACTATGTAGTTTTTTTGATTTTTTTCTTCATGTCGTCCTATTTATGTTATCCCAACCATCACCCCATTAATTTTTATCATTTATGTTTCTTTCATTTCCCCCTTCACATATGCCATCCCACAGTTCCTTTTCCCTACAGGAAATTTTTTATGCTTCTAATTAATCCTTTCTCTACCAGGATAAATTTGATTAAAAATGCATTTTTTGATAAATCTTCATCTTGATCTAGTTAAAACTTCCCATTTCTTATAATCAAAGTTGTTCTAACCTTGTATGGACCAAGTAATTATATAGGAGTCTAACGTGGTCTCAAACCAATATTCAATTTCTCTAGTTCAAGGTTCATCAAGGTTTTTGAGTGTATTTAACTTATTTTGAGTCCATTCAAAAGGTTTTCTCAAATGTAACAATTAACACTCTTTTAGCATGTTCCAATAATGAAGGCCATAATAAATGTGAGAGATGAGACAAAAATTTGTCTCCATATTCTCTAAAAGATTCTACCTTAGTTTCTTTATACAATGCTTTAAGTCTCTTTTCTTCTCCTTTGTCGAATATATTAATTTGATTTTCCCACCAATCCTCAATCTATGTCAATGTTGGTTTCCAATACCTTGGTGGTGATATTTTTCTACACATCTAACTAACAAAAGGAACCTATGCTTAGACACCAAATTTTGACCTTAAGCCTCAAAAATAGTGTGAGGGTTAAGAAGTTATCCCTTTTCTTAATGACGTACAAGGGAAAAGTAAACTAATCTAAGTTATGAACAGAAAGAATGTAAGATCAAATGAAAATATTATCTCCAAATATTGGTCTTCATTCATATCTCAAAAAATATTACATTAGTCTCATACATACATATAGATTCTCTCTATTCTCTAAATATTATATATTTCTTAGTAATGAAACACATATCTTATCTCTTAAAGCATACATCTATTGTCTCATGTGGCACACTATATACAGTAGATTAAGTACAATAAATATGTTTCATACAAAATAATCCAAAAGACACTACTTTTGGTCATGCCTATGTTGGCTCTGTCTTATTCTATTTCTTTTTTCTTTGGTCTATGGCTTTTCCCAATGTTGTACAACTTTATCTTGTGTACCACAGATTCTTCTATCTATCACAATTTTCCTCATTTATTCATGAATTCCACTCACTGTTCGGTAGCTTCCTTCTTTTATCCATGACTTTATTTTATGTTGCGGTTCATTCCAAAAATTGATGAAGAACTCATTGGCTGCTCAAACGTGCACCCATGTCTCATATCTTAAAAAGGATGGGGTATTTAAGACAACAATGGAACCGTCCCCAAGTTGTGGGACAAGGATAACATGAAGAAAACTACACTAAAAGGTGATAGTCCAAGAAAAAGAGGGTGAACACTATCTGTTCTGAGTGAGAATGATAGGGATGCATGAAAGGAGGCTAGGCACGAGTAACACAAAAAAACATGTATTCACCAAATTGTTCTCATGGAACACAACCAAATATGGAACTATAGGGGACCTAAAGTAGCACAACAATACACAATGCAAGAGAAGAGGCAAGAAGAAGGAATGCAAACACATTAGGATAGAGAATAGTCACAAAATGATGCTTCTATTACTTCCAAGAATGCACAAAACTATTACAATGATAAGGAGGCCGATATCCACATGCAAGAGCCAAACATGGAGGTTTGTAACTCAAAATACAGAAAATATGGAGTCCTTAGCAACATGCGTAAGGATCCAGTGTCCAACCATTACAATGAGCCCCGACCCTATCTTTATAGATTCAGCCCAGAGGAAAGAAGGAGAGAGAGAAGTGGGAAAATTAATTCAAAGCTCAACCACCATCATCAATGCCACCCCAAATCTGTCATGTCTACATCAATTATTTGTTCAACACCTCGAAGGAGGAGGAATGATGGATCAAATCATATGAGATCTGGTGGTTGAAGAAATCTGATTCTGTGTTAATGGCCTGATAGATGTTTTCCCATTTTCTCCCTACCTAACCTCTCCAAAATTAAATTTTTAGATCTCCAAGGCATAGATGAGGCCGAGATCTTTCCAACGGTGCCATATTTGTCATTTTTGAGCACTAAGCCAAAATATATGCTCATTTGAATATTTGGGCACGCAGAGGAAGAGTTTTGTCCATACCAGGTCCACATGGTGGCCTTGCACTTCTTGGAGATTCAGCCCCATCTTTATGCTCTTGAAATCATGTCGGATCGACATGTGGTGGCCTCTGTGGGCTCCTTGGGCTCCTTTGTATTTTTCCTAAGTCTCTTTTGCTTGGTGGGCCAAAAGTCTGACCTTGGACACATGGCGGCTTGGCGCTTGTTTGGAAACCCACCCCAAATTTTATCTTTGAAATAGCATTGTCATGCTAACACTTGGCACTCTCCATTGCTTGCCTCTCATTTGACTATTCAACCCCGACTCTATCCCTTTTTGGACTAGGGACACATGGAAGGCCCACGCTTCTTTGGGGACTACCTCTAGACTTTCCTTTTGATATTACGTCATTGATCCACATGGAGGCTTCCACTGGTTCTCTATACTTAGTCATTTTTAGGCCCACTTTTGCTTTTGGTTTTGACCTCTATTGACCATTTTCTATGTGGAGGGCAGCACAAGTTTGAGTCTTTGGCCTGGATCCTTTTTGAATGTGCTTGTTAAGACACTTGGCACCCTCCACTTGAGTCGAAGACTTTTCAATGGCCGATGCAAATTTTGGGGCTCTAGATGTGGAAGCTTGGTGCTCATTTGAGCCTGCCCCTGGGATTTAACTTTTGGAGATGTGCTGAGCTGACTAGAAAGAAGGTGAACACATGGAGTGTGGGCACAAAGGAGAAATGGAAGAAAGAGGTGAAGAGGGGCATGTGCAATGCATGCAAGAGGAATGCTAGGGACTTAGCTGATTAGAAGGTAAGTCTATAGAGGTGCACACAAGGAGTGCATGATGGGATAGGAGAGAAAGTGAGCGCAGGAAGGGTGCAAGGGAAAATGGAAGGAGATAGAAGAATGCGAAGGGGAGCAGGATGTGTATGCAAGTTATCCAAATCGCTAGGAGAGCTATTTGGATAACAGTTTTGGTGACTTTTGGGGCCATCTACTTGCTAGATGAAAGAGATCAGTAGCCTGAAGCATCCATTGGGCATGGAGTCCACTTGTTCAATCATAAAAATTCCCCTGTAATCACTTGAAAATCATCATTGCTCTATTCTGAATCTCTCAACTGCTTGAGAGAAGCTCTACATTCTAGAAGTAACAAAAGAGCATGCGCGCAGGAAGCACGTGAGGGGAAAGAACTATGTACAAACAAACAATGTGTGTGAGCACACTTGGAGGAATTGAAACTACTTAATATATACAACATGATGCAACAAACCTAATGGAAGGGTTTGAGATAAATCCTGTTTACTGGGATTTGCAGTGTGCTTCCATCTGGAATGAGTTAACTCAAAAGAGTTAGCTTCTTTGTAGGACTTGATGATGTATGGGCCACTCCAAAGTGCATCAAAATTTGAATGGTGCCCTGGTTTAGCTCTTCAAAGATCCCATTTTAGAACCAGGTCCCCAACTTTGAAAGCTTGAGGCCTAGCCTTTCTGTCAAACCATTTCTTTGTTGCTTGTTGATGTTGTTCTAGCTTGATCATGGCAGAGTTTTTGAGTTCTTCAAGATGAACCAGCTCTACCATCCTGATTTCTCTCTGATCCACCCTCAAATTCCAGTTGTTGGGCAAGCACCAATGAATTTAGTTCTAGTGTCAAAGGAAGGGTAGCCTCCTTACCATAGACAAAGCTTGTAAGGAAAAGTTCCTATTGCCTTTTTACTATGATTCTATCTACCCTAGAGAGCACACAAGACCTTTGTATGCCACTATCTTTGGCTGATGTTCATTGTGCACTTCATGATTCTGATCAGGTTCTTGTTTGTTGATTCTACCAGACCATTGCCTGAGGGTAATAGTTGGAAGAGGTTTTCAGGTAAATGCCTAGACTTAGAGCCCAATCAATGATTTTAGCACCAAGGAAGGCCTTTGCATTATCAGAGATAATGGTTTGAGGAATGCCAAACCTTGTGACTAAACCTTCGAGAAAGTCAAGGATGACTACCTCAGTTGATTCCTTAAGCGTGAAAACTTCTATCCATCTAGTGAAGTAATCTGTAGCTATCAACACCCACTTATGTCCAACGCTTGAAGGTGGATTGATCATGCCTATGAAGTCGAGACCCCATTGCACAAAAGGCTGATCTCGCTTGGATTGGTCGAGGGGAAGCACTACCAATATTTTCTTTCCTACAAAGAAAGTGCACTCCTTGCATTTTGTGACCCACCTATGTGCATCTACAAATAGGGTAGGCCAAAAGATACCTACCATTATGATCTTCATTGTTGTAGTTTTGGCAGAGAAGTGTCCACCAGAGAATCCATCATGAAATTCTACTAACACTTTTTTAGTCATGCGCCATTGATACATCTTAACAACATGCCATCTAGATTTCTTTTGAAGAGAAGTCCATCAATCAAAACATAAGGGATGGATTGCAAACCTCGATGCCTTCTCTTTTCTTTGTTCAAACCGGGAGGGTACGCACCCTCGAAAAGGAATGTGATCATGTCCTTCATCCAGTCACGTGCATGCTGGGTCTATATTTTATTCATGTTCTACACGCGGGAGGTCTTCATCTAGAAATAATGAAGCCTCAGGTTCACTCTACGCATCCTCAACAATCTACTTGCAGAGTGCACTACCTCTTACCAGCTTTGTGGCCTTAATAGTCACATCATATTCCATGATTTTTGTCACCCATCATGCTCTCTCTTCTCACTAATTTATGCTCCCATGATGAAGTCTCTGACAGATGAGTGGGAGACTAACACCTTGATATGATTTGTGGTGAGCATGCTCTTGAATTTCTTGAGCACACACATGATGGAAAAGACCTACGCTTCTCCATGTGACTATATTTCAATTCATAATCCTTCAATGTCTGGCTGAAGAAGGCCACTGGTTGTTCCAACCCTTGTTCATTTTCCTGTGTTAGGACAACAACAATGCTTGCATCAACACCATAAGCATAAAGGATGAAATCCTTTGAGTAATCTGATTGAGGAGTGTTGGCACAAAGCAATCTCTTTCTTGATCTTGTTGAAGCTTTCTCTTCCTTCTATGTTGTCCATCTGAAGGCTATGTCCTTCTTGAGCATAAGGGTGATGGGCCAACTAGTCCCACAAAGTTAGGGATAAAATGCCTAACAAAGTTAATCTTTCCAAGGAAGGACTATAAGGCCTTTTTGTGCACCGGTAGGGAAAGGGCTAGGATGGCTGAAATGCACTCAGGATCAATCATGATGCCATCCTTTGAAACTACATGGCCCAAGAGCCTACCCTGAGCCACCGCAAAATTACACTTCTTGGGGTTAAGAGATACCCCAAATTCTTTGCATCTCTCAAAGACCTTTTCTAGTGTGCACATGTGATCCACGCTCTACTTTGAGAAGACAATTATATCATCAAGGTAAACCAAGATGAACTCATTGATGTAACCTTTGAAGGCAATATCCATGGCACTGAAATGTTGTGCCCACATTTGATAGACCAAAGGGCATTTTATGGTATGCATATGTTCCCCACTTGGTTGTAAATGTTGTTTTGAATTGATCCTCTTCCTTGACCAGATCTGGTTGAAACCCAATACCCATCTAGCATGGAGAACCTTTGTGCACTACCACAATCTGTAGAATCTGCTCCATTGAAGGCAAAGGATAGTGATCCTTTAGAGATGCCTTATTCAAATCTCTAAAATCAACACAAAGTCTGATTTCACCATTCTTCTTGCATACTAGAACCAGATTTGTGACCCAGGTAGAGTATTTGATAGGAAAGATAATTTTTTCCTCAATGAGTTTTGATAGTTCCTTTCTCATGAGGGGCTCTATCTTTGGATTGATAGCCGTTGTTTCTGTCTGATGGGATTTATGCCAGATCAAGGTCAATGGAGTGTTGAGAAACACTTGGATCAAAACCTTTGAGGTCTTCATACTCCCATGAGAAAATGTCACTGTATTTTTGGTAGAGAGAGATGAAGGCCTATTTTTCCTCATGCACACAAGTCTTGCTGAGCAACAACTCCTTTCCACGCAAATAGTAATGGGAGAGAAATCTCTGTTGTGGCTCACATGTATCTTTCCTCACCCTTGAACTCATCATCAGGGCTAAAAATTTTCTCTAAGGTGACCAACCCTTTAGGCAACTTATTTGTCTTTAGCTATATTACTTGGTCACCATAGCTATCATGCAAGTCAGCTTGCATACTTGATGAAAATTTAGCTTCATTCTAGATAAACTGATGATCTACGCATCACTATCAACACTTTCCAGCTAGTGTTATTATCTAGAATGGATGGTCTGATTACCATCTTAATGTGTTGAGTGTTTCCTTTGACAAAGTCCTCAAGAGAGAAAATTGTGAACCGAGCGCAGGCCATTTGGTCAGCTTCTTTGTTCATTCTATGGAACTACCTACAGATTAAGGGCATCAAAGCTCTCAAGTAGGTCCCAAAATCTATGTTTATAAGCTTTAAGAAGCTTATTCTTTGTCTGAATCTGTTGGTGACCTGGTGGATGACCAATTCTATGTGTCCCCAAAGATCTCAACACTTTTAATTTTCTTCTTTTTAGTAATAAGCAAGCCATGCACCAACAGCTTCATATTCTACCACATTGTTAGAACATGCAAACTATAGCCTATGCGTGAAGAATAATTTCTCATCCTTAGGGGAAATGAGAACCACTCCTACTCTAGCCATTTCTTGCTTCTGGATCCATCAAAGTATAACTTCCATAGACTAGTTTGAACTTTGTCTCCTATGAGCACACACAGAAGCGTAACGTCTTCTTCTAGAATGCAATAAGTACCAAGCCCAGTTTCATAGGCTTCTAGTTCTTTAGCATAGGGATCAAATTTTGATGCCTCTCCCCATTCATCAAGTACTAGGTCTAGAATAGAGGGTGGAAGAGACTACTCTTTAAGAACTAAAACTTGTTCTTCTTGGATAAGACAATTGGCTTGGAGAGGGGATGGGACATATGGCTCTACATGATAAGAAAATATAGGCTCAGCTTGTATGGTAAACCGGTACCATACCTTGTCTTGAGTAACATATGAGACCAATCAGAAGACAAGTAACCACCCACTTTAGCAGTAAATTCTCTTGATAGACATAGGGAAAACAAAGGAGGTAGGTCAATAATTGACACATCTTGAGTAATTTTCAGGCTTGGACATGCATGGAGGGTTAACTCAAGATCCTTGATGACTCCTAAGGTGGTTACAATTGAGCCATCAAGTTTTAGGACTCCTTTAGACAAAGGGCTATATTTCAGACCTAAGACATCAACTATCTTCTTAGGCATAACAAAAGTACTAGCACCTGAGTCAATCAAGATAGTTATGCACTAGGTGTTTTCCTATAATCAAGGACATATAGAAGGGTGGGGTTTTAGCAATTTTACTTACTTGTTTCTCCTCTTCTTGGCAGATTTTGATAGAAGCACATGGCTTCTACATAACTAGGTCAACATGTGGAAGTTGTGCTAGAGCTTCATGCAATAGATCCCACTGAGATGGAATGGTCAGGGCATCCCACATTGTGACGTTTATGTTTGTTTTCTTCATCTAGTCAACAATGTTGAATGGAAGCCCCCCACCTTGTGCATTTGGGGAACAACATCCCTTTTTGACTTCAGGTGTGAAGCTTGAATTTTAGCTGGAGTAGAGGCTTGGCCTACCAAAGGATGGGCATGCGCTTTAGAAGGAGCTTTATGCGGACCTCTTGCATATAGGGATTTGAATGCTTTTTCTATAAGAGGTCTTGTCTGATTCTTTTTTCTTCTAAGATCTACTTGTATTGTTGGGACTGTGACCTACACACCTAACTCTAATATTATTTTTCTTATATCTTGTGTTGTCCACAACTTGGGCATGGTCTATTTTGTATCTTCTGCAGCTTGGTTGATTGCACAAAAGTCCTCTGCACCAAAGAACATCAAATTGGACTCCAGAGGAACTTCTGGCCCTTCTGGATTATCTACTTCATGGGCACTTGTTGAGGGCTCACAGGATGAAGCATTCTGGATCATGAAGGCTTGGGTGCATGCACAACATTAGCACAATGGTACTTGACTATGAGGCATTTTGCAAGGGAAGCACCACTCTGATTCTTGTGCCAAGTTGTTCTAAATGGAACAAGCACTCACTTTCACGTTGGGTGCTGGGAGAGAAGGCACGGGAGGGACAACTTGCAAGGGAAGATGTGCATTAGGCTGCCATCTATCATTCTACTGGTTGGGCATGTATCTTTGATTTCCATATTGATTCCACCAAGGTTGATTCCTTGGCCATGTGCCTGATTAGAATTTCCTCTATACACTTGTGCTTTTTTTTTTCTAATGATATGACCTTGTTTGATAAATTTCTGATCAAGGCCTTCAATTCTTCATCTTCCTTTTTGTTATGATGGAGAATAGGATGTTGAGGCAACTAGTTGCATGTTTTCTCAGGAGTAGGAATAGAGGCTATAGAAGGTTGGGGTGCTTGTGACATTTCTAGGAACAAGGGCATGGGTGGTCTAGGAGCCAACTTTCCCACCTGAATGAGACTATTTTCTACCCTTACTAATGTTATAAGTAGTTGGTAGAGTCCTACCTCCCATAGATTGGATCATAACTGAAATATCACTGTTGAGCACCTTCAGATAATAAAGGAAAGCATGTTGGGTTGTAGGTCTTACCACAAGAGGGATTATGTCCCAAGTCTTCTAAATCTGATGTTGAAATCAGTCATCTACTCATTGGGCACCTCCTTGTTGTTGTCAGTTGCTCCACCAAAGATAGGTGATCTGATTTGTCTTCAAAATAACTACATAGAGTTGTTCCCAGCTCATCCCAGTGGTGATAGATCCAAGTCTCAAGCCTCGATACCATTGAAGTGCTTTACCTTTGAAAGAGGCTACAGAAGCCTGACTACTACATCATTATGTGTGATCAGATAGAGTGAACACACATTTTCCACATCCTGGATATGCTCCTGAGGGGTGACTTGATTCTCACCAGTAAAGTAAGGGATACTCTTGAGCACCATTTGGGATATCATGTTGCACATGGCCAGAGTAAGGGACTCCCTCCATCAAAGTTTGCAAAGCTTCTTAATGGAGGAGGTGGCTGATGCACCATTACAGGCACACAGGTTGTCTATTTTTAGGAGGAGTTGAGTGGGCGTGACATGCTGAGATAGAGATGCATGCACGCGAGATTTCTGGAATGAAATTTTCTCGAGGATAGCTAGAGGTATTCAAAAGAGTCTTCATCTATGCACTTCTTCTTGTGTGCACTCTTCTCATGAAAAGGTGCTCAGACTACCAAAATAGAGATCTTAAAATATTGGGAGTCACCAGATGTGTTTGAAATGAGCCTCCAAAGGATGAAACACTAAGTTCACACACCAAAACTTAGAGATATGAAATTTGAGCTTTCAATGTTGGTCCCACCGGCATGCCAAAAACTATTGGTTGCTCAAACGTGCACCCACATCTCGATCTCGAAAGGGCCGAGGTGTTTGAGACCACAATGGAACCATCCCCAAGTTGTGGGACCTTGCGCACTTGGGATGGATCTCCGGAGAAGGCCGGTTCCTCTATCTATTTCTACTACTACTACTACTCCTAGTGCTGAAAGGGGAAACTAAGCTAAGAATGCCAAGGGACCAGGAAAGAAGGATAACATGAAGTAAACTACACTAAAAGGTGATAGCACTAGAAAAGAGGGGTGAACACTATCTATTTTGAGTGAGAATGATAGGGAATGCGTGAAAGGAGGCTAGGCATGAGTAACACAACAAAATACACATTCACCAAATCATTCTCATGGAACACAACCAAATATGGAACTATAGGGGACCTAAAGTAGCACAACAATACACAATGCAAGAGAAGAGGCAAGAAGAAGGAATGTAAACACGTTAGGATAGAGAATAGTCACAAAATGATGCTTCTATTACTTCCAAGAATGCACAAAACTATTACAATGATAAGGAGGCCGATATCCACATGCAAGAGCCAAACATGGAGGTCTGCAACTCAAAATACAAAAATATGGAGTCCTTAGCAACATGTGTAAGGATCCAGAGTGTCCAACCATTACAATGAGCCGACCTATCTTTATAGATTCAACCCAGAGGAAAGAAGGAGAGAGAGAAGTGGGAAAATTAATTCAAAGCTCAACCACCATCATCAATGCCACCCCAAATCTATCATGTCTGCATCAATTATTTGTTCGGCCTCAAGGAGGAGGAACGATGGATCGAATCATATGAGATCTGGTGGTTGAAGAAATCTGATTCTACATTAATGGCCTGATAGATGTTTTCCCATTTTCCCTACCTAACCTCTCCAAAATTAAAGTTTTAGATCTCCAAGGCATAGATGAGGCCGAGATCTTTCCAACGGTGCCATATTTTTTAGATTTTGAGCACTGAGCCAAAAGATATGCTCATTTGAATATTTGGGCACATAAGAGGAAGAGTTATGTCCATGTACCAAGTCCACATGGTGGCCTTGACACTTCTTGAGATTCAGCCCCATCTTTATGCTCTTGAAATCATGCCGGATCGACATGTGGTGGCCTCCGCAAGCTCCTTAGGGCTCCTTTGTATTTTTCCTAAGTCTCTTTGCTTGGTGGGCCAAAATTTTGACCCTGGACATGTGGTGGCTTGGCACTTGTTTGGAAACCCACCCCAAATTTTATCTTTGAAATAGCATCGTGCTGACACTTGGCACTCTCCATTGCCTACCTCTCATTTGACTATTCAACCCCCAACTCTTGTCCCTTTTTTGGACTAGGGACATGTGGAAGGCCCACACTTCTTTGGGGACTACCTCCAGAACTTTCCTTTTGATATTGCATCATTGATCCACATGGAGGCTTTTGTTGGTTCTCTATACTTAGTCATTTTTAGGCCCACTTTTACTTTTGGTTTTGACCTCTATTGACCATTTTCTATGTGGAGGGCTGGTGCAAGTTTGAGTCTTCATCTTGATCCCACTTTTGAATGTGTGTCATTAAGACACTTGGCACCCTCTTCACTGAGTCGAAGACTTTTCAACAACCGGTGCAAATTTTGGGCCTCTAGATGCGTGGAAGCTTGGCACTCATTTGAGCCAACCCGTAGGATTTAAATTTTAGAGATGCATCAAGCTGACTAGAAAGAAGGTGAATGCATGGAGTGTGGGCATAAGGAGAAATGGAAGAAATAGGTGAAGAGGGCCACGCACAATGCATGCAAGAGGAATGCCAGGAACTTAGCTGATTGAAAGGTAAGTCTGTAAAGGTGCACGTAAGGAGTATACGAAGGGATATGAGAGAAATTGAGCATGCAAGAGGAAGGAATGCAAGGGAAAATGGAAGATAGAATAATGTGAAGGGGAGCAGGATGTGTATGCAAGCTATCCAAATCGCTAGGAGGTTAACACCTGATCTACACCTCATGAAGACTCACATGACACCATGAAACCCTTTTCCATCAATGGGGTTGCAATATATGACAACACAACCACACAATGGAAAACACTTTTTCATGTCCTAAATACATATACATATTGACAAGAGAAATAAAAAATTCAAATAATGATCTAAAATTTACCAGATAACTTGAACTTAATTCTTATTCTAATCCTAGTGTGAACCTCTTATAAAAATTTCCAAAAACCATCATTTCAAAACATACCCAAAACAATATTAAACTCATTATATTTATCCATTAATACAATTTCTCATTTCACATAATCAAAAGAGCACATTTTCTCGTATAAAAAAATTCATATATTTACAATTTCACATTTTCCAATCTACATTACATATCCTTGTTTAAAGGATTATATATATAATAAAAAAGTACGAGAACTTGATCAACATGAATCAAATAACCATTTTTAACTATCTTAAAAACCAAATTGATTCCCGAAACTAAAATAAAACCACCAAAACATTCTCGATACTTCCAATTTTCATTAATATATCCAAACACACCAAAGGGATGTATGTGGAGAAATATTCACCTCCCAACCACACAGGGAAGTCTCTTTCCCATTTACCCATGACTCTTCAATATTCTAAGAAGACTTCAACTCCAACACCAAACATGGAACAAAAAAGCATTATACTAGCACAACATACTCATATACACAATCAAAATGTAGTTAATAAGCAAGAATATAAGATATTGACATGAGAGATAAAATGTGTTATATTCAAAAATAAAAATGTACACACTACCAGGCTATTAATGGCTTGCAAGAGGTAAATATTGTCATCCCAAGACACTTGACACTCCACTAATGGATGTGGCATAAATTTTTAGTTCCTATACACAAATAAAACAAACATATTATTAAACACTTATCCCTCCACCTGATTTACAAATAGACTTATCCCCTCTCCGTAATGTATCACACATCACCTTTAATCCTATATATTACGTATGGTCTACTTCAACTTATGTATATACTTATCCTTCCATCATAACCTATGGTTTTCCCCACACTCACACTCTTTTTATCCCCTTAATACATGCATAACAAGTAAACACTAAAAATAAAACTTGAATATAACTCGAGTAAGCGATAAAATACTCACATTCTATAAAAATAAAGCAAGATCAAATGATATTTTTTAAGAAAAAGAAGATAAAGTAACCAAATTTTTACTCATCTTGTCCCTTCAATTCCAAAGGAACAAGAAATCCTCAAGCACTTCCCCAAAATTCCAGCAACACTTTTTAAGGTCAAGAGGCCTTCCCCAAAATGAGATAATAAGCCTAGTTAAATAGGTAAAAATAAAAATATCACACTCTTTAAGATTGTGCAAATGGGAATCATCCTAAGTTCCTAAAGTAAACAATTTCCCAACACAATAATAATTCCAAAAGGAATGACCACATGGGATAAATATAAAATCTTACAAAATCAATCACTCAAAGTAAATGCTCTTACAAGAATTGACATGAAAATCCAATGAGTCAAATATCAAATAACCTAAAAAAAATTTAACTCACATCACAACTCATTCACTTTAGTCAACTAATCCCAAAATAAATTAAAAGTGGTCCAATGGTTTTCAAAACTTGTTACGGGTTCCTTTAGAGCCATCATATGGCTAATAAGTGCTCAAAAGGTACACTTACCCTAGGGGTAGGTGTGTGGAAGGATTTTTAGAGTATGGGATAATGAGTGGTGTGTGGTTAAAACTAAAATCTGAATTTTCTAAAATATAAGGTTTCCAACCACCCACTTAAAGAAAAATCAACCAAAAAAGTAACTTGATTAACCATTAACCCGAATATCAAACAATCTTAGAAATAAATAAAAAATTTCAAACAATTTAAGCTAAGGTTCCTGATGATAATGGGTAACAAAAATAAAAATAAAAATAAATTAAATCAACCTCTTTGATATTGGGGTTCGATTGGATTAAAATAAGAAAATACATGGCAATTACCACCAAATGAATAGGTAAATCTAAATTTTTATGGGGCTTCAAAATGAAATGCTAGCCCTACTAGTAGTGGTTGTGTAATCAAAGACTCTCATGGTTAACCAATTTTCATGATGACTCTAGACCTGTGGAAGAGCCTCAAATAATATTGTAGAAAGAATAGCTCTTCTACAAGGACTCGAAGGAGATAAATTCTTCACGTTGGAGTAAGTTATGGATAGAAGGTGACTATATAATTTTTATTGATGTTCTTAATTATTACTCCTCTAAGGCTTGGAATCTAAACTAAATAATATAATAAGTCCTTCAAACACTATCCTGGATTTGAGGAAGTTCAATTTTCTAATATTTTAAGAGGTGGGAACTCCTCTCATCGATCATCTTGCCAATTTGGGGGTTCAAATAATAGGCGATAAGGAAATTTCTTAAAAATTGTACCCTTTGTTTTCTATACTCGATTATTAAGTCGTTGGTACTTCATTCAAACATATCTCGAATGCCCAAATGAAGCATGTGAAGCCTACCAGGTCCCTCCTTTACGTTATCTTGTCAAGATGTTAGTATGCATGTCCATGATTTCCATTATCAAGCATACATTTAGATGTATATCATTACAAGTATCATAAGGAAACACATGTAATAAGAAAACATACAAAATCAAATCATTACTGAGATCAATTGCACTATGTGATCACCTTACTCGATAAATTAATTACTGAAATCTAACCACAATTATCCATTAAATAACAAAAATGATTACATAACCGAAGTTGGGTACATAACAATAGTCACTAGAGAGTCATGCTCGCATAACATCAGAGCATCATAATACTATTACAACACAGGTTCATACATGGTGTCCAAAACTATGAATATCAACTAATATAAATAGTGGTGGGTACTTTCCCTTCACCACCCATTCCTTCTTAAAGTAGATTGCATACTCAAAATAGCCATGCTAGCAAATCACATTCTATTACAATAAGTCTAATAATAGATTATTCTATAAATAAAATCTAATTTAATCCTATTATTATCTCAAACTATGCATGACCTTTGATCTCTGCTTTAGTCCCAAAATAGATTTTTATCATCCATGAAGTATTCTTTCTTTTATCTTTTCTTGGGCTACACTCCAACTACTTTTCCTATTTTTATCCCGTATCATACAAAATCGGCTAAGTTTTGGTTTTTCTTTCCTTAGTGCATCCTAGTTCAATTGACACTTGGGCACATCTACATGCCCTAATTGCGTGCCCCGACTATTTCACGCACCCTCTCGATACTTAGGAAATTAGGCCAACCCAACATTAACCCACACTAATTACATTTCCTCCTCGCAATGGGGTTTCTCAACTTATCTCTCCAAGTACAATGAATAAAGAATGAAAGAATAAGGAATGAATGCACAAAGTCAAAATATAAAGAATTGAAAATATTTCAAGGAGCTTCATTTTCATTCTCCTCTGCTGATACTAATATTTTAGGGTACTCCTTATTTATATTAGTCTTTAACTCGTTCCAATCACGTAGCCCCCTCTTTACCTTATCTAATACGTCATTGAATACCTTCCCTATTTCCTCTAGATCCATATTTTCCCCTTTATCTTTAAGCTCTCTTATGACTGCCATCAGGCCTAAGATCATGCCTTCCATATAATCCATCCTTCATGTTATCAAGGAACCAAACACTATTATAATTTCCTCATGTAGTTCCATTTCATCCTTTAGTGCATCATGCTTCTTCGCAACTATGGCTAGCTTTTCTTCCCTACTTAGAGACTCATCCTTTTTCACTGCTAGGACTTCATTATCTTAATTCATCGTATATTCCTTAGGGATATGTTAAGGATCCTAATAACTTCTTAGTTACTAGCATGCCTTACTCAATTCATACTTCATATTTTGTAGCATGGTATCATATTTTGCAATTTGTCTTGGTATGGTCTTCTTATCTCTTTATTTCTCGTCCTTCACTTGCTCTTCAATCTTTGATTGCATGAAAAAAATTTCCTTGAGCGTAAGATGGATGAAATCTCACTAAAATTTTATATTTGTGGTCTAGGTATTCTACGTATTGTTGATAGGGTTCTTCATCGAATTTTGGATAAACCGTGAGCATAAGAACGAATCCACCGAAGTCGAGTAAATAATCACGAAAAGTTGCATCAAGCCGCAAGAAAAGTAACAAAGTCAGCAGTAAAGGAACAAAGTCATGGATAGAATGAATAAGCCTTACCTAAATAAATAAATTTGTGTATAACTAAAGAAATTTGTGGAAGACTAGGAAGCCACGTAATAAAGGAAAAGATATATTATACTCTAAGAAGCCACAAAAGCCAACATGATGTTTGTGGAATGAACGAAAATCAAGCTAGTACGTGATGTGAAGCCGATGATAGAAGCACAAATCAAAATAAGTGACTTTTAGATTATATGTGTTTTGTATATTTATTGTAAGTAATCCATTGTGTATGAGGGAGTCATAAGAAATGTGCGTGTGAGTGTCATTTTGAGAGAATTGACAACATATGAGATGTAGGAGAGAGAGAGAGAGAGAGTGAAAGGGATATAAATGTAAAATATACCAATGTAGTGATAATTGAGATATAAATAATGATTTATGTTTGGAGTAAATTATGTTATGTGTATTTACATTCTTTTTGTTCACAAGTTAGAATAGAGTACTTTTCCCGTGTACATCCCTAACATAGGTCAAACTTCCTAAGTCTCACATTGTTGTCGGGATTTAGGGTCAACATTTGATGTATGAGCCTGTGTTCTTATTATTAGGAAAATTTCAGGAAAAATATCAGCTAGGATATTGAAACCCGCTTTGGAAGAAATTGAAGATTGGCAGGGGAGTGCAGATTAATACATTTGTTAAAGGAGAATCCAAAAGATTGAAAATATCTTACCAAGTAGTAGAATCAAAAGTTCTTGGAGAATACATGGAAGAGTTTTGGTCATAGTTTCCTCACCTTCTATGGTCTTTCTTATTATCACATTGTTTCATCTTATTCTTAGATGTTTCTTTGAAGTATTGATGAAATAGATAGGGTAATAGGTGTAGGAGGAATACCTATTGAAATGTTGGTTGATGGGTTGTTACGCGCGTATGACTTCTTGATCCACAAATGATCATGAGAAATTCCTTTTGGCTAGGAGGAACTACCTGTAATGGAAAGCAAGACCACTAGAAAGAGTTAAACAATATGTGCAGTGAATTGCCTAGTGTGTGCTAGATCTAGGAAGTGTGATACTTCCTAGATGGTCACACGATCCATTTTTCAAAAAAATTTAATGCGCATAATAAAGTAAATCCTATCGTAATTAAAATGATTCGGGTATCTCATCCAAAATACAATAAAGAAGATCTAATCTAACAGGCTAAGTCAAAATAAGATCGAGGTCAAGTAACCGGTTTTAGGTCTTTGCAGTCTAACAAAGGTCTCGGGTAAGTCACATGTGAATAACGGTGATGTGGAAATAAGTTGATAGGTCACTGCTTGGTTGTATGGGTAAATACAGAGATCGATGCTTTGGTTAAGGGTGACCAATGCCGGTTGGGGAAAACTAGTACCGGTTACTATGGACTACTGGGAATGCCACATAATGGGCTCTGGATCTCCCTGGTGATTGCACAAAGGACTTTGGTTGGTCAAAAATAGGTATTAGGTGGTTTAGGTGGGATTTGGAAAAGTTTTAATGGGGATATGGAGGGGTGAGTGTTAAAGGTAATCAATGGGTGGCTAGGGAAACAAAAGGGTGACAATGTAATGATGAAACCAATGAACCAGAGGAGTACAACATTCTACTTACTTGGAACCCAGTTCTGGACACCGAGAGTGAGGAATGAAGGTGCTGGTAAGAGGTTGAAGGCTATAGATGCTCACCAAATGTAGGAAATCTTCTGCATGGGCTGCATGTGCATTCCTTTTTGCTTGGTTGGATCAAATCCATGTTGGGGTGAATGTTGGATGGTTGCTGGATGATTTTTGGATGCCTGTGCAAGAGGAAATGCTTGATCTCCTTCCTTGCATGTGTGTTCTCGCTGAAATTCATTCTCAGAAGATGCGATATCTCTCAAGAATGTGCCAATGTTTTTGCCAACCTCCAAAATAAGGTTATTTTGGGGGTTAAAAGGTGACCAATGGTAGTTCGCTTAACCAACAACATGTTAGGGGTAACCGGCATCGGTTAAGGCGGATTTCCTAGGTTTTCTAAACTAGGAAAATCCCCTTGATATTTTGGGATCTCATGTCGTTAACTGGTAGATTAGACTAGAAGCTTCTTTTTAAGCATGGGGAATGTGGTTAGAGGGAATGTAGGCATTGATTTTTAGGGTTTGGGTAAGTCTTAGTTAGTTATGGCAACTTACTAAGAATAGGTCTTAGGGTGAGTTGGCTTGATAAGGTGTCTAGGTGAGATGTATGTGGACATTATCCCTAATTAAGATATTTAAATAAATATGGTGAGGATAATGAATTAATTTAATTTAATTAATTAAATTAATATTAGTGGAGTGAAGGGGCCATGGCTAGGTTAATGTGAGAAAGGTGTTTATTTTTTGAGAGACCAAAGGGGAGTGTGACCTAATTTTAGTGTCTACATTTTGCCCCTTTTTGTTGCATAGCTTGTATTGGTAAGTGATGCTAACAAAAATAAGATGTGGTTACCTCACATGTGGGTAAAGGTGATCCCCCTCACTGACCAGAACTGATGAAGTAGAAGGAATAATCGATGAGTGGTTTGATAAAAGGTAAATGTGAGAAAGGGAAGGGGGAATAAGGGAAAAAGGGTTAAAGTTCTACTCGAGTAATCTAGGTAATGGGTCAAGGTCAAAGGTAGCAACAATCAAATGCACGCACACGTATAAACTGCAGCACACTACCAAGTTGAAGATTAGTCAAACTCTACATCATTTAAGGTCGATAGGTTTATCCAAACAAGGTTGAAGTGATTATGGTATCCAAGGTATAGGATATGGTCAGAAAACACAATGATGTACATTAGCTTTAGGAATGTTTAGCTATGTACCGGTACACCAAAGATAGGTTTAGGATAAATAGTCACGGCAATAGGCTAGGTTAGGTCATTAGGTCAACAACACAGGTAATAATGCCGCAAGGTATAGACAACACATGAGGTCAAAGGTCACTAGTGATGGTCTAGGTCCAAATATCTAGGTCATGGCATGGGTAAGGCTGAGGTATGGGTAAAATAAGGAGTCCCCAAAGGAGGACGAGATTAGGTAGGAAATGATGAGGGTAGGAGGGTGAGGTAAATGGTTTGGGTAGAGGTTGGGTGGGGAAAATGATCAGGGTAAGGGTTAGGTGTGGAAATAAAAAGAGTGATGGGCAGGGTAATAGGGTAAAATGTTGGGTTGGTGCAAGAGAGGGTGACCAATGCCGGTCAAGGGTAACCGACGCTAGTATAGGGAAACCGACCATGGTAAGGTAGGGCATGTGACTGATGCTAGTGAAGGTGAACCAGTGTCATTAGGTTGGGTTTGTTATAAAAACAAAAAATCCATGTTTTTTTGTTATTCATTTATCATATAGCAATTTGAGAAAATGACAAAAGAGAGAGAAAAGAGAGAAAAGTGTTCAAAAAAATGGAGTGTTGAGTTTGTAGTGTGATCAATGGGTGATTGGTTGGTGAGAGGTAGGTCTACAGGATTGGTGCATGTGATTCGATTGGTTGGAGACGCGAGTGGAGATTTGGTGATGGCAAATGCTTTGGAGAGGGACCGGGTGGGCTATCTTTGGTGCGGTGGCCGAGACATACCACCATGACGAGGGAAACACGATGAGGTAAGTGTCTAACTCTAGTTGGATTTGGTTAGATAGATTAGAGGATTTGCAAATTGTTTTGTGGTTTTTGTTTTGGGTGGGGAATAAAATTTGGAAATGGGAGGGTAATAGTGGGTTAAATAGGAAGGGCGAGAGAAATAAGTGGGAGAGGAGGGGAAGGGATCGGGTGTAAGGGAGGTGTATGTGTTTTTAGGTGGGTAAAAGGGGCAGGGTGGGAAGTTTTTGAGAATAAGGGGTTTAGGGGTTGTAGGTTTTGGCGCGATAGTGACCAGGACCAGTGTTAGTCAAGTTTGGCCGATGTCGGTAGGGGTTGAACTGTGTCGGTCACCAAATAGGTGACTGATGCCGCTTAATGGGTGAGTGGGGTCGAGTTAGAGATGACCGAAACCGATCTGGTTTTAGGGAACAAGGGGCCAATAGTGCCATAGGTTGGGTGATGCAGATGGGTAGGGGTAAAATAGGTTGTCTGGAAATGATAGGGGCAAGTATGGGTGTGAAAAATGTAGATTAATATATTATGCGTATTGGATGTAGGGGAGAGATCAGCTACATATGCGAAACGGGTTTTGCCTAGCATTGTCACATTGCGCGACTTTGTAAACCCCGAGGAGCTATAACATGTGGAGGTAGTGGGCTTGAGTGGAGTCTGACGCTATCAACATGTAGTCCAATAGCCTAGTTTGATGGTCACACTCATCGATAGATGGGATTCCGTGACCAACACATTCCACCTACCGACAGGTGAGATCACTGTCACCCTGGAGGACATGTTCAGGATTCTACAGCTACCCATATTGGGTATGTAGGTCTACTCTATCTCCTCCGAGGCCTCGGAGGATCTAATATTGATGGTGTTTAGTGAGGGGATGGTCAAGCTGACATTCCATAGTGCTAGCATTCGATATGGAGAGATGTACCTAGTCCTTTCAAAGGAGACAAGGCTAGTGGTTCTTTTGATGGAGGCAATGTGTGCTACTTTGCCTTTGCCCGCCAAATGAAGAGGGTGGATGTTTTCTTCGATATTTGATGGGGTACTCCACAACATGATAATAGATGAGACCCACTTTTCCTAGGTGCCAACATTCCAGGTGTAGTTGTATAGAGAGTTATGGGTATATGGGTGGTTGTGTAGGTTTAGCCTATGGTGTACCTTCTTACTACACTATTGGGCTTATGAGCACATAACTTGTGTGCAACAAGTAGGGATGCCCCAAGCACATGCATTCCCACTGATATTTGTGTGGGTGGGGTACAAGCAATTGGTGTTAGATATTAGAGAGCGGAGATCGAGCACTCCCACACATGATGTGGCCTATTTTTTGTGGTTATTGGAGGGGTTGTTCGAAATGGACATTATATGGAGGCCGTATGTGGGATTCCCCTCATATATGCATATGCATGAGGAGCTAGTTGATCTCCAGCTATTGATATGGATATAGGGCCACCGTGTCAGGGAGCACACGATGATCTTGGTGGGCAGAGTCGGTGGTAGTTCAAGCTATTATAGTACATACCTCCACCCTTCTCGTAGTACCGGAGAGACGACGTGGAGAGGACCTTACCTCTACCACGGCCTACAGTACCTACAAGGTAGGAGGAGCAAGCAAAGTGGACCAAGTAGATAGATGATGTCGGGGTCACGAGACAGTACGAGCAGTAGTGGGTGGCATATTTACGAACTATACCACCCAGCACCGGGCAAATGGATCTAGCTACCATCACGGTGTAGAGAGAGGCCCTACAGGGGCAGGTGGCTACTCTGATTACCTAGTTGGGTATTGTACAGACATAGGCAAGGCGAGCTTAGAGGTAGAGGTAGTAGAGCTATATGTACAGGTGGCTAGTCTACAGGCCCAGATGGTTGGTGGTGGGGATGGATATGGAGAGGAGGATGATGGTTAGGTAGTGGCCTTATAGGCACATGTGACAGGTTTGCAGGGCCAGTTGGCCATAACCTAGGCACACATTGGGGCCTTACAGACATAGATACAGGTACAGGGGCAAGGGGCACCACCATAGGAACCGAGACTAGGTCCAAGTTCACAAGTAGGAGTGGGACAAGGTCTTGCAAGACAAGTACAGGGGTTGAGGCCTATGGGGCCACCACAGACTATGCCTATATACAGGTTACGAGATGCCCTAGGTGAGGCTATATATTACCAGGACTAGATGATGGCAGCTAGGATAGACTTTCTAACCTCTAGAGAGGATTGGGCACAACAGGCATCAAGTGAGAGGACTAGATCCCACACTCACAGTGTGGAGAGCACATGGGGCCATCGAGCTCTGAGGCCAAATCAGGGAGAGGCTACCAAAGGCATACGAGAGACTAGCTCTAGGTGAGGCACCAACAAGGACTCAACCACCACCTATGATGGGTGGGGAGATGCTAGTAGGTTGCTAGATAGGGGCAGAGGAGGCAGAGGGTACAGGTGATATAGAGATGGAGGATATCTGCCAAGATGCCTAATATGTGGCTTTTGATTTTTGATGTATTATAGTCATTTTTTTATATATACCAGCTTGTGTGCCAAAGATAGTGAGGATGTATGAGAGTTTTTGTTGTATATTTTGAGCATATACCATCCTACACACTAAAGAGATTTTGTATTAGTTTATTGTTTTATTGTATATGAGATCGGCCTGCGTGCCGATGACATTTTTTATTGAGTATCGGCTTACGTGCCAACAATTTTGAGATGATGGACATGATTGGATATCCATGTATGTTGTATTGAGATACACATTTATTTATATGATGAGATACATGAGATTCTTGATTTGTTGATGTTTTGATGAGACTTTTGATTTGTTGTTTTGATATGGATGGAAATTAGGTGAGTTAGGCATGATGAAGTCAGGTTAGGTCATAGGCATGGATCGAGTCAGGTTGGTTTAGGCATGGTTGAGTTAGGTCTTAGGCATGGTGGATTCAGGTTGGTTTAGGCATGGTTGAGTCAGGTCTTAGGCATGGTGGAGTTAGGTCTTAGGCATGGTTGAGTCAGGTTTGTTTAGGCATGGTGGAGTCAAGTTTGTTTAGGCACGGTTGAGTCAGGTCTAAGGCATGGTTGAGTCAAGTTTTTTTAGGCATGGTTGTGTTTAAAGTAGTTGAAGTTGTGATTCATTATTTTGTGAAATAAATATATGGGTCATATGTGAGATATGGTATAATACATGCATGATGATGGTAGAGAAATGGTAGTCATAATAAATGTATGTTGTAATGAGGATTAAAATATGAAGCAACTTGTTATGTATGTGGTTTAATTTTCAATTTTGGATATAAAAGGGAAACTAAGTGGGGTATGATGTAATGTGAGGAAGATGAAAGATGAATTATTTAGGGTAGAGAGTGGCCAAGCTAACCTCCAAGGGCCCCATGCCCTCGGAGTGTTGCCTACATAGTCCCGGTGAAAAAGGACCTCAGGCCGATGTAGTTCTCCCATGAGCTAGGGAAGAATAGGATGAGGTATGAAAATGAGTTAGTAGGTTTTAGGTATGTTGTGGGTTTAGGTCTGTTAGGTGTGGGTGGGTTATAGGAAAATTGGTATAGGTGATGTTGATTGTGGCAAAGAAGAAGAAGATTACCCCAAAGGTAAGTGTTAAGAACAAATTCCTGTATAAGGTAATCGAAACATAGTAAAAATAGCTAAAAGATAAGAGGGGGTAATAAAGCCACCTAATTGGTTAGGATCATACCTTGGAGGAGGTGATGAACATAAGACCCTAAAGACATTGCATGATTGATTTCTCTAAGGTGAAAAGTAGTTACACGATCACCAAATGACTTAGTTTCCAAGAGGTCCCTTGAGGTGGTAGGAAATGGGAGTGGGAATGGTGAGAAGGGTGAAAGGTGGTTAATTTTTTATGTGGCATGAGGTAATATGATCTTCGGGAAAGAGATCCAAAGTCATAATGGGCAAGTCCATGACTAATTTTTTTTTTTGACTTGTATTTGAGATAGAATCCTTGAGGTCTTCGTGAATCGATCGATGTGAGAAGCTTGAAATTCTCTCACTTTTTTGGGCTTTACATAGCTATCCTTTGAGAGAGGAGTCTATTTACAACAGTGATTGCTTGAGAGGAAGATGTCCTTTTGAAGGAGTCATATTTTGATTAGAAATTTGACTCAAGGAGTTGGGTCTCATGTGGGGGCTTTGAAGTCATGGACAAGACCAAGGTGAAGAATAGGATTCTTATTCAAAAGCAGGATGGAATGACCATGGGATCTGATCTAAAGGTAGATGAAAAGTATCCATGAGAATCATGTTATGTGCAGACCTTGTGGTACACATATTCAAGAGAAGATAACAAGTGACAGCACTCACACGATTCTTGTTTACTTGATGGTGAGGTGTATGAAGTGGATAACGCTTAAGGGATGAGAATGGAAAGAGATAAAAGGTGAGGTAGGAATAAAATTCAACAATAGAATGGTCAAAGATGCAAGTCATTAAGGGCCTCGGGTTTGGGTTTACCATCGAGTAAAGATAAACGATAAAAACTTGATCCATAAGTATGAGTCACGATGTATGGTCCAAGACAATTAGGAGAAAATTTTCTCCGTTTACTTTTTTCTACTTTGGTTACATGTTGATTTTCTTTTAGGACAAGCTCACCAACTTGGAAGGTTCATTCATGGACACGTTTGTTATAGGCAAGTTTTATAATTTTTGGTAAACTTGAAGGTGATGAAGAGTGTTAAGACGACGTTCTTCTAATAACTCAATTTGTGTTAAACATTCCTAACGAAAGTCATCATCATTGAGCATTTCATTGAGAGAAATGTGGAGTGAGGGAATCGGACTTCAAGAGGCGAACAACCTCCGTACCATAGACCGAGAGAAAATGATGTTGTGGCAATGCAAGTGTGAATACTAGTGCGGTATGCGCATAAGGCAAAAGGAATGTGCATATGCCAGTACTTTCCCAAAGATATCATTAACCACTTTCATGAGGATTTATTTTAAGGTTTTATTAGTAGATTCAGATTGGTAGTTGGTTTGTGGGTAATAAGGTGATGAGAAACTGAGCTGAATCTCAAGGCGTCACAAAGTTTTTACAATGTTTTGTTTTTGAATTATTTTCCATTATCAGTGATGAGGCAATGAGGAACACAAAAATGGAAAATGATGTGATGATTGATGAACTCACATATTTTCTCAACTTTTATGGAGATTAGTGGTATGGCTTCAACCCATTTTTTATAGTATTCGGTAGTGGTGATGATCCATTGATGTCATTTGGAAGAATGGGGATTGATTTCTCCGATAAGATCCAAACCCCATTGAGAGAAGGACCAAAGGTCATAGGTGACATGTAATGCGTGAATGGGTGTATGATGAATATTGGAATGTTGTTGGCATTTTACACAATGTTTGACATAGTCGCAACAATCATAGTTAAGGGTCGGCCACAAGAATAGCCTAGGCGAAGAGTACGTTTATAAATAGCAAGGCTTCTAAAGTGACCTCCACATATGCCATCATGAACTTCCTTAATGTTATAAGAAATTTCAAAACTTTTGAGGCATCGTAAGAGAATATCATCAAAGCTACACTTATAGAGGAGGCCCCCCATGAGGACGTAATGATAGACCTTTTTAAGGAAGGTGCATTGTCTGTTACAAGTGAGATCATGATGTAAGATGGAGAGAGAAAGATAGTCGGAGTATTGTTTATACCAAAGGTCACTCAGTGCAGGGTAGTGATTCGATGGAGTAAACATTGTGAGGTAGATAAGAAGGTGATTGGATTCGTTGTATGGTGAAAAATATTTTAGAAGTGACAAGCAAAGCGGTATTTGGGAAGCTAAGCAAGTTATGGTATCTACAAATTTATCCGTTGAACAAGGGATGGTTTGTAGGGCGTAATGGTCAAAGGTGGTCAAAAGTATGTCCACATGATGTTTATACTTTTGAAGTATCTTGTTACAACATTGGTATATACCATTGACTTGGTTTACGACCAATTGAGAATCACCAAAGATGTTGATTGATTTGACATCTAGGGCATAGGCGGCTTAGAGACCTAATACGAGTGCTTTGTATTTAGTGATATTGTTTTTGCATTCAAAATCAAGTTTGAAAGACAAAGGCATGGGCTCACCATCAAGCAGAATGAGGATAATACTAGCCCCACCCCCACGTAGACACTTTGAACCATCGAATAAGAGTGTCATTTGGTAAGGTGGGTCATCTAGGAAAAGGGTAGCAATTGACTCATCTAGAAAGTCAAAATTAGAGGTTTTATCCCTGGTAATAGGTGTGTCATCCAATTGGTTGGTGATAGCTTGGCCCTTGATGGACTTTTGATGAATGAATTTGAGGTCGAGGTCAGCTAACAACATAATCCAACGTGCAACATGCTGATTTTGGTAAGGTTTAGCATACATGAAGTGTAGGGGGTCAGTGTTGGTCACAACATAGGTTTTGTGGTTGAGTAGGTAATGGCGGAGTTTTGTGGCAACAAAAACTAAGGCTAAGAAAAAAATTCAGGATGGGTGTATCAAGTTTCATAGTCCAAAAGAGTACGGCTTATATAATAAACCACCTACTCTCTATGTTGTTCATCGCAATGAGCGAGCATGGCTCCCAAGGAGTGATAGGTAGCTAACATGTATAGGTAGAAACATTGATCTTATTTAGGTGGAATGAGTATGGGTGGTTGGAGAAGGTACTATTTTATGGCCTCAAAAGCTTTGTGGTATTTATCATCCCATTTAAGGAGACATCCTTCTTGAGCAGATGATGAAATGGTTGACACCGATCGAGATAAGCTCATGAAATGAAACGTCGAATAGACTACAATTTACCTTGCAGGCTATGAAGTTGTCTAAGGTTAGTGGGCGGAGGCATTTCTAGAATGGCCTTGACTTTAGTAGGGTCAACTTCTATACCACGTAAGGTAACAATAAATCCCAGGAGATTTCCTGAGAGAACCACAAAGACACACTTCTTTGGATGAAGGTGAACGCAATATTTAATGAGATGGTCAAAGATGGTTTTGAGGACAGTAAAGTGTTCAGAGCGGCATTTAGATTTGGCCAAGAGATTTTCCATGTAATCTTCCAATATGCGATGCATGATGTCATGGAAGATGTATGTCATAGCCTAATGATATGTGGCACTAGATTTTTTAAGGCCAAAAGACATGACTCGATAGCGAGAAGGTCCCCGAGGGGTGATGAAAGAGGTCTTGTGTTGATCTTCTAGGGAAAGAAAGATTTGGTTATAACCAAGAAGCCATCCATGAGTGATAGCATGTCATGACCAAAGTGGTAAGGTAACCAATTGATCAATACCGGGTAAGGGAAAGTTTTCCTTCGGGAAGGCTAGGTTGAGGTCATGGAATTATGTGCAAATGTGAAGTCGCCATGTCACCTTAGTAACTTGAGGGGACAATGTTAGAAATCTAATGAGGATAATCAATGGGTAATATGAGGGAAACAAAAAGAAGGTGTTGAAGCTCTTCTTTGATGAGAAGGAAATGCAAGGGTCCATTTTCCTCACTTTTGTTTGATGGGTTTGGCATCGGGAATGGTTATGATATTGTGGACCATTATGGTGGGTCAATATCGGGCATGTTTGTGTAAGACCAAGTGAAAGTGTGGTTATGAGCTTTGAGAAAAGAAGTGATGGCTTTACATTAGCGATCTAAAGATTTACTGATCTTTAGGATGTGGGGGTCATCCTGAGTATGAATGTTGATATCGATAGTTGATTCATTCAACATGGATTGCATCTCGAGAGGGTAATGATTGATGGATATACGAGTCTTACGCACTAAGGTAGCTAAGTATAGATTCATCACCCGACATTGAAGGTTGTTAATTGAAGGTGTATCATCATCAATCATTTCGGGATACGAGGAAGGGAAGAGATGAAGGGGCCTCGCCCTCACATTGATAACTCGGAGGACCTAAGGAAATGGTGTTTATGAAAAAAAAATTTATGAGGGATATATTACGGATCCATCGACTCCATCGGTGAAGGTGGTGATGAAGGCTGCAGCAGTGAAGAAGGTGGAGAAGAGTTGATGTCCTTGATGAGTTTAATGCGGGCCTATTTGGTAGGTGGTGTAGGAAAGCTGATACCACTATAATTGTTATGTTTGCAGGTGGTACATGGAATAACATTATGGAGGCCTTGCTCTTAAAATCCAAAACCAAAGCCCTTCCATGAACATCGGTGCAAGAAGGTGTAAGCGAAACATTGATTGGTGAGAGATTAGAAGTCAACGAGAAAATGGGTGGGTTTGTGACGATAGTTTGGGTGTGTAAGTGGTAGTATCAAGTGCCCCATATGTGAGACTGGTAATAAGGTGAGGAGGACCATAAAGGACACATTCTCCTATGTGGTGATCATAGTGAGGGTATTGGTGAAGACTCCCATACTATTTTGGAGTAATAAATGTGTTGACGCTATATAGGTAGTATTCTCCCAGAGTGAGGCGTTGAAAAATTCCTTCTAAGGGATCAGTGCTTGATATGTGGGTAGTTGGAATGGCTGATGTGTCAGAGGTCGATGCGGAGGTGGAGTTAATGGATTGGGAGACTGATGGGTTGGTTGTGGAGGTTATGGCGTTGGTAGGAGTGAAAGAGGAATGTGCGATGGAGGTGGTGATGGTATTGGTAAGTGAAGGCATAGATGAAGTGGTGGTGGTCATAAAGGTAGATTCTTTAATGGGTATGAGCACGTCATTGGGTTGGTAGAGCATGTTACATGTTTTGAAAGGTGATGGATCAGTTGGGATAATGTAGGTGTGCCCTTCATGCTCAAAATTTACACAATGATGAAAAGTGGAAGGAACGCAACCCATGACACGATTCTAGGGTTTGCCAAGCAACAAGTTATATTGGAATTCCCCCTCCAAGACATAGAATAACTCTAGAATAGTGTGGGGGCCCATGCAAACGTGAAGGATGACGGTGCCTTGTCTATAGGTGATAGCGTCATTAAATGAACATAACATGACAAGATGTTTATGCATGTAATTGTTAGGTATGTGTATTTGAGAGAATGCATGGGATGAAATGATGTTAATGCTAGTGCCTCCTTGAATCATCACTGTCACACCCGTATGTCATCAATATGGACGAGAGATAAAGAGAGCTAGGTCTAGGTCATCATTTTGGTGTGGCGTGATCTCCTCTTCGAGAAGCTAAGGGAGGCTACTTGGTGAGTAGGGTGAGGTAAAAATAAAGGTGGTAATTTTGTGAGAGAGGATACATGATGGGGTTTGATAATGGAGGCTACGAGTGTAGGGTCATTTGGTAAAACCTCAATAGATTGAAGAACCTCCATGAGAGCTTGACAATGTGATTCTAAGGTTTGGATGAGGTCATATAAGGACATTTTGAGGGGATATTGGTGTAATTTTTTTAGCATGGTACGATGTGTCACTCCATTAGAAATGGGGTATATGGGGCAGCAGATAGTTATTGTAGAGGGGTGCAAATGGTATGTTGGGTATAAGATTGGTTTGTGGGTGAGTCACCTTTTCTTTACCTTTATCCTTCTAAGCATGGGTAGTAATGTGGATCATATTTATTTGAGGAGTTGGTAAAAAAGAATGTGTAGGGTGAGTGGTATAATGATATGACAGGAAAAAACCTACGGGAGGAAAAAAACCACGTGAGGTGATGCTGGTGCAAACGACATTTCGGTGATGGTGTTGCAAGTTATCTGATATGAACCATGTTAACTTCAAATCGAGAGGTGGTTCTAGGAGCTGTGTTGGTAGAGGTTGTGGTTGTTGAGTGGGTAATGAAGGAAGGACTATGGGAATGGGTGTCAATGAAGCAGTGTCCTCATTAAGAAGGTCATCATCATCAAAGTTGGCTTTCGAGAGGACACAATTGGATAAGGATGGTTTTCAATGTCTTACATTTCTCCACATCGTGCCTGGCACATGATGGTAGGCACAAATTTTAGTGTCATCAAACCCTTTTGGATTGGGTTTGAGAAAGTCATAAGGTATGAGGGGAGGTAATCTATTAAAGAATGTTTCAAGGAGGTTGGTTAAGATTGTGGCATAGGACCCGATATGGGGTCACAATGTGAAGTTAAAGTGGGTTTGGGTGTAGGTGTAGCTGATTGTTAAGGAATGATCCTTGCCGGAGGGTGTAGGTCGAGCTATGGTTTTGAGTGCTCGCGTGGTCTTAGATATTGGTCATGTTTGCTTTGGTATGGGTATGGTAGATGAATGGGAAGGAGGGTGTGTGGTTTTTTTGACTACCTTATTTGAGGGTAGCTGATTTTTGTTTTTAGGTTGTACCTTCCAGGTAAAGTTGATATGGGTGTACTAGTTCTAGAAGGAAAAGTAGAAAGGGGAAGAGGGCAAGTTACCCACAGGGGGTAATGAAGGTGTTTTGAAGGTAGATGATGAGGGTCATGCAAGGGGTATGAGAGACAAATAATGAAGTGTAGTAAGTAGTGAAGAAGTTACAAAAAGTATTGGAGGTATGGGTGGTAAAGATGTTATAGGTATGGGTGTAAGTTGTGTCGGGTGCACAGGTAGGTTAGAGGTTTATGAGGAAGGAGTGGGCTGTTGTGTTTTTGGTTTATTGACGGGTAAAGGTTTTTAACCATATTGGGAGGTTGAGGTCCTAAGAAGGATGGGACAGGTGTAGGTGTGATTAACGCAACAAGGGTATGAGTTCTATGGGTTTGGTTCTTCTTTTTGGGTTCCAGAGTAGGTGTGGTGTTGGCTTTGGAGGATGTAGCTAAATCTAGTTTGATAGGTGGATGAGTAAGGCTAGTGGTTGGGGTGACCCCTAAAGTGGTAATAGGTTTAGTCGAAGAATATGTTGTTGGAGTGTGTTTGGGGTTAGATGTAGGTTGGGTTATGGGTAAGGGTGTGTGTTGAGATATGACGGGTGTCATGGAAGAAGTTGTGATAGAGGTAGTTGTGTTTTTTTAGATTGGTCAAAATATATTTGGATAGATAGTGGAAGTATCGCAGTGACATCTGCATCTGCGTTGAGAGACAGAAGCAAAGGGCGCCCCCAAAGTAAGTCCCTATCCACATAATCTAAGAGATCGGAAAAAAGTGAGAATGACACATCTCGTAGGTGGAATTTATGAGGGCCTAATGGAAATTCCCATAAAATGTGTCTTAGAGACGGAAATTTCCTAGCTTCGATTCCATAGGTAAGAGAGCCAAAATTAGGTCTCTGCAGGGATCTTGGGTAGTGATGGAGAATTCCCACCAAGAGGAAAAGGTATCTCAACTGGAGTCTCAGATGATGGAGGAGATGATGGGTGCTCCTCATAGGTGGAGGATATGATTAGAGCTCCTCTGTGGGTGGAGGAGGCAAACAAGTATCCTTCGTGAATTGAAGAAGATCGTGGGTATTGGTTCCCTAGGTGGAGAAGCCAAAGGTGAAATGGTCTCGATGTTGGTGGAAGGCTCCTCCACAGGTGAGGAAGGAGGTGAAAGGTGTTCCTCTATGGGTGAAGGAATAGGGGAGGTTGGTTTCGATGTGGAAGGAGGATTTCGAGCTAGAATATCATCTATGGAAGGAATATGGGGTAATTGGGAGGCAACAAGTGCATCACTAAAAATAGTGTGGACCTCACGGGTGTGGGTATCATGAGTCGAGGCCTCACCGGTTTGATCAGATGAAGGGGCATGATTGGGAAATGGTTTTTTGAAAATGTGTAGGTTTTGGTTGGCAGGTGCATTAGGATTATCCACGGTTAACTCACCTTTCTCGATCATTTCTTGGATAATGTTTTTGAAAGTTATGGAATTTCCATCGTTATGACCCTTTACTCAATGATAGTTACTGAAGTCATGTTATTTATACCATGCGGGCATGGGGCGAAAGATCAAAACTAGTGTGTGTTATTATAGGTGGAAGGGTGATGGCCCCGACTTTGATAAGATTTTCTAAGACAAAAGAGTAAGGCTCCCCAATTGGGGTGTATTTCCATTGTTCTTTTTGAATTGAAAAGTATTGATGGGTGAGAGATTAGATGAATGGGTAGCTTGATTTGATGGATGAGTCGACCGGCTTTGAGTACCACCGTGTTAGTGGTTCCCTTGGCCTTTGAATAACTCATCTATGGTTTGGAAGAAGAAGTATCATTTGACTTGAATGTTGAATTCTTATTACATAATTGGATTTTCTTCTCTTTGATGGCACAAATCTCTAACTTTTGTGCCATTATGAAGGCTTCATCGAATGTTCGGAAAGGTCTAGACCTATAGCGTCGGTGAGATATGTCTAGCGCAAGCCCATGTGAAGAGCTCGATGAGTTCTATTTGTGGTAGTTTAAAGGCAAGCTGATTAATCAGGCTACGCCGGTGAGCAAAAAAATCTACGATAGATTCATCCTCATACTAACACGTGGAGTATAGGTCGGTCATAGTAACCTTCTTAACAATATTGATGGAGAAATGATCCAAGAAGGCTTGGGCTACCTGATTAAATTGAAATATAGAGTTTCTAGGTAGCCCACTATACCAATCTAATGCGGGTCTAGTCGGAGACATGGGAAAGGTCCTCATGAGTAAAGCATCATCGTGAGCGATTAAGTAGCACCCATGTTTGAACGACTACAAATGTTGTTGTGGGTCTTCCTTGCTATTGAAGCGGTTGAATTTAGGCATCTCCCAATGTACGAGGTATGGATGAATAGGAATGGATGGGTGGATGGGATCGTTGCAAATCTTATCATTGGTGAGAGTGTTGCGAAGAGCTGAAACCGATGCCTCCAATGTCTACATCTTTTCCAACATCAATTTGATTAAGTCGTTGGTAGGTTGTGATGATTGGGTGCCTCTTGTAGCATGAGAGGGTTGGTTTTGGGCATATAACGGGGTGGCACTCCAGTATATGGTGCTGTCATGTAGGTAGATTGAGAAGGAGGTAGTGAAATAGGGGGTACATACCTAGAGTGAATAACAGATGAAACAAGAGGCTTGGATAGTACATATATGGAGGTGGAAGGGTCATGGTAACCCTAGTGGAAATGGGGGTAATGACTGGAATAGAAAGGACAATGTTTTGAAAAGGGGTAGGGGTCACCGACACGGGAGGTGGTAGTGTAGCTATGGGTATATGTGAGACCATAGGGGTGGATGAGGTTGTGTTCTAGGTGGTTTTGAAGGTATGGTGGATGTGGCGGGTGTCACGGATGTAGCAGATGCGGTAGTCATAGCGGGTATAGGCCCTAGCTGCAAAATGACTAGGGGTAAGGTAGATGTGGGCAGCATGGAGCCGAGACGGGGTTGGCGCGGGAGTGGGGCGAGAGTTGGTGGGAGATACGGGCATTTCGTATATCAAATAACCCTAAGCATCTCAAGTGGATGAGTAGGAAAGATAAAACTACAAGGCGGCATGGTTTTGGTCATGGAGTTATGTGAACTCCTCATCTCCACTAGCGATAGTGATAGGTTAGATAGGATCCATGGCTGGTGATAAAATGGAAGGCGGTTAAGGACTAGGTGGGATTGGTTGATAACCGACATGGAATACGAGTGTTATTGCTTGTCTTTGGGTCAGCACCACGTAAACCAAGATCTTGATCGAGTTGGGCCACTTCTCTGTAAATGACACGAGAAAAATAGTAGGGACAGTGAAGCAGTGGCAAAAATTGGATTAGGTACCAAATGTTACTTGGAAAATGACATAGTAATCCATGCTTGATTAGGGTAAATTGACACCAATTAGAGGTAACCATAGCCGATCATTGTGGGAAATGGACAATGAGTAAAAAACAAGGTATATGGTGAAATTTGGCGGTATGCCAAATATGATGAGTTTTACAAGGCCAATGGAAATGATAGTGCTTGTGAGGACTCTAAAAAGCTAAAGAAGATGAATAAAATATCATTTTGGGTAGGTTAACCAAAATGACAAAGTGAATCGACAGCTGGTTAGGTATAACCGAAAACAACGATCGAGGGGTAGCAAGCGATGGTTCTTTGGACCGACACCGATCACTTTGAAATTGAAATAGTGATGAAAGTAAAATGGTTGTGAATAAAAATATGATGTGGAATCGGACCCGAATTTTGAGAATGATGAGAATATGGTCCAGGGAAAACTCAAAAAGATTCAAAATACACCAACTATGATGAGGAGTGTGCGAGGAGAAACAAAAATAAATGAAGAACGTGAACTCTCATCTCAAAATGCAAGCCAAGCATGAACACTAAGAAAAATGTGATCCTAGGAGTGCCTTTTCTATTATGTTTGTTTAGTTTATGCTATTTAAGTACTTGACACATGAAATGTAAAATAGAGTTTTTTGGTAAGGATGGCTTCCTATGAAGAAGGATATCTAAAAGGTGACATTTTATGTATGTTATGGTGGGGGCGGGATTCATTCTCAAGTATGACTTGACACAAGAACGAGTTGGGAAGTACCTATGAATCTTGATCGATCGATTGTTGACAGAGCATTCCCAGGAAAGATGTTATTTAAGAATATGTATTGTTTAAAATTTGTATAATTTGGCAAGACTCGAGAGAGAGAGAGAGAGATGTGCTTTCTATGATTCATTTGTCAACCATTAGTTGGGAATGACTTCCAAGTATATAGGTTACCCACAATTAATGTGAGCTAATGAGATAAATTAGAATGCAATGCAATTATTTTAATCCCAAATCAAAAGGTGAAGTTAGATGCCCCAATAGATGAAGAGGAAGAGGGATGATCTTTCACTAAAATGTAGAAAAACATGAAGAAATGGTTCTTTTTATGTACACAAAAAGAAATCTTTCTTTTAGAGAAAATAGAATGAAAAGGTAGGTTACCAAGGAAGAAAATTAATGTTTATGCTTTTCGAAGGGAAAAAAACACGCAACTTTTCCTAGGAATGAATAAAATGCAACGAACCTTGAATGTGTCCCGCCGAGCATGCCAAAAATGTTTCACCTGATTCTTAGACGTTTCTTTGAAGTATTGACAAAATAGATTGGGTAAACGACATAGGAGGAATACCTATTGAAACGTTGGTTGATGGGTTGTTGTGCGCATATGACTTCTTGATCCATAGCTGATCGTGAGAACTTCCTTTTGGCTAGGAGGAACTACCTATAATGGAAAGTAATACCACCAAAAAGAGTTAAACAATATGTGTAGTGAACTACCTAATGTGTGCTAGATTCAGGAAGTGTGATACTTCCTAAATGGCTGTCATTCCACTGTTTAAAACAATTTAATGTGCGTAATAAAGTAAATCCTATCGTAATTAAAATGATTTGGGTATCTCATCTAAAAGACAATAAGAAAGATTTGATCTAACATGCTAAGTTAAACTAAGATCCGAAGGTCAAGTAGGCTGGTTACGGGTCTTTACAGTCCGACAAAGGTCTCGGAAAGTCACGGGTGAATAAGGGTGATGTGGAAATAGGTGGATAGGTCAGCATTGCAGGTTATATGGGTAAATACGAGACCGATGTTGGTTAAGGGTGACCGATGCCAATTGGGGAAAATTGGTGTTGGTTCTTTGTGGAATCTTTGGGAATGCCATAGAATGGGCTCTGGATCTCCATGATGATTACACAAAGGACTTTGGTTGGTTTAAATGAGGTATTAGGTGGTTTGGGTGGGATTTGGTGAAGTTTTAATGGGGATATGGAGGGGTGAGTGTTAAATTTAATTAATGGGTGGCTAGGGAAACAAAAGGGTGTTAATATAATGTTGAAACCAATGAACCAAAGGAGTACAACATTTTACTTACTTGGAACCCGTCTGGACACTGAGAGTGAGGAATGAAGGTGTTGGTAAGAGGTTGAAGGCTATAGATGCTCACTAAATGTAGGAAAGATTCTACATGGGCTGCATGTACATTCCTTTTTGCTTGGTTGGATCAAATTTGTGCTGGGGTAGATGTTGGATGGTCATTGGATGATTGTTGGATGCATGTGTAAGAGGAAATGCTTGATCTCCTTCCTTGCATGTGTGTTCTCCCTGAAATTCATTCTCAGAAGATGTGATATCTCTCAGAAATGTGCCAATGTTTTTTCCAACCTTTAAAATAAGGTTGTTTTGGGGGTTAAAAGGTGACCGATGGCGGTTACGGTTTAACTATTTCCTAGGTTTAATAAACTAGGAAGATCCCCTTGATTTTCTGGGATCTCATGTCATTAACCCACGGATTAGAATGGAAGCTTATTTGTAAGCATGCGGGAATGTAGTTAGAGGGAATGTAGGCATTTATTTTTAGGGTTTTGGTAAGTCTTAGTTAGTTATGGCAACTTACTAAGAATAGGTCTTATGGTGAGTTGGCTTGATGAGGTGTCTAGGTGAGATGTATGTGGACATTATCCCTAACTAAGATATTTAAATAAATATGGTGAGGATAATAAATTAATTAAATTAAATTAATTGAATTAATATTAGTGGAGTGAAGGGGGCCATGGCTAGGTTAATGTGATGAAGGGTGTTTATTTTTCGAGGGACCAAAGGGGAGTGTGACCTAAATTTAGTGTCTACACATATGCCAAGAGAACAAAGTGGTAAAGAATACATTTAGGATGACACTCTAAGTGGTACCGTAATGATACTAACTATACTAAACCATCTTGATGAACCTTGGACAACAACTATTGACTACTAGTACAAGACTTCCTTAGATTCATACATAATTACTTGGGCTATATAAGGTTTGACAAGTTTCTACCAAAAAATATGAAGTACTAAGTGGAGAAAGAGGATGATTTCTTAAATTAGTTCCATTTTTAATTAAGGTTTTGATGGTAGATAAGGGCTTTATAATAAGTTTGGAAAAGTTCCTTTATGGGACAAGCACCGTGGATGACACACATGAAGGGGGATGATCTAAGAGACATGACTTATCATAATTAATGAGGTGCTGAATACAGTGGTAGAAATGGAATGACACTGGGAAAAGAAAAAGGAAAAATTAGATAATTGGAAAAAGAGGATTAAGAGAATTAAAGATAATTAGTGAATTAAGAAGAAAAACTAAAATGAGGTGAATGTAAGAGATAGCATGACTAGTTATAGAGAAGGAGGAATTATAAAAGAAGGTATAAAAACATAGATTGGAAAGAGAGGAAAGAACAAAGAAGATAAAAGAAATGAAAGAGAAATTGAATAAACCTCAGAAGAAAGAAAGAAAAAGAAAGAAATACCCACTTCAGTGGAGGTGAGAAAGTGGCTACCCCAGAAAGGGAGGTGGACATAAAATTTCTAGCTATAATACCTACACCAAGAAGATACCAACTTGATTTATTTTCCCCACATAATCTAATAAGAAGAGTATCAAAAGATAATCCTATTCAACAATCAATATCTTTAACAACTATTTTTATGATTGAGTTACAACAGCTAGTAGGAAATTTTGAGCCAACATTAAATCAAGTGGTAGGAAAAGAGAATTGGGAAGAAAGAATGACTGAAGGTCCATTGCTAATAAAATAAAGGGAGAGGAAGAAGAAAGAGTTAACAAGATAGAAGAGTTAGTTGAAGAATTTAGAGAAAATATAATTATAATAGAGAAGAAGGAAGAAGTAAATGTTTAGAAAGAAGAATTAGAGAAGATATGTGAGGAAATTGAGAAGCAAGAGAAAAAGAAAAATAAGATGAGAAGTAAAAATAAGAAAATAAGAAGTGATGAAGGGTTAGAGGATAATATTAGGTTTAGAAATAGTAAAGGAAGAAAGATATGTGTAGAAAGGAATAGTTATGAAGAGTCGCCAACTAAAGATGTGTCCCCCAACCACCACAAAATCCCAAAGGAGATGACCCCCAGAATGGTTTCCATTCCATGTGTTATTTGAAACACCTATTTGTAAGATAGAAAAGGGAGAAATCTTAGAAGAAAGATATCACAAATTACAAGAAGAGAGTTAGAAGAGACATGAAATTGTGAGAGAATTTAGAGAATTATTAGGAGAATTATATTTTGATATTGAGTTATCAAGAGATAAAGGATGAAATAATAACTTAGTAAAATCCCAGATCTAATTGAGGAAGGTGAAACCAATGAAACAATAGGCCACTAATCCATCCCAAAGACATTCTCAACCAGTTGGAAGGATGACACAAAAGGTCAAATTACCAATGTTTGATTCAAACACAAATGATGCAGTGGAACATTTTTTCTTATTAAAGACTCTCTGGAAGAATAGAAAAATCATATATAATGCTTTCAAACTAGGTGAATTCATTAGTACTCTTAGGGAAGACACATCGATATGGTATATGAAATTTTTTTATCAAAACAACAAAGACTTGGATGTTATTGGAATTGAATTCAAGACAAAATTCCACTTTCCGTAAGAACCATCGATGGGGTTAGCTAGATTATAGACCTAATGTAAGGAGAAAATGATACGATTAAAGATTTTAGCCATCAATTTAAAACTACTACCAGAAAGTTAGAAGAGCCCCTTTTAGACAAACAAAGGATCGAATGGTTTACTTTAGGAAATATTCCCTACATTCGAGGAACACTAGATGGAAAACAATTCAAGACACTTGCAAAGGTAATAGAGATGGAAATCAGACTAGAGTCCCAACCATGGCAGAGAGAAGGAGAAACATCCTTAAGAACAGAACTAGAAAGAGTACAACTAGAACTAGCAAAATTGAAACTTCAACAAGAAATCCAGAAGAATGAAGGGTGAGAAGAATTTAACTACTAAGGAGTCATTTAAAACCCAAGATTTAGTGCACAATATGTTGTGTTGAAGGGCATAGTAGAATAGAATGTCCTCATTTGGAGAGTTTAAAAAGAGATATGATGGTTAGAAAACATTCATCACAAAGAGCATCATCCATTAAAATATCAAAGATCGAGATAGAATATGGTGTGGTATTTATAGATTGTGGGACCAACACACTTAGGATACCTATCTATTACTAGAATTGGAACCACCAACAAAACAATTGATATATTGCACTCTTGCATGCGGTTCATATAACCATTATCATCACACTTGTCCCTCATACCTAGAGACAACATGAGGTAGGGCATCCCACATACCCGATCGGGTGATTCGACAGAAGGAACCTTTCCTTATGCTAGATGCCTAAGTTCCTAGGTGGTTGATGCCTTTACCATCTCAATATTAGCATCCCATAAATATAGGTAGGTTATTCAAGTGAGGGAATCCTTCGTTACGCTAGACATCTAAGTTCTAGTATTCGATGTATGCACAAGACCTATTTTTGAAGAAAAAATTTGGAGGATAAAAAAATGTTCTTCATCAATTTTTGTCTCGAGGACAAGAAAAATTTCAAGTTGAGGGATGATGTTGATAGGGTTATTCATAGAATTTTGGATAAATCATGAGCATAAGAATGAAGAATATGAAGTCCGCAAATAACAAATGAAGAGTTGGGTCAAGCCGTAAGACAAGGAACAAAGTCATGTGGAAAAGGAATGAAGCCGTAGATAGAAGGAAGAAACTATGCCTAACTAAAGAAAGCCACACATAAATAAAGAAATCCGCAAAATACTAGGAAGCCACAAAATATAGAAAAATCTGAATTATACGCTAGGAATAAATAGAATCGACATGATATCTTTGCGGAATGAAGAAAAATTGATCCAATACATGATAGAATTTGAGAGAGGAACAAATCAAAAGAAGTGACTTTTGGACGATAAGTGTTTTGTATATTTATTGTAATTAATCCATTACATATGAGGGCATCACAAGAAATTTATGTGTGAGTTTCATTTCTGAGAGAATTAATAGCATACGATATGTACGAGAGAGATAATGAAATGGATATAAATGTAAAAGAGGCGAATGTACTTGATTATTGAGATATAAATAAATATTGATGTTTGGAGTAAATTACTTTATGTGTATTTACATTATTTCTATTCATAAGTTAGAATAATTTACTTTTCCCATGTACATCCCTAACATAGGTTGAACTTCATAAGTCTAACATTGCTATCAAGATTTAGGGTCAACACGTCTGCTCATCAAAATCTGGTTGTGCCTCTAAAATTTCACCCCTAATATCAATAGAAAAGTATTGAATTTCCTTCTTAATTTTCTCATCACTTTTGTGTGCCTAAATTAGTTATTCAATTTTTTTATTATCCTCCAGTAACATCTTGAGTATGGCTACCTTATCCAAGTTCCTTTGTGCCACCTCTACCGCCATCTTCATAAATGCATTACTTTCCTATTCATCTATAATCATGTTTTGTATTTATTTTCATATGTGTTGATTGGGGTGCTTTCTTTATCTTGCACCTGGTGCAAGAGTTTTATTTCACGTTAAACTCAGGTTTTTTGTTTGTTTGTTTACATACTCTAATAAATTTTATTCCTAGTGTGCATATTCACACCCTTGGGATCTATTAACTCCCATCCATATAATTCTTCATTTGCAAGGGTGCTCTAAAACCTTGTGCGGATGATTTTGAAGGATCATTAACATATCCCAAGTTAAAAGACTTCAAAATTTATTCTCCCTTATTGTTACTCAACAACCTTCCCTTGGGGATATGTGTTTCTACTCCTAAAATTTGGCCCTCACCTGACGCACCCCCATGCTCGCCTGATGGTTCACCTACACTCTTCTATTTTTCTTCCTCTTCTCCCATGGGGAATTTCTCATCTTCAATCTCATAATGCTCCTCCATTTTGGGGTAGGATTCCTCTTCTCTAATATTCTCCTCTCCTTTGACATCAATAATTAGTGTGGACTCTGTGTTTTACACACCTCCTCAACATGTCTTCCTCGTTATCACCCCTAAGAACATACTTGCACCTTCTCTTTTCCTTCTTCTACGGAATTGGTTTGATGGGTGATAACCTGGTGACCTCCTAGTGGTTCCTTACCACTAATTTGAGGCTTGATTATTTTTAACTTCCTCCTACAACCCTACTCATCCATGCCACCTTCCTCTTTCTTCGTCTCCTCAACCTCTATCTCTATTCTCGCATATTCTTCTTCTTCATCGCTAGGAGGGATTTCTTCTCGTAAAATATTTACACCTATGGTTAGTTTCCTTCTATCATCATGATCTAGCATGAAAACATCATCCATCTTCTCTTACTCATCCTTAAGTCCTTCCTCTTCTATTCTAGGAGGATTGGGATCATTCTTTTCGCAGGTATCAATTGTATGTCTTCCTTTGGGAACCACAAAGAGTTTAAATTAATTTTCAATATACTTCCCATTAATCAATTCAGGATTAATGTTGATGTATAACTTAGTTGTACCCATCTTTCTAATTGCTAAAGTCATAGAATCAATAATTATATCATCGATATCATGGTTTCAATATATACAAATTTACCCGATATCCATAAGTTTTTTTAAATCGTTTGGTACCCACAATCAAATTTATATACATCCAAATGGAGAATTTACATGTTTTAAAATATGTTAACAAAGCCTTAGAAATAATTCATTGTATATGCATAAGGGATATTACACCATGGGCTCCATTTACCTATCTTCATTTGAAATATTCCACATAGTAGTGCTGGAACACTGCAAACTCTACCTCTCCATCAACCATTGCAGGAAAATATTTTGGTATGTGCCACTCATATTCAAAGGCCTCACATATCCTCTTATACTGAATCTCTAGAATATTTTTATAGGCACCACTTGTGGTTCCATCACATGTATATTTTGTAAATATCTCAGCAAGTGACTTCTTTTCTTCTTGGAACTACCAATTTTTATCCTTTGGGCCATCTAAATCCCAAATTTTTGTGAATAGAATAAATAGAAGGATAACACCCTAGCTTAATTTATCTCCTTTTTCCTCTTCCTCAATTAAAATTTATTCTATAAATGCAAAAATATTGTATACAGATACCTTATGCAATATTCTTTATAATATGGAGTCACTTCTCATTCACCTTGCCCTAATGCTCCCGACCATTGATTCTTTTCAAAACATGTGTAGAATCTTTAACAATAGGATTGGTTACCTAGGATATATGCATTATGCGCCCTTCCTTCTGATAATCCATATCCACATAGTATCTTCCACACCTACCTCATCATCCAAATCACTACCAATTTTAGTCCCTAAGCTCCTTAATCCTATGAGCTTCCAAATTAAAGGTGTGATGATTCATACTTGTCTTCTGCGAAGTAAAATAATTCCTCATGAAATATCATCATCAACCATTGATATAGCCCCTCTATTTTACCAAAGTATAGCATCTCGTAGATCTTGATACCCTACCTTTATCCAACGTATTTTTCCCTTCATCATCGTAAATGGTATTATTTATTTTTCACCATATCCTTCTTGATCGATTTTGTATTTGCACTAGTGCAATGGTTATAATTAATTACTTTGAAATTCCTAAAATGGTTTTCCTAGTCACACCCCATGATGAATCCCTCAAGATACTACATCTCATATGATCTTCTTCATGGCGCATCTTGAACCTCTACTTTTGGTTCGTTCTTCTTATTTCCTCTTGTGGTTACTCCAGTGCTCTCATTGGTCCCATTTATCACTTGAAACGTATCCCTACATTTTTTTCCTAATACTTCCTTTGTAACCCCAAACTTGTGTTCCCTCTTTTTAATTTATTTTTCTCAAACCCTAACTCCACGAACACTACTCTTCATAGGCCTTTTATTCTCTCAAAAACTTCTCTCAATGGATCTCTAATATGATTGTGACTAAATCCAACTAGTTCATTTTTATTTTCACCTAAAAATGCAATTTGTACTCGTTCACATTTCAATTCACTCTTCCAAGGATCAAAAACTCAAACATCCAAGGTAAGAATGAAGTTGTATGCACCCCTTTTATATATTTTTCAAAATTTTCAGCATTAATTCATCCTTACATACCACCATACCTAAAATTTAATGACGCTTTTCTACTTTTTCCATGATTTTTGTAGATTTATTCCACACCGTAGTCATATCCATCTAGAACATATACTACTTCTTGAACACAAACCTCCTTCCATGGGTCTCCATGTCTTGAAGTGCATAACCATTTGTACCTTATACCAAGTAGTCAATCACGTCATTTTATACCTCACGTTACATGATGCAAAAAATTTCTCAAGCATGGTATTTATCTGAGAAATTTTACTATCACCATCCTTCTCATTTGTAATGGTACCTTTTCTTCTTTCCATAATCACACCCTACAATCTGAAAACCATTCCAATGCTTGCAAATATCTTCTCCTCTTCACCTCGCATGCAAATATTAACCAGCTATCCTTAGTGTTCACTTACACCTATTTCACCCCACACTAAAAGTATGCATGGTCCTCTGCATAAAATCAATAGATAGTAATTAGCTTCCTATGTGCAAGTTCACTTATTACAATAAAATATAGAACTTAATTGAAAAGGCATAGCAACAATGAATAGAAATACAAGAAAGGGAAATTTAGGATAAATAGAAATACTACCTTATTACAAAAATGAAGAATATTTATTTATAGTAGGGATTCAACCTACTTCCATTGAAGTAACCAGGAAACATGGTGTCATCCATTGCCTCTAACTGACAAGAATCAAATTCAAGGATTTGGGTTACTACAAAATATCCCAACCAATGCACCTTAAATTTCTCTAGATGGCATGCAAACTCGAGTCATAGAGAAGGACCATATTTCCAACCTCAAAATTATTATTCCTAATATGTCTATCATACCATGGATTTTGTCTTTTCTTCTCATTCTTTTTACCCCAATGTGTAATGGTTTCCGCTCATCTAACTACATTAGTTTGTCAATATTCTCTTCCCTAAAATTCTCATCATCAAGTCCACCTACACACATGATATGCAAGGAAGGTAACATGAATACAACATGTAATACAACCTCTGTGCCAAACACCAACGAAAGGTTGTGGCCTTATTCAACCTTTTATAATTGGTCTTATATTCCCAATGTACAATTGATAATTTATCATCCCATTATTTTCTCCCAAAATCACATATTTTTGTCAATGTCTTCCCGAGAATCTTGTTAAAATCCTAAGGAACCCAATGTATTGTAAGTTTCTTTTTTTGTAAGGTATTCATCCTTTAGGTGCATTTTTAGTGCACAAAAATATATGCATGGTTTAACCTAAAAATATATACATCAGAAATTGTGTTCTCAATGCTCTACACATCTGTCCAAAGTCAATCCTTGACATATGATTAGGCCTTGAATTACTCTTTCCTAGTTTCACGACAATTATAAACTCAAAATATAAAATAGAAGTATCAACCTACAAATGCACCCTTGCAAAAAAGGATTTTTGACCAAATACTTGAGTGCTATATGATTTGTATAAAATATAAATGGGGTCACCAACAAGTATTGTCTGAATTTATGTAGCACGTAAATCATGGGTAAATCCTTGCACTCATTGGTTGTATATTTTTTTCCTGTGGGGGTCAACTTTATGCTTGTGAAGAAAATGTGATGATCTATAATTCCTTCTCCTGGTTGTGACAACATTACACCAATTACCATTCGAGAAACATCGAGATGAACATGAAATGGTTTGTCCCACAAAGGAAAAGTAAAAATACGAGAATTGGTTAGCCTTTCCTTTAGTGTTTTAAACACCTGTTGTTATGTGTCACCCCAATAGAATTTCCCTTTTGCCTTCAATAATTACTCTAAGGGCAAGACAATCATTTCATAAACTTTAATAAATTTTCTATAATAGCATGTATGTCCCAATAATCTATGCACCTCACTTTGATTGTTAGGTTCTTCCAATCTTAAGATCACAATTATCTTGGATGGATCTACCAATAATCCTTCCTTGTAAATGATGTGCCCAAGTAAATTTCTAGAAGGTGTAGTGAATATGCACTTCTTAATGTTAAGGAGATGATAAACTATTTTTACCTCTCAAACATAAGTCTCAAATCATCACATTGATCCTGACTAAGACATACACTATTCAGTCATCTAGATATACATGTAAAAACATATGAATGAAATCTTTGAAAGGCATGAACTATAATGCGTGAGAAAACTTTGAGCATGTTCTTTAATCCAAAGGGCATGACTTTGTATATGCAAATATTCCCACTCGGTGGTGACATAATTCTTGTCTTGATCTTCCTTTGCGATGTGCACTTGGTGATAACCTAAAAATCCATCTATGCAAGAATATATCTTGCACCCAAAAATTTCCTCAAGGATATCTTCTATGAATGGGGTGGAAAAAGGTTCAATAACACATGAACTGTTGAGTTCCCTATAATCTACACAAATCCTTATCCTTCTTCTTAATGTTTATAACCATGGGGCTAACCCATTCATATTCTTCAATAGGCTTAATGATTCAATATTTGAGAATTTTATCAATTTCTTCCTTTACCTTGACATGCAAATTATGATTCATCTAGTAAGGCCTCTTCCTAACCAAGCACATTCCTTATTTTAGCTTGATCTTCAACTCAACTAATGAAGGATAAACTCCTTTTAACTCTTGAGAGCCCCTTGGAAATAATTCTTGAAATTCATGCAATAGTTCAATATTCTAATCCACTTCTGCTCCAACCAAAGTAATCACCAATAATAATCTCCTTAGGTTTTTCCTCTCGTGCCAATGTTAACCTTATTTGTCTTTATAGGATAATGATATGTGCACACTTTCTCATCTACAATTTCCATTACCCTCAATTTTTTCAAAATATAGATTATCAACCTCATCATCATCTATCGTGTATACCAGGTTTACACTTTTCTTTTTCCTTCCAAGTGTGAACAATATCTTATTCATTTGTTTCCTCAAGTTCAAGGTGCACCACATAACTAGGTTCTCCAAAAAATTATAACATAATCTCTTCATCCTTTGCGCTATCTCCCAAAGTGATGTGCTTCATTATCTACAATGCTTTATGGAATGGAGGATTATTATAAAAGTAATGAAATTTTTGGATAATACCTAAATTCATGTCTTACATATTTTTGTTTCTCTTTTAAGTTACTGCATGGGCATACCATGTATGTGCACAATGATGCAAGGTGGAGTATAACTTATGTACCCAAATAGATGGTGGTAAAGCCTCCTTTCCTTATTCACGGGATCTCTCCCACTCCATGCGGTGATGAGAGGCATAAGACTTACCATGAAATTCACATGTTTGTGTAGGTATATTGCTCTGTGTGAACCTAGTGGAGAAATTGATACTCACTTCTCGCCACTCCAAAATCCATCTCTATGTGTTTCCCTCCAGTATCTTTGTTGTCCCATGAAAATTATACACTAACATATTTCATTTATCCCCTTAATTTTTCCACTAAGTCTCCATGGTGCACATAATTGTATTGGGATTCCCCTCACCAACATACCTTTGTACCCTATTAAATCCCATCCACCTTGCCATACATAGTCTAATCATCCTGGTGACTCATCCTTTCAATTCATGCCCAACCATTTCGTATGTTCCATGAGCCTACTTATCACAAGAAAAACTTCTAGTATCACTTACAAAATACATGTCTTCCTAATGAGGTATTTCCTCCTTATATGGTTCCAAATTCTTTGGATTGTACACTTATTGAACATAAATTTTATTAATCTCTTCTTCACTCAAGGGCTCAACATAGGGATTTTCTTTCTTATTCAACAAGGGTATAATCACACACTCTTCCTCATTCTCAAATCTGATGTACATTTTATTAAACCGTAAATCTACCTTATTCACATAACACCAAGGCCATCCAAGTAATGTTGGGAATTAGTCTTCCTCAACAAGCTCCAATACCTTAAAATACCCAGTAAACTTGTCTCCTTGAATTTTAATAGTTACATCCTTAAGTATCCCAATCAATATGACCCTAGTCTTGTTTTCCATGTATAACACATTAATCGGTGGATGTAAGATTAGTCTACCCATCTGATACCAAGCATCTAGAGTCAACAATTTTACTTTAACACTAGTATCAATCATAATGTTTCGTAATAACCAACCATCAATAATTGCATCAAGTGTAATCTCTTTATCAAATTCATGATTATAAGGTGGTAGATTTGCATGAATTTTATGTCTTTCCCACTTAGATCCAATGCATGGTACCTTTTCTCATAGTCATTCTCTTAGCGGAGGAATGATGTTTTTAAGTGTAACATCCTATACACCTCTATTTAATAATCAAAATTATTCTATAGGATTTCAACTTTCCTTGTATGATCCATGCCATGCATATCTTCCTTTACACATTATATCTCTCCATGGAGCACCTAATCACTTCCATGGTATCCAGATAAAATTCATTTTGGTGCCAACATCTAAACACTTCACATGTATCAATTCTTCCCTCAAAATGTGTGGCTTAGTATTTTGAGGCTCATCTGTGCACACAACCTTAACATGTGTGGTGACCATGATAGTCTGTAACTCAGGATCAAGTTTCTTCTTTGGCATCCACTAATCAAAAGCATCATGTTAGACCTTAATCATCCCCATTCCCTTTTCTGATTCTTATTCTTACTCATGTGCTCATATAAATATGGGAATTATTCTAACTTATGCATCTTCCCACACCATGAGAAAGTAATGTTCTGAGGGCACTCATGTTGATAATGATCAAGAGATCTATAAGTATAACAAGTTCCTCATGGAAACCTACCTCTACCACCACTGTGACCTCGGCCTCTATATCCACCTCTGAAGCCACCATTCCTGTTATTTCCATTTTCATGCCCTTCATGGTTATGGCCTTTGTGCTCCTTAGATCCACTATCCACACTAGTCTAGTGCACCCATATCTCAATGGATTCATGAATATGATCAATCAAATTACATTCAACGGTGTCATGAGTGTGGGAATTGTAAATATTATAATACATAAACGCATTCTTTGTAAGTACGCATTGCAATAGAGAAGAATCTCAAACATCATGGTTCAGGTGGAAAACCTTGTAATCCAATAAAGTGCACACCAACCTATGTTGGAAAATATATTTAGTATGTCCTTCAACCTCACAATATGTGAACTATATTCCATTGTATGTCTCATCGGATGAAATAGCTAAAATATTTTCCAACCGCTTCCACATGGCTAGAATTTATGCCTCCAAAAATGGGCTTACTTTAGTATTAATTATTCCAACTAATTTAATGTATAGAGTTGATTTGAAATCCTTGCATGGATCCACATATGTCTTCTAAGAGATATTTATTTGGAATAGAGTCAAAAAGGTTCCAATGAACCACTCTGCATGTTGACTCGGATGAATGTCATAAGATAATTTGGACAAAAGAGTCTAGAAACATGCATCATACTCCTAACGCACTCTTAGCATGCCCCTACTTGATATCCTTTAGTGCACTAATACTCTTCTACTCAAACTCTATAATATGGAACTCAAATAGAAACATAGAGTATAGAGCATCATAATCCACCATAGTCTTGTGTGGATCATAATTTTATACCAACTATGTGTGTGCCCTTGAATCATACTAGAAAATTGACTAGCCTTCTAGTATGAGGTCATAATTCCTTTAACACACAATATTAACTCTCACTTGTACACATGCTCTATTACATATTCAATTCCTATATATTATTGTAAGTGTAGAGAATTCTCATAATACACTTACTAAGGTTGATGTGGGGGTTGTTGGGGATGTGGTCCTTATCCTCCAAATCTAAATCCAAAACCTCCACCAGTATTTCCTCCACCTCTAAAACCACCTGATCCACTTGATCTTGATCCTTTTTATCCCTTTGACCTTCTTGTGGTGGATGTTATACTAGTGGATGCACTTCCTTGCATCTCAACTGTAGTGATAAAAAGCTGAACTCCCATTATTTGTGAATTTGCAGGTACTTCAATAAGTATTCTCAATATTCTACATGCCCACACTCTATCCTAATGATGTGCTAGAAAATATACCCCTAATTGGTCATTTAAAAAATGATGTTAATTGTGTCTTCATGGGCGCACTAGTAACTTTATCTCTTGAACTTAACACAAGGTGATATCTACTTATGTTTTCTTTCATACTTGTACTAGTCTTCTTCTCAATGACTACTGGATCTGAAACAACAAGCATAAGTGTTGGGTGTATAGGTGGGATCAGATGTCCACCTACGGTCCTCATTCTCTCCCGTGATGCACTATCATCTGAAGCTACGAGGGATTATCTATCTCACTTTCCCAATGTCAAGAGATCCATATGCTACAACTCCTTGTCTTCTGAGAGATCAAAATCCTTTGTGAGACATCTATCTCCTAAATGTCATAAAATCCTCAATCTCCCTCTTTTTCACAATTTTCCTCTTTCATGATTCATTATATCTAAGACATCTTTCCTCTATTTTCATTGTTTATCTATCAATAGGGATGTAATCAATGTCCATCTCTATCATCAAGATCTTGATCAATAAAGGTATAGTGTGTACGTAAGATCCTATGGGTTCTCACAAGAACTAGAAATTGGCTTCTTCGGTATAGATACATGGAAATAATGTACTCTAAAATATAATTGTGTAATACTCCAACCCACCAATGATCTACAACTCTTTTTCACTTTATATAAACATCAACAATAATTTGGTAATCTTTCTACGTCCAAAGATTCTTCCTATAACTCCTACACTTCCCTATCACATATGTCGACAACCACTCATAAAATTCTATGAGAAATTAATTGAATAACATATCATAGAGCACATCATAAAAAAAAATTCCACCGACTCAAATGTATTGAAATCAGATTTAGTGTTGTATATCTACGTAAAATTGTCTTATCCTTTGTCTATATAGCCTTCAATACTCTCTAGATTCAATGGATATGTCATCTACATGCAACATCCTAGCAGATAGTTTAAAAGAGGTCTCGGAAATGGAACCAAAATGTAGCCTTTATTTTCTATATTCAATTCTTATGTGCACTGGCACTTCATTCAGACAGATCTGAATGCTCACCCAAAGTGCAAAAATCCTACCAAGACCCTCCTGTTCACTATCTTTTCAAGATGTTAGCATGCATGTTCATGATTACCATTATCAAGCATACATTCAGATGTAGATCATTACAAATATCATAAGGAAACACATGTAATAAGGAAACATAATAGATAAAATCATCACTAATATCAAAAGCACTATGTGTTCACCATACTCCAGATAAATCAATTACTAGAATCTAACCACAATTATCTATTAAATAACCAAAAGGATTACATAACAAAATTTGAATACATAATAATAGTCACCAGAGAGTCATGCACGCTTAAAATTAGAGAAACATAACTCTAATACAACATGGGTTAATACATGGTGTCCAAAACTTTAAATATCAACTAATATATATAAGGGTGGGGACTTTCCCTTCACCACCCATGCATTCTAAAAATAGGTTGCATGCTCAAACTAGCCATCCTAGTAGTCCCATGCTTTTACAAGAAGACTAATAATAGATTATTCTATAAATAAAATATACTTTAATCCTATTATTAGCTCAAACTATTTGACCTTTGATCTCCGCTTTAGTCCTAAAATAGCTCTTTCTTAGTCATGAAGTCTTCTTTCTTTTATCTTTACTTTGGCCGCACTCCAACTATTTTTCCTATTTTTAGTCGGTATCATGCAAAATCAGCTAATTCATAAGTATTCCTTTCCTCGATGTGCGCTACATAAATTGACACTTATGCACATCTACATGATTCACTTGTGTGCCTAAATGTTCTATGCATCCTCTCGATACTTAAGTAATTTGGCCAACCCAACAAACATGGATAGATAATTTCCTAATGGCCTTCCAAAGGCTTTAATTAATGATATAAATCATTATTAAATGTTGTGTTGTCTCTCGAGTATCTCACACACAGTTGATATCCCTTACTCATGCAACATTATTGATAGCTAATAAGGGGGTTTAATGGAAAAATGTTTGAATTGAGTGGCTCCTCAATATTCACCTTTAAGTACCAATGCATTCAATATATTTCATATTCTATTCTACAAATTTTGGAAAGCTCGAGTCTTTTGTTTTAGGGATGGAAAGAAAAGTAAACCATGGGAAGTACACCATCAGTTCAATATGAGATTTTCCTAGGTCTGATAAGGGTTATCACCATTCTCCCTTCCACAAGGATGTTGTGAAAGCTTCATTTGAAGACTAGTTAAACAGGAAAATTAAAAACCTAATATGTGACAATGGTTCTCATAGGTCAGTCAATTGCATATGATATCGATGGGCTTGAGGTGGAGGAAATTCATTCTCACTTGCATGGATTGATGTTAGACCCACGAAGTCTCTCAAGAGGGTAATAGTTTTGGCATGGCGTAAGGGATCTATGGTCAATTTTGTCTTCATCTCGACCACATCGAGATGGAGAAATCTAGTGACAGGCATGGGTAAGAGGCCAATTTAAACTCACATATTATCCTAAATGTGCTTCAAGCTATGGAATAATGATAGAAGGAATTATCTGATCACCTGGGACTCGAGCTTCGTTACGAAGAAATGTGAATTTTCCCGTGAAGGTACCTCAAGTGAGTCAAATTAGGTAATGTCCATGGATTCAAATTGTAGTTTTTCTTGGGCATAGCAATGGAAAAGTAGTTGGTGCTAGTGATTAGCAATAATTCTCTATAATAATATAGTTTTTATATCTATATTATGTATATAATTTAGCTATTATTTTATGTACTAGGTTTGCTAAAAGGTCAACTTCTCATTTCTAGATCTTTCTAGCTTTTTCGATAACACATTTTTACTAAGACCACAAAAATGAATGATGTTATCTTCAAGAACTTCATCTAATATTGTTTGCAAACTAGTGCCCTTTCCTAAGGTAATATAAGCAATAAAAAATAAATTAAATTACATCATCACATAGTCACCATATATAAAACCCAAACCACCTAATTCCAAGTCTTGGTAAGTCATGTTGGCCAAGGAGCTTTATAGGAGTTATTCCCCCTCTTTCTTTTTGTGTGTTTAAATTTATTTCTTTGTGTAGATATTCTAGGTACTTTCTCATTGTAGACACCAAAATTATTTCGTACCACCCTTATTAACCCGTTAATTACAATAACCATACCTTACATATTCATAACCCATAGTGAACATGATTAATTGAATTAATTTAATAAATATTCTCACTTGACCACCTCACCTAACCACATCACCTAGACACCTCATCATGGACCTATTATTAGCATGTTTCTTTTAACTAAGACTCAATTTCTACTTACCATAACTAACCGAGACTTAGTCTAACCCTAAAATCATATGCCTATTATTTCTCTAAAATTATGCCCACTTATATAAGTGCAAAATACCATTTTAGACCTGAACCAATGGGTGGAACTGACAAAAAGATATCCATAATTTTCTATTTTGGAAAACCTAGGATTTCCAACTGTAACCGAATCTAGTTAACCTTAAACCAACTCTGGTTAACCTAAACATTCTTCGGTTACCATATATTCATTTTGGTAACCTTGTTCAAGAGGTTGGTAATTTGAGAGGTGGACATTTTAGAGTTTTGGAGAAAGAGAGATCTACATGCAAGCACGAACCGAGTTTTTTTAGCATCCAGATGACCATATCCAAGCACTGGGACTTACCCGAAGACATTGGAATTCATGGTAACATTTCGGGAAGCACTACCATGGCACTGATCACTAGTTTCATAGATCAACCATCGCTATCCTCCACCAACCAAGCCTGCAAATACAAGTAAGTGTGTGTTTTGATCTGCATCATTCTATACTTACTTAGATTGTGATTTCTTTAGCTCTGTTTATTAGATCCTATTCTACTTTGCATTCCACCATCCCCACCTTCCTGTCAATCCACCCATCCAATAACCCACAACCCCTTTAGCCCCCATATCTGACTCTTAGACATTCCTAAGCCTTCTTGATATTTTTTGAGCCTAACCATCCTTCTTCCATTCTCTGTGTAATCACAAAGAAGCTCCAAAACCAAGTTTATTTGATTTCTACCATTCAGCCCTTACTCGACGCCGGTCACCTACATTGTCGCCGCTTTCCCTTCACCGACATCGGTCACTAGGCTGACATTGGTTATTGTATCTTCTGACATACTTTCACTAAGTTGACTTTATCACCCCTAAAACCTCACAAAAGCCTCACCCAAGCCAGATACACTACCTGAAGCCACTCCATAGACCTCCCCATCTCTCTGTGTAGACACAAAGAGAACCTAGACCCCTATTTCTGACATTTAACTATTCTACCCTTATCCACCCTAAACCATCATCAGTCATAGCTAAACCATCATCAGTCACACCCTAAAGGGTATTGATCTCTGTCGATAACCCAACTTAGAAAAACAAGTTAATACCCACCCCAAAACTAGTCAAGACCATTTTTGACCCTTACCAAACCTATTTCAAACCTGTAGAGACTCGAAACCACCTACCCAACCTTCCGATCTTATCATAACCACACTATTAGATTAGATTTTTCTTATTATATTTGAATGAGTTGCCTAAATCATATCAAATACATTAATATGTTATTTTTTTATGTTATTTCTTACATTAAATTATATTAAATAGTGGATTGACAACTATCTAGGAAGTATCACTCTTCCTATATCTAGCACACGCTAGCAAATGAGTCCACCAGACATATATTGTCTAATATTCTTCTTGTTGTCTTTTTTTATATTTAGAGGTAGTTCCTCCTAGCCAAAAATAAGTTCTTCACGGTCAGCTTAGATCATAAATTAGAAATGCACGCATAACCTTCAACCAACTTCATAAACAGGTATTCCTCCTTGGCCTATAGCCCTCTATCTATTTCATAAATTTTATCAAGAATCCGATGAAACATTTTAGCACACCTGTGGGACCCTCTCTTGGGTTATTTGAATTTTTTTCATATAGGGAAATTTTTGTGTTTCTTTCTTTTTGAAAAATATACATTTAATCTTCTCCTTGGTAACATTATTTTCTTCTAATTGTCTAAAGGAAATTTGTGATTTGGTGTTTAAAATGAATCATTTATTTCTTCCTGCATTTTCATAATAGTGAAAGATCATGTTCTTGACCTATTCATCATTTTCTACATCAAATTTAATTGTCAATTTGGGTTCTAAAATCTATTGCATTTCATCCTTGTATGTTGCATTTTAGCTCACATTAAAAATGAGGGCAACCTATATGCTGGAAGTCATGCCCAACTGATGGTTGACATAATTGAATTGTAGAAGAACTTTTCTTTTTCTTTCTTTTCCAACTACACAAATAAAAATTCACACATCTTCTTAAACAACACCTTACCTGGAAGAAGTTTTCAATGATCACACGATCAGAGGATTGATAGTGGGTGCCCAACTGGTTTCTCTGTCTAATCATTATCTCAGAGAAAGGACTGCCCCCACCAAAACATAACCTGAAACCACCCTTTAGAATTTTCCTCTTCATAGGATGCCTTCCTAACCAATTTTTTTTAATGCAAGAGTCAGTCTCAAATAGCATAAGCTTGAACACATAAAATTCACTTATAGGATTACATGTTTTTCTTATCTTTTCCTTAATTACATTTTGAGTTGTGAGGTTACGTTCTCCACTTTCCTCTTCCTTTCACACTCCACCATCATAGTTGGAGTATTCTAACTATTTCTGAGTGTGTCAGGGTCTAATACTATCATCCTTAGACTTCTAGGTTGATACTCCATCTGACTCAATTCACAAAACCAATTTTTCTTCACTTCTTCAAATTTTATGCAAGAACTTGTTAGTCTAGTGACCATCACCAATTCCATCTGACCATCATCGTTTTACCTAACCAGTGTTGGTTCCTAGCTCTTTTGGTTATTTCACCCAAAAATCATTCATCACCTCTTCTGTTCTATTTGAAATTCTCAAGACATCATCATATCCCTAGAATTCTAATATCACTGTCATATATAGTTTCCTCATTTCATTTTCATCAATTTTTGGCCTCATTTGCTAAAATCTGTTGATTTCCCATAGTAACCAGGTATTGGTTACTATAACCATCATCAGTCCCCCTTTAACTGTCATCAGTTATTTAAACCATCGTCGGTTCCTCTATTCTAATTTTTAATTAGGACACTAACCAAGTTCACCTCCCAAAATCTATCCTTCTCCATTTATTTTATTTTTATGTCATTTACAAAGTACAATTTATCAGGTCTATGCTAATTCACATGGTTCTAACTTGTAGTCAAACCAACACCCTTGTGTTTCATGCTATCCTTTAGCTGCTTCCACCTATCCCATCACTACCTTCTATCTTGTCACCTATGGATCCAACTCACCCATCACCATTAATACCAAAAATGAGTTCGCAAGACTCCTTAACCAGAATCCTACTACCCTATAATATTATCTCACCCACTCATCTACCTGAGACTCCTTAGGATATTTAGTATATGACATGCCCATGTATATCCCTCCTTCCCTCACCCCCACTTTTGATGTTTCACCATTTTATTTAAGTTTTAAAATGAAACAGAGATAAGGGTGTGGGCCAAGGAGGAATACTGTTGTGATTGCGTTTTGACTTCTATATCCAATGCTTTGACTATGAGAGCTTCCTTTTGGCTAGGATGAACTGCTGGAATAGAAAACAAGACCACAAAAAGAGTTAAACCCTATATGGCGTACACTTCCTAGCGTGTGCTAGATATGGGAAGTACGATACTTCTTATATGTCTTTTAATCTACTATTTAATACAATTTAATGTGAGAAATAATGTAAGTGAAAAATTCCTACTATACTTGATATGATTTAGGTATCTCATTCGAATACAATAATCAAACCTAATATAACAAGCTAGGTTATAATTGGATCTGGAGGTGGGGTAATTGGTCGGGGTTTTGTTCATGGTTAAGGCGGATTACGGGTCACTTAGGTTGTTTAGGATAATATTCTCGTGTTTTTTTATTGGAAGGGTGGCCAAACACAAAGACCGACATTGGTTAGATTCGAACGATGATGGTCATGGGTAACCGACGTCGGTATGGTTAGGATGATAAGAACTCAATAAGATCTGATTATGGAAATTGGTTTGGGGTTAGAAAAAGATGAAAAGGGGAATGGTGAGGTCTATGGGGATCTTAAGAACACTCAGATATGTATAAAGGTCATGTATAGATGATCTAATGGTATGGTGGTGAAGGGTTGAATTTGTAGGAAAGTGAATGGTGGAGGAATGGAGATGCTAATAGAAAAATGATAATAGAGATGAAAAAAACCTTTAAAATAGAACAAGGATGGAATGACACATGTGATAAACACACTTACTAATGTTGCAGGTCTAAACGATGGGTGGTGGTGATGATTCATCAATGGGATGGAGTTTGGTGCTGTGATGGTGCTTCTTAGAATGCCACCATGAGAGTGATATCTTTGGATATGTCTTGATGTTGGCTATGGCTACTTGATGTGTGAAAGATCTCTGGTTCTTGCTTGCATGCAAATATCCTTTTGCTCCAAAAAATTCAAGAATGTGGCCAACCTCTCAAACAAGGTTACCAAAATGGTTATATATTAAATGACGATGGTTCCTAGTTGACCAACATTTGTTTTGGGATGATTAGCATCGGTTAAGGTGGGAATCGCTAGGTTTACAAAAATGATAGATCTTACAATCATTTAAGCCAGTCTTTCCATTTTATCACGAGATCAAAATGGATATGATCTTTTTAATGAGTGGGAATGTGGTTAGAGTAATAATAGGCATTGATTTTTAGGGTTGAACTAAGTCTTAGTTAGTTATGGTGAGTAGATAGATACTAAAAATAGGTTTATAATGAGGTGTCTAGGTGAGGTGGTGGGGTGAGGTGTTTAGGTGAGGTGGAAATTGGTTTAATTAAGATAATTAAATAATGAATAAAGTGAGGATGAGTATTAATTTAATTAAAGTGATTAAATTAATATCAATGTGTGATGTAAGGGTCATGGTTAGGTAAAAGTGTTTAAGTTAGCTGTTCGAAAGGGGACCAAGGGGAGTGTGACCCAATTTTGGTGTCTACATTTTGCCCCTTTTTGTTTCCTAGAAGTGACGATGAAAACAATGGAAGTGATTTTCCCCATGTGTGGGTGAAGGTGATCCCCCTCAAACCGGGCACGGATGAGGTGGAAGATGGAATTGGTGAGTGGTTTGATAAAGGTGTAGGTGGGAAAGGTTTGAGTATCGAGGGAAAATGTGACAGACTCTCGGTAATGGGTAGTATGTGGTGGTCAAAATTAGGTCATGGGTAATGACAATCAAACACATGCACATGTATAGATTGCAATACAGTACTAGGTTGAAGAGCTTGCAAACTCTACATTGTCCAAGGTTGATAGGTTTATCCAAATAAGGGTGAAGTGATTCAGGTATCCAAGGTATATGATATAGTCTAGAAACACAATGTAGGTCAGGTGCAGGAATGTTTAGGTATGTTCTGTACATCAAAAGGTTTGGTCGGGATAAACGACACAACAATAGGAAATGTATGGTTATTAGGCTAAAACAACATAGGTAAAAGCATCACAAGGTATAGTGAGTACATAAGGTCAATGGTCACACCAAGTAGGTCAAGTTCAAGAAAATAGGTCATGGCACGGGTAAGGCCAAGGTATAGGTAAAATAAAAATTCCTAAGATGTAACAAAGGAAATGTAGGGGTAGGTTGGGTTTGTAGGTATGTTTCAATGGGTGGCCAAAATGATAAAAGGTGCGTTGGCACTAATGGTTACAAGAAAAAGGAAGCTTAACAAGGCCAAATAGTTATAAGGGTTGACCAATGCTAGTTATAGGGTGACCGACGTCGGTTGGCTAGGGAACAAATAGGACTAGTGTCAGTCAGTTGGGTTGGGTTTATAAAACAAAAATTCCATATTTTACGGAATCATTGTTGTGTTGTGACTTTGGAGAAAATGATAGATCCATTTGAATTTTGGTACTTTTTCGAGAGAAAAATATAGGGCATTGTACCCAACCGAGGGAGGAGAGTTGAGTTGGTGAGCTTCGGAGTGGGTAATCAATATTCGATAGGAAAGTCCACGGGAGAGGTGTGATAGATTTGATTGGGTGGAGGTGAGGATGGAATTTGGTGATGACAGAGGTAGGAGATGCATTGGGTGGACCACCGGTGCGGTGGCTCAACCTTCCCCCACAACGATGGCATCGTGATGAGGTAAGATTCGTCCCTAATCTATGTTGGTTAGGTAGATTGATTTGTAGAAATTAGGTTAGGGTAAAATGGGTTTTTTGGGGGAAAATTAAATTGAAATTTGGAAGAAAATGGGTGAAATAGGAAGGGTAGGAAGGTTGATGTAGGTTAAGGGGTGAGGATGGGTGGAGGGGAGATTTGGGTAGGAATGGGTGGGTAGTTAGGGAGGAATGGTGAATTTTTAGAGAAAATGGGTAGGGTTTCATGGATTTTATCATCGTGACAAGGTTTCGGAGGGGGTGAGTCGGCATCAAACATGAATGAGGGTGACTCTTTGGCCGTGGGAGATTGGTGCCGGTTAATAGGAAGTGATGATGGTTGAGCATGAGGGAAAAATAGGCCAGGAGACGAGATAGGGTGGGTAGGGGAGATAAACATGGGTAAGAGGTATAAATAGGAAAGAGTTAAGGGGTGGGAAACTAAGACAATAGGAAAGGTAGTCATCGGGGTTGGGGTGGGAGATAGGTAACGAGTAGTAGGGTGATCTACGGAATAGGTTGGGGTTTAAGGTGAAGTAGAGTATAGTCGATGTTTAATGATATTATGGTTTGTTAGATGCGGGCGAGGACCAATTACAAATGCACTATAGTGTACCGCCCTATTATTAGTGGTACGAGGGAGCATGACAGCTGAGGAGTGGTGCCATGTGGTAGAGGTTATCCTGATTGGGGTTAGATGTTACTAGCACATAGTCTGGGAGCCGAGTTTGATGGTCACCCTCATTGACAGATGGGATTCGGTGACCAACACATTTTGTTTTCTCGACAGGTGAGATGACCGTCACCTTGGAGGATGTTTATAGGATCCTTCGATTACCGATAGTAGGGATGCAGTGTATTCCATTTCCTTAGAGGCATCTGAGGAGTTGATGTTGTGATTTTGGTGAGGGGGCGTGAAGTTAAGGTTCCGTAGTCTTTGGCATGAGTTATGGAGATATGTAATGGGCTCATCTAGAGGAGATGAGGTTAGTGGTACAAATGATGGAGGCTATCTATATTTTTGCACTACTAGATGTGGAGGTTGGGAGATTTCCATAGATATTGATGAGGGTTCTTCATGACATGATGGAGGACAAGACCCATTTACATGGGCAATATCTTTCTTGGTGTAGCTATATAGAGAGTTATGGGCCTATGGGTGGTTACGGCGATTCGAGTCTATGTTGCACGTTCATACTACACACTGGGAATATGAGAACATTGTGTGTGTGCTTCTAGTGTGCATTCCCGACTTGATGTATTCAAGGTAGACATAATTTGGGTGGGCTAGGCGATGGGTACCTACTTATTGAATATTGTTGAGTTGTTAGGGCTACACATGATGTAGAGTATTACATGCATGCATTAGAGGGGTTATCTTGTGTGGAAATAATTTAGAGGCCATATGTGGGCTTCCCATCATATTGTAAGATGGTTGAAGAACTACATGAGCTATATTTTCTCCGATGAATAGATGGGTACCGTTCTAGAGAGCATGAGATAATAAATATTGACGGGGTCAAACGACAGGTTTAGGTTTCCGTAGGATGTACATCCACCATTTCCATAGTACATGAGGGATGACGTGGAGAGGAATATTCTGTACCACATCGATGGTGCCTACAAAGAAGGAGGAGTAAGCTGGTAGAATGGAAAATTGATGATGATTGGGTTATAGATAGGTACAGACCGTGGTGGGTAGCACAATATGGGTAATCTTGCCAAGGACAAGGAAGCTGACTTAACCACTATCACAATTTAGAGGGACACCCCACAAGGGTAGGTGATTACCCTAGTGACATAATTGGGGATAGTGAAAGGGCATCGACGGGGTCGAGAGGCACGGTGGCCATACTTATAGGCACATGTAATATCCTTACAGCCCAATTAGAATAGGGACATGTGCCTACACAAGGTGGGGATGGAGATGGGGTACATGTAGCCACCATACATGTGCATGTAGTAGATTTGGAAGGTCAGTTGGCCACTTCATAGGTGTAGATTATGGCCCTTTAGGCCCAAGGACATCCAAAAGCACCTACACATGTTCAGGGACAAGGTCTCATGTAATAGGAAGGGGTAGGATAGAGTCCCAGGGTACATGTATAGGGTCAGATGCTGATGGTACCACTATAGATAGTACCCATGGCCAGGTTTAGGGGGTGCCCTCGGTGAGGCAAGATATTATTAGGATCACTTGATGGTTGTAGGGATAGATTTCCCCACCTATGCAAAGTATAGAGCACATTAGGCATCAAGTGAGAGGACCGTGTCTCCCACTCATAGTGTGGAGAGTACGGGGTGCGGTGAGCCCTGAGATAGGGTCAGGGAAAGGCCACTAGTGCATGGAGGCTAGCTCCAGGTGAGGTACTAACAGAGGTAAGGCTAAGGCCCATGGAGGGTGGTGATATGCTAGTGGGACTTCACATGGGAGAAGAGGAGGAGGAGAGATAGGTGAGACAAGCATGGAGGATATTTGATGGGGAACTCTTGATAGTTATGCATACTTCCATTTTTATGTATTTTTGTTATACACTAGCCTACGTGCGAAGGGAATGAGGTTGTATACAAGAGTTTTGAGATTTTTGATCATATATCGGCCTGTGTGCCAAAGATGGTGAGGATGTATCTAAGTGATTTGAGATATTTTTATTTATTTGTATCTATGTGTACATATGTATGTATACACAAACTTTCTCATTGATATAGATGATGATATTTATAGTATGGATGGTGTACTTGTTTTAATTTCCATTATTATGTGTGTACGTGATGGAAACTAGGTGAATTAGGCATGATTGAGTCGAGGTTGTGTAGGCATGGCTGAGTGAGGTCAATAGGCATGATGGAGTTAGGTCATAGGCATGATGGAGTTAGGTTATAGGCATGATGGAGTTAGGTTATAGGCATGATGGAGTCAAGTTATATGCATAATGGAGTTGTTTATAGGCATGATGGAGTCAGGTCATAGGTATGATTGATTAATGTCATAGGCAGGATGGAGATAAATGAGAATGTATATGCATGTTATGGTTTAAGTTTTCCAATATTTTTTATAGTGGAAATGTGAAAATGATAAATGAACGATGTGATGAGGGGGTAGAAATGTTCATCAATTGTTGCTTGATTGGTTTAATTTCCAATTGTTGATATAAAATAGAAATGAACTAAGGTAAGATGTGAATAGGGAAAAGAAAAAATAGGTTAGGGTGAAGAGTGGTTGAGCTAACCTTCAAGGGCCCCATGCCCTTGAAGTTCTTCGTACATAGCCTCGGTGAAAAGAATGCTTAGCCCGATGTAGTTCTCCCATAAACTAGGGAAGAATATGATGAATTAGGGGGTGGGTGTTGAATTTTTGGGCATGGTTGAGTTAGGTCATAGGCATGATTAAATGTAGTCCATAGGCATGAGTGAGTTAGGTCTTAGGCATCATTGAGTTGTTTTAAATATAAGTGTCGATGATCTAGTCTGTTATAGGATAATAAATAAGTAATGAGGAAGGAAAATGGCAAGAGGTGGAAAAAGATCCACTTAATTGATAAAAACACTAATGACTCTACCATACCCCAGATGGGCTTATGAATGTAAGACCCTAAAGGCCTTGCATAATGGACTATTCTAAGGGTGAAGAAAGTCACATGATCACAATTGCAGCAAGTCCCTTGACTAGAGAGGAAATTATGATGAAAAGGAAATGAGGTGAGAGTGGGTGGTTTAGCCTAACTTAGTGTATGAAAACATGGTTTTCTTAGCAAGAAATCCAGGATCAAAAATAGGTAAGTCCATGAAGAAAATTTCATCATTTTTTCATTTTTTTTTTTTAATAAACTGATCAATGCGAGAATTCTATATGGGATGAATATATTATCTCCTTGAGGTCTTCGCGAAGCTGATCGATGCATGAAGCTTCGGATATTTTTATTGTGTTTCTGCAATTACTTTATATATTTTTCCTTGAAGGAGACATCTATTTATAGTAGTGAAATAGAGTAATGAGATGTCCCGTTTTGAGGGAGTCATCTTTTGTTGGAAATTTGACTCAAGGAGTTGAATCCCTTTTTTTTTTAGATGTTTAAGTCATGGACAAGACTATATTGGAAGATTAGGTTCTTTTTCAGAAGACAAGACCATAACACACATAGGTTAATTATGAAATAGGTGGTTTTGAGTGATGAATGACCATGGGATTCCATCTTTAAGAAGATGAAAAGTATCCATGAGAATCATGCCATGAGCAGAACCATGGTACTCGTATTGAAGAGGAGGCTAAAAGGTGGTGTGTAATCATATGATTATTTTTTATTCATGGATCCTCAAAAATGGGTAATATGGATGGTGAACAACTGTCATGGGATGAGTGATCAACTGACAGAAAGTGGTATAGGACTTGATGTCAATAATAAAATGGTTAAAGATGTAAGGAATTGAGGGTCTTAGGTTTGGGTTTACCATTGAGTGAAGATAAATGATAAGCACATGATCTATAGGCATGGGGTAAGGATATAGGGTCCAAGCCAATTAGGAGAAAATTTTCCGTGTTTACTTTTGTCTTCTTTAGTTACATGTTGATTTTCCTTCAGGATGAGGTCATTGACCTGAAAGGTTCATTCATGGACACGTTTGTTATAGGCACATTTGATATGTTTTTGGTATATTTGGAGATGGTCAAGAGAATTAAGATGACGTTCATCTAATAACTCAAGTTGTGCCAAATGGTCCTAGAAAAATTGATTTCCGTTGAGCATGTCTTGTAGTGAAATGTAGAGATGGAATCGGACTTGAAGGTAAGATAACCTTGGTACCATAGACCGAGAGAAAAGATGTGGTAGTATTTGAAGTGCAAATACTACTGTGATAAGTCCACAAGGAAAAAGGAATGTTTGAATGTCAATCCTTGCCAATATCGTCAACTACTTTCATAAGAATTTTGTTTAAGGTTTTATTGGTCGATTCTACTTAGATATTGGTTTACGGGTAATAAGGTGATGAGAAACTAGGTTGGATGCCAAAAGCATCATGTAGCTTATGTAGGGTTTTTCTTTTAATTACTTTCTGTTATTAGTGATGAGGAACACCAAAGTGACAAATGATGTGATGGTTGATGAATTCACATATTTTCTCAAACTTTGTAGAAATGAGGGAATGGATTCTACCCATTTAGTATAATATTCAGTAGTGGTTATAATCCATTGGTGGTGTTGTGAAGAATGGGGATTGATCTTTCCAATAAGATCCAAGCCCCATTGAGAGAAAGGCCAAAGGTCTTGTGCGACTTGTAAGGCATGACTAGGTGTGTGATGAAGATTAGCATGTTTCGAATTTCACACAACATTTGACATAGTCACAATAATCATGGTTTAGGGTTGGCCAATAATAGCCAAGGCGAAGGAGTTTAACAACTAAACCACTAAAGTGGCATCCACAAATTCCATCATGAACTTCCTTGATGGTGTAGGGAATTTTAGAACTGGTAAGGAATCATAAAAGAATACCATTGAAGCCACTCTTATACGGGATACCACCCATAATGACATATCGAGAGACTCTATTAAGAAATGTACGTTGTCCATTACAAGTGAGATCAGTGGGTAGAATGGACAGGGAAAGATAGTCTACAAACTACTAATACCAAAGGTCATGTGGGTCAGGTGTAATGGTTTCGATAGAGTAGACCCATGAGGTAAGTAAGAGGGTGATTGCAACCTTTTTTATTCGACAAATATTTTAGAGTTATCGGTGAAGTGGGTATCGAAGCCAAAAAAATACCATGGTATCTATAAATTTATTAGTAGAGCATGGGGTGGTTTGAATTTTGTAATGTTCAAAAGTGGTCAATAGTATATATACATGATGTTTATACTTTGTTGAAGTATCTCATTATGACATTGGTATATACCATTGAATTGTCTTACGACCAGATGAGAATCACCAAATATATTGATTGACTTAAAATCTAAGGCATAAACAGCAGCTAGAGACCTAATACAAGTGCTTCATATTGGGAAATATTGTTTGTACATTCAAAATCCAGTTTGAAAGAAAAATGCATAGGTTCACCATCAAGAGGATGAGAATAACACCATCCCCACCTCCATGCCGACACTTGGATCCATAAAAGAAGAGTGTCATTTGGTAAGTGGGTTTGTCTAAGGAGAGGGTAACTATGGATTCATCTGGAAATTGAAGTTAGAGGGTTGATTCCTGGAAAGAGGTGCATCATCTAGTTGGTCAGAAATAGCTTGGCCCTTGATGGCATTTTGATGAATGAATTCAAGGTCGAGGTTGGCAAGACGCATAAGCCAACATGTGGCATGTATATGTTGATAGGGTTTGGCATACATATAGTGTAAGGAATCAGTGTTGGTAACAACAAAGGTTTTTCGGTTGAGGAGGTAATGGTGGAGTTTGGTGGTGATGAAAATTAAGGTTAAGTAGAGTTTTTCAGCGTGGGTGTATCTAGTTTTATAGTCCATAAGGGTAAAGATTACTTAATAAACCACTTTCTCTCTATGTTTCTCATCATGATGAGTGAACATGACACATAAAGAATAGTCGAGTGGTGGAAATATATAGGTAAAAGGTTTGGTCATCCTTAAGAGGAATGAGCACTAGTGGTTGAAGAAGGTATTGTTTTAAGGATTTGAAGGCTTTATGGCATTCATCATCCCATTTGAATGAAATTTCCTTCTTGAGAAGATGATGAAATGGTTGACAATGGCTGGAAAGTTGTGAGATAAGATCACAAATAGAGTGTAATTTACCTTATAGGATTCAAAGTTGACAAAGATTTGTAAGTGGAGGCATTTCTAGAATAGCCTTTCTTTAGTAGGATCAACTTCTATACCACACAAAGAAATAATGAAACTGAGGAGTTTTCCTGAAAGTACTGCAAAGATGCATTTCTTTGGTAAAAGATGAAAACAATACTTGATGAGGTGATAAAATATGACCTTAAGGGCGGTCAGGTGTTCATTCAATATTTGGATTTGGAAAGAATATCATCCACGTAATCTTCCAATATGTGATGCATGATTTCATGGAAGATGTAAGTCATGGCTCATTGGTATGTAGTGCCAATGCATTTTTAAGGCCAAAAGGCATGACTCAATAGCAGAAAGGTCCCCGAGGGTGATGAAGGAAGTATTTTTGATCTTCAAGAGCAAGTTATATTTGATTGTAACCCGAGAAACCATCCATGAGTGATAGCATTTCATGGCCAGTGGTGAGATAAACTAGTTGGTCAATGCCTGGTAGGGGAAAATCATCTTTGGGACAAGCTAGGTTGAGGTCACGGAAGTCCATGCAAATGTAGAGTCCCCTTGTCATCTTTATGATAGGAGCGATTTCAAAATCCATTAGGGGCAGTCCATGGGTAGGATGAAGGAAACTAAGAGAAGGCACCAAGCTCTTCTTTGACCAGAAGAGCAATGTGAGGACTCATTTTCCGTAGCTTTTTTTAATGAGTTTGGCATCAAGAATGGTTACGATATTATGGACCACAATTTTTGGGTCAATACTAGGCATATTGGCATAGGACCAAGAAAAAGTGTTGTTATGGTCCCAAAGGAAAGAGGTAAAAGCTTCCTATTCAGTAGCATCTAAAGATTGGCCTATATTTAGAATGTGTGGGTCATCTTGAGTGTTAATGTTGATTTCAATGGTCGATTCATTCAACATGGTTTGCATCTCAGAGGGTAATGATGGTGAATATAAGAGTCTTCCGCACCAAGGTAGGTGAGGATGGACTCATCATCTTGACATTGAATGACATTAATAGAAGGTGTATCATCATTGATCATGTCAGGATACAGGAATGGGAGAGAAGAGGGAGCCTCGCCATCGCATTGATATCCTAGAGGTCCTAAGGAAATTTGTGTTTACAAAAAAATGTTAGGAGGAATAGAGTTGGGATCTATGGACTCTGTGAGTGAATGAGGTGGAGAAGGTATTTTTTCCTCAATGAGGTCGACGTGAGCCTTCTTGGGAGATGATGTATCAAATCAAATTCCACTACAGTCATTGTGTTTATGGGTGGTAGAGGAGATGACAGTATGACAGCCTTGTTTGTAAAACCTGAAGCTAAAGCCTTTCTGTGCACAATGGTGGAGGAAAGTATGAGTGAAGCGATGGTTAGTAAGAGAGTGCATGTCAGATGAAAATGGTCATGTTTGGGATGGAGGTTAGGGTGAATAAGTGGCCATATCAAGTCCCCCATAAATTAGATTAGTGCAAAGGTGGGGAGGACCATAATGAAAAACCTCACCTACATAGTAGTCATAACTAGGGTGCTGACATAGGTTCCCATACTCTTGTGGGGTGAGGAATGTGTCGATATTGTATAGTTGGTACTCCCACAAAAGTGAGGTAGTAAAAACACCTTCTAAGGGATCGGAAGTCAATATGTGGGTACTGGGGATAGATGACTCGCTAGATGATTGGGAAGAAGATAAATCAGCTATAAAGGTTACAGGCGGCGGTAGGAATAATAGGGTTAGATGTGGGAGAGGTAGTGGCAGCCTTGGTGGATGGGCTTGTGGGTGAAGGTGAAGTGGCGGTAGTTATAGATGCCTTAAGCGGTACAAGTACATCGTAGGTTCGGTATAACATATTATAGGTCTTGAATGGTGATGAGTTGGTAGGGATGGTGTAATAATGTCCTTCATACTCGAATTTTACATAGTGGTGTAAAGTTGAAGGGACACATCCCATGACGTAAATCTAAGGTCGATGGAGAAATATTTTATATTGGAACTCCCCCTCTAAAACTTAGAATAGTTTCGGATCAATACAAGGGCCTACACAAACATGAAAGATAATAGTGCCAATGGTAGAGGTGATGGTGTCTTTAAAGGAGCATATCATAAATAGGTTATTATGCATACAGTTAGAAGGAATATGCATTTGATTGTAAGCATGGGAGGAGATGATTTTAATACTAGCACCACCATCAATCATGATGTGTTGTATGTGTATGTTATCGATATAGATAGAAATGAATAGGGCAGGATCAGGGTCATCTAACTGGAGAGGTACAATCTCCTCTTCAGAGAAGTTGAGGGTGGCGACGTGAGGAGGGGTTGTGGGGGTAGAAGGAGGAGATGATTTTATTAGCGAGGCCACATGGTGAGGGGTGATAATCGAGGCCACTAGTGTGGGGTCATTGTAGAACTTAAATGGATTGTAAAATCTTGATAAGGGTTGTTACGTGGGATTCAGAAGTCTAGATGAGATCATACAAAGACATCTTTAAAGGAGACTGATGTAATTATTTTATCATTGTATGATGGGTGACCCCATCATAGATAGGGTATGTAGGTCTGCATGGATGGTGATTTTGGGAGTGGGTGTAGATGGTATATTAGGTATAGGGTTGGTTGATGGGATAGTTGCTTTTTCTTTTCCTTTTTCTTTCTGAGTGTAGGTAGCAACATGAACCATGTTAATATGAGGGGAGGTGGATGGAGAGGGTGTGTCATAAAAGGTATAATGGCATGAGGGGAAAAATCCTAGCGATGGATAAGAGCCTTGTGAAATGAGTAGGGCACATTGACATTTGGGTGGTGGTTTGGCCAACTCTCTAATACGAGACCATGTTGATCTCAAATTTTGGAGGTGGGAAAAATGGTTTTCGGGAGGAGATATTGATCAACGAATGGATAAAGAATGATAATGTATGGTGACATGTGAAGGTGGAACATGGTCCTCATCAAGAAGGTCATCATCATCAAAATTTTGTTCAGGAGGACAAATTTGAAGAAGAACAGTCTTCAGAGCCTTACAATTTTCAACATCATGTCCTGACACACGATGATAGGAAAAAATATTGGTTTCATCAAACACTTTTGGTTTGGGTTTGAGAGGATCATAAGGTTGAAGCGGTGGTAATGTGATGATGAAATTCTCTAAGATATTGGTTAAAATGTTGGCATAGGACCTGCTAATGGATTGCAATGGGAGGTGAGTATGGGTTTGGGTACAGTGTGGCTGATTGTGAAGGAAGAGGATTTATAGGAGGGGGAATGGGTTGGTCTACTAGTTTGGTATGTGGAGTGGTCTTAGGTCTTGCTAGCATCTGTTTGGGTAAAGGTGGGGTAGAAGATCTAGCGATGGAAGGTTTGGTTGGTTTGACTACCTTATTGGAGGGTAATGGATCCTTAGCTTTGGGTTGCACCTTCTTGGGTAAGGGTGACACAAGACTATGAGATGTAAAATGAAAAGAAGATGGTGGAAGAGGATGAGTTACCCATGGGGGTAACCGAGTTACAATGGAGGTGGTTGGTAGAGGTTGGGTAGGCAGCATTGGTTTAAGTAATATTGGTAAGGTTGGGGTTATAGTAACTGGTGGAGGTATGGGTGGTAAGAATCTTATGAATGGAGGTGAGGGTGCTTTTTTTTTGGGTGAATGGGATGTAACAAAGGGTCATGATGAAGTAATAAGCTGCTTAGCCTTTAACTAACCTTGGGTATGATATTTTTAGGTTAAGGTTGATGGATCATGCCTTAGGATGGATGAAAGGGGGATGTTGACAAGGTGTGATAAAGGCGAGACCGGTGTACGTTGCATAGAGGGTTGGGTTTTATTTTCGGTGGGGGATAATGCTACTACGTGAAGTTGGAAGATGCAGCTAGGTCCAATCTGACAGGTGGGTGAGTAAGGCTTGATGTCGACATAACACCCAAAGTAGTGATGGGTCTTGATATAGGTGGGGGGATAAGTGTGGGTAAGGTTTTAGGTTTGGGAATAGTTGTAGTGATGGGTAGAAGTTTGGATGGAGGTAGGGATGATGAAGAGGAAGTTGTTTTAATTGGCATGGTTAATGTATTTTGGTTTTCAAAAATACCTTTGGGTAGATCGTTGAAGTATATTCAGGAAAAATTTGTGTTTGGGTCTAAACAGAGAGCCGAAGACATCCCCAGAGCATGAAATGATCAACATAATACAAACAATCAACCAACCGTGAAAATAGGATTACTGAATAAGATGATGGAGTGGGTTGGGTAGCAATCCCTATAAAATATGTCTATGAAACAGAGAATCGGATGGCCTTGGATTCTATAGGTAAAAGAGTTGAGATCATGTCAATCGGGTTCTAGGATGCTAGGGGAGAACTATCCCCAACATGTAGTGACATGTTTGAATTATCTCCCATGGGTAGGAGAGACAATAGGTCAAGTTAGGTAGTCTTCTCTCTCGGTGGAGGAGAAGATGATGATATTTCTCTTATGGATGGGAGAATAAAAATGTTGATGGTGCAGAAGGTTGGGAAGCAGATGATGACACGACATCGGTAGAAAGTGTGGTTTCCTCTGTGAGGGAAAGGGGAGATGAGGGGGACTCCTCTATTGGTGGAGGAGTTCATGCCAATATTTCCTCAATAGATGAAGTAGGTAGGTTTTGAGGAACAATTGGCATGGTATCAAAAATTACATGAGCCTCTTGGACGTTGTTGTCACTAGATGAAGGTTAGCTATTTTGATCAGATGATGGTTTATAATTAGGGAAAAAAATTTAAAGATGTGCAAATTTTGATTTGGTGGTGTGTTTGGGTTGTCTACAACAAGGTATCCATTATCTATCATTTCTTGAACAATGTTTTTGAAAGTTATGTAGTTACATTACTCGTGTCCTTTAATGTGATGGTAATTACAGTAGTCACGCTCTTTATACCGGTGGGCATAGGACGAGCGGCATCGAAACTCGTATGAGGTTTTATGGGTGGAAGTGTAATGGTTCCAACTTTAGGAATTTTTCCAAGACCAAAGAATATGGCTCTTCGATCTAAGTATACTTCTACTCTTGCCGAGCTAAAAAGCCTAAACAAAAAAATATTGGAAGAAGGTTGAGCTTGATCGAAGGATGAGGTGGACCCTCGTTGAGGTATATCATGTTGGCCAATCCTTTGGGATTTGAATACTTATTTTGGGGTTTTGAATATTAATAAGAATTTTTGCATTTGAATGGGGTGTTATTGTTCCGTAATTGGATTTTCTTTTCTTCAATGGCACAAATTCTGAGTTTTTAGGCCATGGTGAATGTTTCATTAAAGGTTTGAAACGTTTATACTTACAGAGTTGGTGAGATGTTTCTAGAACAAGCTCTAGTGAACAACTCAATAAGTTCAATCTAGGGTAGTTGGAATGTCAATTGGTTAATAAGACTTTGCTAGCGGAAAATGAAATCATGATAGATTCATCTTTGTATTTTCAGGTTGAACAGAGATCGGTCAAGGTGACCCTCTTGATAACATTGATTGAAAAATGATCTAGGAAAGCTTGGGCTACTTGATTAAAGGAATAAATGGAATGTCTAGGTAGTCCACTATACCAATCTAATGTTGGTCATGTCAAGGACATAGGGAAATTTTGTAGGAGTAAAGTGTCCTCGTGGATGATTAGGTAACACCCATGTTTGAATGACCGCAAGTGTTGTTGCGGGTCTTCTTTACTATTGAAGCGATTGAATTTAGGAATTTTCCAATGCATTGGGTAAGGATGAATGGGAATAGATGGATGGATAGGATCATTACATTTTTCATCATATGTTAAAGAATTACGGGATTCATAAACAAATGATTATAAGGTCTACATTTTCTCCATTATCATTTTAGTGAGGTCGTTAGTAGGTTGGGATGAATGGGTGCCCCCTATAGAAAAAGGGGTTGATAATGAATGTACGAGGTAGGTGGTATGTTGTTGTATGGTGGCACTGAGAATGAGAACTACATAGGAGGAATAGATGGGGGTGGCACATAACCAACATAAGCAATAGATGAGCCCAGGGGTTGTTGTTAGTATGTGTATGTAGGTGGGGTAGTCATAACAACTCTAGTGGCGATCGGGGTAAGGATTATGGGATAGAAAGGATGAGGTTTTTGAAAGGGGTGTTATTTTCGACATCGAGAGGTGGTTGCAATGTAATGGGTATGTGTGGAATGGAGGGTTACGATGAGGCTATACTTAAAGAGGCTATCAAAGGGATAATCGATGTTGCAAGTGGAATCGATGACATATATGCGATAGTTTTAGTGGTTATGGGATTTATCCGAGACACCACGAGGTAATGAAGTGGATGATGGTAGTGCTTAAATAGTGCTACCTAATGTAAAAGTGGGGGCTAGAGAAGGGGGATAGATATGGGCATGTCGTATATTAACTATCCTGAGGAATTCAGGTGGAAGAATGAGTAAGGTAGTATCTTGTAGGGTCACGTGATTTTGGTCGAGGAATCTTGCAAACTCCTCATCGCCGGTAGTGATGGGGATAATTTGAGTCAGATCCATAGGTGACAGAATGGATGGTAGTGATGGACTAGGTGGGAGTGGCTAATGGCTAGCATGAAATACAAGGGCGTTAGTTTGGCTACGAGTCAACACCATGTGAATCAACGTAAATAAGGTGAACTTTACTCTATAAATGACATAGGGGAAAGAGATGGGACAAAATAGATTTTGAGAGGAAAATTGGGTAAATATTTTGATAAAAATCAAAACAGTGTGACCGATCTTTGGTTGTAATAATCTATGTCGATTAAGGTGTGACTGATTTCAGTCATAAGATGATTGATGACGATTCTTATTAAGAATATTTTTAAGGAAATAAATCGAAATGGTGACTGTTAGATAGGAGACTGTATTAGAGGACTATGATCAAAATATAGAGAGTATGGTGACACACAAAAAAATTTAGACAAAAAGAAGGTGAGATGAGTGTTCTTTGGGTAAATTGACCAACAAAACAAGGAACCGATGTCGGCTAGATAAAGATGCCCGTCGATGTAAACCGATGGTGGTGGTCATAGATTCGGTGCCGATTCTTGTGAAATATGAAGAATGAAGAAAAATGAGGTGTTGTGAATTTAGATTGTATGAAGAATCAACCCAGAAGCCTGGGTATGATAGGATGATGCCCTAACACACTCAGAGAAAGTCAAAATACTCTAACTATGATGGCAGAGCGTGAAAGGAAAAATAAATATGAAGAAAACGTATCCTCTCACCTCAAAATACAAGTCAAGCACAAAGCTATGAAAACACACATTCTTAAAAGTGAATTTTATATTTTTTGTAGCTTATGATATTTATTACTTGACACACGAATTCGAGAATAGAGTTTTTAGTTGGGAAGGCGTCCTACAAAAAAATAAATCTAAAGGGTGAGGTTTCAGGTTATGTTATGGTGGGGGCGGTCCTTCCTCTGATGGGGTACTAGATAGAGATAACTAGCTAGGGATTACTTGTCAATCCTCTGATCATGTGATCGTTGACAGGCATTCCTAGGTAAGATGTCGTTTAAGAAGGTGTGTATATTCAAATTTTTCTGTAGTTTGGCAAGAGAGAGAGAGAATGTGCTTTCTACGATTCTTTTATGTCAACCATCAGCTGGGCATGACTTCTAACATATAGGTTTCCCTCAATTTTATTGTGAGCTAAATGCAACATACAAGAAATGCAATGTGAGTGTTTTAAACCCAAATCAAAGTGTGATGTTCGATGTTACAAATAATGAATAGGAAGAGAGATGCTCTTTCACTAATGCAATACTAATGAAAGAAAAGAAGTGTTCTTTTTATAGCACCAAAACACGATTTCTTTGAGACAATAGAAAGAGAGGAAGATTCTAGAGAAGGAGATTAATGTAGAAGCCTTTTAGAAGGGAAACAAACATACAACTTTTTCCTAGGAATGAATAAGATGCAAAGAACCCCAAATGGGTCCCACCGGGCATGCCAAAATGTTTCAACAATTTTTTTTAAGTTTTTAGATGAAAAAGGTAAGGGTGCGGGAAAAGGGGGAATACCTATTGTGATGGTTGGTTTGAAGGTTATGCATGCATCACAAATTCTAGATCCAATGATGACTATGAGAGCTTCCTTTTGGATAGGAGGAACTACCTAGAATAGAAAACAAGACCACAAAAGAGAGTTAAACAATATATGGCAGTGGACTACCTAGTGTGTGCTAGATCCGAGAAGTACGATACTTCCTAGATGGTTTCAATCCACTATTTAATATAACTTAATGCAAGAAATAATGTAAGTAAACAAATTCCTATTGTAGTTGATATGATTTAGGTATCTCATTCAAATACAATAAGAAAATCTAATATAACAGGCTAGGTTATAATCGGATCGGAGGTGGGGTAGTTGGTCAGGGTTCTAGTACTGGTTAGGGTCAAATTCTGGGTCACTTAGGTTACTTGGGTGAAGATTCTTAGGTTCTATTATTGGTAGGATGGCCAAACACGAGACCAACTTTTGTCATATGTGACCGATGATGGTTTAGAGGGAACCAATGATGGTCATGTGTAACCAGACATCGTGCACGGTTGAGATGATAAGAACTCAATAAGATCTTATTTTTGAAATTGTTCCAGGGCTAGACACGAGAGATGAAAAGGGGAATGGTGAGGTCTGTGGGGATCTTAGGAACACTCAAATATGTATAAAGGTCATGTATAGATTATCTAATGGTATGGTGGTGAAGGGTTGAATTTGCAAGAAAGTGAATAGTGGAGGAATGGAGATGCTAATAGAAAAAATGATAACAGAGATGACAAAAACCTTTAAAACAAAACAAGGATGGAATGACATAGGTGATAAACACACTTACTGATGTTGCAAGATCAATGGCTTGGTGGTGGTGATTATTGATCAGTGGGATGGAGCTTGTAGCCGTGGTGGTGCTTCTAGGAATGCTACCATGAGATTGATATATTTGGATCTATTTTGATCTTTGGCTATGGCTGCTTGAATGTGTGAAATATCTCTGGTTCTTACTTGCATGCAAATCTCCTTTTTCTCCGAAAAAATTGATAATTTGGCCAACCCCTCAAAAAAGGTTATGAAAATGGTTATATGGTAATTGACGACGTTTCCTGGTTGACCGGCATCATTTTCGGGATGACCGGCATTGTTTAAGGTGGGATTTCCTAGGTTTACTAAAAATGATAGATCTTGAAATGATTTGGGCAACGTATATCCATTTTTCATGGATCAAAATGGACATTGTCTTTTTATGAGTGGGAATGTGGTTAGAGGAATAATAGTTATTGATTTTTAGGGTTGAACTAAGTCTTAGTTAGTTATGGTGAGTAGATAGATACTAAAAATAGGTTTATAATGAGGTTTCTAGGTGAGGTGGTGGGGTGAGGTGTCTAGGTAAGGTGGAAATTGGTTTAATTAAGATAATTAAATAATGAATAAAATGAGGATGATTATTAATTTAATTAAAGTGATTAAATTAATATTAATGTGTGATGTAAGTGTCATGGTTAGGTAAAAGTGTTTAAGTTAGCTATTCGAAAGGGGACCAAGGGAAGTGTGACCCTATTTTGGTGTCTACATCCACGTCATCTACCACTAGCTCAACATGGCCCTCATCCACCTTACCAATTGTGGTGTCTCACCTGGATCCCATGTCCTCTATAACTACTACACCAATAATATTTATCACATCCGTGGTGTTGACCATTCCTTCACCAACTTCCTTAAGAATGGCCCCATTTGCACCCTTTTCCTCATATATATACCAATTGGATCATAACCACCCATGGTGTCGGCAACCCACACCCCATTCAAAAGCCTCTTCCTTTTCATAACATAGTCTCTACAACCAATTACTATGAGAGTCGTTATGAATACCTAACTGTTTACACATCACCAACAACCCCCAATCTTGTCTATCACTTATTCAAGATATCTTCCACCCACATCTATTCCCCCTTCATAGTTTTCATATTTGGCACCCCCATATATTGGGATTTCATCCACATCATACACCCATCATCAACCTCCCTTTACTACAGGAGGCACCCATTCCTCACAACCCACCAATGACCTCATTAGGATGATGATGGAAAAGATGCAAACATTAGAAGCATCAGTTTCTGGCTCTCACAACTCCTTAACTTATGAAAAAATATGTAATGAGACTATTCATCCATCTATCCGATTCTCTCATATCTTTTACATTTGGAAATTCCCAAGTTCACCCACTTCAACAATAAAGAATACCCACAACAATACTTGCAGTCGTTTAAACATGGGTGTTATCAAATTGCCCATGATGATGCTTTACTCCTACGGACATTCCCCATGTCCTTGGTTGAACCCACCTTATATTAGTATAGTGGTTTACCCAGACCTTCCATCTACTTGTTTAACAAAGTAGCTCAAGCATCCTTGGACCACTTCTCAATCAATGTCGTCAAAAATTCACCATGACTAACCTATACTTGACACAACAATATGACGATGAATCTATCATAGATTTCATTGCTCGCTGAGCAAAGTCTTATCAAATAATTAACATTCTAGTTACCTAAATTTGAGATTATAGAGTTGTTCACTAGAGCTTGTGCCAGACACATCTCACCAAATCTGTAGGTACAAACCTTCTATAGCTTTGATGAAGCATTTACTATGATGCAAAGCTATAATTTCATGCCATTGAAGAAAATAAAATCCAATTACATAGCAAAAATTCCATGTTCAAGTCAAACAATGCTTCTTATTCTTCAAATCCCTATAACAATTATTCAAAAGCCAAAGGATTTGCCAATGCAATAGTTCTCAAAGCTGGTCCATCCCATGCATCTAATAAAGACAAACATCTCTCCAATATTTCTCTTGTTTAAACTTTTTAGTTACGAAAGGAACAACACAAATACACTCAAATCGGAGAGCCCTATTATTCAGTCTTGGAAAAGCTTCTTAAGGTGAAGCCATTACACTACCCCCATAAAACCTCATATTGGTTTCGATCCCACTCATCCTATGCCCACATGGTATAAGGAACATGAATTATTTTAATTATCATCACGTCAAAGGCCATAGTAATGGTAATTGCATAACTTTTAAGAACATTTTCTAGGAAATGTTAGATAATGGAGATCTCATCCTGGACAACCTGAATGCACCGAAAAATCAAAACTTGCATATATTTAATAATTTATTCCCTAACCATACACCATCATCTAATCAATATGGTGGACCTTTAGCTAATGAAAATAAATTCAGTGAAGTCCACGCTATTTTCAATATCATACCATTTGTTCCTCAATTTCCACCTATTCCGTCTATTGAATAAATTATTACATGAGCTGCTCCACCCATAGAGGAACATAACTCATCCACTCTTTCACCCACAGAGGATTCCTCTTCATCTCCCCCTTAACCCAAAGAGAATTCCATAACTTTTTTATAATTCGTCTCACCATCTACCTCGCAACCTACTTGAACAATCAATGGTATTAACTCTCCTACCCGTAGGAGAATCATCATCACTTTCTCCTCCACCGAAAGAGGAATATACCTCACCCCACCTACCATCTCTCCTACCCATAGGATATCCTTTAGACACACCACTACCTATTGGGGATAATTCCCCATTAACATTCTAGGATCCCATTTTTCTAGTCTCGGATATTTTCCCATAGAGATCCGAGGCTAACAAATTCCCTATCTCATAGACATATTTTATAGGGATTTACACTAAACCAAATACATCTCCTCTTACATCAATTCCATTTTCACGACTGACGATCATTTGGATTACGTTAATAATTCCATTCTTTGGGGATGTCTTCACTCCCCTTTTTACTCAAATGCAAATGTTGCCTACAAATACCTCCATAATCTATCCAAAGGTATTTCCAACAACCAAATCGACCCTGACCATGCCTATTGAAATGAATTCTTCATCATCACCTTTACCTACATTTGAACCATTACCCATGACTAAAACCATTCCTACACCTAAGAACCTACCCGCACCTACATCTTTGCCCATATCTAGACCTATCACTACCCTGGGTATCATGCCGACATCCAACCTTGTCCATCCACCCATCGAATTAGACTTATCCACACCTTCCCAAACCCACACCAAAAATATTCCTCCACCTAAAAGGAAGACCCAACCTTCTAGGATACATACACCAGTCTCACCCACCACACCTTTGTCACCTTCTTCCCTTTCATCCATCCTAGGACCTCACCCATCAACCTTGGCCAAACAACCCCTACCTAAGGAAAATAAAAATCTAAGAAACCTACATCTTCATCATGATCCTTTGTTACACCCAATTTACCTACACAACAAACACCCTCACCCTCACCCGTACATTTCTTACCACCTATACCTCCACCAGCTACCATAACCCCAACATTACCTATGTGAATTCAACCCATACATTCCACCCGGCCTCCACCAACCACTTCCACCGCACCTCCATTGTCCCCATGGGTAACCCATCCTCTTCCACCATCTTTTTCCCTTTCTACATCACATACTCCCACCTCACCTTTACCCAAGAAGGTACAATCCAAGGAAAAAACCCACTACCCTCTAACAAGGTAGTTAAACCAACAACACCTTCTATTGCTAGTTCTTCTACCACACCTTTACCCAAGTAGATACCATCAAAGCCTCAGAAAATACCACCTACCAAACCATTGGTCAAACGTATTCCACATCCTATAACACCCTTTCACAAAAATCATCCACCCCTTTACCCAAACCCACACTCACTTCCCATTGTAATCCATTAGCGGCATCCTACACCAACATTTTAGCCAACCTCTTAGATACCTTGGTCATCACATTACCACCACTTAGACCTTATGACCCCCTCAAACCCAAACCAAAAGGGTTTGATGAAACTAAAATTTTTGCCTACCATCATGTGCCATGACATGATGTAGAGGGTTGTAAGGTGTCAAAATTGTTCTCCTGCAGCTTATATCCTCCTGAAGAAAAATTTGATGATGATGATCTTCTTAATGAGGACGTTGTTCCATATTCACTTATCACCATACATCCCTGCCCACTACCTATTCGGTGACCCACATCACCACCTCCATAATCCTTTTATCCACCTTCAAAATTTGAGATCAACATGGTCTATATTAGAGAGTTAGAAAAACCACCACCTAAATGGCGGTGTGGCCTACTCATCTCGCAAGGTTATTAACCCACGTAGGTTTTTGTCCATCATGTTGTTATAATACTCATGACATACCTTATCCATCTACCTCTTTCCACTAGATTAACATGATCCAAGTTTCCACTCGCACCCAAAAGGAAAAATGAAAATAAAAATCAACTAGCCCATTAACCAATCCCATTCCCAATACACCTTCTTCGCACCCGCACCCAAAATCACCATTCAAAGACCCACATACCCTAATTTTGATGGGTCACACATCATAGAATGATAAAATAATTACACCAATCACCTCTAAAAATTTCTTTGTATGATCTTGTCCAAACCTCTTAATCCCATCGAAAAGACCTCATGGGTTTTACCTAATGACCACACACTAGTAGCCTCCATTATCACCCCTCACCACTTGACATATCTTACTAAATCATCTCTTTCTTCTACCCCCATGCCCACTCATCAAGTAGCCACCCTCAATTTTTCTGATGAGGATATTGTACCTCTCTAATCGATGACCCCGATCCCACCTTTTCATCTCCATGTATATCAATAATATACGTGTATAATGCATTATGATTGATTTTGGTGCTAGCATCAACATCATATCCTCCCAAGTGTACAATCAAATACACATACCTTCAAATTACATGCATAATAACCCAGTTATGCTACTCTCATTCAATGACACTATCACTTCTAACCTTGGCACCATTATTTTTCACGTTTGTATGGGCCCTCGCACTATCCTGCATTGTTATATGTCTTAGAGGGGGAGTTCCAATATAATATTTTACTTGGCCAACCTTGGATTCACATCATGGGTTGTGTTCCTTCAACTTTACACTATTGTGTAAAATTTGAACATGAAGGACATAACTATACCATCTCAGCTGACTTGTCACCATTCAAAACCTATAACATGTTATACCGACCTAATGATGTCCTTGTACCAGTTAAGGCATCTACCATTGCCACCACTTCTCCTTCACCCACAACCCCATCCACCAATGTTGCCGCCACCTCTCCCACACCTAACTCTTCTATTCCTACTACTACCATAACCTTTGCTGACCCATCTACTTCCCAACCAACCGATACCCCTCCTACCCAATCACCTAGTAATTCATCTATTCCCGCTACCCACATATCTACTACTGATCCCTTAGAGGGTGTTTTTCAATGCCTCACTCTAGGGGAGTACCACCTCTATAATATAAACACATTCCTTACTCCGCAAGAGTATGGTAACCTACACAACATCCTTGTTATGACTATCACATAGGAGAGGTCTTCCCTTATGGTCCTCCCCACTTTTGCACTAACCTAACATATGGGAGACTTGATACTTCCACCTATTCAACTAAACCGCTATCCCAAACATGACCATTTTCATCTGATCTCCAATCTCTCACCAATCCTTCACCACTACATATGGAAATGCTTTGGATTTGGTTTTGGGAACAAGGTTGTCATCTTGTCATCCCGTATACCACCCATAAACACAAAAACCATGTTATGTTTGTGGAGCCTATTTTCATGTTAGAGTGTGGTACACCTTCTATGTGTTACACTCGGGTATTTTTATGGTGGTCCCGCTCACCGGTGAGTGGGTTAGAGGGGTTCGGGGGTGAAGCCCTTGAAGCAAATTTTCATGGGTGGTTTATTAACCCATGGGTAATGGGTAACTGTTATGGGTTGTTTTTGGGCCCATGGTTTTTCAGTACCCATTGTTTTGTAAAACCGCCTCTTTGCTACCCATAGGTTTATGGGACGGTTTTTTTGGCCCATTGTTTGATACCCATGGGTTTTTAAAACTAATTAAGCAGTTTTCTATTTATATGGTCTTATGCATATGATAGATATAGAATCAAATGTATTGCAAATGTGTTTTGAATTTGGGTGTGAATTCTGTAGAGTTTGTTGAGCATAGCTCCAAACAGATCTGGGTATTATATTGAGAGAGTGGAGGCTTGTAATAAAATATGAGCAAGTGATTCTTGGTGGACGTAGCCCAAATTTGGTGAACCACGTTAAATCTTATCTCTCTATGTTGTGTTATTTATTCTACACTTTTATTTGAGATCTGTAATATTTTTTGCATATTAGTTTCTACTGTTGCGATTCTGTAAGGGATTATTCCGCATGTTTTATCTCTTATTTCCTAATAGACCACAAAGGTATCGGCTTCACTAAACTATCCTCTAAGAAGGCCCATGTTGAACTCATTCAAGATGACAAACCTTCTCCACCTTGTTCACCAATGTCACCACCCTCACCCACGGAGTCTATGGATCTAGAATCCATTCCTCCTAACTTTTTTTTTCTATGAACACCATTTCCTTGGGACCTTTGACTTATCAATGTGATGGTGAGGCTCCCTCTTCTCTTCCATTCCTATATCCTTGACATGATCAATGATGATACACCATCCATTAATGTCATTCAATGTCAGGATGATGAGTCTATCCTCACCTACCTTGGTGTGGAAGATTCTTATATTCACTAGTCATTTCCTTCTGAGACGCAAACCATGTTAAATGAATCAACCATCAAAGTCAATATTAACACTTAAGATGACCTGCACATTCTAAAGATAGGTCAATATTTAGATGTTCTTTGAATAGGAAGCTTTTACTTCTTTCCTCTAGGATCATAGCAACTCTTTTTCTTTGTCCTATGATGATATGCACGGTATTGACCCAAAAGTTTGGTCCACAATATTGTAACCATACACGAAGCCAAACCCATAAAAAAGAAGCTATGGAAAGTGCATCCTCACATTTCCCTTCTTGTTAAAGAAGAACTTCAATGCCTTCTCTCGCTTCCTTCATCCTGCCCATTAACTATCCCCAATGGATTTCTAACATCATTCTTGTCAAAAAAGCAACATGGGTACTTCACATTTACATAGATTTCCACGACCTCAACTTAGCTTTCCCAAAATATGACTTTCCTCTACCAGGTATTGACCAGCTAGTTGATCTCACTACTGGTCATGAGATGTTATCACTCATGGACAATTTCTATGGTTATGAACAAATATTAGTCACCCTAGAAGATCAACAAAATCCCACCTTCATCACTCCTTGGGGACCTTCTCTGCTACCAATTCATACCTTTTGGCCTTAAAAACATCGAGTGCTACATATCAGTGGGCTATGAATTATATCTTCCATGACATAATGCATTGCATATTGGAAGATTACATAGATAACATTCTTGCCAAATCCAAACATTGGGCCAAACACATTACAATGTTTAAGGTCATCTTTGATTGCCTAATCAAGTATTGTGTTTTCCTTCAACCTAAGAAGTGTGTCTTTTCCATGCTCTTAGGAAACCTCCTTGTTTCATCCTTTCTTTGTATGGCATAGAAGTTGATCCATCTAAAATAAAGGCCATTCTCGAAATGCCTCCACCAAATAATATTAACCATATTCGTAGTTTACAAGGCAAATTTTAATCTATTCGTCATTTTATTCCGTAGCTTTCTAACGAATTCCAACCATTTCACAAAGCCTTTGATTCCTTAAAACAATACCTTCTCTAACCATCGGTGCTCATTCCTCTCAATGATGCCCAAACCTTTTACCTATACATTTATGCTACTGATCATTCCTTAGGTGACATTCTCTCTCATCATGACAAGCAACATAGAGAGCAAACGCTTTATTACATAAGTCATACAATTTTGGACTACGAGACTAGGTACACCTATAGACACTAAAATTAGGTCACACTCCCCTTTGGTCCCTCGACAAATAAACACCCTTCATCACATTAACCTAGCCATGGCCCCCTTCACCCCACTAATATTAATTTAATTAATTTAATTAAATTAATTCATTATCCTCACCATATTTATTATTTAAATATCTTAATTTAGATAATATCCACACATACACCTCACCTAGACACCTCATCAACCCAACTCGCCCTAAAACCTATTCTTAGTAAGGTGCAATAACTAACTAAGACTTACCCAAACCCTAAAAATCAATGCCTACATTCTCTCTAACCACATTCCCGCATGCTTACAAGATTCTTCTAGTCTAATCCACGGGTTAACGACATGAGATCCCAAAAATTAAGAGGATCTCCCTAGTTTAGTAAACCTAGGAAATCCTGCCTTGACCGATGCCGGTTACCCCTAACCATCGTTGATTAAGCCAGAACCACCATTGGTCACCTTTTAACTCCTAAAATAACCTTATTTTGGAGTTTAGAAAACATTACACATTTCAAAGAGACATCACATCTTCCAAGAACATATTTTAGCGAGATAATGCATGCAAGGAAGGAGATTAGGCATTTTCCCCTGCACAACCATCTAGCGCTCACCCCAGCAAGGATTTGATCGAACCAAGCAAAAATGAATACACATGCAGCCCATGCAGAAGCTTTCCTATGATTGGTGATTATCTGTAGTCTTCGATCTCTTACCAGCATATTCATCCCTCACTCATAAGTTCCCAGGACTAGAATCCAAGTAAGTGGAATGTTGTATTCCTCTTGTTCATTTCATTTAATCATTACATTATCACCCTATTGTTCTCTTGGCCACCTATAGAACTCATTAATACTCACCCCTCCATATACCCATTAAAACCTCATCAAATCCCACCCAAACCACCTAATACCTCATTCTCGACCAACCAAAGTCCTTTGTGCAATCACAAAGGAGACCCAAAACTCATTTTGTAGCATTCCTAGTTTTCCACAATAACTGGCACCGATTACACCCAACCACCATTGGTCACCCTTAACCAGCATTGGTCTCTGTATTTTCTCATACAACCTAGAATAGTGACCTATCCACCTAATTCCACATCACCCTTATTCACTTGTGATTTTCCTGAGACCTCTGTTAGACCTACAGAGACCCAGAACTAGTTACTTGGCCTTTGGATCTTAGTTTAACCTAGCCTCATTAAATTAGATCTTTCTTATTGTGTTCCAAGTGAGATACCTAAATCATTTCAAACTATAATAGGATTTATTTTACTACTCGCATTAAAAAAATTTAAACAAAGGATTGACACCATTTAGGGAGTATCACACTTCCCGGATCTAGCACACACTAGGCAGTTCACTACATATATTGTTTAACTCTTTCTGGTGGTCTTGCTTTTCATTACAGGTAGTTCCTCCTAGCCAAAAGGAAGCTCTCACGATCAGCTGTGGATTCAAAAGTCATATACGTGCAACAACTCATCAACCAACATGTCAACGAGGTATTCCTCCTATGCATGTTACCCTATTTATTTTGTCCACTAAACTTCATCATTACCTACTCAATCAAAAACCTTTTTCATCACCAATACTGACCCCTTACATTACATGTACACCAAACCCTACCAACATCAATGTGCTACGCATTGGCTCATGCTTCTCACCAACCTTGACCTCGAATTCATCCATAAAAAATCTATCAAGGGCCAAACCATCATTGACCAACTTGTAGACACACCCCTCTCTGGAAATCAATCCTCTAACTTTGATTTCTCGGACGAATCCATTGCTACCCTCTCTTTAGATGATACTATTTACCAAATGACCTTATTCTTTGATGGTTCAAAATGTCAGTGTGGGGGTGGTGCAGGCATTATCCTAATTCCTCTTAATGGTGAATATATGCATATATATTTCAAACTAGATTTTAATTATACTAACAATATCCCCGAATATGAAGTACTCATACTAGGTCTCCAAACCACCATCACCTTCAATGTGAAATAAATTAATATCTTTGGTGATTCCCAACTGTTTGCAAAATAGGTCAATGGTATATATCATTTTTGTAAAAATAATCCAAAATTATAAACACCATGTCGACATACTTCTCGAATACCTTTGATCATTACGAAACTTCAAACTACCCCACATTTTACTAATAAATTTGTAGATACCATGGCCTTTCGGATTCTCAAATACTGCTTCACTGCCGACTCTAAAATATTTGTCACAATACAAAGGTTGTATCACCTTCTTATTTATCTCGATTTATCAACTCCATCGAACCGTTGCACCGACCAATGTGACCTTTGGTATGATTAGTTTTATACTACCTTTCCCTTTCTATTATGCCTCTCTATCTTACTCGTAATGGACAACGTGCCTTTCTCAAAAGTTTCTCTTGCTATGTCATCATGGGTGGTCTTATTTATAAACATGGCTTTGACAATGTATTCTCTTACAATGCCTTATAAGTTCTAAGATTCCTTATACCATCAAGGAAGTTCACGATGGAATTTGTGGAGGTCACTTTAGTGGCCTAGCTGTCACTAAACACATCCTTTTCCTAGGCTATTATTAGCCCACCCTCAACCATGACTATTGTGACTATGTCAAATGTTGTGTGAAATTCTAGCAACATGCTAATATTCATCACACACCTAGTCATACCTTATAGGTCATGTGAGACCTTTGGCCTTTCTCTCAATAGGGTTTGGATCTTGTCAGAGAGATCAATTCTCATTCTTCACAACACCATCAATAGATTATAACCACTACTAAATACTACATTAAATGGTTACAATCCATCTCCCTCATCTCTACAAAATATGAGAAAATTTGTGAATTCATCAACCATCATATTATGTGTCGCTTTGGTGTACATTACCGCCTCATCACTAATAACGGAAAATAGTTTAAAAATAAAACCCTATAAAAAATTTGTGACACCTTTGGCATTCAACTCAGTTTCTCTTCACCTTACTACCCAAAATAAATGGCCAAGTAGAATCAACCAATAAAACCTTGAAAAAAATCTTATGAAAGTAGTTGACGATACTGGAAAGGATTGGCATATGCACATTGATTTATCCTTGTGGGCTTACCGTACTAGTATTCACACTTTAACTACTATTAAATATTTCTCTACGGTCTACGGTACCAAGGCTATCTTGCCTCTTGAAGTCCAGATTCCATCTCTTTATATCTCACTCCAAGACATGCTCAATGATGATGAATTTCACCAGGACCATTTGGCACAACTTGAGTTATTAGATGAACGTCATCTTAATGCTCTTGATCATCTCCAAATATACCAAAAATGTATCAAACATGCCTACGAAAAATGTGTCCATGAGAAAAACTTCCAATTCGGTAACCTCATCCTGAAGGAAAATCAACATGCAACTAAAGAGGAAAATGGGGAAAATTTGCTCCTAATTGGCTTAGACCCTATATCATTACTCATACCTATGGATCATTTGCTTATCATTTGTATTCACTTAAAGGTAAATGCAAACTGAGCCCCTCAATGCCTTGCAAATTAGACCCTTCTTCTATTGAATCTAGTCCTATATCACCTCTTGTCTATTAAATGATCTCCCCTTGAGCATCGCCGCCTTCCATTTTACCTATTTCCGATGGTCAACGACTAAAAAAATCATGTGATTACTCATCACCTTTCAGCCTTATCTTCAATATGAGTACCATGACTCTACTCATGGCATGATTTTCATGGATACTTTTCATTTTTTTCAAGATGGAATCTCATGGTCATTCATCACTTGAAACCATCTCTTTCATAGTTAACCTCTATGTGATGATTTTTGTCTTCTAAACAAGAGCCTAATCTTCCTCTATAGTCTTTTCCATGACTTAAACATCCAAAAAGCAAAATAATTTCAAAAGCAAAATGGGATTCAACTCCTTGAGTCAAACTTCTAGCAAAGAGATGACTCCCTCAAAAGGGACATCTCTTCTCTCTATCTCACCACTATAAATAGACTACTCCCTCAAAGTACAACTATATAAACCTAGGCATATTGCACATAGTCCATCATAAAAGGGACTATTCTTGCAAAAATAAAATAAAATATGTAGAAGCTTCCTGCATATATCAACTTCACGAAGAACTCAAGGATATAATCTACTCATCCCACATAGAATTCCCACATTGATCGATCTATAAAAATGAAAGCAAAAAGAGAAACATATAACCTTTTTGTCATGGAATTTCCTATTTTGATCTTGGGTATCATGCCAAGTAGGCTTGTTGGCTCACACTAGGTTACACTAAGACCAACTATTTTTGACTCGAGTGCCTCTTTACCCTAATTTCATTATTTCACAAGGGAATTTCTACAAATTTGACATTTTGCGATCATGTGACTTTCTTCAAGCTTAGCATAGTTAGTCATACAAGGCCTTTTAGGGTCTTATGTTCATAAGCCCACCTTTGGTATGGTAGAATTGTTATGGTTCTTCCAATTAGGCAGCTCTTTTAGTCACCTCTTACCCTTCACCTTCTTCATTACTTGTTGATTCTCCTATATAGGATTAGATCATCGACACCTACATTTTAAGAATTCCTATTTCACCAACATCATGAAGTTGAACTGACCTAAAACTCAACCGTGCCTATAATCACCTAAACAAAACCATGCCTAGATGACCTACGCTCAAGATATGCCTAAAATATACTTGACCCATTCATCTATCCTCATCTTATTCTTCCCTAGCTTATGGGATAACTACATCGGCCTGAGGCCCCTTTTCACCAAGGCTATGTAGGCAGCACTCCGAGGGCATGGGGCCCTTAGAGGTTAGCTCGACCACTCTTTACCCTAACCATTTTCCCCACATATTTTCTATTAACATTCTACCATAATTAGTTTCCATTTTTCATAACACTTGGAAATTTACCACACATACATACCTACCATTTTATCACATCATAAAAACATCCAATCAATCATTTCACATTTCCATGATATCAAATATTTCAGAAATTTACAACATAACATACATATTCATCATCATTTATTTTTCCATGCTACCAAAACCAAAAACATGACCAAACCATGCCTACACCTAAACTCCACCATACCTATACCTGACTCAACCATGCCTAAGTGACCTAAACTCAACCATACAAAACTAACCTAAAATCCCACCATGCCTTACTCACCTAGACTCCACCATGCCTAAGTGACCTAAACTCAACCATGCCTAGGTGACCTAAACTCAACCATGCCTAAGTGACCTAAACTTAATCATACCTAACTGACCTAAAACTCCATTATGCCAAACTAAACTAGACTCCACCATGCCTAAATGACCTAGACTCAATTAGGCCTACATGACCTCAACTCAATTAGGCCTACATGACCTTGACTCAATCATGCCTAATTCACCTATTTTACATCAATACACAATAATAATGGAAATTAAAAAAATCTACATAATCCATTCAATAAACATCATCAACTATATAAATGGGAGATTCTATGTATCAATACATATATACATAGATATAAATAAATACCAAATATCTGAAACTCTCATATACATGCTCACCATCTTCTTCACTCAAACTGGTATAAAATCAAAATCTCAAAACTCTCATGTACATCCTCACCATATTCGACATGCAGGTCGGTATAAGATCAAACTCTCAAAAATCATGTACATCCTCACTATCTTTGGCTTGCAGGCCGGTATATATATCAAAATATGAAAAATAATAATCATACCAAGTGACTAATTGTCACCCCACCTAAGACCCTTAAGGCCAATCTCATCTGTCTCCTCCTCTCTTCCTATCTAGCACCTTGCCAACATCTCTCCACCCTCCATGGGTCTTGGTCTAGTCTCTTCCACACCCGCAACCGGTTCTAGACTTTGTGAACTCGTGGCCTCATCCCGACCTTGTCTTTATGATTTTTGGCCACCTATACTCTCTCCACTATGAGTGTGGGATCTCATCCTATCACTCAATGCATGATGTTCCATGTACCCTACATAGGAGGGGACATGTATCATGCGGTCATCAGGTGATCCTGGTAATACCGTGCCTCATTCAGGGCATCCCTAAACCTCACCATCGACACCATCTGAGGTGGTGCCATAATTCTCACACCAACCCGTGAGATTTTTTTCACGACAAGGCTGGCCTCAAACCTTGTACACTGTGTACCATGTCCTCCTCCCTATACCATGGGACCCTTTCTGCCACTTGCTATGCGTAATGAGAACCTACCCTTGAGGCTGTAGAGGTGTTTACGTTGTAACTTGGGCTGTATGGCCACACTTGAGCTTATGTAGTGGCCAACTGGCCCTATAACCCTATGAGTTGTGCCTGCAAGATATCTATCTTTCCTTCATCCTATGTAGGATCTTGACCCTATGCATGTAATTATACATGTGCACGGCTAGCAATCAAATCCCCTGTAGTGTAGTCACCTATTCGGTCAAGGTGGCTACCTCTTCTTGCATTGATGTCACTTGCACTACTAGTGTTGCCACTGTTCTTGTAGTGCATCTCTCTTCACTATCATGGTCACCAAAATGGGATTCCCTAGACGTGGTGGTGCTAATCGTAACTCTTCTTACCACCAGATTTTATATCCATCCGATGATACCCCTACATCATCTATCATGCCATCCATTGGTAACTCCTCTTGACCTGATTGGATCTATGGGGTGAGGTGGAGACAAAGGCCTCTCCACATCCTCCCACCGATATTGTGGAAATGGTGGTGGCACATCTGCGCTAGTCCAAAATACCATCGAACTCTATTTACTAGGATCATCTCATGCTCACTAGCACGTCTCCCATGTATCCATCACACCAGCTGCAGCCCTTGTAGCTCTCGCCTCATGCCTCGAATGCTAGAAAGCTGACATAAGGTCGTCATACTATGTCTCTCACATATAGTCCCTCTATCTCTTTCCTATAATGCACCACATCATGTAACACCTCTACTTCTCGTGACCGACCTCATGGGACCACCCATCGTAGGAATATTTCCCTTTGTCCCCCATGATGTCAATTTACTACCGAAATCCTCGTGGCTACACTACCACAATGTGCTCATAGGCCCAAAAATGTAACAAGAAGGTATAACACATGCCATATCGGTGCATCCTCTGATAGCCCCATAGCTCCTTGTATAGTCTGTACCAAATAAGCTAGTGCCCATACAAAGTAGACCCGCTCCTTGATCATGTCTCATAAAAATTTCATCGGACCCTTGGGAAAACTAATGCCCTCTGAATTAGGCAGTGCATAACACCCTACTATCACCATCATCAACATGGCTAGCCGCGTCTCCTATGGGTGTGTGGTATACATCACCCCATACACCAAGCTCACACTATGCTTGGTCAACTCACTAGCCATCTCCCTAAACACTCCAATCATCACCTCAAAGGCACCATCCGTAGATACACTATAAACTAGCTCCCTAATAATCGGCAGCAGAGAATCTTATAGACATCCTCCAGCATGATCGTCATCTCGCCGGTAGGAAGGTGGAAAGTGTTGGTCACTGCATCACATCTATCAATAAGAGTGACCATGAGACTAGGATCCCATTAGATCTGTCTGTACCACCTAACCCCGATCAACCCTACCTCCCACATGTGGGCCCACTCCTCCTCCATCACATTGTGCCTCAACTCCCCTAGTAGGGGTGGTACTCTATCTTACAAAGCATCAACTTCTATCATGCCTATAACCAATCAACTCAATAATTTTAGGGCCCAAATTCATTTTTTATCAACATAATTATACACCATGTTACCTTATATGCATTTGTGATGTTCCTACTTTATCCCCGACCTCTCATTTATCCCATTCCTACTTACCCAAACTTTGTACCCACCATGACCTAAGTCCCACCTATCCCCTACCTACATTTACCTACCATCACCTTCACCCACCTACTTTTCTCCCTCCTATATCGCTACTCCATTCATTTTTACCTATTTACCCTACCCTCTCTTTTCCACCCCATTCTCGCCCTCTACATCTAACCTATTTTGGCCCCATCACCTTTTCATAGTAACTAATGTCAATCACCTATGACTGACATCAATCACCCATGACTGACATCGGTCCCCTATGACTTCCATCGGTCATGTTTTTCCCCACCGATGCCACAAATGCCTAACCGACGTCGATCGACCCCAAACCGGCATCGGTCTCTAGTTCAGCCCCAAAGTCGAACCCCCATGGCCCTAAAATTCTAAAATTTCCTAAAAACAACCTAAACCCACCCAAACCTTACCCTAATTCATTTTTACCCCTATTTAGCCTACATTCCACCCTCCCCATACCCAAATTGGTTCATTTTACCCACATTTTCAAAATTTTAATTTTCCCCCATTTGTTCATTTTAACACCAAATTCAATTCAAAATACACAATAAGAGTGGGAACCTACCTCATCTCATTTCCCCCTCCTCGTTGGCACCTTCGGTCTACTGTGTATTGGTGGACTTTCTCCACTCCCTCCCACTACTACCATGTCTAAAATCGATCTCCCGATCCTCTGGTGAATCAACTCGTTCCACCCGATCATGTGGACCCATTTTCATTTCTCTAGTAACCACTCACCTCTCTCCTAATCAGCCTCAATTCACACATGATCTCATTTACTTCGATAACTTATTTGACTATTCTTCCTCCAGAGTCATTTTTCACCATGTTAAAATTCTCAAATGAGAACTTTTACCACGAGTTTTATGTTTTAACCCATCGACAGGTGAACTGATATTGGCCTAACCTAACCAACATTAGCTCCATGCCCTAGTGTACTGATATCAGTTCACATAGACCGTTATCAGTTTCACATGACCGATATTGGTCATGTTGCCTACACCCCATTTGGACTCCCCTCTCCATTTTTCCTACTCTAATGCCCTCATTTCCTCCCACCCAACCTTATTATCAGCTAGGGCATACTTTGGCCCTTGCCAATAACCCATTTACACCACCTTGCCTAATAGTCCATACCCCACTTTACCCCATATACCCCTCGAATTACCTATACCTTGGCATTTCTTGTGCCCTACCCTATATACCCCGATCTAAACCTATTTTTATGACCATTGAACTTGTGTACTAGTTATACCTTGTGATGTCATTACCTATGTTTTTTAGCCTTACAACCACACCTTGGCCTTATCTTTTCCCTAACCTATATACCTGACTTGAACCTAATTTTTATGAATGTTGGACTTATGTACTCACTATACCTTGGGATGTTGTTGCCCATGTTGTTTTATCCTAAAATCATACCTTTCCTATTTCCGCATCGTTTATCCCAACAAAACATACCTAAATGTTCCTACACCCAACCTATGTTTTTTTCCAAACCATATCCTATGCCTTGAATACCTGAATCACTTCACCCTTGTTTGGATAAACCTATCAACCTTGGACAATGTAGAGTTTGCAAGCTCTTCAACCTAGTACTATGTTGCAGTCTATATGTGTGCATGTGTTTGATTGACATTACCCAATTTTACCCTGGCCTATTACCTATTACTCGATTTCACCATTACCCATTCCCAATTTGACCCTGGCCTATTACTTATTACCCGAGTTGACCATCACCCTTTCCCAAAGTACCCATACTCTTCCCCACCTACCTTAACTTCCACCAACTACACATTTATCAAACCACTCACTGATTCCATATAACACCTCATCACGAGGGGGATCACCTTCACCCACACTTGGGGAAACCCCACTCTCACCCACACATGGGGCAATCACTTCCTATTTTTTTCAACATCGCTTACCAATACAAGCTACGTGACAAAAGGGGCAAAATGTAGACACCAAAATTAGGTCATACCACCCTTATAACCCCGTTAATTAAATTAACCATACCTTACATATTCATATCCCATAGTGCACATGATTAATTAAATTAATTACTTTAATTAATTTAATAAATATCCTCACTTGACCACCTCACCTAACCACATCACCTAGACACCTCATCATAGACCTATTCTTAGCATGTTTCTTTTAACTAAGACTCAATTTCTACTTACCATAACTAACTGAGACTTAGTCTAACCCTAAAATCAGATGCCTATTCTTTCTCTAATAGCATGCCCACTTATCTAAGTGCAAAATACCATTTTAGACACAAACCAATGGGTAGAACTAACCAAAAGATAGCCAAGATCTGCTATTCTAGCAAACCTAAGATTTTTATAGTATTCGACATTGGTTAACCCTAAATTGATTTCGATTAATGTAAACCATCTTCAATTACCATATATTCATTTTGGTAACCTTGTTCAAGACACTGGAAATTTCGAGAGGTGGACATTTTTGAGTTTTAGAAAAAGAGATATCTACATGCAAGCACGAACCGTAGTCTGCGTCCAGCATCTAGATGACCCTAGCCAAAGACCAAGAATGATATCAAGGTATTTTCATTCATGGTAAAATTCAAGGAAGCAATTTGTCATGATAATGATGACAAGTTTCATAGATCAACCATTACTATCCTCCACCAACTAGGCTTGCAAATACAAGTGTGTTCTAATCAACATCATTCTATACTTAGATTTTTATTTCTTTATCTCTATTTATTAGATCCTATTCTACTTTACATTCCACCATCCCCACCTTCCTCGTCAATCCACCCATCCAACAACCCACAACCCCTTTAGCCCCCATATCTAACTCTTAGACATTCCTGAGCCTTCTAGGCATTTTTACGAGCCTAACCATCCTTCTTCCATTCTCTGTGTAATCACAGAGAAGCTCCAAAACCAAGTTTATTTGATTTCCACCATTCAGCCCCTACGATGCCGGTCACCTTGACTGCGTTAGTTTCCCCTTCACTAGAATCGAGTCAACAGACCGACGTCGGTTATTATATCTTCTGAAATACTTTCACTAAGTTGACTTTATCACCCCTAAAACCTCACAAAAGCCTCACCCAAGATAGATACACTACCTAAAGCCACTCCACAGACCTCCCCATCTTGCTATGCAAACACAAAGAGAACTCGGACCCCTATTTCTGACATTTAACTATTCTACCCTTATCTATCCTAAATTGTCTTTAGTCATAGCTAAACTGTCACACTCGGTCTCTATGTCTCATAACCTAACTCAGGAAAACAAGATAATACCCACTCCCAAACTACTCAGAACCATTTGTGACCTTTACCAGACCTGTAGAGACTCAAAACTACCTACCCAACCTCCTGATCTAATCATAACCCTCCGAGTTATATTATATTTTCTTATTATATTTGAATGAGATACCTAAATCATATCAACTATAATAGGATGTTATTTTTTTATGTTATTTCTTACATTAAATTGTATTAAATAGTGGATTAACAACCATCTAGGAAGTATCACACTTCCTAGATCTAGCACATGCTAGGAATTCCACTGACATATATTGTTTAATATTCTTCTTGTGGTCTTTTTGTATTTATAGGTAGTTCCTCCTAGCCAAAAGGAAGTTCTTCATGGTCATCCTGGATCATAAATTACAAATGTGTGCACAAAATTTAACTGAATTTGTAAACAAGTATTCCTCCTTGGCCTATCACCCTCTATCTATTTCATAAATTTTATCAAGAATTCGGTGAAACACTCATCATCTGTAAAATCACCACATAGATCATATCCTCTCAAAATTATAATTTTTTTACTACTATTAAATTTGGGAATAAAACACACCAATTATTTATGTATCTAATAATTGTTGGAATAACAACCACTAAGAGTGTTGCTTATTATGTGTTAGTTGTTTCATTGATGGAAAAGGGTGTCATCGTTTTTATGAGTCTCCATATGGTATTTTTCAATGGTAAGGCATGAAGGTTGATTAGTGGTGTCGGGATTTGGTGAGTTCTAATAGGTCATGGAGCTTGGTTTTCTAGGCCAATTCATACTTTGAATTTTCCAAAGATGGTTGGATGTTTTCATGAGATCACACATGGTCATAGAGGTTTGTCATAGGTGTTAATGAATCAGCAAAGAGGTAAGCAAGGTCAATCCATGTGAATTCATGGTTGTGTTAGGTCATTCCAAACATATGCATAACCATGGTACATGCATAATGGTAAGGAGGTATGATATTTAGAGCTAATTAGTAAAGAAAAATAATGATAAAAACATGGTGGCATTAATACGAGAGGTGTATGATTATTTTCATGTCAAATATCGGAGGTATGATGCATGTTTGAGGTCCTCATGAAGCAAGCACGTGAGAAACAATAAGAAAACATGGGTAAATTACATTGGCTAGTGTGTTATAGATATATTTTAGATATGAGGTGAGTATGGATAGTTAGATCAAGCTTTCATGATGATTTATGATAATTTTTATGTCAAAGTGAAGAATGTTTTTGAAGATATACAAGTTTTGGAAAAACTAGGTAAGTTATAATGTATTATTGAAGAAAAAGTTAACCTTATGATGCTCATTGTGATATTTGTGCTTTACATGGGGACCAGATCCCTTTGGAATATCTTCTTAGGTCAGTTATGAAATTTCCAAAAATAATTAGATGGTTTGATCTTCGTGTTTTTATGAATGATCATTAAAAGGATATAATGGTTTAAAACCCGAGCTAAACCCTAGCTAAGAGTAATGTAGAGAAAAATAGGTATTCTAATTATATTTTGATTCCCTTTACAAATTTGGTGATTGGATGTTGTATAGGACTCTTCCATAGTTCCATTAATGTGCATTAGTGCTTATGACTGTATGTGGGCCCCACCGAAATGGATTATTTCTTAAGAATTTTGGTTTGTGGGAAAGTTATAAAAAAGGTGAAGAATAAATTGAAATTTTTAATCCCATAATTTTTTCTATTTCCATGATAGTTTTAGGTCATGGTTGAGGTGAGAAAGTGCAAATTGTTCCTATTTATGAAGATTAGTTTTTGGGCGCTTTAGAGTAGCTTTTCAATAAAAGTTAAATTACACGAGCTATATGGTGAGTTAGGAATTAATTAAATTTTTATTCTTCTTCTCATTAAAATATATTTCCATTGGTATATTAAACTTGTACTTTTGATATTGTATACAAAATTTATGATCCATTTTTATGGTAAAATCTAGAGGATGCTTGTTTTGAAAAGGTGTTAAGTAACTTCATGAGGTAAGATGATGCTTCTAAATGGCTCTGTTGGTTTCTCAAATGTGCACCCATGTCTCGGATCTTGAAAATGGTCAAGGTTTTTGAGACCACAATGCAACTACCCCCAAGTGGTGGGACCTTGTGCACTTGGGATGGATCTTTGGAGAAGGTCGGCTCCTCTATCTATTTCTATCAAGCTCGCTACTCCTAGTCCTAAAAGGGAAAACTAAGATAAGAATCCCAAGGGACCATGGAAATAAGGATAACATGAAGTAAATTACACTAAAAGGTGATAGCACCAGAAAGGAGGGGTGAAAACTATCTGTTCTTAGTGAAAATGATAGGGAATGCATGAAAGGAGGCTAGGCACGAGTAGCATAACACGATACACATTCACCAAATCACTCTCATGGAACACAAATAAGCATGGAATTATAGGGGAGTTGAAATAGCATAAAAGTAAATAATTCAAGAGAATAGGCAATAATAATGAATGCAAACATGTTATGATAGAGAATAGTCACAAAACAATGCTTCTATTACTTCCAGAAATGCACAAAACTATTACAATGATAAGGAGGTCGATATCCACATGCAAGAGCCAAACATAGAGGTATGCAACTCAAAATACAAAAATATGGAGTCCTTAGCAACATGCGTAAGGATCCAGAGTGTCCAACAACTTTACAATGAGCCCCAACCCTTTCTTTATAGATTCAAAGACAGAGGGAATAAGGAGAAAGAAGCGAGAAAACTAATTTGAAGCCTCGCTACAACCACCTCGAGATGCATTGAATCCTTCTTTAAAATATCAACCACTATCAATAAATTCCTCTCTCAAATCCAACCCAAAACTTTCATGTCTAGTTCCCTATCTACTTGGCATGTTGAAGAAGGAAGAACGGTGGATCGAATCGAATCAGATCTGGTGGTTGAAGAAATTTGATTCTACTTTGATGGAATGATATAATTTTTCCAACTTTTCACCAACCAAATCCTATTATTAATGATATTTTATGTTTCCATGGTGTGGATGGTATTGATACATTTCCAAAGTCTTCTCCCACCCAAATCTAAGTTTCCAGTCAAAAGATATGGCCATTTGAATATTTGGATCGTGGGCGTGTAATATTTTAAAGAGTTTGTCGTATCGGGTCCATGTGGCAGCCTCATGCACCTTGGAGATTCAGCCCCTGCCTTTGGTTTTGAAAATTCACTGGATTGACATGTTCCAGCTTCCATGAGCTCCTTAGGCTTCTTTGTATTTTTCCTTAGTCTCTTTGCTTAGCAGGGCCAAAATTCTGACCCTAGACACGTGGCAGCTTGGCGCTTGTTTAGAAACCCTTCCCCAATTTTTCTCTTGAATTAGCATCATGCTAACACTTGGAATCCTCCACTAGCATGTCTCAATGCTTTGACTATTCAACCTAACCTTATCTTTATAAAACCCGACACATGGAGGCTCTGCGCTCACATAGAAACCCACTCAGGATTTTTCCTTTGAAGGAGCATCGGGTTAACACATGGAATCTTCCGCAAACACTTCTATACTTATTCTATTTTTTTCCCATTCTTTCCTTTGGAGATATGCCAAGAAAACTATAAAGAAGGTGAAAGCACGGAGTGTGGGCATAAGGGAGAAGGTGCAAGGGCACGCTGGAAGAAAGATGTGTGGGGAAAGTAGAAAGAGGTGGATGAAAGTGTGCATGATGCGCGGGAGCGAGAAGCAAGTGCACAAAAGGGAAATAGAGTGGTGACACATGCACAGAAGAAATAAAATAGGGTGCATGAAGGAATTGAGTCTATGTAAGTGTGTAAGAGGAATGCCAGGGACTTAGTTAATTAGAAGGTAAGTTTTTAGAGGTGCACGCAAGGAGTGCACAACGAGATAGGAGAGAAAGCGGACATGCAGGAGGAAGGTGTGTAAGGGAAAATGGGAGGAGATAGAAGAATGCAAAGGGGAGCAAGATGTGTATGAAATTTATCCAAATCGCTAGGAGAGCTATTTCCCTAACAGATTCATGCTTGTTGAAGGTTTATGAGTGACTATAAATCATTTCTAAGGGTGTTCCATGATTTGGTTGATTGTGGGAAAAAAATTAGTGTGATGTAGCATATTGTGCTCAAGGTTAGTTCTTGAATCCTTGAAGGCTTAAGAAGCGGTATGTAGGAATGCAAAAGGAAGGCACAGTGGTGCGCACGGGAAATGAGGAAAATGGTGAGTGAAGAATACATGGTCAAGGTGTAACTATTATAAAGCAATATGTGAGGCACACATGAGAGCCATGGACTTGGCTGAAAGGAGGAAGTGTTAGGTGTGCGTGCAATGTGAAAAGCTAATAAGAAGAAGGCGGGTGCACCAGAGATGCATGCAAGGGAAGATTGGATCAAATAAAAAAGGAAAATGAAAGGGGAGAAGGGGAATTACATGGGAAAATACAACCAAGGGAATGTGCCAAGTGACCTCGAACATGCACAACCTTGTAATGAAGAGTTCAGGGCCAGAATATGTATACAAGTTGTCCAGATAACTAGGAGAGTTATTTGGATAATAGTTTTGGTGAATTTTGGGGCCATCTACCTGCTAGATGAAGAAGATCAATAGCCTAGAGCATTCATTGGGCATGGATTCTATTGTATAATCATGAAATTATTATTTATAACTTTGAATAACTGCCCCTAAAGTAACTTGAAGGATAATTCTTGACTCTATTTTGAATCGTGTAACTACTGAAAAAAGACCTACATCCTGGAAGCAACAAAAAGCACGCATACAGGAAGCACGCGAGAGGAAAAAAATATGTACAAACAAAAAATGTGCATGCGACATGCTTGGGGGAATTGAAACTACTCTACTATATACAATATGATGCAACAACCTCAATAGAAGGGTTTGAGATAGATCCAATTTACTAGGATTTGTAGTGTGCCTCCATCAACATGAGTTAAATTGAAAGAGTTAGCCTCTTTTCACAAACTAATGATGTATGTTCCACTCCAAAGTGCATAGAACTTTGAATGGAATCCTGGTTTGGCTATGTCAAGATCCCATTTCAAAACCAATTCCCCAAATTTGAAATCTTGAGGCTGGTCTTTCACAAAACCATTTCTTTGTTGTTTGTTGATGATGTTCTAGTCTGATCATGGAAAATTTTCTTAATTCTTAAAGATCAACTAGTTCTACCATTCATATTTCTCTTTGGTCTACGCCTTCGAATTCAATCTACTAGGAAAGTTTCAATGATCTCAACTCTAGTGTTAAAGGAAGGGTAACATCCTTACCTTAAACAAGATTGTAAGGAAAAGTTCTTATTGCCTTCTTAACTGTGATTTTAATTGTCAAGAGGATGTACGAGACCTTTGTATGCCATTTTCTTTGGCTGATGTTCATTGTATGCTTTATGATCCTGATCAAGTTCTTTCTTTTTTATTCTTCCATACCATTACCTTGAGGGTAATAGTTTGAATAAGTGTTTAGATAAATGCCTAAATCAGGGGCCCAATCATTGATTTTTGTCCCAAGGAATTATTTTTCATTATCAGAGATAATTGTTTGAGGAATGCCAAACCTTATGACTATACCTTTGAGAAAGTCAAGGATGACTAACTTGGTTTATTTCTTGAGCACAACAGCTTCACCATCCATCCGTGAAGTAGCCCATAAATGTTAGCACCTACTTGTGTCCAATGCTCGAAGATGGATTGATCATGCCTATGAATTTGAGACCACATTGTGGAAAAGGTTAAACTACCTAGATTGGTCGGAGGGGAAGCACTTTGCGCCAATCTCTTATTATCTAAAAAGAAAGCACATTCCTTACATTTTGTGACCCACTTGTGTTCATCTTCAAATAGGGTAGGCCAAAAGATTCCTCCTATTATAATATTCATTGCCATGGTTTTGGCAGAGAAGTGTCTACAAGAGATTCCATCTTGAAATTCTTCTAAAACTTCTTTAGTCTTTGTGTCATTGATACATATTAACAACATGCCATCCATGTTTTGTTTGAAGAGAAGACCATCAATCGAAACATAAGGGATAGATTGTAACCTCATATGTCTTCTCTTTACTTTGTTTAAACTAGCAAGGTATGTGCCCTCTGAAAGAAATGTGATCATATCCTTCATCTATTCATGGACTCCATGATCTATATTCTACTTAAGATCTACACACGGAGATCCTCATATAGAAATAATGAAGTCTCATATTCATTATGTGCATCTTTAACAAGATACTTGCAAAGCATGCCACCTCTTACTAGCTTTGTGGTTTTGATAGTCACATCATATTCCATGATTTATGTCACCCACTTGTGCTCTTTTCTCGCTAATTTTTGTTCCCATGATGAATTCTCTCGATATAAGAGTGGGAGACTAACACCTCAATATGATTTTTGGTGAGCATACTTTTGAATTTTTTCAGTGCATACATGATGGTGAAGACCTGCTTCTCTATGTGACTATATTTTAATTCATAATTCTTCAGTGTCTGGTTGAAGAAACCCATTGGTTGTTCCATTCCTTGTTCATTTTCTTGTGTAAGGAAAACAACAACACTTACGTCGATTACCATAAGCATAAATAATGAAATCCTTGGAATAATCCGGGTAGATGAGTGTTGGCCCACAAGAAATTTCTTGGTTGATTTTGTTGAATCTTTTTCTTCCTTCTACTGCTGTCTGTCTAAAGGCTATGTCCTTCTTGATCATCAAGAGGATGGGTCGAACCAATCATGTAAATTTAGGGATAAAACACCCAAAAAAATTGATCTTACCAAAGCAAGGCCTTTTTGTGCAGCAATAGGGAAAGAGCTAGGATAGTGGAAAAGCACTCGGGATCAATTACAATGTCATCCTTTGAAACCACATGGCCCAAAATCTTTCCACTGTGCCACTAAAAACTTACACTTCTTACGGTTAAGAGACACCCCATTCTTTCTACACCTCTCAAATAATTTCTTCAGTTCATCATATGAGCCATGCTTTGCTTTGAGAAGAGTGTTATATCATCAAAGTAAACCAATATGAACTCATTGATGTAACCTTTAAAGGAAATATCCATGGTACGTTGAAATGTGGTGCCCATGTTTGCTAGAACAAAGGGAATTTTTGATATGCATATGTTCCCCACGGGGTTGTAAATGTCAATTTGAATTGATCCTCTTCCTTGGCTAAGATCTAATTGAAACCTGAATATCCATTCAAAATTGAGAATATTTGTGTGTCAGCCACGATCTATAGAATCTTCTCCATTAAATGAAAAGGGTAATGATCTTTCAAAGATGCCTTGTTTAAATCTCTAAAATCTATGTAGATTCTAATTTCGGTGTTCTTTTGTGCACTTTGGAACTAGATTTGTGACCCAAGTAGAGTATTTGATGGGAAAAATATTTTTTCCTCAATTAGGTTAGATAATTCATTTCTCATGAGGGGATTTATTTTTGATTCATTGGTTGTTGCTTCTATCCGACAAGAGTGATATCGGGTCAAGGTCAATGGAGTGTTGATCAACACTTGGATTAAAACCTTTGAGGTCTTCATACTCCCATGATAATATATCATTGTATTTTTGATAGATAGAGATGAAGGCCTGATTTTCAACATGTGCACAAGTCTTGCTGAGAAACAACTCCTTTTCACGTGCAATAGTGACTGGGAACGTTCTTCTTGTGTGGTGCACATATACTTTTCTTCACCCTTGAACTCATCATCGGGGCTTAACATTTTATCTAAAGTGACCAAACCTTTAGGAAAATTGTTTGTCTTCAGCTATATTACTTGGTCAACATAGCTGTCATGCAAGTCAACTTGCATACTCAATTAAAATCAACTTCATTTTGGATGAACTAGAGGATTTGTGCATCATTGTCAAACACTTACCATCGAGTATTTTCTTTAGAATGGATGGTCTGATTACCATATTACTTTGTGTGTTAAGTGTTTCCTTTCATAAATTCCTCAACAAGAGAGAACTATGAACCAAGCATGGCCATTTGGTAAGTTCCTTCTTCATTTTCATGGCACCACCTATATATTTAGAGCATCAAATCTCTCAACGATGTCCCAAAATCTATGTTTATAAGCTTTGAGAATCTTATTCTTTGTCATGCACTTTTTGGTGACCTGATGGATAATCAATTATATGTCCCCAAAGATCTGTAGCACCTTAATCTTCTTCTTCTCAAAGAAATGAGAGGGCCATGCACCGTGCCTTTTACTCGCCACATTGTTAGAAAAGGTAAACTACAATCTATGTGCGAAGAAGAATTTCTCATCCTTAGGGGAAATGAGAACCACTCCTTCTCCCGTACCATTTTTTCTTCTGGATCCATCAAAGTATAACTTCCACGCACCAAGTTCAATTTGGTCTTTCTTGAGTGTGCTCGTTAGTACAACTTCTTCTTTGAGAATGTAGTAAGTACCAAACCCAATTTCATAAGATTCTAGTTCTTCAACATATGGATCAAATTTCTTGTGCCTCTCTGCCTATTCATCAAGTACTAGGTCAAGAATAGAGGGTGGAAGAGGCTACTCTTCAAGAACTGAAGCTTGTTCTTGGATTAGATAGTTGGCTTGGAGAGGGGATGGGACATATGAATCTACATGATAGGAAAATATAGGCTCATCTTGTATGGTAAACCGGGTACCATACCTTGTCTTGAGTAACAAATGAGACCAATAAGAAGACAAGTAACCACCCACTTTCAAAGTAAATTATCTTGATAGACATAGTGAAAATAAAGGAGGTAGGTTAATGATTGACACATTTGAGTTATTGTGAGGTTTGGGCATGCATGAAGGGTTAAATCAAGGTCCCTAATGAATCCTAAGGTTATAAAAGTTGAGCCATCAAGTTACAGGACTCCTTTAGACAAGAGGCTATACCTAAGACCTAAGACATCAACTATCTTCTTAGGCATGAAAAAATTACTAGCACCTAAGTCAATCATATAGTTATGGAAAAGATGTTTTCCTATGATCAAGGAAATATAGAAGGGTGGGGTTTTAAAAACTTTACTTACTTGTTTCTCCTCTTCTTAGTAGATGTTGATAAAAGCGCGTGAATTATGTATAGTTCGATCAAACGTGGTAGTTACACTAGAGATTTATGCAATAGGTCATGCTAAGATGGAATGGTTAGGTAATCCCACATTGCAACATTTATATTTGTCTTCTTCATCTAATCTACAATGCTAAATGAAAGGTCCCATGACTTGTGCATTTGGGGTAAAATGACATCCTTTCTTATAGGTGCAGAGGTAGAAGATTTTTCCAAAGTTAAGGATTAACCTACCAAAGGAGGGCTACGTGGTACTTCGAAGGAGCTTTGCATGGAGCCTCTTATGCAGGGACTTGAGTGTCTTTACTACTTGATACCTTAGTTGCAACTTAGATATGATCATGAGGGGTGACTTGATTCTCACTAGTAAATCATGGAATACTTTTGAGCATTCCATTTGGCATATCATGTTAAATGACCGTAACAAGGGTACTTCCTCTGGTGAAGTTAGAAAAATTCCTCAGTGGAGGAGGTGGTTGATGTACCATTGTAGGGAATGCAGGTTATCTATTTTTAGGAGTGGAAAGGGCACGATGCACTAGATATGGAGATGTGCACATGGGATTTATTTAATGAACTCTTCTTGGGGATAGCTAGAGGTATTCAAAAGAATCTTCATCTACTAAACTTCTTGTTGTATACACTCTTCTCATGAAAGTTGCTCCAGACTGCTAAAATAGAGATCTGGAATGGTAGGGAGTCACCAAATGTGTTGAAATGAGCCTCCAAAGGAATAAATACTAAGTCCACACACCAGAACTTAGCAATATGAAATTTAATATTTCATTGTTGGTCCCACCACCATTCTAGAAACTATTTGTTGTTCAAACATGCACTGTTTCTTGGATCGAGAAGGTTTGAGCTGTTTGAGACAAAAATGGAACCATCCCCACATTGTGGGACCTTGTGCACTTAGTAAAAATCTCTAGATAAGGCCAGTTCCTCTATCCATTTCTATTACTACTACTACTCCTAGTGCTAAAAGGAAAACTAAGCTAATTATGCCAAGGCACTAGGGATAGATGGATAATATGAAAGGAAACAACACCAAAAGGTGATAGCACCAGAAAATGAGGGATGAACACTATATGTTTTGAGAGAAAATGAAAGAAAATGTGTGAAAGAAGGCTAGACATGTGTAGCACAACTTAAAACATATTTACTAGATTAGTTTCATGGAACACAACTAAATAAATAACTCCAAGGGACATAGAGTGGCACAACGAGCACACAATGCAAAGGAAAATGCAAGAGGAAGGAATGCAAATAAGTTAAGACATACAATATTCACAAAAATATGCTTCATTACTTCCAAAATTCACAAAGTTATTTATAATGGCGAGAGGCCGATATCCACATGCAAGATCTAAATCCAAAGGTCTCAACTCAAAATATAGAAAATATAAAGTCCTTAGCGATATACGTAAGGATTCAAAGTATACAATGTTAATAATGAGCCCATATATTACATTTATAGATGAATCCATGTAAGAAGAAGAGAATGAGGGAAAATCAAAATTTGAAATACAACCACAAATAAGAAGCATTCAATGCCTACAAATCCACCTTTAAATTTGTCAAATACGTTTACCCAAGTGTGATTGGTGTGTTGGAGAAGGAAGGAGTGTGGATCATATAAAATTGGGTAGTTGAAGAAATCATATCTTCTCATTAATTCTCATAAATATGTTTTCCTATTTCTTACCTACTAGATCCACCAAGAATTTGAATTTAAATGTCTATCACTATAGCGTACATTAGCAGCTATCCGACAAGTCTAGGTGTACGCTAATTGGAGGTGTATATAAAAAGATACTATTGTCGAAGATGTCGAGTTGTCAAGTGAACACAAAACATGTGGTGCACTTTCAGTTGGCTAAAAGGGAAGCCAACTGCAAAAAAATTCATTTCTACCATGTGCCACTCATTGATTTGTTCTGAAGGATTCGGCACCTGTTGTATACGCGTGGATCGATTACATGTGGTACACTCAAGAATGTCAAAATGAAATGGCATAGAAAGGCATAAAGGAGGTCACAAAGATATCTGCATGAAATAAAATGGAGTGGGGAGAAGACAAAAGGAAGGCGCAGCAACACACACAGGAAATGAGGCAAACGGTGAGTGGAGAATGCATGGTCAAGGAGATACTATTATAAAATAATATACATGGTGTGCGAGAGGGCCAGGATCTTAGCTAAAAAGAGAAAGTGCTAGGCGTGTGTGTAGGGTGAAAATATTCTAGGAATAAGGCATACGTGTAGGAGATGCATGCAAGCAAAGAGTGGAACAAATAAGAAAGGAAAATGAAAGGGGAGAAGGGGAAGTGTGTGGGGAAATGCAACCAAGGGAATGTGCCAAGTGAAATTGAATGTGAACAACCTTGCAATGAAGAGCTCAGGGCCATAATATGTATATAAGTTGTCTAGATAACTAGGAGAGTTATTTGGAAAACAATACTTTTAGGTCTTGGAAGTGGAAGCAAGGGTGAAAACTAGTTGATTTTACAAAACTGGTTTCTAGGTAGCATGATTTGGAGAAGAGGAACGTAGTTGTGGTTTAAACCTATGGATGTTTCATGAGATATAAATTACATGGATGTGATATAAAGTTCATGAGGATTCCATATATCGGTTACATTCCATATTTGAGTCATTTTGGAGTGTGATTGAGGCCCAAAGGTAAAGACAAAGTACTAGAAACAACTGTTTAGTGAAGGATATGAGACTTTTAACTTATGTTATGAATTATTTGATTGGTCCAATAAAATTTGTGATCATGGTTGATATTTTTATGTTATATTACATGTGTGATGAATTTTGGGGCTTGAATAGTTCTCATTTTGGCATTAATGGTTCTAGCTTATCCTAGTGATGGGGTTTTGAGCCTATTTTGTGCAAGTTGAGTGGGTTTGGGACATATATGGGTCATATGGTAACATTGTAATGAATTTATTGGGATGTTATTAAGATGTGTTAGTTAAAATAAGGATTAAGGATAGACATCTCTTGTGTTTGAAGGAAGATAATCCTATAAAACAAGTGTTTTGGGTTCATTTTTGAAGTAGTGCTCTTGGAGAGAAATGTGTGACCAATATGTGAGAGTGTAACAAGTATGAATGCTTTATTTTAATGCTATATAATTATGTTATAGTTGAGGAGATATTGGTATCATGTGCACAATATTTTATAGCCAAGAAAATTCCAAGAAGAAGAAGATAAAGTGAGTTGAAGAAATTAGTTTTTATTATGATTGTGTGATTTGAATTATAGATCTCCACCAATTGTGAAAGAAAAAAATTTAGAGATCAATATCATCAAGTGTGTTAGTTGGTTCTTATTCATATGAGGGGGTTGTATCCTCCTTGTGGAGTTGGTTCTTCACCAAATTAGGGGTTGGTGCTCCTTCTAGGGCTGATGGTCCACTAAACTAAGGGCCGGTCCTTCATGTGAAGTTGGTGCTTCACTAAATTTATTTTTGTGAGTAATATAAAAAAATCAGTGGTTTTTCTTCCCCTTTAGGGTTTCCCACTTATATATGGAATTTATGTGTCTTCTTCTTTTCTTTATGTACTTGTGAATGGTTAATACACACCTAATGTGCACATATGGATATAAATGTTAAATGAATGAATGTAAGTGATGGTAAATGAAATGGAATTTTTTAGGAATTATTCACCTCCCATCTCATTCCATTTTTATTCAAAAATAGGTATCAAAGTAAGTCCTTGTAAACATTTTCTAACATCTTTAAGGAGATCCTTAAAATACAAATGGGTAAGTCAATTGATCTTTCGAGGAGACACTATGAGATTTATAATTATTTGGTATTTGTATTGCAAGATAAAATGAGTGATATGGAGAAATATCATGGTCTAGCCATCAAGGGTTTTGAATCTCAAGTGGAGAATATGGCTAAATTCCTAAAGGAGAAAGAAGACACATTTCCTAGGTATGAAGAGAGGTTAAAATATTTAGATTCTAAAATAGAATATGTATCCAATAGGTTGAAGATGTATGGGACATTAGAGAAGATATCTTAAGCTCTTGATGGGATTTTATAAGGTCAAAGAGCTACAAATGACAAGATTGGCATAGCGTTTAAGTGAAAACAAAAGGAAAGTGATGGTGAAGCTGGTCCAAGTTCTAAATTTGATGAGAAGGTAACCAAGAATATTTATTTGAAATTTTCTAACTCAGTTAGACAACATAATGCTATGAGGTATGGTAATTCCTTCAATTGATATTGTTTTTCAGTCATGATTTTTTCCATAGAGCTAGATATTACAAAATGAGGTCTCATTTAAATGGTGAATGTATCTTCAAAGGTGAATGTTTTTCATGTTATTAGTATGGTAATAGGGCCAATGATTATAGGTGGAATCTAAGTATATATGATCCAAGAAGGAAGAAGGATGTTTCTTTCTTTAATGTCAAAAATAAGGTCACATAGAAATACTATTCCTAAGAAAGAGGAGGTTAATCAATATGTCTAATTCTAAATAAATTGTCACAATATCTAATCCGGAGGTTAAGAAAATAAGGATGATACAAAATAAAAGGTTCTTAGTGTGAATATTGATCATATGAAGGTTTCCAAAGGATATTTTAGCTCAATCAATATGGGAGACAAATTCATCATGCCTAAGAAATATCTAGGAATCATGTTCACTTTATTGGAAGAATCAAGAGTTGAATAAGAGCATATATTTCTTAAATTCGTTCATATCCTATTCATGATAATATCAAGATGCTAAGCATGTGGGATAATTCAAGAGCTATAAGGTATGTAAATTGATATATCCATGTGGTATTGTATTCTTGTATTTAGTAGGTTTTTGTATTGTTGTGTAGGATATTTTTAATTACTATCTCAAAGTATGTGATTCCAGTTAGAGGTTTGATTTTGATGAAGTTTGAGTTTAAGTAAATGAATTTGCACAAGTTATCAATTTATTTGGATTTTTCAAAGAGTAGTCTATGCATTTTTGTATATGTATGTTCCTTGAAGCTTATTTTAAAAAACTAATTCTTCATCAATTCAAGGGTTGGTTTTCCAAAAGCTACAAGTTACTAAAAAGTAAAATTATTTGAAGTTTTTTCTAAGAAGTCTTGGTCAAATTAGTTCTAGGATCAGAATTACTCATCACTGAAATGTATATGCTAGTATACTATTATGTAGATCTATAAATAGTTTCTTACCTAATAAGGTGTTTCTTTGATAAAATAGAGTCATGTCGGAGAAATTTTGTCTCAACAATGTTGAGAATGGTTGTTATGTCTTGAAAATATGTATCATCAATGAAATATGAAAACTGGATAATATGCTCCAAGAGTGGTGGTGTTCTCTCCTATCAAGATTGTTTGATAGTCTATTCTTGTCAAGTTAATAACTTATTTTCTCATAGGACTGTGTATCAAGTTGTGATGTCTTAGTATTCTTATTCAAATTTATTTGGTTTGTATGTATTTTTATGCATGTATTAATTCTTTTAGGTGTATGGTCATTTTCATCAAGTTGAAGCAACACAATTATGCCATGAGTGATTCTAAGCTATGTACTCTTAGGTGTGGTCATAGAAAGTCAAAATTCTTAGTTTAATCTATGTCATTATTTGTGAAAGTGTAAGCATGTGAGTAAATATGTTGGTCACATGGAAGTTCTTTGTATATGTAACATGTCATCGGTATGGGTATTTTAAGGAGATTTTTGTATCTAAAGTTATAGGTTAATGTATGCCATACTAAGTTTTGTATTCATCATGTCAAGAGGTATGATATAAAATTTTTGCATTTGTTGGTGTTTTTATTCATGTCACATGACATTGATGGAAAAGGAAGATTGAAGTGTCATACATGTTGATGCCTTATCAATGGTGTTTAGTGGTCACAAGATGGTTTCTTCTACATTTAAGATGGTTTCATGGTGCTACAGTTTGGTAAGCATGCTTAGTGCCCACTGAAGGTATAAAGATATTTTAATTACCTCAAGTGGCCCATAGGTAAAAAAAAAAAGTGTTTCTAGGATGTGTAAAATCATCTAGGGTGAGTATCGGTCGGGTTTTGCAAGTCACAGTGAAACTAGCTCATTTAGGCCTAGTTCTAGAGCCTAAAAGGTGCAAGGGCTCAAATCATGCCATGAAAATCCTATGTAAGAATTTTATTATCATAATAAAACTTCCTATATCATGTAGGAGCATTTCCAAGGCTTAATTTATCCCTTGGAGGAAAAATTCAAGCTTTCACTAAAACTACCTTTGAGAACTAACATTGAAGTCATGGAAAAACGAGATTGGCCTAGACTGTACATGATCATTTATTAGAAACCAATGTATGTAACATGTGGAGGGATGATTTATGGTTCTCTATGTAAAGTTTCATCAAATTTTTAAGATAATTATGTAATTTATTCAATTTTTACCAAAACTGGGTTCTTGAAAAAGGAAAACTAAGCACCTTGTCTTCTTAGCATCCAAACAAAACTATCATTCCTGATTAAGATAAATTATATAAGGTATTTTTAAGATAACTCTAAGAATGATTTTTTCAAAAATTTAAGGTCAAAATGTGGAATAAGAAGAAATAACTCCTCATTTTTCTAATACGCTTCTTTCCTCTCCAAACCTCCTTAAATCAATAGGCGTGTAATAAGGTTATTTGTCAAAAAATCACTTTTTTATGTTGTTTCAACTGATTATGGTTTAATAAGTTTCTATTTAGGTCAAAATTATGCCATTGGTTCTCTTCAAGCATATCTTCTCCATAAAATTATAACTCATCTCTTACTGAAAGTTGTGTTCATTTAGTCATGGTCCTTGAAAGGTACAATCATGGTGGTTAAGTAAAAATATAATGCTGAGATGGAAAATTATCATAATCATCTTCTATATGTCAATTTTGAGTTGATGAAACTCTTGGTATGTTCTTGTCATGAGCCTTGAAGTCTACAACACATTATCTCTAAATTTTCCTATACAACTCTTATCAAGAAGACCGATATCGGGGTAGTTCTTGTAAGTTTTCCTCTATAAGATATGCATTCAATTTGATGGAGGTTGTGTATATGCTCACTATTTAAGTATCCCTTTTAGAATTGATCATATGATTTTTATATTGGTAGTGAGAAGTCTACAAGTTTACATTGCCCTGTCATACTTTAAGAAATAGTGAATTTAGGATCAAAATGCCCACTTCTCATGCGAAGCTTGCATTTTTGGTGATTGAAATCAGTTTAGTAAGGTACATAAAAAATTTTCCCCTCAAAACATTTCTCTACATTCCAAAGACAATTTTTCTGTTATGAAAAAATTGGGTTATGTTGAAGGACAGTGCCTTTTTGTGATAATCATGAATGAATAATACTATAACACTAAACCTTAGTCAAATTCTCTCACTTCATGCAATTAAATGCTTGGAACTTTCTATGAGATCTTCCGTTTAAGTGATCACATGGATATATTGGTGTAAAATGTAAATCTAAGATGTTGTAGGCCTTTTAACAACGAGGTAGGGTTTTTTTCTTAAAATCCTACTTGAGAAACATCCCTAAAGATCAAACAAGATTGGATCTTTTTAGTATGATGTCGATGAACTCTTTGACTCACAAAGTAGTGTAAATGTTTTTAATATCCTTAAGGATGTATTTTCAGTCATTCTTGACATAGAAAGATGTGAAATGGCCAAGATATTAAAGATGGAACTCTATCCTTTCAAAATATTGAATACCCTATCATAGTATAATATTTATGAATGAAATGTGTAGTGTTTTTTCCTCCTAGTTGATATAAAAAACTAATTTCTTTCAACTGAATCTTCCCATTCTATGAATCTTATTTTTATTCTTTTCAAGATCATGATAGTTCTTAGGTTATATAAATTCTCTCAAATGTATACGAGTGTTCAATATTAATAACCATGCTCATGATAAAATCAATCTCATATCTTGATAAATTATGATTTCTTCAAGTTTTTAATAGTGTTCATCAAATGTGTGTTCTCATCAATATTGATAATCTATTCTTCCTTACATTTTGAAATAGAGTTATTCAAGATCTTAACAATGATCTTCAGTATAACATGAAGATGGAATAATAAGTGGCTAAGGTTGAAGATAGAATGGAGGTTTTAAAGGATGTTTGAGGTGTGAGTAATGTATTTTCATATTGTAATTCCTAGTGCAAAGATTTTCAGTACTATAAGACACTTTATAACTCATTTTTAAAAATGAAAAATGCAATGGAAGTTACACTTTGTTGATAGAGGTCACTTTTGGTAGTTTTGTGATCTCAACAGTCTGACAATAGTTCAAAATAGATTCCATATTCCACTCAAGCACATTAAGAGTCATAACAATTAAAATATGAAGAATTTGGTAACCTCTTTGGTGATGACAATCATCCAATGTCAATTAGACTTCATGGTATGATTTTTTAAGAGAGGCATGTGAAAATTTTATGAATATGAAGTAAAAATTCAGGTTGATGAGTTTATAATGTTTAATAAATAGCTCATTTTTTACGATATATGTAGTTTATATTCATTATATTAGTGTGAAGGTATGTGAAAGTGATAAGATTTCAAATGAGATGAAACTTTAAAAATTAGGAGATGATGAAAAAGAGTTATGTGCAAATGTAGGATCACATTTTTTTGTTATAGCAACTAAGTCAAAGAGAGTGATAAAAATTATGTAAATTATGAGGTGTATCTCATTAAATATTGAAAGTAGGTGCTTTCTTACAATTTGTAGCTTATAACCAGTCAAGTAGGTTCTTGATTCTTGAATTTTGTGCTTCATATTGAGTTGTAGCTCAAATAATTTGTAACCTTTATGAGCATTGTGTGTTGGTTCAGTGGTTTTTCTTCCAATTTGGGTTTCCCACTTAAAAAAATTGTCCCTCCAAATTTTCATATTGTTTAATTCATGTTAATTGTGTGATTTTTTCATCCATATTAAGTTCACAAAAATTAACTGGATTTAATTATCCTGAAAAGTTATAATTGACACTTATTCACCCCCTCTCAATGTCTTGATTTCTAACTGTTGGTATGAGAGCCTATTCCTTATGTAGTGAATTTAACAACTCAAATGATATCCAGACAATTTAAACATGACAAACAATCATTCACAAATTGGTTTTTCTATATCCAAAGCACCTTTGTTCAATGGTTGAAATTATTCCTTCTGAAGTATCGGAATGCAAACTTAGCTCAAGACATTTGGGTTTGACATATGGAAATCCATTTCTAATGGCTACACTATTTCAACTTCACCTCCCACCGATGCGGAGGAAATAGAGAGAGTGAAAACAATTCCAAAGAAATGAATGCAATTCTTTGTGGGATGGCTTAGGAAGAATTGATAAAGGTCATGCATTGCGTTGTAGCTAAGGAGATTTGGGAAAAAAATTAAACCATATATGAATGAGATAGTAAGGAAATATTAGCTAAGTTGTAGACTTACCAGGATCATTTCAAAAGCATGAAAATTAAGGAAGGTGAAAGTGTTGCATCATACTTGTAAAGAGTGGATGAAGTGATAAATCTAATTAGAGGTTTAAGAGATAAATTAGAAGAGAGTATGGTTGTTCAAAAGTGTTGAGATCCTTATCTCCAAAATATTATTCCAAGGTTTCAGCAGTAGAGGAAGCCAAGGATTTAACCACCTTGACAATGGATGATATCCATGGTATTTTAACTACATATGAGATGAGAACTACTGAATTAAAATCAGTCAAGAAAGAATAATAATTCAAGGGTGATAAGGATTCCAAAGCCATGAAGAGAAAATATAAATTTGATATGGAACTAGATTATGAGAAGATTTAAGCCATTTTTGTAAGGAAAATGAAAAAGGTTCAGAAAAATATGAAGGTAAATTACCATTCAAGTGCTTCAATTATGGCCAAGTTGGTCATTTTTTTTTCAAATATTCCTAAAAACACAAGGAGGAACAAGTTGAACATGATGAAGAAACTTATCACAAGAAAAAGAATAAATTCAAGAAACATGGAGGTAAGAAGAAGTACTTCAATAATAATAAATACTTATATACTCAAGAAGGCTCTATCTCATCTAAATCCAATGACTCGCAACTTTGATAGTGAAGATGAAGGGACTCAAGATGAAACTCTATTAATTGATATGGAAGTGACTGTTGTAAGTGTTTCAAAAGGTAATATTAAGTTTGAATATTATATCTAAGATTTATAAGATGTAGTGGTAAACCTTGAAGCTAAGTTAATAAGTGATCTTGGAGAACTAAAACTTCAAAGGAAGAGAAATCAACAAATGAAATCAGATCTAAGAGACTATGAAGATAATAACAACATACATGAGAGTAATTTGAACCGAGAAGGATTAATAACATGAAGAAATAATTAAGGAACTTGAAGAACAAATCTAAACGATTAAAATGTATTTAAAATTCAAGCAAGAGGAGAATTCAAAGATAAAATTTGATCTAAATCTTCTAAAAACTCAATTGGATCATACCTCAATTGAATGCCTATCAAAAATTTGAGAAAATATCAAATGATCTAGATGATATCTTAAGAAAGAAAAGAGATTTCAATGAAAAATATGGCCTAGGATTTAAGGAGGAACATAAGAATGATGAACCATCATGCAAGAAGGTAATCAAGACAAATCAAGATGCCCTAAGGCATGGAACTTTGTTGTAAAATATGTAAAGAAGAGATACACAAAAAAAAACCCATGCAATAAGGTATTCCCATTCCTTCTATGGTTATTGTTTTTCATGCAACATGTTTGGTCACAAAGCCTCAAAGTGTAGGAGACATGCTAAAGGTCATGGAAGACATCTTAAAGCTGATCATTTGAGAAGAAAAGATGGGTTGATCTACTACAATTGTCAAAAGTATGAAAATATACCTAAATTATGCTATCCAAGACCTCCAAAATAAAATAATATATCTATGTAGTAAAATCATATCCTACAAACATAAAGGAACAAGGTTTAATATCCCAAACTCCATTTCACTCTCAAATTGAAGACATGGATTAGTACATAAATAATGGGTGCTCAAGCCATATGAAAAGAAATAAGAGTAATTTCATCTCTTTGGAGGAAAATAAATCAGGTATAGTGAGGATTGGTGATAATACATCAACTAGAATTATGGGAAAAGGAAAATTAAGTCTTGAAAATGGAAAGACTATCACTGAAAATGTGTTGTGTGTTGAGGGTCTAAAGAATAATCCTTTGATTTTCAGTCAAATGTGCAAGTATGGGTATACAATGTTATTTCGTGAAAAAGGTGTCAAATAAAGAAGAAAAATTAGGTAAGGTTGTTGGTAAGGAAAAGAGAACAAAGAATAATGTCTTTGTACTAAAGGATATCAACAAATAAAAGTGCTTCACTAGAAAGGTAGATGAGATTTGTATTTAGTACAGGAGGTTAGGACACCTTAACTTTGATAATCTTATTAGAATCTGCTCTATGATATGTTTAAGGAACATTCCTAAGATCAAAAAACCAACTGATAAGTTTTGTAAAGCATGTCTTCATGGTAAACAAACTAGAAGAAGTTTTAAATAAAAAGAATACTCCACTACAAGGCCTCTAGAGTTGATTCATACTGATCTTGTAGGACCAACCAAAACTGAAAACATTCAAGGAGATAGATATTTCATGTTGTTGATTGATGATTTCACAAGGATGACATGGGTTTCCTTCCTCAAGAAAAATTAGAAGCACTAGAAAGGTTTAAAGCCTTCAAAACATGGTTAAGTTTGAGGTCTAATAGAAGAGGAGATTTTTAGTAAAATTAATTTTATGAATTTTGTGAGACTCATGGAATAAGGAGACAATTCTCAGTTGCAAGAACACCTCAACAAAAAGGGGTAGTAGAGAGAAAGAACAATTTAGTGCACGAAATTGCTAGAACTATGATAAATGAATAAAGATTGCCAGATGGCTATTAGAGAGAGGCATTTGTCACAATAGTATAATTCTTAAATAGATCTCGAATCGGAATCAACCATAATAATACACCCTATAATATTTTTAGATGAAGACCTCCAAGTTTAAAGCACCTAAGAGTGTTTGGAAGCAAGTGCTACATCAAAAGAGATGATGAAAATCTTGGTAAGTTTGACTCAAGGTGCGATGAAGGCATTTTATTAGGCTACTCAGTTTTAGTTCAACTTATAAGTGCTACAATAGGATCCAAAAAAATATAATTGTGAGTAGAATTATTAAAATTTATGAAGCATATCCAAATAAGCCTATAACTCAGGTCAAGGAGACTTCACAAATTGCTAAAAATTAGGATGATCATGAAATTTTAGAGGTTGATCAAGAAGAAGAGGATGAAGATGAGGAAAGACCTGATATAAAATTACTTTCAAGGCATGTTAAAATAGATCATCCACAAATTAAAATCATAGGAAACAATGAAGAAAACATTCAAACAAAGAAGGTTGAAAAGTGCTCAAAATCAAGAAAATCTTGCTCTCTTGTCCAAAATAAAAACAAATAATGTCATGAAGGCTAGTAAGGATCAAAATTGGGTCAATGAAATGAATGAAGAGTTAAAACATAGAGAATAATGAAACATGGGAGCTTGCTCCTTGGCCAAACAATAAAAACATCATTGGAACCAAGAGGGTGTTTAGAAATATATTGAATGAAAAAGGTGAAATTACAAGAAATAAGACAAGGCTGGCTTGCAAAGGTTATGCTCATGTTGAAGGGGTAGATTTTCATGATAAATTTATCTATGGCTAATATGGATTCCATTAGGATATTCTTATCATATGAAACACATAAGGGCTTCAAAGTATATCAAATGGATGTGAAGTTAAAATTCCTAAATGGGCACTTGAATGAGGAGGTTTACATTAAAAAACCAGATGGATTTTCTCTCACTGAAGACATGGATTATGTGTGTAGGATGAAGAAGGAACTATATGGTCTCAAGAAATCCCCTAGGGTATGGTATAGTATATTTGACAAGTAATTAATTGAGAACGGATTAAGAAAAAGAGTAGTTGATAGAAAGGTATACATAAAAGAAGAATAACTTCACTGTTGTGTGTTGTTTTCTATGTAGATTTTAGAATTTTGGGGAGTGATAATGAGAGTATGTCACATGAATTTTAAAGGTCGTGAAAAGGGAGTTTGAAATGTAAATTCTTGGTGAACTCTAAATATTCTTAGGGATACAAATCATTTAATCCAATGAGGGTATCTTCATCTTAGAGAAAAAGTACATCAAAGAGATAATCAAAATATTTCAAATAGAAGATTTTAAGACAATAAGCACTCCAATAATCATAGGATGCAAACTTAGCAAGGAATATAGCTCACCAAAGGTAAATCAGACCTTATATAGATCTATGATAGGAAACCTTTTGTATTTAAATATATCTAGACTTGATATCATGTAAGTATTTGGTTTGCTTGGAATATTACAAGAAGAAGCCAGGGAAATTCTTCTCCAAGATGTCAAAATAATCTTTAGGTATCTCATGGGGACATTGGAATATGGTATTTTCTATCTAAAACACAATCATTTCAATATCAAATCCTTCACATATGTAGATTGGGTGAGTAGAATTGATGATAGTAAAAGAAAAATTGGTTGAGATTTATTTGTAGGTAAGTGCCTTGTGTCTTGGTTGAGTAAAAATAAGTCTCGTGTATCACTTTCAACTTGTGATGATAGAACTAATTGTTGTAATCAGTAATTTGGATGAAGAAAACACTTGAAGACTATGAAATTGAGAATGATGGTCCTATTCCTCTATACTTTGATAGCACAAGTGTTATAAGTGTGAAAAGAATCCAGTGTTACACTCTAATACAAAAAAATACCAATCAAATATCACTTTTTGAGGGAGAAAGTGAATGAGAAAAGGATAAATCTTGAACATGTGTCTACAAAGGAGGAAGTGGCTAATGTAATGAAAAACCATCTACCAAAGGCATTTTTGATTATTTGAGATACAAATTGGGTGTAATATTTTCCCCAAGCCATCACTAAATATATTATATTATCAAGGGGGAACTTCAAGTGCCATAGTTTCTCTAAAAGGCTCAAGATGAGTCTAGATACGTGGATCTAGTTCATTAGCTCAAGGAACAAGTAAAAAGAATAAAGAAAGTAATATGAAAAAGATGAAAAGGGAAACATTTCAAAGATAATAGGCTCAAGGAAGTATTGCATATGATTGATAAAGGAATTCATGCAGCTAGTTGAGTTTTATCATAAAAATACCAACATCATTCAAGGGGGCTTCTTGAGATACGGACATACCATGTCATTATTTTCTTTCATGCTACTCATGTTATTATATATGTGTAAATTTTTCATAGATGTCAAATGGGGGAGAGTGTTGTCAAAAATAACTAATAAATGATATGAAGATGTTGGTGTACTAGTATTCTATGAAGGTTTCTAAGTTTGGTGTCATCAATGACAAAGGGGAAGATTTTAAAACCTATTGCATTTGTTGGTGTTGTCATTGATGTTACATGGAATTGATGGAAAAATGAGGATTGAAATGTCATGTAGTTTGGTACTGTTAGGTTTCAGATTTGCGCTTGGAATGAAACCACGGTCGGGGACAAGAAATTCCCTCCTCTTTAATCGGAGAGGATCCCTTATTGAAAGAAAGGGCAAAACCTATGTACAAATATACAATGTTTCATTCAATGATGATTTACTGATATATTGAAATGTGTTTTATCCTGAAAGTTATCAATACATGAGGATAGAAGACAATGAAGAGAGTATGGAGGAAGAAGAAGACAATACTTTCGGGGAAAGAGATGGCGGAGAAAACCCCTATATGTATTGAGCAAATGAGATATAGAGTAGAATAATTCATGTTTATAATGGGCACAATCTACAGACTCAAAGTTCTTGAGATTTTATAAACTAGAACACAAAGTTTCTAAGCATACAAGGATTAAATGATTCACAAATCAGAGTAAAAGGAAAGAGAAAGTAGAGGAAAAAGGGGAAAACCTTTGTATTGATTTCTTCCAATTAGAAATTACAGTTCCATAATATCAAAATTCCAACCCATAAAATGGCTTTGAAATCCCTTGATATAGCTCACAAGAGACGGTTACAACTTCCTTGAGCAAGAAAGAAAAAGTTACAACTTATTCCAATCATTCATGCCCTCTCAAATTCTTGATTTGTAAAGAAACGTTAATGGTGGGAAAATGAGTTTTTTAAATATACAACCATTACATTAGTTCACCAATTAAAACATGGGCCATTCAATTTGCTTCTACAACTTTAAATTTGGGTCTCCCAAGTGGAAGGAATTGATTTAAGAAGGCCTACAAACACCTTTGCATTTTTTACCTTTGAAGTTGTGCTAGGTTGACACATGGAGAGCTCCGCCGATTCCTTTATACTTTACTAATTCAGGTCTATTTCTTGCTTGACTTATGTTGACCCCTAGACATGTGGAGGGTTAGCACTCATTTGAGTTTCTATTTTGGAAACGCTTCCTGAAATTACGCCGAGATGACGTGTGTCTCCTTCCACTAGTGTTGGACTTTTCAATTGACAAATCTATCTCCCCATTAACTTTAACCACGTGGCGAGCTGGCACTACTTGGATATTGACCCTTTGATTTCACTTCCAAAATTGCGTCGTTAGGGCACGTGGAGACTTCCGCCAACCCACCCATACTTAGTCAATTTTAATGATCGATCTCTCTCTTTTTAGACCTGAGACACATGGAGGACTGGCACAAGTTTGAGAACTTCCCTTAGATTTGAATCTTGAATCTACACTGATAAGGCACATGGCACCATCTGTTAAACCTTCCATACTTAGCCGATTTGAGCTTGTTTTACCTTCATTTTGAACCTAGGACACGTGGAAAGCTTGTGCTTATTTGAGGACTATCTCTTGGACCATGCCCCCGGAGTTACACCATTTGGACACATAGAGGCTTCCACTGATGCTTGAAACATGGCCAAACCACATCCAATCAGAGATTCCTGCATACTACCCATGGATTCTGGGTAAAAAATAACAGGAAGATATGCCTATCATTCCCAACTGTGGGAAGAAAAATAAAAAGAAGGAAATAAACTTCACCATTACGCCCAACTTTCAAATTTTTCTCCATGAATGGGAAAACTACAAATAATGTCAGGCTCAACGTGATCCAATACTCCAAGGAGACTCAAAATTTTGAAATTTGACTTCAAAAGAGGGGAATTTTGAGGATGACAACGATTGGCTTTTACTCGGGGATGAATTGGCTTGGAACAAAGATATAAGGAAAGATCAAGAACTATAGATAACTTTGGGAAAGACGACCGAGTTCCTTATCCATTAGGAAAAGGGGTAAAAATCAAAACCAATATAAGGAAAAAAACACAAGACGAAAAGAAAAAAACAAACCAAAAGGGAAGAACTGAAACAAAACACAAAGGAATGACCCAAAACCAAAACACTGTACAAAATATATAGAAGGACCGCCTAGTCACCTAGGACTTGAACAACTTCAGATACTTCCCACTATAAGGAAGTAGGAGAGGAGAACCATCCATGTAATCTAGATAAAAAGAGTTCTCTCTGGTAAAATTTCTGATTCTAAAAGGACCAAGCCAAAGAGAATCAAACTTACCATTACTTCTTAGCATCAAATTTTTTTATCAAGCCTACTTAATATAAATCACACAATCAATTTCTTAATATAACTCCAAGACTGATTTTTTCAAAATTGTTGAGGTTAAAAGGTTAAAGAACAAGAAAGTTTTCTTCATTTTTCTAAAATTATTCTTTCCTCTCCAAACCTCCTTAAATTTATAGGCATGTAATGAGGTTCGTTGTCACAAAATAATTTTTATAATTTGCTTCAACTATTCAAGCTTAAATAAGGTTCTTTACATGTCAAAATGATTCCATTGGTGCTTTTTAATCATATGTTTTCTAACTCTAACTCATCTTTTGCAAGTTGTGTACATCTAGTCATGGTGGATCAAAGGCACAATCATGGTGGTTTTGTAAAAATATAATGTTGGGATGGAAAAATATCATAATCATCTTCTACAAGCCAATTTTTAGTTGATGGTGCTTCCGATATGTTCTTGTGATGAGCCTTGAAGTCTAAAACACATTGTCTCTAAACTATCATGTATAGTTCTTTTAAATAAGATTGATCTCTGGGTAGTGCTTGTAATTTTTCCTCTATAATATATACATTAAAGTTGATTGAGGTTTTATATATTCTCCTATATTTAAGTATCACTTCCACAGTTGATCACATGGGTGGAGTATTGGAAGTAAGAATTGTACTAGTTCAAACTTACCTATGGTACTTTTAAAAACAATGAATTTAGGACCAATTACCACTTCTCATGTATAAATTTATTTTTTTGGTGATTGAAATTAGTGTAATAATATGCATCAACAAATAATACTCTCAAAAAAATTATCTAGGTACCAAAGACACTTGTTTCTCTTATGAAAAATGGGTTATGTTGAAATATTGTGTCTTTGTTTTGTATGCGGTAATGAATGAAGGACTAATCTTTACCGCAACACTTAACCTTGGTCATGCTCTCTCACTTCATGTAATTAAATTCTTGGAACTTACCAAGATATTATCCATTAAAGTGATTACATGGATATATTGGTGTATAATTTAAATATAGATGTTGTAGGCTTTATAACAACGAGCTAGGGTTTGGTTCTTAAAACCCTACTTGAGAAACATCCCTGAAGATCAAGCAATATTGGCTCTTTTTTGTTTGATGTTATATGAAATTTTTCAACTAATAAGTAGTTTAAATGTCTTTTATCTCCCTAAAGGATGTATTTGTATTCATGCTTGACTTAGAAAGATGTGAAATGGCCAATATCTTGAAGATGGAACTCTTCTCTTTCAAAATATTGAATACCCTATCATAGTATATTTTTAATGGAGGAAATGTGTAGTGTTTTTTCCTCTTGGTTGATATAAGAAACTAAGTGTTTTCAAGTTAGTCTTCCCATGCTATGAATATCATTCTTGTTATTTTCAATCTCGTGATAGTGAATAGGTTATAATATTTCTCTCAAATGCATACCAATGTTCAAGATTAATAACCATGTTCAACATCATAACAATGTTCAAAATTATTAACTATTCTCAAGATCAAATCAATGTCATAGCTTGATAAATTATCATTTCTTAAATTTTGTAACAATTTTTATCAAATTTTTGTTCTTAGTAACAAATGGATAACTTCTTCCTTCAAGTTTGTAACAGAGTTCTTCAAGATCCTAATAGTGATCTTCAATCTAACATGAATATGGAATCATAAGAAGTGAAGGTTGAAGATATAATAAAGGTTTTAAAGCATGTTTGAGGTGTGAGTAACGTATTTTCATATTGTAACTCCTAGTTCGAGTACTTCAATATTATAATAAAGTTAATTTCTTGTTGTGTAAAATGACAAACACAATAACAATTAATCTTAGTTGACATAGGTCATTGTTGGAAATTTTTGAGCTCAATAGGTTGACAAGCTGTTTGAAATAGATTCCTATTCCACTCAAGCACACCAAGTGTCATAACAAGGCACAGTATAAATAAGTTAGTAACCTCTTGGGTGACAAAAATCATACAATTTTAGTTATAACTCATAGCACGAGTTGTTAAGAGAGACATGTGAAGATTCTATGAAGATGAAGTGAAAATTCAAGTTCATGAGTCTATATTGTTTGATAAATATCTCATTTTTATGATTTATGTAGTTAATATTCATGAGATTAGTGTGCACGTCTGTGAAAGTGAGAAGAGTGAAAATGAGATGAATCTATGAAAACTAGGAGATGATGAAAAATATATATGTGCAAACTTAGAATCAAAATTTGTTGTTCTAAAGACTAATTCAAAGATAGTGATATTTTTTTAATGTAAATTTTGAGTTGTATCTCAAAAATATTTAAAGTAGGTTTTTTCGTATAAGTTATAGCTTAAAACTAGTCAAGCGGGTGCTTGATTCTTAAATTTCATGCTTCATGTTGTTTTTTTATCTCAACTAATGTGTAGCCTTTGTGAGTATAGTGCATTTGTTGAGTGGGTTTTCTCCCAATTTTTTATCCCACTTACAAACTATGTCTTTCCATGTGTTGATATTTTTTACTTCATGTTAATTGTGTGATTATTGCATCCATATTAAGTTTATAAAAATTAATTGGCTTGAATTATCTTGAAAAGTTTGAATGGACACTGATTCACCCCCCCTCTCAGTGTCCTAATTTATAACGAGTTTGTTACCCTCGGTTTAGAATATTCTTAAAGGTGGTGTGGTACTCTTCAAGGGTTGTTTCTGAGTTCTAAGGGTCAAAGTGTCTTTTCCTAGGGGGATTCATGTCCCTATTCTTTATTACCCCAACCAAGGTTTTCATATGAGTTTAAATATGGTTGTAGTGTATACTATTAAGAAAGAGTGGTCGTTTGGTCCATGATTTTTCAAGAATGATTTTTTTCATAATGTATGATAGAGGCCTAACATTCCTTTAAATAGGCTTGTGTGGTTTAAAGGATTTATTTGTTGCATCAAATTTTTAAATAAAATTAATGTTGACTCCTAGAAGATGGCATACTAGGTAGAGTTGGTACACCAAGGTACTATATTTTCCTAAAGATAAATAGGGGTCTCTAATTTGAATAATCGGGGCTTTATGTTTGTATATGGTGACTTGAAGGAGTAAATAATTATATTAGACAATTACACTATGTTTACAATATCATTTGAATATAGTGTATAATTGTAGTAAAAAACATGAATTCTTTCACAACATGAGGATGTTTTAAACCAGGTTGATGCAATGCCAAGGGATCTTTTGCATCAAAAAAATTACATGAAGGATTTAGATCTTTATTTCAGTTCTCTAAGTCATGTAAATAAATGTGGTGTCTAATCATATGTCAAACTATTATAATATTTATTAAACTTCATATGTAGTGCCAAAATACCCTAGTTGATATCAAAGGTATGCATCTTCTAAATCAATGTTGATTCATCAAGAAGGTGTCTTGATAAAGGTGCAAGTCTGAAATTATTTAATAACCTAAGAAAAAGTAAAGAGAATTGGATTATATAATGAATAAAAAATTATTTCACAAGGTTACATAGACAATTCACATTATTTTATGAATATCAAAGTGACAAGGAGTGAAGGAAAGCTAGTATTGTAACAGGTTTAAGATATGTGCCATGTGTTGTTGATACATAAATGTCAATTAATTCTATAGGTGTTCATTATGAAATGTTTTCAGATGGAAATTATGCATTACAAAGGTCTCAAAAAAATTCTATAGGTATGTAAATGTCTTCCTACATGTATGTTTGGGTATGAGTCAAGGTCAATAAGTGTCAAGGAATGTTTAAAGAAGTATCTAGGATTAAATGATAAAAAGTTAACCTAAAAGACTCTAATAGGTGTGCAAATTTATTTTGAGGCAAAGTATTGGTAGCATGTTATCTCATAAGGTTTTATATAGTGGCTAAAGATTCTATGACATAAGGAATCCATGAGAAATTGAGATATGTCAAAAGTGTCTATACTTCTCGATGATATTTGATAACATTTAAAGGAAAATATGAGTCTTCGAAAGAGTTTTTGAGGTTTTGAATATGCATCCTAGGTATTCATCAAGTCAAAAAGTGATATGTAAAATTTGAGTAGTAATATGGCTTATAGGACTAAACATCAGTCCTAAATCAATGATATAACTCATGGTGTCAATGTGAATGTGCATTCCCAGGTATGTTCTTGTGCTTGGTGTTGGAACCATGAAGGTATGTACTATGTTTATCAAAGCCACAGTGGTACTTGGAAGCTCATGTGATGAATAAAATGATATGATAGGAATCTAATGCTTATCATATATGTTTGATGAGTTTCAAAGACACCAAAGTATTAACAAAGTGCAAATCAGAAATGTTTTTGTAAGATGAAACTCGTGGTATGATTCCGAAGACAAATGAGAAGGGTAGTTTTTCAATGATATGAAAATGCATTAAGGAAGGATGCCTTATAGATATTTTAAGTTACAAACGTAATATCTTGATCTCTGAAAAGTGTCTGTAAGATTTAAGAGTGACTCATGTCCGAGTATTGAGTTATGAACTATAATGGACTTTCCTATTATTGGTATGAGTAGTCAAGAGATTAATTGTTATGTCTCACCATTTGATTCATGGTTGAATGTATGAGATAAATTTTTTGATAAGTGTAAATTTTTATAATGATCACACCTAAGAGCTCTTGAGTAAGTTCTTTAGGTATACAAAGATATGATAATGTAGGGGTAGTTTAATGTGTTTCTTGATCATGTATGTAAGATATTTAGAAGGTTTTTGAAACTAACTTAGTCATTTTTACATGGGTATTAGTGATATGAACAAGTGAAGTGGTCAAATACAATGAGAAAAAGTAGAGCCTACTAAAATAGTGCCTTAAGGATTGTGATAAATGATTTAAACATCTACATGACATGAAATCAAGTTAAGAGTCAAATTTATTATATGTTCAGTTTGATAAGGATGTCATTGGCCTATGGGGAGTGATGATAATGAGTTTTATAAAAACGGTTTCTCTTATTGATGGTATAATTTTATGAAGATTTCATTGAATGTGTTGTTTAGGGATAATAATCCTAAAGTGGGGTATGATAAGATTGGAGGAATATTTGTGAGTTTTATTGCATGACTTGGTACTAAGAAGTAATGATTAGCATGAATGAAGGAGAAAATGGATAGTAATTTTTATGGGGATCTATTTTGTGGCTCATTATAGTTCTATGGATCAAGGTTTTCTACTCTAGAAGACAAAGAATAGAGATTTTAATCCTAGGGGGGTCATTTGAGAAAGTGAGTTAAGTTTTTGCATTGTTTCCATTTTGTTTAGTCATGTGTTGTCATTATTCCATGTATATTCATCATTTTATTATTTTTCATAGATGTCAAATGGGGATAAAATCATCAAAAACATGGAAACAAGTCATCTAGGTTTGTTGGTCTTGTTTGTTACCATCAATTTTTCTAAAGGTGGTTGTCATCAATGACAAGGGGGAGATTATTGCTCATTGTTTGTTTTGTGTTTTCATTTATGTCAATTACATTGATGGAAATTTTTTCATGGTGTTCTATGATTCTCAATGTAGTATTTTCCAATGATCAAGCATGAAAGTTGATTGCCAATGTCGGGATTTGGTGAGTTCTAGGAGGTCCTAGAGCATTAGTTTGCTAGGCCAAGTCATAGTTTGAGTTCTCCTAAGCTAGTTCAATGTTTTGATGAGGTCACACATGGTCATAGAGGTGTGTTACAAGTGTGAATGACTATGTAACAAGTCAGCAAGGTTAGCATATGTGAAGTCGTGGTTGCTTCAGTTATTCTAGACATATTCCTAGCCCTTGTGCATGTATAATGATAAGAAGGTATGATATTTGGAGCTAATAATTCATGGTGAAGCATTATAATAGAATGGTTTCATTTTACCTAAGGTGTATGGTGAGTTTTAGGTTAGAACACGTAGGTATAATACATATTTGAGGTCTTTGGGAAGCAAACAAGTGAGAACAGAAATAAAGAATGGGTAAATGATATTGGATTGAGTGTTTTAGAGGTATTTTATCTATGAGGTGCATATGTACATTCATATCATGTTGTAGATATACTTCATGACAATTTTCAGTCAAAATGAAGAATATTTGTAAAGAGATGCATGTTTTGGCAAAAAGGGTAAGTTATAGTTTGTTTTTAAGCAAAAGTGGAGCTTTTGATGCTCGTTGTGAGTTGTGTGATTTGCATGGGGAAATAATATATTTTTAATATCTCCTTATGTCAGTTATGAAGGTTTAATAACAATAATGAGGTCATTTCATCATCATGATTTTGTGAATGATCGTTAACAAGATAAAGTGGTTTGAAACCCTAGCTAAACCCTAGATAAGAGTGACTTAGATAAAAAGAGGTATGCTAAGTCTTTTATTATTCATTTTTAAATGTTATTATTGGATTTTTATATGACTCTTCTATATTTCTATAAAGGTGAATTAGTGCTTTTGAATGTATATATGCCCCACTTGAAATGGATTGTTTTTGAAGAAGTTTGATTTGTGGAAAAATTATCAAACTAATGTGAAGAATAAATTGACATTATTTTTCGCCCCTAATTTTTTTCTATATGTACATTATATTTTCAAGTGATGGTTGAGATTAAAAGTGCAAAGTGTGCCCTATTTATGAAGACTGGTTTTTGGGGCAATTTGGAGTAACTTTCAATAAAATTTGAATCGCGGGATCTACATGATGAGTTAGGACTCCATAAAAATTTTGTTGTGATATTTGTTTAGATATATTTATATCGGTATATCAAACTTGTTTTTTAATAGGGTATCCAAAATTTATGATCCGTTATTTGAGGGTAAAATATGGAGGATGTTTGTTATTGAAAGGTGTGAAGTAGCTTCATGAGGTAAGATGATGTTTCTAAGTGGTTTGTGCTTATGAAAGGTTTTGAGTTATTACAAATCATGTCTAAGGGTGTTATATGATGTTTTTGAGTGTGATAGTGTGTTTCGGTGTGATGGAGAATATTGTACTCAAGGTTAGTTCTTGAGTCCTAGATAACTTAATAAGCATTTTACAAAGATGGGATTGGTTTAAGGCCTTCCAATTAGAGTTGGAAGGAGTTATAATCTGTTCCAAAAAGAGGATTTAGAGGTATTTCCATTATATATGGATTATGTTTTGGTAAATTGATTTTATGCGACATACATGTCAGGTTTGTGAGGAAGAAGAATGTTGGTTTTTCAAGGATAGGATTGCTCAAGCTAGAATATTAAGTCTGTTTAGTAATGAAAGGGATTATTTGATGATTTATATAATGTGGATAGTGAAAAGGTATTAATTTATTTCCCATTGAAGGTATTTTTAGGTCTAGGAAGTGGAAGCAAGGGAAAAACTAGTTAAGTTTCTAAAACTAGTTTATGGGTGGCATGATTTGGAGAAGAATAAAGTAGATGTGGTTTGAACCTATGGATGTTTCATGACCTCTAAATTAAATTTATTTCATATATATATTCTAAGGATTCAATTTAGTGGCTAATATTCATAGTTGAGTTATTTTAGAGTTTTCTTGAGGCCCAAAGGTAAAGATAGGGTGTTGGAAACAACTATTTAGTGAAGGAAATAATCCTATTGGCTTATGCTATGAATTATTTGATGGGTCTAAGAAAATGTGAAACCATGGTTTATTTTTTTATGATATATAAAACATTTATGATGAATTTTGGAGGCTTTAAAAATCATTTTTATAGTATTAGTGGTTTTAGCTCATCCTAGTGATTGGGGTTGTGATCTTGTTTTGTGTAAGTTGAGTGGTTTTGGGCATGACCGACCTATATGAGTCATATGTGAAAGTTGTAATGAATTTATTAGGATTTTATTAAGTTATTTTGATTTAATTTATGATTAATTACTGACCTATATTGTGTTTGAAGGAATATAATCCTATAAAGCAAGTGTTTTGGGTTCATTTTTGAACTAGCGTTATTGAGGAAAAGTACGAACCATATGTGAGAGTGTAATAGGTATGAATGCATGAATTGAAAGCTTTAGAAGTTTGTTAAAATTTATGAGATATTAATATTATGTGTGTAATATTTTAGATCCGAGACAAGTCAAAGAAGAAGAAGATAGAGTGATTTGAAGCAATGAGGATTTCATTGTGATTGTGTGAGCTGAATTAGAGATCTCCATCGCTTATGGCAGAAAAATTTTTGGAGATAATAATCATTAAGTGGATGATTTTGTGCTTATTCATCTTAAGGGGTTATATCCTCCTTATGGAGTGGGTGCTTCACTAAATTATGGGTTGGAGCTCCTTGTAGGGTTGGTTCTATACTAAATTAGGGGGTTGGTTCTCCTTGTGAAGTTGATGCTTTAGTAAATTTATTTGTTGTGATTAATATCGGAAAAAAATTATATTGGGTTTTCTTCCCCTTTATGGTTTCCCACTTATATTATGGTGTTCTTATGTCTTCTTATTTTCTTCATTTACTTTTGAATGATTAATACAAACTTAATGTGCACATATGTTTATGAATGCTAAATGAATTAATTTAATGATGAGTGTAAGTGATGGTAAATGAAATTAAAGTTTTTTAGAAATGATTCATGCCCCCTCAGTACTTTTTTATTCCAACAGAGAGGTGGTGGGTGAATGAGTGTCTTAAAAGAAATTCTTCAATTATCTTTATATATTCATCAAACCATCATCATATGTGCAATGTAAAATTATTCAATCAGATTATCAAAGAAAATTATCAGACATTCACATGAGAATTCAATATTAGAAAACATGTGAACATGTTTTTTAGGAGGGAAACCCTAAAAGGGAAGAAAAACCATTAAAATTTTCTTATATTTAACAAAATTCAAGTTATATTGAAGTACCAACTTCACAAGTAACATCAACAACTAATTTATCTAGAACTAACTAGAATTTTGTAAGCACCAACTTATAGGAAGCTACAACCCCTAATTTAGTGAAGAACCAACTCCAAAAGGAACACCAACCCCTAAAATGTTAGCAAACACAAATTTTCAAGGAAGAACAAGCACCAACTTAGCAACCTAATAATGTTTTCCACCACCTTCTAGTTATTATCTCAACAAATGATGGACTACTTTTCTCTTATTCTTCTTGGTCTCCTCTAAATATATGAAATATAAATAACCCCCAAAACATATCAACCTTGTAGCACACACTCTAATCCTCAAGAATTCATACACTTGATCATTTTATCTTTTGTTGGATTATGTTTCATTGTTGTTGTAATTGATTTCAATTTATATTCAAGAAAAAAAGTTTCTAGGTGGTTTAAGATTCATTATGAGGGAGTTTCATCCATCAAAAATGATGCGTTTAATTTATTATAGTGAAGTATAATGGTGTCTAGAATTATATACATTATTTTGATTCATGGTTACAGATACTATGGCCATGAGGTCAGCTCTGAAGGTGGTCAAAAGTTTTTACATTGTCAAACATGTTTAGATATGAAATTATGCATGATAGAGCTATAAGAGTGTTCTTAAAAAGAGAAAAATGGCTCAAAAGTTGTAGAAAATATCTAAATGTAGCAGGGTTATAAACCTCTAAATTTGTTTATAGAATCTAAGACATGATTGTTTCTAAAAATGAAATTAGAGTTGCAAGAATTTTTTTGTGATTAAGTATGCACAATGAAAGGGAAGATAATTGTATCCAAGATATGTAATGAGATTGGAAGACATATTCATAATAGGTTCACAGATCATTTATATTAGTTGAAGTCAAGAAAGTGAGTACAAACCAATTAGGAGATTGCAATTAATTTTTAATGCATTTTTGTTGTTGTTGATTTTATCAAGTTTTCATAGTATCATTTGTCATAGATGTCAAGGGGGAGATTGTACTTAGAAACAATAAAAGTATGTCCTGAAAGTGTTTGCATGGATGATTTCCATCAATGACAAAGGAGGAGAATTTTGGACTATGTTCCATTTTTATTATCATTGATGTCAAGTTTTATTGATGGAAAATGGTGTCTAGGTTTTTTACGAATTGGTATGAGGTGTCATACATCAAGAAGGATGAAGTTTAACTAGTAGTGTAGTGAAGTAACATGGTGTCTAAGATTTTATGCATGTTCTTGATGTATGGTTCAAGCTATTATGATCAAGATGTGAGCTCCAAAGGTGGTCTAGAGTTTCTACATGGTCAAACATGTTCAAAGAAGTGTTTCATAGGTGTATGAGGGTCTTTATGATGATGAAAATGTCATTTTGTGTGAGGTATGTATTGAACTAGGCCATTCTAGGCCTAATACTAGACCTAAAGCATAGAAGATGACATAGTTGTATGAATTATGAAGTAATACAATATTGTTTGGGCATGTGTTAGGAGTTTTGAGGTTGTATAACATGTGTAGAAGGTGTACAAGGACATAACTCAAGTGTATATAGAATGGTCAAGGTCATTTTGAATAAAGACTATGAAGACAATATAAGTAGGCATGGGAAATTCATGGCGTATGGAGATTTTAAAAGATATCTAAGCATGGATGAGAATTTTTCAGTCATGAAGGAGGTCATTTTAGAGGTTTGGACTAAGTTTGTGGTCATGAGGATGAAGGAAATATAATAAAATTTATTTTGATCTCTACAAAGATCTTAAAATAGTCATTCCCATCTCGATGGTTAGTTTCGATGCTTACCCACATGTGTTTTATTTGCATAGGAATATAATCCTTTGGTGGTTGATGGGGTATGGAGATAATAAGTATTTACAAGAATAATGAGTTCATTTGGTCATCAAACTTTAATAAATGAATGTTAAGAAGCTAAGTATGTCAAAAACCTCCCTAAACCCGAGTTCTATAGTGACAGACAAAATATTTAATAATTTAGGAATGTAATGGCATAGGAAATCTAATGTGATGACTCATATTTGTAGAGAAATCATCTAATCTCATGTTGGTGGTGGTTTCATGTTCTAGGTATGTCGAAGTAAGGTACAAAAATACCCTAGTTTTGTGGAGGATTCAATATTGAATCATATGTTACAGAGTCATGATTGAAAAAGAATTATACATATATCTTGGGATGTGTTATTAGTGCTCATGAAAAGAGTTTAGAAGGTTTAGTGCAAAAAATGAGTGAAATAGTTCTTCTAGGTTGACCTCTTTTTGCTTAACAACTAAATGGTGCAAAGCTAGTCATGGAGGTTTCAAGTGTTCTTGGATGTTTTTCATGTTTTATAAGTTATGAATTGGCATGAAAATATTCGAGGTGTCTCATATTATGTTATTTAGGTCCTTGTATGATCAGATGATGTGTTTTTGGTTTAAGCTCTAATGGCATAATCAACTCAATTAGGCTTGCCAAGAAGGTTTCATGGAACAAGTTTGCAAGTTTGTATTTCTTCATGTAACCTATGAAAGTGAGTGTCTAAACATGTGTGTGGAGATTTTAATGAAGTTTTCCAAGTTATAATTCAGTTTGGAAGTTTTATTTTAGGTATTAGAGGTTGATTAGCTCAAGACTTATTCTTGACACTTTGAAGAATGTTTTTAGCACTTTTATATAAGGGTGTGTTTCAAATTCTTGTGCCCTCATTTGAAGGTTTGTGTGATTTTATGTAGTTTCCATAGGTCATTATATTCTTTTTTATATGTCATATGCTCCATGGTGAGGTGATTTTGTATGATATATTTCTCTTTTTTGAAGACATATTTATGGGTTCTTAAGACGTAGTAGGTGTTGTTTGGAAACTTGAGTGAGTCATGACGAAGATGTTGATTAAAGAGTCACATGGGATTTTTGACGGATTATAAAATATGGTGATGATAATTTTTGATCTATTGCATCCTTTGTGGAGTTGTCTCTTGTACTTAAATTTCAAATTCTAACCATAGAAATGAAGACTTTTTTAAAGCCAAATTGAGATGCTTTGGGAAAATGTGTATGTGTAAGGCCTATGCCGACCTAAATCGTTATTTATTTACTTTTTGTAATTTGTATTAATTTTTTTATGACATACCTTAATGATCTTAGCCAACCTAATTTGTTTTATGATACGAGTAAGGTATAAAATTGAATGTGAATTATCTCATTTGGGCTACTAATTATAGGAAAGTTTGAGTGAGATAAAAAGATTATGTGAGAGGTGTGAGGTCTCTCGACAACATCTAATAAGAGGCATGAGGAATTTATAAGGGTAGAAAATAAGGGATTCAAGTTCCCCTGACCTAACTAGTCTATGAAGGTGCATTCATGAGTGATGAAGGAGAGAGATAATCTTGAGATATTTTTGAGTGGATAGAGATGAATAAGTTATCAAAATCAATTGTTAGAGTAACAAGATATTCAAATTATATTTATATTCATGTGCATGACTTGGTCCTTAGTCATCTTATGGGATTTTATCCCCCTTGTAGGGTTTTTTCCTTACTAAATAGAGGTCGATGCTCTTTGTGGGGTTGGTTCCTCCCTAAATTTCTAGGTTTTGTTGCTCATTTTGAAGTGGATGATTCAATAAATTCCTTTTTGTTGCATAATATATGCACAAGTTTATTTGATTTTCTTCCCCTTGAGGTTTTCCCACTTTAAATATTTTATTCATGTGTTCTCTCTTGTTTCATGTACTTGTGGATAGGTATTACACACTTAATATGATCACATTGATTATCTATATTGAATGGACGCTTTGAATGATTTATGAAAGATAAGTTAAATGAAGTAATAGTTTTTGAATGATTGATTCATCCACTCTCATTCACTTTGTGATTCCAATCATTTGTATCGAGCTAGGTCCTTATGAAGCAATTCAAATAGCTTGGAGGATATCTTTGAAGCGCATGTATGACAAGCAGTGTAGTTCAATATGGGAAGACTCTCTTTCTCATAATGAGAAGTTACTTTAAATTATTAGTTCTTGATATATGGCTATCAGATATTAATGATTGCACTCCAACATATACAACTGATAAGAATATTTATAGAGATGAAAAATGATACAATAAGGAACATATTATGGTGTTAGGTTTTGTAAATGACAATTTAGAACAAAAGGCAAAAGAATAAGGATTTCAAATAGCCCAAAATTATTTCCACACTCAAGATGAAGGCTTGATATGGTATGTTGACAGTGGGTTCTCTGGCCACATGACTGGAGATAAGAGTAAGTTCATTTCATTAAAATAAAATACATCAAGATCAGTTAGATTTGGAGACAATACATCTATACAAATTGTTAGAAAAGACACATTAAGTTTAGAAAATGGAAATAACCTAACTAAAAATGTCTTGTATGTTAAGGGTCTTAAACATAATATGCTCAGTGTGAGACAAATATGCAAACAAAATTGCACGCTAAATTTTGATGATAAAGGGTGTAAGATCATAAAATATGAATCATGTAAGCTTATAGAATAAACTAAAAGTACTAAAAACAACTTGTACATATTGAAGGAGGTCGAAAAGGGATAAGTGTACCATGAGAAAGTTAGATTACAACTGGATGTGGCATAGAATACTCGGGCATCGAACTTTAATAATATAGTAAAGATAAGATCCAAGGAATGTGTGAGGAACATGCCAAAAATCAGCAAACCTGAGAACACTCTATGTAATGCATGTTTACATATGAAGTAGACAAGTACAAATTTCAAGACCAAATAGAATTATTCTACCAAATTTCCTTTACAATTGATTCACACTAATATTTTTAGATGGATGAGGACTAAAATCATGACAGGTGAGTATTATTTTATGTTGTTAATAGATGATTATACAAGATTCACTTGGTTGCATGTTTGAGGAACAAATTAGAAGCACTTGATAGATTGAAGACATTTAAGGAACTTGTTGAGAATGAGAAGAATGGAAGGATCAAAATTATTAGATCAGATAGAGGAGGTGATTTTTTGTCTGAACTATTTGATGAATTTTTTGAGACTCATGGTATTAGGAGGAAATTCTCAGCTACTATGACACCTCAAAAAAATGGTGTGGTGGAAAGGAACAATAGGATTTTTCAAGATATGGATAGGAATATGCTCAATGAATCAAAATTATCTAATGTATATTGGAAATACAAAATCTATATAATTGTATACATTTCCAATAGATGTCAGATAATGATGAATAGTGACAAGAATCCATATGAGTTATGGGAAGGAAGACCTATAAACATAGATCATTTGAGATTTTTTTGGTGTAGATGCTTCATGAAAAGGATTGAAGATAACATAGTAAAATTTGACTCTATATTATATGAAGACATATTATTAGGGTATTCCTCAATGAGTTTAGATTACATATTTAATAACAAAATGTTGCAAGTAATGGTTAAAAATGAAAATTTAATTTTGGTGAATCATATCCTATGAGATCTAAATACAAGTCAAAAGATATAGCTTGAGTGAAAGAATATAAAGAATAATAAGAGGTTGTAAAGAAAATTAAAGAAGAATAACAATATGAAGAAGAAGAGATGCAAGATACTAAATCTCCTCAAGACAAATCAAAAGATATTATGTTGAAGCTCAAATCATACGCAAGAAGTATGTTGGCATAACAACAAGCACAAAAGCTGTAAGTCTTCGAGAACCAAGAAAAATTTTCTCTTTTATCTAAAATTGAACCCAAAAATGTTCCAGAGGCAAGAAAAGATGTGTGTTTGGTAAATTTTATGAATGAATAACTTGATCAAATAGATAAGAAAAAAACTTAGGAGTTACTACCTAGGCCTAAAAACAAGAATGTTATTGTAACTAAATGGGTAGTCATGAAAAAACTAAATGAGGGTGGTGAAGTCACAAGGATCAAAGATAGTCTTGTTTACAAATTATATAAACAAGTTTAGGAAATTCATTTTTATTAGACCTTTTAACTAGTTTCTAGAAAAAGAGTTATATATTGAGAAAAGCAGATGAATTCTCATTGACATTTGGGAGAGACTATGTGTGAAAGATAAATTAAGAAATTTATGGCCTTAAGAAAGCCCATAGGGATTGGTATGGGATATTATACAAGTATCAAACTCAAAATGCCTTAAAAGGGGTGTTGCTGACAATAATTTATAGATAAAGAATAAAGGAGGACACCAACTTATTGTAGTTGTTAATGTAGATAATATCATATTTGGAGGAAACAATGAGAATTTATGAAACATGAATTTTTAGAAGTTATGAAGAAATAATTTGAGATGTCCATGCTTGGATAATTTCCATTCTTTCTAGGACTTGGTCAATTAATCAAACAAAGGCATATTCATATCACATGTAAAATACATAAAGGATATCTTGAAGAATTTTCAAATGGAGGACTGAAAGCCTATTGGGACACCTATGGTCGCATGATGTAAATTGAATAAAGAAGACAATTCACTCAAAGTAAATAAAATAAAATAGAGGTCCATGGCTAGTAACTTGTTGTATGTTAGTACTTCTAGACCAAACATTTTACAAGTTATAGGTATTTTAGGTAGATTTCAAGAGGATCTAAATGAAATAAATGTACAATCATTGAAGAGGATCTTCAAGTATCTTAAGCGAACTACATATTATGGCTTATGGTATACAAGTGAGATGTTTGAATTGAAATAATTTACTGATGTTGACTGGGTTGGTAGCCTTGATGATAGGAAAAGCACTAGTGGAGGAGCCTTCTTTGTTGGTAAGTTCCTTTTCTCTTACCTACATAAGAAGAAACCATTATTTTCCATATCCACTTATGAATCTTAGTACATAGCAAAAACATTATGTTGTGTACAAGTTCTATGCTTGAGATAGGCTCTAGAAGACTATAAGATAGAAAATTATGGACCCACTCTTATTTATTGTGATAGTACAAATGTTATAAGTGTTTCTAAAAATAATGTGGTACATTACAAAAGAAATAATATTCCAATAATATATCATTTATTAAGGGATCATGTCGGTGAGAAAAGGATTACGTTGGAACAAGTGTTTATTAAGGAAGATATAACTAACATCTTTACCAAACAACTCCTAAAGGCAGTATTTATGAAACTAAGGAGGAAAATGGGTGTGATTATTTCCCTTGACACTCACTTTGAAGGGTCAAAACATCAAGGGAAGTATTTCAATGTGTAATATGCTATAAGAAGCTATCTAGAGATAAATGAAGGTATGTTTTCACTTTGAGAATTGAGTTAGTAGATTAATTTTGAATATGAGTATGATCATAGAAGTAAACTTTTGAGAGAGTTATTCATGTTATGGGAGTTATGCAAGTATGCATGATAGAGGTGTAGGAGCATTCTGAAAGGCATAAAAATGGTTCTAAATTTGTACAATATATCTCAACGTAGCATGATTATAGACATCTAAATAGGTTTTAAGAATATAAGATAGGAATTTTGCTAAAAGATTAAATAGTTGCAATTATTGATTCTTGATGAAGTATGCACAATGCAAGGGGGTCCAGTTGTCTCCAAGATATGTAAGAATATTTAAAGAAATATTCATAATAGGTCCATGTGTAATTTGCATCAGTTGAAGTCAAGAAAGTGAGTACAAACCAAGAAGGAGATTGTAAGTAACGTTTTATGCATTATTGGTTTTTAATCAAGTTATCAAAGTATCCTCTATCATGAATATCAAAGGGGGCATTATACTCAAAAACAATAAAATAATGTCCTAAAGGTGTTTACATCGATGGTTTCCATCAATGAAAAGAGGGAGGATTTTGTACTATGTGTCATTATTTTTGTCATTGATTTCAATTTGTGTTGATGAAAAATGGTGTCTGGGTGGTTTAAGAGTTAGTATGAGGTGCCATCCATCAAGAATGATGAAGTTTTATTTATAATGTAGTGAAGTAGTATGGTGTCTAGGATTTTATGAATGTTATTGGTGCATGGTTCAAGCTATTATGGTCATGATGTGATATCTAAAGGTGGTCCAAAGTTACTAAAAGATCAAAAATGTTTAGATAAATATTTCAAAGGTGTATGAGGATATGCATGATGGTGAATAAGTCAGTTTGTGTGAGGTTTGTGTTGAACCAGCCATTCTTGGCCTAGTTCTAGACCTAATGCATAGTAGATGGTACAGATTACATGAAGTATGAAGTATGGAATTCTTAATTTGGCATGTGTAATGTGATTTGAGGTTATACACTAGGTATATAAGGTGTATAAGACCATAAATCATGTGTACATAGCATGTTAAATGTCATTTTGTAGCAAGACTATGAAGACAAGTAGGCATTTAAAATTCATGGTGTATGGAGAGTTTTAAATCTATATAAGCATGGATAATAATTTACAATTATGAAGGATATCAGTGTAGATGAGTGGACCAAGTTTGAGGTCAATAAGATGAAGGAAAGGCATAATTGTTGTTTTGAGATTCATCAAGCTCTCAAAACATTCATTCCTAGCTCAATGGTTAGTTTAAGATGCTCACCCACATGTATGTATTTTTCATGGGGATCTAATTCTTTGGTGGGTGTTAGGTCATGGAGATAAGAAGGATTTCCAAGAAGAGTGAGTTCATTTTTCCACCTGACTTTTATGGACAAATGTTAAGAAGCTAAGTTAGTCAAAACCATCCCTAAACTCTAGTTCTAGAGTGATAAACAAATTATGAATAATTTTTGCATGTAATGGCATGGGAAATATAATTTGATGAATTAGGGATGTATATAATTCATTAAATCTCCTCTTGGTGGTGGTCTTATGTTTTAGGTTGGTAAGGTACAAAAACCTTAGTTTTGTGGAGATTTTAATATATAATCATTTGTTGTAGGATTCATGATGTAAAATAAATTTTTACATGTAGCTTGGGATGTTCTCTTATTTATAATGAAAATGTTTTGGTAGGTTCAATCAATAAATGAGTGAAACATGTCTTTCAAATTGACCTACCGCTTAAGGGATAAATGTTCAAAACTATTCATGGAGGTTTGAAGTGTGCTTGGATGTTTTGTATGTTGTAGTAGTGCTAAATGGGAATGGAAATATTGTATATGTCTCATATGATGTGTTATAGGTCCTTGTTTGATCAGATGAGTTGTTTTTTGGTTTAATCCCTAATGGCCTAATCAACCCAATTAAGTTTTCCAAGAAGGTTTCATGGAATAAGTTTGAAAGTTTGTATTTCTTCATGTAACCTATGCATGTGAGTGTCGACCATATTGGTGGATATTTTAATGAAGCTTTCCAAATGATTATTGAGATTGTAAGTTTCATTTGAGGTGTTAAAGGTTGATTAGCTCAAGACTCATTCTTGAGATCTTATACATTTTTTAGAAGTTTTAAAAAGGGTGGGTTTCAGAGCCTTGTGCTCTAATACAAGGTTTAAGTGACTTTTTTAGTTTCTATAGGTTATTAAATTCCTATTAATATGTCATATTTTTTATGGTGTGGTGATTAGGTATGACATTTTTCTTATTTTTTAAGATAGATTTATGAGTGCACAAAAGTCTCAAAAATTAATATTTACATTTAATACAATAAATCCAACCCTTTCTTGGAGCATCATCAATAAAGTAACATAATATTGGGATCCACCATGAGAAGCTACCTGATTTGGTCCCCACACATCTGAGTGTACAAGCTTCAATTTTTTCTCCTTATTTTCCCCAAATTTGAGAAATCTCACTCTCTTTTGCTTTCCAAAGACACAATGCTCACACGAAATCAAGATATAAATATTTCAAATCTGATAACTTACCCTTAGCCTTTGAAATCTGCATTCCTTTTTGACTCATATGGCCCAACTGGTTATGCCTCATTCATGCATATGAATCTAAAGTATATAATGCAAAAGAGGAATAAGTAACATAGGTAGATAAATATAATGTTTCTACCTTCTTACCTCTTACTGAGAACAAAATCACCCTTGGTGAATTTCCAAGAGTCTATTGTAAAAGTAACCATGCATAAAGATTCACCTAGTTTCCCTACGAAACAAGATTCCTCCTAAGTCTTGGCACATGCCTCATATCTTTCAATACCCATGTATTTCCATTCTAAAATTTTAGATGAACTTCCCTTTACCATGTAATACTGCAAGGTTCATCATCACCCAAATAAACATGCCCAAAATGTCCCTGGACATAATTTCTAAATAACCCTTATTAGGGGTTGCATGGAAAGATGCTATTGAATCTAAAACCCATGATTCAATTCTATTAGCTAAATAAATAATAAGAGCATCTTGCATTATCTTTGATGTAGCAAGATTCGCTTCTTTACCTTTTTCTGGTTGTTTTTCCTCTTTTTCCTTTGACCAAAAATCTATCTTTGTATGTCCTTTCTTTCCACATTTCCAAAAAGTAATTCCCTTACTTTTGGATTTAGATCTGTTATCCCTTGACTTTTATTTCCCATTACTCTTATTCTTGGATCTCTCCTTCTACTTGCCCCTACTTTATACATTCAAATAATTTCTATATGATGATTCCTCTGTACTCTTCCTATGAATTTCTTCATTCAAGATTATACTAACCACATCATCAAACTTCAAAATATTATTATCAGATGTTGTATTACTAACACAATTACCAAGTTATCCCAACTATCAAGAAAAGAACTGTTAGTAGTGCAAATCAAAGCAGCACCCCTGGATGTTGATCAAATTTCTAGGTTGATCATACTAGCATCCAGTGTGATTGCACAATTGAATCCTTTCTCCAAGTGTGGGACTTGAAAAAATGAGAAAGGAATCTCCAAAGAAGGTTGGTTCTTATTCCTCTGTTCAGATGCACATGAAAAATGCAGAGGGTTTACTCAAAATCTAATCTAACTTGCCAAGGAGATAGGGTAAGAAGATGCATAAAAATAAACCTAAGCTAACAGAGGTGATGCACCGAGGAATGAAGAACACCTATCTTGCCAATAAACACAAACCATTAAAATGTGATGCAAGATCATGCACAGATAACAAAATTTGCAGTGAAAGATCAGGAGGATGCAAATGAACACAGAGAGGGTTGAGAATCATCCACAGACATGCATTACTTGATCCAAAGATTGATACAATACACTGCAAAATTCCAAGAGGCAAAGTTTCATTACAATTTTAAATGGGAGGTTCGAACTCCACAAATTCACCTGCCAAAGAGAAGGAGGGAGGGGCAAAACAAGAATGTCCGACCTTTAGAAAGAAGCCCCTCCTTACAATTTATAGGAAGAATGAGAGAGGGAAGAGAGAGGAAATCCAAATCTACCCCAACCACTTCTAGGTTGCATTTAATTCATCTCATTATGGCGGTAGGTGAGAACCCTAGCAAAAGCGGTGAACTGTATTTTGCATTAAAGCTGGTTGTTGAAACGTCATTTCTGGCCATTATCACGTGCCAGAGGTGTTTTTTGATTTTCTCTCTCCAAACTGAACCAAAATGCAAGATTGACCCTAGAATCATGTAGATAATTTCACTAGCTTTCCATTGATATAAAGAACACAAAAATCCGAGCTCTGGATCGAAAGTTATGGCCATTTGAAGATTTAGGGCAAAAACAGCCCAAAACGGATCAGCGGGAAAAAATTTTGAATTTTACCTCCTTTTGCATTTTTGGAAAAAATTTCAAATTTTTCCACACTTCACCACTTGGATGACACATGTCAGGCTCTGGTTCATCCGCGGGCTCATCCTTTGAAAATTTCTTGCCACTTGGACACGTGGCATGACCTGATTCGTTGGCCGGGGCAGCGGGCCAAAACACTCCTTTTGGATTTTGGTGAAACACTTAGCCAAATTTCCAAATTTTCCTCTTCTGACACGTGGCACATTCTGATTCATCCATGGGCCTCCTTGTCTCTTTTCAGCCATTTCATCTTTTTGCGTCCCTCGCGTACCTTTGGCCTGGCTATCCCAGATGAAAATCTCCTGCTTCGGCTGATTTGGGCTTCCTTGTTCCTGTTTGAGGTGAAGACACGTGGCGAGATTCCATTCGTTGGCGGCTCTTTTGGCTTTTCACGTCCCTCACGTACTTTTGGCCCGATGTCCCAAACTACCTGGGAAAAATATCTCCAAACCGCCCAAAATGGACTGTTTTGTTCCTGTTTGAGGCCTTTTCACCTTTTCGCGTCCCACGTGTCCCTCGCGTACTTTTGGCCCAGGATGTCCCAAACTGCGTGAAACAAAAGACTTAGACATTTTTCCTTGCTTTCGGCCATTTCGGCTTTTCACGTCCCTCACGTCCCAACGTCCCAACTGTCCCATGGACTGCCTGGGACAAAAGACTTAGCTGATTTTCTTGCTTTTTCGGCCCCAAGCTTGGTACGACGAACCTCAGTACGACCCGAACCCTTCAGACCCGAAATGCCTTAGAACAATCCTGCAACCTTATTTTTGCATTTTTTCCATTTTTTCTAACTCGTTGGGATTTCTTCTTGGATGGGAGTTAGAAAAAGGCGAGGGACCCCAAAAACATGATTTTGGGCCTTGAATCAATCTACTTGCTCAGGGACTGAATAATTTGATGCATGTTATCAAAATTACCTTGAGGGTGAATTTTGGATAACAATTTTGGCGACTCAACGGGGTCATCTACCTGCTGGATGAAGTTACCAGTTGCCTGAAGCATCCATTGGGCATGGAGTCACCTGATTTTCTATCTGATTCCCTAACTGACTAGAACATTGCAAGGAGGATCATGGAATATCACACGATGGAGCAAGGCTGCAACACATTCCCAGAATAGCAAGCCTGTGCCAAAGCACTTAGGGAAAGCAAAAAAACCTACAGCAAAACAGTGTGCACAAGCACTTGGAGGAATGAAAACCTAAGCTAATATTTACAAGATGGAGAATTTCCTTTAGTAGCAACGCTTTAGATAGATTCCATTGACTGGAATCTGCAGTTCTCGCCATCCAATGAAGACAATTGGAAGGCATTGTGTCCTTACACTTTGTGACCATGTATGGGCCACTCCAAATGGCATCAAATTTTGAATGCCTTCCGGTTTTGCTCTATCTGCATCCCATTTTAACACTAGATCTCCAACTTGGAAAGATCTACTCTTGGCCTTCCTATCAAAGGTCTTCTTAATCAAAGCTTGATCCTTCTCCATTGCTTGGGATGCCTGATCTCTGATCTCTTGGAGCTCCATCAACTCTACATATCTCACCTCCATGGGCCCAAACTCTAGCAACTCTAACTACTTCATGAGTTCCAATGTTGGCAACTCAAGTGACATGGGCAAGATTGCCTCTCTTCCATAAACAAGCCTGAATGGAGAGTTACCTGTGGATCTCTTGGGAGTTATCCTATCAGCCCATAAGGCTGATTTTAGTTTGGTATGCCAAGACCTCTGATTCTCATCAAGATTCCTCTTAATGATCCTCAACAAGTTCTTGTTTGTAGATTCAGCCTGGCCATTACCCTGAGGGTAGTAGTTTGATGAAGTACTTAGGTAGATCCCATTCTTGACAGCCCACTCAGTCACCTTGGATCCAATGAATGCTAATGCATTATCTGAGATTATTGTAGCAGGTATGCCAAATCTGGTTACTATCCCCTCATAGAAGTCTAAGATGCTAGACTCATTTGCTTCCTTGAGTGCTACTGCTTCAGTCCATTTGGTGAAGTAGTCTGTGGCTATCAAAATCCACTTATGCCCTTGGCTTGAATTGGGATTAATGACTCCAATGAAGTCTAAACCCCATTGCATGAATGGTTGGTCAACTGAAATTGGATGCAATGGGAGGGCAGCAAGCCTCTCTTTACCTGTGAAGAATGCACAATTCTTGCACCTTTTGATCCATGCAAAGCAATCACTGAAAATCTTGGGCCAATAATAACCAGCCTTCATGATTTTTAGGGCTGTCACTCTTGGTGTAAAATGACCACCAGCTGGTCCACCATGGAACTCTTCCAACACCCTATGAATCTGATTTGTACCAATGCATCTCAGCAGTACTCCATTCACATCTTTCTTGAACAAAACACCATCTACTATGGCATATGGGATAGCCTGCAATCTGAAGTGTCTTCTTTGGGTCTTGTTCATCTCTGGAGGGCATAGGCCCGTGCTTAGGAAGTGCATTATACCTTGGGTCCAGCAAGGAGTGGGGACAACATTATCCTCTTCTTGAGTGCTACCTTGCACATGGCTGTCTTGAACTGTCAAAACAGCCTCTTCTTCATTGCATACTCCCTTTTGCTTGCCCAGAATTAGCTGCTCACACAATCCTTTTCCTCTTACCAGCTTGGTGACCTTGATCTCAATGTCATACTCCATGACATGAGTGATCCAACCTGCTCTTTTCTCATTCAAATCCTTGTTGAGGAGGAATTCCTTTACTCCCGCATGAGAGACCAACAACTGAACTTTGTTGTTTGAGACTAGATGCTTGAATTTCTTCAAGCTTCTGATTACTGCAAGTACATGCTTCTCAATAAAAGAATATCTCACCTCATAGTCCTCCAGGATTTGGCTGAAGAAAGCAATTGGTTGTTCATCATTGTCCTTGTTCTGCTGCACCAAAATGGCAAAAATAGTATCATTACCTCCAAATGCATAGAGGATGAAATCCTTGGAGAAATCCGGGTTGATGAGAGTTGGTGCTTGGGAGATGGCTTCTTTGATTGCTTCAAAACCCTCCTTGCCTTCTATTGTCCACTTGAAAGCCATGCTTTTCTTCAACATTTTGGTGATAGGTTTGACAAGGGCTGCAAAATCTAGGACAAACCTCCGAACAAAGTTTATTCTCCCCAAGAAACTCTGAAGGGCCTTCTTGTGGCTTGGCAATGGTAGTGCTCTTATGGCTTCAACCCTCTCTGGATCAATTGCTAATCCTTCTTTGGAGAAAATATGGCCAAGGAGCTTTCCTTCATGTGCTAGGAAGATACACTTCTTAGGATTCAAAGACACTCCAAATCTCCTGCACCTTTGGAAGACTTGTCTCAAATGAGAGAGGTGGTCTGCTGCATTCTTTGAAAAAATAGTGATATCATCAAGGTATATCAGCACCACGTTGTTGATCAAACCTTTGAATGCCATGTCCATTGCTCTTTGGAAGGTAGCTCCAGCATTGGACAACCCAAATGGCATTTTCCTGTATGCATAAGTTCCCCATTTGGTTGTGAAGGCTGTCTTGAACTGATCTTCTTCCTTCACCATAATCTGATTGTAGCCCGAGTAGCCATCAAGTAGTGAAAACCTCTCAGAGCTAGCCACCACCTGCAAAATTTTCTCCATAGAAGGGAGTGGGTAATGGTCCTTGAGAGATGCTCTATTCAAGTCTCTGAAGTCAACACACAATCTGATCTCTCCACTCTTCTTTCTGACTGGAACTAAGTTGGTAACCCAACTAGAATGCTTGATTGGGAATATGATTCTTGACTCAATCAACTTGTTCAATTCCTTCCTCATGAGAGGTTCCATGTGTGGATTGACTGGCCTTTGTTTCTACCTGATGGGCTTAGTATTTGGATCCAACTCAATGGTGTGTTGAGCTAACTCGGGATTGAAACCTTTCAAGTCTTCGTAGCTCCAAGAAAACACATCAGGGAACTCTTGACACAGCTGTATGAACTCATACTTTTCTTGTTCAGTTGTCATCTTTCCAATTTGCAATGGTTTGTTCTCTTCCACCAAGATGGATACTGAATCTTCTCTCTTGACCTGAATGTTTGCTTTCTCTTTCCTAAACTAGTCATTGGGATTGAAAATGGACTCCAAAGTGATAAGTCCCTTGGGCAGCTTGTTAGTTCTCAACTGTACCACTTGGTCACCATACTGCTGCTCTAATTTTTCCTGATTTTTGGCTGAGAATTCAGCTTCTTCTTGCAAGAAATGGATGATTTTCTGGTCATTCTCAAACACTTGCCAACTTACATTGTTATCTAGCACCGAAGGCCTCACAATCACATGGATGTTTTGTTGTACCTTGTCCTTTTGAATGCTCTCCACAATGTCAAAGGCTGCCCCAACTACTGCAAGCCTGTCAGCAGCTTGGTTCTCTTTCCTAGGGACTGATTTGATGCCAAAGCCCTCAAAATCTTCAATGAGGTCCCACACCCTGTTCTTGTAACACTTGAGTAGATCATTCTTGGCAGCATGCTGCCCTTTGACCTGATTTACAATCAATTCACTATCACCAAAGACTTGCAAGTTCTTTATTCCTCTCTTTATTGCCCAATGCATCCCTTGCACCAAGGCTTCATATTCAACAGTGTTATTGGAGCATGCAAACTGAAATCTAAAAGCTGAATAGTACTTTACTCCTTGAGGTGAAACCAGCATGGCTCCCCCTCCGGCACCTTGTCTACTCCTTGATCCATCAAAAAATAGCTGCCATACCTCATTGTCATCCTTGTGGTCTGGCTTGGTGATGCTAGGAATGGGCTGATCTTCTTCATGTATGCAATAGACTCCTAGCTCAGATTCTTCTACTTCTTGATAAGGATCAAAAGCATGCACCTTGTTTGCCCATTCATCAAGAGTTAGATCCGGGATGCTTCCAACCTTGGTGTCAGCTTCATCAGTGCTTGGGTGATCTTCTTGATCAAATGCCGAACAGTTGGCATTGATCTGACTTGGAGTGTAGGGCTCAATGTGGAAGTTTGCAATAGGTTCAGACCTGATTGTAGCTTTGGTTCCATACCTCGTTCTGAACAACATGTGTGACCAATCAGCAGACAAATATCCTCCAATCTTGGCTGTGAAATCTCTTGACAAACATAGGGCAAAGAGTGGTGGAAGGTCTATAACTGATACATCTTGTAAAACAACAACATTTGGACATGCATGCAAGGTAAGACTCAAGTTTCTAATCACCCCAACTGTTGTTACTACTGTCCCATCCAACTACACTACCCCTTTGGATATGGTTTCATATTGAAGTCCTAGCTAATCAGCTATTTGCTTGGGCATCACTGAGCTACTTGCCCCGAGAATCAATCATGCAATTATGCACCAATTGGTTTCCAATGATTAATGAGACATAAAAAGGAGGGGGCTTCAACATTTTACCTTGCTTTGTCCTCCATGATTCCCTTCAGGCTGGGCAGCATTTGTGAGCACCTTCTCTTGCATTTGGACTTGCTGATTCGAAGTTGGCCAGTCCTTCATGGCAGCTTGTAGAAAATCTCTCTGGCCTGGGATAGATAGGGATTCCCACATTGATATATTTACGTTTGTCTTCTTCATCTGATCAATGATACTAAATGGTGATGAAGGATCTCTTTGTTGTCCCTTGGTTTGCATATTCATCCCTTGCATGTGGGCAGCAACAACTGGTATTTGAGTTGGTTTAGGAGCTGGTTTGGGTGCTCCTTGCATGTTTGGGACTACATTTGGTTTGCCAAAATCTTGTGGAGTGGTAGAAGGTTGTGGATTACTTGGATCCAATGGCTGTCCTTCACCCAAATTTCTCCTTTTTGACCTTGTGTTGGCTGCAACACTTTGAGAGGGTACTTGATTCATACCACAGAAATCCTCTGCCTGCCAGTTCACAAGTGTGGTGTCATTTGGAGCTGATTGCTGCTGGAATGTTTCTTGTTGTTGGTTGTTTCCTTGACTGCCCTCATCCTCCACACCAGTAGTTGTCACCATAAATGCTTGATTTAAGGCACCGTTGAAGCACATAGATTGGTTGTGAGGTTCATTACATGGAAAACACCAATCATACTCCTGAGCAACATTGTTTTGTGTTGGCACCAATGCCTTAGAGGCAGATATAGCATTTGGATTATAGGGCTGAAATGGTCTGTTGGCAGGAGGCCTTGCTTGATTCAGATTTGTAGCTAGATTGGGTGGTCTTTGAGGTTGATATGGCTGCCTGTTAGGCTGAGCTTGAGGCTAGAAGGAAGGTCTAAAACTTTGGGCTTGTTGCCTCTTGAGAGTAACCAGCTCATTGCCTAAATTTTGCAATTGCTTCATGACTTCTTGAAGCTCGTTTGAGGCACTTGGAGATGAAGTAGAAGCTTCATTTGAACTCTGATTTCTAGGAGTGGGAATAGAAGCTAAATTAGGCACTTGGCTAGTACTTGGGCTCTCTAAACTTGGATATAATGGCATTGGAGGCCTAGGAGCTAGCTTTCCAGCTTGAATTAAACAATTTTCAGCTCTAATGGCAATGCTATAAGCCATAGGGATAGTTATGCCTCCCATGGACTGAATCAACATAGAAATATCAGAATTTAAGGCTTTAAGGTAATATAAAAAGCACCTTCTGACTGTTGGCCTTACTGCCACTGGAATCCTCTCCCAAGTCCTTTGAAATCTGAAATTAAAATCAGTCAGCTGCTCATTGGGAGCTCTTTTGATAGTTGTCAGCTGCTCCAAAAGGGACAAGTTGTCTCCCTTTTCCCCAAACTGCTCATGGAGGGCTATACATAGCTGATTCCAATTTTGAATAGAACCTAAGGCAAGGCTCCTGAACCATTGTAAAGCTTTCCCCTTGAATGAGGATGCCAACAATTTGACAACAACTTGCATCTCATTGATTTCATGAATTACACAAAGGTTGGCAATGTCTTTAACATGATCACCAGGAGTAGTCTGGTTCTCTCCAGTGAAGTATGGAATGTTCTTCAATGCTACAACTGGGATTGGATGTTGTGCATTGAGAGCAAGTGGGCTGCTGCCAGTGAAATTGACGTACAGGATTTGGTGGTTGTGCCATTCTGATTGGCCTAAGAACCCTTGTTGATTGGATGAAAGGCCTACCAGGTGGAGGTGTTGACAAGGTTCTATTAGGTGGAGATGGAGACCTTTGGATTCTCCTCCCACTTTTCCTTATTCTTGGAGATAACTGCAGATATTCAAACAACACCTCTTCCTCTCCAGCTCTTGACCTTGTGTTGATTCTTCTCATGATTTTTCAGGTCTACACTGCTAAAACCAGCTGATTCTTCTTCCTTGGAGTCGCCAGATGTGTAATTTATAGCTCTTTTAAAGCAAGAAACTTGCAACAAATGCACATCAATTTTTTTGCAATGAAGATGAAGACCTCTAAGGTCCCACCGGGGTGCCAAAACTGTTAGTGCAAATCAGCAGCACCCCTGGATGTTGATCAGATTTCTAGGTTGATCATACTAGCATCCAGTGTGATTGCACAACATTGAATCCTTTCTCCAAGTGTGGGACTTGCAAAAATGAGAAAGGAATCTCCAGAGAAGGTTGGTTCCTATTCCTCTGTTCAGATGCACACAAAAAAATGCAGAGGGTTTACTCAAAATCTAATCTAACTTGCCAAGGAGATAGGGTAAGAAGATGCATAAAAATAAACCTAAGCTAACAGAGGTGATGCACCGAGGAATGAAGAACACCTATCTTGCCAATAAACACAAACCATTAAAATGTGATGCAAGATCATGCACAGATAACAAAATTTGTAGTGAAAGATCAGGAGGATGCAAATGAACACAGAGAGGGTTGAGAATCATCCACAGACATGCATTACTTGATCCAAAGATTGATACAATACACTACAAAATGCCAAGAGGCAAAGTTGCATTACAGTTTTAAATGGGAGGTTTGAACTCCACAAATTCACCTACCGAAGAGGAGGGAGGGGCAAAACAAGAATGTCCGACCTTTAGAAAGAAGCCCCTCCTTACAATTTATAGGAAGAATGAGAGAGGGAAGAGAGAGGAAATCCAAATCTACCCCAACCACTTCTAGGTTATATTTAATTCATCTCATTATGGTGGTAGGTGAGAACCCTAGCAAAAGCGGTGAACTATATTTTGCATTAAAGCTGGTTGTTGAAACGTCATTTCTAGCCATTATCACGTGCCAGAGGCATTTTTCGATTTTCTCTCTCCAAACTGAACCAAAATGTAAGATTGACCCCGAAATCATGTAGATAATTTCACCAGCTTTCCATTGATATAAAGAACATGAAAATCTGAGCTCTGGATCGAAAGTTATGGCCATTTGAAGATTTAGGGCAAAAATAGGCCCAAAACGGATCGGCGGGAAAAAATTTGAATTTTACCTCCTTTTGCATTTTGGAAAAAAATTTTAAATTTTTCCATGCTTCGCCACTTGGATGACACGTGTCAGGCTCTGGTTCATCCACGGGCTCATCCTTTGAAAATTTCTTGCCACTTGGACACGTGGCATGACCTGATTCGTTGGCCGGGCAGCGGGCCAAAACACTCCTTTTGGATTTTTGGTGAAACACTTAGCCAAATTTCCAACTTTTCCTCTTCTGACACGTGGCACATTCTGATTCGTCCAGTGGGCCTCCTTGTCTCTTTTTGGCCATTTCATCTTTTCACGTCCCACGCGTCCCTCGCGTACCTTTGGCCCGATGTCCCGGATGAAAATCTCCTGCTTCGGCCGATTCGGGCTTCCTTGTTCCTGTTTGAGGTGAAGACACATGGCGAGATTCCATTCGTTGGCGGCTCTTTTATCTTTTTGCATCTCTCGCGTCCCTTGCGTACTTTTGGCCCGTGCTGTCCCAAACTGCAGGGAAAATATCTCCGAACCGGCCGAAAATGGACTGCTTTTGTTCTGTTTGAGGCCTTTTCACCTTTTTGTGTCCCACGCGTCCCTCGCGTACTTTTGGCCCGGATGTCCCAAACTATGCGAAACAAAAGACTTAGACATTTTTCCTTGCTTTCGGCCATTTCAGCTTTTCGTGTCCCTCGCGTCCCAATGTCCCAACTGTCCTGCCAGACTGCCTGGGACAAAAGACTTAGCCGATTTTCTTGCTTTTTCGGCCCCAAGCTTGGTACAACGAACCTCAGTATGACCCAAACCCTTCAGACCCGAAATGCCTTAGAACAATCCTACAACCTTATTTTTGCATTTTTTCCATTTTTTCTAACTCGTTGGGATTTCTTCTTGGATGGGGGAGTTAGAAAAGGTCCGAGGGGACCCCGAAAACATGATTTTGGGCCTTGAATCAATCTACTTGCTTAGGACTGACAATTTGATGCATGTTATCAAAATTACCTTGAGGGGTGAATTTTGGATAACAAGAACATAAGAATAAAAGTTCTTTCACTTCATCATCAAATGGTATATCAACTAATTTTAACTCGATTTACAATAGATCTAAAATCATTCAAATGATTGGATGCAAATCCACCTTCATGCATCTTAGAAATAAATATTTTCTTCATCAAATAAACTTTATTTGAAGCACTAGGTTTTCCATATAAATTAGCAATAGATCTCATTAAGCTCGTACCATAGAAGTCGCTTCTATAATATTGGAATCCACGAATGCTACCATGCTCAATCTCATAGATCCCAAAGTCTTTCTCAAGAATCTTCCATTCTTCATCATTCATCTACATAGGTCTAGACTTGTCATCCAATGGTAAATGAAAATATCTTTAATACGTAGATAATCCTCAATCTACATCTTCCATAATTGATAATTTCAGTCATCAAATTTCTCTACCTTGTATATATTTTCTTATACCATTGTTGTAGCTCCCACTCAATCAAAAACCTCTCTGTGAGTAAATATGTCAACACGAAAACCCTCAAACAATTATCTCGATGCCGATTGTTGGGGTTAGCAAACCAATTGTACGAGATAATATATCAGATCTAAGCATACATGAAAATAAAATCAGATATTCTACCGAAGAAATATATAAAACAAGAGATATAAATCAACACCATATTTAACATGGCTCACCTAGTGTGGGCTACGTCCATTAAGAAACAAGTCAATCTATTATCCAAAGCTTTGACAAGATATACAATTGAATATTTACAATCTTCCATACCTCTCGGATGTACAGAATTTCTTTCTCTCAATATTTTGCTTCATCAACAAGAATTCTCTCTCTCACCAACTTTGACAAGTTCTTCTTAATTCTTGTTAATACCTTACTTCTAAACCCTATCTTTTATGCTTATATAGGAGTTTATAAACTTAGGGAACTTAGCCATGCAATTAAAATCAATAGGTATACTTTAATGCTAAAAATAGCTCTAATTCCTTATATTTAATTAAAACATCCTCGCACAGGTAACCGATGTCGGTTCCTCCTTTCCTGATCGATGTCGGTCCTAGGTGACCGATACCGGTCCCTCCTAACCAATGATGGTTACTGTGTTTTCCAGCAAGTTTTACATTGCATGCTAATATAAAGTAATTGAGCTCCACAACTCAACAATTTTTGGCAATAATTTCAAGTCCCCACACTTGTCACATACACCTTTGATGCAAGTCATACGATTTTTAACATGATCATCAAATATTGTGCAAAGAATAGAAGTTATGAATTCACTGACACGTATAGGTGGGCATTTTTAGGACCATTTGATGCTTCCCATAACTTTCTATACACTTAAAAAAATAGATTTTGAAATACGTTAATTTTAAATCACATCTCAAAAATGAAATTTAATCAAATTTCAAATATATAGATATAAATGAAAGCACACCTCAAAATATATATACATGATATAATTTTTTTGTACCTGATAGTGATAATCAAACTCAACGTGATAACGGTAACAACATGTATCAAGGACTTTATCATCTCGCACATACCAAGGATTCAAATTTTCAAGCATTCGTTGTCCAATCTTAACATTTGGATTTTCTTCTGTAAACTTTATGTACATCTCATGTTGAGTTATTTCAAGCCAATGTTTAATATGTTCATCCTAGTTATTGTGAGTTACCCTGTGTTTTAAAACATCCCTCACATTTGGAGAAGGACAAGTCCTCTAAATCCAAAAATCAGAAACTATCTTCACAATATTATCCTCTATTTTATCATAATGTGGATTTCTACATATTAGTGCCCAATTTTCTTCCACAAGAGAGAGTCATCCAATGTCTTCCTCCTATTTACATACCGATGACCGTCTTTATAGATAAACCCAATGCCTTGGAAATGTTGGTAACATGATGATTCTTTGTCGTATCTTCACTTAAAACTAAAGTTAATATTTCTCTATGAGAAATACTCTTATCAGCAAGCCTAGTTTTTGTAGCCAAAGAACTTATTCCCAGTAGAAACATTCCCAACAAATTCTTCTTCTATACGTTTTGACGTTTTCCGTCTAAAATCAAAAACCTACAATTCTAATGTTTCCTTCATATCATCATGATTCAATAATGTAGCCAACAAATGTGCTCTAGAATCGTAGTCAAATTAATAAATTCACCATATATTATTTCTACACTTTTTGTTGTTTTCTTTCGTGATAGTGGTTCTTGTTGGGAAAATTCTTTTAATTTTTGTAAATTCATCTTCACCAAGTGTTTCACATTTTTATTGGGAACCAATTCCATAACTTTTGTTATCAGTTCAATATAATGTTGTGCATCATGATCTGTGTCCATAAACATACACATGTGATTACACCAAAATTTGCAAAAAAATTAACATACACATGTGATTACACCATTCATGACCAAGCTAGTAAACAATAATATCTAAAAAATTAACTTACTATCTAGTAAACAATAATATTAAGTTGACCAAGCTAATTGTATTTAGATACCACTTCATGAGGTCCTTCTTGAAATCTACTAAACAATAATATACTTTTGCATTTGTATTTAGGACCTTTTCAACTAAGTGTTTGAGTGTGACATAATGATCTATTATTGATTACTTTGGTCTAAAACCTACTTTCCCCTTTTCCCACTTTCCTTTTTATTTTATTTTCTTACAAAATACCACATAGTTCACATTTATTATGTGGAGTAAATTTTCACCATGTCATCAAACGTATCTAAACTTAGTAATCAACTTAATTTCCTTGTTGGATGACTACTGGATACCAAATGCATATTTGGATGCCTTAGTGTGAATCTCAAAAGGTTTAGGAAATTTCATGCATTGTGACAGAAAATAGTATGTAGAGGAATAGTCTTACTAACTCAAAATAATTTTACCATGCATTGGTTCAATCAACCTTGGATTTGACATGCATTATGTAGTTGACGGGATAGGACATATATATAATAAATCAAGGATGAAACTATTATCTAAATTTACATACATTGTCTAAGACAACTAAGAAACTATTTAAGGTAGTATGGAGTAATCAAATATTAAATCACTATTATATTTTTAATATGCATCTGTATAGCTATAATTTTAATGTTGATGTAGCATGTGTAATGAATCTTTGTTACTCCAAATGAACAATTACAAAAAAATCATATAAATATTATTTTTTCAAAGGTTGTAAGATGCATAGGATGTTATTAACATGCTAATATCAATCCTTACTAATATTTGATTTGGGAGATCGAAATTTCCAACTAATATTTGATTTAGGAGATCAAAATTTCCTTACAGTAGATATTGGCTCTTCATCATTTGATCTTTCAATTTTTTTCATAAATCATATATATATATATGGTGTTAGAGCTATCTAATTTATGAAAGATGGCATGGTACAAGCCTAATATTTCATTCGACTAGGATCTCTTGTGTTATGCATCATACTTAATCATTCTCACAAAATGATCTATGATATAATGGGATGTTTGGAAGAGGGAATCAAGGAAAAAATTAATGTGGTTCTTTACTGCAAAGTGTTTTGGAAGGTGTTTTATCTCCACATGAAGAGTATGTGGATAAAGCAAGAGTGATAAGAAATAAAGGTATGTTGAGAGGATCATGTTTGTATCTAGATGAAGACAACCTTTTCGCAACTGAAAGAGAGAAATGATGAGTGGAAAAGGTGAGGTTAGAAAGGAGAAAATGATAGAAGCATACCTAAATAATGGAAAAACATATATTATAGCTAGATAAACAATAAGTAAATAAGGAATATGACCCGTTTGGGAGCTAATCTTATGATGGTGAGCTAGAATTTAGAGGCTACCCTTGATAAAGAGGAATTGGGTTAAGGCCTATATCCAGAGATAGAAAATTATTTTGAATGGAACACATAAGCACGATGGGTAAAAATGCCAAATTTTGAAAGATGTACGAGAAGGTAAAATGTAGAATAAAGAAACAAAATGTCAAGGGGTTAACTATAGAGATATAGATGGGAGGAATACAAAGGTTCTTGTTTTTGGGAATGACCCAATTATATGAGGATTAAGTTAGAAAGGTGTTGGTGGGTACTGAAATAGAGCCTCTCTAAGAGGTGAGAGAGGATGTTGAAGAATGGAAGTTGATGTTAAATAGAAACCCTAGATTTAACTAAGAGATAAATACAACCATGTCTCCTAGAGAGTAACAAGCAATAAAAAAACTAAATGGCTAGATCAAGATCCAAATTATACTATTGAGTGGTTGCAATATTTTTTACCATGTTTTATATTTAGGGAGATTAGCTTCAATGTTTTGTTGATATTTCAACAATTAGTGTTTCGTTGAATGATTTTTCTGTGGATCCTTTTTCAATACTTGGTTGGTTCTTACGTTGTTTTTGTTAGAGCCTTTTATTTTCACATATTGTTTCTATTGTTTTAGGTTATGGGATCCTATAAAAACCCTTTCCTTTACCCAATATAATAAAATATTATCATATTTACCTTAGAATGAAAAATAAAATTACGATCTATCAAGGGTTTCTATGTATGTACCAATTTTACAACTTGTCTTTCACTTGTTGTGCCTTCTCTCTCTTTATTTGTGCCTTCCTATGAACTGATCTTCTAGCATTCTTCTCTACATTCTCTTCCTTGGTATATTTTTTCATTTCTCATTCTTTGCATTTCCCATGATTCATCCACTTCAATAATTTTCACTTACACACATAAATTGAGATAGATCTGAATTTCTAAGAGTAAACTCAATAGAAAACTATACACATGCAACTCTTATTATATACAAATCTCAATAGAAATTAGGTTATTTTTAATTTTAGTTTTTATAACTTTAAAAAAATTTTTCTAATTTTAATAGAATTTAAATTTAATATACAATTATTTAGTTTTGTAATATATTTTTAAATAAAATAACTATATGCTTTAAAGTCAATTCTATTATATATAAATAATAAAAAACTTGTCTATGAATTCTTAAATTATGGAAGAGAACGGGGAAGATATTTTGAATTTGTTTGAGAGGGAAAGTGATGGAAGGGAAATCCCACCCAGATCAGAGGATCAGTTGGAAAATTAAGGAAGTAGAGATTGATATGGGTGATGATCAAGCGGATAGGAGCACTCCCATGCAAAATCTCTAGATTCATGGTCGAATAAAGTTAGAAATGGTGGATCAGCCTTGAAAAACCAAAATTTATTTCTCCAAGCGGTTAAGGAGGCTTTTGGAAGTACTCTTGAAATCCCAGACCTACTTCTACAACATACTACTAAAAATTTAAACAAATCTTTGGTGGGGAAGTTGGTAGGTGGGAGACCCAATATTGACATTGTTAGAAGATGGGCTAAACTGAAGTGGATTCCAAAAGGACACTTAGAGGTAAGTGCTCTTTCTAATGGTTTTTTCCTTTTTAGGTTTAATACCCAAGAGGATATGTAGAAGGTTCTGAAGAAGGACCCTAGTTTTGGGGAAAATCTGGTTGGTATCTTAGGAAGTGGGAACCTACTTTCAATCTAGAAAAGGAAAATTTGAACCAATTTCCTATTTGGATACACCTTCCTAACCTTCCTTTGGAATTTTGGCATGAAGACATTGTCAAAGGCATAGCGAACTCCCTGGGATCTTTGGTCATAATAGATAATGCAACCAAGCATATGACTAGACTTATCTATGTGCTTGTTTTTGTATTTATACAATAGTAGATAAGGATATCCCCAACAATATCAAACTAAATTCACATCTAGGGATTTGGGAGAAAAATATTGAAATGGAAAGTTCCCTGAGAAATTCTCCAAGTGCAATGGTTGGGGTCACTCTTCCGAACTGTAAGTTCACGTATCCAAAATATATATTCCAGTGTCGGAAATGAAGGTAAAGGGGAAAAAGGGAAAGGCCTAATGCAAAGTGTTGCTGATCACAGGAAATATTTCTCCAAAGAACTTGAGAAAGGTTCTACTCCTTTGAAAATAAAGGAAAAGGTAGTTAACAAAACTCCAATTAAATCTACCAAATGGATGAGGATGGTTTCACCCTGGTGGTCAACAAAAGGAAATCAAAATTTCTATCCTGGTCGATTCTAAGGTAGGGGAAAAATGGAAGAACCTATTAAGGATTTCATGAAGGGTAGGAAGATAGAGATTTTTACCTCAAGAGGGAATGAGGACACTCTCAAGGAACCGGCTAATATTGAACAAAATTTAAAGGAAGAATGGAAGTTGGGGACTATGTTTTGGAGGAAATTGTAAAGGAACAGAGTAAGGGGAAGAAACTCTGGGGCAAAAGGTAAGTTTGGATTCCCATGTGGGTGAGGGGATGATAGGGATAAATGCAAGTAACCTCTCCTTGGAGGAAATTATGAATGTTAATATGTCCCCAATCAAGATCGATGGAAGAGAAGAAAGAAGAAATAACACCGGGAAACAAAGGAATCTCTAGGGAAAAAACCTCTCAGGAAAAAGAAAAGTGGATTCAAAGGGAAAAAAGGGGGAATCCTCAATATCCTCCCCTCCTAAATCTCAGGAGATTGAGAATCCTATAAATGTGGAATTTGTTAGTAGTAAACAAGGTAGGCCTAGCAAATTTGAATCAAGAAAAAAACTACCCAAAAGGATATAGATTCAGGGAAATAGATGTGTTTAGACCAAAAGGTCTTTAAGAAAAATAAACCCAATCTTTGGAAATGAATTGCATCTCATGGAATGGTAGAGGGATCAATAGCCCTGTGAAATGGAGGATTCTCAAAGACATGATTGAAAGACAAAAAATTGATGTGTTAGTTGTACAAAAACTAAAATGAAAGAAGACATTTTTTAAGTTCTTGCAAGTCTTTTTGGAATAATTCAAAAAAATTTGTTGTTAGTTTGAAAGGATCCTTTGGAGTTTAGTTGTGGTGTGGAATCTAGCCTATTATGAAGGAACTCTTTTGGTCAAAAGAGATAATCATTTGGCGGTGATGATGAGAGATCTTGAAAATAGAAATATATGGGTTTTATCTAAACATTTATGCTCCTACCCTTCATAAAGAAAGGAAAAATATTTGGCATCACCTTATTTCATTTAATCATTCCATCAAAGATTTAGGATGGATTGTTATGGGGGATTTCAATACCCCCGGACTCCTAGGGAAAAAAAGGAGGATCTAAGGAGTTTATAGTAGGCATGGAGGATTTTAATGATTTTATTACTTCCTCACAACTCCATGATATTGATCTTAAAGGAAGCAATTTCACTTGGTCTAATAGAAGAGTTGGAACCCAACATATTCAAGTAAGATTAGACAGGGTTTTAGTCTTGGAGGAGTGGTTAATCTAGGATATCTCTCTTTTCTCTTTCCTTAGATAGGGTCTGATCATAACCCTATTCTCTTACAAATCAAGAGTCCATCTAGAAGAAGAACGCCCTTCCATTTTGAGAAGATGTGGCTCTAGAATGAGGAATTGTATGCCCTCATTAATGACTGGTGGAAACTAAAGGTTAAAGGAACAACAATGTATAGACTTTCTAAAAAAATCCATAGAATGTTAAAGTTCACCTCAAAGCCTAGAATAAAAAAGCTTTGGAAATATTTTTCAGAAGAAAACAGAAATTAGAGCTGAACTGCAGAATGTTCAAAGATAGAAAAAGAGATGGGATTCCGAGATGGATATAGAGGACCATGAAAAGGAACATTCCCTCTTGGTGGAATACCACAACATCTTGGGCAAAGAGGAAATCTTCTAGAGACAAAAATCTTGAATTACATGGCTAAAGGAAGGGGATAAAAATACAAGATTCTTTCACTTGTCTACTTTAAAACATAGAAGCTTCAATAGAATTAATAGAATTAGAAAAGAAGAGGGTGTTATGGTGGAAGAAAAAGAAGAAATAAGTAAAGAGGTTATCTCCTTCTTCCAAAACCTACTTACTAATAATTGTGATCCAAATTTGATTAAAGAGCAAGACTTTTTAAAGTGCATTCCTCCTTTGGTTTCTGATGAAGATAATTTGATGCTTTCAGTGATCCCTTCAATGGAGGAAGTGGAATTCACTGTAAAACACCTCAATCCTGACAAGGCTCTTGGTCCGGATGGTTTCCAAGCCTTCTTCTTTCAACACTTCTGGGACATAATTAAAAAGATGTCTTTGAGGTTGTGAAGGAATTTTTTAGATAGAAAGTTATGCTAAAAGACATGAACTGCACCTTTCTAACTTTGGTTCCAAAATGTGGTAATGCCATGGAATTAAAAGATTTCAGACCTATAAGTCTCTGTAATACATCCTATAAAATTTACACAAAAATTTTGGCTCTCTCATCTGTCATTACTCCCCTCTATCATTTCTGATCAATAAGGGGGTTTTGTCATTGGGCGCCAAATCCAGGATGGGATCATCACAATCAAAGAGACTATTCACTTGGCTAAGCTCAGTAAGAAGGCAGCATTGTTTTTAAAATTGGATATGGCCAAAGCTTACGATAGGGTTTTGTGGTGCTTTCTTGACAAAATCCTTGATAGGTTTGGCTTTGATGTGTCCTTTAGAAATATGGTTAAGGCATGTATCTCTAATGTCTAGTTTTCAATTCTCATTAATGGGTCCCCCTTTGGTTTTTTTCCTAGCTCTCAAGGTCTAAGGCAAGGGGATCCCATTTCCCCTTTCCTCTTCATTATTATGGCGGAAGCTTTAAGAAGAAGACTAAATGTTGAAACTGAAAGTGGCTTCATCAAAGGGATTTCCCAATAAGGGAGATGGAAAAAGTGTCACACTAGCATTTTGTTGATGACACTTTCTTGGTGGGGAAGCATCAGTTCCCGAATCTAAGAAAATAAAATCTCTTATAGATGACTATATGGAAGTTTTGGGATAGATGGTAAACTTTAGAAAAATCTCTCTCTTCCTTAACACCATGGACAACCGTTGTAAGAAGATAGCTGAAATTATGGAATGTGACTATAAATCTTTCCCTACCTTTTATTTAGGAATCCCTCTTGGGGACAAGAGACCCTCTTGTTCAAATGGAATTTCTTAATTGAAAGGTTTGAAAGAAAACTTGTTGGATGGAAAGCTAATGTGTTATCCCAGTTGGAAAAATCACCCTTCTCATTAGTTCTCTTCTAGAGTCTCCTAGTGTATGTCATGTCCCTCTATCAACTTCCTGGAGGTGTTGGGGAAAAATTGGAAAAAATCCAAAAATGTTTCTTATGGAGTGGCACAAAAGCAAAAAAAGAATCCCATTGGTGGCTTGGGACAGAGTTTGTAAACCCAAAAATATAGGGGACTTGGTCTTAGAGACTAGAAAAAAATGAATAAATCCCTTCTTGCAAAAATTGGGTGGAGGTTAACAAAAGAAAATGGAGTTTGGACCATAATTCTAAAGAAAAAATATTGGATGGATGTTAATGAAAATAGATGGATTTTTAAATAGGCATCCTTCAATGGTTCATGCATATGGAAAGTTATTAACTGGGAAAAAGAAATTGTGGCTAGGGGTAGCAGGTGGAAAATAGGAAAAGGAAATGAGATATGCTTCTGGAAAGATAAATGGGCTGGGAATTTTGTCCTTAAAGACCAATTCCCCCAAATTTCTAGACAGCTCGAAGATAAATATGGGGAAAAAATCAATAACTATATGGTTGATGAAGACAACTTTCAAACATGGAAACTCATGGAATTGGATAGACATGAATTCAATGAACACTTGAGTAGGCTCAATGATTTTCTAAAAAATATGTATCTTCTAACAACAAGGACAAGATAGAATTGTCTGGGACAAAGAACAAAGTGGTAATTTCTCTGTCAAATCTACCTACTCCCTTTTATTTGAGGGAGAAACTAGAGAAGAAGATTTAAATGTTGGTAAGATTTGGAACAAGAACATAACTCCTAAGGTTAATGTTTTCAGTTGGCTTTCAGTAATAAATAAAATTCTTACTTGTTGATAATCTTGCTAAAAGAGGATTCTAGATGGCCAATAGATGTGTTCTTTGTGAAGTGAATATGGAAACTATGAATCACCTATTCCTAGAATGTCCTTTTCCCATCTAATGCTTTCTTCTATTCTGGATGCTTCTCGGTTTACTGGGTAATCCCTAAAGAGATCAAGGATGCCTAGAATCAATGGAATTGTCCTTTCTTTAGTCAAGGGCTAAAAATATCTAGGTCATGAGCTTGGGTCACCTCTAGTGGGAATTATGGAAAGAAAGAAATAGAAGGATCTTCAAAAACAAGAAACTTCCCATTAGGTTGACTATAAACAAACTCCTACAGTTGTTAGAAACAATTTTTCTATCCTTAGGAAAAATGAAATGGAAATTCTTGACAATGAACAACACTTTTAAAGAATTGGAACATTATTGGTGATCCCAAACCCAAAAGGATTAATCCTCATGTGGGGATTAAGTGGAATACTCCTAGGGAAGGTTTTTTTAAACTCAACTTTGATGGGGAAGCGAAAGGTAATCCTGGGAAAGCAGGGGGAGGAGGTGTCTTTCGTGATTCTCAAGGAATATTTCTTCTTGCCTATTTCTTTGACCTGGGATTTCAATCAAACAATGTTGCAGAGGCAGCTGCGATGTTTTGGGGTGTGAAGTTAGCTAAGGAGAAAGGCTTAAAACACCTTGAAGTGGAAGGGGACTCTTTATATATCATCTCATGTTTGAAAGGAAAATCCCAACCTTCTATTTCTATTGATGACTTCATCAATAAAACTAAGCTTTTATTATCCTCTTTTGAGGTTATATCCTTTCAACATGTGTATCGTGAAGGAAACACTCTAGCTGATTTTATGGCCAATATGGGGGTGGACACAAGGGGTCTTAAGGTGGTAGAGGATCTTAATAAGATGCAAGACAAATTTAAATAAATCATGAAAAGGGAAGGTATACCTAATAATACACCTATAAATGAGGAGGCAATAATTCCTCAGAATCGTGACATCACTTTCTCATGATTCCCGAACTCGTGCAAAATATCCTTTAAATCCTAGTAAGGGTAGGTCATATCTTTTTGATTTCTAGAAGTGGGACGATAAGATTGGGGAAGGTAACCATTCTCAAAATAGAAATAAGAATAGGTTTAGAAGAATGGGGGGTGACTTAGTGCAAACTGAACCTAGCAAGAGATAAGAGATATCTAAAGAAGCTGAGATCCTACTTGAAAAGGTGGGAATGTTACCCTTCTTCAACATCTTTGATGGCTTCGATGAAAATTTGAGTGAAGCTATGGTGAAAACATGGAAAGAAGGCCATGTTTGGGTCGATAACTTCTCCTTTACCATTACCCCTAAGCTTATTGCCAAAGTTTCGGGTTTAGCTTTGGAAGGAAGATGCATCTACAAACCTAAGTCAGACTATAGCCTGGAGATTGAATGCTTTATGCAAGGTAAGGGGGTACTTGTCTCTCTCCATAATGGTTATGCTTAGGGAAATTTTCCCCCTCCTTTTGAAGAAATTGCTCAATTGTTTATGGCCTACATTACCTTAGAAGGGTGATACAAAGTGATATATGGATATCACTTCCCTATGTTGAACCATGTCCATAATGTTAAGCCCTATAATTTCCCCTTCTTCTTGTATACTTCCCTCTCGAAATCTATTTCCATGGTCAAGAAAGGTACCTTCACCTTACCATTGCACCAAGGCCTCATCAAATCCCTTATCAGTTGGGAACTCCCCTTTTGGGAAAAAATAAAAATTTGGGGCTTCAAATTTCTTGAATGTTCGAGAGCTAAGGAGGGAAATTTTAGTGGGGATATGATTGGAAAACAAGTGGAAAAAGAACCAAATCCAACCTGAGTCAAGGTGGATCAATAAAAAGCAAGGTGGAGGAGGCACCAAATATGGTTGAGGAAGTGGAGGTTATCTTATAATCGAGCAAGAACCAAGAAGGAAACCCGACCCATTCTATTTCCAGTAAGGATAAAGATGCATTGAAGGGGAAAGTAGTGATGAGATGGAGAGTGAGAAAGCTCTGATACTTCTAAAGGCAAGCGTTCAAAGAACTCGGAGGAGGCCATTGAAAGCCTGCATGCTCTTAAAACTGCCCAAAAGGAATTGTTTACCACCCAGAATCTTTTTTCAAATCACATGCCTTCATGTAGGAATTTGAGAATTATGGTTAGATACTTGATATTAATAGACATAAGATCAATATGGTGTCCATGGACCTGAGGGAACTAACTGAAAAAGTGGAAAAGTTATCTTCTATTGTTCTTAGTGAACAACTCAAAAATGCTAATGAAAGAAGCCTGGAGATGGAAAAGGAAATGCTAAAGATGAAAGAAATCATTCTTCGATTCGTGATGTCCATCTCCTCAATGTTAAAAGAACCATCCACCACCTCAAACTCTTAGCAGAGATGATTCATTCTATGGAACTTGCAAAGGAAAAAGAAAAAGAAGGAAAAGGCCCCAAAGTGGAGATTCCTGAGCCTAACTACAAGTATTGGAAATCTACTATCGCCTCCCTTGTTAAAGAATGGAATGGTTGTATGAATATAGTGGGGAGCTGATAAAAGAATGATGAAGAAACATGGGATAATGGTTTTTTGTTGTTAGTTCATAGTTGTTTTTTGTTGTTAGTTCTTATGTCTTTCTATTGTTAGTTATTTTACTTCTTATGTCTTTCTTTGTTTGGAAACATTTACTTTGTGGTGGTTTCTCTTAGTTGTTTGGTTTGTGATGCTTTTGGATTTTGGTTGGGCTTCAATGGTAAATCCCTTGGCCTCTTTGTAATGATCTGGTAATACTTTGTATGGGGTAGGGTCCCCTCAACCATTTTTACCTCCAATATATATATATATATATATATATTTGGTTATAAACAATTAAAAAAACCAAACTTGCTTTAAAACTCTAGTTTTAAAAACAAAATTTGTAAAAAACTAAATTTAAAACATTAAAAATGAACAATGTTATTTTAAAATCGTAGTTATAAAAAAATTGCAAAATATTAAATTTAGAAGGAAGCATACAAGCGACGCTTTAGTGGCGCAGAGGGGGTTCGCATAAATGGGGGTTTGCACTAACCACATTCACGCGAAGGTGTATTCACATAAACCCCTATTCGTGTGAACCCCCTATGTGGCATTTATGTGGCACCTATGTGGCACATTTTGGCGCCAAATCCATTTGGAGGATAATTGTAAGCTAAAATCTGCCACTTAGGTGCCACATAATTAGGGTAAACAAACTAGTAAAATTACAAAATTTTAACACAAAATTCATATTTTTATTAGCTTTCTAAAAATATAATTTTCATTTTTTAAAAATCATTGTATTATTTATTTTTATTTTTGCTAATATATGGTATTTTAGGACAATCAATAGTACACAATCAACCAAATTTGAAAAATAGTAAAATATATCAATTTTTTTGAAAAAAATAAACTTACTATTTGTTGAAGTCTTCTTCGTACCTATGAAAAAAAAACTCAATTTCGATATAAATCTTAAAATTTATTGGCATAGACATATGTACACTATTTATTTGAAAATATTTTTACTAAATAATTAATTAAAAATATATGTCAAAAAAATACAAAAATTTGACAAGACCTCAAAAGTCAAATCTTGAACATATATCTAAAATTTCATGGTGAAAAAACAAATTTTCATTTAAAAACACCATTGGGGGACAATCGTTCCTCTTTTATAACATAAGAAACAACGTATGAATAAAATTAAGAAAACCACCAAATTTTTGCCAAAACAAAATTTAAAAATATACATGTATTATACACTCTAAACACAACATTCTGTTAGTTTGTGGAATTTTTTGAATGCATACATTTTTGTTACTATTACCTTTAAAAAATCAAAGAAATTTAAAATTCATGTTTATAAAGGTACAAAACATACAAAAAAGTGGGACATTTTATTGTGCTTTAAATGTTTAAATGTTGTTAGTGCATGGGAATATAATGCGGTAAAAATTAGGAATAACATTTCCATATGGTGTGCATAAAACAATACCAGCTCCTAAATTATGAATGTAGTACGATCCATCAAAAACTAAATTCCGAAAGGACTCGCATCAACGTACAAAATATCTTCATCCTGGGAACTCAATATGAAGTGGTTCGAGCCCGTATGGCATTGCGGCTATTTGATTTGTGACACTTGCCATTTGATCACTTTTTGATTGAAAATTATATGTCAAACTCACTAAGGAGAACAAACCATTCGGGCATTCACCTGTTAGAATATATCTTGATAATTTATATTTAATAGGATGTACTTTAGCAACAAGTTTATTTGTATGATTAAGTAAGTAGTGTCACAAATTATGGAATGTGAATGCTACTACTAAACACACTTTTAAACCTACAAATATTTAAGTTCATGAGCTATTGGAGTTCTACTAAGATAGTAGATTGATTGTTCTCGCCCTTTGTCATTGTGTTGTGCAATAAATTCCCTAATGGCATGTTATGTAGCTAATATGTAAAGAAGAAATGGCTTATCTTGAATAGGCGGTATGAACATCAACAGAGTTGATAGATATTATTTCAACTTAGTGAAATAATCTTGACATTCTTATGTCTATTGAACTGGACATCTTTCCTAAGAAACTAGTTAAAATGATGACATTTATCTACAAGATGAGATATAAAATACTAAATAGACCGGATATTTCCCTAGAGACCTTTGAGATGACGTATATTCTTAGGGGAGGCATCCCCATGATTGCTTTTAATTTATTAGGGTCAAATTCAATTCCCCTCTGTGAGACTATGAATCCCAGGAGCTTCCCTGAAGTAACATCGAAGACATATTTCTTAAGATTAAGGTGTACCTTATATTCCCATAATCAATCAAATATACACCTTAAGACGGTTTAATGATTGACTCTAGTTTTAAATTTAGAAATAATTTCAATGACATAGTCCTCCATGATGTCATGTATAAAATCATAGAAGATGATAGTCATTTTGTGCTAATAGGTTTCCCCTACGTTCTTAAGGCCAAAAGGCATTACCTTGTAATAAAATGTACCGTAAGATGTTGAAAATTTTATCTTTCGTTGGTCCTCTTCTCGTGATTTGAATCTGATTATAACCCAAAATCCATCCATTAACTATAATATTTCATGTCATTCTATTGAATCAACTATCATGTCAATGTTTGGCAAGGGAAAGTCATCATTCAAAAAATCCTTATTGATGTCTTAGAAGTCAATGCAAATATAGATCCTCGGTGTTTTCTTTGTGATGGGAACCATGTTAGATATCCACTCTGAGTAATTAATTGATCTTATAAAAATAGCTTCTAACAATTGTTGGATTTCTTCTTTAATAAGTAATACAACCTTGGTATGCATTTTCTGTATTTTTTGTTTGATGGGTTTTGCATATGGGTGAACCACAAGATTGTGTGCGATAAAGGAAGGGTATAAGCCTAGCATATCTTTGTATGACCATACGAAGACATACTAAAACTCTATAAAACATGTCACAAATGCATCCATTTCTCATTCTAACAAGCTTGTACCAAGATATCACAACTTTTGGTTCTCACTTGTTTCGATTTTGATGGTGACGGTCTCCTCTACCAACATTATTTATGTATCATTATCTTGAAAAGATGTTCTAGGTTTATGTAGGTCATCCGATTGATCCATAATTTATTCTCTTCTCTCTGGCACCATAGAGAGGTTTTCACCAAGAGATGTGTCCTTTACCTTTTTCTTGTTTTCTATTTCTTTTTTTTGGCCTTCTTCAATAGTGCCTTAGTGAGGTTTTCACTATGCACAACCGTATTTTTATTTTTCTTAGTTTTCTGTGTTTTATTTTTTGATGGACTTGAGAATTCAAATTCCTCACCGAAGTAAGCACTAGTTTTCATGTTTATATCAAAACCTTTCTTTTGATCTAATAGGGAATAGGGTCCCGAGACTCGAGAAACTCCTCGATGGCCTCAACGTTTTGAAAGACGTCCCATGGACATGTGATTTTTTTGGTCATGATGGATATGGATTGGGTAAATTATGTGAATGTCTACAGTTTGAATTGATAGGTTTTAAGGAATAGATTTGTTTTGGATAGGTCCTCAAAAAGGATATGTGTGGAACTGTCTCAACTTTGGAGTCAAAGTCCTCTTCACTAGTCGTTATGTCAAATATTATCATTCTCTTTTCAAAAAAATTAAAACCTATACTATATCGATATAGATTTAACTCATCAAGCATATGTTTGAGTCAACCTTGTTCTTTTGATCCCAGTTCTCTTCCTTTCTAGTTCATGTTTTTCATCATCTTATGAGCCTTGGTGTAGTCTTTCGATTCATAACAATCATCCATCTGATCCTCGTATAACCAAGATCCATCAGAGCTATGAATGTGTTCATCCTCTAATTATTCATATCATCTCAAAATATTTTTTCCAAGATGGTAAATAATATCATTTTTAGATGGGGTGCATTTGGTCACTCAGAATCGCTGCGTGATACAATGGTATCTTTCCAACATGAAAATCATTTTCAATATTATATTCACCAAGAACTTTATGATTTATTTTTAGTTCAGGGTGAAAATTAGATGTGGATGGTTCTGATTGAAAGAGTGTATTGGGGTCGATATTTTTTTAAGAAACTAGTATGACACAAGGTGTCATAGATCTATCTATAGATGGATAGTAGTTTGTATGATTATACCTTGCTTCCAAAAGCTTAGAGTATTTAAAGGGATTAACATCAAAAATCAAGGTAAACTCTTTATTGTTATGGGAAAACTTGATACATTGGTGGAAAGTGGAAGGTACAACTTACATTACATGGATCCAAGGCTTACCTAGAAGTATATTATGTGAGGTCTCAACATCGACAACATGGCATAGGGTGTCCAAAGTGTTTTTCGGATAACTTGTATGGAAAAGGTGATGGTATCATAATATTGTTAATATTTATTATCATAATCACAAATAGTTATAACTTCATTTCCTAAACTCTCTTTATAATGACCGAGACATCTCAGCAAATTTGTAGAGTAGATATTCAATGTAGATCCATTTTCAATAAGAACTCATTTAAACTTATGATTTCTAATATAGGATTCAATGTACAAAGATTTTTATTTGAAAGGTTTGGTTTTAAGATATCCTAAGGACTGAATGATAATATAGGTCTACTTGGCCAAAGATTGGAAATAAGATCTTGGAATTGTTTCACGTCGATGTCCTTAGAAACACATGCTTCATGAAGAGAATGAGTAAGGATATCCTGAAGTGAGGGTGACATCCTAAGTAACTCCATGATGTTGATATGTGCAGGTGTTGTCTATAGGTTTCAAAAAAATGTCATAGGCACAAAATATGGAAGCTTTAATGTTGGATATTAGTTTAGGGTTATTTGTATTTGCAGGATTGGTGGAAACTTGATGCTTTAAGTAGAAATGGATGGTTACTTTTCTACGGAACCCAAACCTTATTTTTCATGTGGTAACTGTATAGTTAGGGGTATGGAACTTGATTGTGGTGATGGAATGGAGTATTTATTTGATGAATTAAATTTAACATTATTCGAGGATTGGCCTTTTTCAAGATCTTTACCATTCGTACCATGACTGGGAAAATGATTTGAAAACACCTTCAAGTAGTTGTTAGGATTTTTATTTGGTAATAGGTGTTTGGCCATGATTTCTTCACTATCAATGAGATATTTAATGTAGTGGTGAAGTCTCATGCACCAACCTACGGGGTGGTCGTCAATGCGATGAAATTCACAATATTCATTTGTTTTGTACCAAGATGGATTTGGCTTCCTTCTGCGAAGAGTTTTGTGATGGGGTAAGTGACCATGTTAGTGCTCACTAGTTATCATAAGACACTTGAAAGGATCTCTCCCAATGATGTGAATTTAATTCATTTATTATCATGAGGGGGAGTAGTTTCTTTACTTGGAACAATTATGACGTGTTTGGATTTAGAGTGTTTTGTTTGATTATCTTGATTTTTATGAACATTACAATTATTGGTTATACCATCGTTAATAACATTTTAGTTCGATTAATGTACTTAGGTTTTTCTTGTGAATGATTATTAATTTTGTTTCTTTTTGGTTCCTTGGAAGGATTTTTAATAAGCCTTTTTAAAATAAATGCCTTTTCTATTTGGGTTCCCTTCTCAATGAAATCCTCAAAATTTGTGAGACAAAGTGCATCTGTATTTGGAAGGATAATTCATTATTGCGGTTTTGTATAAATATGATAACCAACTATTTCTATGGTATTGAGAAAGGAAATTGACTCATGATCCCTTGCCATAGTTGTAAGAATGGTGAAAATTTTTCATTTGTTTACTTCTTGGTATTACAAAATTTTGTTATTATAATCTCGAGTCTAAACTAAAATATAAATGTTTGATGAATTTATCTGGGAGATCAACAAAATTGGTGACTAAAATTTTAGGTAGATGAAGGAACCAATCTAAGGCTTGACCACATAATATTTTTGGGAATAAATCCAAAATCTAAACGTCTTTATAGGACACCTCTTGAAAAGCCATAAAGAAATCCTTGACATGTTCTCTAGGGTCATATTTACTTTTATACTTGTCAAACTTAGGAATTTTGAAACGTTTTGGAAAAGGTATGTGAAAAATATCCTTATCAACTAGATAAGGACACAATTCCTCGTATTTGAATTGTTTTCTTTGTTTTTACATCCATGATAAAATTTCTTTCATGCTTTTCCATTCCTATGTGAGTAGGGAATTAGTATGTGGGAAATTGGAAACATTGTCAAATTTTGGTGTTATTTTCTTTGTTTCTTTATCATTCTTGTTCTTTGTTTCATCATATTTATTTATATTTTTTCTTTGTTATTCGAGTCATTGGAGACCTTTGAGGCCATTAGGGCTAATTGTTTATCCATCTCATTGATATGGTCTTCTAATAATTGATTTAACATGGTTGCGGAAGCACTATATTTTTTTATCTTTGGGTTTCCTTTATTTGGGTTCATTATTCTTATTTGGTTTCGAGTTGGATGTTCTTAGCTGGTTCGTGTTGACCTCATAGATTTTTAAAATTCTCGTCATCAAAATCCTAAAGGCGGTTTTGCTCCTATTTCAAGGAGACAAAGAATAAATTGTTCTTTATTTTATCAAAAAAGTCCTTCAAATCTTTCTTATTCTTCTAAGGAAACATCATGTTGTTGATCTTCTTCTTGTTTTTCTTCCCATTCATCATAAATATCAATGTGAAAATGGTTTTTATCCTTTCTTCCGAAGAGGTCACACTTTCGATATCTTGTTTCCACCATTTTGTATGAAAAGAGGGTAACGTTGAAAGATGGTAATTTCACTTACACAATGACAAAGTGAATGTCAATATGTAAGACGTAGTGATTTATAAGAAGTGCTTAAACATTGATGAATTAAATGCTAAGATATGATACTTATGAGTTGATATCGGTGTTGCTTAAATGTTGACAAAGTGAATGTCAAAGTATAAGGCTTGGATAGAACTTGACATTGAGATTGATAGTGCTTAAACTTAACAAAGTGAATGTCAAAGTGTAATACTTAAAGATTCGAAAGATATCTCTTCAACTTTTACAAAGTGAATGTAAAAATATAAGATGTGGTAATCAATTAAGCGTGATAAGATGAGAATCAAAGGATAATATAGAAATGATTTTTCTTACACTTTAGATAAAGTGAATGTAAAAGTTGGAAGCTTTGGAAGGTAATGATTTGCGATGATTGAAATAGTGAATGTAAAGGTGGATGATGATAGATAAAAATGTTGACAAAGTGAATTTGAATGTATAAGATGTGGTGAAAGACAAAATATTTACTTATAATTTGAAAAAGTTAATGTCATAATACAAGAGGTAGGGATAAATTACTCAAATTTTAAGAACGGGAATGTTAAAATAGGATTCTTAGGATTAAAAAATGAAGTACTCAAATGTCAATAATGTGAATGTTGAAATAAGAGATGAAAGCATGAAATAAGATTTCTCAAATTGCAACAAAATAAATGTTGAAATAAGAGATGAAAGGATGAAAGAAAATTTCTCTAATTGAAACAAAGTGGATGTATAAATAAGAGACAAAATGATGAAAGAAGATTGATCAAATTGAAACAAAGTGAATGTTGAAATAAGAGATGAAGGGGTGAAAGAAAATTATCAAAGTTCAACAAATTGAATGTTGAAATAAGAGATAGATGGATGAAAGAAGAAGAGCTCAAATTTTAAGAAAAGAGAGACTAAAATATGAAAGAAGATAAACTCAAAATTCAACAAAGTGAATGTTGCAAAGAGAGATGAAGGGATAAAATAATATTGCTCAAATTACAACAAAGTGAATTCTCAAGTGAGAGATGTGGAAATAGAGGCGGGAGTGTTTATATTTTAGCAATGCTAAGAGATAATATGGAGGAGGAGAACAAAGAGACGAGAAAGGATTGCAAGTTGATGATTGAATTATAATGTGTTTACTCCTTGATAAAGTGAATATCAAGACAAGACTTTGATTGAAATGGATGTGCTTAAGTTAGGATGTGGGTATCCAAAACTTAAGGCTTAGACTCATATTTGAATCAAATATATTTTCTTGAAATTTAGTTTGGAGACCCAAAGAATAAGACTAAGGTGTGAGAAAATCAATTCAAAATAAAATGGAAAATTTAGGAAGATATTTTAGATGATGACGAGAGATAAGAATGTGGAACACAAACTTAACAAATCAGTAACTTGAATGAAGATAAAAGTGATAAAAAGGCCTCTAAACTTACTTTGGCTTGGCCAAGTGGGGCTTCCTATGAATTGGTTTTCCCCCTTAAGTACTAAGTATTATCTCGAACAAGTGCGGTAACTATTATTAGTCAATGGATTTACTTCACCCCCTTTCTTAAGTAAGTGTGATTTTACTCCGCTCAAATAATCAAACTGGGGCATCAGTAAGGATAACTTTGGATCTAATTCTCACAAGGTGTACTAGTCAAGTACGTAAGGTTACCCATTTCATTAGCTATCTCCCTCAAGGTGCCAACTACTTTGGGGTTCCTATGGTACTCCTCATAATGATTTTCTAGCCCCTAGCCATGCACTTCCCACAATTACACCGGATTAGGAATAAACTCGTCTCTAAGTATTTAATTTAAAAGTGTTTTATAAATTTTGATAAAAAGACGTGATAAGATTTACTTGATTTCATAAAAATGTAACTGCGGTTAGTAGTTGGATTCAAAGACAATCTTCTCATGAGGTAGTTCTGCAAACGATATGTTAAAAATTTTCGTTGGGTGAAATCACAATATAAAACATAAAAGAAAAACCTATTGTTTATGGTTTTCAAGATCACCTAGATAGGTGTGAGAAAAGAGTATACGTGGTGTTTGCAAGATTATATTAATAACAACTAAAATCAAGTTAAACAATTAAATTGATCGGTTTTGAAAACTTAGAATAAAATGATTAACATCACAACTAGTGATTAGAAAGAATTTTATTTTCTTAAAATTAAAGAAAACTGTAAAAACATGGACAAATCATGTTAGTGTGTGCACTTGGGTGCATTAGCGTAACAAAATAGAGTACCACGTCCATATGCACACAAGCGTGTGAATAGGGACACAAGTGCATGTAGAAAATTCTAATGTGACACTAGCACTTGTAAGAGGATGTTACCGTGTGGAAGCACATTTATGTTTAACACTAGTACGTAGATGGCGACGCTAACGTGTGCAAGGCATAGAGGTCGAAAACTAGTTAGATGGAGGCATGTGAACCACTACATAGGCACACATGAATCACTATGCAAGTGCATGGGCATGACGCTAGTGCGTGAAGTTGTACGCTAGCGCACTTCACCTAAAAAAGGACCAAATTTACAAAACACAACCATAAACCCAATTTTTTATAATTTTCTCCTTCTTTGTTGCACCTAAAAGCCTCAAATTTGAACAACAAGCTTAAAACAACACAAGGAAAACAATGAAATAATCATATTGGTGAAAAGTAATCTAAAAACTATAAAAGAAGGATGGAATTCCCACCGTGCGTGCATAATATATACCATGGAAAATGCAAATAAGAAGAAAATTAAAACATAAATGAACAAACCTTCCTTTACAAATCCCAAAGCAACCTCAGATTGGATTTGTTGAAAGAATAGGGTTAACGGACGTTCTTTGTTGGGATCCATTTGAGTTGTGAGATTTGGTTGATTTTGTGGATGCTCCAAGTATTCCGAATGAAATAATAGCTAAGCCATGAGCATGAATGTATGATCTTGATGTGATTTGGGTAGCATACCAATATTGTAAGATTGATTTGATTCACCAAATGATCATGCAAAATAGTAGTATGAACTCTCAAAGCTTTGGTGGATGATTTTCAAAGGAAGGATCACTCATTTATAGTTGGGGAAAGTGAATCCTAAAGCTAAGTTGTGATTGATTTGATTGGAGATAACTAAACTTGACTTGGCTTGTTTAGTTGAGTTTCCATATTTGATTGGAGAGTTAGACTGTTGTTCTTGATTTGCAAAAGTGAGTCAAGGATGAGCCGTGTGGGGTTGCACATGATTTTGATTTGAAATTCCATTTCTGCGTTTTATTCACCCACAATATATTGTGAATAGTTGGATTGTGGAAGAAATTGGATTGAAAGATGTCTTCGCTTAACTCAAATGTTGATTTGAGTTAAGTTAAACATATTTGTTTGATTAAAATAATGATTTTTAGTTATAGTCAAGACTTTAGCTAACTTTGATTTGATAGGTGGATAAGATATTACAATTATTTACTTTATTTAAATGTGGAAATAGATATGTGGATTTGTTTATTGGTTGTTGACACTAAATAGCTAATGAAATTAGATAAGAGCGGTGATAGGGTGTAAATAGAATTAATTAAATTAATTCTATGTGAGAACAAGGGGTGTAATGATTGTAATGATGGTCCGAATAATTACGATACATAGCGGTAATTTTAGAGTGTCTAGAGATTACATCTAAATATTTCCAATTTCCTAGATTATTGACATGTGTACTTAAATCTACAAGAATTTTGGTTCATTTTTAGACAAAAAAGAAATAAACTTGTGAACTAAAAAGAAGACAGAGATGGGAAGGAGACATAGATTCACAAAGCTTTTGTGTCTATGAAATCCAAAACATATTTGTGCTCTAAATTTATGCTCAAAACTAAAAAAAAACCCTATAAAAACATAATGACTATCCTTGTTTCCCCATCCCTACTAGACCTTTGTTTTCCGTTTCCTAACCATATCCTTCATAATATTTCATCAATGTGTTTCCCTTTGTACACCCAAAATTAAAATCAATACATAATAAATGTGAATTCCAATGTAAATTAATATAGAAAAGAAAAATAATAATAGTAGTATATATATAATTAGTAGGGGTGGGGGAGGGATTTAAGCGCCATTTGTGGGTTGAAAACATTTGATTGTGGAGAATCTTCATCATACCATGGCATCGAGAAAAACATGCGTTTTATGTGGCTATGCTTTATGCTTTATTCATCTTACCACTCGCCATATATAACTCTAAAATTATTTACATAAAGTCAAACAAAGTTATGGAATAATTGGTGCGTACAAAGTTATGCAATAATTGGCGGGTACATTTTTAAAGTTTGGGGCATAGAATAATATTACTCGTGAGGTGACAAGTCTTATTAAATAAATAACTATATGGCTCAAACACGCTTCTCAATTTTGGGAATATTTAGTTTTAATGTGGTTTTAAGTGGGTAAATTACACCAAACCTTAAATTCGATCGTGGCATTTATTACTTGTTAAATTGTATAATTTAATGTATTTTGTTATTTCTCCAAATTAAGTGTTGGTGTATTTCCACTATTGTCATGTCTTATTTTTTTAATATTTTTAATATTTCTTTTTTTTTTTTAGCGGAGTTGAGGTTTGTTTTAACATCACAATAAAGTCTCGATATGATTTTAATTGTCTACAAATATACAAATATTGTAGGTAATATGACAAGGACATTAAGCATACACACAATATCTAGCAATCATTCATATATAATCTCCCTTATCACTCACACATATTCTATAGAGATCGAACAATCATTATATCATTTATCATTTTCTAAAGACAATGTTTCACATGATGTATGTTTAGCACTTGATATGAGATTTTGTATATTTATGAAGTTTTTTCATTTGTATACTTTATTGTATTCGGACATAATTTTATATAGCAATTTCCACCATTTGAGGGCATGATAAGTAGAAAGTGTTTATTAACATATATAAACCCTCAAAATATGTCGCTAAACCTCACTTATTTTCCTTAAGTTTCATTTATATCACAAGTAAAAGAAAATTTTGTTTACAATTTACAAGTGTCCTCTAGTAGATTAGGCATGATTTGTGTAAAAATTTTTTTAATAAAAATGGGTTTAAATTAACTTTAAAATGGAAAAACCCATCTCAATTTTTTTTTTTTTAGACACAAACTACATTAGGTTTTCTAATGCCGCTTATATTATCCAAATAAAGTTTTCTGATTTAGATTAATTATTAGTATAAATACAAATTATAATAAGAAATATAACATATTAACATTAAATCACATTTTCTAATAACATATATCGTAACTATAGGATTTTATACAAACTCTACAAAATAAAAATTTCAAGTAAGGTTTAGGGTTTGGAACATATTCATCCAAATGTGGTTAAGGAAAAGTGACACAAATTTGAAATTGTGCAAAGTGTCATTGAGTTGACCTCAAATGATATATCGCAACTATAGGATTTTATACAAACTCTACAAAATAAAAATTTCAAGTAAGGTTTAGGGTTTGGAACATATTCATCCAAATGTGGTTAAGGAAAAGTGACACAAATTTGAAATTGTGCAAAGTGTCATTGAGTGACCTCAAATGATATGAAGTTAAAACTGAACGAAGGATGAAGTTTCTTGCATAAGGAAAATTACCAGTGGATTTGTCTTCTTTTGACAACATTTCTTATGTAGGGTTTTGCTAAATTATAATTCTAACACTATGATCTCTTATTCCTTTAAAAAAATTTCTTATGTTTGAAATTCTATAAATGTGACTATATAAAAGATTAAGGCTTATCCTTATTAAAACCCTAGTTCTCTCCTTGAAGACCTAAAAGGGGGTTAGTCCAATTAGGCTAAAATGACCTCACTCCACTCTTTTGGTTTAATAAGTGTTGCACTATGTATCAATACTTTGAAGAGGGGTCAAGCCTCACATAGTTCTCCCCTAATGAATGTGTGTGACTATACAATAAACAATGTATTGGAAAGATCTTAAGGTGGACCTTTAACACCCATAAATGATCTTGGGTGTGAAATATACTTTTACAAAATGGATTAGGGTGTAGACACTAAAATTTGGCAATTTATCATTTTGACACCATTGGCTCTGTCTATGCTTCTTGGCTAAGACAAACACTCACACCTTGTCTTCGCTTAGTACATCTGCACACACAAAATCTATGGACTTGGGTACATTTCTAGGTCATAGATCATACTAATATAGACATGATTCATAAGCAAGAAAACTAGTAATTGACGATGTCTTTTGGGCTTTTGCTTTGTTTTTTAGAATTTTATTGACCTTATACACCCTACATCTCTCACAGATATTTGACTTATTCATCTTTTATGACCTAAGACACTAGCACCCGCTTAGGACACTAATGCCCATACACTCTTGTCCCTCTTGGGCACTCCCGACCCTTTCTCCCTTTTCCCACTCTTTTAGGTCTCTTTACTGCTTGGGCATCTTTTATACTTTTGGGTCAAGATTCCAGGTTTGTCAATTACGAAATTCAAACAAGGGAGTCATATATATACTTAGTTATGGATCTCAAATAAGGGTTCAAGCACAAACATTATCTATTATCACCTAAGCTTGAATCTAAAGTCACATGAACATTACAAAGCATCCATCTAGCACACTCACTCAAGGGACAAGGGTTGCATCACTCTGCATACATAACATAGGGGGAAGTTTATTCTATTTCTTCTCACACATTATATACATTTGCTATATTTGAGATATATCCCTCTACCACTATGCAACTTACATAAGGGAATCCTAGGGCATCATTTCACACACTTACACACAAAACTACATGGAGTATGAAATGTAGTGCAACGCTTGGTACTAAGTTCACTCTTCGAGTGAAAACCAAGGTCAGTCGGACTCCACATTCTACATCTTTATTTTTAGATTTGATGTGGTTTGTAGATATGTTCAACGAGGTATATTTATTTGCATATTACAGGTATAATCAATGAAATTGAAGCAATATTAGAGTGATAAACATGAGTAAAAATGAAGCTCCTCTAGCACAAAAAATATCAAAACTTGAGCATCTGGATGGACACTAGTGGCAAGATCCAGATCCACCAGCACTCCAGGCGCTTTTGTCCTCCCATGGGTACTTTTGTCCTACACATTTCTGGGTCTCAGAACCTCTAGTGAGCCTTGATAATGCTACTTTCAATATAAGCTATTCACCTACCTAGATCACTTGGAAATCAAATAATTCATCTCCTCTCTCTCCATTGCTTAGGGTTTTATATTATTGAATGTTTGTTTCTTGTCCATTTATTGTATATTTATCATTGTACATCACTCATTACAATATTTACTCTCAAATTAGGATTTAATTAAATTTATATTAAATCATTTGCGAACCCTACCTTTTGAGCATGCACCGGATTCTATCTCCTTTTTATGAATTTATGAACCAATCTTCCTATCCATCCTATACTCCAACTCAGGGTTTATTGGATGGCTACCACCACTATTGATTTTATACAAGTACATACTCAACATCCTCCCCATTTCACTACTCTAATGCTTGATCCAACCATTAATGTGCTCACTACTCACCACAATCGAACACCTAAAGCTCCACCTATATTTATCCAACCACTTATTACCTCTATATCTCCTACCACCACTTCCAAAGGATATGACATCATTGAGCAACTCAAAAATACATTGGCTAAAATATCTCTTTATGATATTTTACGTAGTGCACCGGATTATCGTCATACCTTAGAGATTGCCCTACACTACATACATATTAAAAGGGATAATTCCCCTACTTCCTTTACCCATCTTATTCACTCTCTCAAAAACCTACCACATGTCATATCCTTCAATGATGAGAATATCCCGCCTATTACCACTGTCTATCTTCTCATGCCTTTGCTTATCACCGCCACTATCGTTCCATCTATATCAAGTGTGTACTAATTGACAATATCTCCGCTATAAATCTATGTTCTCTTTCACTACTCAAATAATTACAAATTCTTGATAGTTTGATCACTAAATCCTCTACCCTTATTCATGGCTATGATTCCACTACTTGCACATGCATCGGTACCATCACCTTACCTTTACAAACATGACCTAAAACCCTTCCCACTTTGTTCTACATCATTGACACATCATTTCAATTCAATTGCTTACTTGGTAGACCATGGATTCATGTCATACATGTTTTTCCTTCTTCGATTAATTGGTGTTAAATTTTTACATGATGGCTATGAGCATACTATTTCTGCTAATCCCGACCCATTCAAGTTCTGTCACATATATCCAATCACTACCATGCCTATACCTCCATTGCATCTTATTCCATACCATAATATCAATACATATGATTTCAATCAATCTAATGCTCCCACTACTTTTACCTCCACACCCTCCCTTCCATCCCTATGCATACCACCGATCTTATATCACCCACCTCATCTCCTCTAGCACTACCACTACCCCACCTATCACTACCCCTCCTAACCCTACATCTAGCTCCACTCCTATTAATATCCTTGATAATGTTATCCAACAAGATAATTCCAACATTGATGATTCTGATGATGAGGTCGATGTTGTCGAGCTTACCATGATGAAAAATTACACAATCTCAACTTTACTCCTCTTGAAATAGATGAATCCTACTTCTAAGACACTTTTGTTGCTACTGGTCTAGGTGAATATCAATTCAAACAATCTCTTCCTTTTACTACAACTATGATCCCTTTCCAGGATACTATACATACACTAGATCTCATGCCTTCTCCTCTAGTTACATCTACTCCACTTCTTGATCCATTTACATGTACCTTATTCATACATGACTCTTATTGGCCTCATATTCCATTTGATCCCACTTTCCCTGACACTTTGTTTGCACACATGAAGGTTTAGCCTACTTAGGATTCACATTTAATGATCTCCTCCCTCCATCTCACTCTCCCCACTTATACCATGGATATGTACTCATTACTATTTCTTATGGCCTTTGTGTCTTCCACTTGGCCGTCTTCCTTGCAAGATAACCTTTTTCCTCTCCCCTCACACTCGTACAATCTTGGCTCGATTATATTGGTGACACTCTTGATCCTAATCATATTGATATCATGTTTCCTATGCCCTTTGGCCATGTCTCTATATGTAATGATTCATTCCTTGGCTATACGTAAAATCTAACTTGCTGGTATGCACATGATTGTCCATAACCCTTTTTTAAATATGAAGAATATGTTATGGGTATGTATAATTTACACCATATAGGATCTTTATATGATCAACCTCATACTATCGCATACCAGGTCTACAACCCAAATCCTATTGGTTATGACCCTAACATTGATGACCTCCTTGACAAGTTTACTTGACATTTTTTTCATTTTACACGCACTTGAGAGGCATTACATGTTATCGCCCCTCTCATCACTATGAGACATCTCTAGTACTACACACTTCACACTTCACGATTCATGTATAATATTTCTTAGCATTCCTACACTCTTTGGTACACACATTATACCATCATTACCTGATGACAAACACTAGTGCTACGGTTCACACTTGATTGTTGAGGGAACAATTCATCCATGAACCACACATCACATAATTTTCATGCTCAGCGCTTCACTATACAAATTTTCTAGCATCTACTCTCTCACAACACTTTTACCCGATGACGCACTCTAGTGATACGGTTCAAACTTGACTATTTAGGGCACACTTCATCCATGAACCTCACATCCTCTACTTTTTCTACATTTTGAGCTCAATACTTCATGATAAATATTTCGAACATCTACTACTATCTCTCGCACTTTGTGCTTCATGACTATCTGTTTAGGATCACCACATCGTCGGTTCATGTCCTTTCTATTCATCACCCGATGATACACTCTAGTGCTACAGTTCGCACTTAAATGTTAAGGGAACACTTCATCCATGAACCTCACATCACATACTTTTCACACTCAGTGCTTCATGATACATATTTTCTAGCATCTACTCTCACACAACACTTTTTCTTGATGACACACTCTTGTTTTATGGTTCATTCTTGAATGTTGAGGGAGAATTTATAAATGAACCTCATCTCATACACATCTACTAGGGGAAAATTATCCCATCATCTACACACCTTTTATATCACACCATTACACTTGTTCGACATCTCGTATATCTTGGTTGCATTTACTCTTGTTAACCTATACTTCTTACATGTTGCAATTTGATTGCTATGCTAGCAAGATTTTAAATATATTATTATCTTTTTCCATACACACATATGTGTTCACATGGTATATTGAGGTGAATGAAGGACATATTATAGATTTATACACTATGCAGTGGCTCAACACACATCTTTACTAGTAGCACTCGAGACTCCTCGGGGCATCTACTTTTGATACTATCACACTTTATAGATCACATGTTTTATTATCACATTATTTACTACTTCTAATTACATTCACTTTAATTTTTATTGATCTATACATGCTTTAACATACTATTTATCTCTCTAACATTCTAATGGGTGCTTCATGTGTAGCATTTGTCTTGCAGGATCAATACAACCATGGTTATATGTAACTTTTTATTTGTTACTATTTTCGGGTTATTCCATATGTCTTGAGTGTTCATTGTTTTCATATGGCCACTTTGGACCTGATTATATTTTGACATTGTGAGTTATGTCCCACGTTTGAAACCCATTTTTCGGAATCCATCTTGTCTTCCTAGTTGCTTGTTACATTATCTCCTATTCCATACTATATTTTATACTAACTCTTGTTACTAGCCTAAATTTTTTACATGTGCCTTTTTTTCTACCATGCACATCCCCTCCCCCTTCAGTATCCACTTCAGATATGCATATCAAATTTTATTCCTCTCATTTGGACCGCATTATCCTACAGTTTTCACATGCACTCCAAATGAGGGTGGGCATGTATTGGGTGAAATCACCCCTACAACAACTTAGAGATATAGTAAAATAGAGAACAATATAGAATTAGCACATGAAAATAATTACATATTGGCTCGAATTAGACTTGGGCCTAAAACATAGAACAAACACTAGCACCCAAACTTGGACAATAACAATGGGCGCCTGTGTCCCGAAAAAAAATCATTTTATCAATTCAACACAATTTACAAAAATTTTAGACCAGCTTATCCATTATAAATGCTTGCATCCGATAGAAAATTTAGTCTATTAGTTACAATAGGAACAAATCGAAACAATTGGAACAATTAAAATAAATGAAATAAATAAGGGATGTATCATCTCTTAGCATGGGATATCCCAAAGAACTCTTGCTCGGTGTGAGATGAGATCACCAAAAAATATCTCTTGGCATGAGATCACCCAAAAAAATCACCATCGACATTCAAATCCAAAGAACTCTAAGAAAATCGGACAATTTCCTATCTCGATACTTTCTTACATATTAAGTGTACACTTGTCCTTTTACAAACTTTTAGAGTCTTTACTTAATTATGCATGCATTACTCTTATTTTTCATATACAAAACTTTGACTGCTTTCTCACTCTTATTTTGCATGTATGTCTTTAATACATAACAATAAACATCTCACATCAGCGAACACAACATATTACTATGCATATGTTTCACCCTTAGGGTACACTACCCTTTCCTAGTCTCCATGCTTCACATTGTGATCATTTCATGCTTCACTTGTCCACTCGGCATGGTATCTCTTACACTCTTCTCTAAAAGATCACAAGGTATGCATCTTCTATCTACTTTATGTTATCGATTATTCACTCAATAACATAAATTGGGGGCAACATGAAGAAACAAAATCTATGCACTTGAGTACATTTATAGGTTCTAGAGCATACTAATATATACGTGATTCCTAAGAAAGAAAACTAGTAATTGATGATGTCTTTTGGGACTTTTTTTGTTTATCATACTTGTATTGACCTCACACACCCTACAACCCGATCGGTATTTAATTTATTTATCTTTTATGACCTCGGACAATAGCTCCCGGTTAGGACACTAGCATTTAGGTGATCCTGTCCCACCTAGGAGATCCCGACCCTTTCTCCCCTTTTCTCAATATTTTGGCTCTCTTTTACTTATCGGGAATCTTTAATACTTTTTTCGTCCTTCCATTTGTCAATTATGAAATTCAAACAAGGGAATCATATATATACATAGTTATGGATCTCAAATAAGGGGCGAAGGACTAGCATTATCTACTATCACCCAATCTTGCATCCAAAGGCACAATAGCATTATAAGGCATTCATCTAGAAAACTCACTCAAGGGACACAAGTTGCATCACTCTACATATACAATATAGGAGGGGAAATTTATTTTATTTCATCTCACAAATTTAATAAATTTTTTTATATTCTAGATTATAGATCGTTATCACTATGCAACTTGTACAAGGGCATCCTAGGGAATCATTACACACACTTACATACAAAAATACATAGATTATGAAATGTAGTGCAACCCTCGATACTAATTTCACTCTTTGGGTAACCACCAAGGTCAGTCTAACTCCACATTCTACATATTTATTTTAGATTTGATGTGGTTTGTGGAAATGTGTATCTAGGCATTCTTATTTGTAGGTTATAGGTAAAATTGAAAAAATTGAAGAAAGACCAAAGAAAAAAATAGGAGTCAATAGTGAAGCTCCTCCCACACAAATAAGATCATAACATGAGAATGCTGGGTGGGCACTAGCACCTACATCTAGTCACTAGCACTAGGGCACTTCTGTCCTCCCATGGGTCCTTCTTTCATGCACATTTCTATGTCTCGAGAAAACTTTAGTGAGCCTTGACAATGCTTCTTCTACTCTATTTCATCTATTCATCTTACCGGATCACTCGGAAATCAGCTAATTCATCTACTCTCTCTCCATTTCTTAGGGTCTCATATTATTTCATGTTTTTTGCTTATCCATTTACTGTATATTAATCATTGTACACCACTAATTACAATAATTACTCTAAAATTAATATTTAATTCAATTTATATTAAATCAACATCTTGTTATCTCTCCCCCAACCTACTTATTCCTACACATTGTTGTATTATCACATTCTAAGAATAAATGCATAAAATCATTACTTAACTTATGTTATTCATGATGCAACTTCCATATTTCATCCATTGTATCCTTGTCTAAAACCATAAAGTAGGGTCAAGATGTAAATTACACTCCTATCTAACTTGTACAATCTTGGACCGACACATCTTCCAACTCTTCTTTCAATTGCATTGTCCTTATAGGGTCTTCTTATTCTCTTGGGTTATCCTTTCGATGAAAAATTACCTTTGGATCCCTATACAAGAAAGTTTATATCACCTCATTCACTAACTTGGAAAAAATCCGAAACTCTCATAAGCTCTTATTGTAAATGCCAATACAAAAGGAACCTAAGGATCCCTAGATCTTTCAAACACCGATGCACATCCACTAGGGAAGCCATTACTATAGTTATTGAGCACTCAAAAAATTCAAGGAGTTTAACTTCCTTATTTCCAAGCACCGATACATGGCAAGGTCAAAGAAAACCCCGAGGCCAATAAATAGGTTCCTCACGATCATGTGCTCTATGGCTGCAAAAATCAAATCACCTATCTTTCGATCCGAAGCTCCAAATTTGATAAATTTAATATAGATGGAAATGTATTTTCATCATCTACACCATGAAAACTTAAAAATCATATGTTGGTGGGAGTAGGTTTCAAAAAGGGGGGAATACATCTTTCAATATGTACAGTTCCCGAAGAGTGAGAAATTGGATCTGATATGATATGGTTCCTTTTCTTCTCCTGTAAAAAAAAAAGATCATGAGGGGATGGATTTATACATCTTACCATTTTTTTCCAGGACATTTAATGTGAGTTCTTTGTTAGAGGGAACATAAATACAATTTTTCCTCTTCTCTCTCCTTCTCATTCTCTATATATTGTAATGGGAGTTTCATTTGTAATGGTTGGATACTTTGGGAATACAAAGGCATATTTGAAAAATGTTGTACAAGTGTTCTTGAGTTACAGGCCTTGGATTGTAATCATGTAATGAATTCACACCTTCTTCCTCCATTGTAATGATCTGTGCATCATCTTGAAGCAATAAAATTACTTGTTTTGTGGCTCTATTCTACCTTAGCTAGTGATCTATTGCATCTTTTTTTTTCCTTTTCATTTACTTGTAGGTATGTTGTGTATGTTTCTTCATATTACAGGGTTTATTTATATTGTGCATTGTGTGAAAATGGGAGTTTAGATACTTCTCTAGACTGTGGCTATCATTTCTTCCCTCTCCATCATTTTTTTGTTCCATTTTCTCTCTTTTAAAAGTATCTTTCCCCTTATTTTTGGTGTTATCACCTCTGTAGTTTAGCATTTCAGTTTATGCAACTTCCTTCTCACCCTGGTCCCTTAGAATCATATATTAGTATCAGGTAGTTGGTTTTCAATTCCTAGGAGTAGTTTAACATTAGGAATAAGTAGAGGAAGCCAAAATTATTTAGAGGTTTGTCTCAGTTTGTAAGTCCCACAACTTGGAGACAGTCCCATGTTGCCTCAAAATCATGGGTTGTCTATGACTCAAGACATGGTGTAATTTTGAGATCTAACAAGAAATATGAAACCCTAAGTGGAGGAGAGGGAATAAAAGTCTTATATGATTTTGTAATAAATCCTGAAGTGTTCTAGATTAGAAATTTATGAATAGGAGGAGATTGTTGCAACCACACTAAAAAAAAGTTTGTAACTTCTGAATAGGTTGGACCAGGGTGCCTAGAATGGGACTATGGTTCCTAGGCACTAGAGACATCTATTGGATGCATGTGACTATGTAAGATCTTAGAAAATGGTATTTATTATGTTATAAGGTGGTCGTTAAGCTTCACATTTGGTTGCTTATATGTCATTAGATGATCGCTAAATTTACATGTAACTTGAAAAATAAATGATACCCTACAAAACTCCAAAATAAATCACATCCTTAACAAGAACTATACAAATGGGGAGTCGAATGACCTTGATCGTCACTCAACAAAGTGAAATTATGAAAAATTAATACACTACATCTCATACTCCATGTAGTTCTTATGCGCTTGTGTATAGATTGTGCCCTAGAAAGCTCATGTGTAACATGCACTTGATATCAAGCGATAGCTAGATGTAGAAATGTAAATAGATGTGTGCATGGAAAAATGAACTAGCCTTCCTATCCATGTATGTAGAAAATGCAGTCCCTTGTTCCTTGAGTGAGTGTTATATGGATGCCTTGATGCTCTTAAAATGCTTTTGGATGCAACCTTAGGTGGTGATAGTAGATTCTTGGAGATTGTTCCTTTAATATGGTCACATAACTTTGTATTTATACGATTCCCTTATTTTAATTTCGTAATTAAAAACTAAAAGGCCGACCCATAAGAAAAAAATATTACCAAAAGATAAAAAGAGGCCTAAACGAGGTGAGTAAGATACAAATTGTTCGGGGGTGCCCAGAGGGGATGAGGGCACACGGTACTAGTGTTATGGTTGGGTGATCATGTTCGAGTTAATAAAGATAAAGAAATGAAGATCAAAATGGGATATGGGGTGTGCAAGACCAAAGAGAAAAATAGAAAGACAGAAAAGAGGCCTAAGATAGATGTCAATTACTAGTTTTCTTTCTTAGAAATCATATGAATACTTGTATCTGATTAAGACCTAGAAATGTACCAAAGTGTGTGATTTTGTGTCTACATTTTCCCCACTTTATGTTGTTGAGTGAATACTTGATAACATAAAGTAGATAAGAGATGTGTACCTGATAACCATGTCGATTGATGGAAAAAGTGTGTTGAAGAGACAAGAAAAGTGTGGAGTGATAAAAATGAAGTGTGGAAGCTAAGAAAGAGGAAATGACCCTAGGGGTGAAGCGTATGTGTTGTGTTGTGTTTGTACTTGTTGTCATTATTTTACTTTTTTGATGTGGGGATGCTTCTTGTTGCATATTAAGGATGGACTTAGAAAAGAAGAGAGAAAGAGTAGTCAAAGTCATGTGTTATGAAAACTCTATAAAAACAATGTAAAAGTATGTAAATATGAAAAAGTAGTAAAAAGGAAAGTGTGCATCCGTCCGTGATGAGTGAAAAAGAATAAATAATTTATTGAATATTATTTTGGTTTAGATTGCAAAAATTAAAACACGCAAATACTATGAGAAAATAATATAACATGATTGAATTCATACGTGACATATTACATTGAGAAAGGATTGCAATTTATAGGTTTATTACACTCCTTGATTTTAGGAGTCAAACCTTATCATGGATTCCCAAAATCCCTCAACATCCCTATGGCCACTCTAACAAGCAATAATAATTCATCTTACTCCAAACTAAGTACATGAGTTGTTTATTACAACTTCACTCACACAATAATACACACACACACACACACACACACACACACACACACACACACACACACACACACACACACACACACTTATATAATGTAATATACTAATCCATGGAGAACTAAAACAACATGATTTTCGTAACATTTCCCCCTTAGTACAAATATGGTGAAAAACATTGACACTCTCATCCGCAGTATGCTTACCATTGTAACATGCTCAACTAAGTGACTCATGACCTTGATCTAAAGAATTTTCTCTCCTTCCATGGTTTTAAATAGGTTTACCACATTCCTTGATGGGAACATGCCCCATCAATTGTCCACCTTGTGTGGTTTTATGGATCCTTCAACAAACCCTTTCAAGATCCATGAACTTGCCTTACACTAGTGCTTTTGTTCCTCCACAACATTTTGACATCAGGAAAAATGTAAGAAATATCGCTCACGTAGGAGCTCAGTTATTACAATAATTGAACACAAATTATCATCTATTCTTATTTTGACGAAAAGTAAGGACACAAATGAAAGAAATTTCCACAATACCATTATGTGGCCCCATCGCTTGCAGATGGTGAGAGGTTATTGATTGACCTCCTTCCTCTCGTTGCCTCCTTCCTCCATCATGAACTATTTAGTTACTTAGTAAATTGACTTTTGAAGCTCAAGTTTCACCCCCATAATTTGGACGTCACGTAGAAGATAAAATGCATCCGGAGAAATGCGGGCAATTTTTTTGTTTTTTTAGTTTTTAAATTTTATAATGACTCTTTTTTTAAAAAAGACAATCAAATTTTACAATTCCAATACTTGACAAAGATTTACTAAAAGGGTTTAATGACACAAAAATCATGAGTATTGAATTTTAATTTTTACAATTAATATAATTTCCAATTTAAAATTACATTTTCACTCAAATATTGTTATAACATTAAAGTGGCATTTAAAAAGGAAATTGTTAACTATATGAAGACAACCCACAACTTTAACTTAAGACCAAATAAATATATATTGACAGTGGCTATATATTCTAATAACAATTAGACATTATAATTGTAGACACCTAGATTTTGTACCTGTTGGGTTTTAAAATGGTACTTTAACAAAACCACGTCGAGGGACAACAAGTCCCTCTTCATGGGATATGTTACCTTATTGAAAGAAAGCAACAAAGATTATATAAAATGTACAACTTTCATCTTAAGGCTGGACTTGACATCTTGAAATGATTTTTTTACCAAAATAGCTTATCAATACAAACGAATGGAGGAACTAAAAATATGAAAGAGCAAAATATAACAATACTTTTAGAAAATATAGATAGCAGAGTATAACCTTATACGTACTAAGAAAAGGTGATACATAATAGAATCATTCTCATTCACAGCATAAGATATCATTCCATAGACACCAAGTTCTAGAAATCATATCAATAAGAACACAGTTTCTTATTATAGAAGATAAATGATCCATAGACTTTAGGAAAGCAAGAAGAGATAATAGATGAAATAGAGAGAAAGGGGAAATTCTTATGTATTGATTGCTTTCGATTCTATTTACACTTCAAAAGTATCAGAGTCCAACATTTGCAATGAGCCAAGCTCTTACATTTATAGATGAAGAGAAAGAGGAGAAGAAGAGAAGGAAGAAAATCTGATTTGGAAGCTCAACCACCAACCATCAATTCCCCTACAAATCCACCTAAAATCCATCAAATTTGGTTCTGCATGTCTTTGGCGTGCTGAAGAAGAAAGGATGGAAGATCAGATCAAATTTGATCTAGTTGAAGCAGTTCGATCACATATTAATGGCAAAAGATGTTTTATAGATTTTCACCTAAATCAAGATATCCAGTCAGTTCTCCATGTCTGTTTGGCATGTTGGAGAAGGAAGGATGGAAAATCAGATCATATATGGGTAGTTGAAGCAATCGATCCCATATTAATGGCTTGAAAGACGTTTATCAAGATTTTCACCCATCAAATCCTATTGAAAATAATATTTTATGCTTCCATGGCATAGAGGATGTTGAGATATTTCCAATAGTACCAAATTTGATGAATTTCAAGCACTGGATCGAAATTTATGCCCATTTGAATATTTGAATCAAATCTGTACAAAAATGGCAAAAAAAACAATTTTTTGCAAAACATATCCGTAAGCCTAAAATTACAACGTGCACCTTTTTCACAAAAATCACAAAAGTGAAAAAGTTCCCCGTAGCCCCGCAAGCCCACAAATTCACATTTTTCATTTGGAAAACAAACCTCCTCCGGATCGCGGGCCCGAATGGCTTCTCTCGGGTGTCGGTATAGGTGTAGCTTAATTTTATACTTTTACACTTATCAAAACAAAAGCTAAAATTCCAAGTTCCTTCGATGACCCCCTTCCCGCTTTGACTTGAAACATGGCCACGTGTCGCTTTACGGGCATGTTCTGTATTTTTCATTTTGACTAAGTCCCTCTATTTGGTGAAGGCTTTATGTCTAACCTAGGACACTTGGAGACTTTTTGCTCATTTGGAGACTCTATTTGGACCTTGACATTCGAGAGGTGCACCGATTGGACATGTGAGAGCCGATGCACGTTTGGGACCTACATTTGGATTCACCCCCAAAAGAGTGCTTTTAAGGGACACGTGGGGCTTTCCGTTGGTTTTCCTTTCCTTACTGATTCAATGGCCGCTTCTACCCCTTTTGATTTTTGTTGGACCCTAGACACGTGGAGATCTAGCACTTGTTTGGGGTTTGTCCCCTTGGTCTCACTTTTGAAAATTGCACCGATGAGGCATGTGGTGCCTTCTATGAGTCTCGTTGCTTTTCCCGAGTCAACTCGCTTTTTGAAGTCTGAAAACTTCAAGCCTTTTCTTCAATATTCTCCTATGCGCTCTAATATCCTTTGATGCCATTGGCCTCCTTCATCGACCCTTCCCCTTCATTGTTGGATTTGGAATGTGGGATTGCATGACTGAACTACCCCTTCTAATTTTATTTTGTGTAGGGTCGTGTTTGATCAATTTTTCCAAGGGGGAAAAATTGGGATAACAGCACCAACTCAAAATTTTCAAAACTTGACTTGAAAAATGAGGGGAATTTTGAGGGTGACAATAATTGGCTCTTTCTGGGGATGACTTGGCTGGGACAGAGGAACAAGGCAAGATCAAGAACCATAGAAAAACTAAGGAAAGTAGACCAGTGCCTTATCCATTGGGCAAATAGAGTCAAAGGAAAACCAATACGAAGACTAAGACTACACACAAGGAAACAAACCGAGAAAGGAAAGAAAAAAACAAAACACAACACACAATGAGGAACATGAAAGGAAACAAGCCAAAACAAGGAAATTATATACAAAGAAAGAAGAGGATATTTACAAGGGAAAGAAGAAGGACTGCATGAAACTTACACAACTCTAGAGATAGATGAGAAAAATAAGTACCTTTGTGGAACAACATGGTGAAAGTATGAGGCACCCATGAATTGAAGATGAGTAGTTGGGCGTACCAAAATATCATGGGAACACTATGTGGCTTGAAAAGAAAAATTGAGGAAAGAAGACCATCCAGATAGTGATACTCCATACTAAAAACATTCAATCCTTGTGAAGAACTGAATATCTTCTTGAGGCTCCTCTTCTATGGATGAATAGTGCCATACAAAGACTTGTACAACCCTCAAATGCCTTCATACTGATTTCTACACATCACCAAACTCAAAACTGGATCCATGAGAAAATCCAATCCCAATAGTGTCAACTCCTTGTTTTGATGGAATGATGCTAGCATATGAATGAAGATTGCAATTATCACCATGGCACATCTCATGAGAAACATAAACTTCCATTGAATTTTCCTTGTAACCATCTTCAAGAGGAATTTGGAAAAAGGTACTAGATGGTTTACCATTAGGTGTAATCTTGACCATGTTTCTGAAAAACATACCTGCTGTTTTTGCAAAATCAGCACCTGATTCTAGAAGATCATGACTCTTAGGTACAAGCTGCATTGCTGATTTGTCTTCATGATTAGTAGGGAATTGAAATGTTGTTAGACTAAGTAAAGATTGATCAACAACATCATCCTCTTCTTTTGTTTGCATTCCAAAGGGTGAGCTGAGACAAGACATGACTATCATAGTTGTGAAGAAAAGATTCTAGGCATGGCTCTCCATTTTCTATTTGTTTCGAAGGACTACAAAAAGGCTCATGTGTGCTCATCTCATCCATAGATATAATAGGGGAACTAGTGATCTCATTAATTTATTTTTCTTTGGGTACATGCACTTGCTTATCTTTGAGAGAACTTAAAACAACAAGAGAATGGTCCACAGTGATCTTCATCTTAGTGCATTGAAATTCTTCAATCATAGGAGAGAGAGGGATCTTGTCCATTTTTTTATGATGAACATCCACTTCCACCAGCATAGGGGCACTTCTTTCAAAACAAGAACATTCAACCTTGGTACATGACATATCTTCTACAAACTCTATTTCAGGTTGAAAGAAAGCCTCAAGTTGTTTGTCTTCTTCATTATTTGAAGGAATATTAAATTGACATGCATCAGGTGGAGAAATAAGAAGACATTCATTGGTGGAATTGAGATAATGCTAAGGAATGAATACCTGATGATGTGGAGAATCATCATGAGCAATTTCTAGAACTTGAATGTTCTCCTCTTTGTTACAAGGTGTCTCAAATTCATTGATCGAGTGTTCTTCAGCTTGTTTTACCTTCTCACATGCTTGGAGCTACCTGCATTTTCTTTGTACTTCTCTCATGAACTATATGGAATCTATAGGTTGGAACAATGTTGGAGAAAAAAATATTGGACATATACCCCCGTAGAAGTTTTGTAGAAAATGAGCCTGTTCTAGACTAACTGGAGCTTGAAAATTTTTAATAGGGAGATCTCCATCATCATCCTCATCACTGTCACTATCACTTGTTGGTGATGTGGGCCAAAAAGTGTTTTTCATTTTCCTTCGTTCTTGGGAAGGTTCCTAGATCAAGAGAATGAACATAATAGGAGTTCGTTCCTTGATGTATTTTTCCCACTGTATCCGGATCAAAAAAATGATCTTGAATTTGTTATTTTAGAAAGGGATACATTTGAATTGAAATTCCCCAGAGTCACCAAAAAAAAATTGGGTTTTAAAATGGTACTTTAGCAAAACCACATTCATGGGACAACAAGTCCCTCATCTTTATGGGAGAGGATCCCTTATTGAAAGAAAGAAGAAAATCTTATATACAAATGTACAACTTTCATCTTAAGGATGGACTTCTAACATCTTGAAATGATTTTTTTACCAAAATAGCTTATCAATACAAATGAATGGAAGAACTGAAGAAAGGAAAGAGTAGAATATAACAATACTTTTAGAAAATATAGATAGTAGAGTATAACCTTATACGTACTGAGAAAAGGTGATACATAACATAATCATTCTCATTCACAAGCATAAGATATCATTCCATAGACACAAAGTTCTAGAAATCATATCAATAAGAACACAAAGTTTCTTATTATAGAAGATAAATGATCCACATATTTCAGGAAAGAAAGAAGAGACAATAGATGAAGATAGAGAGAAAGGGGAAATTCTTCTATATTGATTGCTTTTGATTCTATTTACACTTCAAAAGTATCAGAGTCCAACATTTGCAATGAGCCAAGCTCTTACATTTATAGATGAAACAAAAGATGAGAAGAAGAGAAGGAATAAAATCTTATTTGGAAGCTCAACCACCAACCATCAATGCCCCTGAAAATCCACCTACAATCCGAAAAATCTGGTTCTGCATGTCTTTGGCATGCTGAAGAAGGATGGAAGATCAGATCAAATTTGATTTAGTTGAAGTAGTCTGATCACATATTAATGGCATGAAAGATGTTTTCCAAATTTTCACCCAAATCAAGATATCCAGTTGGTTCTCCATGTCTATTTGGCATGTTGGAGAAGGAAGGATGGAAAATCGGATCGGATCTCCCTTGCCCAAATCGAGCTCCGTACTAATATGGCCATTTGAAAGACTTTCTTCCATATTTTCACCCATCAAAGCCTATTGAAAATAATATTTTATGCTTCCATGGTGTAGAGGATGTCGAGATATTTCCAACGGTACTAATTTTTTTGAATTTTGAGGACTGGATCGAATGTTATGCCCATTTGAATATTTGAATCAAATCCATACAAATATGTCCAAAAAAACCAATTTTTATAAAACGGATATGCGGGCCCGAAATTACAACTTACGCCTTTTGCACAAAAAATAAAAAAGTGTAAAAATATCCTACATCCCCACAAGCCCAAAACTTCACATTTTGCATTTAGTGAACAAACCTCCTCGGGCTCATGGGCCCACACTTGTAAACTACACTTTTTGAGAAAGTTGAAAAAAATCCAAAGTTACCCCCTTGGCCCGCCTCCCAACATGTAATTTAGGCCTCACACGTGGCTTCTCTAGGCATCGGTTGAGGTGGGGCTTACTTTTATACTTTTACGCTTTTCAAAACAAAAGCTAAAATTGAAAGTTCCTCGATGACCTGGCCTTCTTTGACTTTGACTTTGACAAATGTTTGGCCAAATGTCCCTTTGTGGGGCATGTTCTATATTTTTACGTTTTTTCTAAGTCTCTCTATTTGGAAAAATCTTTATGTTTGACCTGGGACACGTGGAGGCTTCCCGCTCATTTGGGACTCTGTTTGGACTTGACCTTCGGAGGTGCACCCATTGGACACGTGGAGAGATGGCACATGTTTGGGACTTGCTTTGGATTCATTCCCTGAACGAGTGCTGTGAAAGGGACATGTGGGGATTTCCACCTTATCCTTTCCTTAGCCAATTCAATGACCGGTTCTGCCTTTTGAATTCTTATGAACCCTAGGCACATTTGAGGAGAGATAATGTTTGTTTGGGGTCTTTCCCTTGGGTCTCACTTATGAAGTTATGCCAATGAGGCATGTGGCACCTTCCATTTGTGGGTCCATTAATTTTCCCCAAGTCGACTCGCACACACATGAAGTACAAAAGCTTCGAGCCTTTTCTTCAATCTTCTCCTATGCGCTCTGTTCTCCTTTGACATCATTGGCCTCCTTCATCTACGGACCATGCCACTTCATTGTTGGATTTAAATGTGGGCTTGCATGTTCACCACCCACCACTTCTTCGATTTTCTTCGTGTGGGGTCAGATGCTTTGATCAATTTTTCCAGGGGAAAATTGGGATAATAGGCACCAACTCAAAAATTTTGAAACTTGACTTGAAAAATGAGGGGAATTTTGAGGGTGACAATAGCTGGCTCTTTCTGGGGATGACTTGGCTGGGACAGAGGAATGAGGAAATATCAAGAACCATAGAAAAACTATGGGAAAGTAGACCAGTGCCTTATCCATTGGGAAAATAGAGTAAAAGGAAAAACCAATACAAAAGACAACACACATGAAGGGAAACAAACCAAAAAGGAAAGATAAAAAAAAAAACACAACACACAATGAGGAATAGGAAAGGAAACAAGCCAAAACAAGGAAAGTATATACAAAGAAAGAAGAGGATATTTACAGGGGAAAGAAGAAGGACTACATGAAACTTACACAACTCTAGAGATAGGCTAAGAAAAATAAGTACCTTTGTGGAACAACATGGTGAAAGTATGAGGCACCCGTGAATTGAAGATGAGTAGTTGGGCATACCAAAATATCATGGGAACACTATGTGGCTTGAAAAGAAAAAATGAGGAAAGAAGACCATCCAAATAGTGATACTCCATACTAAAAACATTTAGTCCTTGTGAAGAACTAAATATCTTCTTGAGGCTCCTCTTTTGTGGATGAATAGTGCCATACAAAGACTTGTATGACCCTCAACTGCCTTCATACTGATTTCTACACATCACCAAACTCTGACAACTGGATCCATGAGAAAATCCAATCCTAATAGTGTCAACTCCCTATTTTGATGGAATGATGCTAGCATATGAATGAAGATTACAATTATCATCATGGCACATCTCATGAGAAACATAAACTTCCATTGAATTTTCCTTGTAACCATATTCAAGAGGAATTTGGAAAAAGGTACTAGATGGTTTACCATTAGGTGTAATCTTGACCATGTTTCTAAAAAACATACCTGCTATTTTTGCAAAATCAGCACCTGATTCTAGAAGATCATGACTCTTAGGTACAAGATGCATTGCTGATTTGTCTTCATGATTAGCAGGGAATTGAAATGCTATGTCATAACTAAGTAAATATTGATCAACAACATCATCCTCTTCCTTTTTTTTGCATTCCAAAGGGTGAGATGAGACATGACTGTCATAGTTGTGAAGAAAATATTCTAGGCATGGCTCTCCATTTTCTATTTGTTTCGAAGGACTACAAAAAGGCTCATGTGTGCTCATCTCATCCATAGATATAACAGGGAACTAGTGATCTCATTAATTTATTTTTCTTTGGGTACATGCACTTGCTTATCTTTGAGAGAACTTAAAACAACAAGAGAATGGTCCACAGTGATCTTCATCTTAGTGCATTGAAATTATTAATCATAGGAGAGAGAGGATTCTTGTCCATTTTGCTATGATGAACATCCACTTCCTCTAGCATAGGGGCACTTCTTTCAAAACAAAACATTCAACCTTGGTACATGACATATCTTCTACAGACTCTATTTTAGGTTGAAAGAAAGCCTCAAGTTGTTTGTCTTCTTCATTATTTGAAGGAATATTAAATTGACATGCATCAGGTGGAGAAACAAGAAGACATTCATTGGTGGAATTGAGATAATGTTGAGGAATGAATACCTGATGATGTGGAGAATCATCATGAGCAGTTTATAGAACTTGAATGTTCTCCTCTTTGTTACAAGGTGTCTCAAATTCATTGACTGAGTGTTCTTCATCTTGTTTTACCTTCTCACGTGCCTGGAGCTTCCTGCATTGTCTTTGTACTTCTCTCATGAACTGTATGGAATCTGCAGGTTGCAGCAATGTTGGTGAAAACAATCTTGGACATATACCCCCGTAGAATTTCTGTAGAAATTGAGCCTATTTTGGACTGATTGGAGCTTGAAAATTTTTAATAGGGAGATCTCCATCATCATCCTCATCACTGTCACTATCACTCATTGGTGATGTGGGCCAAAAAGTGTTTTCATTTTCCTTCGTTCCTGGGAAGGTTCCTAGATCAAGAGAATGAACATGACAAGATTTCATTCCCCGATGTATACTTCTGTTTATATTAGAGTCACTCTAGATCAAAAATGATCTTGAAGTTGTTATTTTAGAAAGGGATACGTTTGAAATGAAATCCCTAGTGGAGTTGCCAAAAACTGTTGGGTTTTAAAATGGTACTTTAACAAAACCACAATCAGGGATAACAAGTCCCTCCTCTTTATGGGAGAGGTTCCCTTATTGAAAGCAAGCAACAAAGCTTATATACAAATGTACAAATTTCATCTTAAGGCTAGACTTTTGACATCTTGAAATGCTTTTTTTTTTACCAAAATAGCTTATCAATACAAACAAATGGAAGAACTAAAGAAAGGAAGAGTAGAATATAATAGTACTTTTAGGAAATATAGATAGTAGAGTATAACCTTATACGTACTAAGAAAAGGTGATACAAAACATAATCATTCTCATTCACAAGCATAAGATATCATTCCATAGACACAAATTTCTAGAAATCATATCAATAAGAACACAAAATTTCTTATTATAGAAGATAAATGATCCATGATTTCAAGCAAGCAAGAAGAGACAATAGATGAAATAGAGAGAAAGGGGAAATTCTTTTGTATTGATTGATTTCGATTCTATTTACACTTAAAAAGTATCGTAGTCTGACATTTACAATGAAGCAAGCTCTTACATTTATAGATGAAGTGAAAAGAGGAGAAGAAGATAAGGAAGAAAATCTTATTTGGAAGCTCAACCACCAACCATCAATGCCCCTACAATTCCTCGAATCTGTAAAATCTGGTTCTACATGTCTTTGGCGTGCTGAAGAAGGAAGGATGGAAGATTAGATCAAATTTGATCTAGTTGAAGTAGTCTGATCACATATTAATGACATGAAATATGTTTTCTATATTTTCACCCAAATCAAGATATCCAATCGGTTCTCCATGTCTGTTTGGCATGTTGGAGAAGGATGAATTGAAAATCGATTAGATCTAGGTAGTCCTTGCCCAATGGGATCCATTATTAATGGCTTTGAAGAATTTCTTCCATATTTTCACCCATCAAATCCTACTGAAAATAATATTTTATGCTTTCATGGCATAGAGGATGTCAATATATTTCCAATGGTACCAAATTTTTTGAATTTCAAGAATTGGATCGAAAGTTATGCCCATTTGAATATTTGAATCGAATCCATACAAAAATGGAAAAAAAAACTAGTTTTTATAAAATGGATTTGCGGGCCTGAATTTACAACTTGTGCCTTTTGCACAAAAATTAAAAATTGCAAAAGTTCCTCGTAGCCCCAAAAGCCCACAACTTCACATTTTGCATTTGGCGAACAAACCTCCTCGGGCTCATGGGCCCACACTTGCAAATTGTGCTTTTTGAGAAAGTTGCAAAAAATCAAAAGTTCCCCCATGGCCCGCCTCCCTGCATGTAATTTAGGCCTGACACATGGCTTCTTTGGGTGTCGGTGGAGGTGCGGATTACTTTTATACTTTTACACTTTTCAAAACAAAATCTAAAATTCCAAAGTTCCTCCGATGACCTACCTTCTCGCTTTGACCTGAAACATGGCCACGTGTCCCTTTGCGAGACCTATTCTATATTTTTACATTTTGACTAAGTCCCTCTATTTGGTGAAGGCTTTATGTCTGACCGGGACACGTGGAGGCTTCCTACTCATTTGGAAACTCTTTTTAGACCTAACCTTCAGAGGTGCACCGATTGGACATGTGGAGAGTTGGCACACGTTTGGGACCTACTTTTGGATCCACCCCCAAAAGAGCACCGAAGGGACATGTGGGGCTTTCTGTTGGTTCTCCTTTCCTTAGCCGATTCAATGGCTGGTTCTACCCCTTTTGATTTCTATTGGACCCTAGACATGTGGAGAGATGGCAGTTGTTTGGGTTCTATCCCTTGGGTCTCACTTCTGAAGTTACACCGATGAGGCACGTGGCGCCTTCCGCAAGTCCGTTGTTTTTCCCCGAGGTGACTTGCACATGAAGTCTGAAAACTTTGAGCCTTTTCTTCAATATTCTCCTGCACGCTCTGATCTCCTTTGATGCCATTGGCCTCCTTCGTTGACCCTTCCCCTTCATTGTTGGATTTGGAATGTGGGCTCACATGACTGAACCACCCCTTCCGATTTTCTTTTGTGTGGGGTCATGTTTGATCAATTTTTCTGGGGGAAATTGGGATAATAGGCACCAACTCAAAATTTTGAAACTTGACTTGAAAAATGAGGGGAATTTTGAGGGTGACAAAAACACCCTTCATCTTTCATTTATCCAATTTATCATTTACACTCATAAAATCACCTTATCCTAATTCATGACCCGTTTATCATATTTACCACATGTAAATGTTCATTCTATAGTTGTTAAATCCCATTAAACCACCTGGAAAATTCCTAAAATAAAAATAAAAATAAAGACAAATAATTTCATAACCCCCTTAACCATCACATCTTGTCCCTAACAACTTAGCAAACTATTTACCCAAACAAAAACCAAAAAAACTTCATTTGGAAGTTGTTTTAACCACTTTCCTACCTTAAATCCTGAGAAACCTCGATTGTGCAGGATTCAAGTAATCACTAGTGATTATATATAGAAGTTTTTAACCTCTTTCCAGGATCCTCAATTTCAAATCCCTAGATCTTGATTTCAATATTCTTTTCTAGCATCCTACACATCATCACTTAGTACCATATTATCAAAATATACCAATGTTCATTTTTTTTTTATTATTGGCAAATAGTTTTTTGAAAGGGACTATACCCTTGTACAAAGATGACTCAGAAGCCAGATGTGCCCAAGCGAGCAAAATCAAAAGGTCAAAAACAACAAGGGCGCAAGCAGGAATAGAACCTACTAAAGACAGCACTAAAACCCGCAAAGCCCAGCAAGAGAACAGCAAAAGAACAGCGCCGATGGGAACAATTACAACCAGCCTAAGTGCCCCGGCGCGCACCCCCTCCACGAAAACCGCGGAAAGATTTTCTACAAACAGTGCTCCAGCCCGCCATGTTTTCGTCATCCACGTCGAGAACCTCCTCTAAATTACCATTTAAAACAGAATTTGAAACCCTCGCCTCACTTTTACTGTCCATCTTCCTTCTGCAACGGTTCAAATCCGCATTTAAAGGTCTTTGTTTATGAGCTTTCATAGATTTACTATGTCGGTTCACTTCCCGCGTGGCAGTCTCCAAATCTGCCGTAATTAAATCTGTTTCTGACCCAGTCTCCCATTCGGAAGATTCACTATCTACCTTGTTTGACTCGTGAACAGTTTTGAATGGAATTTCCCGCGTCTTCCACGCCGTAGCAGCCTGTCCCACGCGTGTAGAGAGGTCACCATGCGAAGCCGCGAGTAGAGCCATTTCGGACTGGTTAGTTCCGCCATCGTTGCAATTTCCTGTGCGTAATGTGTCAGGGATCTCTCCTTCGAAGATCCGCACCTCCTCTCTGCTGTTTTTCCTGCCTATTTCATCCACTGTCTCCGCGGAGCACTTGCATAGTTTGGCTTGGAAGTTGACCTTCCAACATTTGGGACAGACCAAACCGTGGTCTTCAGGGATGATGTTCTGCACAACACGGCCCGTGGGAGAAGAAAGAATGATATTCTTTGGGAGAACAGCCCCCACCTCCATGCTAACACATAGTCGTGCTCTTACAAGCCTGCTTCTGGCTTTTGTTGCAGGTTCCAAGGATATTAGCTCTCCCATTGAAGCTGCTATGCCAATAAGGACTTCGTCCTCCCAAAATTCCACTGGAAGAGCCGGCAGAGATATCCAAATGGGCAATTCCTTGATTTGAAGAGAGACCCCTGGCTTCCATCGCTTCAGATGCAGGGCAGTTCTTCCAAACATCCAAGGAGCAGCGTCGAGAACCTTAATCATCTCATCTTCCTTAGAAAAATTGAACAGAGGGCGTGGTCGGGAAGAGCGATGATATCAACCCAGCAGCACCACTTCCGTCCGCACCATTTGCGGACAGCATCGATATTTGGACGATAGCCTGCAAAAGCTCCAATTAGTGCAAAGGGAAACCTGGACTTGGCCTTCTCAATCACAGATTCTGGAACAGAAATGCAGTGCGCTTTCGCTTCATCATCCCAGATGGAGGAAAGGGCAGTAAACACCCCTGTGGATTGAGGGAATAGCTTGGACCTCCATGAGCAAGTTTCCATGGTCGCGGAACAGCTGCGGAACAATCGCAGAACAGCCGCGGAACAGGCGCGGAACAGCCGCGGAACAGTCGCGGAGCAATCCCGGAGCAGTCTCGGAGCGAGAATGCCGCGAACAATCGCGAGAACAGCCGGAACAGCCGCGAATGATCCACGAACGGCGCGAAATAATCGCGAGCAATCTCGGAGCAGTCAAAACCCTAGTCGAACATACCAATATACCAATGTTCATTGGTGTCAATCTTCATCAAGCATTTTCAAAGTCATTCAAGGCTTATATGGATCAAATTTTCACCATTCTACCTATAGATCACACCAACCACCCAAATCACTTTTCTAGCGAGTTTTGAGGCTTCTTTTAGCTCCATTTCAACTTCCAGGTATTATTTTTATGATTTATCATCCCTTTGACATCATTTTCAGTCATCCATTACTCTAAAATATCAATCAAAAACTTTAAACATTCAATTTTATTAAACTATCAAAAATCACCTGAATCGCTAGCGATTGGCCCAATCGCCAACGATTCCTATCAATTTTACCTTTTAACAACTTTTATCAATTTTTATCAAGTATATTTCATTTATTTTGTCAAGCCTATTGCTTCTACAATGTTTTAAGCATGACTCATTATTAGATGAAAATTAGTGGTCAACCACATGAAATCAAAAGCATTCACTCACTACCAATAGTCAAACAACCTTTCTATTGGGAACAATTTGAAATCATTCACGGATTGAGCCTATGTGCAATTTGATATGCTGAAACCAAACAAGATATTGAAGATCATATTGAATTCTTACATGACATTGAATAAGAAGTTACAGACTTCTAGTATGACTATTTCGAATGCATATAAATTGCATCCACACTTTCTTGGGCCACATTCAAAGTTGGATAGGACCTACCATTCAATCTTGAGTTCTAGTCATCTTTACCTACTATTCTTGTATCTATCTACCTTGTATCCATTTATCATTTATCACTTATCCATTACAATTCACTTGATTGTTTACAAAGTGAGTTGACATCCTTCAAGGAAGCCCTTTAGATTCCTGGAATCATCCTTTTCTGAGCAGCTCACCTATCTATCTATCTAATCCATTTTTTTAGTTTCTTTGAGTGCAAGTTTCTTCACAGGATAGGAGCTTGTACACACTTTTGGATGGAACACAACTTCTATCAATGTTGAGCATTAACATCCATCATCTATGGGTATTGTTAAACCCCGTGTCTTCTGAGGTCAATTTTTTTATTATTTCACTTTGTTAATTCAAGTATAAAGGTGAAAACATATATGAACATATTACAAAAATTGACATATACTACACAAATTAATGAGATACTTTTTATTTTTAATATAACCAACAAATAAGACTATTATGAAAAACACCGAATATCTAAAATCTACCACTTTGAGTGACATGGGGATTTTATACTTGATACATGACATATGAGGATGTGAATCTCCTACTCAATTGCATAGTCAATGAGGTGAGAGGTGGAGATCCCGAGATTGAATTCACAATACATGCAACAAAGAATGAATTTCAAGTCCGAATTGTAAATGTTTAGAGGGAATTATAATATCCCATTATGTTTACAAGGTTCATAACCTCTACATCAACTTCCACGTATTAATGCTTGGGCATTGGCTCTAATTGTCAACAAAATCTCCTATATCTAGTACTTAAACAAAATATACCGAATAAATACATAGGAGATGTCTCCTTCCTTCAAGATCATGTACAACTCACGAGATCAGATCTGTTTGCATCTATTTCAAGTGATGAGGTGATATAGACATGAATGGAAACTAATGCATGTTTTGGTAGAATGGATGTAACCTTACACAAAAATACAACACATATTTGGGTATATAGCAGTCCCTAACAGATCTGGAAATGGTTGAACATTAATATCTGAATATTATATAACAATAACAACTACAACCAAATGAACAATTTAATCATGGATCGGGAAATCAACAATGGTGGAACTGCCCATGATCATCCATCAAAATATCATGTTTTCCATCTCAAACTAATACCCTACTCTGATACCAAATATTATTTTGGTTCAAATTGTAAGAAACTAAAACACACATAAATACTTAGAGAAAATAATACAACATAATTCAATTCATATATGGATATATTACATTGAGAAAGGATTACAATTTATAGGTTTATTACACTCCTTTACATTAGGAGTCAAACCTTATCATGGATCCCCAAAATACCTCAATATGATCACTCTAACAAGCTATAATAACTCAGCTTACTCCAAACTAAGTACATGAGTTATTTATTACAACTTCACTCACACAATTATACAATCACACACACTTATATAATGCAATAGACTTATATTACATTTACATATTATAATTACCTAAACTAATCCATGGAGAACTAACACAAACATGATTTCCATAACATTAAAAATGATGTGTAGGAAAGTGATATCTTCGGGTGATCTCACACCAAGAGTGAGTTTTTTGGGCGATCTCATGCTAAGAATGAGTTTTTCTGGTGATCTCATGCCAAGTGTGAGTTATTTGGGAAATCTCATGCCAAGGTACAAGAGTGTTGGGGAGAAAGGTATAGTGTTATTCTCCATCCTTGACTACTTCCTAAGTTTATACACCACTATAGATGGTTTGATCCTACTTTGTCTTATGTTGTTCTAGTTCGATCCAAGAAAATAGAAAAAAGTAGATAAAATGCATTATGATTGTTAGAGGACTGTTCCTGTAGTGTGCAAGCTTCTTTATGAATTGATGAAAATTATGCTAATATGAGAAGGTAACTATAACTTCACCCTAGTCATAGAAACTCAAGAAAGGTTAGGATTGTTCAATTGCTCATGTCTATATTTAGCTGTTCGTGTCTTTGCCTTTGAACCGAGAACCCAAGTAGGAATCTATGTTTTTCCATGTCTCGTAACTCGGTTATCTTCCTATACTATAAAGGTATGTACTGAAGGTCTAAGATACTATATGGGGTGAATTATTCACCCAATGTATGCCCTCCTTGTTTAGGGTACATGTGTTATCACTAGGATAATGTAGCCCGAGGAGAGGACCAAATGGTGATATGAAAATGATACCCTATAGGGGGAGGGAATGTGCATGGTGAAAACCAAGGCACATGTAAATAATATGGATAGAAACATGTGTTAGTAGAAAAAGTGACAAGCATGCAACAAAAGACAATGTAAACAAGAAATAGTGCAGACCATGTAAACAAGTAATAATGTAGACAAAGTAGATAATGAAAAGTGAGATTCAAACATGGGACATCGCTCACGGTGTTGCAAGTCAATTAGGTCCGAAGCGGCCAAAAAATACAAGCAATGATCATACAAGAAATAGGGCACAACTAAAAGGAATAACATATAATATAGTGTATACAAAAATCACACACTTTGGGTAATTATATAGTCCCGATTGCATACTCTTTGCTCATATGATTCCTAATTGAGAAAATACTAATTAACCCATGTCTTTGGTCATTGTTCTTTGTTTTTTCCCACTTATGGTCTTATACCCTTAGTTTCTTAGTCTTTCTTTCTAAACTTTAGAATTAATCATCCTTTACACCAACTCTTAGCCGAATGCTAGCACCAAGTGCCCTCATCCCCTTTGGATGCCTCTGACCTTAGTATACTTTGTTCACACTTTTTGGGTCCTTTCTAGCAATTTGAGCATCTTATCTTTTTAGTATTAATCCTTTTGGGGTTAATTAAAAATTCAAGAAAGGGAATCATATAAATATAAAGTTATGTGATCATAATAAGGGACCAAACACTAAGAATTAGCTATCACCACCTAAGGTTGCATCAATCAAGCATCCAACAACTTCGGTTCATCCATCTAGCACCATCCAAGGGACACAAGGGATAGTTATTTTGCATAAAATTCATAGGAGGGAAGTTCATTATATTCCATGCACACATATATTACATTTCTTTACATCTAGCTACTTGCTCGCTATCAAGTGTGACACACACAAGAGCCACCTAGGACATAACTTCGCACACACACACACACACACGTAAATACATTGGGTTTGATATTTAGTGCATCATTCAATTGTAAGTTCACCATTGTGATAGGTGAGGATTGTCTGAATCCTTATTATTCATCTTTATTTTTAGGATTCGATATCTATTTGAGGGTTTTACAGATTAATACTTCATTGCAGGTTTCTAGGAACTTTGGCGATCACTGTGAAACCTCATAGCAACCAAAGGTGATAAAAAAAAACAACTAGTGACCACTCAGAGGAGGTTTTATCAGCATTTACACAAACACCGGTGCCAAGAAACAATCCTAGGGAAACCACAGTGCCCTCTCTAAGTACCCCAATCCAACTTATTCTTCCAGATCTAAATTTTTCTCTCGAGCTTTAATACAACATTTAGTGCTTTTTATTTTCCATTTCTCTAGCTCTGCACACCTCTAAGATTTCTATGAATCAACTATGTCATTTTTACTCTTCTTTTCACTCAGGATTATATATATTCTAACTTAGTTTGATTTGGTTAATTTATGTACTTCATTGCTGCATTTATTTACTCCAAGAATAACAATCAGATTCAGCATAAAATTCATATTTAGCTTAATCATCTTGGTGGACACGACCAATCACACTCTTCTATTTTGAATATGCCTTTTCCTTATCAATTCATGACTCAATCTTTATATCCTTCTTTCACACCGACTAAGTTTTCAGACATTGTTACTACAAATTTTGATTTCATGTAAGTTCATACTCAACATCCTCCTCTCTTTATTATGCCTTGGGCTGACCCTTCTATCAATGCAGTAACTAATCGCCACATTCATCCTTGTATGGCTCCACCCATGTCTATTCCACCACATATAACTTCTTCGAGATCATCCTACTATTTCTAATGGCTATGATATCATTGAACAAATTAAGAATACGCTAGCAAAAATCTCTCTATGAATTATTACACTGTGCATCTAATTTTTGTCAAAAATTAGAGGCCTATGTTTTTTCTATTCATATAGAAAGTGATAATATATTCGGTAGCCTTCACACACCTCATTCAAAGTGTCTCAAAATTTGCTTCATGATATATTATTAACTAATGAGGACACATTTCCATTTGCTAATAATAATCCATGTGCACCTTTTCTTATCACTACTATTATCAAAACAAATTGCATTAAATGTGTACTCATTGATAACAGATCAACCTTCAACCTATGTGGTCATTTCCTTCTCAAACGATTGGGCATAAATGATAATCTAATTTCTAAGAATTCTACTCTTATTCGGAGATATTCTTCAACTACTCTCGCATTCCTCGGAACCATTTCATTACATACTTATTCATTATAGATGCTTCATTTCAATTAAAATTATTACTAGATAGACCTTGGATTCATGAAATGGAAGAATTTCCATCTATTGTACACCAATGCGTCAAATTATTATATGATGAATATGAACATACTATTAGTGCATATCCCAAACCTTTCAAATTTTGTCTCATCAATCATCTTACTTATATGCTTATAACTCCTTCATAGCATATTCCATATAGTAGTATTGATAACTATGATATTTGTCAATCTATCTCTTCACGATATTCTTCCATTGCTCCAAGTATTCTAGCTATTTCTACTCATACTACTGTAATCATCTCACCCATAGTATCTGATCTACTAAACACCACAGCTCCTTATTTTGAGGATCATCTCACCCCTACATATAGTACACCTCCTATAAATATCCTTGACACATCTATACAACATGAAAATGCTAGCACAAACAATTATGAAGATTCTAATGATGAAGTCGATACTGTTGAACTTACTGATGCAACATTGCGAAAACTTAATTTCACTCCTATATATATATATGACTCCTATTTCAGTGACACTTTGTGTGGCTGATGGTCCTAGTGAATAAAAATTCAAGACCCCTCCCTCTACTAATGTTATGGTATTGTTATCGATTTCCACCTTGCGGTGAAAATTTGGGTGATAGGGTAGGCTTACACTGGGTGGTCTTCAAAAGAAGTATGGTGACTTTAGTGTCTTAGGGGTTCTATAAGGAGTTGGAAATTCCTAAGAGGAAAAGGTTCTCCTCTTCTTGGTTTTCAGATAATCCCATGTTTATTTTATTAAGGTAACCAATAATGGGTCTCACTTATAGTATTAGATGGTATATCTCGGTATTTATACACCTTCTAGGTGTTATGAAGATCCATCAAGTGAGAGAGGTTAAGGAAGGGTAAAACTCACCTTTGGTTCTAATGAGCTTATTGAGCTCATAAATGAGCTACTTGGAGTATGTGAATTGAGGTAAAATGTGCATCGAGTTACCTAGGATGAACTGAGAAAGTTGAATTTCAGGTTGATCTCGCATTGGAAGCAATGGAAAAACGAGCTCGTTGGAATAAAAATGATCAAACTCATGGGAGTTAACCAAGACCATCCTTCTACAAACACCAAGCTATCCTCAGAAGCTATAACATGTTTTTATCAATGGAAAATTGGCTTCATGGCTGATCAAACTATGAAGAAGCATGCAAGCTCTACATAGGAACCAATTTCTTCAAAAACATACACCGAGTTGCATGTAGCAAATGGGGATTCATCGAGCTTAACCAATTTCCACCCCTAACTATAATCCACTCACTAAGGTGTTTGAGAAGCCAAATAATCTCATATCATCAAGCCAAGCTATCATGGAGCCAACATGTATAAAGGGGGACCAAGATAGATCCATAAGGCAACTTTGTTGTCCAAACAAACCACAAATATCATTAGAAGGATACAAGTACAACCATGTTGGTTGGAAGTGGGAGAAATGTGTATTGAACATGGTGTGGTGGCATCTAATTTTATAAGATTATGTTACATCCTAGCTACTTTGAGAAGAGGTTAAGTTATTATTTCCGGGGAGGAGAAGAATCTCACCTAAGCTATCTTCTAAACTTGAAATATGGTGCATTGGGAGTGGCTTACTCAGGACCAAATGCAAAGAACATAACAAGTTATAGAAAGGGAGATCTGTTCATATATTCACTGAGATATAAAACCTCTCAAGCCTACAAAATATCCCTTTCCCGACGTAATACGCTCCTCGAACTAGATCAACTCATCAAAAATGTAAAGAAATTTAAGGGTAGATGGGTATGTGCTGCGAAGGAGGAACACACAGTAGAATTAGAACTAACTTATATGGTTGATTAAGCTCTGTAAAAGGTAGAACAAGTTAGCCTATGGAAATGAAGTGAAGTGATAAGACCGAATGAGGATTTGCAACATCAAGACAAGAAGGATCAAACTCTGTGTGAATGGCAGAATCTTCTTAGGAAGAACCAAGTCATTTTGCAGGGGGTTTGACCATGGCATGAAGTCACGAGGTTTTGCATTGAGAAGGTGCCCAGTGCCAAGGAAACGCGAGGCAAGTTGTTTAAAAATGGATCAAATTGTGAGTAACGAATCTTATATGGGATATTCGTGGACTTAGTTATAACAATCAAATCACATGAATTGATGGCTCATCGAGCCAAAGTCTAAGCTCAACAGTGAGCATTACAGAGATATAAGAGGAAAAGAGATTGAGTGGCTTAGTCAAGTTGGGTTACATGTACATAGAAAGGATGAAATGACTGCAACTAAGGTGGGCATGAATCATTGCGAGGAAATATGATGGGAGCGGGCCAAACTACACAGGACACAAGGGCTTGCATGGGACTAGAGATAGGGCAAGCACCCACATAGTGAATTTCTGGGAATTTGGGGATGGTGAGACCATATGGCCCATGGGAAGGTTATGTGCCGAAGCTTTGATGTGGGAGGATCATTCATCGAGGAACCAAATAACCCAAGTTGGAGTTGTGTAATGTGGGCCCTATTAATCCAAAATCACCAATCAACATGGGTAAGGTATTATGCGGCTAAGGGATGTGTTGGTGGTACCAAGTGGTGGGATTGGTTGAGCCAAAACAAACCAAGTTCCCCATGTAGGTTTCAATCCTTAAATATAAACAAGAAATCACGTGGATGGAGGACAAGTGGGTTTGGAAATGTCGAGGTAAGCGAGTTGGATAGAGCCGGATGAATAAAGGACAACATGGGCAAATAATCACCAAGTGGCCACCAAGTCATGAGAATAATAAGTGAATGATACATGCTCGATGCAAAATCTAGGATAGGGGTCAATAGTATAGAGGCTCGAGTTGGTGCAACAACTTGTCGATTGAAGTGATAAGGATGGGTTTATATAAGGGGTGGTTGCAAATATGAAAATAACCAGCTCAAATGAGTGGCTCATCCATATCAAACAAAAGTACCAAATCCCTTCTCTATACAAATCAATGAAGATTAGGAAGGGGCCCCACAAGAATTTTAAAATTCAATCATTTTAAATCATAAACATTAGAGGAAGAGAAAATATTAAAATGTGATTTTATAACCAAACAATTAATTACTAGTCCCATAACAGTGAAGTGAGCCTTCTAATACCCAAGTAGCTATCGAACTCTAAGGGCCATAACCAGAGTAATTCTCAATGGATTTTTATAAAATTGGTCTTGGTGGAACTTTGGCTTCGAGCCCAAAGTACAACAACCAAGAAATGTAGAAATTGATGAAGTTTTGATTTTGATTTTTAAGGAAAATGAGCCCAGTTCTGTTTGGTTGTTGAGAAGTGGTTGGAGGAGTATTCAATAGGCATGGGGAATCATTCTTCACTACTGCAAGTTATGGGACACTTTGACATTGATTCTGCAGGTCCAAAATCACCAACCACCCTCATTTATTATGACTTGAAATTGGTTAAAAAGTTGATTTCAGGTTTTGCATCCCCCTCTCTCTCTTCTAAAATTCTATAAATTGGAGTGTTGATCTCATTGTAGAGGAGGATAGTTTGAGTAACAATACTCTGTCATCTTGGTTTTGTGAAACCAATGTTATATAGGCCTTTTTTTAGATTCCTTTCATGGTTATCTAGGCCTTTATTTTGTAACAAATTAGACTATGCATATCAATGAAGCAATACATGTAAGTTTGTGGATGTATCTTCCCTTGATGTGTTTGTTTGCATTCTTCTTGCCTTTTCAATCTCACTTCAAATATATTGTGTCTACCTTATGATCTTACAGGGATCCATTATTATTGTGTATGCATGAAAATTTTATTATAAGTGTTGTTGTTAGACTGTGGGGAATTGTTATCACCCTCTCTAATACGTAATTTTCTTCCATTTTCACACATTGGGGATTGTTCTCATACCATTCTTTCAGTTCATCACCTCTGCAATGTAGATTTCTATTATGCTCTCTCTTTCCCTGGTCCCTTGGAAGTGATAGGTTAGGAGTAGTTATTCATTTGCTTTCCATAGAGTCAGTTTACACTAGATTAGGAAGAAGAACAAAATTTATCTAGAGGTCCATCTTAGGTAGCAAGTCACACACTTGGAGATAGTACCCACGTTACCCAGTCACACCGTGAGCTCAAGTAAATACACTAGTTCACATCAAAGGGTGTTTTGATTTGGTGATAATAGTTTTGACATGTTTGGTGGGACAAAAATGGCATGCACTTGTTGTAAAATTCAATCTTATATGAAGCTCTGAAATTACACATTTGATGACTCCAAAATGGAAGAATTCACTTGATAATGGTAGTCCAATCTTGTCAAATTTATGAGGAGGATTCAAATGAGGTCAAGAACAAGAGAAGAAGGTGTTTTTAAATATTTTCAGCTATCTCTGGGTAGAGGAAGAAGGGGAAGAAGAGATCAAAGGTCTCTATTTCCACCAAATAGAACACTATCAACACCTTATCCTGGTAGACCTTTCATTCAATCAACTAGTGTTCTTAGACCGATTATAATGGCACATCTATAAAAAAAACCACCGTAAGCTCCACCAAATCCCTATGTTAACTTCATGGGAAGCAGCCCACTTTCTCTCAATGCACAAAATCCAATTCCAGTGGGAGAATTGAAGAATATTCCATATTTCACTAGAGAAACCATACAACTTTGATTGATCACATTTAAGACATTACAAATGTATGTGTTATACATGAGGTTAATGAGATGGATGTATTTGTTGAATTATTGAATTCTTCTTTTAAAGGAAATGCTTTACAATGGTTCAGAATCTTGATAGTGGGATCAATTCAAAATTGGGATCAGTTGTGCACAATGTTGTGTGGTAAATTTGGAGATAAGTCAAACAAATTTTCTCTATTGGAACAACTAACCATAATCAAGAGAGCACCAAATGAGTAGATGGCTGATTTCAACTTCAGGTTTCAAAGGACATGGGATAGAATTTTGCTTGTTATGAGACCAACAAAGTTGAAGGTGCCTTTCTCTACTTCCTAAAAGCTCTAAATTATGATATTGCAATGATGATACAATCCATGGGAGGTAAAAATTTACCCGTAGCTTATAACATCGCTATTAGAGCTAAAAATTATCTAATTCAAGCTAGTAAACTTGCACCTAGGCCACCCATGCCTCTTTATCCAAAATTAGGAAATCTAAGCACTATCCAAACACCTACATTAGCTCCTATTCATTCCCCAAAAAAATATAATTCTGCTGAAGCCTCTACCTCATCTTCTAGTACCTCAAATGAGCTCCAAGAAGTCATGAAACAATTGCAAAACTTAGGTAATGAGTTGGTGATGATTAAGAGGTAACATGCTCAAAATTTTAGGTCATATCAGCCTCAAACCCAACCTAATAGACCTTTGTATCAACCTAATAATCCACCTACTCAAGCTACAAATCAGAACCAAGTAAAACCTCCTACTAATAGGCCATTCTAGCCTTATAATCCCAATTTTGTATCCACATCTAGAGCCATGGTAATATAAAATAACATAGCTTAGGAGTATGATTGGTGTTTCCCATGCAATCGATTTCATAACCAATCAATTTGTTTCAATAATGCCTTCAATCAATATCTTATGGTGACAACAACGGGTGTAGAACAAGAGATAAGCCAAGAAGAAAATAAATAGCATGAAGCTACCCAAGAGGCACCTCCAAATGAGACCACACTTTTCAATTGGAAAGTTGAATATTTTTATGGTATAAATTAGGTCCCTTCTCAAAGTGTGGCAGCCAACACATGATCTAAGAAGAAGAATATTAGAGAGGGAAAACCATCCAATTCAAATGAATCACATCCCCCTATTACTCCACAAGGTGTTAGCAGTCAAAGTGTAGTCTTGAATGTGCGAAGTCAATCCAAGCCACCTTTTAGACTAGATCATATACCAATTGTAATAGCCCATGTGTAGGAGAAGACTATGCAAGGTAAAGGGAAATAGAAATATAGCTCACCCCATTCAATATTCTTGAGAAAATGAAGAAAACGAACATGAAAATTTCAATGCGGGAGTCATTAACTATCCCGGGCCAAAGATAACTATTGCAAGTTGCCATGGAAAATTGGTCCACATCAAATCAGCCATCCAAAAAACAAGAGGAAGTGCTTACAAATGCATCCCAGAAAGGAGGAAATGAAGGATGTCAATAAGGTAAAACATGAAGCTCCCTCCATTTTATATATCTCTAATTATTGGAAATAATCTTGTCCACAATTGCATGATTGATTCAAGAGAAAGTAGCTTTGTCATTCCGAAACAAATAGCTGATCAGTTGGGCCTCCAATATGAAGTCATTTATAAGGGTATGGTACAATTGGATGGGAAAACCATAACAACATTGAGTAATCAAAATATTGATCCTCACATTGTATGCATGTCCCAATGTGACCATCTTACAAGATGTATCAGTCATAGACTTTCCACCACTCTTTGCATTATGTTTGTCAAGAGACTTCACCACTAAAATTAGAGGTTACTTGTCTACTGATTAGTCACACATGTTATTTAGGATGAAGTATGGATCCAAGGATACAATCAGGTCTGAACCAACTGAAAATTTCCACATTTATCCTCATACACCGAATCCAATCAATAAAAATTGTTCAACATTTGATCAAGAAGATTGACCAAAAACTCATGAAGCGGATACCAAAGTCGAAGCATTCTGACTTAACTCTTGATGATTGGGCCAAAAAAGGCATGCTTTTGACCATAATAAGGAAATGGAAGAAGCTGAATTAGGGGTCTATTGCTTACAAGAAGAAAATACACCACTTCTTAGTATCACCAAGCCAAATGCTAAAGATGATAATGAGGTATGACAACTATTCCTTAACGTCTCAAGGAGCAAGTAAGGTGCTAGAGGGGGAGGTATGCGTGTCTCACCTCAAGGTATAAAATATTACTCAACTTTCTAGTTTTTAGTTCACTTGCTCAAACAACACAGTTGAGTATGAAGCCTTGATTCATAGATTACATTGGACAAGAAAGAGGGGCATTAAGAACTTACAAGTGTTTTAAGCTTATTGTGAACAAAGTAAAAGGAAAAAATGCTTCTAAGAACTATCTTTTGAAGAATTACAAGAATCATGTATGGGACCTTATTGAAGATTCTAAAGTTTTTAGTATCAATTCCATCCCAAGAAAGAAGAATGTGGTAGTGGACATACTTGTAGCGATCAGGAGTAAACATTTGATGAAGTGGAAAGTATTAAAAGTGAGAAAAACCAACTTCATATCAAAGTGGTCGTGAGACCAACTGTCCTAGAAATTAATACAAGTTGGAAAGTCTTTGAAAAGGATCGAAAATAATCAATTTTCTACAAGAAGAAGCCGAGTTATCTTCTAGAAACCAATATAAGTTGGAAAAACAATATGGAAACCAAGTGGTGTAGATGAGAACTAAAAAATTGCTAAAGGGTCTTATAACTTTGGAACCTATCTTCAATCATAATGATCAATTCCGAAAGAGAAGGAGAACATTCAGGTGAAGGGTGAATATTCTAAGCCTATTTTAGTACGTGAAGGAAAGATGTTGTAGATCAAAAAATTAAGTACTCAACAAGAGAAATATGATTTTTTTCAACTTTCCCAAGATTTTCTTGATATATTTTCCTGGAACTATAAGGATTCAAGAGGTTTCATGTAACACCCCGATTTTTGTAAGTTATCTTGGTGATTACTTTTCATCTTTATTATGCTTCGCTGAAATGAAGGAAAACATGTTAAGATATATATTTTGATCTTAAGGGAATGTGTTACTAATCTGGATTCTTGCATCTTAATTTGTTTACATGGGACAACAGTTATTGTTACTTGTATGTTTGCCGATGTGATGACAAATTGTCGTATGCTTGCTTGAACTCTATCGCTGATTGACAGCACACCTTGAATCAATTCCATTGATCCAAAGTATGTTGTGGCCTTCTTTTGATCGCTTTGTCGATTTACTTTTTAAACCGGATTGAAGGTTGATATAAATGAGCAACACCTAATTTCAGGTATGAATAGTTGGCACGTAGATGCCAACGGAAAAGGGTTCAATTCATGAACCATACATTGTCGTAACGTGAGACCTCGTAAGGCGAAATCTTTGGGATATGGGTGGCTCAGGCATGTTAACGTGGGATAAAATGTTCTGCACAGTGTTGAAAATTTGATGACAGTCGGAAAGAATGGATTGGAGGTTGATTAATTAGTGTTAAGTGTTAAGGGGAAATTAGATCGTAATCTAATCCTAAGTTGATTTTTAAATTCTAAATGATAAAAATAGACCTAAGTTCTATTAACCTAAAGACTAGGTGATGACCTAGGTTGAGCACTATTGTTAATCCTAAACTAATCCTAACCTAGAAGGGGACGCACAGACCCATGGGAAAGGATAAAGATGAAAGGGAATTTAATGGAAATTAATGTAAGTCCTTGCGTGGACAGGTGCCAAGTTTGGTAGGAACAGGAAAAGCTAGAGGTATCTAGTTAGTTATGGACTAAACTTGGTTTTGCATGCAAAATTTGAAATTGGCTCTCATGACCCAAGTCGGCGGTGGCATGAGAAAATAGGGAAAAGGTAGAGCATTTAATGCAATTAATTTCTCGGTCTTCGCGACCAGCTTGCCTTGGAAAGAGTATGGAGGAATTTTGATTGTTTATCGTGTTTTTCAGATTTTTGAGAAGTTGCTCTGCATTTGGTTTTTGCTTGGTTCAGTCGAACCAGTTGTGTTTGGTTTCTATCACTATTTCTTTGGAAATTAAAGGCTAGTTCTGAGCCTGTAGAGGAAGGGATTGCTGGGAAGCTTGTTGCTGTCGCCGTGGAAGGAAATACTTCCTGTAGACGCGGTTTTCTTCGAGCTTCGAGGAAAAATTTACGGGCATGTTAAGCCCTTCTCTTTAAAACACTTGCTTTGTTTAAGCGTCTCATTAAAACAACCCTGCTCTTCTTCTTCTGAACGGGTTTTGGGTTTATTCGATTTTACTGTCATTTTGGAAATGATTTGGGTAGAATCGTTTTCTTGCTGTTGTGATTTGAACTGTCTTTGCATATTAATATGTTGGAAATACAGACCATGCTGTGTGATTTATTCGATCATAGAGGGGAATCCGTTCTGTATGATATGGAACTATACAGGCTGTATGAGTTGTTTTTCATTGATTGAGCAATTGTTCTTTTGCTAATACGAATTTGAATGATGGAACGTATTAGCTGTGCGAGTTGTTTGAAGTTGTTTCTTTATGAAATTCTTAAAAGGAAATAAGATCCTTTTCCTTCTGTTGTTTTGGATTTTGAGGAAATAGCATTTTTGGATTTTAAAGGAACTGGCATTTGAGTTTTATTTGAGCATTACGAGCTCGGTTAGAAGGAAATGATAGTAATATAATTATTGTTGTGCTTTTTCTTTTGTATAAATGGACGAATACGACTTGGGTATTTGTGGGAGTTGGAAAAAGAAATTGTTTTTCTTCTGAACTTATAAATGATTACATTCTTTCCTTGCTGTGATGGAAAGTTGATTTTATAGTGTTTTATGGATGCGGTTGATCTTCTAACTCAGACTGTCATCGTGAAAATGCACTTGACTTTGGATTGCTGTGCAAAGGAAGAAAAACATGGAAATTTGTCTTGTTGTTTGGGTCTGTCTTGACTGTACCAAACTTACGCATTTAACACCCTATGCGGGTTTGCCTTGATAGAGGTATTGATAACTGATTATTGCATTCTGAAGTTCTGCATATCATTATGAACTTGAAAAATGGATTTCGGGTAGAAATGTTTGTTGGCAGGGAACTCGAATTGGGTATTCTTTAAAAGAGACATAATGAATGAAAACTGTATAGGTTATATGAGTTTGTTTTTCATTATTGAACAATTGTTCTACTGTCGAGATGGGTTTGAGCTGTCAGTATGAAGTAAACATGACTAGGGTGTTCTTATCACATTTTGAAGAAAATGATCGTTTCTTTTCTGGAATTATTAAAGAAATGAGTTCTTCCTTCTGCTGTTTTTAATTCTGAAGAAATGATAATTGGGTTTCTTTGATCATTTGGATTCGGCTTGATGGAAGTGACAATGATATTTTGATTAATTTCCTGAGTGCTGTGTTTTTCTGTACAAACGGAATATTGAAATGTTTCGTATGATTCTGATTTTGCACAGTCATTTATAAAGAAATGAAATCGACCTGAGTAGTTCTTGTTAAGTTTGAATAAAATGGTTGTTTTCTTATTGAAATAGTTAAAGGAATGAATTCTTCTCTTTTGTTGTTTGAATTTTGGAAATAGCATTAGAGCTTTACTGTGCATTATGAATCGGACTTGCTGTAGGTAACAACAAGGTGCAAATGGATATTTATGAACTGTATGTGTTCATGGATATAGAAGGTCATGTGAATAATTGATTACGTGATTGTATAACTATTTATTTGGTTAAAATACAGTGAAAGAAGTATGGAATCTTCTAGTACAGTAAGTACATAGTATGCATCTTATACTGCTTGTTCTATGATGAATACGATGTTTTACTAACCTGTTTATGGTATTCATTGAGCTTGATTTAAATGAAGTATTGATAAGGACGATAAATTCATCCTTGTTTTCATTTAAAGCTGAATATGAACGGAACTATTTCTTGCTGTTGGAAAGTGAATTCCGAATGGATTTTGTAAGTTTCACTCTGAACTGTTATCTTGATTTGTGTCTCATTTGGATTCAATTTTTAGGACAGTCATGAGAAAAGAAATATGAACGTGAATGGAAAACTTGGAAAAATGATCTTTTCTTCTCTCATATAGTTGGAAATCTGTGTCGTTTAGGAGCAATTTTGTAATTACTTGGGTATAAGCAACTATAATTATTGCTGTTTACTTTCTTATCCGTAATTGATTGCTTGGAATCAAATGTGATACATGAAATGAAAGGAAGGTAATTGGGTTACATTTCAGTTAGATTTTATCCTTTGCATTTATTACTAATGAAAGGAATGGAAAGGATAACAGTTATGTTACAACAGCAGTATGCTTACTTGTATTCCTAGTTCTTACAAATGTTGTAATCTGGAATTGTTGAAGGAAATTACTTTTTGTAATGATCATTTGGGAAAAAGGACAGTAGTTCTTTGACTGATTGGGATGGTATTTAGATGGTTCAGTTGTTATGCTGTCCATTCTTTTTGATGCTTAATTCTTGATTGATGTTCATACTGTCGTTTCATAAAAGCAGGGTTCTTTTATTGAGACAGTTAATTTGAAGCACCTCATTTTAATGACAAGTGCTTAATATGCTCAGTTCATTGAACTGACCCGTGCAAGTAATTTTGTAGATGGAACTTGATTAAAACGAAGACATGGCTATTTTCTGATGCTTCTTTTGATTGTCTGAAGATGAATTGTATTTGTTAGTTATTATTCCTCTACAAGGAATTGTGAAAAGAAGAAAGTACATTCTTCTATCTATGAGTTGTAACGTTGTTTAATATAAACAAAGTCTAGTCATTTGGACTGGTAGATGTATGGATTATGAAATGGATTGATGAATACAAATACAAGTGTGATATTTTAATGACTATATCAGTTTGATATTGTTGATTAAATTGGAAATATAATGTTATTTCTTGATTTGGAATTATTCAATTGTCCTTGGATGGATTTAAAAAGGAATTGATATCTATTCTTACCTAAATGCAACTTTTAAGTTGAAATGTGCAATTAGTTCATACTTTGGGTTAAGATGAATTTTTAATTGACATTAAAAGGATTAGGAAGAACACGATTCCATAACTGATAGGTATTTAGGATTAGCTTGGAAGCTAAGGAATATCAATTAACTTAGGAGCAGCCGAACTTCGTTTTCGGACTCCATTAATAGCCTCGTATGTTAAATTCAGAAAGAAAGGATACATGATAAATATATCCAGGGCTAATAGACCTTAACTATGTAAGGTTAAGGAGAATAAATGAATACATTTATTGAGAATTAGACCTCGTTTAAATGACGTCTAATAAGTTGGAATTCTGAATTTGGTTACAGTTGTGGAAAACTTGGTAAAGTTTAATAGGTTAAAATTAATAAGTCCATCAAGTAATGGGCTGCTTAATCCAATGTTTAAGAAGAGAACCAAGTAGAGAAAATGCAACCCTTCGGTACGAAGGAGAAGATGCATAGCAAGCTAGAAGATGGATTTAGTCTCTCTTAGCTCCATACAACTATAACATGAATGAGGATAAAGGATCAGCATGGTTGCTGAAAGTTGATCTTAAATATTAAGATCATATCCAAATCACTTGAGTAGGATGTGTACTCTCAATGAGAGGATTCCGTAGGACATTAACATACACCAGCTATAGCACGGTGTCTTCATGAAGGCGGGGTCTTCATGACGACACAATGTTATAGCTGACGTATTACAATGCCCTCCCGAATTAAATCATCAAGAATACATAGGCTGAATATTAAGTTCTTGGCTAGGGATAGGAATATGATCACGTATACGGAGTGACTCCAGAGGACTAAAGATAACTAGACACACAGAGTCGTTGGGAACGACACCGTATGTCTGCGTATCTTTAGTTACCATGAGTGCCTTCCTATATTCGCTCATATTGCTAGTTGGAAATTGGAAGTTAGAATCTGACCTTAAATTGAAAGGACTGGTAGGAACCAGGAAAGACCATTCTAGATAACAGGTGAAGTGAGGTGAAGGACGTATTCCATTGGTGTGTATCACATCCAGGAATATGATCATGTAAAGCATGTGAAAATCTTTGGCCAAAGTATTGCAAGTGTTGGTTGCGTTGTCCTAATCACTTATTTTAAGATGCGGGATGTCGGATGAATATCGATGGTATTCGAGATAGGCTTCTTAAATGGATCACTTCGATAACCGAAAATGGTTAAGAGAATTTGTATATATATTATACTATGCATGAATGAACATGAAGGATCGAGTAGTTTCCAGTCATGAAATGAGAGATCGTTGAAACTCTCGAGCCATGAAAATGGGAGATCGGCGATTATTCGAGTCATTTACAGCAATATATGGAATCATTTATATGATTGAATGGCATTGAATGTGTGTTCCATATTGTAAATATGTGAACAGGGGAACATTAGTTTTAAAAAGGAAATTGTGTGTTCCAAAGCTGCATTGTTTGGACAGAGAACAATTATTAAAAATTGAACGTGTGTTTGAATTATATAATTCATAGCAGAGAACATTTTATAAAAAAATAAATTTTTCCCTTGTTCTAGTATCTTAAAATGGGGATGTTACATTTCAATCCAAAACTAGCTCAACATACTATTGAACTAGATCTAGAATCTAATCCCATTAGGTAGAAGCAAAGACCGGTGAATCCTCATATTGAACCTCTCATGAGGAAAGATTTGAATAAGTTGATTGAGGCCAGCATCATCTTACTATCAAACACAAGTTGGGTAACAAACTTGGTGTTGGTGAGGAAGAGAAATGGAGAAATTAGACTATGTGTGGACTTCTATGATTTGAATAAATCTTCCCTCAAAGATCACTATCCACTTCCATCAATGGAGAAAATCATGTAGGTTATAGCCGGTTTGGAAAGGTTATCATTGCTTTGACGGTTACTCGAGCTACAATCAGATCATGGTGAAGGAATAATATCGGTTCAAAACAACCTTCACCAAAAAATGGGGAACATATGCTTACAAGAAGATTCCATTTGGACTATCAAATGTCAGATTAACATTTCAATGAGAAATGGATATGGAATTCAAGGGGCTAATAAAAAGATAGTGCTCATTTACTTTGATGATATCACCATCTTCTCAAAGAATTTATCAGACCACCTCTTTCACCTCAGAAAATGTTTCAAAGGTGTAGAAGATTTAGAGTGTCTTTGAATCTGAAAAATTGTGTATTCTTGGCACATGAAGGAAAATTATTGGGCCATATTATTTCAAAATAAGGATTGACAATTGATCCCAAAATATTTGAAGCTATCTGAAAATTTTCATTTCCAAGTCACAAGAAAGCTCTCCAAAGCTTTTTGGGAAGGATAAACTTTGTCCGTAAATTTGTGTTGGATTTGGCCACTCTTGTGAAGCCATTAACAATGATGTTGAAGAAGAGTCTTACATTCAAGTAGACAACAGAAGGTAGAGACATTTTTGAGGCTATCAATCATGCAATATCACAAGATCCAACTCTTATAAACCCATATTTCTCTAAGGAATTCATGCTATATGATTTTGGAGGTTCGGATACAATCTCAGCTATCGTGGTATAGATAAGTAAATAAGGTTCAGAGCATCCCATATAATTCTTCATCCGGAGGTTGGAAGATTACAAAGTAAGGTATTATTTCATTGAAAATCATGTCCTTATTGTCATTAGGAGCTTGAAAAAGTTCAGACACTTGGTCTCGAATAATAAGATCCAATTATTAGTGTTACATGTTGGAGTAAAAGACTTTCTCTTGAAAAAATATCTGAATGAGAAAAGGCCAGGTTGGATCACCCGGGTAATGGAATATGATATTGAAATCAAAGTAACCATGCTAGTTAAGTGGAAAATATCTTTGTGAGAAGCTAGCTTGAAGAAACATGTTGAATCAAATAGTGAAGAAGGAGCTATCCCGATGCTTTGCAAAATGAACAAGAGCAGCCGAGATAATGATGCACCTACTCAAAGTTGGAATCAAGACATGGTACATTACCTCCAAACAAGTTTGTGCCCTCTAGAATGGAAAAAATCTAAGAGAATATATTTTAGGTTGCCATCTATTTTTTGTTCAAAAAGGATATGAACGGAGTATTATTGATATGTGTTCCAAAAATCATATCGAGAAGATATTACATGAATTCCATGATGGAGAAGGAGTCCACTTTTCTCCATGAGTAAAAACTCTTAGAATCATGAAGGTTGGTTACTATTGTCCTACGGTGTTTGTGACTATTTTTCATGGATCTAGAAATGCTAAAAGTGTGCATTCTTCATAGGGAAGGAAAGGCTAGCAACACACCCCTTCATCCAATCTTAGTGGATTAGCCTTTCATCTAATGGGGATTGGAATTCATTGGATTTATCAATCTGAACTCAAGCCAAGGCCACAAATGGATACTTACAGAAACAGAATACTTCATCAAATGGACAGAAGTGGTGGCACTCAAGGAAGTAAATGAATCTAGTATCTTAGACTTCTATGAGGGGATATTCACCGTGTTTTGGGTTCCTGCCACCATCATATCGAGATAATGCATTTGAATTTCTTGACACAAAAATCACTAAATAGGATGTCAAGAATGGTATCTACCTCAACAACTCTTCAAATTATTACCCCCAGGGTAATGGCCAAGAAAATTCCACAAACAAGAATTTGCTAAGAATCATTAAAATAACTCTTGATGAAAATTAGAAAACCTAGCATATGAAGCTAAAATCAGCTCTATTGGATGATATAATTACAGCCAAGAGGTCAACAGTAGCTCTCCATATAAGCTTGTTTACGGAAAGGAAGTAGTCTTTACCTATATCACTTGAATTGCAAACACTAGGGATCATGAAGTAGCTAGAACTAGTTGAGTTTGAACCCATGGAAATTAGGTATATGGAACTACTATAACTAGAAGAAGAAAGGGATCATGTAATGAAAACCATGGAGAAAGATTTAACATTGATCAAGGGGAGCTTTGACAAGAAAGCTAAAGCTAGGACATAAAAAGAAGGGGACTTGGTATTGAAGTGGGATGATGATCGGGAAAAACCAGACAAACATTCCAAGTTTTATGCCATATGGAGTGGTCCATATATGAGCTCCTAATGCAAGATTAGAAATTCTTTCCTACTAGCCAAGTTGGATGGTGAAGATCTACAAATTCTAGTCGGTGGAGTCTATCTCAAATGTTCTTTACTAGAAGGAAAACCTTTGTCACCCTTGTACATATCAATTTAGGCCTTTTCAATTCATTTAAGTGCTTGTGCACATTATTGTTGTTGTTAGAGTAGGTTTTAATTTCCCTAAGTTCCTTGTATACATGTCCCATTTCTTCTAGTGTATGCTTTATATATAATTCATCATACTTGAAAAAGAGAAACTATTACGGAAAGAATCTCATAGTTGCTTCAAGCAAATGATTACAAATTTCAAATTCAAACAAATGTAGAGAAACTAAAATTAGGTCAAGAGACATATTTCAAATCTTCAATTCTTCACTCCCTCAATTGTCAAGCTGAGTTTATTAAATAATGAAATCGGTATTGGGGCAGATTTGGTATTGTGGTAGTTGGCGACCTTTGGGTAGTATATGAGCGAAAACATTGACCGACATGCATTCCTAAATAGATTAATAACGGTCTGTGTAGCCTTCAATAGTATTCCAAGTCAAAAATCATCTCTAGCCTTCAACAAAGCTCTGAGCAACATGTTGGGGATGGAACATTTAGAAGAAGAGAGAAGATCAACACTTAATAGAGTTCCATGATGTCCTAATAAAAAAAATTCACCCTTGACAAAATGAAGCTATAGGAAAAGGTGAAATCAATATTTAAAAAAATTCTACTCTCACAAAATAATTTTTTATATATTTTTATGAGAGTTGGAAAATGTGAGAAGCGGGAGGTATTTTGGAAACAAATAATGACATTCCAAGTGTTCCAGGATTGAGTATTTAGAGTTTAGAACAACCCATAATGATAATACTGAGACCCCATGCCCAATAGATAGCTATAGGAAGTTGGTCACATTCCACTTAGCGGGAAAATGGCCTTGAGATTCACCAAATTTATATCAATTGCCACCTTCCCAGGTGAAAATTTGGATGATATGGTAGGCTTATACTTTGTGGAATTCGGAAAAGTATGGTGACTTCGGTGTTTGAGGGGTTGTAGAAGCGGTTGGACATTCCCAAGTGGAAAAGGTTTTCACCTTCTTGGTATTTAGCTAATCCCAAGTTTATTCGATTAAGGTAACCGACAGTTGGGCCATTTCTTTGTATTGGAGGGTAGATTTTAGTATTTATACACCATCCCAATGTTATGAAGATCCATCAAGTGAGAGAGGTTAAGGAAGGGTAAAACTCACATTTAGTTCTAATGAGCTGCTTGGAGTATGGGAATCAAGCTAAAATGTGCATCAAGCTATCTAGGATGAATTGGTCAAGTTAAATTTCAGGTTGAGCTCTGCATTGGAAGAAATGGAAACAATGAGCTTGTTAGAATGAAAATTATCAAAATCATGGTAGTTAACCAAGCCCATCCTTGTGCAAACACCAAGCTATCCTCGGAATATTTAACATGGTTTTATCAATGACAAGTTGGCTTCATGGTTGACCAAGTTACGAAGAATCATGCAAGCTCTAAATAGGAACTGATTTCTTTAAAAGCATACACCAAGTTACTTGTAGTAAAGGGGGAGTCGTTGAGATAAACCAATTTTCATTTCCCTAACTATAATCCACTCACCAAGGTGTTTGAGAATCCAACTAAGCTCATCTCATCAACCTGAGCTATCATAGAGCCAACATGTATAAAGGGGGACCAAGCTAGATCCTTAAGGTGAGGTTGTTGTCTAAATAAAACAAAAAAATCATTAAAATAATACAAGTATATCCAAGTTGGTTGGAAGTGGGAGAGAAGCGTATTGAACATGGCAAGGTGGTGTTCAATTTTATAAGATTATGTCACATCTTAGATACTTTAATAAGAGGTCAATTTATTGTTTCCAAGGGAGGAGAAGAAACTCACTCAAGCTATCTTATATACTTGAATGATGGTACATTAGGAGCTGCTTGCTCAGGACCGAATGTAGAAAAAATAACAAGTTATCAAAAGGGTGATCCGTTCGGATCTTTATTGAGGTATAACACCTCTCAATCCTATGAAATATCCCTTTCTGATGTAACAAAATCCTCAAAAATAATCAACTCATCGGAAGCGTAAAGAAATTTAAGGGTAGATGGGTATGTGTCATGAAGGAGGAACATACCACATATTCAAAACCAAGATATAAGGTTGATCAAGCTCTATGTAAGGTAGAAAAAGTTTTCCTATGGAAAGGAAGTGAAGTGATAAGCCCAAATGAGGCCTTGCAACATCAAGTCAAGAAGGATCAAGATCTGCGGGAATGGTGAGCTCATCTCAAGAAGCACCGAGTCAATTTGCAAGGGATTTGGCCATGGCATGAAGTCATGGGTTTAACATTGACTATGTATCGAGCACCAGGGAAACGGGGCAAGTTATTTCAATAATGGATCAAATTAAGCAACAAATCTTATAGGGGCGACACAAGAACTTAGCTATAAAAATTGCATCAAATGAATGGATGGATCACCAAGCTAAAGTATGAGCTAAATGGTGATAATTACAGAGATATCAGAGGAAAAGAGCCTAAGTGACCTGGCTGAGTTGGGTCGTGTGTGCGGAGGAAGACTGAAATGTCCGTAACCAAGGTGGCATAAAGCATTGAGGGGAAATCGATGGGAGCAACCCAGGGCTACATAGGGACATGAGGACTCACGGGACCCAAGATAGCCAAAGTACTTATAGAGTGCATTGTATGGAATTCAAGGATGATGAGCCCATATGCCCCATGGGATGGTTATGTGACAAAAGCCCGATGTGGGTGGATCAGCCATGAAGGAACCAAGCGGCCCAAGTTGGAGTTATGTATTGTGGGCCCCATTAACTTCAAATCACCGACCAATGTGGGTAAGTTATAGTGTGGCTAAGGGACATGTCGTAGGTACCAAATAGTGGGATGGGTTGAGCCAACACAAACCAAGTTCCTTGTGTAGGGTTAAAGCCTAAAATATTAAAAAAGTGCATGGATGGAGGACAAGCGGGTTCATAAATGTCGAGGTAGATTTTAGATGGATCTCAAAAATAAAGGATGAGGTGGGTAGATAAGCACCAGGTGGCCACCGAGTCATGAGAATAATGAGCCAATGATACATGCTCAATGTAAAGTCTAGGATAGGGGTCGGTGGTATAGAGGCCCGAGTTGGTGAAAAAACTCACTGATTGAAGTGATAAAGATGGGTCGATATAAGTGGTGGATGCTAATAAAAAAATAGCCATCTAGTCTGAATCGGCTTGTCCATGTCAAACAAAAGTATTAAACCCCTTCTCTATACAAGTCAATGAAGATCATGAAGGGGTTCGCACAAGTATTTTAAAAGCCAATAATTTTAAATCATAAAGATTAGAGGAAGAGAAAATATTAAAATGTGATTTTATAACCAAATAATTAATTTCCAGTTCCGTAGCAATGAAGTGAGCTGGTAACACCCAAGTAGCTACCAAGTACTCGAAGTCCATAACCGAGAAATTCTCAATGGATTTTCACAAAATTGGTCTTGTTGGGATCATGGATCCTAGCCCAACACATATGATTTTTTTAGCATGAGTTTTAAGGAAAATGAGCCCGATTCTATTTGATTGTTGATAAGTTCTTTGAGGAGCATTCAATAGGAATGAGGAATCATTATTTTACTATTGAAAGTTATGGGACACTTCGAGATTAATTTTGTAGGTCCAAAATCACAAACCACCCTCATTTATTATGACTTGTAATTGGTTGAAAAGTAGATTTTGGGATTTTCATCCCCTCTCTCTCCCTCTTCCAAAATTTTATAAATTGGAGTGTTGAGCTAATTATAGAAAATGATAGTTTGAGTAGAAAAACTCTATCATCTTGGTTTAGTGAAGCGAATGTTCTACGAGATCTTTGTAGTGTACTCCTTGCATGGTGATCTAGACCTTTATTTTGTAACATATTAGACTTGTACATATCAATGAAGCAATAGATGTAAGTTTGTAAAGGTATCTTCCCTTTCTGTGTTTGTTTGCATTCTTCTTGCCTCTTTAATCTCATTGCAAATATATTGTGTCTACCTTATTCTCTTATAGGGATCCATTATTATTATGTATGCATGAATTTTTTTGTAAGTGTTGTTGTTAGACGTGTGGGAATTGTTATCACCCACTTTAATTTGCATTTTGCTTCCATTTTCACATATTGAGGATTGGTTTCATACCCTTCTTTTGGTACATCACCTCTATAGTGTAGATTTCTATTATGCTCTCTCTCTCTCTCATGGTCCTGTTAAAATTTGAGGATTCTAATAAATATGGATTTAATCAACTTACATATTATATAATGTTACAATAAATATTTAAATAAACATTACATCATAATATAAGTAAATAAAGAAATAATTACATGAAATAAATAACACAGGTGACACAATATTTATAGTGGAAAACCCCAATAGGGTAAAAACCACTTTGAAAATAACCTTTTACTTCAGAGAACTTATTTTACATCTAGTAAGATCACCTCCTTTAAAACCCTATTTACCAAGGGTAAAACCAAATCACTTAATTTACACACCTTTGATATATTTCCTAAATATATCAAATGAGGACCTAAAGTCCTTTTTATATAAGGTGATCGGGTATGTCTCCTTACCCACCTTTTCAATCTAAACGGTTGACACACACACCTAGGTTTATAATATTTTATATTAGAAATATAATCATTTCATGATATTAAATATTTAACCTAAAGTATATACCTAGGTTAGCATATTTAGTAATAGAAATAGAAATATATATATTATTAAATATTAACCTATATATTAGTGATGGACCCATATATACATTAAGGGTTGACTATACCACTTAATCATTATGCTCCAACACTTTCCCTTAATGTTAAGTATGATAACATAACATATGCCAATAGATTACCTACTCGTGGTACACTATAGGATTTACAATTCTTAAACCATAAAGGTTATAGGCTAGCATATCGGTTTGAAGGAATTATAACATGTTCATCATACTCAATTTACCTTTTGGTAAAAAGATTTGGAATTCTAAAGATCATCCCATGATTAGTGGCTAAGTATGATTTGTGAGTTTTACATGTTCTCATAGGTTTTCATAAAAGGTTATTGAACCCAAGCATACATGAGTATTTTACAACCAAGGACCTCCTTAACAATATTCTTGTACTAGATGTTTACCAATAAACTCAATAACATTAAAGAGTTTTGAAGAATGCGTTTAAGATGTTTTTACATTTCTTTCTAAAAATATATATGAGGAGGTATAAATGCCTCAAGGTCTTTTTACACTTACCTGAAGTCTTTTACAAATGCTCGAAGGAATTTTTACAAAAACCAAGTTTCATTAGGAGGTGACATTTTCATGTACATTCCCCTCAATGGAAACTTTGAAAAATCCAATATTTTCATGAAAGTGATAAAATTTTTCATCACTCAAGGACTTTGTGAAGATGTCAACAACCTGCTCTTCATTCAACACAAACTTGAGATTTATCTCATCACTTAGCACCTTCTCATGGGTGAAGTGTATATGTATCTCAATGTGCTTCATCCTATGATGTTGAACTGGATTCTTAATCAAGAGTAATACAACTCTGAACACCACATAGAAGAGGAATAATTACTTTAGCTTCCATGTGTATCTCTACTAACAGTCATTACAACCACATGGTTTCTTTACTTCTTCCATTGTACTTCTCTACCTTAGTAGAAGAAATGAAGACTATTGATTACATTTGTTATTCCAAGTAATGGTTCCTACACCAAAAAAATTGAACACATATCCAATATATTTTATAACACAACATCAATATGGTTATAATAAAAAATCTATTAAGATAGCATTTTCATTCTTAGTATAATGCAACCCATAATTGATTGTTCCTTTAATATATCTAAAAATTTTTTTTTGCAAGATTCCAATGATCTCTAAAAATTTCCTTCATAAACCTTGAAGTAATTTCTCTTTTGTATAGGAAATATCTGATCTAGTTATAGTCGATAAATCAAACTATCAAATAACAACATATATAAAATATGATCAACCTTTTTCATATGTAAATTTAGGATTAATATTTATTCCAACTTCCATTGAAGTAGAAAATGGTTTACAATCAATCATAAGAATTTTTTTGAATACAATGGTTACATATTGTGTTTTGAAAAATAACAATAGAATGAAATACATTCATACAAATAACATTATGTGAGAGACCTAACTCATTCATTTAAAAGTAATCTTGCTTGATTTGTCTTTAATCCTATGAATTAAATCAAAATTGTCACCAGTCATAAGAAAATCATCAACATATTACATATAATGATAATATGTGAGCCTTATTGATTAATGAATATATCATTATTAGAAGAATAATTAACAAAACCTAACCATTCAAAGAAGGAAACAATTTTCTCTTACCAAGCTCTAAGAGCTTGTTTTAAACCATACAAGGATTTCTCAACTTACAAACATAATTTTCTTTATTAGTTTCTTCAAATCCTTTAGGTTGAAATAAGTAAAGTTCTTCTTTTAAATCGTAATTCAAAAAAGTTTTTTTCCTTATCCATTTAGTGTATTTCCCACCCAAATTGAGTGTAATTGCAAATAAGGCCCCAACAAGTACTCATTTTAGCTACAGGGAAAAATGTCCCAACATAATCAATACTAGGTTTCTAAGTGAAACCTCTAAAGCAACAAGTCTAAATTTTTTCTAATACTACCATCAACATTATATTTTACTTTGTATATCCACCTAGACCCTATAATAATTTGTGGCTCAGGTTCATATAAGGTAATTAATGCATGGTACATATGATGGCTTCTGGTCATTTTCCTAAGGTTAATAGGATTTGAACTTTATAACATAGATTGAGTCTAATTTAATTTCTTATCTAGGAACACCATCATGACCATTTACTAAATCAGAATCAAAACCATCATTTAGAAGCATTTAATGAAGTAACTTCAAGAGAAGAAGAAAACACATGTAAACCTTTCACTAGATTATATCTAGACATTTCATATAACCTTCAATAATTAACATGTCCTAACCTCTCATGCCATAGTTTTGAATTATTCAAAATTTGAGATATAAAACAAGATGTAGAGGAGAAATCATTAAAAATATACAAACCATTTCTTTGAATTCCTTCAGCTATTATACTCTCATTACTATCCTTGATATACCAAGTATCCTTTACGCATGGATTCTAGTTGTGTCAAAACCTCTTTTGGATGTTTAATATTATCAATGTGTGGAAGGTAATCATTGTTCACATTACGTAAAATCATAGAAAAATCTTCTTATATTTGTTACAAGAATGTATTCATGTTATCTATAGTTTCTTGATGACCGTGAGAGAACCGTCGAGATCCGAAACAATCCTCCGAGTTTCCTCACTATAAATTTTGTTTTGATCCAAATGTTGTAGTTGGTTTCATTCGGGATCTCGGTTTTTTCAAGATAGAAATAACTAGATTCCATTGTTTTCCTAAATCTATAAAACAAACACCATTATAATATAAAATGTACCATAGAGTTATATACATATTTATCGATAATAAAAACAACACTTTTAATAGAATCAAATCTAAATTTTGTAGATCTAAAGAAATGATTTGATCATAACTAATTACGTCATTACAATGCATACTAATTAACCTCCCATGATCAAAAGAATAAACCAAAATATAAAGGGCTCTGCATTATACCCCAGATTTATATAAAAAAATATTTCCTACTATATAAAACTGAAGAAGAGACCCCTAAGAATGCATAACAACATCAAATTTCTAAAAAAATATAGAGAAAGATCTGGCAAACTTAAATTTGACATCTAAATGACTGTCATAATGGTTTATTTTTGGTCTGTCATGATGGTCATTTATCCGTCAATTTTAACACATTGAAAGTTCCTTGGAACCTATGAGCTTAAATTTGATGTCTAAATGACCGTCATATTGTTTTATGTTTGGTCTACCATGACAATCATTTGACCATCAAATTTAATGAAGTTAAAACTTGTGTATTTCTAGAATGTGAAATTCTAGAATTTCTTCTTTTGTATAATATTAGGGAGGTTATATTTTAATACATTATAATAACCTATTATAATTTATAATGTAAAAATATATACAATTTGTTTTTGAAGAGGTATATAGTTTATAGAATGTAAATAAAAAACAACATATAGTTCATAAAAATTATAAACTATAGTATATTGTTTTTATATAAAAAACACATAACCCTTATTAAAAGGGTTTAAAGGATATAGACCATGTTAATTTTTTTACCAGGTGTAAGTAGATTTATGAGAGTATAGATTAACCTACATATTTTACAGAGGGGACAAGTAATTTCACCCGACCAATGAAATAAATTAAAATCCCTATTTTCATGAACCTTGTCTCCTCCCTTCATTTACTCTTAATTTTACCCCGCACACATTTAAAACTATGAAAATATTGCAAAATATTTTATATAATTCAAGAATTTCACATTTATACCTGATATATTATCCCATTTTATTATCCACTCCCACTCTTATATAAAACAAAACCTTTAAATAGGTTTATTTGTATATTTGTATAAACTATAAGATATAAATGAATGGGGCCGCCCCCTTACATGGATAATATAAATGGTTAGGGACACATGTTAGGTTTTATTTAATAAGTATTAAGATTTAACTTTGTGTTTTTATTTTGAATATCTTTTTAACTTGCACATATTAAAACTATAGAAAAAAATATTTCAAATATTTTACCCTTACCTGTACACAAGTTTTCAGGAAGGTAAGAAATTTCTAAATTTTCCACTTGTGAATTCACCTTGATTCTTCACAAAGAAAAAAATTTAGGTTGTACAATGGAAAGAAGGGGCCAATTATTTTAAATACCCTTCTGGGTTGGTTGAAAAAAATCGTACAAATTAAATAAATAAAATACACAACATTTGATCTTAATTTATTTAATTTACCTCGCTCTGTTACCATGTTAGAATTTGAGGATTCTAATAAATATGGATTTAATCAACTTACATATTATATAATGTTACAATAAATATTTAAATAAACATTACATCATAACATAAGTAAATAAAGAAATACTTACAAAAATAAATAATACATGTGACACAATATTTATAGTGGAAAACCCCAATAAGGTAAAAAACACTTTAAAAATAACCTTTTACTTGAGAGAACTTATTTTACATCCAAGTAAGATCACCCCCTCCTTTAAAACCATATTTACAAGGGTAAAACCAAATCACTTGATTTGCACTCCTTTGATATATTTCCCGAATATATCAAATGAGGACTCAAGTCATTTTTATATAAGGCAATCGAGTATGTCTCCCGATCCAACTTTTCAACCTAAATGTTCACCCATACACATAGGTTTATAATATTTAATATTAGAAATATAATCATTTCATGATATTAAATAATTAACCTAAAGTATATACCTAGGTTAGCATATTTAATAATAAAAATATAAATATTTCATATTGTAAAAATATTAACCTATATATTAGTGATGGACTCATATACATTAAGGGTTAACTGGACCACTTAATCATTATGTTCCAACCGGTCCCTTGGAATTGATAAGTTAAGAATAGTTATTTATTTACTTTCGGTGAGAGTCAATTTGCACTATATTAGGAAGAAGAACCAACTTTCTTTGGAGATCTATCTCAAGTACCAAGTCCCACACTTGGATATAGTACCCATGATACCCATTCACACCGTGAGCTCAAGCACACACACTTGTGAAAATTAGAGGGTGATGTGATTCGCGATAAGTACTTTATCAAGGGTTTATCATTACCTTGAACATTTCTTCACCCTCCCCTAAGTAGTATACAACTGCACCACACCCTTTCACATGCACACTCTTAATTAACAATATTATTTCCATCATAATCTGGTGGATCATACTTGTTCCAATACTATTTACACATATGATGGCTTAACTAGGCTTGGATTGATGCTTAATGATATTCTAGCATTACATCTCTCACTTTGCGTCTCTATCATGGATATTTTCACATTATGGATATATATGGTCTTCATGTTTTTCATCTAGAAATATTCGTCGCACTTAGCCATCATAATTCTCCACCGATACTCGGGAAATCTTGGATTGAATATATTAGGGGAAATTTAGAATCCGGTCACACTTCTATCAATTTCCCATGCCATTTGACAATGTTTCTATTAGTAGTGATTCATCTACCGGATATTCTCAAAATCTTACTCATTGGTATACACATGGGTGTCCATTAGAAACATTCACCGATGAAGAATATGTAATGACCATTTACACCTTGTGTCATAAGGACTCTTTATATGATCCCCCTCATACTATTTCCTATCAAGTCTCCAACATTGCTCCAATCGGCTTCGATTTAGATAATGATGATCTTCTATAGAGTGGCACTCGATCACACTCATCATGACATACTTGAGGGGCATCACACTTATCTTCCCCTAACACCAACACACGTCTTATACTATCATCACATCACACCTAGATATTTATTTCCTATGATGTACTCTTGTGCCACTGTTCACACTTGACTATTGAAGGCATACTATACACATGAACCTCACACACACTTGCACATTATACATTCGAATTTACACACTACATAATTCAATCATCACGAATCATACACATAGGACATCTTCTCTCACATAACCTTCTACACATTTTATGACTTATTCACTCTATGCTTTCACACTACATATTTGTTACATCTATTTCTTCACACTACACTCGTTACCCTATGACACACTCTATTTCCACAGTACATAACTAATTTATGCGGGTATACATTTCAAATGGACCTCATCACACTCACACGTTTAATAAAATTACTCATTCACTCGGACATTTACACTCTACACTTTTCACTTCGAAGATCACATTTTTTGAATGCACATTCAAAACATTTCCCAATGATGAACTATCATTTACAGTTCATTATTGAATTCTAAGGGGGCATATAAAAATGAACCTCATCACATGCATATACATGCACTTGGCGGAACGTGAATCCTATCATTCATACTTCACTCCATTTTGTCTCATCCAGAACATACTACATATCTTGGTTGCATTTAAACTTTCTTACATTTACTTGTTATATGCACATCTTATTACACATGATAGATTGATATCTTGTATGTAATTATATTTATCATACACAAATGCACATTAAATTTCCTTTCTAGTTGTGATAATAGACTATACATCTCTATTACATGCAACATGGATGTTTGGCATTGTACCTCATACCACTCCCACGTGGCTCCCGGGGAATTCACTTTCGTACACTACGGGTGATATTGTTTTTTTTTGTTTCGTGGTACATTACTTTATTGGATTATAAATGCTTTTACATAATTTTAATCTTTCTAACATTCTAATGAGTGCTTCATGTGAATTTTTTTATGCAGAACTATATGCTTCATAGTTTGCTGTTACATTGCTTATCATTGGTTTCTCTTTGTATACCATTGTTTCTCGGGATTTTCACTTTGTCTTGTGTGAAAATTGTTGACTTTTGGCTTCATCTACCTTGATTATCTTGTGACATTATGAGTGGTGTCTCATGTTTGTAACCCACTATTTCATGGTCTACATTGTCTTCTTGTGTGTTTACATTGTATTCCTTTGTCTTAGCTTACATATTATTTTCTTAACAAAATTTTATCCACTACATGTGTGTTTGTATTTTCTTATACTAATAATTGTCTCCTAGCCACTTTGTTTGCATGTGCCTTGGTTTCTACCAAGCACATTCCCTCCCCCTTGTAGGGCACGGCTTGACAAGGGTTGACCCTCTTTTGGGCCACATACTCCTTTAGTGATGTCATAGACACCCCAAAGGAGGGGGGAATCATTGCACTAATTATTCACCCCACACAATAGTCTACAATCATTACACATCACAATACAATACCGCTACAACACAATTATCGGTTTCAGGGATCAAAATTAGATGTGGGTCATTAGCACATCATAAACCTTCATAGATGCCTATAGCCAAGGGGTAGTTAAAAATAATTTTGATAGTTTAGCATAGTATAAAACACTTCACACACACACACCAGATTTTTATGGCATACAGATCCTTAAAACTTTCGTGTTGGATAAAAAATTTCACACCATCTGTAGTGGTGTCCTACATTGTGAGAAGTAGCTAAAGGTTGGAGGATAACATTGGAATTTTCTCCTTACACTTCTTCTATATCATTGGCATGAGATCACCCCAAAAACTCATGACCAAGGCACAACCGGTGTGCAATCACACGAAAAAAATATTTGTCTATAACATCTATATGATCCTTTCTACACCCCTTCTCTCATCACATATCATGTGCACATGTTCCTTTTTCATTTTCATACTTTTTATATATTTCAATCATATACATGCGTATTTGACTAATTTTTCATTCTTCTCTTTTACATGTTCATTTATATGGGAAGTGGTAGTCAACATCATCAACATACTCACAACATTACATACACTAAAAATGACATCAACAATAGAAATATCATGACATCTAGAAATGCATTTCCACCGTAGGATCATTTTCATCATCAATTTTTACACTTTCTCTTCCTTAGCATCCATGCTTCACATTTTTATCACTCCAAACTTTGTTTTGTCTCTCAGCACACCCTATCTACATCAATCTAAATGGTTATTAGGTACACATCTCTATCTACGTTAAATTACTCATATTTCTTCTCACCAACATAAAGTGGGGGAAAATGTAAACATAAAATCACACACTTTGGGTAATTATCTAGTCTTGATTGCATACTACTATTCATATGATTCCTAAGTAAGAAAAGTACTAGTTAACCCATGTATTTAGCTAGTTTCATTTTCTTTTTGTTACCACTTCTAGTCTTACACCCTTAGTTACTCAATATGAATTTCTATACTTTAGCATTTATCATCTTGGACACCAACACCCAGCCAAGATGACGATTGCAGTGCCTTCATACCCCTTGCATGCCCCTAAATTTAATATACTTTATTCACACTTTTTTGGTCCTTCATAGCCATTTGAGAATCTTATCTTTTTGTAGTTAGACTTTTATTGGTTACTTAAAAATTCAAGAAATGGAATCATATAAATATAAAGTTATGTGATCATAATAAGGGACCAAGCACTAAGAATTAGTGTAGACACTAAAATTAGGTCACACTCCCCTTTGGTCCTCGACAAATAAACACCCTTCATCACATTAACCTAGTCATGGCCCCTTCACCACACTAATACTAATTTAATTAAATTAATTCATTATCCTCACCATATTTATTATTTAAATATATTAATTTAGAGAATCCACACATACACCTCATTCCATATTCCCGCATTCTTACAAGAAGCTTCCGGTCCAATCAGTGGGTTAACGACACGAGATCCTAGAAAATAAAGAGGATCTCCTAGTTTAGTAAACCTAGGAAATCCCACCTTGACTGACACCGGTTACCCCTAACCATCACCGGTTAAGCCGGAACCATTGTCGGTCACCTTTTAATCCCCAAAACAACCTTATTTTGGAGGTTGGAAAACATTGGCACATTCCTAGAGAGACATCACATCTTCCAAGAATGAGTTTCAGTGAGATAACACATGCAAGGAAGGAGATCAAGCATTTTCTCTTGCACAACCATCGAGCACTCACCCCAGTAAGGATTTGATCTAACAAAGCAAAAAGGAATACACATGTAGCCCATGCATAATATTTCCTATGATTGGTGATTATCTATAGTCTTCAATCTCTTACTAGCATCTTCATCCCTCACTCACAAGTTCCCAGGACTAGAATCCAAGTAAGTGGAATGTTGTATTCCTCTTGTTCATTTCATGTCATTGTTACATTATCACCCTGTTGTTCTCTTGGCCACCCACAGATCTCCGTTAAGACTAACCCTCCATATACCCATTAAAACCTTGTCAAATCCCACCCAAACCACCTAATACCTCATTTTGACCAACCAAAGTCCTTTGTGCAATCACAAAGGAGACCCAAAACTCATTCTGTAGCATTCCCAGTTTTCCACAGTAACCGGCACTGGTTACACCCAACCGCCATCAGTCACCCTTAACCGGCATCGGTCTCTGTATGTTCTCATACAACCTAGAACAGGACCTATCCACCTAATTCCACATCACTCTTGTTCACTGTGATCTTCTCTGAGACCTCTGTCAGACCTGTAGAGACCTAGAACCAATTACTTGACCTTTGGATCTTATTTTAACCTAGCTTGTTAGATTAGATATTTCTTATTGTGTTTCAAGTGAGATACCTAAATCATTTCAAATTATAATAGGATTTATTTTACTACTCGCATTAAATTATTTTAAACAGTGGACTGACACATGCCGTCTGTCAGGAAGTATCACACTTCCTGGATTTAGCACACGCTAGGCAATTCACTGCACATATTGTTTAACTCTTTATGGTGGTCTTTCTTTCCATTATACGTAGTTCCTCCTAGCCAAAAGGAAGCTCTCACGATCAGATGTGGATTCAAAAGTTATACACATGCAATAACCCATCAACCAACATTTCAATAGGTATTCCTCCTATGCCCGTTACCCTATCTGTTTCATCAATATTTCAAAGAAATGTCTAAAAATCAAATAAAACATTTTTGAACACTGGTGGGACCCATTCGGGGTTCCTTGCATTTTATTCATTCCTAGGAAAAGTTGTGTGTTTGTTTCTCTTAAAAAGCATACACATTAATTTTCTTCCTAGGTAACCTACCCTTTCTTTCTATTTTCTCTAAAAGAACCATTTATTCTCATTTCTTGCATTTTAGTGAAAGAGTATCCCTCTTCCTCTTCAACTATTTGTGTCATCCAAATTCACATTTTGATTTGGACTTAAAATAAGTGCATTTCATTCTAATTGATTGCATTTAGATCACATTAATTGCGGGCAACCTATATCTTTGGAAGTCATTCTAGCTGATGGTTGACAAAAAATCATAGAAAACACATCTCTCTATCTCTCTCGAGTCTTGCCACGTTACAAAAATTCAAAAAAAACAACATATTCTTAAACAAAATCTTTCCTGGGAACGTCATCAACAATCACACTGATCTGAGGATTGACAGGTACTCCCCAGCTCGCTGCTCTGTCAAGTCATACTTCAGAGCAAAGCCCACCCCCACCATAACATACCTGAAACCTCACCTTTTAGATCTCCTTCTTTGTAGGAAGCCATCCTCACCAAAAACTCTATTTTACAATTCATGAGTCAGTCCTTAAATAGCATAAGCTAAACAAACATAATAGAAAAGGCACTCCTAGGATCACATTTTTCTTAGTGTTTCTGCTTGGCTTGCATTTTGAGGTGAGAGGTCACATTCTTCATTTACTTTTATTTCTCCTCACACACTCCTCATCATAGTTGGTGTATTCGACTCTTTAAGTGTGCCTGGACCATATTCTCATCATTCTCAAAATTCTGGGTTTGATTCCTCATTAGATTTTAATTCACAACCACTTTTCTTTCATCACTATTTCAATTTCACACGGACCAGGTGTCGATCCTGCGACCCATCGTTGGTTACCCTTTAATCATCGTCGATTCGTGTCCTTTTGTTAACCTACCCAAAAGGTACATCTATTCATATTATTTCAATTTTCATAGACCACATCCTTCGCTATCATTCCCATTAACGTTGTAACACTCATCAGATTTGGCATACATGTCAAATTTGACCGTATACCTTGTTTTTCACTCACTATCCATTTCCCACATTGACCAGCCGTGGTTACCTATGACTTGTCATCGCTTTACCTAACTAGAATCAGTTAGCCCATGTAACTTTCTAGCCAACATTTTGTACCTAATCCACTTTTTACCACCTATTTCACCTATCCTGCTATTTTTCTACGTCGATTACAAAGAAGCGACCCAACCCAATCAGTACTGGTTCACATGGTGCTGACCTGAAGACAAGCAAGTGTGCTCATATTCCACACCAATTGTTAACCACTCCCACCTAGTCCTTCACCACCTTCCATTTTATCACCCACCATGGATCCTATCCAACCTATCACTATCGCTACCAGAGATGAGGAGTTCACATGACTCCTTGACCAAAACCCTGCCGCCTTGCCATTTTATCTTTCCCACTTGTCCCTCAAGATGCCTCGGAGTCGGTTGATATATGTCATGCTTGTATATATCCCCCGACTTTCACTCCCACTCCTACGTCAGCCTCGCTCTCTAGCTCCACGCTGCCCACATCTACCTTATCCCCAGTCATTTCATAGCTAGGTCCTATACTCAAGGCTATGATTATTGCCTCTGTTACCTCCGTTGCACCCATCACATCCACCATACCTTCAACAGCCTACTCAAAATGTAATCTTATCTACCCCTATGGTCTCACATATACCCGTAGCTACATTACCACCTCCGGTGTCGGTGACCCTGCCCTTTTTAGAATGTGGTCCTTTCCATTCCACAATCACTAGCCCCATTGCCACTAGGGTTACCATGAACCTTCCACCTCTATATATGTACTATCAGCAACCCCCTATTTCATCTATCATTCACTCTGGGTAAGTACCCCCAATCTCACTACCTTCTTCTTAATCAACCTACACGCCAGCACCATATACTAGAGTGTCACCCCCGTTATATGCCCAAAACCAATCCTCTCATGCTACAGGAGGCACCAAATCATTGTAACCTACCAATAACTAATCAAATTAATGATGGATAAGATGTAAACATTGGAGGCATCAGTTTCCAGCTCCCACAACACTCTCACCTATAATGAGATTTGCAATGAACCCATCCACCCATCCATTCCTATTCGTCCATACCCCATGCAATGGGAGATGCCTAAATTCAACCGCTTCAATAGCAAAGAAGACCCGTAACAACATTTGTGGTCTTTCAAACATGGGTGCTACTTAATGGCTCACGATGATGATTTTCTCATGAGAACCTTTCCCATGTCTTTGACTGGACCTGCATTAGATTGGTATAGTGGGTTACCTAGACATTCTATATTCTCATTCAATCAGGTAGCCCAAGCCTTCTTAGATCACTTCTCCATCAATATCATCAAGAAGGTTACCATGACTGACCTATACTCCACATGTCAGTATGAGGATGAATCTATCATAGATTTTGTCATTTCACTAGCGTAGCTTGATCAATCAAATCACCTTCCAACTACCACAAATAGAACTCATCAAACTCTTTACGCAAGCTTGTGCTAGACATATCTCACCTACCCTGTAGGTTCAAACCTTTCGAAAATTTGATGAAGCATTCACTATAGCATGAAAGTTAGAGATTCAAGCCATCGAAGAGAAGAAAATCCAATTACGTAATAAGAATTCATCATTGAAGTCAAATGATACCTCTTCTTCTTCCAAACCACAAAGCAATTATTTAAAAGCTAAGGGCACTGCTAAAGCGGGTATTCGAGCCCAACCAAGCTCATCTATCAAATTAGGCTAACCCCTCATCTAATCTCTTACCCATCCCGACTTTTCAATTCGGATGAGAACAACGGAAATACTCCCCCAATTAGGGAGCCTTACTCTTCCTGTCTTAGAAAATCTTATCAAAGCCGAGCCATCACCCTTCCACCTATAAAGCCACACACTTTGGTTTTGATCTGCTCACCCCATGCCAAAGATGGTATAAAGAACACGACTTCTATAACTATCATCGAGTAAAGGGTCATAGTGACGAAAATTGCATCACTTTCAAAAACATTATCCAAGAGATGCTCGAGAAAGGTGAGTTAACCATGGATAATCCTAATGCACTGCCAACCAAACACTACACATCTTAAAGAAACCATTTACTAATCATGCTCCTTCGTCTCGATCAAATAGCGAGGCCTCAACTCATGATACCCATACCCGTGAGGTCCACGCTATTTTTAGTGATGCACCTGTTGCTTCCTAATTACCCCATACTCCATCCATAGAAGAGATTCTAGCCTCGAAATCCTCCTTCCACATTGGAACCAACCTCCCCTGTTCCTTCAACCATAGAGCAACACCTTTCACCTCTTTCCTCACCTATGGAGGGGTCTTTTGATAACATCGAGACCATTTCACCTTTGGCTTCTCCACCTCGAGAACCGATACTCATAGTACTTCTTTAGTCCACGGAGGATACTTATTTACCTCCTCCACCCACAAAGGAGCACCCATCATCTCCTCCCCCTATCACAAACCTAGTTGAGATACCCTTACCTCTTGGTGAGCATTCTCCATCAGCTACCCAAGACCTGTGCAGACCTACTTTCGACTCTCTTACCCACGAAAGTTGAAGCTAGCCAATTCCCCGTCTCTAAGACACATTTTACGGGAATCACCATTAGGTCCTCATCAACTCCACCTACAGACGTGTCATTCTCACGTTTGGCCGATCACTTAGATTATGTGGATAGGGCCTTACTTTGGGGGTGCCTTTTTCTTCCTATCTCAACGTAGATGTATATGTCATTTGCTGATACTTCCACTATCTATCTGAAAATATTTTGACCAATAAAAATGAACAAAACCACCTCTATCACAACTTCTTCTACGACACCCATCATAGCTCAACACACACCCTTACCCATAACTCAAACTACATCTAAACCCAAACCCACACCTACAACATCTTCCTCGACTAAACCTATTACCACCTTAGGGGTCACCCTAACCACCATCCTTACTCATCCACCTATCAAACTAGATTTAGCTACATCCTCCAAAGTCAACGCCACACCTACTACGACACCCAAATAGAAGAACCAAACCCATAGATCTAGCAGCTCGGTTGTGCAACTGTGCAATCATACCCGCACTTGTCCCGTCTTTCTTAGAACCTCAACCCACCAACATGGTTAAGAAATATCTACCTATCATTAAACCAAAAACACAATATCCCATCCCTTCCTCACAAACCTCAAACCTACCTGTGCACCGAACATGAATTACACTGTACTCTACAATATCTTTACCACCCATAAATCCAATACCCTTAGCTATTTCTTCACTACCCACTACACTTCATTCACTGTCTCTCACACCCCCGCACGGCTCGCGTCATCTACTTTCACAAAGACTTCGTTATCCCCATGGGTAACTCATCCTCTTTCCCCATCTGTTTTTCCTTCTAGACCTCGTACACCCATATCACCTTTACCCTAGACTATGCAAACCCAAGCAAAAAATCTGCTAGCTCCCAATAAGTTAGTCAAAACAACCACGCACCCTCCTACTGTTCATCTACCATACCCCTAACCAGACAAACCCAACCAACACCCAAGACCACGCTTAGCACCCAAAACCATAGCTTGAACTATTTCCCTCCTACGAGGATTGTTCCTCAACAATCAACTGCATCTATAACCAAACCCACATTCACTTCCCATTGCACCACTAGTAGGGTCCTATGCCAAAATTTTAACCAACCTCCTTGAGACTTCACATTACATTACCGCCACTTAGACCTTATGACCCCCTCAAACCTAAGCCAAAAAAGTTTGATGACACTAAAATTTTTGCCTACCATCATGTGCCGGGACGATGTGGAGAACTGCAAGGCCTTGAAAACCATCCTTATCCGTTATGTCCTCCAGAAGCCAACTTTGACAATGACAAACTTCTTGATGAGGACCCTGCCTCATCAACACCCATTGCCACACTATCCACTCAACAACCACAACCTCCACCCCCACAGCTCCTAGAACCACCTCTAATATTTGAAATTAACATCGTTTGCATCAGAGAACTTGTCACACGACCACCCAAATGTTGTTGCACCCAACTCACCTCACAGGGGTTTTTCTCCTCTTGTAGGTTTTTTCCCATCATGTTGTTATGCCACTCACCCTACACCTTATCCATTTGTAAAATCCCTCGGATCAACATGATACATGTCACTACCCATGCTTAGAAGGATAAAGGTAAAGAAAAGGTGGTGACCCACCCACCAACCAATCCTATACCCAACATACCATCTCGTACCCCATACCTAAAATAACTATCCATGGCCCCACATACCCCATTTTTAATGGAGTCACACATCGCACCATGCTCAAACAATGACACCAAGATCCCCTTAAAATTTCCTTATATGACCTCATTCAAACCTCGAATCCCATCGTCAATCTCTCATGGAAGTTCTTCGATCTATTAAGGTTTTACCCAATGACCCTACACTCGTAGCCTCCATCATCATGCCTCATCATGTATCTTTTCTTACCAAATTACCACCTTCATCTTCACCCCACCCCATTCACTAAGTAGCCTCCTTAGCTTCTCGGAGGAAGAGATTGCGTCACACCAAAATGATGACCTGGACCCAATCCTCTTCACCTCTTTCCACATTGATGACATATGGAGTACGATGTGTGATGATTGATGGGGGCGCTAACATTGCTGTACATAACATCATTTCATCCCATGCATTCACTCAAATTTTCATACCCAATAATTACATGCATAAACATCCTTTCATGTTGCATTCGCTCAATGACACTATCACCTCTACACTAGGCACCATCATCCTCCACGTTCCCATGGGCCCCTGTAATATCCCAAAATTATCCTACGTCTTAGAGGGGGAATTATAAAATAAATTTTTACTTGACAGGACCTTGGATTCGCATCATGGGTTGCATTCGCTTCCACTTTGCATTGTTGTGTGAATTTTGAGCATGAAGGACATACCTACACTATCCCAGCTGATCCATCACCTTTTAAAACATGTAACATGATTTACCAACCCAATGATGTGCTCAAACCTATTAAGCCATCTACCTCTGTGACCTCTACCACTTCACCTACACCTCCACTTACCATTACACCATTTCTTCAACCACAAATACCTCCTCCATTCCTACCACGCCACAACCTCCACAGATGACCCATCAGCTTTCTAATCCGTTAACTCTACCTCCGCATCAACCTCCAAAATATCATCCATTCCAACTACCTACATACTAACCACTAATCCCTTGGAAGGAATTTTTCAACGCCTCACTGGGGGGAGTACCGTCTATATAACATCAACACATTTCTTACTCCACAAGAGTACAAAATTCTTCACAAACACCCTCGCTATGATCACCGCATAGGAGAACACATCCTTTATGGTCATCCTCACCTTCGTACTCAGTCTCACTTATAGGGGACTTGATATTACCACTTACACACCCAAACTACCGTCACAAACCCACCCATTTTTCATCGACTTCAAGTCTCTCACCAATCGCCATTTTTCCCACACCTTCTTGCACCGATGTGTATGGAAGGATTTTGGTTTTGGATTTTACGAGCGGGGCCACCATACCATTATTGCATGCACCACCTACAAACATAACGACCGTAGTGGTATCGATTTTTGAACCACCTACCAATCAAGCCCGCATTGAACTCATTAAGGACATAAACCCTCCTCCACCTTCTCCACCCACTCCACCTTCATCACCGACTTCACCAATGGAGTCGATGGATCCAAAATCTATCCCTCCTAACTTTTTTATTTCATAAACACAATTTCCTTAGGGCCTCTAACTTATCAACGCGAGGGCGAGGCCCCTTCCTCTCTTCGATTCTTGTATCTGGAAATGATCGATGATGATACACCTTCAATTAACATCATTCAAGGTTAGGATGATGAATCTATACTCACCTACCTTCGTGAAGAAAACTCATATATTCATCGGTGTTACCTTCGAGACACAAACCATGTTGAATGAATCAACTATCAAGATCAACATTCATAATCGGATGACCCTCACATCCTAAAGATTGGTAAATCTTTAAATGCTATTAAACAGAAGCCATCACCTCTTTTCTCAAAGATCATAACCATGCATTTTCTTGGTCTTATGCGAGACATGCCCTAGTATTGACCCCACCATAGTGGGTCCATAATATCGTAACCGTCCTTGATGCCAAACCCATAAAACAAAAGCCGAGGAAAATTCACCCTCACATTCCCCTTCTTGTCAAGGAATAACTTCAACACCTTCTTTCCATTTCCTTCATCTCACCTATTGATTATCCTCATTGGATTTCTAACATTGTTCTGTCACTACTAAAGCAAAAGGGGGATTCCACATTTACATGAAATTTTGTGACCTCAACCTAACCTACCCAAAAGATGAATTTACCTTACCTGGTATTAACCAGCTAGTTGACCTTACCGCTAATCATGAGATGTTATCACTCATGGATGGATTCTCGGGTTATAACCAAATATTTTTGCCCCGGAAGATCAACACAAAACCTCATTCATCACCCCTTGGGGACCTTCTACTATCGAGTCATGATTTTTGGCCTTAAAAACGCTGGTGCTACATATTAGTGGGCTATGACTTACATCTTCCATGACATCATGCATCACATATTGGAAAATTACGTGAACAATCTCTTAGAAAAATCTAAATGCCACTCTAAGCACCTTGCAGTCCTCAAAACCATTTTTGACCGTCTCATTAAATATTCGTCCCACCTTGACCTAAGAAGTGCATCTTTGTGGTCCGCTCTAGAAAAATCTTGGGCTTTATCATTTCCTGTGGTATTTAAGTTGAACCTGCGAAAGTCAAGGAAATTCTTGAAATTTCTCCACCTACAAACCTTAGACAACTCCGTAGCCTACAAGGTAAGTTGCGGTCTATTCACTTTTTCATTTCACAATTATCTCGATTGGTTCCAACCATTTTATCATCTTCTCAAGAAGGATGTCTCCTTAAAATGGGATGATGACTATCACAAAGCTTTTAGGCCTTAAAACAATACCTCCTTCAACCACCCATACTCATTCAACCTAAAGATGATAAACCTTTCTACCTATACATCTCATCTATCGATCACTCCTTGGGAGCCATGCTCGTTCATTGTGATGAAAAACATAGGGAGTAAGTGGTTTATTACACAAGCCATACTCTTTTGGATTAGGAAACCCAATACACCCATCCCAAAAAACTTTGCTTAGCCTTAGTTTTTGTTGCCACTAAACTCTGCCATTACCTACTCAACCACAAAACCTATGTTGTGACCAACACCAACCCCTTACACTTCATGTATGCCAAACCTTATCAAAATCAATGTTCCACATGCTGGATTATTCTTTAAGCTGACCTTGACCTCAAATTCATTCATCAAAATTCCATTAAGGGCCAAACAATTGCTGACCAATTGGCCGACACACCTTTTTCTAGAAAGTAACCCTCTAATTTTGACTTTCCAGATGAGTCAATTGCTACCCTTTCCTTGGACGAACCCCTTACCAAATGACACTCTTCTTTGATGGTTCCAAGTGTCAGCGTGGGGGTAGGGCTGGTATTATCCTCATTCAAATTGATGGTGATCCCATGCCTTTGTCTTTCAAACTTGATTTTGAATGCACTAACAATATCACCGAATACGAAGCACTCGTATTAGGTCTTTAAGCCACCTATGCCCTAGGTGTCAAATCAATAAAAATCTTTGGTGATTCTCAATTGGTCATAAACTAGGTCAATGGTATATACCAATGTCCTAAAGAGATATTTCAAAAGTATAAACATCATGTAGACATAATTTTGACCACCTTTGACCATTACACCCTTCAAACCATCCCATGTTCAACCAACAAATTTATAGATACCATGGCCTGTGTAGCTTCCCAAATACTCGCTTCACTCGTCGATTCTAAAATATTTGTCACCATACAACGACTCCAATCACCTTCTTATCTACCTCATGATGTTTACTCCTGACCATCACCCTTGACCCGAGTGACCTTTAGTACAAACAATACTCTATATATCTTTCGTTCTTCATCTTACCTCTTGACCTCACTCATAATGGACAATGCGCCTTCCTTAAAAGGTCTCTTGTTACGTCATCCTAGGGGGCATCCTTTATAAGCACGAATTTGATGGTATTCTATTACGATGCCTCACAAAGTTCTGAAATTCCTTATACCATTAATGAGGTTAATAATGGCATATGTGGAGGTCACTTAAATGGCCTTGCTGTTGCTAAACATATTCTTCACTTGGGCTATTAATGGCTGACCCTTAACCATGATTGTTGTGACTATGTCAAGTGTTATGTAAAATTCCAACAATATGCCAATCTTCATCATACACCAAGTCATGCCTTACAGGTCACCCGTGACCTTTAGCCCTTCTCTCAATGGGGTTTGGATCTTGTTAGAGAAATCAATCCCCATTCCTCCTAGTGCAAACAATGGATCAGCACTGCTACCGAATACTATACAAAATGGGTGGAAGCCATACCACTCATCTCTACAAAAGCTGAGAAAATATGTGAGTTCATCAATCATCACATCATTTTTCACTTTGGTGCTCCTCATCACCTCATCACCGATAATGGAAATTTTTAAAAAAAAACCTTGCGAAAAATTTGTGACACCTTCGATATTCAAAGTTTCTCGTCACTTATTACCAAAAGACCAACGGCAAAGCCAAATCCACTAACAAAACCTTAAACAAAATTCTCATGAAAGTGGTTAATGATACGAGGAAGGACTGCATACGCACATTCCTTTTTCCCTATGGGCATACTTGTACTAGTATTCATACTTCCACCGCTGCCACGCCATTTTCTCTAGTCTACAGTACAAAGGCTATTCTACCTCTCGAAGTCCAGATTCCCTCATTCCGTATTTCTCTCCATGACATGCTCAATGATGATGAATTTTTCCAAGACTATTTAGCACAACTTGAGTTATTATACGAATGTCATCTTAACGCTCTTGACCACCTTCAATTTTACCAAAAACGTATCAAATGTGCCTATGACAAGCATGTCCATGAATGAACCTTCCAAGTTGGTGACCTTGTCCTAAAAGAAAATCAACACATAACCAAAGCATAAAAAAAAAGTAAACGGGAAAATTTGATCCTAATTGGCTTGGACCATACATCGTGCCTCATACTTATGGATCGGTGCTTAGCCTTTATCTTCACTCGATGGTAAACTCAACTTGAGCCCCTTAACGCCCTACATATTCAACCATTCTATTGTTGAATTTTAGTCCTACATCACTTTGTTTTTGTTTCCATGCTTAGGCCTTGAGCACTATCCACTACATACACCTTACAAATGATTAAACAAGAATCATGTGAGTACCCGTCACTTGTTATCTTCTCTTGAATATGTGTGCCATGACGCTACACATAGCATGATTCTCATGGATAATTTTTGTCTCGCTTTAGAAGAGATCACAAGGTTGTTTCACCTTGACTTTTAAACAAGAATCCTATTCTCCACCTTGATATTTTCCATGACTTCAAATCCCTCCCATGGGATAAAACTCCTTGAGTCAAACTTTTACTAAAAAGATGACTCCCTCAAAAGGACATCTTCCTCTCGACAATTGTTGTTGTAAATAGACTTCTCCCTTGAAGGACAGCTATGTAAAACTCTTCCAAAAAAATCAATGAGAAAACCAAAGCTTCCCGCATCAATCAACTTCACGAAGACCTCAAGGAGTTAAATTTTCCTCATCCCATATAGACTTCCCACATCGATTAGTCTATCTCAAATATAATTCAAAACAACAAACATTTTAGTCATGGACTTGCCCATTATGACCTCGGATCTCTTTCCTAAAGAGCATGCTACCTCATACCATATAAAAATCAACCACCTTTCACCCTTCTCACCATTCCCACTCCCATTTCCTACTACCTCAAGGGACCTCTTGAAACCAAGACATTTGGTGATCATGTGACTACTTTTCACCATAGAACAATCAATCATGCAATGTCTTTAGGGTCTTACGTTCATCACCTCCTCCAAGGTATGATCTACTCGGTATGATCCTAACCAATCAGGTGGCTTTCTTGCCCCCTCTTATCTTTTAGCCATTTTTATTTACGTTTTGATTACCTTATACAGGACTTGGTCCTCGACACTTACCTTTGGGGTAATCTCCTTCTTTCACCACAATCGACCTCACCTACATCACTTTACCTATAACCCACCCACACCTAACAAACCTAAAACCCACACCATGCCTAAAACCTACTAACTCATTTTCATACCTCATCATATTCTTCCCTAGCTTATGGGAGAACTACATCGGCCTGAGGTCCCTTTTCACCAGGACTATGTAGGCAGCACTCCGAGGGCATGGGGCCCTTGGAGGTTAGCTCAGCCACTCTCTACCCTAAACAATTCATCTTTTATCTTCCTAACATTACATCATACCCCACTTAGTTTCCCTTTTATACCCAAAATTGGAAATTAAACCACATACATAACAAATTGCTTCATATTTTAATCCTCATTACAACATACATTTATTATGCCTACCATTTCTCTATCATCATTATGCATAGATTATATCACATCTCACATATGACCCATATTATCATTCATTGCACAAAATAATAACTCACAACTTCACCTACTTTGAACTCAACCATGCCTATGACTTGACTCGATCCATGCCTACATAAACCTGACTCAACCATGCCTACATGAACCTGAAAGCACCATGCCTAACCAACTTTGACTCAACTATGCCTATGACTTGAATCGATCCATGCCTACACAAACCTGACTCAACCATGCCTACACAAACCTGACTCCACCATGCCTAACCAACCTGACTCAACCATGCCTATGACCTGACTCGATCCATGCCTACACAAACTTGACTCAACCATGCCTACAAAAACTCAATCCACCATGCCTAACTAACCTGAATCGATCCATGCCTAAACTAGACCTGACTCGATCCATGCCTAAACCAACTTGACTCCATCATGCCTAACTCACCTAATTTCTGTCCATATCAAAACAACAAATCAAAAATCTCATCAACGCACCAATAAATCGAAAGTCTCATCAACACATCAACAAATCAAGAATCTCATGTATCTCATCATATAAATAAATGTGTATCTCAATACAATATACATGGCTATCTCATCATGTCCATCATCTCAAAATCATCGGCACGCAGCCGATACGCAATACAAAATGTCATCGGCACGCAGGCGTCTCATATATACAATAAAATAATGAACCAATACAAAATATCTTCGGCACGTAGGCTAGTATGTGCTAAAATCTACAAAACCTCTCATACATCCTCACTGTCTTCCGCACACAGTTGGTATATGATAAAAAATACAACTATCTCTCATCACACAGCCGGTATATATCACAAAAATGACTATCATACATCAAATGTCAAAAACCCCATATCAGGCATCTTAGCAGATGTCCTCCATCTCTCGTATCACCTGCACTTTTTCCTCCTCCGTACCTATCTAGAGATCTCGCAGCATCTCCCCCCACCCATCATAGGTGGTGGCTGGGTCCTTCTTGCTAGTGCCTCACCTTAAGCCGGTCTCCGTGCACCGATGGCCTCTCCCGATCTAGCCTCGAGCTCATTAGTCCCTGTGCTCTCCACACCATGAGTGTGGGATCTAGTCCTCTCACTCCATGCCTGCTATATCTAGTACTCCCATAGGATAGAAATTCTATCCCAACCACCATCAAATAGTCTTGGTAGTATCTAGCCTCACCTAGGGCATCTCGTAAGCTGGATATAGGCATGGTTTGTGGTGGTCCCATAGGTATTGACCCTTGTACCTATCCTGTGGGACCCTGTCCCACTTCTACCTATGAACTGGGACCCAATCCCGGTGCCTGTGGTGGTGCCCCTACCCCTGTTCCTATATCTAGGCCTGTAAGACCCCAATATGTGCCTGGGATGTGGCCAACTAGCCCTACAAACCTATCACTTGTGCTTGTAGGGCCGCCACCTGACCATCACCCTCCTCTCCATGTCCATCCCCTTCACCAACCATCTAGGCCTATGGACTGACCACCTATACATATAGCTCTGCTAATCTTCCTCTAATCTCTCCAGGTTATGTTCGCACTATACCCAACCGGGTAATTGAGTAGCCACTCGCCCTCGTAAAGTGTCTCTTTGCACCATGATGGTGGGTAGATCCAGCTACCTTGGTCGAGGTGGTATGGCTCATAGGTGAGTCACCCACCACTGTTTGTACCTATCTATGACCCCAACATCATCTATCTGCTGGTCCACTACCTGCTCCACCTACCTTGTGGGCATTATCAATTTTGGTAGAGGTAAGGGCCTCTCCACGTTGTCTCTCTCAGTACTACGGGAAGGGTGGAGGTACATCCTGTAATAGCCTGAACTGCCACCGGACTCTTTCCACTAGGATCATCTTGTTCTCCCTAGCACGGTGACCCTGTATCCATCTCAAAAGCTGGAGCTCAGATAGCTTCTCATGCATATGCTTATATGAGGGGAATCCCATATATGGCCTCCATATAATGTCCACTCTGGATAACCCCTCCAATAACCACTGGAAATAGGCCACATCATGTGTGGGCTTGTCAGATATTTGCTCCCTAATAGCTGACACCCATCACCTGTACCCCAATTGCACAAATCTCGGTGGGAATGCATCTACTCGGGGCATCTCTACTGGCCATACACAAACTATGTGTTCATAAGCCCAATAATGTAATAAGAAGGTATAACATAGGATGGACCTGTGTAGCCACACATAGGCCCATAACTCTCTGTACAGATTGCACTAGGAATATTGACACCCAGGATAAGTGGGTCTCCTCTATCATCATGTCATAGAGTACCCCTATCAATGATCAAGGAAAGCGTCCACCCTCTGCATTTGGTAGTTCAAAGCAACACACTTCCTCCATCAAAAGAACCACTAGCCTCATCTCCTCAGGACGGGCTAGTTACATCTCTTCATAGTGAATACTGGAACTATGGAATGTTAGCTCAGCCATCCCCTCACCAAACATCATTAGCACCAGCTCCTTTGAGGCCTCAGAGGATATAGAGTAGACCTACGTACCCAATATGGGTATCCGTAGGATCCTGAACACGTCCTCCAGGGTGACAGTGATCTCACTCATCGGTAGGTGGAATGTGTTGGTCATGGAATCCCATCTATCAATGAGTATGACCATAAAACTAGGCTACCAGACTACATGCCGGTATCATCGGACTCCACTCAGGCCCACCACCTCCATGTGTTGTAACTCCTCGGGGTACCGTGTCACGCACTATCACCGGTAGGGGGCGAACCCTGTCTTGCATACACACCAATCTCTCCCTGCATCTAATACAAACAACATGTTAATCTACATTTTCACACCCATACTTTCCCCTATCATTTCCCAACAACTTATTTTACCCCTACCCATCTTAATCACCTGACCTGTGGCATTTTTGGCCCCTTGTCCCCCAAAAACCAACCAGTGCCGATTCTCTCTAACCGACCCCAGTCACCCCTTTACCGACATCGGTCACCTATTTAGTGACCGATACTAGTTACACACTATCGACGCTGCTACAATCGATCAACATCAATCACATTGCGGTAAAAACCCACGATCCCCAAAACCCCCCTTTCTCAAAAAAATTTCCCCCCCTTTTAGCCACCTAAAATTACCTAAACTACCCTTGCACCTCAACCCATCCCCCTCTCCCATTTATTACCCTCCCCATTCCTATTTTTACCCACTTTTCCCCCATTCCCAAATTTAATCTTTTCCCCACCCACAAAAAAAAAAAAAAACAAACAACAACTACAAAAACCATTTACCAATCATCTAATCTATCTAACCAACTACAAATAGAGTTGGATGCTTACCTCATCACACTACTATCATCTCGGTGGCATGTTTGGCCACTACACCATGGCTCGACCAATCCCTCTCCACCCTCCTCCATTACCAAATCATTACCCGTAACCAAATCAAATCACTCGACCGATCCTCGTGGACTCCGCTTCACCAACTAATCACACGCCGTTCACACCGCTAACTCAATGCTCCATTTTGTCTGGACACTTTTCTCTCTCCTTTTCCATTTTCTCAATTCACTAAATGACAAATGAATAATAAAAAACATGGAATTTTTTTTTTTATAACAAACCCGACCTAGCCGATGCCGGTTCACCTTCACCAGCATCGGTCTCATGCCCTACCTTACCGTAGTCGCCTGCCCTATACCGTCATTTTAACCTTGACCGCATCACCACCCTCTCTTGCAAAAACCCAACATTTTCCCTATTACCCTGCCTATCCCTCCTTTACCCTGACCATTTACCCTTTACCCTTTACCCTTTACCATTTACCTCACCTACCCTTTACCCTGACTATTTACCTCACCCTCTTGACCTCACCATTTACTACCTACCTTTTTCCTCCTTTGGGGACTCCTTATTTTACCCATCCCTTGGCCTTACCCATGCCGTGACCTAGATATTTGGACCTAGACCATCGCTAGTGACCTTTGACCTCATGTGTTTGCTATACCTTGCATGTACTATTACCTGTGTTGATTGACCTAATGACCTTACCTAGCCTATTGCCATGACTATTTATCCTAACCCTACCTTTGGTGTACTAGAACATACCTAAATGTTCCTGCACCTAACCTACGTTGTGCTTCCTGACCATATCCTACACCTTAGATACCGAATCACTTCACCCTTGTTTGGATAAACCTATAAAACTTATATGATGTAGAGTTTTCTGTTCTTCACTTAGTAGCGTTTTCTAGTTTATACATGTGCATGTGTTTGACTGTTTCTACCTTTGATCCTGACCCATTACCTAGATTTCCCGAGTAGACCTTTAACCCTTTTTCCCCATTCACCACCTTCCCTTTCTCACATTTCCCTTTTATCAAACCACTCACCGATTCTACCTTCGGCCTCGTCAGTTCTTGGTTTGAGGGGGATCACCTTCACCCACACCTGGGGCAACCACATCTTGTTTTTGTTAGCATCATTTACCAATACAAGCTATGCAACAAAAAGGGGTAAAATGTAGACACTAAAATTAGTTCACACTCCCCTTTGGTCCCTTGAAAAATAAACACCCTTCATCACATTAACCTAGCCATGGCCCCCTTCACCCACTAATATTAATTTAATTTAATTAATTCATTATCCTCACCATATTTATTATTTAAATATATTAATTTACATAATATCCACGCATACACCTCACCTAGACACCTCATCAAACCAACTCACCCTAAAACCTATTCTTAGTAAGTTGCCATAACTAACTAAGACTTACCCAAACCCTAAAAATCAATGCCTACATTCCCTCTAACCACATTCCCACATGCTTACAAGAATATTTCATTCCAATTCTCGGGTTAACGACACGAGATCCCAAAAAATCAATAGAATCTCCCTAGTTTAGTAAACCTAGGAAATCCTACCTTGATCGATGTCGGTTACCCCTAACCATCGCCGGTTAAGCTAATGTAGCCGTCGGTCAACTTTTAATCCCTAAAAACCTTATTTTGGAGGTTGGAAAACATTGGCACATTCCTGAGAGACATCACATCTTCCGAGAATGAGTTTCAGTGAGAACACACATGCAAGGAAGGAGATCAAGCATTTTCTCCTACACAACCATCCAACACTCACCCCAATAAGGATTTGATCCAACCAAGAAAAAGGAATACACATGCAGCCCATGCAGAAGATTTCCTATGATTGGTGATTATCTGCAGTCTTCAATCTCTTACCAACATCTTCATCCCTCACTCACAAGTGCCCATGACCAAAATCCAAGTAAGTGGAACATTGTATTCCTCTTGTTCATTTCATTTCATCATTACATTGTCACCTTGTTGTTCTCTTGGACAACCACAGATCTCTGTTAATACTCACCCCTCCATATACCCATTAAAACCCTATCAAATCCCACCCAAACCACCTAATACCTCATTGTAACCAACCAAAGTCCTTTGTGAAATAAAAAAGGAGACCCAAAACTCATTTTGTAGCATTCCTGGTTTTCCACAGTAACTGGTATTGGTTACACCCAACCACCGTCCAAGTCACCCTTAATTGGCATCGGTCTCTTTATGTGCTCATACAACCCGAAACAAGGACCTATCCACCTAATTCTACATCAATCTTGTTCACTCGTGATCTACGTCGAGACCTCTCACATACACCAGTAGAGACCCAAAACTAGTTACTTGACCTTCAAATCTTATTTTAACCTATCCTATTAGATTATATATTTCTTATTGTGTTTCAAGTGAGATACCTAAATCATTTCAAATTACAATAGGATTTATTTTACTACTCGCATTAAATTTTTTTAAATAGTGGACTGACAGCCATCTAGGAAGTATCACACTTCCTAGATCTAGCACACGCTAGGTAGTTCACTACACATATTGTTTAACTCTTTTTGGTGGTCTTGATTTCCATTACAGGTAGTTACTCCTAGATAAAAGGAATCTCTCATGATCAGTTGTGGATTTAGAAGTTATACGTGCGTAACAACCCATCAACCAAAATTTCAACAGGTATTCCTCCTACACCCGTTACCCTATCTGTTTCGTCAATATTTCAAAGAAACATCTAAGAATGAGGTGAAACAACTAGGTATTACCACCTAAGGTTACATCCATAAATCATCCAATAGATTCATTGCATCCATATAACACCATCCAAGGGAAAAAAAGGGCTGGTGATTCTACATACACTTCATAGCAGGGAGGTTCATTGTATTCTATGCACATCTATTACATTTATTTACATCTAACTACTTTCTCACTATTAAGTACGACATGCACAAGATCCACCTACATGACAATTCTGCACACACACACACATAGAAATATATTGGGTCTAAGATGTAGTGCAATTCTCGGTCGTTAGTTCACCATTGTGATGAGATAAGGACAATCTGCATCATCATTGTGCATATTTATTATTTAGGATTTGATGTCTTTTTAATGTTTTATAGGTTAATACTTCACCGCAAGTTTGCAACAACTTTAGTGATCACTATGTGACCTCATAGTGACCAAAGGTGAACAACAAAGAAAAACTAGCGACCACTTGATGAGGTTTTATGAGCATTTCCATAGACCCATGCACCTGAAACAAGCCTAGTGAACTTGCATGCGCATATGTCCCTCTTCAGTGCCCCAAAGATAACTTATTCTTCTAAATACACATTTTTCTAGTATTTAGTCGATCGTCAATGTTTTTTATTTTCCATTTCTCTAGCTCTACACACCTCTGGAATTTATACAAATTAGCCAATTCATTTTACCTCTTCTTTGCACTTAGGGTTTATATATTCGGATTAGTTTGTTTAGGTTAATTTTTGTACTTCATTGTTACATTTATTTACTGCTACAATAGTAATTATATTAGGTATAAAATTCACATTTATATTAATCAAATATAATACAAGAAAAAGTAAAGTGTAATAGAAAACCATGGTGGAAAATAGTTCTTGTAAGAAAAATGTTGCACATGAAACACCCATTAGGATGTTAGAAAGATAAAAATTATGTCAAATAATGTATATATCAATAGAGTAGTGTGATAGTAAGATTAGGAAATAGTATAAAATGGAACAATAATACTGTGTGTAAGAAAGTAGATGATCCCAAGATCCTCGGTGGGGACCGGTAAAAGGTAAAGTGTCAAGTATCATTGCTACATGTAAACATCTATAAGAATTTTACATTCATAACTAGAGAACAAGTGAATGTGCATGTGTATATGATAAAGATAATGACATACAAAGTATCTATCTAGCATGAAAACAAAGTGTACATGTAACTAGTATAAGAAAGCAAGAGTATGTGCAACCAATATATGCAGTATACTGTGAATGAGTGAGATAGAATGATATATAATGTGAATGTGGTAGGAGCAGGTCGACCCCGAATGAATGTGGATGATCATGAGATGAGGTTCATTTATAAAATACCCCTCAACAATCAAGAATGAACCATAGAAAAATATTGTGTCATCGAGAAATGGTTTTAAATATGTGTGATTGATATATAGATTAATGAACCATGGAGTAGATATTGTAGAAGAGGTGAGGTTCATTTTCAGATTTTAGACCCTAATAATTTGAGTATGAACTATGGAGCTAGAGTGCATCATAGGGTAATGATGATACAAGTTGAGTATCAAGTTGTGTAAGATGTATGCAAAATACTATATGCAAAGTACAAAGCGTAATAGTAGAAATGAAATTCACCGATAATGCTAATAGGGGGAAGTAAGATTGATGCCCCTTAAGTGTATGATGATAATTTAACTATCCAAAAAAAGTGAAGGAAAGGGTTCTCCACCCGATGGGTGAGGTGATAAAGCCCCGTGACCATGATTTAAGATCGGTGGTATATGAGATTAACACTATATACGTGAAGGAGACCGAGGAGGTGATGAACACCTATGTGAAGGAGACCATGGAGGTGATGAACACCTATGTGAAGGATACTGAGGAGGTGATGAACACATATGTGAAGGATACCAAAGAGGTGATATACACCTATGTGAATGATCCATATGAGTGGTGGAGCTAGGTTAATGAGATATACTAGTTGACCGATGAGACCAAGAAGGTCATGTGCAAATAAGAGAGCTATGAGAAGATTGTGATTTAGATTTGAGAGGTTTAGGAGACCTATATGCTCTAGCGAGTGAAATGAAAGCCTCAAGAGGAGGTCAGTAACCATGGTGTGCATGGTAGAACACCTTTGATGGTGATAACTTCCTTGTTTTGAATGAACTCAAGACACAATTGATTCATTTAAATGATAACCTTAGTGGCACAGAGCCAAGGAAGACTCAATAACATGTCACAACCTTTGATTGAAGGTTCCACAATGAATGGAAAAAGCATGGTGAGAGGCCCAAATATAACAGAAGCTTGATGAAACCATAATATTTGGGAACTAGATATGAGATATGAGAGAGGATAGTTGATAGCAATAAGAAGTGCAATAGAGAACACACCCATATGAATCAATGGATTGATCATTGTATTATTGATAACATGAGGTCCAATAGAATCCTTGATATGTAATGTATTAGAAGAGAATGTAACATGGTAATCATGATCAGAGAATGTAATGAATGGTGGATATGCATCAACGTTAGTAGCTACAAAATCAAGAGACCCAAATGAAGGAGGAGGCACTGCATGATATGTATGATTAGTTGAAGATTCAGTAGCTTGTTTGTCATGCTTAGGGAGAGGATCATTAAAGATTTTGAGATTTTTATTTTCATTGACGTAGATTCCAAAGGCTCAGGGAGCTTGATTGCATTATTGTCAATGAGATCTTGAATAATATGTCTAAGTTTGAAGCATCGATCAGTGGAATGCCCAACACATTGATGATAGTCACATCTAAAATTTTCATTATAATTGCATCCTTTAGGGTGAGATGGATCTAGATTAAGTGGAGGAGGAAGCATAATAATATTTCTCTCAATAAGTTGTGGTAATAGAATATGCAGAGTACAAGGAAATTTTGTGAATGTACACTTTGGATGTTTCCATTGAAGATTTTTGAGGAGTGGAAACAATGTTAACAATAAATTTTTATTTAATGGGCTTAGTATATGGTTTAACATGCTTTGAAAGAGATTAGAAGATGATGAATCTTGATCATTGTATTTAATTTTCCCCATAAAGATAAGTTTTATTTCACATAACTTAAGAGTATGACATAAGCGGTCAAATAAAAAGATGTCTCAAAATGACACTCTCTTGGAGAGGTGGTAAGAGACTTTGGAAAAATAGATCTTGATGTTCTAAGTAAATGGGCATATTGGTCATCCTAGCTAGGTTATTTTTATATAGTAAAACATAGTCTGCTAGATTCCGCTTAGATCCTTATTTAATTTGTGTAAATGGAACATAGGATATCTTAGAACCAATATTGATTGAAAAGTGAGTGAGACAATCATTTGATAAATGTTTAAATGATGAGTGTTAATGAATAGGTAGATTGTAAAAGCAACACATAAAATAGTCTCGAGACTTATAGGAAAGATATTTTCTAGTAAAGGTTGGTCATCCACATAATCTATACATGCCACATGAAATGCTCTGAGATTCTCTTGAGGGTCACCATGGTGTTTGAATGTGGGTAGCTCGGGATGACAAAATTTGGAGGAAGTCGATAGGATGAAATTTTAGGTGTGAAAGGAGTGTGAAGGAGTAAAGTGGAATTAATATATGGAGATGCATGTGAACTAACTAGGTTAACTTGATGAATTTGAGTCTGTAAATATTGATATAAAGAAGTTAAATAATGAGTGTTTGAAGAAGATTGAGGTTGTGAAAAAAAATAATTATGTTGAATGATGGGAGTATTATTAGTGGGAATGGAAGTGGGAATATGAAGGAGTTGAGTGGAGGCCATGAAATCCAAGGAAGAACTAAAAGGGTTACAAAAATATCATCTCGAGATTTTTAGTAGTCATCAAAGCCCTGAATAATGTGTAGAAGATGAGTGGGATTTTCACGCAAAGCTTGACAAAAATTTGTAAGATTTTCCATTTTATCTTGATCAACATTGGTTTCCTCATTATTTCATTCCTCACTATCAAATGTTTTGATGTTTTCGAGAGGAACTATGACGTACCCAAAATTGTAAGGTATCTTACTACCAAAATAATGTGACATGTGCCCCAATGATGATACAGTCTCCTCGCAAGGTGTTCGGGATCCGAAATATCTCCAAGTGTGTGTTAACATCCTGCATGCCCCTTAACCCCCATGTGCTTTGTTTTCCCTTTTCCCCTCTTTTCTTGGCCTTTCACTCTTTAGTGATGAAACCACCACCCTACCCGGCGGCGGTCTCGTGATCGCTGCCCCTGAACAGGCTGCGGTCCTATAACGCCACCCTCGGGGTGGTGGTCCTTTACGTGTTTTCCAGAAAGCTCTTTTAACATGACTCATGTAATTTCAACATTTTACCAGCTTTCTTTCACCGCCATAAGCTTGTATTTATGATTCTGGTTCCCTAGAATAGTGTTTTGCCATTGTTTATAGTTTAAGAGTTCTATTTGGTTTTTACCTAGGGTAAATGCAAATGCTATAAATAGTTGGCTTGTGCTCAAGCAAATGGCCCCTCAAATTTTCCTCTGATTTCTCTTTGCAATAGATTTAGTTTTCATTTTTCTTAGAATGCTTAGTTAGCATTATTTTACTGTTAGTAAGCCACATATCCATCTTGTGTAAGTACTACTGTTATTTTATCCAATCCATTGGAATAGGCTAGTCTGTTTACCAATAGGAATCCATTAAAGTTGCAGGTTTTGTTCTTCAAACAGGATAGTTTCGTGTTCGACATTTCATGCCGCATGACTCGTAATAAATCCAGCTAGGAATTACATAAGCCAAGCTCTGTACTCTTGCACTATCCCTCTCCTAATCACACTGTATTCAGTCTATATCTTGAGCTGCCTTTGTCCCAATATCTACTTCTGTTGATGCTAGCATTACACGCTTTTCTGGATCCATGTGAACACGAAGGAATGAGGAGATCACACTGAGGGGACAAGATCACACACACCATCGGATTCACCACTGTTATGTAGAATCCAGGTTCTAGCTTTCAAAGTTCTAGTTAGAAACATATCAAATAAAGTAGCCAATCACTTTATTTCAGTCAATTCTACTCTCGATATTGCCAGGGAAGCTATGGGGATTGATAGTTTCTGAGAAACTATGATTCATTCCTCACTTCTGAGGTAGGATTGAGAATCTTGCAAATAGATTAGATCAGTTATTTCATTGTTTAGAATAGATCTACAAATTGCACAGACAAATAGCTATACTCGGTTATCTTTTTTTTGTTTTAAATTGTTATCTTAGCTGCTAATTTCTAGATGTATTAAATTAGTTGTTAAATTCATTCAAATAGTTAAATCAAAAATACAAAAATAGAGAAATCATATATGTTATAGATATATTTAAAAGTAGTTAAATTTCACTTTGCCGTAGTTAATTTACATTATTGCTTTTGCATGACAATCACGGGACCTAGGGAGCCTAGAGAATATGTATTCGAGCCAATCGTGCCTCAACCCAATCTCGTCATAGTAATTTTTGACATAGACTAGAATCTTAGAATCCAAGTCTTCCAAACAATAATAGAATTACAACAGATCAGTTCCCAGTTAAGTGGATTAAACATAGAGGACGACCAAGCGCACACGTTTTGGTCGAATCAACCAAACTACAGATTACCCTAGGTAACATCCATATGACTGTAGAAGGGCTTGAAAGAGAGAAAACATTTGGTTGTGATCCTTTGGTCCCACAGCCAGACGCAGGAGACATTCTTACGGATATAGATACCAGCCTAAGAATTTAGGTTGCAAGAACACCTGTGAGGTACTCTGAGAAGATCACACAACTATTAATTTTGAATATAGAGGCTGAGAAAGCATATGATTATTGGATACTAGGGATTAGGAACTAATTCTACGCATGACCATAGCATGACCACAACAACCAAGAGTCTATGGTTGCGATCCACAAATCCCGCAACCCAACGAATCCATAAGTCAATCAGACATAGACACTGGCCTATGCACACTAGTATTCATATCCACTCCACTTCCACCTATCATCATCGAACAGTTATCCTTACTAGATACAATAGCTAACAAGGCTAGAGACTTCTGGAATAGGCTAGAGAATCATCCATAGAGTCAATTATATTTACCATCCACCGTATGACCTTATCCGGAGATGTACACGAAACTATCCCAGGTCATTTTCCATGTATTCCACAACCCATAAATCAAATCACACCGAGCTCGATATTGATTGGAGCCTTCGAGAAGTCATCCTTTTCGATTGATCTATCACACCGCTTCGAGTTAGAAGGGCCTTCTTTGCCTTAGATTCACAAACTCCACTCGTGCGTATTAAAGACATTAGATTGCCCAACTAGTTTGTCTCGCATCCCATACATATTCCATCCCCACTGCTTGTCTTGGCACGACCTCGGGAGGTCGGTGTGAGGAAGAGTTGCTCTTAGATTCCCACGCTTGCTTGTCAATTTTCCATCGTACAAAATTGGTGAACCCGACGTGAACTTCCTACTTTCTAGTTTGGAGTCATATTATTACGTATTCTTCCAAATTAGTATACTTTTCATCTTTTACGCCTCATTATCTTTCACCATCACCTTCGCTGCTTTCCCATTATTCTCCTGGGTATTCATATACCCCTCGAATATGTTAGGATTTGATGCACATGACAGGCCCCTCTTGGGCCTTGAGGCATACTATGCCCAACAAAATAGACAATCATCACCCTCACTCTCAGTATGGGGTGATAACTACTCAACCAACCAGTGGTCAACACAAACTCCAAGGATCAGATATAACTCATCTTTTCAAACTGAGGAGTTAGATCAGCTCACTCAAACGCAACAAACAAAGCCTTCATGCTTGAATAACATGACGTTCACTAGAGAATCTGGTTCGTCTCCTCAGGTGTTACTTAGACCACAAATTAGTAGACAATCAGACTCATACCGAGGTTTAGATGATGAACATTCGGTACGTTATGCCAGGAACGACCAACATTCTCGAAGTATGTACCCACCAATAGGAGGTTTACAAACGCAACCCGAGGTCTCTTTTCAAGAAAATACCTCCATGCCACTACATATAGGAAATGCCCTCGGTGAAACTTGGCGAGCAGTTGATCGTTCATAACAAGATATCACATGCCTATACAACACCATGATATACAACAAACGCCACTACAGAAAACACCGTGACTTCACCAAATGAAGTCATTTCAACGTTAGTAGAAAAGGTGAGAGGGTTAGAACTTGCTCAAGCAAATCACCATTTTCAATTCATACAAACAGGAAATTCTAATCCTCCTAGCCAAGTAGACCTCCTCACAGGATCATGAACGTTAGGCATGACTTCTCGCATTCACAACGAATGACAACTAGACCCACCATCTCTACCACTGTTCCTCCCGGTCTAGTACAAAACAATCCATTCCTGGACAATACCCCGTCATACTTAAACATGTACTCCAAATCACCACAAGGGGATATGTTCTCCTCTCTCGGCATGTTTGGTCAAACACAAGGGTTTCCTTATGCCCCTACCAGCATATACGCTGTGCCATATCAACAACCCATTCTACCTCCGCTCCTCAAAGAAGCACCATCAATGGTCGAAACCTATGCGATAGGGTCTTATTCGAGAATATTTGAAAAAACCCTTAGATTCCACCATACGAAGCATCATGCTTCCAAGACCTCTTCCCGATTTACCCAAGTACAAAGGTGAGGGAGATCCGAATGCACATATCAAGGCTTACGCTATAGCTATACGAGAACTACTCCCTTGGGATGGGGTGGTTGCTAAAATATTCCCCAAAACTTTGGAAGGCATCGCTCTCGATTGGTATTATAGAATACTATAGGCCTCCATCCATTCGTTTAAACAACTTGTTTCGAGTTCATTAAGGCATTTGACACTAACAAACTATTGAGAACAGAATCAGGAGTTCTTACACATCAAGTAAGAACACAACGAATCTGTCACCCATTTCATCCAAAGGTGGCGTACGCTTCTTTATTCTTCGGCAAGTGCTCTAAACATGGACCAAATGGAACTATGTGATTTATTCCTTCATTCTCTTATTAGAGAAGTGAAGGAAGAAGTCCGTTCCCACTAAGGACTTACGATGAAGTACTTGAGAGTGCTCTCCGAATATATCAAGCGGCAATAGATAGTGGTCGTAAGACATATGGAACAAATGGGAGGTTAGTCACCTCCAACCGAACACTACAACTTATCCTACTATCACGGACGTCCAATCAAGGACCTAAAATCCTTAATAAAAATTGGGGTGTAACAACAGACGGAGTGATGACCAACCTAAGAAGGTAAATGTTGTCAATACTCCATCACAAATAAACAACCAACGAAAAAACAACTTTACCTCGATTAATCAATACAAAAGGATTTTAATCATCCACAACAACAACAACAACGGTAAAATCCCACACAGGGTCCAAGCCAAATATCAACTAGGTACCAAAACCAGAATTCAAACCAAAGACATCCAACCTAACATTTTAATCCTAATAGACAACGGTTTGATCAAAATTTTGGGCCACAGTATGCACCAAACCAACAAACAAGGAATTACAATCCTAATTCATACTGTGGTTTCCATAAAATTCGGGTCATGACACTAGAACGTGCCGTGACTACAATAAATTCATGTAATGCTTGCCGATGAACAAAGACAACTTTTCATGGATATGTTCTTGGCAGATCCTACGTCACCAGCATCAAATACTTTTTTAGGGCGCTTTCCCCTCAAAACGCACCCCTGAAGATATTTAATGATCCACTCCCAAATCACGATAACAACAGGATAAATCTAACTGGGACGAACAAAAGTGTAATGATCGGAAACAATGATCATGAAGCCTCGACTTCACTAAATCCATTAGTTGCGCCACAACTAGGAAGTCAGCCATGACCTAAGGTAGTTGGTTTAGTGGAGTTAGATGCCAAACTACCCATCGAAGCTATAACAAGGACACGAGAGTATTTCTCTCAGCCAAGTCCAAGCCACCGCCGAGACGGATAACATCCAACAAATTGTAACAAAACCTGTGGGTGCCTATGATTTAATTAACGACCTAACAAAAACCTTCTCGCACATCTCCTTTTTGGATTTATTAAAAAATTCCCCTACTCACAGGGCTGCTCTTTTAGAGGCATTAGGTTTGGGCCATTTAATTAACATCACTCCACCTCCTGAAACACAGGTAAATCATATAGACTTTGATGTTCATCCTCCAGGGCAGGCGGATAGGGATGTCAAATTCATATTCGAGATAAACAAAATGCCGACAGATGCTGAGATCGCTCGTCGAGGTGATCCAACCTTACATTTACAAGTATGGGTTTATAACAACTATGTAAAGTGTGCAATGATAGATGATGGGGCAGCAGTTAACATAGTCCCCTTCTCTTTCCTTCAAAAGCTAGGGTATGGAGAAACCAATTGTTCCACAACTCGAAACACACTAAGGGGCTATGATAGTCTTAAAGCCACCTTGGTTGGAACTATAATATTACCGGTCACCTTAGGACCCAAAACCATCTTGACTGAGTTTTATATTATAGATCGGGAAACTAACTATAATATGATCCTCGACGACCACTGGATACACCGCATGAAGGCAATCCCTTCTACGCTATTTCAAGAAGTAAGGTTTTTACACTTAGGAAAGATATTTGTGGCCAAAGGTGATCCAAAACCATTCGATGTACACCTAGCTGACTTAAAGAAAAGACCAGCGTGCACTCGGAGTTTGAACTCCCAACAAACCAACTTAATAAGCCTACCAACACAAAACCAAAAGAAAAGTTGGTACCTACGACAGATCTTGAAACTATGAGCCTAGCCAAGGCAACCCCAACCCCCAAAGATGAGGCTAACACTGTAGAAATAGTATCATTAGGAACTACTGTAAAAATCATTGAATTAATAGAACAAGATCTACCAATGTTCTTACCATTTGATTTTGTAGGCATGGGATATTCCCTGGGTGTCGGTTCTCTCCCAACGGTAGATCTCTACATGGTAGAAGTAGAAGATGTTAACACAACAAATATCCCAACATCTATACTCCCACCTAAATATTGGACTCTCCATTTTGATGGGGCTAGATGTCATTACGGAGTGGGGGCAGGTGTAATCTTTACTTCCCCTGAAGGGAAAGTCCTACCATTTGCCTTTAAACTAAATTTCAAATGTACAAACAATGACGCTGAGTACGAAGCCCTCCTCCTTGGCCTCATCTTAGCTAAGAGAATCGGTGTTGATAACATCAGAGTCTTAGGAGACTCACAATTAGTAGCAAACCAAGTCTCTGAGATATATGAAACCAAAGCCGAGCACTTACAGCTTTACAAAACAGCTTGTGTTGAATATAAGCAAGGAGTTTGACTTCATATCAATTGAAGCAATCCCGCAAGAGAAAAATCTTCTCGCTGATTCGATAGCAACTTCAGCATCATGTTTTACTCCAAACAGTAAGTTAGAGGACACCCATTTCATAGTATCCCTTCATGATGAACCATTGATAAAAACAATGACAAATTCTCTTTTAAACGAAAATGAAAACAAATCTACTATCCTAGACCACATTGATAGTGATATGGCCACTCTGAATTACTTAAACACCTATGCAGCATTACATCTCTCCTATCATATGATAGATTTGTCCTTAATCCCACATTCGTCTTCCTACTTCGGAAATCCCATGATGAAGCTTCCCTCACAAATAGAGCCTAGCATAAACACAGTAGAAAATGGAGACGATTTGGACTTACCTCCAGCCCCACCTGAGTTTGAAGAAGGTAATGCCTCTTTAATCGAAGAAACAATTGATGTTAACACCGGATCAGAAGATGAACCAAGGATATTGAAGTCAGGATCCTCATTAACTCCAGAAGAAGTAGAAATACACACTTGAATCCTCAAGGAACATTAGAAGGATTTTACATTTAATTATAAGGAAATGACAGCGTTGCACCCCACATTGCAGGTGCACAACCTCGTCACTAAATCTGATGCAAAACCAATTAAACAAAAATCAAGACCCATGAAACCCAAGGTAGCTATCATGGTAAAAGAGGAGGTAATAAAAATCCTCCAAGTAGGATTCATCAAACCGGTCGATTACTCTCAATGGGTATCTAATATCGTTCCCGTTCTAAAAAATGGAAAGATACGCATCTGCATAGACTTCTAAGACATTAACAAAGCGTGTCCTAAAGACGACTTCCCGTTACCATCCATTGACATCATAGTTGATGCGACAGGTTGGATTTGAAATTTTGTCTCTCATGGATGGATTCTCGGGATACAATCAAATCAGAATATCTGAACAAGATCAAGCTAAAACCATGTTTATAACTCCTTGGGAACCCTCTTTACTGTACTGTTATGCCATTCGGTCTCAAGAATGCTAGCGCTACATACCAGCGAGATATGACATATATATTTCATGATCTAATTCATAAAATCATGGAATCCTACGTAGATAACTTGTTGGCTAAGGCCAAGAAGTGCTGTGACCACCTAGAGGTGCTCTGTGTCATTCTTTCATGTCTAATAGAATACGGAGTCACACTAAATACGAGAGAAATGTGTCTTTGGTGTAACAGAGGAAAGCTCCTAGGTTACATCATATCATCACGAGGATAGATGTTGATCTAAAAAAATTCGAGCTGTCCTCGAAATAGTCCCACCTTCAAATGAATCGAATCGGGTCATTTCTCGAAAACTTGGTGCAATCTAGAGATTCATCCTAGACTTAAGTTTCGTCATTCATCCAATCAAAAATCTACTCAAGAAATATTATAGTATTGATTGGACCGAAGATTGCAATAAGGATTTCGACACGCTTAAGCGTTTCTTTCTTGTTGTCACCACCTACGCTAACACCACCTAAGCTAGATTTCTGTTAATTTTATACTCGCGAGCTACCAATGTCTCACTAGCCTGTATGTTGGCTCAAGAAGATGATGACAAGAGAGAACGTGTGATTTATTTCACTATCCAAACGTTGGTTGACTATGAAACACATTATACACAAGCATAATGAGAATGCCTTGCCATAGTCTTTGTAACCAAACGCTTAAGACATTATATGCTAAATCAAGAAACAAGGGTCATGGTAAAAACATACCATTTACGAACTTTTCTCACGCAAGGGTCCTTGTCTAAAAAGGGTCGGGACGTTTATACCCTTAATGGGAGAATTCGAATTAACATTTGTAAATCGAAATCCGTTAAGGGACAAATCATCACAGTTGGTTAGTTGATAACCCATTAGATGGAGGCGATCTAGTAGATCTAGATTTTCCAGATGAATGCATATACTACATTGAAGCCAGACCTCCTATCTCTAAGTGTCCCTGGTACACTGATATCATTAATTATATCATGGACCACACGTATCTAGAAGGGACTACACCGTAACACAGAAGGAGGCTACGCATTATCGTAGCAAAGTACGTCATTATAGAGCAAGTTCTCTATCAGAAAGCATTCGATGGAATGCTTCTAAGATGTGTCGACACAGAAGAATCCAAGAAAATTCTCCATGAATCTCATAGTGGAATGTGTGGAGGCCACTTCGGTGGCCATGCCACCGCTCATAAAATACATCGAATGGGCTATTTCTAGCCCACTCTAGAACACGACGCAGTAGAGTTTGTACGCAGGTGTCATAAGTGCCAAGAGTTCTCCCATGAGATCCACATGCCGGCACAAACTCTACAACCAATCGCAACTCCATGGCCCTTTTCTACATGGGGCCTAGATTTAATAGGGAAATTCTCTCCCTCATCTACAGATGGCCATAATTTTATAATCACAGCCACCGAATATTTTACCAAGTGGGTAGAGGCTATGCCTCTTACTACTGTACCGGGTTCTGTAATCGCCAAGTTCATTTTGAACCAAATCATTTGTAGGTATGGTATCCCGCAAATCATTATCTCAGATAATGGAACTTCTTTTAAGAATGACGAAGTTCACGAATTGTGCAATAAATTTAAAATAAGCCATCATACGGCTTCCTTGTATTACCCACAAGCCAACGGACAGGCTGAAGCGACAAATAAAACACTAAAATCCATTCTCCTTAAAACGGTAAAAGAAAACAAACGAGATTGGCACTTGAAGTTATATCCGGCCTTATGGGCCCACCGAACCTCAATAAGAACACCAACGGGAGCAACTCCTTTCTCACTAGTATTCAGGGCAGAGGTAGTTCTCCCGCTTGAGGTTGAAATACCTAGTCTCCGTATTTCCTTACAAGGGATTCTGGATGAAGATGCTTACAGAGAAGCACGTCTCTCCCAACTAGAAATTCTAGATGAAGCTAGGTTGGATGCTGAACAATGGCACAAAGCCTATGCTAACTGGATGTGCCGGCAGTATAACAAGAAAGTCTATGAACGTGACATATATGAAGGTGATCTAGTTCTAAGGCTAGACAAATGGATCAACAAGAAGACCGCGAAGGAAGGAAGTTCGCCTAAATGGTGGGCCCATACCGGGTCATGAAGGACTATGGAAATGGTGCATACCTCTTATGTACGTTGGAAGGTGAGGAATTTGGTGAAGTCACAATTCCCTACACCTCAAGCGGTTCTACGTGTAAGCAACTAGCATTATTTATAATTACATTTACACTTTGCATCTTCATAGAGATTAAGATCATTTTGTCCGCTTGTTTCGTACACAAATTGTGATCAAGGAATCTATTCTCAAAGCAATTCATTACAAACTCATGATATTGTTGGCATAAACACTCTAATCATACTTCTCCATTTTCATGATATCATCAAATTATCTTAGAATCTTTTTATCAAGTAAAGGCTAGATATGACAAAGTCTTAACGGTAACCATGCCAAGATCTGCAGGTTTATTCTCACTTTTGTTTCTTCTTAGGATAGGTGTCTTGCCTATGGTCTGTTCTAGAAGCTTCATGGTGTCACATCTATCCCATATATATATCTCTTTGGAAATAAGCACATACTAACATTTTACTCAAGAAAACAAGTCAAATATTGATCAAACAGAAAATTTTAATTTTACACATTTCCTTGCCCCACCAACCTTTGGTGATGAGCTTGCGTCTCTTACTAGTGACGTAGGGTTGGGAAAGGATGGAAATGCCCTTACTCACCTATGCTTTTCCCACGGTGATAAACCCACGCTTCTTACTAGTAGCATGGGGCAAAGTATAGGGGGTCTTCTTGACAAACAAATGCAAAAGGTCATAAGCAAACAATTCAAATCTCGAAGTCTTTGAGTCAAAAAAAAATGAATCAAATGTCCAAAATTCTAAAAGAGTTCAAAATCCTAAAAACCCATATTTTATCTACCATGTGGCCATCTAAGGATCTAAGTCTAGATAAACCGCAAAGCAAGTTGCATCCAAAACTATGAAGTCACTCAAGTGGAGTGGACTTGTGGTATCCTAATTTGGTTCTGCCAAAGCTTTGTCTATCTTTCATCAATATCATTTCAACACATCTCATAACTTGCACCCTTCCCAACTCTCGGTGATGAGCCCTCACATCTTACTAGTTGCGTGGAGTTGGGGGTAGGGGCAAGTTTATCTGCTCATCATATCGGTTTATATTCATCACTTTGCCAAAACAAATATGAAGTATCCAAAATTGCTTACAGAAACTAAGATTCAAAATCACATTATATCTACATTATCATATATCAGCATCATGAAATACAAAAGGAAAATAAACACTTGCATCATTTGTTCTCCATTGCATACATTTAAAAAGAGCATACAAGTATAAACATCATAATCTACATGAGGAAACTAGAAAAGAAGTAGAGCCATAAATGCCAAAGGTTTGATCCAAAAATATATATATATATATATATATATATATATATATATATATATATATATGAATGATCAACGTTTCTGTACAATGCCATCATGCACTAGGCATGGTCAAAATGCTCAAAGAGCCCGGGATATACAAAAGAATGTATCATGCAAAATCTAGGAGAGCCAATCAGCTTCTCAATCCCTACGAGACCCCTCTGAAGGTGCACGCCCACGCCTAGGACTCCGGCTACACCGGTGCTCGAGTGCACGAGAGGGATCGGGATCCCGAGGGGTAGCCGAGCTCACCACGAGAGTGGCTCCTCATCAAGCACTCACCATCCTATACCCCGCTAGCTTTGTGCGGAGAGTCGATACCAGTGATCAAATTTGAAGGGCTAGTCCCAATTTCATTGTGAAGGGTAAATATTGGACCAACCCTTCAACCATGAAAAGTAGTATAATCATTTTACACTTCATATGAAAAGAGTAAATCAATCACACATGTCACAAAAATTGAACACTTTTTACAACGAGAGATTTTATTTTTTTAAATGGGTGATTTTACAAATTAAAAATGTCAATGTATCATATCTAATAAGAGTGTCTCCCCTTAAAATGTAATAAATTCCATTTCATAAATAATGTAATGAATAAGTTATATTGTGAGATCCAATAAAAATTTAAAATTAAACTCTCTAATTGACATTGGAATTACAAAGTGACAAACTAAAATTTTAACACACATAATGAGCCTAAAAATTAATGACAACACAAGGTTCTTTTACTCAAATTTAATTTGCTAAATATAAGAGAAAACATAATTAGTTGTATAAAAAAAAGTCATGTTTCATCTAATAAATAGTATCAAGAAAAATATCAAACTACCAAAAATATGTGATCTACATAGAAATGTTTCTCGTGTTCACCTCAATGTGAGCAAAACATATCACCAACACATTTTTTAGGCTCCATTCAAAAAATAAAATACCTGAAACACAAAATGAGATACAAGTCATTACAAGACAAATTGATCAACATTTAGACCGAGTCAAATGTTCTTGACAAGTATTCATTAATTATTTTGAAAAAAAATCTTATTAAATTAGTAATTAAATATTGAAAACACTTATCTAAACTTGCAAAGAAAATATTTTTATAAATAAAAAATAATGAAGAACATATTTTATATAAAGAACTTCCAAAACTCACCATCTATTTGTCTAATGGAAGCGGTTTTCAAGTTTTTTTATTCTTCCATGCATCATAAATAACATTCCAATCTACCTCATTTAGAGCATGAGGTGTACAAAGAGATAGAAACATTAACATATCCAATGTGCTCAAAGAAATCCTGGATCTATCATCATTCTTTATCCTATTTAACTTTGAAAACCTCTTTCACATACGGTACCGTGCTTGCTGGAATTACAAGAATAGCTTGCCATAGTTGCATCAAACATGGAAACCCTTCAAACCATTCAAGTTCACCGCCACATAGATCCCATGCTCCAAACATATGTTTTTTTGGATATGATCTATAAATAGTACAAATAAATTCATCCATCTCACCCAAACATTTAACACTGTCCACAATAGGCGAGTTTCCAACACTAAATTTGTCACATAAACATGTTAGCCATCTTTTTGTTTGACGATCTCTATCTTCTGTCTCCTCGTAGTAATTACGAGGACTGAAAAATTTAGCAGCATTAAATATAGGTAAATATGTGAATCTTGTATCAAGAGAATCAATTACCTTAATTATAAAGCTTTTCCCCAATTCAATGCAATCATCTAGTATCCCTGATCTTTGTGACTTAGGCAAGCTCTCAAATCTCAATGCATGTACATGCAATGTACCTGCTCCATCCGCAAACTCAAGAGATCCTCCTTGTGCCCCGGTTAGAAAAGATGATGTATGTAGAGTACTGTCCCAAATATGCCTCTTTGAAATCTCCTACGAAGCATGTCAACCGTGATATCTAATGTAGTCCGAATGGAAGTAATATCAATATGATCCTCTTGAAATTTTTTATTCAGCTTATTTAACTCAATAAGCACATCTGCAAGTAAATGGATGCAAAATTGTACCTGAAATATTGTTGCCAAATCATACATGTTTTTCTCCTCTAATTCCCATTCTTTCAACAAAGCAGGCATGAGTTTGACAAGTCTTTCCATGACCTTTCCTCTAGAAAGCCACCTAATTTGATGAATTTGTAACACCTCCAACCTATTGATTTGAAATGACTCCATCAACTCTCTCAATGCTCCATGTCTTTTAGCAGATTTTCCAAGCCATGAATATATTTTATTTGCAAATTTATCAATAAATTGCAACTCTGGAAAATAAGATGAAGCATCATTTGTTGCTAATGCTTCTCGATGAGCTATGCAATGAATATATAATAAATGAGGAGCATCTCGACGAAGCTTTGTGGACAAACCTTCACGAATTCCCCTCATGGCAGACGCCCCATCAGATCCAAATCCAACTAACTTCATTAAGGATAAATTCATCTCTCAAAAAGAGTGATCACGGCATCATACATAGCTTGAGCTGTTCCATCCTTTATTTGAAGGAGGCGTATAAATTTTGTTACACATTGACCTCTACCTCCATTTGTCAAGTATGTAATATAAACAATCAAATGTTGTTCCATAGTACAATCATTGCTTTCATCAACTAAAATAGAATAAAATGGACTATGAAATATATCATCTTTCAACTTTTTCCAAGAAACCTCCTTAAGCAGCTTGTAAAAACTCTTTTCCGGATGTTGTATTTGTATATGCGTAGAATATTCGTCTGTGAGAGGCATGTGTGGAGTTCCTTTATACCTGTTCAAGTCACAAATCGGCTTATAGAGCTCCAAAGATAAATCATGTATGGCAAAAAAATACATATTTTCCATCACTGATATGATTCTCTCCTTCTCAAAATCTACCATTAGTTCTATGTGTTTAGTGATTGGAATGTTACTTTGTTTATTTTCTCCCTCCAAACGTTGTGATGAAAATTTATGAGGATCTAATTCTGCATGGGTAAGAAGGCCACTAACTTGAAGGGTGGTGCTTCCATCTTTAGCAAATGGAGTATCTCTCTTATATTTGACACACCAAGAACATTTTATCCTTTCTACACCATCATAGTCTTTTATAGCATAAGCCCATGGAAATCTTGTTTTCCATTTAGCCTCAATGTCCTTTTAGGTTTCTTTGATGGGTGTTCCTCTTCCCCAAATTCTGCTCCATCTAACTCATGCTCTTCTTGTGCAAGAATATCAAATTCTTCATTTTGAGAATCACATGGTTGACTAGAATGCCGAGAGATGCCAAATGCATCAGCAAGTGACAATTGTTTTTTATCCTTCTTTGGACGACCAATGGAAGCCATTTTCTCAAACTTCTTACACGACACTTGTCACCTATTCCAATGAAATAATTATAAAAATATCAAAATAGTGTTTTCACATGAATTTTTGTGTATTATTTTGATAATTTACAATTAGAGATTAGAGAATATTTAAGAAAATAATTTAGAGTAATTTGTATAATCATGCAATACTCATGCTCATTCCCGAATCCCGCTTAACCCTTTTAAGTACACTATACAACACACAATAAGTTCTCGATTCAATTTGTATGAAAGCCGCTAAGTACTACTTAAGCATGTATTAACTGTGAGATGCATTTTTAACTTTATATTTGGAACAAAACTTTCTGATTCAATTTGTATAAGAGTATATGTGTGTGCTACAAGTACTGTGCTCAACGATTACATCTTCATCTCACAACTATTAAGACTCCAAAAGATTGTAATCATGGTTACAAAACCAGATGCCCACGCAGTCTCCCAATTTCCAATTAAATTTTCAAACGAGCTGATCTGATTTCAAATCACATGCCTGCGGCAAATTTGATTGCCCATTAGCCACGGCCCACTAACTAGTTTGAGTCTGTGGGAAAAGGAAATGAGGTCATAGACTCATACTATCTGCGCAAATATATAATTTTAATTGTAAATCATAGTGATAATACTGAAGTCGTGCCACAATATGGCAGCAGGCTATAGGTAACACTAACACCGTAACAGTTTGCCAGTTTCATGACTCCGTGAGCATCTAGATTCTAGACTTTGGCAATGGCATTCAATACAGTGTGTTGAATCTCCAATTAATTTTTTTAATTCATTTGCACATGGGATACAGTTAGAGTTAATGTTTATTGGACTTTCAGGCTCCAACTGTGGACGGTGTCAATACAAATCTTTACAAATTACAACACATAATTAATTTGATTCAACTGCACTCTCATCTTTGTCAACACTGTCTACTGTCCTGTCCCTCCAAAGCCGTGTTCAAGGCTTCAAGCTACTTAAAACATTAAATGTCATTAGCTATCTATGGCTATGCAACCGCACTCAGAGATCGTAACTCGTTCTTTGTCAATGGCGTGACGCGCCCACTGCCACCGTCCCTCCGTGCTCCAATGCTAAATGTCATTTCTAATAACTATAAATGTGGTCGGTGACTCGGTGCCACTGTGCCAGCCTGCCAGGGAATTAGATTTAGGAATCTGCGCTGAGTGGGTACACTATGGTTTAGATTCTAGAATGCACATTCTCACTGTCTCACCTCAGTCCTGTCTCTGTCCCTCCGGCTCCAAATTCTCAACTACCCGTAGGTCAGTAAGCTTCGTAACCTAAGTGACATTTTCGAATTTTGCCCTTCATATGACATTTTTACTAAAATGTTATGCTTCCAAATTGTCAAACAATTTTTATATTTTGAATTTCTTTTTACGGGAAAAATTTTTTCTACACTTTTCTGACGGGTTAGAAGCCCTTTGACGGCTCGACGGGCTCAATTTTGAACACCGGTCGATACCATCCTGGCCACATGTCGATGGGAAAAAACATCAGTGTGCCTACCAAACACCGAGGGCTCCCAAAGATCTATAGATAGCTCTGCGTGAGTCCTCTCCATGGGGATCATCAAGGTATCGAAGACATACCTGCGAATCAAGTCCCACCACTCATCGGCGGTCTCTGCAAACAAAGGAGAAAACAAATTAGAAACCAAACAAGAGATTAGAAATACAAGATAAAACAAAAGGAGAGATAGCAAATAAGGAGATCCTAACTAAAAACAAAGCATTAAAATAAGAGAGGGTAATTTACTCGGATCACCAGGCCTCCATGATGGATCTATAGGATCAACACCTACCACGGATGCCGGCTGGCCGACCGAGGGGCTACTCCCGTGTGGCTCGGAGCAATGTAGCGCCCCACAACAAACTCATCCTCCCCGCCATGGCCCTAGGAGAGGGGCTCCTCTGAAACCAGAGTCACTCTCTCTGCATTCCGCTCAGCCCTCTTCACCTGCATGATATCCTAAGTGTCATGCCACTCAGGATCGCTGTCCTCCTCTTTCTCTCCCCCTATAGACTCCTCAGACTCGGAGTCTATGTCAATAGGGTCATTGCTGCTATGGGCAGGACCTGTAGCAATCTGAAGCAAGGGTGCCTGAGGTGCACTGGCTCTCCCTCTGGCACGTACTATCCTCCTGGCTGCAATAGGAATGCCAAGAGTAACCACTGCCCAACCCACCTCTAGGCCCCCTCGGCTGTCGGACTGATCAGTATATCTTGGTGCTTCTTGGGGAAGCATACCCACGTATGGTAGGCCAAACTGCTGAGGAACTTGGCCAAAGGGGTGCATCTCCACTCGTCCCCACTCACAATAAGCTGCCCTGTCATAGAGTAGGTGATCAAAGTAAGAGCCTCCTCGCTCCATATACCGCCATGATACGGTATGGTGTGGCCTCCATGTCGGCGAGAGTCGAGAAGCAACCGGATGATGAGGGTTCTCGAGCACGACATATCTGTCCATTTGGCTGCCCTCACAGCTTCGTGGATTTTTCACCTCCACACCTCTCTGTCATAGGGGATGAAGTGCTCATAGACCCAACTCATGACTAGGGTTGGGTGGCTCAAGGACTTCCCCTATAAACGGACTACCCTGTATAGATCATGGTAGGTGGTCCCAAGTATGTCTGCTCCCCAAGCATATATCCGGCCGTGTCCCTCTATCTGTGTAATAATGGGGGACTAGCAGTATAACAATGTATCTCCTCCCTTGTCCCCGATTAGTCTCAAGGCAAGGATCCCCATGATGGCCTGGTGAAGTAAGGGGATGGGAAAACTAGGAATGGATCGAACTCTAACCCCCTTCTTTGACCCCGTGGAGATGACTGCATCTCCCATGTATGTGGCCCACTGTGCTATCTGGGCCCGTGAACCTGTTGTCTCAAGGGTGAGACGTCTCCCAATAATCGGGACCCCCAGAATGTGATAGACATCCTCCAATGTAATAGTCCACTCACCGCAGACCCCTGGCAATCGGAAGGTGTTCCGATCTGCATCCCAATATGAGAACAAGTCACAAAGAATGTGACTGGAAGGAGCAACGTGGGGCACGCGTGAGATGCGTAGTATCCCGGCCCTCTGAAGAGTGTCCTCCTCATCCTGTGAAAGGGCATCCAATACTCCTGGGAGCCAGTCACACTCCCTCTCTCGGCTCCACCGGATATACTCCTCTCTCGCCTGCATACACCCAAAAACACGCAAAACAGAGCAAGTTAGCATCCGAGTAACATTGGAAAAATCATGAAAGCATATAGAAATGTTAAAAATGCAAAAGCAATTTCAAACAGATGATCTTTTACATTACTCAGGCAAAACCACATACCCGAGCAAGGAGGTGGTTTTGTAACCACCGCCTTAAGGGCGACGGTGGCCGCCGAAAACCCATGCGGGTTTTTAAACTTAAAAAGCCCAAAAATGTCAAAATAAGACCATTTTAACTAAAACAAGGCTTACCCAAAGAGCGCCCCCTAGATGAACCTTTTAACACTAACATTTTCAAAAATTACCCCCCCATGACAAAGATTTTATCATTTCAAAATTAAGGGGGTAAAAAGGATAAATTGAAGAAAACTAACCTATGATCTCACGGGTCGATGTTCTGCATGTGGAGGCATGATCGCTATCTCGTCATGGACATTTTGACTCTACTCACGCAAGAAACCATCACCGTGGGTCCCAGAGCTCAAAATCAATCAAATCAACTCATGCAAATGAATCGGAAAATGGGCCCACTTTCATATATATAGCACCGATTCGCTTTAAATGCCTTTTCACAGTTTTTGGAGCACCAACGGAGGCAAGTTCTTATCCCCACACAAATGGTATGTTCTCATTTCCTATTGTTTTAGCGTTTATTTTCCAAACTATTGTGTCTATCTGCACTTGAGTTCTCTTTTCATTTTGCAGGTAGCGGGAATTTTGGATGATGTCATTTCAACACACGGACGTATCAGGTATAACTTTTAACTTCCCATTTCAGGACTGCCATACTCAGACCCACTGTTTTACACCTCTTCATGGCTAAAACGCTTCTCCGAGGGGGCAATATGTACGTACCCAAAATTGTAAGGTACTGTACTGCCAAAATAATGTGACATGTGCCCCAATGATGATACAGGTCTCCTCGCAAGGTGTTCGGGATCCGAAAAGATCTCCAAGTGTGCATTAACATCCCGCATGCCCCGCTTAGCCCTTGCGTTCTTTTTTTTCTCTTTTCCCCTCTTTTCTTAGCCTTTCTCTCTTCAGTGATGAAACCGCCGCCCGAACAGGGGCGCGATCTCGTGACCTCCACCTGCTCGGGCGGTGGTCCTTTACGTGTTTTCTAGAAAGCTCTTTTAACACGACTCACGTAATTTCAATGTTTTACCAGCTTTCTTTCACCACCATAAGCTTGCATTTATGATTTTGGTTCCCTAGAATAGTGTTTTGCCATTGTTTATAGTTTAAGAGTTCTATTTGGTTTTTACATTGGGTAAATGCAAATGCTATAAATAGTTGGCTTGTGCTCAAGCAAATGGCCTCTCAAATTTACCTCTGATTTCTCTTTGCAATAGATTTAGTTTTCATTTTGCTTAGAATGCTTAGTTTCTTTCATTGCATGCTTAGTTAGCATTATTTTACTTTGTTAGTAAGCCACACATCCATCTTGTGTAAGTATCAAGCTATTATTTTATCCAATCCATTGGAATAGGATAGTTTGTTTACCAATAGGAAGTAATTAAAGTTACAGGTTTTGTTCTTCAAGCGGATAGTTTCGGGTTCGGGCGTTCATGCTGCATGACTCACAATAAATCCCGCTAGGAATTACATAAGCCAAGCTCTGTACTCTTGCGCTATCCCTCTCCTACTCGCATTGTATTCAGTCTGTATCTTGAGCTACCTTTGTCCCAATATCTACTTCTGTTGATGCTAGCATTACACACTTTTCTGGATCCACGTGAACACGAAGGAACGAGGAGATCACACTGAGGGGACAAGATCACACACACCATCGGATTCGCCACTTTGTTATGCAAAATCCAGGTTCTAGCTTTCAAAGTTCTAGTTAGAAACGTATCAAATAAAGTAGCCAATCACTTTATTTCAGTCAATTCTACTCTCAATATTGCTAGGGAAGTTGTGGGGATTGATAGTTTCTAAGAAACTATGATTCATTCCTCACTTCTGAGGTAGGATCAAGAATCTTGCAAATAGATTAGATCAGTTATTTCATTGTTTAGAATAGCTCTACAAATTGCACAGACAAATAGCTATACTCGGTTATCTTGTTTGTTTTAAATTGTTATCTTAGCTGCCAATTTCTAGATGTATTAAATTAGTTGTTAAATTCATTCAAATAGTTCATCGAAAAATACAAAAATAGAGAAATCATATATGTTACAGATATATTCAAAGTAGTTAAATTTCACTTTGCCGTAGTTAATTTACATTATTGCTTTTGTATGAAAATCACGGGACCTAGGGAGCCCAGAGAATACGTATTCGAGCCAATCGTGCCTCAACCCAATCTCGTCACAGTAATTGTTGACATAGACTAGAATATTAGAATCCAAGTCTTCCAAACAACAATAGACTTACAACAGATCAGTTCCCAGTTAAGTGGATTAAACATAGAGGACGACCAAGCGCACATGTTTTGGTCGAATCAACCAAACTACAGATTACCCTAGGTAACATCCATATGACTTTAGAAGGGCTTGAAAGAGAGAAAATGTTCAGTTGTGATCCTTTGGTTCCACAAATGACTAGACGCAAGAGACATTCTTATGGATATAGATACCACCTAATAATTTAGGTTGCAATAACACTGTGAGGTACTCGAGAAGATCTCACAAATATTAATTTTGAATATAGAGGCTGAGAAAGCATATGATTAGTGGATACTAGGGATTATGAACTAATTCTACGCATGACCATAGCAAGACCATAACAACCAAGAGTCTATGGTTGCGATCCACAAATCCCGCAACCCAACGAATCGTAAGTCAATCAGACATAGACATTGGCCTACACACACTAGTATTTAGATCCACTCCACTTCCACCTATCATCATCGAACAATTATCCTTACTAGATACAACAACTAACAAGGCTAGAGAGTTCTGGACTAGGCCAGAGAATCATCCATAGAGTCAACTATATTTACCATCCACCGTATGACCTTATTCGGAGACGTACATGAAACTATCCCAGGTCATTTACCACATATTCCACAACCCATAGATCGAATCACGCCGAGCTCGATATTGATTGGAGCCTTTGAGCAGTCATCCTCGCGATCGATCTATCACACCGATTCAGTTAGAAGGGCCTTCTTTGCCTTAGATTCACAAATTCCACTAGTGGTTATTGAAGAGATTAGATTTCCCAACTAGTTTGTCTGCATCCCATACATATTCCATCCCCACCACCAGCTTCTGGCACGACCTCGGGAGGTCGGGTGCGAGGAAGATTTACTTGTAGATTCCCACGCTTGCTTGTCACTTTTCCATTTTACAGAACCTTTTGAGAGTTAACAAAGGGGTTATCATATTCGAGACATTGATTTAGAAACCTTATGGGTAGATGGAGGGAGATCTATATGCTCAAATGACCCAAAATGACCACTACTAGTGACGAGAATAAGAATAAAAGCTTATAAATAATATTAGAGTTGAGTGATGGGTTCACCAAATGATTTAACAAATATGGAATTTGTAAAACCCTAATTACAGAGTCACATATGATAAATAAATGCTAAATTACAAATCTAACACAAGTAATAAGCTAAAGAAATATGAAACCCTAAGTTCAAGAGAGGGAATAGAAGACTTATATGATTTTGTAATAAATCCTAAGTGTTCTAAACTAGAAAATTGATGAACAAGAGGAGGAGACTCTCGTAACTGCACTCAATTTTTTTTGTAAATGTCGGAATAGGTTGTACTAGGGCATCTGGAATGGGGCTAGTGTGCCTAGGAATTAGAGACCTCTGCTTTGGGCTCGTATGACTACTAAAGAGTTTAAAAATTGGTTATTTTTGTGTTATAAGGTCATTGCTAACCTTCACCTTTTTTCACCTCGTATGTCACTTTGGATGACCATTGAATTCTCATATAACCTTGTAACATAAATGAAATCCTATAAAACTCTAAACTACATCAAAGCATAAAAAGAAAGATGAAAATGGGGAGTCGGGCTGACCACAGGTGGTCACTCGACAGAGTGAAATTATGACTAAGCACTACACTACATCTCAAAATCCATGTAGTTCTTGTGTGTGTGTGTATAGAAATCGTGCACTAGGAATATCTTGTGAAAGATGTACTTAATAGCAAGTGATAAATAGATGTAACAATGCAAATATATGTGTGGATGAAAAAATGAACTTCCCCTCCTATAAGTCAAAGCATATAAGTGTGTCCTACTTGGTGGCCAAAAATCTTTTAAAATTTGACTAGGAAATAAATATCTAAAAATATTATTAAAACTTAAAAAATCAGATAAATTCTGGATGCCCTATGCTTTAGTATATTTAAACTCTTAAAAATACATGTTTGGTCATGTTTTGGTTGTCAAACATATTTTGTTGAAGGTACAAAAACTATTAAAAAGTTAGACACAACTATATGCTTGAACCTCTATGCATGTATGCACAAAATACAGATCACTTGTCCCTTGAGTGCGTGTTAGATGGATTCCATGAGGCTCTTAGAATGCCTCTGGATGCAAAATTAGGTGGTGATAGTAGATTCTTATAGCTTAGTCCTTTATTATGGTCACATAGCTTTGTATTTATATGTTTCCCTTGATTGAATTTTGTAATTGAAAACTAAAAAGTCGACTTATAAGAAAATAAGATTCCTAAAAGATAAAAGAGGTCTAAAAGAGGTGAGTAAGATAAAAAAGGTCGGGGGTTCCTAAAGGGGATGAGGGCACTTGGGTGTTGGTATCTGTGTTGGGCGCTAGTGTTCGAGTCGGTAAAGATAAAGAAATGAAGACCGACTAGGATATGAGGTGTGCAAGACCAAAGAGTAAACTAGAAAGATAGAAAAGAGGTAAAAGATATATGTCAATTACTAGTTTTCTCACTTTGGAATCATATGAATAGTAGTATGTGATTACGACCTATAAATATAACCAATTACGTGATTTTTGTCTACAACTAACACTATCAATATTTACCTTCTCATCACTTTTCCACTCTTTCCAACCTAAAATATCCTTAAACACATTCCATGACATCACTATAGAATCACTACACCACTTTATTACCTCTTTAAGACACCACACTACTCAAGACACCATGAAACATCACCAAGGACAAGAAAATCAAGTTACCAATCAAGACACTTCAAATTAACCTTCATTTTTCTTAATTTATTTGACATCAATGACACTTAAACAACAATGGAAAAACCACATACACACTCTTTTGACATCAATGAAAACACATTGCTAATAATGTAGAACTATGTGTGGTTTGAGGTATCTTCTAAGTAGTGCCAACATAAGTGGTGCATAAATTGCACTTCAACCCAAACACTAATATTCTTGTAGGGTCTCCCATATATGGTTAGGGTTTGAGTTTGATTCAAATGATTTCAGATAGTTATAGGATTATGTTACACTTAGGATTTGAAAGTGACACATGTTTATAGACCACAAAAATGTACAAGAAGTTACATAGCCTCATCTTAAGCATGCCCAAGATGATATAATTGGTCAAAGACCATAAATTCCATCCTGGTAGACCTATATGGCTCCGTAACAGGAAGTTTCCATCACAGATCTAGGGAAAAATGTATATATACATTCATTACTTTAAGTTTTTTCCAGTAATTGCACCCATATCTCTCATGTATCATTATGTACATCCAATTACATATTCCATTTTTATATCCAAGCTTTTAACATATTTTAATCCTTATTTACAAGTATTAATGCATTATTATGATATTATATGATTAATGTTAGAAGTTAATTAATCAGAATAACCTTTTAACAAAGCTTACATTCCTTTTTTTTGTAATTTTCATAATAATACATTAATCTTAGAAAGAGTTTAAACATAGAGGAGATGTATAATATGCATACATACTTAGTTTTGGATAATGTGTTTGAAAGTGTGATTTAGTGATTTAGTACTTTGTTATGATCTTCTAGGTATCCCAATGATGTGAGAGAAGAGGCCATATGAATGGGTGGGGTTAGTGTGATTATATAGTTGACTATTGTGAAAGGGTTTCTTTCTCAATTAACTATAATCCAACCACACTAACTTGTGATTTTGAGAAAGTGATCATTATGTTAATGAAGGATAAAACTCTCAACTAATTTTTCCATTATTTATGACTTTGGCTTTCTATGGTGAAAAAAAAGTAATTTTAGTTGGAGAAGATGTATAGATGTATGTGTAGACACCTAATATTTGTTAATGATAACAATGGATTTATCTCTAAATTGTGACTTGTGCACACATTCCAATCTTAATAACACATCATTATTACTATTGCATAAATTTCTCTCCTCACTTGTATTTCTTAGTCATTCACATAATTACTTGCATCAATCCACAACAATCTATAACATCCAATAATCATACCTATAATTGTTTATCACCTCACTCCATATCTATACATGAAAACTAAATAGGAAAAACCCGTCCAATGGTTTTATAACACTCGCTTCAGTGGTAAATTGCTAAAAAACGTAAAATATATTTATCTATTTATAGAATATCACTTAAATGCTTCATATATGTACCATACCTTCTCATGAAAATAATTCAAATTTAATATTTATAAATACGTATGAAACAAATTTACACCTTTCTAAAATGTTCCAAATAGAGGTATTTAACTTCAAAAGTAAAATATAATTTCTCATAAATAAGTATAAAAATAATCATGTAATTATTATTATAAAATATCAATCATATTGTATTACATAATCAAATACATTCAATTATCATTACTAATGCGTACAATCGAGGAGAAATACTTCCTCATAACATGCGAGATGATAATAAACAAATATATAAAGTCTTTATGTACTTGTCTCAATAGTGTAGTTGTAAGGAGAAAGAGAACCATTAGAGTTTTTACCATCTAACCATATAATTAAAAAGATACCCTTTCACCTTCCTTTTGGTTGGTTGACCTTCCCTTTAAAGAAGGAAGAAGATAAAGGAATTCAACTATACGTATATAATTTGAATAAGAGAACCATGTGTATATAACTACCCACATCGAAATAAAATTCAATCAGAAGATTCCATTACTCAATACTATCTAATAATTTCAAACTAAATATATAACAAGGTGTAAGTGAACATACAACTTATAGAACAAAGTAAATTAAATTTCCTAATTTTTAAATCTTAAATGATAAGCTAACATCTTATAATTTATGTAATAACTAATATGAATGATCTTCCATCACATACAAAACTATCTCATACAAAACTTCCAATATTCACACTGCGCAATTAGAATATAAAGTAAGATTCATCAAAATAAGATATCCTTTCATGACATGTACCTTGAATTATGAGTCACTAACTTAGTAATTAAATCATATTATAATCATTAATGTTAATTCATCCAATATCGCACACATGTTTACATAATAGAATAACACATGTAGAGTATACTTGGACTCCATTACACTTTATATTCATATGCATTTCAGAAATGTGTATATTAAACTTGGTAATTTTATGTTTATGACCACATAAACCTTTCATGCGTATAATAAAGTATCCATATAAATATACTATATATAGATAGATTTTTATATATATACCAAGATGTATTGTGCAATGTTTCATAACAAACATTTAAAAGGATAAATATGTAATGCCAATAAAAGATGATAATTATTCACATATTTTATTACTTCATGGTTTCACACAAATTTACAATCATTCTAATTCTATTGTAGTATCATAGATTTAACATTAATTTTGAGTTACTAAAAAGGTTGCAATAATCTGTTTAATCAAATTTAAATAATAATCTAACTCTAAAAATATTATCACCAAAATCATAACATCAAGGTGAATTAATTAATCTTAACTTGTTGTTACAACATTCCATATAGTTTTTATGGATGACTTATGATGTCATACATATGGTGAAACCATTTTCCTAATACCATAAGCCCATCCAGTTTTTAATGTTATTAAATTAGGAAAATAATCCAATAACCAAGGATCCAAACACATCATTTTTATTTTCATTCCTACCACATGGAAAAAATATAATGCTATATCCATTAAGGAAGTATTAATAACTTATAACATTCCACATAAGTACAAATATTTATAAGTTTAAAATTCATAGTGTTATATCTTCATATAGAGTTTTCCAACACACACACACACACACACACACACACACACACACACACACACACACACACACACACACACACACACACACAAAAAACTACATTCTTTAACAAGTCAAATGGAAACCAAGAAAAATGAAAAAAAGACCATACTTGAATACATATAAAATCCTCATAATATGATAATAATTTCTAATAAAATATTCCTTTCAGATATTTAAACAAATTAATATTAAACTTAAATAAGCTTTCGTTAAAGTAATGAGATATAAAATACATAGGTAGTAATAATGGAAATACATATTTCAACATGATTTTAAATGTCCACAAACCTAAATGCAATTATTAGAAACAATCCATTTCCAAATATTCGATTATTCACACAAACCAAATTAGTCCTATATCAAACGTTGAAAATAGTTACAATTTTGTTTGCATAATAATCCATAACAAGAGGGTTTTATTTCATCCAAATTCAATGATACAGTCTATAAATGGACATATTTTAGTACATAAATGGTCAACACAAATTCTCAACTCGAAATGGGTTTTCTTGCTACTTTGAATTCTCCACAAAGTAGGATAGTATAAAAATAATACACCACTACTTGAAGTAACAATCTAAAATGGACTGAAATATTTATCCAAAATTTTCATTTAAACTACCAAACTTGAAATGTATCAAAATCATTCATGCAAATTTCCATGCTAGACTACAACATATTTCAACATTTTTAAAACTTACCAACCCTAAATGGGTTACACAAAAAATTCTGCATATCAAAACAAATTAGTCCCATAAATGAGAACAATACTACAAATGTAAACTCATTATTTATATGAATGCCCTATGAGATATTTTAACCATTTTAAAATTACCTTCTACCATTTACTTGATATCCCAATAATGGGTTTAATGCAAAGTTAAAAACATTCAAATAAAAATTTCCATAAACCCATGAATGGGTAACACTCATTTTCAAAAGATAATAGAGAAAACCCAAAAACAAGCCTATAATGGTTTTTCAAGAAAACAACACGGGAATTTTCCATCTCCTTCCCATACACAATATTTATTACTCTATTCTCCTTCATCCCCATTCTGTTCCTAAATGGTAATAATTTAACCCATATTTAAAACTAAATATAAATAATATGCGCTTTTTTTTTTTTTTGCTAAAACCCACCTCCCCACTAAACAAAAAAACTAAAACCAGAAAAACACTAACTTCTTCTAACACTGCCCTATGTAATAGGGCTTCTTAAACACATTCACTATTCCCAAAAATCCTTCATGGCACATAACACAACGACCAAAATCATATAACTCAAATAGAATTCAAGTATGAAGGGAAGGTAAAAACAATGTATTTTCATGAAGGCTTGATCATATAAATTACAACTCCAACATACATGGGTGATCTGCATGGGTGGTAATTCACTTAACATGAGTAACTAAGAAAATTATATAGTGATAATTCATTCCAAATAGAGTACACATGGTAGAATCTAATGTCATAAACTACCCTAACAATGCAATGCATGATTAAAATAATGTGGTGTTAAAACATGCTTAATGAACAAGGATATCAATATGCAACAAGATGAATGATATAAGGTACATGCCTTAAAACAACCACCAATTTTTTTATCAAACCATTTTAAATGAAACACAATAAGTTCCTAAGATAGATAGAAGGATAATCAAAATAATTTACCGTCAGGCTCATATTTTAAAAGATTCTCAAAATCAAAAAAGGTAACACAAGTTCTCATTATAGTTGGCATGGGCTATGACTTTTGAATAAATTAAATAAAATTCAAAAGTTTGAATGTCAAGGAAATTACATATAGTTTATATTCAATAACCAAACCAATTTTCAAATGTTTAGGGGATGATATACACTCGTCAAATTATATTTGTGGTGGTATGCTACCTAGGCATAATTTGAAAATCTCAATTCGTTGTATGTACTCTAAGAAAGGAAAGTAAATAAAACACTCCATATACATATCATATCCAAAGTCAATACAAAATCAATAATTATTAAATTAACTCATTATATATATTTGTTGTGTCCACTGCTTTCTCTCGTTATGATTTTCTCACTCAATCTGATTAGTTTATTATTTCATTTGGAGACATTGGACAATTGAGTATGCTAGATATTGTTTAGATTCTTATATGTTTTATCATCATGGTAATGATACACTTACACTTAACATGACACTATTTGTGACACTCATTTGTTTATCCATGCCTTATAGATGATTCTATTGATGATTATGTGATGAGATGGATATGATTTGAATATTGGATATATAATGGTTTTTATAGTAATTGTTATATTGTTTAAATAATTAGATGTGGCATATTTTTATTTAGTTGACAAAAATTTGTTAGATTACCATGATTATTTTTATTTATTTATTATTATAGGTAAATGGTTTTAAAGGGACCATACCTTGTAGTATAACCAAAAGGCTCAACAACCAAGATTGACATGAAAGTACATTGTGGTTTTTTGAAACAAGGGGCCACACCCCAACCAAAATCCAAAAAGATAGATAAAACTATAAGATTACTAAGGTAGGGGCCAACTTCCTACAAGAAGCCTAACAACAGACAAACAACAATAAAATAACAACTTGAAAATAGCGAAACAACCGTTGCCGAGAGAACACAATGGTACAAAAGGCACTAATTCACATATTTTTTATACACCTTAAGTGCAACTCTAAGTTCCTTATATAGATTCATGGTTGCCCCAACATTAGGGTCCAAATTGGTCTCTTTGAAGAACTTCTTAGTGATCCTCCCATTCTTCCATGTTGATGCAAGAATCCCACTAACATCACAAATCTGATTAATATGAACCTGTAGGAGATTAAGGAACACTCTATAAATGACAAGTTGATTGTTATATTTCTCCTCAAGATATTTGATTTGAAACGTGAGTGAGCTTTCTTCCTCTTGAGTGATATTTCCATGATTATTCATATTGTTATATCCTTTGATTTTAGATCGAGAAGGTATGATGATTTTTTATTGAGTGTGTAAAACTACATATTAGACCATGATGAGAATATAAGACTCAAAGGTAACACCACCAAGATACACAAGCCCTCATAGTCCAAACCCATCCTCATCTAGTTATTTTACCTTATTATTATTCACATAATTTTGATTTGTTATGGTCACCTTGATATTGTGCGTTAGTATAATTTATTATTCTTTCACCTCCTTTCACCTTGCAAAATTATTCTTCGTACTAACCCTTTTGTTTAGAGGCATTTATTGCTTATTTTTCATTTAATGGTGGTTGGTTACAATTGTGAGGTTTATTATTGTTAAGTGTGGTTATATGTGTCTTGGGATCACCTAACCTTTATTTTTGGGGGATTACCAAGAATCTTAAAGACCCCACTTTCTCCCAAATATCAGATTTCAACAAAAAGTGGAATTTGGAGGCTTGTTTGGAAAGCTTGGGGTCTCTTTTACCTTAAAAATGACCCTTTGGACCTAACCTATGGATGGAGGGAACTTTTTGTAAACACAAAAGTTTTTTCCCTCTCATAATCCTCTCTTAAGTCACCATCCTTCCTCTCTTTTGTCTCTTGTGGGTGACTTTGGGATTTGGTAGCATGTTTTTGGGGGATTGTATTTTGATTTTTTTTTCTTTGCATTTATTTTTGTGTGGGTAATTGGATGGGGACCTTGATGAGTAGGATGTAAATATTTGGAAGGGTGACACATGTCACCCTCCCATGGGCTTAGTGATTTGGAGAACTTACTCTATTTCTATCCCCATTTTTGGATTTTTGGGAGGATTTTGGAGAGTTTTTCGGAGAGAAATTCTTTTAATTTTTGGAGCTAAAGCTTATTGTAGATTCTATTTGAGCATTGGAAGATTTTGGAGTTTTTCTTGGTTACGAGGTAGGACTCAACCCTTTCCTTATTTGTCTTATTAAAGTAATGCATTTAAATATTGTTGAATTGATATTTATTAGAATGTTTGTTTGGTTATGGGAGTTGAAATTTGGTTGTTTTCTCCTTTATCTTGTTAGATTTTTTGTTTTGTCTCTCCACCCCTAATGGGGAATGGATTTGAGAATGGTTTTTGGAAGGGGAAGGGGATATAATCTTCATTTTCTAGAGAATCTTGGGAATCCATGAAGAATTTTATTAGTTTACTCTATACCTTAGGGGAAGTAGGTGTAGACACAAAATCACACTGTTACTACAATTGTTATACCAAAAGTATGTTGTTTTATATACGGATCTTGCGTGATAAAATTATTCACTAATGATCCATTCTATAGTCCATTTGTTTTTCTTGTTGATATTTATTGTTGTTTTTCTTGCACACTAGTCACTCATACACATAGTTTTGGTTAGGTCTCGGGTATCCTTGTATGTCGGGTTGTCACCATTTGTCATCACTAGTCTCTAAAAAATAGTGCCCAAGGTTGGATGGTGGTACTAGGTGCCCCTTTCCATCCTGGGTTCCCTTTTCCTCTTTATGTTTGATCTTATTTTTGTCATATTAGGCTGGTCATTTCAGTTTTCCCTCTCCTCTCTTGAGGTACTAGTTAGCATGTCGGGTCATTAGTGTTGAAATTCAAACAAGAGATCCCTTTATAAATACAACATACATACCCCTATATGGGCGGACTATTCTTATCAATGGCTAGCTATCTACATAGATAAAGGGTCTGCATTTGGGCTATTAATTTTCATACACAATGTATAGGAAGGGGATTGTGATCTATTCCATCCACCATTTTGTATTTTTATCTAGTTATTGCCCCTATCTTGGTGTCATTGGTGAAAGGGTGACCTAGAAGAACTATTGCACACATAAGCACACATAAATACATTGGGTTTGAGATGTAGTTTCGTACTTATCTATAAGACCACCATTGTGGCATCCAAGGATAGTCTGATCCCTTCATTTACATATTTTTTTTTTTAGTGTTTGATACTTTGTGTGGGGTTTTTATAAGTGATTCTTCATTACATTTTTATGGTGACAATAGAGAACCAAGTGTGATACTCACATGGCCAAAGGAAAATAATTAGGAAAACCTAGCAACCATATCGTAACTAGGTCCTTACATTTTCTATAGAAAAAAATTCGAGAATCAAGACTAGGGTACCCACAAGTGCCCCTATCCCTCCATAGGTGCCCAGTGTAGTCATATTTACTGCTAATCCATTTTTATGCTTTATTACGATGATCTATTATTTTATTTCATCACACCTTTGTCCAATCCTAGGTCATTGTGAGGTAATTCAAATTCGTGGTAAATACCTTATCCCTCTTGTTTCCTTTTTTTTTTTAAATTAAAATAAATTATTTATAATTCACATTTCAATTTATATAATTTATATCATTTCTATACATTTAGAATAATTTTTATGAGCCCATAGATTATAACTATTTGGCCTAGGATCCAGAAAACCCTAATGACTAAGGATATATCTTATCCTTCTAGCTAGTCATGCCTCATGTGAGTGTTAATCCTATCTATGATGAGGCAGCCATATATGAGGTCACTACTCTATATTGTGATGTTATTATGTCGGATCATATTCAACAAATCTTAGCTAACGAATGCAATGTGCCTACTAGCTTTGATAATTCTACCATTGGCATTGTTTCTGATCCGATGATATTTACTCATTTTACACCATGTTATTCATTAGCCATGATCATCCTCATAAAATTTACAAATAAAATATAGATGATACTCTCATTAATTTCATGCTTGGCCTTGATAATACACGTGCATGTTGATTCTCATACTAGTCAGGACACTACTCTAGCTACATCTCATGTTGCTTCTATTTCTAAAAATGCTTCTCATGATACATCGCATACTAGTTTGCATTCTCCTTCATACTATGTTGATGATACACTTGATGATACATTTAACGGTATTATTTTATCTAATTCTCTCTTTTATTTCGATGAAACAATTGATAGTCATGATTCTACTTCCTTGTATACTCGACAATGAATCCCACACTCCATTGTCACCCTATTTTGAGGTTTTATCTAATAACATGAATGATTCCTCTCCATCTCATCATGTCACTTCATCGCCATCTATTACTTCACCTCCTCCTACTACCACATCCCCATTTGATGTTTCCTCTCTAAGGAATGTTTCCAATGGAATTCCTCTGCATGTATGGATGTTCCATGTCCTTCATCACTTATTACTCCTTTGACACCAAATTCTAGTGTGGCCTTAGCATCAAAGTCTACTATCTCTTCTCTCTATTTTCCTATACTTACTTATAATAGAAAATTAGAACTGCCTCACACATTTTTTCCATCGTCTACTATTCCTTCAAAAGATATCATGTTCATCATGCATGTTGTTGGTCATTTACAATCTCAAGATAATAAGTCATTACATGGGAATCCTATTCCCAAAAATATTCACAACTTAGAATTTCCAAAGTATTTTTCTATGCCTACATTTACATATTTTGATGGTACAAGAAATCCCTATTTACATCTTAAGCATTATTATATGGATACGAATTTATATTGTAATGATCAAATATTACTTAAAAATTTCTCCATGGTCTTACGATGATGTTATCCAATGGTATACCCATCTACCATTTGGCTCTATTAGCACTTATTGTGAGATGGAAGAATCTTTTCTTTATTGCTTCATCATCAACAATGGCCCTAGAGTTACATATGATCATCTACCTACTTTACATCAGGGAAAAATAGAACCTATCATGGACTATATTTTGTGATTCAATGCTTGTATGCACCAACTAGTATTTCAACCTATTGACTTAGAGAATAAATTTATCTTTTATCATGATTTGATTCCTCCCTTGAAACAATGATTGCAATACAACATGTGTGAATCATTCACACTTCAATGCTATAGGGTCATTGAATTAGAATAAGATCTCATTACTACACATGTTATAGATCATCCTCTTATTTTTGTTACTAATACATTGTATAGTTCTTCTCCACTCCTACATGTTGAGCATCCTACACATTCTCCTTCTCCTCCTTGTAAGAAATTCCAACCTTATCCATTATAAAAGTGTACTTCATCTCCTCCTCCAAGTAGGGATGCACCTCAAACCACTCCTTTTGTATCATGGGAAGCATTACATTTTTCTCACCATGCTAGGTTCCATGATGTGTTACGCAAATTAATTGAGAGGTGTTTAATACACTTAACTTATAAGCAACATCACCCACCTCACTTCTTGCAGCTCCAATGTGATAGACCTTATTACAACTATCAAACTATCAATGAACATAGAGATAATGACTATTATGCCTTTCAAAATTACTTGGAAAAATTAGAAGACATGGCTCTCACTCACGTGAGTGGTCTATATCTCCACTCCCTCATAGGCATGTTATTACTCTAATTGAGTTATCTCCTCCATCTAGTTCTAAGGTCATTGTTCATCCATCTCCATAGGTCATTAATCATACATTCTCTCCATCACATCCATCCATCACTGCACCATCTCATCCACCATGTCATGTTATCACTACACATTGGCTTCCACATCCCTCATAATATCCACTTCCAACCATTTCTTTACTAAATATTCAGTTTTGTTCATACGCTCATGCTCCTTTCATTTCACATGCTTTCACCACTTCATGCCAACTTGGTCTTTGGTAGGTGATTTTATAACCTTACCACCCAATGATGCAATCATGTTCTTATAGTTATTACATGATTGTTGAGGGATATATTACAATAATAACCTCTATTCATGTGCTTTCTTTATTCATCTAGCACACATTACTCAATCATTTCACAATGACGCACTCTTACTATATGGTTCATTCTTGACTGCTGAGGGGTCTTATAGAAATAAACCTTATCATCTCTACACTGAGGGACATCACCTTTCTATCCCCCTTATTCATCATGTTAACATAAACTATTCTACACTACTACAACCATTTCCTACTCCTACATTATTTTTTTGCTTCATCATTTACCACAACATTAGACATGTAACACCACTTTTACTTTGTTAGATATAGAGAATTTGTTTTATAAAACTCATTTAATACATATGCCTCGTGATGTATTTAATACATTGTCTCCTGAAAAGTACTCTACGTTTTCATATCCAAATTTAAATTTTTTGAGCTTATGCCCTTCATTGGTGTTTAGCCAAGTTAGAGATTCAAGAAATTAGCAAAAGTCATGCCCTAGAGCTGTTTAAACCTCTGATTTTCTTATTTTTAGAGATCCATCATTTCCCAGTCTATGCACGTAATATCCTCTTTGTAACCTCCATTTTTGATCGAAATTGTTCACTTGTTCTATGGCCTGGGTCGTCAAATCATTATTTTTCCTCCATGCCTTTGGTTCATGAAGGAAATTCAAAAATTGGACTCAAAACAATGAATTTTTCTTTCTCTGCATATTTTACACATTCGGGATGATGAGCTTCTTTCCCAAAAATTTTGACTCCAATGAATGTAGGTATGTGGTCAGATCTTATTGGATGGGGAGGAACGTGATTTTTGGTGAACTTAACACTTTTGGTCACTTTTGGAAAAAATGGTAAATTTTCCCCGCGGCTCCACCAAGGTCTCGGGCCCAATATTGAAAAGTCAAAGTGGAGGAGTAGAACGATGGAGAACTTTGAGTTTTTGATCCTCTTTGCAAAAAAGGTGAAAAGTTAAAAAGTGACCCACAACCCCGATTAGGCTTTAAAGGGAAAAAGTCAAAGTTGAAGCCTACGGGAGAAATTCAAAGGTGAAGCCCGTTGTTGAAAATTCAAAGTGGATGAGCGGGCCATCGGGTCACTTTTGGAAATTTAACAAAATTTCCAAAAGTGAAGTAAAAGTTCTAGAATGCTCTGTGGCTCTGCCAAGGTCTCGGGCCCACAGTTGAAAATTCAAAGTAGAGGAGCAGAACGGTGGAGAACTTTGAGTTTTTGAGCCTTTTTCCCAAAAAGGTTAAAATGTTTAGAAAAGAGCCACAACCTCGTCTCCAACCAGAACGTACCAAGTGTCCTAGTCAAATCAGAGTAGTGGTCCAGTGGAGGAAATTGAGTTTTTGAGCCTTTTCCAAAAAAAAGGTTAAAATGTTGAGAAAATAGCCGCAATCCCATTTCCAATAAGAATGTGCCACGTGTCTAAGTTAAAAAGTCAAAGCGGGGTTACGGGGTAATTTGTTCCAAATTGTCAAATCTCATGAAAAATCATAAAATGTGAAAGATTCCCTGTAACCACTCGATCCCTTTTTGCCATGTGGATAACCTAATTTCAAAGTTAGAGGGCAAATCAAATGGCCTATATTTAAACAGGCAAATTGAATGTAACAGTTCTTTGTGTAAGATCGGTTTTAACTCACCATGAGTGTTTTCTACACAATAGAGGAATTTGAAAAGGCATTGAGGATTTGTGAAGTTGTAATGGTTTATTGTGAAGAATATAATGGCTTCTCGATGTCATTCCAAGGGCTGTGATTGATTTCAAAAATACCAAAGTGCTCTGTACTGAAAAGACAAAAAAACACCACATTGCTTATATTTTCTCTTCTTCCTCAAATTTATTCCATTATTAATTGAATACGTTGCTTTGATGAGGAGGAAACTAATGAAGAAAATCCACATTAGTTTCTCCTACCTCCATTTTCACTCCCTTTCCCCTTCTCAGACAAATTTTTTCTCTAGTGAGAAATTGCTACTTTGTCACATGGTCAATGGATTGCCCCTATTGGATCTTTGGTCAAAAGGCCACCATTGAAATCCACTTTTTCATGCATACACATACAGAAGCTGCACCATTCAAGTAAAGGGACTTATATTTCCATAGTGTTGGCTTGAAACTTACCAATTTGTCCACAAGACAACTTTTCTTGCTAAAATTTTTTGGCACCCGTGGGGCAGATTTTACAGCATCTGTGCCTAAAAATGACCTCAGGGTCATAAAAAAAAAAAAAAATTCTAGAGGAAAAGTTTCCCGAGATTGAATAATCACACAAACTACATGGATGTAAATCATGGCTATCCTAGGAAATCCTCCTATTGAGAGACATGATTTACTCTTTCACATCCAAGAAGACATTTCTTCTGATCTGAGAGAAGCTATTTGGCATAATAGACAAAGTGTCAATCATTACTTCATTTCCATAAGGATTCTAGACCTAGAAGAGGAATGTGTTGTCGAATTGGAAAGGCAGAGACAAATTCTAGCACCCTAGAGAAGAGCATAAACTTTCAAGTTGGACTGATAGAAGATACACCCAACAATTGAGACAAGGAGGACAAGTTGATCCCACATTTGAAGAGCTTGAAAGAGAGGCAAGAGCTGAAGAGGAGATAAGGGCTCAACTTGAAGAAATAGAAAGACTCCAAATTGAAGCAAAAGAAAGAGCAGCAATAGAAGCAGCCTTAGCAAGACCGGAGGCTAGAAACAGGAATAGAATGGGTGATCATGAGTGTGAAGTATGCATGCCTAATGTACCATGGGGAAGAAATACTGGTCCACTTGCTCTTCCATAACCACTTCATGAGCTCCCAAGAGGCTCAAGAAAGAACTTCCCAAAATTCAAAGGGGATGGTTCTCAGCTCCCAAAAGAACATGTAGCAGCATTCATCACTACTTGTGGAGTGTTGGGAGTTGAATATGAAGATGTTTCAGTTAGGATCTTTGTGGATTCACTCCAAGAAAAGGATGTTGAATGGTTCTATATGTTACCCCAAGATCTATCACATGCTTTGGGAAGATATAAGAAGTGCATTTGAACATAGGTTCAAGAGCACAAAATATTGTCAGGATCTGCTGGTCCAATTGGTTCAGATGAAGAAGGAGACCTCTGAATCAATGAGATATTTTGTAGCAAGGTATGATAGGTTGATAAGAAGGATCCCAGAAGATGTGGTACCCTTTGAAAATAACTTGAAAAGGTTCTTCATCAGTGCTTTACCATCAGAAGTTGGTTTCTTCCTTAGAAGAGCCCAACTAAGAACATCAAGGAAGCTAAAGACTTTGCAATTAAGACTGATGATGATCTAATTCTTTCTGAAAAGTGAAAGGACCAAATGGAAAGAAAAAGGTTAGAGTTCAAATTCAGTCACCACTAATCCAATGTTCCAAAAAATGGAAAATGACCTAGTTGCTTTGAAGAAACAACTATCACAAATCACAATGAGGAATACTCCAAGGAGACCAAATCTTCCTGATAGACCAAGAATTACTCAACCCCCTCATAAGCTTGGTCTTGAAGCACCACCAATCAATTCCATATGTGACACTGGGGAATTAGAGGAAGGAGTAGACATTAAGGAAACTGAAGAAGAAATCATGGATGACTATGAAAACTATCTTGAAATTGAAGAGGTTGGCATGCACAATGGCTTGATTGAATACGTTGCTGATGAGGAGGAAAGTGATGAAGAAACTCCAAGTTTTTCATGTGTTATTTTCACTTGTGCACAATCCAAGAATGGAATTTTGGCCTCAGCATCTACAACTGAGAGTAGGAAGAACAAAGAAGATAACTCTCCAAAACCTCCACTAAACAATATTATCAGTAGGGGATCACCATTACCACCTTCCATGGAATCAGCCAAAGAGAAACTAGATTCACTAGTTACCAAGGATCATGCTGCTATGCCAAGTAAGTTATTTGATTCTTCTCCCAACTCAAAATTTGTTAAGAGCAATTCTCTTCTAAATACTGGTCCTGCAAGAACATCTAAATTTCAATCAAAGGTTATACCCTCACCTCCTTCCAAGCCAATTGCTACATTTGAAAAGGAGAACCCAACACCAAAAGTAACAAAACCCCTATCATTTAAATCCTCTCCCACTACTAGAACCTCTTCCTCATCTACCATAACTCCATTTGACTTTGTGGAGCATGCAAGCAAAACCAAATTTCAGCTCTCTGAGATTGAATACCTACAAACACATCCTGCCCAATTTGACAGATTCATCAAGGTAGTTCATGGTAGTAACCCTTTTTCTTCAAGCCCAATCTCTAAAGGCCTATTACCCACACCATCCATATCACCTTCTCAAAACATGTTATCCCTCAGTGCCTCCAACACCAATAGAGTTGAGCCTTTCTACTTGTCACTTCTCATCAAAGGATTCTAGTTGAACAATTGCATCATAGACTCTGGAGCCTCAGATAATGTGATGCCAAAAAAAGTTATAAATGCTCTTTGCCTCACTTTTACATAGGAAAATGGCACATGCTATTCAATGGAATCCAAAAAAGTTCCATTGGTAGGAAGAATCAAGGATGCTCAGGTTGTACTAGTTGATTATTTGGACAAGAAGATAATCTTGACCATCTTTGTGGCAGACATCCCAGCCTCTTTTGGTATGTTGTTGAGTAGAAGTTTTTGTAGAGACCTAGGTGGAGAAATAAAAATGTATTGGTCATCTACAACTATCCTAGTGAAAGGATAAATGAAGAAGTTGTTTCCAGTCAGGAAAATGAAATTCACATTAAGGAAATATGATGATCCAAGAGCTAACATCATCTTTCAAGATTGTGGGTTAGGAAACTACTTCCTTACATCAGAAAAGGAAGAGAAATCACCATTCCTCATAGAGGAATAAGAGGATCAGATTTGGAAAATGGAGTTTGATGGCAGTCATTCTAGAGAAGGTTCAGGAGTTGGTGTAGTATTATACTCTCCCTCCAATGAGGTATATTCTTTTTCCTACAAGCTGCAATTTGACAATATAAATAATACAACAGAGTATGAAGAATTAATTTTAGGCATAAATGCAACAGAGGATGTGGGAATCAAGAAGCTAAGATGCAAATGTGATGCAGAGGTTGTGGTAAAGCAGGTCCACCATCAATATCAGGTGAAAAACCCTAGACTCATGCACTATAGAAACAAAGTTTGGGACTGCATTGAATCCTTTCATGCATTCTCCATTGAAGCTATCCCTAGGGAGTAGAATGAAAATTCTGACTCTCTAGTAGTGTCATCTTCCTTAGTGACACCTCATCCTTCTTCTAGCAAAGATAAAGTGACCATTGAGATGGTTTCAAACCTAGAGTACTAGACAATGCAAATCATTGGCAGGTCTTCAATGATGACAATCAGATCCTAGCCTTCTTAAAACAAAGGGTTAACTTCAATAATATTTTATTTGAAGGAAGTGAAAACCCACACCATGAATCAGTCCCCAAAGAAGAGAAGGAAGGAATTGAGGGAATTGATGAAGAGGGAGTAATCAAACTAAAAGGAAACAAAATCCACAACGGCCTAGTTTCTTTGGAAGATCTCTTTGAAAAGCATGAAAAGTTCATCCAAGAGAAAGAAAAGTATTCTTCTCGGTGTCCATCTAATTTTGATCAAGAAAACATTGACACTTCAGAGAATCCAAGGATGGTTAACATTGGTAAATGCTGCTCACCAGAAGAGAAGAGAAAGTTTGTTTCTCTACTAAAAATGTACTCGGATGTGTTGGCATACTCCTACGATAAACTCAAATATTTTCAGCCAAAGGAAATGAATCACTCCATTCCTTTAAAGCAAGGAGCTAAGCCCTTCGAGTAGAAACAAAGGCCATACAATCCAAAGAATGCTAATGTTATAAAATAAGAGGTGAAAAAGATGCTCAATGCTAGAATCATCTTCCCCATCCACCATTCAACATGGGTGGCTAACATTGTGCCGATAAGGAAGAAGAATGTGGAAATAAGGATTTGTGTAGACTTCAAAAATCTGAATCAGGCATCTATCAAGGATAATTACCCTCTTCTAATCATGGATCACATTTTGCAAGTATTCATTGGATCTTAAATTCTCTCTTTTCTTGATGGATTCTTAGGGTACAACCAAATCAAGGTGGCAGAAGAGGATTGCAACAAAAATCCTTCACAACACCTTGGGGTACTTTTTCCTACAGCAGAATGCCTTTTGGCTTGATCAATGTTGAGGCCACTTTCCAGAGAGAAATTGACTTTGCCTTCAAAGATTTGAAATATTAAATTTTCATTTACCTTGATGACCTCACGGTTTTCTCAAAGAGGAGGGGGGATCATATCTGTCATTTGGAGCAAGTCCTTGCAAGGTGTAGGAAACATGGCATTTATCTAAATCCAAAGAAGTGAATTTTTGGAGTCACAGAAGGTAAGTTGTTGGGACACATTGTGAAAAAACATGGAGCACACATTGATCTTGAGAGGATAATAGCTATCCAAGCATTAGCCTTACCAACTAGTAAGAAGGGAGTTCATTTAGTCATTGTAAAGGTAAACTTCCTTCGTCATTTTGTTCTTGAGTTTTCTAAACTGACTAAGCATATAACTTCCATGATGAATCCTCAAACAAGTTTCAAGTGGAATAAGGAAGGAAAAAAAACATTTGAGGATATCAAGAAAGCCATTGCCAAAGCTCTAACTCTTGTATCTCCAGATTTCAAAAAGGAGTTCATCATGTATTGCTATGCATCAAAACATACACTCTTTGATGTCCTTGTTTAGAAAAATGATGAAGGTTTGGAAGCACCCATTGCTTTCATGAGTTGTCGTTTGAAAAATCATGAGATAAAGTACATCCGATTGGAGAAACATGCCTAGGTAGTGGTTAAAGATGTTAAATTTTTCAGATTCTACATTCTCAATTCCCATACAGTAGTGATGGTCCCTATAAGTGAAATCAAGTCCATTTTGACTCAACAAGATCCTGGGGCTAAGAGAGGAAGTTGGATTACAAAGACCCAAGAATATGACTTGGAGATTAGGCCCTATAATCTAGTAAGAAGGAATGGTTTGTGCCAGATGATTGCTGAAGATGAAGCTCTCAGGGCTCAATAGGGAGAAAAGGATGATGTTTTCTCAACTTGTTCAGGAGACAATCCACAAGTGCTCTTTGTCACCACTACTGATGAGTGGTATGCTAATATTTCTTACTACCTCACTTATGGAGAATTCCCTCCTCATCTTGATTACAAACAAAGAAGGAAACTCAAGCTAAAGGAAGTGAAGTTTTTGATATGGAATCATGCACTTTACAAGAGAGGTCTAGATGGTTGTTTCCTTAGGTGTGTAGATAAGGAGCAACAAGAAAAGTTGCTCAGGGCATATCATGATCAAGCTTACGGTGGAAATTTCTCAACAATGGTCACTGTACATAAAATTATTAGGGGAGATATTATTGTCCCTCCATCTTTGCAGACACTCAAGATTGGGTTTCCAAACATAAAGCATGCCAACAATTTGTTGGAAAGCCACAACTAGTTGCATTGCCACTCAGGCTGTGGTGATTAAAGAACCATTTCAGTAATGGGGGCTGGATTTTATTGGTTTTATGAATCCTCATTCAAGTGCAAGGAACAATTATGTACTCACTTTAACTAATTACTTCAGTAAATGGGTGGAAGCCATTCCAACCAAGCAAGCCATCTCTGAAATATTCTGCAACTTCATCAAGGAGAATATCATTGTCCATTTTAGAGTACCACAGAATATTATTGTAGACAATGCCACCTATTTCTCTTCAAAGGAGATCACCGAGTTTTGTTATGGTTTTGGAATACACTTATCTCACTCTTATAACTACTATCCACAGGGAAATGGTTAAGCTAAGTCAAGAAACAAGAACATTGTGACCATTGTTCATAAGCTAGTAGATGAGAATCAAAGGAATTGGGAAAAAAGTTATATGATGCATTTTGGGACGATAGGATCACTCCTAAGAAGGAAATAGGTATGTCACCTTTCCAAATGTTGTATGGAGTTGAGGCAGAGATTCCTTTCACAATTGAGATGCCAGCTCTCAAGTTGCTGCAAGAAATAGAAGATGGTCAATACAAAGACTCCATTGACAAGAGGATCCTCTTCCTGGAGAAGTTGGAGGAAATCAGATGCCAAGTGGTGGATAGAATTAAAGAACACCAATTGAAAGTGAAGAAGATATTTGACAAGAGGGAAAAGGCAAGAGAATTCAAGGTTGGAGATTTTGTCCTGCTTTGGGACAAGAGAAGAGAACCAAAGGGAAACCATGGAAAGTTTGATTCATTATGGCTCAGCCCATTCCAAATTCATGGAGCTTGTGGTGAGAATTTTTTTCTCCTCTCATACTTGGATGGAATGCCATTGGAATTTCCTCGAAGTGGGAAATACTTGAAATTGTATCATCAGTGAAAGTAGGTTGTCCCTCACCTTATACCATAGGTGATTTTGTAGGTGTTTTTTTCCCTTTTTTGTTGTGTGGTTTTGGTTTAGTTTTGTTTGGTTTTTATCGTGTGTGGTTTGGGTTGTGTGTTTTCCCTTCTTCCATTCTTTCTCAGAATTGTACATGACTCTGTAAGGCCCAATGGATAAGGCACTGATCAATGTAATATGTTTTTAAACCGAAGATTCTAGATCCTCATGTCGTGCCCTAGCCATGCCCAGTTCACGCCATGTTCGCAAGCTAGAGCCAATTGTTTTCCCTCAAAAAAAACTCTGAATTTTCATAGTTAAATTCAATTTTTTTGAGCTCGTGCCCTTTGTTGGTGTTTAAGAAAAGTTAGAGATTTAAGAAATTAGCAAAAGTCATGCCCTAGAGCTATTTAAACCTTTGTTTTGCTCGGTTTTAGAAATCCTCCATTTTTCAGTCATGTGCACATAATATCCTCTTTACAACTTACATTTTGATCAAAATTGTTCACTTGTTCTATGGCCTGGGTCGTCAAATCATTTTTTTCCTCCATGCCTTTGGTTCATGAAGGAAATTCAAAAATTGGACTCAAAATGATGAAGTTTTCTTTCTCTACGTATTTTCCACAGTCGGGATGACAAGCTTCTTTTCCCCATCAAATTTTGACCCCAATGAATGTAGGTATGTGGTCAGATCCTATTGGATGGGGAGGAATGATATTTTTGGTGAACTTAACACTTTTGGTCACTTTTGGCAAAAATGGTAAATTTTCCCCGTGGCTCCGCCAAGGTCTCGGGCCCACCATTGAAAAGTCAAAGCGGAGGAGTGGAATGGTGGAGAAATTTGAGTTTTTGAGCCTCTTTGCAAAAAAGGTGAAAAGTTAAAAAGTGACCCGTAGCCCTGATCAAGCTTTAAAGGGAAAAAGTCAAAGTTGAAGCTGCGGGGAGAAATTCAAAGGTGAAGCCACTGTTGAAAAGTCAAAGAGGACGAGCAGATTACCATCGGGCACTTTTGGAAATTTAACCAAATTCCCAAAAGTGAAGTAAAAGTTCTAGAATGCTCTGCGGCTCCACCAAGGTCTCAGGCCCACCATTGAAAAGTCAAAGCAAAGGAGTGGAATGGTGGAGAACTTTGAGTTTTTGAGCCTTTTTTCCAAAAAGGTTAAAATGTTTAGAAAAGAGCCGTAAACCTGTCTCCAACAAAAATATGCCACATGTCCTAGTCAAATCGAAATAGCGGGCTAGTGGAGGACATTGAGTTTTTGAGCCTTTTTCCAAAAAAAAGGTTAAAATGTTGAGAAAAGGGACGCGATCACATTTCCAATAAGAATGTGCCACGTGTTTAAGTTGAAAAGTCAAAGTAGGGCTACGGGCCAATTTGTTACAATTGCGAAATCTCATGAAAAATCACAAAATGTGAAAGGATTCACCCATAACCCCTCCAATCCCTTCTTCCCATGTGGACGGTTCAATTTCGAGTTAGAGGAGAAAATGAAATGGCCTATATTTAAACTAGAACATCGAATGTAATGGTTGTTATGCAAGATATTGTTTTAACTTTGTCATGAGTGTTTTCTTCACAACAGAGGAATTTGAAAAGGCGTGGACAATTTGTGAAGTTGTAGTGGTTTCTTGCAAAGAGTATAATGGCTTCTCGACGTCATTCCAAGGGCTAGAAATTGATTTCAAAAAGACCGAGTTATCTCAGATTTGGAAAAGATAGAAAATGCCACATTGCTTTTATTTTCTCTTCTTCCTCAAATTTCTTCCATTCTCAAGATATGTACAAAATCTGCTTGAGCTTCAATAATAAAAGAATGAATTTTGGCCTTTTTGATTGAGGGATTGATTGGTACTTTATGACCAATGAGTTTCATTCAGTCTTGTAGCTTCTTCTGCGGGTTTGTTTTTCTTCTAACGATAAATGCATGTAAATGAAATTTCTAATTAATGTGTTTGGGAATTTGATATTCTATTCGCAACATTTGTTTCTCCTAACTCCATTATCACTCCCTTTCCCCTTCTTAGATATATTTCTTCTCTAGTGACAAATTGCTAGCTTTTCCACAGTCGGTGGAGTTCCCCTGTTGGATCTCTCGTAGAAAGGCCACCATTGAAATCCACTTTTTCATGTGTGCACATACGGAAGCTGCACTGCTCAAGTAGATGGACTTAGATTCACATAGCATTGGCTTCAAACCCACTAATTTTTCCACAAGACAAATTTTCTCGCCAACAATACCCAAAAATTACAATTACAACATAAAAGAGTTATAATGTTCCCTAATTATTCTACGCTGAAATGAAAACATCATTTACAACAACCAAATTAAACCAAGATTAGTTAATGTTTAGAATCCAACCAGAAAAATATGATAACCATGTGTAATATATCATTTGGTTTAACCTTTTTAAGGTATAAATAATTTAGCCTCCGGGCATGACACAATTTGTAAAAAGAAATGGTGATGGAAAATGCAATTAGTTATTTACATTATTATGGCCATAAATTTTCAGCATTGCGCTAGCAAGCCTAGTTTCGTCATCATCATTGCACACTAGCCACTTGAAACCTATCCATACATTCACTACACAATCCTCTCATTCATAGTATCAATATTCCTTCTATTCTTAAGTTATTAGGATAAGTTATTCATCAAAGTAATCATGTATTTAATTATTAGGTTCAACCACTAAGCTACAGATATAGATTATCCATTAAATACTTTAGTTTTAACTTACAATAATTAAGTTCCACCATTCCCTACAATAATACATTGACTAAACCCTCTTGGAATTCCTATGGGAAAGGTTACGGATGTGTGATGTCTTGTGTCATCACGTACCACCACCCTCCCCATAGCCATTCCAAGTTGACTTGGTCAAGCTATTGTCGCAACGACACATAATTACAAACTTAATTAGTTACTTAATTACATATCCATTAAAGGAAGACATGCTTAATAAATTAAGTGTCATTAGAATATATCATAATGCAACAAGGATATATAGTCTATCATGTCTATCTCTTTCATATTCAGTAACATTAGATTTGTCACACTTATGTGAATAAGCATTAATCATATATCTCATATTTATACATGTTTTTATATCAGTAAATATGTAAATGCATCATAACAATATTATTGATGTTTTCGTAATATTAATGTCTCTTTTTAAAATATGAAAAATATACAAGTCATAACAAAAAGTAATAATCAAACTACAATTATACTATAACATTCTAATTTTCCATAAACTCGACATTATAACACTTTGTATAAACAAGGTATGTTGTTGAAAACAACACAATTTATATTTGTGAATTGGAGGTTAAACCTCATTATAAGAACATAATGATCATTTAAAACTAAGTAAAGTATAACATTCCTATAAATTGGCCTATTACAACATGCAAGTACTCATTTATGATTTTAATAAAGTACAATACAACTATGGTTTTTCTCAATCAAAATACTGTAAATAAAATGTGAATTTTATCTTTATAATCATAGTTAAGCAATGAAGAAGTTAATACTTTTAAATCCTTCCTTCTAAATCAACCTGAAATGAAAATATTCCTACATAGTAAAATGTAATATAGTACATGGTCAATTCCAACCGAATTGGCATGAAAATGTCCTCCTCATTATCATTACAATTTTTGGCACTAAAATATCTTAATGATCAAAATTTCATAAAGAGCAGACAATTCAAAGAAAATTTAAAGAGGAAAATAATATCATTTCCTTTTCCCTTCATTCTCATAAGAAACAAGAAGATTAAAAAATGTGTTCAAGGTGTGATCATATTTAAATCAAAACATAACTTCACTATGAAACTTATAATAACTCTTAGGATATCATACAATTCCTTGATTGCTAATTTTCTATTCCTACTTGAATAGGTATATTTATATCATTCCAATCGTATTATAGAAATAAGGATTTAATTCCTAAATTCAAATCATGTAAGTATATTCTTTATATAGTCAAATAAATTAATCATCAAACATAGATTTCACACACTATTTGTGGATATAATTACTTCAATCCCACTTTTCCACTCAAGCATATAATCATAACACTTAAGTATGTAGCAATCAACCTCACAAGAAGACTTAAGACTAAAATAGAATTACCTTAATCTTTCAAAAACTTCCTTAGTATCTTTGAAGTCAAAATAGACTTACCTTAACAATTAGAAAAGGTAAGACTCATTCACATTCAACTCACACAGCTTACATCTACTAGATGTTATACATAATATGAAATATTTATTAAAATACAATCCTCGCAAATGACTTGAATCTCATGACTATTCTTTGCATTCACATGTTTAATACCACCAGATTGAACTCACACAGGCCATCCTTGAAGGAACCAATTTACACAAATCCTAAAAGGAATAAATCTTTTAAATAAAAAAATGTATCCATACATTGTTAACCGAACAACATAATCCTTGTGATGGATTTGATGCAATAAAAACCCATTAAACACTTACAAATGCACCCATTAGAAAGGTTATTCAAATCTAATTTTTATTGTGAGTGACTTGACCACACCATTCAAGCTAATCAAGCCAAACTCAATAAAATTTTAATCCATAAACCCAAGTGGGTTCACCGAAAGAATCGATAACCCTAAGGCATTTGACCAAATGAAATTTCATCTCAAATAAATAGTCCAAGTAATAATCAACCTAATCATAGGAGCTTCATTATCTTACGTATGACTAAAATCCCTTTACAAGGGTATTCAAGTAATTAAATAATTAGTCACATGCTTAAGAATAACAGAGTTTAATGTTGAATCATGTTATGGGTGTTTAAATACTATTTTAAAACAAAAAAATGAATACACATAACCATGATAATCCATTTACACAATCAATCATAAGGCCTATATCATATCCAAAACCAATTTATTCCCAAAAAAGTGTTCGGAGAATATTTCCTTAAAAACACAAATCAAACAATCTTCCATAACCCATATTTCAAACATACTGAGCAGATTTCATGCATGCATAGAAAGCATTAACACATTTTAAAGATATAAATAATAAGTATGGGGAATAGAACATTTTCATGACTAAAAATTATTGTCTAGAATTTCCCTCAAGATCTTCTTCACATCGACTGAAATACAATATATTTCCTCCTGTAACTTACACAATTCGCAGAATAAATCCAAACAAGAACTATCTCTCAATCGACCCAAAATCCCGCCTTTAATCATAATGGACATCATAAATAGATCCCAATTAAAACTCAAATATAGTTTAAAATATGCATGAAGTGTTTAAACTAAAAACAAAAAATAGCTTCGCATAAATTCTTCATGCAAAGCTTTAAGATATAGAATAATAATAGTCAACAATGAAGCCACAATAAACTCTAACTTGGATTCCTCGAGAATCCTTTCTTCACCCAAGAACCCTTCCTCATGAATTTAATGTAATAAATAATTCCCTAGCACCTAGTGGCTAATCAAACCTACCCATCACCAATCCATATTATCCTCCAATCTTGGCAGAGAAGTATTCAAGATTAGAAATAATGATCTACCCATTGCATGGTAAAATTTGACCAATAAGATTAAAAAAAATTTAATCTAATGTAATAAATATAAGCATGGTGTTGTGTTCACCATTTAAAAATAATTATTTAAACCTTCACTTTTCATTTCTAGTGTCCCCTCCATAGTTGGCGGTGGAGTTAATTCAAGTGGTAAAATTTTTATGCAAACGAAAATTAAACTTATCTTTTGCATGATTAATTGACCAATGATAATTAAATCAAGTTCCCAATAATTTCATGGTAAGATAAGTCAAAATTAATCAAGTACCCATCGTATAGGGTCGAGGGTCTTATCACATATACTAAAAAGTTGTCCCTCAAGTGTTTGAATGCCCTTTACCATTATAGCTCATGCCAAGGGTATGGTCAAACTCCCTTTTTATTTATTAAACCACAATGTTGGTAATTTCCAACCCTTATAAGGAAATCCAAATAACATTATTATATAAATTAAATACACTATGATCATAGTAACTTATTCACTAGGTATTTCATTTACAATAACACCCACTTGGCATAGTATTGCCTTTATTATGAAGTCCTTATAATAAGTGATCAAGGTAATGATTATTCTAACTAGAGATGACCAAGTTAAATATTTTAAGATCGAACGACATCATAGAAACATAACCATCTAGGATGGTTACGAAACCATTATAAACTAAAAAAGGTAACGTACATCCTGACTAAAATTATGCAAAATGAATTACACCATTAAATAATTAGTGACTACGTGACATTCGAGTTGTTGCAATGTTACACATACAATTGCACACAAGTATTAATACCCTTTCAGCTATGTGTATGTGTGTAAAATGGTATAGGGAATAGTGTAGCTGTACTAACTACCACATCTCTTGTATATTGTTCAATACTATAATTTATTTTACGACAACACAAAATGAAAAGTTACAGGATGTGACAACACATACACTACATTTGTTTTATCATCACCATCACATTACATACATTACTTATCATCATATACAATATATATCATCATCATTATTATCATCAAAAATCAACAATGTAATACCAAAACAAAAATCATTAACACACTATACATCAAATTACGTGTTTTAGTCATCACATCAATAAACAAAAATACACCGACATAGATTAATAATCCATATACATATATATCGAATCATAGTTACAATAATATCATCATTGGAGGGAAATTCCCTTACATCAATCCATCAATCCATCACTACATCAATACATCATATCTCATCATCTCTATCACTATCTACTGTTCACAAGAGCCCTAAATCTAGAAGCCTCACCAATCACTCTAAGCCATTGGTCACGGCCCCTATATCTCTCTACCTTCATAGGTAATAGTGTGTTCTCCTTAGAATACTCTAGGAACCTATTTTAAAGCTCAATAAAACATTCAAATACATCATGTGCTAGAGGGCCACCACCTGTTGCCTCTCTAGCTCATTTATGTATCCTCACAAACCCCATACCTCTCACACAATAGTACATTACATGTCAGTTTTGCTATCGCCACTAGTTTGAACAAATGGGCATGCTCAAAAACAATATCATATACATGCTCTAACATACCTGCACCCATAAGTATATTTCCAAGCACATTCCACATCAATTTATGAATAGATGTGTCCACAATCAATGACCAATATGTGTTGATCGAAGAATACTTATCTAAAATCAGATGAGGAGTCTGTGTGGGATAGAAGACCTGGAACCAAGGGTGAGGAAGGATAGGAAGGACCCGCACGTGGAAGGAAAGTTTGGATTTTAGGACTTAGCTGATTTTAAGCATAAGGATTTATTTTTGGAAGATGGCGTGCAGACCACATCAATGATGTAGATACACATGCACCATGCATTTTCTATATTTGGAGAAGTGGTTCAAAGAATCTATGCATGGAGGCAAGCTAATAAGATTATTAACACTTCCGTTAACTGCAAGAGGACTATAGATAGCACACTTTCATGTGTGGCTATGATTATAAAAGGGCATGTGGATGACAATAGCATGCAACCTATTTTTGGAATAGTTAAGCGGTGAAGGGAAAGTCCTAACCCTATATCCATGATGTTAGGTGCATAGTAGATGTATGTGTATTAAAGAGAGTGGCATATGTATGATTTTGGATGTATGAATTTGTGTATCAGATCCATATGCGCATTGATATAGAATGACAATAATGTAAGGAGCTTCTGTATTTACTAATAGATGGAAGATATTGGCTGAACCTAAGTGTCATTCATGTAATTGAGTAGTGCATGTTTATGGTAAAATCATGATTACTATTTAAGCTTGTTCTTTCATAGATCTGAGGATAACATGCATTATAGAATGATGGATTAGTTATGAATCTATATGTTTTTACCTTCATCATGTTAACATCTTGTTACAACAACCCTAAAGAGGGACCTGGTACCTTTGCATGCTTCGGGTGAGCGCTCAGTCTAGGTTGAGTGATGTGCTAGTGTGACTAGGGTGTTATCTTACAAATTCTAGGCTGCATCATTGGTTATGTTGTTGGGACCTCTTTTTCAGTTGTTTTTAGGATGGTTCGTGATGAAGATATACCGGTTAACTCTAGCAAGTATTGAGGAATGGATACATGATCTGGAGGAAGAATATGCATGGTGGTTTAGTAGTGGATCTGAGTTTAACACACGCACTTGGGTAGAAACAGAACCTATATGATAGCTTATATGAGAGATTTTTCACTATCTTTCTAGTAAAACGTGAGTGACTTATTGCTTATGCATCCCAGTGGAATTGGAGGTATCACGCACTTATCTGGACACAAGAAGAATTTTAGGCCCTCTATGATGCTGATTTGATCTGGACTCGTGCAATGGATACGTGGTTTCATGGTGTTCTAAATAGTTATATTATGGAATATTCAATTTTGACATACTCTTGCCCAGAGGTACCTAGATTCCAATTTTTGCGGAATCCAAGAGGAACATATTTGTACGGTATTCCACTAGCATTCAAGATCTTAACAAGTAACTTTGAACCTAGAGAGTAAACTGATGGCTAACTAAAATTCACCATGTGTGAAGGAAAGTACATGTTTGGTTTAAGATAGTAGACATAGCGGTAGAGAAACAGAGATAGGAAAGGTGGCCAAAGTATATTGAGGCACATGAGAGAGAGATAGAGAAATAGCATTTCGTTACAGAGAGTATGGCATGGAGGAGAGAGATGGCTTGTGAAGGATTAATAGATCAGGTAAAGGACATGGAGCTAGAGCATCAGGAACCCCCCATCTTGGAAAGCATGATAAAGATCCTTTCTTAGCCTCACATGGAAGTGCACCAGCAAAGACTACTTGGGCTGCAGGTGTGCCTCTAAATCCACCTGGTGACCTAGCCTTTGCGCTTAGTTTCTCAGTATCTAGTACGACAAGTAACCAAAAACTAACTTGGGAAGTAGAAAAGTAGGAGTAATTCATGGATCAAGTACATCAATGGCAAGACAGATGACTTTAATGTCATTTGGAGGATCATTCACAGAATGTGAGTGCACATAATGTTGGATTCATCTCTGGAAGTGGAAATACCTCACACTGTAGGGGTACATTAGAGTACTATTGTCGGGGCATAGGGGAGTACATCTACAAGTCATATTCAAACTAAAGGTGGTAGATCGGAAGGTATAAGTGGTTTTAGATCTAGTGGATCTGGTGGTTCTAGAGGTAGAGAGAACACAGGAGGTTCTGGATAAGGTGGTCAAGGTCCACAACAATCACAAAATATATATATGGAGATGTCTTTTCATCTCCTGGAGTATAGAGGTATAGAGGATGCTACCAAACATGTGGATGTGTGTGACATCTTGTGGCACGCTAAAGGGATTATAGCTACTTGAGTGAAAGGAAAGTCAATTCACCACTACATTACGGGGCACACACACAATTGGTATAAGAAGTTTGGCCCTGATCAAACTTGCGTGGATTATGTAGCACTAAGGGATGCTTTCTTAAAAGAGTTCCATATCCCTAAGTTTGAGCAGAAGAGTATAAGTGCACTCAAAGATATCAAGCAAGGCACTATTGAGAGTGTACGTAAGTATGATGCTCATTTTAAAATACTTCTATCTAAGTTGTCTTATGATATTCACGCTAGCCAACATGCACAATGGTTCATTGGAGGATTGATTACACCTTTTAGAAGGGTGCTATCACATAATATATAGAAATATCCATGCGAATTCTTTGGAAGTAGCTTTGCATCTTTGAGGTAGTTGGGAGCATTGACACTAGATTTTTCTATTTCCGAAGCATAGATTATAGCTATGACAAATCGAGTTAGAGAATCTATCGAGAAAATTCAGCCCATGAAACGTGCTCAGGAATTTGGTGTACAGATTATGAAGTGGAAGGTCAAACCAAGGATAGTTGTCCTCGTAGATCTGTATGCTCATTACCATTAGATCGTGAGATTCTCCATTTGAATCATGATGTGAGTCACTTGTCCTTTGTTATAGTGCACGATAAGGAAGAATGTATCTTGATTTTACAAGATTTATAGGTCCATGACCCATGATACTGAAGATTTTTGGTTGATCGGTTAGATCCAGGATGTTATAGACATTAGAATATGGCAGACAAGTATAACAAATAATTATAAGGGTAAAAATGAGCACCAAGATCAGAATCATAATCAAATGCACTATGACAGGAATGAGGGGCATTTTGAAGGAGGTCATGGAAGGGGACGTGGATATCATGGTGGATATGGGGGATGATTTCAAGGTGGGGGAAGAGGAGATTTCCCTCATGGAACATGTTATACGTGTGGATCTCCTAACCACTACAGGTGTGAATGTCCTCAAAATATTACATGTTCTTTCTATGGAAAGAGCCATAGCTATGAAGAGTGCCCGGACTTATATGAGCATATGAGTAAGCAGCATAAGCAAGAAAATAAAGCCACAAGGATGGTTAGAATCTAGTGTGTGGTAGAATACCAACAGATGCCCGAGATAATATAAGGCTTTGAGGCATTGAGAGTGAAGATTAATACAAGCACCGAAGCAACATGCACGAGAGAGGCATTGCATCAGGATCCTACGATTACCAAGGAGGAGGTTTTGCATGCGAGGTACCTAGATCTTGCTCATTAGAAGGAAGTTTACCAGGATACCATGGAAGTGCTAAGGAATCTTCAAGGTGAGATATAGTACCTAAAGGAGTAGAAGAAAGCATCCAAGACAGGTTCAAATTGATATCGATGATCCGAGGGAGATGTACGAGATGTTGCGCCAAGAGAATATTATTCCACTTTTGGGAAGTTGTTTGAAAGGGATCACTCCACATGTAAGTCTTGAAACTAGATGGTAGATTCTACATACAATTCTTCCCCCTGATAGCATTGACTATGACAAAGAAATTACTCTAAATGTTGTTGTGGATGGGTGGTTGTTGAGTAACATATTGATTGATACAGTGCGGAAGTAAATTTTCTTAAATTAGATGCATGGGTGCAAATGGGGAGGCCTCCATTGTAGCCATCATCTAATGTGTTATATATGGCAAAATGGAATAAGACCATGCCTATAGGAGTTTTGAAAGATGCATCTATCACTATACAAGGGTCCAAGTTTCTTTGGGGATTTTGAGGTATTAGCACTTGCGAAAGCGGATAATTTTCTATAATTTCTTAGATGCCCTTGGTGTTATGTGAATAACGCTGACTTGAGATTCAATAAGGGGTATGTCACTTTGAAAACAAGGAGGAGAGGGTTGTGATACCTTTGAAAAATGGAAATTCTATGCCATATGTTGAGCCTCTAAGTGAAGAGGATTTAAATAGAGTTTATGTACGTGTTATTCAGGACCCAAAGGTCAATGAGCCATCAAAAGAAGGCATCCTATAGTGGGAGGAATCTTATCCTATTACTGATTTTATGAGTATTGCTTGCAAAAATTGGGATCATGGTACACATGAATTAGTTTGGTGCAGGGTGAAAAGCATGGTTACACGTAAGAATGTATTTCATTCAATTCGATGGATCGGAAACACAAAGTGACTTGGTATACGGGAAAAAAAGATCTTCCTACCTTTCTGAAGGCCATTGAAACATAGTGGGTAGACCAAGTTACAAGGAGACATATGTTAGTATATACACTATGCAGACAATAGGGCACTGGTGGGTAGTCCAAAGAGATAGCCTTATACACTGGGAAGAAATTGGGATAGCCTTGTCTACTAGGTTTATAAAGAACAATGCACCTACGCAAATTTGCACTTATAATGGTGATCAACCTATTTAGCATCACCTTCAACAGTGTGAGAGACTCTAGACAAAGAGGGACATGAAGCATTACCACCTTCACTTTGGGTGCATAGATTGTATTCCATGCTCCAAGGATGCACATGTGCTTGGTATATATATGCAGAACTACATAGAGAAACTAGGAACTGGAAAGATTTGACTGTAGGTATGATCCAGACGTTTGACTACTTCTCGACTAAACCTCCTATAGCAGAGGCATTAAAATTTGTCAAGCACTTAACTATGGGAGATAGTGCAAAAGAAGAAGAGCATATTTAGGAATTATTTAGTGAGACAGAGTTCGAGCATGTTTTGAAAAGGAAGAAGAAATGGACTCCATACTACTTGAGCACACTTGCCTTGAGAAAGAGAAAGGAAAGATGGTCTACATCGTGGATGATGAGGAAGTTGAGAACCTAGATATTAAACATTCACATGGGGTGCGTGAGGTCTTGGATAGTGTAGAAAAGGATGTGCATGCCTACCATGAACCCATGAAGACAATGAAGGTGAATATAGGTTCGAGGTTAAGCCTAAGGAGGCCATAATTGGAGATTACTGGTCAGACTCGGAGGTAGCAACGACCATTGAGTTACTTAGGGATTATCAAGAATTATTCCTTGAGGATATCATGAAATTAAAGGCATGCATAAATCACTTGGGAAATGAATATCAAACTTAATGATAGTAAACAACCAGATTAGAAAGAGACCTTATAGAATGAATCCTAATTTACGCAAAAGGTGAAAGAAGAATTTGATAAAATGTTGAAATATGGGATTATCAAGCCCTTGATGAGTTTGAATGGGTTAGCCCAATGAAGATCAATATCAAGAAGGATGGACATATTAGGATATGTGTGGACTACAGGGAGCTGAATGCTACATGCGTCATAGATCCATTCCCTACGCCATTCATTGAGGAAATACTAGAAGGAGTTATAGGGCACGAAATATATTCTTTCACAGACGGATTTTCTAGGTATCATCAAGTTAGGATCGCTTGGGAGGATCAAGAAAAGACAACATTTACTACTGAATGGGGTATTTTTTCCTATACTGTGATGCCCTTTGGATTGAAAAATGTAACTACTATGTTCTTGTGCATAGTTGTTCAAGCATTCAAAGATTTTATTCACAAATTCTTACAGGTCTACCTAGATGATTGGATAGTATATGGGCTTATGAAAGATCATTGTGACAATCTATGCTTAATGTTTGAATGATGTAGACAATTGAGTATCTCTTTGAACATCAAGAAGTGCATATTTTCTATGCCATTTGGGATACTATTAGGACATATAATCTGCAAGGAAGGTTTGCTAGTTGATCCAGCCAAGGTTGCAGTCATTTTAGGCTTGGAAGTGCCTACTAGTCAAAGTGAGGTGTGCATATTTTTAGGTCATATAGGATATTATAGAAAATTCATCAAAGGGTATGCCAGAATTGCTGCACCCTTGGAAGAGTTACTGAAGGGGAAAGGTACATTTTATTGGGGAGAACTGCATCATAGTGCACATTTGAGATATTAAAAGAGAAACTTACTACCGTGTTGATTATGTGCTTTCCCTCATGGGATAAACCATTTCATGTACATGAGGAAGATTTTGGTATGGCCATTAGAACTATGTTAGCTCAACTTTGGTGAAGGTATTATAGATCATCCAATCTATTTTTCCAGAGGGAAGTTGACTCCTACTGAAATGAATTATAAAACTACAGAGCACGAAGCTTTGTCAATGATCTACACATTTTACAAGTTTTGACAGTACTTGTTAGCAACACCATTTATGTTTTATACAGATCATATGGCATTGAAGTACTTGGTAAACAAGCCCATCTTACAAGGGTGCATATGTAGATGGGTTCTCCTATTTTAAGAGTTTGACTTCATAGTTATGGTGAAGCCAGGGAAAAGAAATTCTAGACTAGACCATTTATCTAGAATCAATTCAGAGAGGATGCACAGAAAATTGAAGAAACAATGTCGGATGCATAGTTATATAAGTTACAACATGCACCCATAGAATTAAAAGACATTTTTGTCTTTCTATGAATAGGTATGGCACCAGAAGGAATGAAATCATTATAAAATAAACAGCTTGCTATACGCGCGACACTGTTTATGTTAATGAGTGGTGACCTTTACAAGCTAGGTAGAGATGAAGTATTACACCGTTATGTATTAGAACATGAGTGTAAGGATATTATGGAAGAATTTCATGGTGGTATTGTAGGAGGCCATTATGTAGGTGATGTGACTACCTAGAATATCCTATTTGTTAGATTATGGTGGGAGAAATTGTATAAGGATTGTAAATAATATTGTAAGGTGTTTGATCATTATCGGTGACTAGGAAAACTAAGGAAAAGAGATTAGATGCCTTTGAGCTAAATTATTAGTGCATAACCATTTGAGAAATATACCATTGATTTTGTAGGACATATTTCACCAGCCACGTGCAAGACTGGATTGCACTATATCATTCCTTTAACATAATATCTCACACGGTGAGCGAAAAGCAAAGACGTACGAAAGATTGTACGATAGCTACAACAGATAGGTTTCTATGAGAGAATGTTTTTACATGATATGGGTGTCCTTTAAGCTTGACAAGTGATAGAAGTACACACTTTCTCGGATGAGACAATTAGGATCCTATTAGATGAGCTTATGGTTACACACCATAAAACTACACCTTACCATCCTCGTAAACGGAACTACCGAGGCTTTCAAAAAAAAATTTGGGCTAGAATTTGACAAAAATATGTGATGTTGGAAGAAAGGATTGGGATGAAAAAGTGTCACCGTGCTTTGGGAATATAGAACAACTTGTAAGAGATTGAACAAGGTCACACCATTTCAGTTGGTGTTTGACACGGAAGTTGTTCTTCCTATAGAATTTATGTTACCTTCTTTGCGCATTGTGTGCATTGGAGGTCTAGCTGATGCACATGCTTTAGAAGAACGTATCAAAAATATGATTCAACTTGGATGAGTCTTTGAGCCATAGCACGATGGATTCATAAGTAAGAAAAGGCCAGGTAGAAGGCATGTCATGATATAAACATAAGGGATAAGAATTTTGAGATTGGACAAATGGTACTTCTTTATGAATCAAAGTTCTTGCGCCATCCAGGAAAGCTCAAAGTACATTGGTTGGGGCCGTATGTTATCACTTCTACACTTACATCTGGTGCTTGCCAATTAGAAGCACTTGATGGAACACGGCTACATGGTTACTTTAACAGGAGTAGGCTAAATCCCTACTATAAATAAGTCTTCTTGGTGTTTGTAATAAGACAATATTGCCATTTAGTTTAGGTTTTCAATCTTGTATTTCCTTCATTGTCGCTATGCTTTGTCAATTTAGTTGTTTTTTTGTGTAATAAGCACGCTTGTGTGCCTGAAGCTAATTACAGTATGAAAAATGTTTATGCATAGAGGACTGCACATACTTTTCATGTGGGGTGGTTGTAGTAATCCAAGAAAAAGATAGAAAAATACTGGGGGAATTGAAATATGAAAGGAATAAGCTACTATGGATGTGCTTTAAGTCAAAGGAAGATTGTTTCTTAAAAGTGACCAAAGATGGAGATGAATGAAAGAAAAGTATAACGCGAAGTAAGAAGAGGCCATGATAGCTACCAGAGAAGGTACAAAGATGAGGTAATTGGGTGCAGGAGTGCACGCCGAAGAGAATTATGTGACCAGAGGGTAGGAAGGCACACTAGAAGGTTATATCTAGATGTGAAGATGCATCGTGTGGAATGCAGGGATTTGGTCAATGAATAAAGGGATATTTAGTAGGTGAGGAGCAATAAATGCATCAAAATTTGAAAAATTTATATAAGGATAGGATGTGGATTTATTTTTACCATTGGGACTAAGAGTATTTGAGAGAAGAGATAACTGTGAAGAGTTGAGTGATCGAGTTAAGGTGTGAAGGGTGTGAAACCAAGAGTGACAACCAGATCTCGTGTGATGAGAAGCTTGTGTCCCCAGGTGATGAAGGGTTTGAGCAAAGCAGGAGACAAAAAGAGTCGTGTTATGAATTTTCCACCTAGGGCATAATTGAATCAAGCTAGGGTTTGATTTACGAGTTACAAGGTTGAAGAGGAGACAATTGCAAAGTAGAAATGGCACCAAAGAAGGAATCTACAAAGAACGGTAAAAGGAAAGAAGAAGGCAAGTAATTAAGGAAGAAAAGATGGCACCCGAAAGCCATTTTTAGAAATGCAATACCCAAAAGGACTCATCATCACCAAGAGTGGGATTGACCCATTAGAAAGAGAAAAGTGAGCGAATATTATCATAGGACTTTAGAGAACAAAAAGGAGCTCAATTCCTTTCTCATGGCTAGAACAAAAAAGCACACGATAGATGACATGCCAGTATATGATGATTCCCGTGAAAATATCCTAAAGAGAAGTGTGATCTATCGGTTGTGTGATGTTCCATATTTCAGCAAGTATGAGCCCTTCTATCAGTGGCTCATGAGTAGGGTACACAAAGACTTTTTCTACTTTGTAGAACGTAGAGTTAGTATTTCATCTATGCGTGTCTAATTAGTGACAGGTCTGAAGGAATTAGGGGAAGACATAAAAGGTGACCTTGCAGATAAAGCCACGATCATAAAGAACAAACAGGAGTTGGGATACTTGAAGGGTCTGCATGTGAAATGGACATAGATAAATTGAAGAACTGTCCAATTGTACAAGCTGCAACACACCTAGTTACCAAGTTAAATGATCAGGAGCGGTGGTCACAAGTAAACACTATGTGGTTACATGTGGCACGTAGGATGTCGGAAGGGAAAATCTATAACATTGCAAGGGCTATATTATAGAGAAAATAGTCGAATAAGTGCACACAGGAGGGAAGATCATCTTTGGGGTTGTCCCACTATCACTAGTATTCACGGAGATTGGAGTACCGATGGACCAAAGGAGAAAATATGGGAATACCCCATGAAGAACAAGTCCCTAGCTAAAAGATTCAACAAATAACTATATAAAGGGACCATGATAGGCATTTAAGTAAAACAAAGGGTGGAGAAGTGGTATGACAAGATCCATGCAGCATTTGGGGAAGAGTGGCGCATCCCAAGGACCTAATAGTAGTGGTAGGGAAATAAGTTCAGTTTGTTGTATATCAACATTTTTGCATCCTACGCTTTGCAATGAAAGATGGAATCTGGAGCCCTTGTTGCAAGTTACCTTACGCATTCACTGTAAGGTATTTTCAAGAATCTATTCATAGATTTACAGACACGTGGTAACCGGGTATTCAATACGTATAAGGTAGGATGCGACTACCATACATTAAGGAAGATGTATATCCTAGCATAAGCACTTATACAAAAAGAATCATTTCAGAGGTTATGAATATCAAACCAATAAGTTTGGTTATAGCAGATGTGGGGGCAACATTGGTGTATCTCCAGCTAAATCCAAAAATGGAGAATAATAAATATGTGGAAGGTGAGTTCGCACTTCCAACACCACCAAAGGGAAATCATACAATGGAGAACATCCTAGTGCCTAAGCCCATAGAGCCAATTGAAGTGCAGGATGAGGAGGAGGAAAACGAAGATAGTGGTGGTTTACAACATAGGGGTAGGAGACATCCTACTAGTCAAAGTGAAGCTAAGCACACTATTACACCACCTTATCCATAAGATGGGGATGAAGAGGACCTAAATGTGACATAAGGGGAGCACAGATTTAAAAGAGTATTTAGGAGAACAAGGACCCAAGGTGCTACTCCAACCACTATTTGTAAATCACCCCCGACTCTCCCCATAAAATAAAGCGACCATGCAGAGGAGGAGGAAGTTGAATTTGAATGAGGAGGCGGAAGAGTCGAGAGGATATCACACCTACATCTCCTACAATTCTAGAGCACACAAAATAATAGGGTGAGGAATCAAAGGAGAAGGAACAATAAGAGAAAAGACCTAAGGAAACCATTATAGAAGGTGTTTAGGATATGGAGACATAATTCCCAAAATTGGAGGCTAGAGCTCCTAAGCATCAATGGTCTATAAGGACTAGTGGGGAGTACATTCCAACAAAACATGGGGTTTGCAGAGGATGTAGGAAAATTTTCTCACCCGCTTCTAAAGCACGATCATACAAAAAGATTTTTTTGGTGGGAGTTGATGGATGAGGATATGGTAACTATGCGCACACGAAAAACAACTATCATGGTTGATGCATACCCACATGGATGAGCCTAAATTTGATGTGTGTGAAGATTCATGCATTTCAAGGTGACTAAGAAGGCACCTTAGGCTAGACACATGATAGTAAATCCTACTATCATGTTAGATAAGCAGTCAACAATGCACTAGTGAAAGTTTTTGTTGAGGTGGCTAGAAGAAACATGGACAAATCTACCACAATCAAAGTGTTATGTGAAGAGTTGAAGGTGAAGGATGTAGAGATAGCACGCATAACACAGGAAAGGGACTTTGCACAGAAGAAGAACAAAGTGTTCATAAGCATTGTAGAGGAGATTGGGGACAATGTAATCAAAGCAAGGCCACACTTGGAACCCAAGGTACCAAAGACGTTTCCTTCAACGATACACTATTTGGGAAAGTTGGTGGACTTGGTGCTTGAAGATGAAAATATGTGTATGTAAGCACCAGAAAGATCAGAACAATATTTTGAATGGGAGAAAGCATCTGTGATGAGAAAAATCACATCTTATGAAGGGATGTTACAGAATTACAAGAAGTGTTGAAGAAAGTGGACTAGGCTTTAAATATATGCATAGCTCTAGAGGCGCTCATCAACATTAAGACCTTAGAGGAGAATAATGAGGTATAGAAAGTAATGAAAGATGAGACATTGGGCCACGCAGAAAGGTTGTCAATGGTTAAACAGAAGCACGAGGCCTTGGTAGCAACACAAGAGCCACACAAGACTCGGTTGGAAGAGCTTGGAAAGATGATTGTGTAGAAGATGGACCTTTTGGAAGGAAGAATGACATCCATGTCTAGTGTTGTGTTGGTTCTGCAAAATGAGAAAGGAGAAATTGCAAGGGATGAGTTGGAATCCATTTTTTTGGACATCCTCGAGAAAGCAGAACAGACACTCTCTGAATGGTAGGTTTTAGAGGCCACAATAAAAGAGGAGTATCCAAAGCTGATACAATAGACTGATACAGAGGATCTTTCCTAAATAACCTCATAAAAATTCTTTATTTATCCACATTCTTATTCTTTCATTGTTATTCTTTCCTTCAGATTTTTGGAGATACCTGCTTTCGAGATGACAATGAGATTAGTTGGTAGTGGAGTTAACTTAAGTGGTACAATTTTTATGCAAACCAAAATTAAACTTATCTTTTGCATTATTAATTGGCTAATGATAATTAAGTCAAGTTCCCAATAATTGCATGGTAAGATAAGTCAAAAGTAATCAAGTACCCATCGTATAGGGTTGAGGGTCTTATCACATATACTAAAAATTTTCCCTCAAGTGTTTGAATGCCCTTTACCATTATAGCTCATGCCAAGGGTATGGTCAATGTACCTTTTTATTTATTAAACCACAACGTTGTAATTTCCAACCCTTATAAGAAAATGCAAATGACAGCTTTATATAAATTAAATACACTATGACCATAGTAACTTATCCACTAGGTATTTCATTTACAATAACACCCACTTGGCATAGTATTTCCTTTATTATGAAGTCCTTATCATAAGTGATCAAGGTAATGATTATTCTAAGGAGAGATGACCAAGTTAAATATTTTAAGATCAAACCACGTCATAGAAACATAGCCATCTAAGATGGTTACATAAACCATTATAAACTAAAACAAGGTAACGTATATCCATGACTAAAATTACGAAAAATGAATTACAACATTAAATAATTTGTGACTACGTGACATTTGGAGTTGCTGCAATGTTACACATAGAGTTGGACACAAGTATTAATACCCTTTCAGCTACGTGTATGTGTACAAAATGGTATAGGGAATAGTGTAGTGGTACCAACTACCACGTCTCTCGTGCATATTGTTTATTGCTATAATTTATTTTATGACAACACAAAATGAAAAGTTACTGAATGTGACAACACATACATTACATTTTTTTATCATCACCATCACATTACATACATTACTTATCATCATATACAATATATATCATCATCATCATTATCATCAAAAATCAACAATGTAATACCAAAACAAAAATCATTAACACACTATACATCAAATTACGTGTTTTAGTAATCACATCAATAAACAAAAAATACACCGACATAGATTAATAATCCATATACATATATATTGAATAATAGTTACAATAATCTCATCACTGGGGAAATTCCCCTTCATCAATCCATCACTACATCAATACATCATATCTCATCATCTCTCGCTATCTATGGTTACAAGAGCCCTAAATCTAAAGCCTCACCAATAACTCTAAGCCATTGGTCACGGCCCCTATATCTCTCTACCTTCATAGGTAATAGTGTGTTCTCCTTAGAATACTCTATGAACCTATTTTGAAGCTCAATAAAACATTCAAATACATCCCGTGCTAGAGGGCCACCACCCGTTGCCTCTCTAGCTCATTTGTGTATCCTCATGAGCCTCATCCCTCTCATACAATAGTACATTACATGTCATTTTTGCTATCACCACTAGTTTGAACAAATGTGCATGCTCACAAATAATATCATATACATGCTCTAACATACTTTCACCCATAATTATATTTCCAGGCACATTCCACATAAATTTATGAATATATGTGTCCACAATCAATGACCAATATGTGTTGATCGAAGAATACTTGTCTAAAATCAAATGAGGAGTCCACGCAGGATAGAAGACTCGTAAATAAGGGCGTGGAAGGATAGGAAGGACTCAGTGTGTGGAAGGAAAGTTTGGATTTCAGGACTTAGCTGATTTTGAGCATAAGGATCTATTTTTGGAAGATGGCATGCGGACCACATCAATGATGCAGAGACATGCACGCCATGCATTGTCTATATTTGGAGAAGTGGTTCAAAGCATCTATGCATGGAGATAAGCTAAGAATAGAATTAACACTTCAATTAACTGCAAGAGGACTATAGATAGCACACTCGCATGTGTGGTCTGTAATTGTAAAATGGCATGTGGCTAACAATATTATGCGACCTTTTATGGAATATTTAAGTGGTTTAGGGATAGTCCCCACCCTATATATATGATGTTAGGTGCATATTAGATGTATGTGTATCACATAGAGTAACGTATGTATGATTTTGGATGTATGAATGTGTGTATCAGATCCATATGCGCATTGATATAGATCGACAATACTGTAAGGAGCTTCTATATTTACTAATAGATGGAAGATATTGGCTGAACCTAAGTGTCATTTTGTGTAATCGAGTAGTGCATGTTTATAGTAAAATCATTATTACTATTTAAGCTTGTCCTTTCATAGATATGAGGATAGCATGCATTATAGAATGATGGATTAGTTATGAATCTTTATGTTTTTACCTTCACCATGTTAACATCCTATTAAAATGACCCTAAAGAGGGACCTGGTACCTTTACATGCTTTGGGTGAGCGCTTAGTCAAGGCTAAGTGATGTGCCAATGCGACTAGGGTGTTATCTTGCAAATTATAGGTTGCATCAATATGCATCACCTATAATCACAAAAAAAATATTAGACACCCATAATCATCACACAATCAAGTAATAAACCATATAACAAAACTACACAAATACTCATGATCCATTATCATCGTTGATACATCATCAAAGGGCAGGGCAAACCCATCCACTCCTCCTAGTTGCACTCTTGACACCACCGCAAAGACTTGAAAAAATCATACCCACCAATGTTAGGCCCACGATTCACGATGTGACTCTGTATATCCCACATTGTCCCCATCTACTCGACTCTTTTGTTACATCTGCCTCATATAGCCCTCAAGGTACTAATGGTGCTCCTATGGGGTCTGGTATAGCTCCATCGCTCATTGGTGCCCTAATGGCTCATAGCTACACATATGTCTCTAGAGGTACATCCTGAGCCATACCACACTATCATGACACCCTCTCAACCTAAAATAACTCAACCACCCTATGAAAGTGGTCCTCACACCACATAGTATGATTCATATATCATACCTCTACATCATTCTTCAACCATCCTCCATACTCTTGGTATGGCCTCTATATAATGGATTTTGGTCCCAACCAATATGATATACCTATAGGCATCCTGTCTCCACATTCCTCCCATGCACACCTACCCATCTCCTAAAAAAAATGTCTAGTCTCTCCCACTCTCCTCGAGGTCACCGATCACCTCCATTGTAATATGAGTGTATACTCATACGTGCAATAATGTCATAGTACTAGTGCCACCCCCATGCTCCTCATGTGTAAATTTGTATAGATCCCTATATAAGTGGGCCAATACACACCATACCTAAACACACATGGTACTTTCCTCCTCAATCTAATGATGATATCATGCATCTTATATAAGATTCATAAACCACCACCATCTACTATAATTGATGATGTTATAACCATGATAATAAAATTCCTCATTCGCAGAACACCTAATTTAAGAATAACATCTAGGCTAATATGGGCCTCTATAGGAACAATATTCCCCATAAAATACCACCTAGCCTTTCTCATCCGCCTCTACATATCATCTCTTTCCATAACCTATATCCTCTCTCGCAATAATAGGTAATCACAATATGTAATATAAATCCTCTAGTGTGACTGTCATCTCCCCTGTAGGTAATCAAAATGTTCATTTATCTACACACCACCTCTCACAACATGTTATAAGCATAGTTATATTATGGGGCACATCCTCCATCCTCACTATATGTTGCAAAATAAAGACGGTCCAATATGTCCCACTCCTCATCCGACAACCCCAATCTAAGCAATGTACTCAAATGGTGGCCACCATAGAACTCCCTCGAATGGATATCCCTCTGCACACCAAAAAAAAAAAAATTATTAACACATCACCTATACTCAAATCAACCCACTCACGACATCAATATACATAAAAAATTCACATTTACAACACTCTAGGTTCAACTCATGCTCTCTAGACATGGGAACCTAGAGATAGGAATGGGATACTCAAGAGCAAGTCACTAGTGCCCATGTCTAAGTACTCCTATCCCGAAGGTCATTAGCACCTTCACCACTTTTTTCCAGGTCTAAAATGCCGAGAAATTTAAAAACATAATTTTCACAAAAATTCATCAAAATATGACTAATACCAACACATTTTTTGAAAAAAAATCACACTTACCAAGTACATCGTCATATGTGATGCCACAATCATCACCACCATCTCAAATCGACTCAGTCGTGCTGCTCTAACTTGTGGCATCCTTATACACTCAAAGCTCACTATCACACTCACACAAAAGACAAATGAAGTACCTAATCACTTTATCACATTAATATTTATAGTAACTCTTCATCATTCACTACACTATGGTCATTATTTACGCTTATCATCCCAACTAATACATATTGCATGGTTTCAGCCATATCTTGAGCATCCCTACTCTGATTTTTTTCTTGTTTGTGGAAATATTTGTCATAATTCCACCTAATTTCATATTGTATACATATCACATGCAATATATTCCTCCTAACCATTATATACACTTAGTATACACAACCTTTTACGATATCAATCCTATACCTATCATTACATCATTACGTGATTACTTTCAGCTCAGTATTCATTCTCATCACCACTCTCCCTTTCACCAAAAGGGGGCCATATAATTGGGGTCATCTTAAAATTCCCTTACATAACTATGTGATCGATCTACATCCATAATTCATCATTATCAAACAATTTATTCATACACCACATGAAATTTCATATCACCTCCTAGCAACTCCCCCTAAATACCTAGCCTCAGGGGCAACAAGCATAACATCTCTCCATGAGTAATCAACCAATAAATCAATCACACATATTCAATTCATGACAATAAAAATTTCACCAACACATTCATCATATTGACATGAACACAACACATTTATCCTCCCAGATGACCTAACTTGGGAGTTACATCACTACGCTTAGAGATGACCTAACATGGAAAATTACTTTACATTTTATGGATTCTTTTATATGACTTAACTTAGAAGTAATACATTACGGAAATACCCTTAGAGTGGGGTAAATGAGATGTAATTTACTTTCCTATACTTCTCCTATATAGGTTATCATGTTTGGTAAAAGAAAATTTGATCTAAAATCACCAAAGTTTGATTTTTTTAAATCGCCTACACTGGTTATATATTTTGAGGATGTGGTTAACATTAGAGAGACACTAGAATTCTTTCACTAAAACCTTCCTCTTGAAATAGGACACCCAAATCCTTAGTTTTTTACACATATACACACACAATAGGGTTGGGAATGGATCACCCCATTCCCCATCACATTCCCATTAGCAATAAGAAATCACTAAATCTCCAATCATTCACTATTGACATCATCTATCTTGTTGAGTTCTCTCACAATGGACTCACGTCCCTTATCATGCTGCATGGATTAAGATGTTGATCCATGATTCATCATGCTATATGTTCTCACTGGAAACATATTTTTACTACACTCTTCATGTACTTCAGTGACATGGGATTCTCTGTACTTCTCAGGCTATGCATCTCTATCTACTTTATATTACCAATATTTCTCTCACTAACATAAAGTGGGGAAAATGTAGACAAAAAAATCACACACTTACTATTATTATTATACCGCAAAGTATGTTTCTTTTATATATGGATCTTGTATAAGAAAAGTATTCACCGCTGACCCATTTCATAGCCCATTTGTTTGTCTTATTGGTATTTATTATTTTTGTCTTACACACTTTGGTCACTCATAGAAATAGTTCTGGTTAGGTCTCAGGGAACCTTATTTGTTAGTTCTCACTCATCTATCATCGTTGATATCTAGACAATAATGCACGTGGTTGGACGGTGACACTAGGTTCCCCTATCCATCCTAGGTGCCCTTGTCCTCTTTGTGTTTGATATTATTTTTAACATTTGAGGTCGGTATTTTCAGTTTTCCCTCTCATCTCCTAAGGTACTAGTTAGCATGTTGGGTCATTAGTGTTGAAATTTGAATAAGAGATCCCTATATAAACACAACATACATACCATTATATGGGAAAACTATTATTATCAAGGGCTAGCAATCTACATAGAGAAACAGACTACATTTGGGCTATTAATCTACATACACACTACATAGGAAGGGGATTTCATTATATTACATCCACCATTTTGCATTTTTATCTACTTATTGCCCCTATCTTGGTGTTGTTTTCTCAAGGGAGACCTAGGAACACTATTACACATAAAAGCATACTTTGAAATACATTGGTTATGAGATGTAGTGCATCACTTATCCGTAAGGCCACCATTATGACATATGATGATAGTTCTACCCCTTCATTTGCATATTTATTTATTTTAAGGGTTGATGATTTGTGTGGGGTTTTGCAGTGTGATTCCTCATTGCGGTTTATAGTGACATCATCATACCAAGTTCGAAACTCACGTGACCAAAGGTGAATATATTTAAATATCTAGTGACCTTATCAAAAGTAGGTCCTTAAATTTCTATAGAAAAAAGCACCCATAATCAAGACCAGGGCACCCGTAGATGCCCCTATCCCTCCATAAATGCCCCAATCTAGTTGTATTTACTACTAATGTATTTTTCTTTGTTTCGTTATGACGGTCTCTGTATTCTATTTTATCACATTGTCCAAATCCTGGGTCACTATGAGGTAAGTTAAATTCAGGTAAAGATCTTATCCCTCTTATTTCCTTTCATTTATAAAATAAAAATAAATTATTTAGCATTCATATTTCAATTTATTTCATTTATATAATTTCTATACATTTAGATTCATAATAAAATAGAAACTTTATCGAATCGGTAGGGGAGGAATTTCCATTTATCTTGGAAATATCCTCCTATAATTTCTAAGGAAGCATACAGAGCTTGAAAATACTTATACCGGAGGATAATGTGGAGTTATAAGGAGTTTGATGGGTATTATGGAGTTTTAAAGTTATTATATTTGGAGAAGGGTATTGGCACTACATGCTATATTTTGGTTTTGGGATTCCTCTTTTCCCTCTTTCCATTCCATTTCATTTTTATCTTTTGGTGTTTGAATTTTCTTTGATTTGGTGGAGTGTTGGCTTCTTCATCCCTTTGGTTTTCTTTCTTGACTATGTTGGTTACTTGTTGTTTACTTGGGCATCTTGGTTGCATGCTATCCCTTTTCCCATGGGTTTGGGGGAGGCTAACATGCATAATATTGGGAGATAGGAATGTAATGATGCCTATGGATGGAATGTTTTCAATCATTTATTTGTGGTGTTTAGAGAACTTGACAAATTTGGAGCTTGGACCTATATTTGGAGACATTCTTGTATTTCTTGGTTGGAGGAGAAGTTTTCAAAAAAGGTTTTTGGGCATGTTGTTCCCACATAGTGGGAGTATTGTAATATTGTATTTTATAAGTGTTTTTATTATACTTGTGTAGAAGAAAAATTTCATATTGTTTCTTTCTTCGAAACTTGTAAGATTTTATGAAACCAACATTTGGAGGAAACTCTAAGGGGAGTTTTGAGTGCTTTTGTTTAAGTAAATCTTGATGTATTATTCTCATTGAAATATATTTTTGAAAACTAAGTAAATATGGGCTTAGAATATATCTTTTATATTATAAACTAGATTATATCTATGGATATTATGGGGATTTTTCCTTTGTGATTATATTTAAAGTTTGTTATTTGTTTTTGTACTAGCAATGTAAGTTTAAATGAATATGTTTGTGTGATTTTCCACTTGTAAGCTAGTTTAAACTTATGAAAATCATATTTTGGGTGATTTAAATCCTTATTGGACTTACTTGGAATAAATTTGAATAAAGGATATCTATTCTTTTGCCAAATCATTTCTATTGTGCTTGTTGATGTATTGATATTTATAAAAGTTTTGTTATAATTTCCAAGAACATCTCTTTCTAAGTTGAAATATAAATGTATTTAAAATATAATATTATTTTACAAGTGAGATAATAATGAAAAATTGTTCTTATAATTATGGTCATTCCTATAATATAGGTGTTAATGAAAAAATTTGTACCTCAAATATTCTCTAGAAAATATTTATAACTTTGGGTCACATGGGATGATCTCGCAAGTGTGAGACTAACAGAGCGATATCAACCTATAGAGTAGTTATTCTTCCTTATCACATGGGTTAGAGGAAACTTTCACAACACACCTACTTATAATGCTAAAACTACTATTACAAAAAAATCCAAGAGACCAAGGAGAGAAGGATAAAGAGAATGGAAATCCTAACTAACAGAGGCAATGATAACATCCGAAGGAAGGTTGATCAATCTCCATAACGGGGAAAGAAAGGGAAAAAATACGAGGAAATTGAAGAAAAACATGCCACGGCCAAACCCATATAGAATCACCCTTACCACACATCAAATCACGAGATAAGGATATATTGTACAACATGCTAAAGAAATAAAAAAGGGGAAAGAATGCAAAAAAATGAGAATAGGGCAAGGAAAAGCCACAACACTTAATTTTATTGCTCAAATGTTGCACATTTGTTTACATTCATGGAAGAAGGTGGAGATACATAGTAGAGAACAAGTTCAAGGTTTGAAAATCATGGGGATTTGACTACCAATTTGGCATGGTGTTGTTATGATAAATAAGATCTTTTTTTACAATGCATAAGTTCTAGATTTATTGAAAAAATGAGAAGCGGAAGGAGAAGGAGAGATGGGGAGAAAGAGAGGCTCCAACATGATGGATTAAACCATTAAATACCAATCACCATTAATGCTTACGGGAAAGTGTGTGCACCTACAATGGATTCTATTGCACGCCATCAAATTTTGTAGGTCACAAAGAATGTTGCCCATATACCGCATATAATATTAGTTAGTGGAGTGGTTAGAAATGCTTCAGATGAAACAAGCATGATTTTTTATTTCTCCAAATATTTTTGATGTTTCCACTTTGATCTGTGGATTTCCTTTGTTTTGCGTATTTTTATGTTTTGTGGCCTTTGTCACGCCTGACTCTCAAAAATTCTGCACTTATCCTTTTAATGTTTTCACTATGTTGTGAATATATTTCCTTCTTCATAAGTGGCACTTTTTGCGGCTATTTTCCTTCGTTCCATAGAATAGGAGAGTCCATTGAATACTAATATTTGAGAAACCTACGTAACACTAGGATAGTGTCCCACGAATTTTCAACTTAACCACTTTCCACATTTTCCCTTGGCCATGTAGTGACCAACAACACTAATTCTTTACATCACGACTTCTTCATGGAATAACTCATCCAAAATTCATCCTTGATTCCATGGAATTGATAAAATACACAAAATTCTATGTCTTCTCGAGTCTACATAACATTGTGTTTATCCATGTTGTGAAACACTAAGCTTATTCACATTCCTTCATTGTGTGGAATTTTCATTAGTTGATTAATTTAGATTTTCACGAGCCCGAATACCCATGGTGATGTGATTTTCATTTAACCTATGAGAGACTTATTTGGCTCTATGAAGGTCAAAATTCAACATAATTCTTCCTAAGGCCTGAGCTTCATCCATCATTTTATGGGTAAGAGAAACCCATGGAAGACTAAGTTCCACCTGAAATATTCCAAAGTCTAGTTAATGCTCTCATTTTTCCACGGGTTAGAAGAACCCATAGAACACTACGTGAGTGCATTATGTAGAAGAATAAAATATACTTGTGTGTATTTCTTAATAAAAATGGCTAATTCCATTTTGATGAGTTGTTCAAAATTATAGGGGTGTAATTTTGGGACAATAATTTGATAACCTTCGAGGACATCTACCTTATATATGATAGAGACTAGTTTCCTTGAAACATCCATTGGGCATGGAGTTAAGGCCATTCTTGAGATATATCTTAACCTTTACAACATGTCTCTTGAATCCACATGAACTTAGCACCAAAATAAAATTTAATCTGTATAGTCTTGAAATAATTAACTAAAAATTCATTCTATCTATTTGATAACCTCCATGAAACTTACTTGAGACCACACTATGAAACAACAACAAAGGCCCAAAAAATATATATACAAACATGACGATCATACATGTTCTAAATGGAAACATGTAGAGCATACACATGCACTTGTTTTGAAAAAAAACTTACTCTACCCTAATCTAATCAAATACAAGGGAAAATACACAAAACCTAAAATAGGTTGGGAGAAGTAGCTTACGTTCCTTATAAAATTAGACCACATGATTAATTTAGAAATGAACATTGTTTGTAAACTATTTTAACTTCCCATCCCTTAAAGTATAATATGTGAAAATAATGATTACCTCTTCTACTTTATTTGTATTTGGTTAGAGGTGTTAGAGCTGACCTTTGATGATTTGAACCTCTTCCTCATGCTTAGAAATGAGAATGAATGGTGGAAAATCTATTTTTGGCTCCGATCTAGCTAAGTATCTGATTGGGCATGCATTCTTGGGAACCAATGGACCGATCCTTATGATTTTACAACCTTTTCTAAGCTCATCCCAATGAATGGGGTAATCATGCAGACTCTCCTCTTGATGTTGGATGATTGTAAGCTGAATTACAATATATTATACTTCCCCTCAAAACATTTCTTCCTCCTTTGGATTTTCATCCTTCTCCTCAACAAGAAGCTCCATTTGATTAATTGTAGTATCTCAAGATATTCTTGGTAGATCACTACAATTTTTCTCTTAGGGTCCAAATATGTCAAGAAATTCCAACTCATTTTGCTATGTAGATTACTTAATTAAAGTATAAGAAAAGTTTAAGGGTGAAGGAAGAATGAAATTTTCTTATAGATGGGGTTGATACATAGGAAAATTTTGAGAAATAGGTGGAGGAGAAAAGGATTTGGAAGGGAATATGGTGGAGAAATGAATGTGAGATAAAAGGGAAGAGTATGGGGAAGGGGAATCCTCAAGGGGATCTAGTGGAAAGATAGGAACATGGAAACAAGAATGAGATGGTATATGTTCAAGAGAAGGAATGAGAGGGACGTAAGATGATAGTTTATTATTTTACAATTGAAAGGGTTTCCTAACCCTATATTGGTGAGCTTCCAATAACTCAACCCATTATGCTATTTGAGTTGACATATAAACCATAAAATCTATATTCTGTTGAGGTTTGAACCAGTTTGGCATAAGGCCAACCCATGAGTAAGGGACCCTAAAAAAAATTTCCACACCTTTATTTGACATTTATCCCTGATATACACCATATTTTCCTCCATCCTTTGATATTTCTTAGAAATAAACATCTACCATAAAACCACCACCATCATCTGCATAGCCCCGTTCTCACCAAACATCGTGGTTAATAAGATAACCAAATGGGTCAGTGGGGTTGGGTAATATGCATGTTCATCATGATAGGGATCATAATGCTGATTTAAGAGAGGATTTTGAAAATATTGAGATGGAGGGAACATATATTTCTCTTGAGTGTGAGGGTTGTAGTGAGGAAATGAAGTCATGATTGCAAAAATTCATGTAAGAGTGAAATGAATAATGGAAAAGGGGGTCTGCAGATGAGATGATAGATTTTTTGGATTAGTGGAGTCACCAAATGTGTTGGGAAATTCCTCCAAAGGCTGAGTATCACCAAGAACACATCAAAATTGGTGAAATACAAACATTGAATTCTAAAACTGTTGTCCCACCTGGGCATGCGAAATCATTAGCACCAAAAGTTTCACCCTTGAATATTCTCTTGATAATATTTAAAACTTTGGTAACATGGGATGATATCATAAGTGTGGAACTTATAGAGTGAGAAAACCCTCTAAATAAGGTCAGATTCCTTATCACACATATTAGAGGAAACTCACACAAAACACCTACTTATAATGATATAAATATTCTTATACTAAAATTTCCAAGGGACCATGGAGATAAGGATGAAGAGAAGGTAAGTACTAAGCTAATAGGGGTGGTGATAACATTGGAAGGAAGGTTGATCAATCTTCACAAGGAGAAAATAAAGGGAAAAAACACGAGAGGAAAGTGCAGAAACATGTGCCTCATGAAAACCTGTATAGATTCACCCTTCCTACACATAAAAACACACAAAAAAGAATAGCTACAAGTAAGAAACACATACAACATGCCAACGAAAGAATACAAGGGAAATAATGCACAAAACCCAAGAATAGGGAACATAAAATCCACAACACTTGATTTTATTGCTCTAATGTTACATAGTTAGTTACATTCATGGAAGAAGGTGGATATACATAATAGAGAGAAAGTTAAAGGTTTGAAACTCATGGGAAGTCAGCCAACATTTTTGCATGGTGTCATTACAACAAAGAGGATCTATTTTTATAATTCATAAGATCTATATTTATAGAAAAAAATGAGAAGGGGAAGGAGAAGGAGAGATAAAGGGAGAAAGATAAGCACCAACATGATGGATTCAACCACAAAGAACCAATCGCCATGATGCTTGCGGGAAGGTGTGGGTTCCTAATACGAATTCTATCACATGCCATCATATTTTTTTAGGTCGCATAGAATGACACCCATACTCCTTTAAATTATAATTGGTGGAGTGGTTGGCATTGCTTCTAATGAAATAGGTGCAACTTTTTGGCTCACCGTGAAGTTTTGATGTTTCCATTTTGATCCGTGAATTTTTTTTTTATGTGGATTTGGATGCTTTTGGCCTTCTCCGAGCTCTAAAAACTTCCTCACTTGTCCATTCAATGTTGTCACTATTCTACAAATATATTTTCTTCTTCATGCATTATGCTTTTTATTTAGTTCTTTCCTTTGTTTCATAGATTAGGAGAGTCTAGGAAATACTAATATTTGAGAAACATGTGGAAAAATAGGATAGTGTCCTACATTTTTGAACATAATTGGTTTCCACTTTTATTTCCTTTGACATGTAGTGTGCACTTTGACACTACTTCCTTTTGTCATGAATTTTTCATAGTGGAATTCATCCTTAATTCCACATAATTGATAAACTTCACAAATACTATGCCTTATGAGTCCACATAACATTGGGTTTTTCCATGCCCTAAAGTAGTAATATTATTCACATTCCTTTGTTGTGTGGACTTATCCTTAGATAATTATTTCAATTTTTGTGGGCATGAATACCCATGGTGTTATGACTTTCCTTTAACCTATGAAAGATTGGTTCTGCAAAGGTCAAACTTCAATATAATTCTTCCTAAGGCCCAAGATTGATCAATTGTTATGCGGGTAAGATAAACCCGTGAAAGACGAAGTTCTACCAGAAATATTCCCTACTTTGATTGATTCTCTCCTTTATTCTACAGGTTAGGATACTCTATAGAACACTATGTGAGTACTATCTATAGAAGACTAACTTAGTCTTGTACGAATTTCATGATAAAAATGGCTATGTCCATTTTGATAGGTTGTTCAAAAGTACAGGAGTTGTAATTTTTAGACAAAAATATTACATTGGTATATATATATAATATGTTTATAAATATATATTATATGGTTGTGTAAGCACATGATTTTCTATTATAAATTTATTAAATATTTGATAGATCTTGGTAATTAAACTATAATAAGGAAATGGAGTATATTAATATAGTTCTCATTGGTGATCTTACTATATGTATATATGTGTGTGTGTGTGTGTGTGTGTGTAAATATATATTACAATATTTAAAATAATTTTTTTAACATTATAAATGTATTATATTATATGGTTATTACAAATTAATAATTTTTGGTAGAGTTTGGGAGGGCCGTGACGTGGCTATGATCCATGCTAAACCATGCCATTGGATAAGTGTTTGGAGGGTCCATGGTAAAGCCATGACCCCTTCCCAACCCCTATTCCTCCACATCTACAGTCATCCTTGCCTTAAACACAAGACACATAAAAGCTGATTGCCCTATATATGATATGCAACATTGTTAATACACACACACACACACACAAAGATAGAGAGAGAGAGAGAGAGAGATTAAATATATCCTATTTATATGTTTAATTATATATGTGTGTGTGGATATATGTCTCAGTATGTGTGCATGCACGTGCGCGCGCACGCCCGTGTGTGTGTGTGTGTGTGTGTGTGTGTGTGTGTGTGTGTGTGTGTGTGTGTGTGTGTGTGTGTGTGTGTGTGTGTTGTCAAGAAAATGTGGAACATGAAAATTTCATATTTTCAAGCATGACAAATGAGATCCCAGTGTTAAATTTTTTTATTATAAGCCCCCGAGCCCTCCTTGATTAATTCATCCCCTATTTTAGGATTATCCTACCCTTCCAAGTCATCTAAAGTTTTTTCCAACATTTTCTATAGGTGATTTAGGCAAACAAGTTCATTTAAGTGCTTCTGAGATGGTACTTTACAAGGAAAATTTTTCAAGAGTCTTAGGAATGGCTATTTTTAGCCTTTTAAAGGCAGTACACACCCCTTAGAGTGTATTTTCAGGCCCAAATAAACAAGGGAGAATTATTAAGGAGATAGGAACATTGTGAAAAAAATTTGGAATATTTTGGAAAGTTTCAGAGGTTTTAGGACAAGTTAAATGGAAGCAAGTCCTTAAAGGTGAAGGAGCTTGAAGTACAAAACAACACTTGAGCTTTGGGAAGTAATTTCAGGATCTCCATAAATAATTGGAGTTCAAACAAGATATAAATGGAAATGAGAGCTCTAAATGATTTTGGTTTCATATTTTTCACAATACATAAGCACTTCTTTCCACAATCTATTTTTCTCGCATGTACAACCTATGGTCTCAAGAAAAAGGATATTTCGGGGGTTTAAGGAAGAATAACTGCATGAGAGTCATCCCATTATTTGAAAAATTATATTTCCAGTCCAAATCATATAAATAAGTTCCTAAAAATACCTCCATTCTCAAGATATGTCTCTCTCAAGCTTCTCTCCAAGGTATGCTTTAGGACTTAGTCATTTTTCTAGGTGGACACATGTCACTCCCAGGTTGAGGTGTAATTTCTTACACAAATTTTCCCATCCCCTTAGGATTTTTTTTTCTATTTAACACCTATGAACTATCATATGAACCCGAAGAATCTCAAATAATCCATTTAAGCCCCTTTACACACTTCATAATCTCTCTTTGTCGTCTAATCCCGATGTGGCACTTGTCATCACCAAAATGAGGTGAATTTTATTACTCCTTGTGTCTCATCCCCTTGGGATAGTAGGGAAAAAAATTTACCCCATGAAAAAATTGGCCCTTGGTTCCTCATGTGACCTCAAAAGGTGCTCTACGACCATTTTCTAGCCCCTCTCCTCTCTCGCCTTCACAAACCAACAAGCGACACTTGTCACAACACCAAAATGAGGTAAATTTTCTTGCACATTTTATCCCATCCCCATGGGAAATATGGGACAAAAAAATTCTCTCAGGTGTATCCCTTGATCCGGTTCCCCATGTGACCCAGATCTAAGCCCTGTGGAAAAGGAAGTCAAAACATGTACATGATCTTTGGAAGATGATTTTGGGAAATATGTTAGGAGTTATAATGAAAAATATACTTAAAGTAAATCTAAGAGAATAATCTAAAATTTGGAATCATCATATGTTTCACAATCCTGTGCACTTTTCGGGTATCTCATTTTTCACAGCACACATCCCGATTCTCGATACAAAAGGAACCATTTCACAAATTTTAAAGAAGAATAAAAATATACAACCCATCCCACTGATATTATAAGGCCTTTTTGAGTCAAAATAATATAAATTTTTACCCAAAAATACCTCATGGATCTCAAGCAATATCAATTTCAATTTCACTCTTCCGGTGGGCCAAGTTCTTATGTTTTTCCTCTCTAAGTGCATGATGCACTTTTGTGTGTCCCAAATATCCCTATTGTTTGGGAAAAAAAGGATAGTAAAATCTTACCATGTATAATTTTTTCTCTATTTCTCCATTTGAACTCAAATCTTGTACATCGTGTGCATATTATCCTCTAGCTCTCCATCCATTTTTAGATCTTGAAGTGCAAATTTGTTCCTATGGGAGAAAAGTGGTTTTTATGTCCCTCTCATCTCATTAGGACATTTGGGATAATTAAATTCACCCATGCATTAATGTTTATCTATTAATCCATTTGATACCAATTTTTTTCATTACATGTGTATCGACATCTTCTAGCTATCCCTCCATTTCCAGATATTGAAGTGTAAAATTGTGCCTCATTAGTGCAAAATAACAGCACCCACCCCTGGATGTTCATCAGATTTATAGGTTGATCACTCTAGCATCATCCAGTGTGATTGCATAACATTGAATCCTTTCTCCAAGTGTGGGACTTGTAAAAATGAGAAAGGAATCTCCAGAGAAGGCTGGTTCCTATTCCTCTATTCAGATGCACACGAAAAATGCAGAGGGTTTACTCAAAACCTAATCTAATCTTGCCAAGGAGATAGGGTAAGAAGATGTGTAAAAATAAACCTAAGCTAACAGAGGTGATGCACCGAGGAATGAAGAACATCTATCTTTCCAATAAACATAGGCCATTCAAATGTGATGCAAGATCACGCACAGATAACAAAATTTGCAGTGAAAGACTAGGAGGATGCAAATGAACACAGAGAGGGTTGAGAATCATCCACAGACATGCATTACTTGCTCCAAAGATTGATACAATACACTACAAAATGCCAAGAGGTAGAGTCGCATTACAGTTTCAAATGGGAGGTTCAAACTCCACAAATTCGCCTGATAAAGAGAAGAAGGGAGGAGAAAAACAGGAATGTTTGACCTTTAGAAAGAAGCCCCTCCTTACAATATATAGGAAGAATGAGAGAGGGAAGAGAGAGGAAATCTAGATCTACCCCAACTAGTTCTAGGTTGCATTTAACTCATCTCATTAGGGCAGAAGTGGTGAATCTGGCAAAATGGTGGACTGTCTAGTAGAAACGGTGAACTGTCTATTGCATTAAAGCTGGTTGTTGAAACGCGATTCATTGTCTATTATTACGTGCCAGAGGTGTTTCTCAATTTTATCACTCCAACCTGAACCAAAATGCAATATTGACCTTGAAATCATGCGAGATAATTTTTCCAGCTTTCCATTGATATAAATAATGTGCAAATCCGAGCTCTGGATCAAAAGATATGATTGTTTGAAGATTTAGGGCAAAAAATGGCCCAAAACGGATCGGTGGGAAAACATTTGAATTTTTTCCGCGCTCGCCACTTGGATGAGCAATTCTCTCTCCTCCACCTTTCTACAAGATTTCCTTTGAAATTTCAACCTTTTTCATACTTTGGAAAAATTCTCATTTTCCCCCCGCACCCCGCCACTTGGGACACGTGGCATGCATTGGTTCGTTGACAGGGGCATGGGGAGAACCTTTACCTTTTAGTTTTTTGGCTAAAAATTTTGCTAAATTTTCTAAGTCCTCCCTGAGCTCCACACTCCCCGCTCTATAGGACACGTGTTCTGTGTCTATTGGCTTGGGCCGACCCTTCAAAGCTTGCCCTTTGAAATTTTTTGGCCAAAAATACTTAGCCAATTTCCATTGTGCTTCCCCTTGTGACACGTGTCACGCTACGATTCGTTGGTGGCTCTCCCGGTCTTTCGCGTCCCTCGCGTACTTTTGGCCTAGATGTCCCAAACTTCCTGGGACAAATTTATCTGAACCACCTGATTCAAGCTTCCTTGTCCCTGCTTGAGGCGAAGACATGTGGCAAGATTTGATTCACTCTCGGCTCCTTCGGCTTTTCGCATCCCTCGCATACCTTTGGCCTGGATGTCCCAAACGAAAGTTCCTATTTCATCTGAACCGGCCGGTTCGCGTCCTCCGTGTACTTTTGTCCCAACTATCCCGGACTTCCTGGGACAAATTTCTCCAAACCGCCCGAAATGGACTGACTTGCGCCAAACCGGCCGATCCACGTCCTTCGCGTACTTTTGTCCCGGATGTCCCAACTGTGCGAAACAAAGACTTAGGCATTTTTCTTAATTTTTTTGGCCAATTCGGCTTTTCACATCCTGCTATCCCAATTCTTTGTCGCCTTTGCTGGCGGCTTTTCACCGATTCGTGCCCAACGTCCCAATTGTCCCGCAGACCACCTGGACTAGGACTTAGCCATTTTTTACAATTTCTTTGGCCCCAAGCTTTGTTTTGCATGTTGTCAAATTTACCCTAGGGGTTGAATTTTGGATAACAATTTGGTGACTCAACGGGGTCACCTGCCTGCTAGGTAGAAGATCAGTGGCCTGAAGCAATCCATTGGGCATGGAGTCATAAGCAATAACCTGAAACCAACCTGATATCTGATCCCAAGCCTGATACCGCAACTCCTTCTCCGAGAGCATGCTGAACTATAGAAATCCAACCTAGGAGCAACAAAACCTATGCCAAAGCACTTAGGGAAATAGAAACCTAACTACAACAAGACAATGTGCATATGCACTTAGAGGAATTGAAATCTAGGTTAATATTTACAAGGGTAAACCTTTTATTTTCAGTAGCAATGTTTAAGATAGATTTCGTTAACTAGAATCAAGAGTTCTTCTCCATCCAATGTAGACAATTGGAAGGCATTACTATCCTTACATCCCGTGACCATGTATGGGCCACTCCAAATGGCATCAAATTTTGAATGCCTTCCCGACTTTGCTCTATCCACATCCCATTTCAACACTAGATCTCCAACTCGAAAGGATCTATCCTTGGCCTTCCTATCAAAGGTCTTCTTGATCAAAGCTTGATCCTTTTCCATTGCTTGGGATGCCTGATTTCTAATCTCTTGCAGCTCCATCAACTCTGCATACCTGGCCTCCATTGGTTCGAACTCAGCCAACTCCAACTGCTTCATGAACTCCAATGCAGGCAGTTCTAATGATATAGGCAATCTTGCCTCTTTTCCATAGACCAACTTCTAAGGGAATTACCTGTAGACCTCTTTGGTGTTATTCTGTCAGCCCATAATGCTGATTTTAGCTTGGTATGCCATGTTCTTTGATTTTCATCTAGAGTTCTCCTGATGATTCTTAGCAAATTTTTGTTCGTGGACTCTGCCTGTCCATTACCCTGCGGGTAATAATTTGAAGAGGTGCTCAAATAGATTCCATTCTTGACAGCCCATTCTGTAATCTTGGAACCTATGAATGCCAATGCATTATCAGAGATTATTGTAGCAGGTATACCAAATCTGGTTGTTATCCCCTCATAAAAGTCTAAGATGCTAGACTCAATTGCCTCTTTGAGTGCTACGTCTTCATCCATTTGGTGAAATAGTCCGTGGCTGTCAAAATCCATTTGTGCCCTTGGCTTTAATTGGGATTAATGACTCTAATGAAGTCCAAACCCCATTGCATGAATGGCTGGTCAACTGAGATTGGATGTAATGGAAGGGCAGCAAGTCTCTCTTTTCCTGTGAAGAATGCACAATTCTTACACCTCTTGATCCATGCATAGCAATCACTAAAGATTTTAGGCCAATAATAACCAGCCTTCATGATTTTTAGAGATTTCACTCTTGGTGCAAAATGACCACCAGCTGGTCCACCATGGAACTCTTCCAACACCCTTTGAATCTGATTTGTGCTAATGCATCTTAGTAGCACTCCATTCACATCTTTCTTGAACAAAACTCCATCAACAATGGCGTACGGGACAGCCTGCAATCTGAAGTGTCTCCTTTGGGTCTTGTTCATCCCCGGAGGGCATAGGCCTGTGCCTAGGAAGTGCATAATACCTTGGGTCTAGCAAGGAGTGGGGGCAGCATTGTATTCTTCTTGATTGCCACTTGGCTCATGGCTGTCCTGGACTGTCAAAACAACCTCTTCTTCATTGCATACTTCAACTTGTTGACTCAAGACTAGTTGTTCACATATAGTCCCTTCCCACGTACTAGTTTGGTGACCTTAATCTCGATGTCATATTCCATGACACGGGTTATCCATCCCGCATGTTTCTCATTCAGATCCTTGTTTAGAAGGAAGTCCTTAACCCCACATGTGAGACCAAAGCTGGACCTTGTTGTTTGAGACTAAATGCTTGAATTTCTTCAAGCTTCGATTCACTGCAAGTACATGCTTCTCAATAAAAAAGTACCTCACCTCATAGTCATCTAGGCTCTGGCTGAAGAAGGAAATTGGCTGCTCATCATTATCCTTGTTCTGCTGTACCAAGATGGCAGAAATAACGTCATTACCTCCAAATGCATAGAGGATGAAATCCTTGGAGAAGTATGGGTTGATGAGAGTTGGTGCTTGAGAGATGGTTTCTTTGATTGCTTCAAAACTCTCCTTGCCTTCTGCTGTCCACTTGAAAGCCATGCTCTTCTTTAAAATTTTGGTGATGGGCTTGACAAGGGCTGCAAAATCTGGGACAAACCTCTCGAACAAAGTTTATCCTTCCCAAGAAACTCTGAAGGGATTTCTTGTGGCTTGGCAATGGTAGTGCTCTTATGGCTTCAACCCTCTCTGGATCAATTGCTAATCCTTCTTTGGAGACAATATGGCTAAGGAGCTTTCCTTCATGTGCAAGAAAGATACACTTCTTAGGATTCAAAGACACTCCAAATCTCCTGCACCTCGTGAAGACTTGTCTCAAATGAGAGAGGTGGTATGCTGCATTTTTGGAAAAAATAGTGATATCATCAAGGTAGATCAGCACCACGTTGTTAATCAAACCTTTGAATGCCATGTCCATTGCCCTTTGGAAGGTAGCACCAGCATTGGACAACCCAAATGGCATTTTCCTGAATGCAAAAGTTCCCCATTTGGTTGTGAAGGCTATCTTGAACTGGTCCTCTTCCTTCACCATAATATGATTGTAGCCTGAGTAACCATCAAGTAATGAGAACCTCTCAGAGCCAGCCACAACCTGTAATATTTACTCCATGGAAGGGAGTGGGTAATGGTCCTTGAGAGAGGCTCTATTCAAGTCTCTGAAGTCAACACACAATCTGATCTCTCCACTCTTCTTTCTGACTGGAACTAAGTTGGCAACCCAACTAGAATGCTTGATTGGGAATATGATCCTTGATTCAATCAGCTTGTCCAATTCTTTCCTCATGAGAGGCTCCATGTGTGGATTGACTAGTCTTTTTTTCTGCCTGACAGGCTTATTATTTGGATCCAATTCGATGGTATGCTGAGCTAAGTTAGGATTGAAACCTTTCAAGTCTTCATAGCTCCAAGAAAACATGTCAGGGAACTCTTGACACAGCTGTATGAACTCATACCTTTCTTGTTCAGTTGTCATCCTTACAATTTGTAATGGTTTGTTCTCTTCTACCAAAATGGATATTGAGTCCTCTCTCTTGACATGAATGTTTGCTTTCTCCTTTCTAAACTAATCATTGGGGTTAAAAATGGACTCCAAAGTGATAAGTCCCTTGGGAAGCTTGTTAGTTCTTAGCTATACCACTTGGTCACCATACTGTTGTTCTAATTTTTCTTGATTCTTAGCTGAGAACTCGGCTTCTTCTTGCAAGAAATGGATGATTTGTTGGTCATTCTCAAACACTTACCAACTGACATTGTTATCTGGCACTGAAGGCCTCACAATCATGTGGATGTTTGGCTGTACCTTGTCTTGTTGAATGCTTTCCACAATGTCAAAGGCTGCCCCTACTGCTGCAATCCTGTCAGCAGCTTGATTCTCTTTCCTAGGAATCGATTTGATGTCAAAACCTCAAAATCTTCCATGAGGTCCCACACCCTGTTCTTGTAGCACTTGAGTAGATCATTCTTGGCAGCATGCTATCCCTTGACCTGATTTACAATCAATTCACTATCCCCAAAGACTTGCAAGTTCTTTATTTTCTTCTTGATTGCCCAATGCATCCCTTGCACCAAGGCTTCATATTCAGCGGTGTTATTGGAGCATGCAAACTGAAATCTAAAAGATGAATAGTACTTTACTCCTTGAGGTGAAACAAGCATGGCTCCACCTCCTGCACCTTGTCTACTCCTTGATCCATCAAAAAACAGCTGCCATACCTCATTTTCATCCTTGTGGTTTGGCTTGGTGATGCTAGGAATAGGCTGATTTTCTTCATGTATGCAATAGACCCCTAGCTCAGATTCTTCCACTTCTTGATAAGGATCAAATGCATGTATCTTGTTTGCCCATTCATCAAGAGTTAGATCCGAGATGCTTCCAACCTTGGTGTCAGCCTCATCAGTGCTTGGGTGGTCTTCTTGATCAAATGCTGAACAATTGGTGTTGATCTGACTTAGAGTGTAAGGCTCAATGTGGAAGTTTGCAATAGGTTCATACCTGATTGTAGCCTTAGTTCCATACCTCGTTCTGAACAGCATGTGTGAGCAATCAGCAGAAATATATCCCCAATATTGGCTGTGAAGTCCCTTAACAAGCAAAGGGAAAAGAGTGGTGGAAGGTCTATGACTGATACATCTTGTAAAAGACCAACTTTTAGACATGCATGCAAGGTAAGACTCAAGTTTTTAATCACTCCAACTGTTGCTACTACTGTCCCATCTAGTTGCACTACCCCTTTGGATATTGTTTCATACTGTAGCCATAGCTAATTAGCTATTTGTTTAGGCATTACTGAGCTACTTGCCCCGGATTCTATCATGCAATTGTGCACTAGCTAATTTCCAATGATCAATGAAACATAGAAAGGAGGGGGTTTCAACATTTTACCTTACTGTCCTCTATGATTTCCCTCAGGGTGGGCAGCATTTGTAAGTACCTTCTCTTGCCTTTGGACTGTTGATTTGAAGTTGACTAGTCCTTCACGGTAGCTTGTAGCAGATCTCTTTGTCCCGGGATAGATAGGGATTCCCACATTGATATATTAACATTTGTCTTCTTCATCTGATCAATGATGTTGAACGGGGATGAAGTATCCTTTTGCTGTCCCTTTGCTTGTACATTCACTCGTTGCACGTGGGCAGCAATAACTGGTATTTGAGTTGGTCTAGGAGTTGTTCTTGGCTGCCCTTGTGCATTTGAAATTGGATTTTGCTTGCCAATCATTTATGGAGCCATGGAAGGTTGTGGATTGGTTGGGGCTAATGGCTGTTCTTCACCCAAATTCCTCCTTTTTGACCTTGTGTTGGCTGCAACACCTTGAGAAATTTCCTGGTTCATGCCACAAAAATCCTCTGCTTGCCAATTTACCAATGTGGTGTCCTCTGGGGCTGACTACTATTGGAATGTTTCTTGTTGTTGGTTGTTTCCTTGACTGTCCTCACCCTCCACACAAGTAGTTGTCACCATTGATGCTTGATTCAAATCACCATTGAAGCACATGGATTGGTTATGAGGCTCATTGCATGGAAAACACCAATCATACTCCTGGGCAATGTTGTTTTGTGTTGGCACCAATGCCTTAGAGGCAGATATGGCATTTAGATTATAGGGCTGAAATGGTCTATTGGCAGGAGGCCTCATTTGATTCATATTTGCAGCTGGATTAGGTGGCCTTTGTGGTTGGTATGGCTGCCTTTTAGGCTGACCTTGGGGTTGATAAGAAGGTCTAAAACCTTGGGCCTACTGCCTTTTGAGAGTAACCAACTCATTGCCTAGGTTTTGCAATTACTTCATGACTTCTTGAAGCTCATTTGGGGCACTTGGAGATGAAGTGGAAGCTTCATTTGAAATATGATTTCTAGGAGCGGGAGAAGGAGCCAAATTAGGTGCTTGATTGGTGTTTGGACTCTCTAAACTTGGAAACAGTGGCATGGGAGGTCTAGGGGGAAGTTTTCCAGCTTGGATCAAACAATTTTCAGCCCTAATGGAAATGCCATAAGCCATAGGGATAGTTATGCCTCCCATGGACTGGATCAACATAGAAATATCAGAATTTAGAGCTTTGAGATAGTAGAGAAAAGCACCTTTTGCTATTGGCCTGACTACCACTGGAATTCTCTCCCAAGTATTTTGAAATCTGAAGTTGAAATCGGTCAGCTACTCATTGGGAGCTCTCTTGATGGTTGTCAGCTGCTCCAAAAGAGACAAGTTGTCTCCCTTCTCTCCAAATTGCTCATGAAGTGCTATACATAGCTGATTCCAATTTGTGATAGAACCAGCTCCAAGGCTCCTAAACCATTGCAATGCTTTACCCTTGAATGAAGATGCCAGTAACTTGACAGCCACTTGCATCTCATTGATTTCATGGATTACACAAAGGTTGGCAATGTCTTTAACATGATCACCTGGGGTAGTATGATTTTCTCCAGTGAAGTACGGAATGTTCTTCAAGGCTGCAATAGGAATTGGATGTTGTGCATTGAGGGCAAGTGGGCTGCTTTGCTGTGAAGTTGACATAGGGGTTGTTTTGTGCCATTCTAATTGGTCTTAAAACCCTTATTGACTGAATGAAAGGCCTATCAGGTGGAGGAGTTGAGAGAGTTCTGTTTGGTGGAGATGGAGACCTTTGAATCCTTCTTCCTCTTTTCCTTCTTCTTGGAGATAATTGCAGGTATTCAAACAACACTTCTTCTCTAACTCTTGACCTTGTGGTGACTCTTCTCATGAGTTTTCAGGCCTGCACTGCTGAAACCAGTTGATTCTTCCCCTTGGAGTCACTAGATATGCAAATAATAGCTCTTTTCAAGCAAGAAAATTGCAGCAGATGCACATCAACTTTGCTGCAATAAAAATGAGACCTCTGGTCCCACCAGGCGTGCCAAAACTGTTAGTGTAAAATCACAGCACCCCTAGATGTTGATCAGATTTATAGGTTGATCACTCTAGCATCCAGTGTGATTGCATAACATTGAATCCTTTCTCCAAGTGTGGGACTTGTAAAAATGAGAAAGGAATCTCTATAGAAGGTTTGTTCTATTCCTCTATTCGGATGCACACGAAAAATGCAGAGGGTTACTCAAAACCTAATCTAATCTTGCCAAGGAGATAGGGTAAGAAGATGCTTAAAAATAAACCTAAGCTAACGAGAGGTGATGCACCGAGGAATGAAGAACATCTATCTTTCCAATAAACACAGACCATTCAAATGTGATGCAAGATCATGCACGAGAAACAAAATTTGCGGTGAAAGACCGGGAGGATGCAAATGAACACGAGAGATGGTTGAGAATCATCCACGAAATACATTACTTGCTCCAAAGATTGATACAATACACTAAAAAATGCCAAGAGGTAGAGTCACATTGCAGTTTCAAATGGGAGGTTTGAACTCCACAAACTAGTTTGATAAAGAGAAGAAGGGAGGAGAAAAATAGGAATGTTCGACCTTTAGAAAGAAGCCCCTCCTTACAATATATAGGAAGAATGAGAGAGGGAAGAGAGAGGAAATCTAGATCTACCCCAACAACTTCTAGGTTGCATTTAACTCATCTCATTAGAGCAGAAGTGGCGAATCCTAGAAAAATGGTGGGTGCCTCTAGCGAGCTAACGGTGAACTGTCTGTTGCATTAAAGCTGGTTGTTGAAATGTCGGTTAAATACATGCTATTACTACGTGCCAGAGGTGTTTCTCAATTTTCTCACTCTAAACTAAATCAAAATGTAATATTGACCCCGAAATCGTATAGAGAATTTTTCCAGCTTTCCATTGATATAAAGAACGTGCAAATCTGAGCTCTGGATCAAAATATATGATCGTTTGAAGATTTAGGGAAAAAAATGGCCCAAAACGGATCGGCGGGAAAACATTTGAATATTTTCCATGCTCTGCCACTTGGATGACATGTGTTGGGTGCTGATTGGATGAGCAATTCTCTCTCCTCCACCTTTCCGTGGGCTTTCCTTTGAAATTCCTTTTTCATACTTTGGAAAAATTCTCATTTTCCCCCCGTGCCCCGCCACTTGGGACACGTGGCATGCATTGGTTCGTTGACAGGGGCACGGGAGAACCTTTACCTTTTAGTTTTTTGGCCAAAACTTTTGCTAAATTTTCTAAGTCCTCCCTGAGCTCCGCACTCCCTACTCCATAGGACACGTGTCCTGTGTCTATTAGCTCGGGCCGACCCTTCAAACCTTGCCCTTTGAAATTTTTGGCCAAAAACACTTAGCCAATTTCCATTGTGCTTCCCCTTGTGACACGTGTCACGCTGCGATTTGTTGGTGGCTCTCCCGGTCTTTCCTGTCCCTCATGTACTATTGGCCCAAATGTCCTAAACTTCCTGGGAAAAATTTCTCCGAACCGCCCGATTCGAGCTTCCTTGTCCACCTGCTTGGTGAAGACACATGGCAAGATTTGATTTGCTCTCGGCTCCTTCAGCTTTTCGTCCCTCGTGTACCTTTGGCCCGGATGTCCCAAATGAAAGTTCCTTGTTTCGTTTGAACCGGCTGGTTCACGTCCTCCGCGTACTTTTGTCCCAACTGTCCCGGACTGCCTGGGACAAATTTCTCCGAACCACCCGAAATGGACTGACTTGCGCCAAACCGGCCGATCCGCGTCCTTCATGTACTTTTGTCCCGGATGTCCCAACTATGTGAAACAAAGACTTAGGCATTTTTCTTCATTTTTCAGCCAGATTCGGCTTTTCATCCCACCATCCCAATTGCTTATGCAGACTACCCGGAGGCTTTTCAGCCGATTCATGCCCCGACGTCCCAACTGTCCCACAGACCACCTGGACTAGGACTTAGCCAATTTTTGCAATTTCTTCGGCCCTAAGCTTTGTTTTGCATGTTGTCAAATTTATCCTGGGGGGTGAATTTCGGATAACAAATGCCTCCGGGAGTAAAGCGGGTTTTATATCCCTCTCATCCCCTAGGACATTTGAGACATTAAAAATGTGTCCATTCATAAATTTTTCTCTATTTCTCCTTTCCTCGCCAATTTTTTTGCATTGTGTGAGTCTTGTCTTGCTCTATCCTTCCCCATAATTCTTGGATCAAATGTTTTCTTGGGAAGACCTTAGTGCGCTTATTAAAAATAATGTGTTCATGGTTAGGCATACTAAAAATATAATGTGGATAAAATAGCAATGCATCATGAGTAGAGAATAATGTTTGAAAGGTTCAAAAGGACAATTTTGAGCAAAACAAGTGATATGTCCTAAAATAATAGGTTTCGGTCCTACTTGCTAAAAATAGAAAATCTCCATTTCGGGTGTAGAAAGTTGCGAGATGGATCCATTTTCACCCATATTTCCACTTTTTGATATCTCCACAGGGTTTTTAGATTATATCATAACTTATATATGAAATTCAAACCTCCATGTGGGTCATGGAGGAAAAAAATGTTTCTAAACACTCATTCATCTAGCCTCGAGGTGTCTCATGCATCATGGATAAGGAGGATATTGAGGTCCCGGGTAAAAAAATTATTTGTCACAAGGAACTTCTTCATAGGATAAGTTAAATCCCTATTCTTCCTTCTCTCCTTCTCCCCCCTTTCTTTTCTCCATCTTCTAATTCTTCATTGTGTGTAATCATTATTGTCTTATTCATTAAAGTGAATTTATAAAGTTGAATTGTAAAATTCCCTTTGATTTATAAAAAGGGAACTTAACTTCCTAGGTCCTAGGAAGATGAAAAGTCACAAGTTGTAATGAGGACATGAAGATTCATGAAGGGGGGTAGATTAAAGGTCATTTAATATTGCTATAAATTGAAATGGCTTCTCCATTTCAAGGATCCTATATTTTTTTCTTGGTAGAAATAGTGGGTTGTGATATGTTGTTGTTGAACTTTGTATCACCAATGCACATGACATAAAATCCACATTTCTTCTATATTCCTTTTCGTTTATTTCTCTAATTCTCTCTCTTATGCATGTTGTAAGCATAGTGATCCCAATATATCTTTGTATCTTCGATAGATTGAATCTAAGAACTTTGTGTTTGAGGTTTTTTCCATCTCACTAAATAGATTCATTGTTTCTTTATTCTATAGTGAATGTTGAATTACTATAGTTATTGGGTGTGAAATACGTAATTAGTCTACTCACAATAGTAACATTCCTTTCCTAATTTATGTCCTTCCCCTTCATCACAAGTTATTTCGTCCCTTCTACCCCGTATAAGAAATTTTTCATGGGTTTAGTGGAGTTTCCTATGTGATCCCCAAAAATTTATCCAACCCACTACATTTAGTTTATTATTAGATTAATTACATTCAAGAATGGGAGCTGCACCATTTAATGTAGAGGGTGTAACCCAGTGAATGTTGGTGGAGGCACCTAATTTTACTAAATGAAAATTTTTCTCACCAACAATTTTTGGCGACTCCATTGGGGAGTGATATGCCCTAGTGTACCCAAATAGATCATTGGACAATACTAAAAAATAAAAAAATTTAAAAAAGAAAGAGAGGGAAATAGTTGAATAATCAAAATCCTTCTTTCCAATCCTCTTGAGAAACCTCGGCTGAAATAAGATATACAAGATTGAAAAGGTTAAAAGGAATCATTGATCCTACTTTTGAGGCATTGCAAATCAAGAGCGAGTAAGAGATACCCCATATTTTTTTCTCTCAAGCCTCATCTCCATATTATTCCTCAAGTGGTACCCCTAGAAATAATATTCAAACCCCCTTGTGACACTCCTACATATCCCCTTAATTCTCCCATATTTCAACTACCATTGAACATCAAATTCCTTAGTGAAGGAGAATAAGAATCAGAAGAATAATTTGGAGAAGAATATGCGTAAGCTAAAGCTAAAGTTAAAGTAGAAGAAATAATTATGGACAAAGAAAGATAAATACCCCAACCCATTATTTCAAAGGGAAGGAATATAGGTCTAATTTCTCTTGCACCTCATTTTCATGATCCACTAAAAATTACCGCACAAGCTTCCCAAAATTCAAAGGTGAAAAACACAACTTCTTGAAGAACACATCTCTTCCTTCATCACATCATGCAAAATTATTAGAATTGAACACGAGGATGTTGCTGTGAGATTATTCATGGAATCACTTCAAGAAAAGGTAGTTGAGTGGTTTTATCTCTTTCCCTCCCACTCCATAACATGTTGGGAAGACATTCAATCCATTTTAAAAGAAATATTCAAATCTATCGATGTATGGCAAGACCTCATAGTCTAGATGGCTCAAATGAAGAAGTAATATAAAAAACTATGCGGGAATTCATATCTTGTTATAACAAGTTTCTCAAAAGGATACCTCTTGAAGCTATTCCCTTTGATGAAAATGTGAAAAGGTTATTCATTAATGCTTAATTAATATATGTTGGATTCATCCTTTGAAGATGTTTACCAAGGAATCTCACACAAGCTCATAGGATTTTCATCAAAGTAGAAGATGACCTCATCCTATCTAGAAAGATCAAGAACCATTCAAATTGCAAGACAAAAAGTCCTAAAGATAAGATAACCGATACAATATTGCAAAAGTTGGAAAATGTGTTTATAATGGTGAAAAGGGAGATTTCTCAATGAACATATCTTTCAAACCAAAGCAAAAAATAGATTGTAAGAGTACCTTAGATTCTTTCCTTAGAGGCTTCGTTGGTAAATGTGATGTGCGAGAACTATGAAGATGAAGAAGAATAAATTTTTGAATATGAGTATGAAATAGAAGGTGAATGCACTCGTGTCGTGTTTTGTGAATGGACATTTGATGATTAATCATCAAGAGATAGTTACTCATATGCAATTTTCACCCAATATCAAAAGGATAAAAAGGGATCTTCTTCCATTGCCCAAGATAAGAAATCAAATGCTCAAATGGAGAATCTAAGACAAAAACCATTAAAGGAGGGTCAAGAAAGTTTTTTCAACAACTTTAGTTGATAAGAAGCATGAGACCACTCCAACCAAGAGTCCTTTGTGTTATTAAAGTAAGTCTCCTTCACCTTCTCTTGAAAAACCTGTTTCTAAAAATCCTAAAAACATCCATGTCAACACTTCTATAATCCATGATGTTCCCACCACATCTTCATCCTTTGATTTCATTTACCATTGCAAAAGAAAATATCTGAATTTGAATACTTAAGAACTCATCCCAAGTAATTTAAGAGTATCATTCAACATATCAAAGGAATTATCCCTTCTTCTAAAGATGTTGCCACCAAAGAACTACCACATTCATCTAAATCCACACCCTCTACCTCTAGGAAGGTAGAACCTTTCTACATATCCTTGTTGGTTAACAAGTACAAGCTAAACAATTACATCATTGACTCCAATGCCTTGGACAACATCATACCCAAAAAAAATCTAAATATCTTTTTCTCTCCCTTTCCCATACCTCTAGTAAATTTATCTCCATGGAAATGCAAATAGTGCCTCTCATCAAAAAAATCAAACATGCCAAGGTCGCATTCACAATGAGAATACTTGTAGTAGACATGCAAAACTCATACGACATGTTGTTGGGATGAAGCTTCTGTCGAGATGATGGAGTAGATATGCAGCTACATTGGTTACATGCCACCATCCCACTTGGTGGCATGATAAAGAATCTACTTCCCATTATAAAAATGAATTATATTGTTTACCAGCCAAATGACCCAAAAAAATACATCCCATGAAAAATTCTAAGTTTGATAACTTCTTCACGACCTTCGAGAAGGATCTTGAGCTTCCCTTCTTCGTGGAGGATTGTCATAGCATCAAAGAGATGATGTAGTCATATTTTATACCGTTAGAACAATAGTCTAATCCCATGCATGCTGACTTACCACCCAAATAGGTGGGAACTTACCTGAGGCACGTGTGGGTGCTAATCCTCTCCTTTATGTGAGTCTTATGAGAATGCACCATCTTATAATAGATATTCAAATGGAAATGAGTAGAAAATAACCATGTAACATTTTAAGAGCCTAGAATGAGTTGTCATCTCATTACATCCAGAAAAGAGAAATAACAAACAACATATGGAAATGGTTCATAAAGAAAGGAAATACATAACTATTATACTCCTGAACACATATATGAGTTATAATAGAGAATTATATTCATATTAACAGATCCAATAATCCACATTACATCCCTTGAGGTCATAACAGATCCTCATATAACTTATGCAGAGCCAAGTCATGCATCAGGACTACATTATGTTTATCACATTACAAAGAAGAATGCAGACCCATCCCTCTAAATGTGCCATGATTCCTATATCCTCCTAATACCTAACCCTTAGAACCCTCCATATATCTTTTCGATCTTCACCTCTCCTTTTTCTCCTCCATACTCTCTTTCACACTCTATATCTTTCTTCTATCAGGAACTTGTATTTATAACCTTAGCACCCACCGACCATGCCTTTCAGAAGTTACAGATCGGTTGCCAAGTGTCGAAGTGGTCCTCCATGGGAGCATGCCTTCTCATATCCAAGCTCTCCACTCTTTGTAATGATGTCTTCTAGAACCTTCCATCGCATGCCTGGAATATTCCCTTTTTGATCCCACAGTCACTAGGTTGGAACCTTATCCACAAGGGTCATGCTTTTCTTGTGTGCTTCCTGGGATGTTGAATGCGGATAAGTCCAAAACCTATCCTACCTTACATGCGCACGATATATGTTACGAAAAAAACTACTAGAACCCTTCGATGTGTGCCTTCAACCTTGTGCACCCTTTTTAAACTAGGTCCTGTGTGCCCTTATGCCTTCTCATCCTTAGCCAATATTTACCCCACACTATGCTTGTTATCCATCCTCGAAATACTCTTCAATAAAGAATGGAAGATCCTTAAAAATGGTTGGAATGGAAGAATAAAGGAATGAAGAAATGGGGAAAATAATGAAAGAATGGGGAACCTTATTTACTTCTGGAGGACAAGAGGGAAATTCTTTCCTAATTCTTCTTCTAACTTTCCCAAAGCATCGACCTTGTTTCGAGCTTTCACGACAAAGGTCACCCACCGAGCACCGAATTCTTCAAAACTCAACTCCTCTCCCTTAGCACTCATTGTCTCCATGATATCCTCTAGTTTTTTTCCCAAATCCTTGAGTGCATCCATCCTCCAAGTGATTTGGGGTACAATTATTTTAGTCGGTTCTTGATTGATTCCTGTAAAGTCTCAATGGCCTTTGATTTCTTTTCCACTTTGGGTAGTATTTTTCCTTGCTCATCCCAATTCCCCTTGTTATTTTCTTAGGAAATCCTTGAGTTCCGCTTCATGGGTTACAACCAAGATACTTTCCACTCTAACCCTGTCCACGTAGTTATCATAGGCAACCTCAAGAACTTGCTTGATATATTTTACATCGGCGAAGATCTTGTTGTACTGAGCAACAATTTCCATAACCTTCATCTTATTCTCTTTTTATTTTCATGACAATGCCTCTTATATGAATTCTAATGAAAGTGGCTTCCTCTCAATAGTGAGTATGCATGTCAATTCCTCTAGGAAGTGCAAGGTTGATCCATCCTTTTGCGGCACGGGTGGTGTTAAGTATGGATGCTTAAATATCATGGCATCCGTGATCATCTCTATTTTCTTGTATGCCTTGCACCCTTTCCTTATAGTATTTTAACTCACACCTTAGCCGAGAGCTGATTATCCCTACTTCGTATTTTTTTTTCTTTAGGATATCTTCCTCCTTTTTCTCTAGCTATGTTTCTAGGAACTTTACCCCGTCATTTCTTCCAAAGAGTCTGGATTCAACCTCAACTGAAACTTTGTTTAGCACGTTGCATATTTTCTCATTTGATAACTTTCTAGAATTAACCAAGGGGTTTATTCCTTTTATCTTAGGCACCTTTAATAATGCTCCTTGGCTTATTTCAAATTCAGGCTCATCAATGTGGGATTCAAATGCCCATGATAGGATTTTCCTCATCCAAGGGTATGTGCCTTCCTCATCAAATGAAGCCATGGTCAAAAGTTTTTCCACTGGCACAGTTCTTTGAAAGTGTGCACACAACACCTTGTTTATATCATCAATGTAGCCATTTCCTTGACCTTTTTCTACACATGTGCTCTTTCTTCATGTGCGTGTGGCCCTTAGAAATATTATAGCCAAACTGGGATCTCCTCCAAGGCTAACATATTCTTTTGCTATGCTTTCCACCTCAACTTCCTTCAAGACCTTATTTTCACTACGTTCAACCTCTTGTTCTACCATGTACTTGATGATTTTCACCACTTATATCTATGTGGCCTCATCTATTTTTTCCTTTGTGAGGCTTAGGGTCCTTTGATCCTTTGTATTTTCTTCCCCGCTCACCCCCTTTCCTTGAGCCTCAACTTCTTCTTCATCATTCTTCTCCTCATTCTCTTTGTTATGTGCCTCGTATCCTTCTTCCTCATAATCATGTTATCTCATAGACTTGATGGTCTTCACCTCCTTCTAGTTTATCATCAACATCCTTGTCACCAATGTAGGTACCTAGACTCTTTGTCTCTTCTGAGTCTACCTCATCTGTCACCTTTTGCTTCTTTCTTACTAGGGAATCCAATACAAGATATTATTCTTTTTATTTCTCTTTGACAGGTGATGTCTTCCTCGGTGATTCCTCATGGGTGAGGGGCTCTTCATGATACAAATCCTCTTCTTATAGAGTTTTCTCCTTGATATAATACATATTTCTCCACACACAAGTACTAGGCTTAGTGCTTGTCTCTAGTGCACTCACCATTTGTGCAGTTTGAACACTTGGTGCCTTGTTCTCTTACACCTCTTCTCTATCTCTCTTCCTTGGTGATGCATTCTTCCTTCCAATAGGGTCTTCGAGAACAGAGACATCATTCTCCAAGTAAGAACCCTTTTAAAAATTTAGCCTTATGCACGATACATCCTTGCTATGGTCCTCCATGTAATTGAAAGAATTAAAGGCTTCATCATTTGTACTTTGTGGGAGACATATTTCACCACGTATACATGCTTATTTGGGTAGAATATCTTCCGACGCATCTCACAAAGGTCTACATATACCTCACTATGGCCGAACCTTAGTCTCTTGGCCTCCTTGAACCGATTGAATTTGGATTGGAAGTATTACGCAGTTGAAGGAGAATGGTATACCGTACCATGGACTCATATTCCCATCTATCAATGTAAATCTTCCAATGCATAAGTGTTGTTATACTGCAAAATTTTCATCTCCACTCAAGAGCATAGGAAACTACTCTGGGATCCTCCACTCTGCCCCAAATGCATCACACATTCATTTATACCACTTCTCCAGGAACTCCTTGTGAGCAGTTGTCATGGTTTCACAAGTGTACTTCACAAACCTTTTTATGGGTGAGGGATCCTTATCTAGATTCTCGGTCCATCTAGCACCCCAATCTCTCGAAAATATAATGGTAAGGAGGATGTGACCAAATAATATATTCTCTCCCTCCTACGCACCGCTTATGATTTCATCCACAATTAAAGTGGACAAGTTATAGATTATTCCTTCTAATATCTTCCGGAAAACATTTAGCCATGCCTTGTATACTTGTGTCCATCATTCCCGATCATTGATCCCTGGTAACCAAGCACACAACTATCTTCATAAAAAGTTTGGAATCTCAGCGATGTAAAAGTATTGTGACCCTTTCTTGTAGTCATATGTGGCTACAGGTCTCCTGATAGTCTCCTTGTCTCTCGGATCATCATCTATGCTATCTCCTTCACAAATGAGGCATGTGCACTTGGATATTTTTTTGTGGTATTATGTTCATCTTGTGCCCTGTGAAATAAAAATGATCCTCATGCAAGTATGACATCAACCATTGGTAAATGCACTCAAGCTTTCCAAAGTAAGGTAACTCATATAGTTACAATAATCTTTCCTTCTCCAATTTTACCTTCACCTCATCGCTGTAAATGGGCATTCTGCTCTAGCATCCTCTTGTTAGTTGGTCAAACCAACTCTAATGCCATTTCTTTCTCATTTGTGCTCGTGCGATGATTATAATCACTCATGGCCATATTTTGCAAGTGTGACTCCCACTCTTTTCCTAGAAATACCCCATATGGGTACTACATTTCCACATACCATTCTTCATTTGAGCTCGCAATGACAACTATTTGCTTTCCCTTGCCCTTGCCCTTTATTTTCTTTGGTGAAACGGTTGGTTTCTTTGGTGCCATATTTTTGGTTGGGCTAAACTTAAAAATCCTTCCTCTTGCTCTACTCTACTACTCTGCTCAATCCCAAAGCTCACTCCAAAGCTTCAACTCCTAGAATGAATCCTTCTTTCTCTATGCCCTAGCTACCAAACCCTAACTAGGAAAACCTTCCATAAGACGGTGCTCTTCACACAACCTTTCCTCATGCCCGTGTACTCCTTCCTTTTAGTTTGTAGATCTACTCTATTTCCACACGTAAATTTATCGATTCTTAGTCCTTCACACAAATTTCTCTCTAGATGACCTAGTTTGTAAGATCTTCTTTCACTTCATAATCATAAGATATAAAATGAATTTCCTAACTTTGTATTTATAGCTTTTCCTTCTTTCCAACATTAAATGTTATACTACCTATAAACATACTTTAATCGTAAATGTAGCTTTTTCCACTAAGTTGAATTTAAGTGTCCTTACCCATGCACCACATTCTACATTAAAAACCCTTTACAACCTTATAGTGTGTAAAAATCCAACCCGACTGAAGACTCTTAGGCATGCATCCAAATCACCAAAGGAACTTATTCTCTCCTTTACCTGATTCTTTTCCCTTCCCTACCTCATGTTGTTCCTGCACTCTTCATCCTTTTTGTACATGGTTTCTACAAAGCCTTATCTTGACACCAACCATTCTCATCCACCTCTCTTCTACGCACTTCTTAACCTTACGTGATTTTTATCCTTCAACCGAACTGTTCACCGCAACTTCTACTTCTAGCTCAAGCTTGTATTGCAGGCCTATACTTTGCATTACTCCACCCCATAGTAAAATATGTGTGTGATCCTCTATGCATACATAACCTTGGAAAGATAATGTGGTTACCGCACACAAGGTGCAAAAAAATAAAAAAATAAACAAGCAACGAGAATTGGAAACACAAGAAAAGAAAAGCATAAAGGAAAATTCTAAGCTAACTAGTAACACTACCTTAATACAAACACTAAGAAGACTTATTTATATAAGGGATTCAACCTACTCCCATTGAAATGACATGGTAACCTCATCCCATCCAACGCTTGTAATTGGAAAGCACTTGAATCAAGAATGTATGAGATGATGTAAGGTCCCAACTAATGAACTTTCAAATTCTAACGATGGCGCAAATACTTAGAATCATACAACAACACCATCCGCCCAACCTCAAACTTCTTGTTCTTGATATGAAGATTAGGTCAGCCTTTTGTCTTACTTTTTCTTTCTTACGAATCCATTTACTTTTGTCTAACTACATAAAATTATCAATTATTTCTTCCAGGTGATTTCTCATTATCTAACCCTCCCGCGTGCATTTTACATAGCAATGGTAACATGAATTCAACTAGTAAAATAGCCTCCTTTCCAAACACAAATTGAAATGTTGTGTCCTTGTTTAACCTCTTATAGGTTTTCCTATATGCCCATAGAATGGTTGATAATGTGTCATCTCAATCATGTCTTCCAACGTCATAGATTTTAGTTAACGTGTGACTTAGTATATTATTAAATGCCTCAATAGCCTCCATTTTCTTGAGGGTGATAAGGGGTAGTCTTATGATGGACCACCATAAATTATGCTAATGGAATCCTGACCATTTCATTGAGAAGTGTGTAGCTATATCACTTGTTAAACTTAAAGGAAAACCATACCTCCTAATTATGTTATCCCATAAAAAAATAGTAGTTTTCATTGCGGTGCAATCCTTTGTAGAGTGCTTTGCCTCTTGCCCACCGTGTCAAGTAATCGTGCAAGTGATGATATAATGCGAACCGCTTTTACAGATGGCGTAATTGGCCCTAAAAAATCAATTTACCATTTTTCAAATGATTCAGCCACGCTATTGGTCACAAGGGCATTTCATCCCTATTTCCAGGTTTTCCAAGGCACTGGTAATGGTCACAAACCTTATAAAACTCAACACAATTCTTGTAGATGGTTTCCCACCAAAGCCCTACTAATAAAATCTTCTGTGGTATCATTTTCTGCATAGTGTCCTCTTGTAATCCCACCATGCGCTTCCTCCATAATTTCCACGTGCTCATGCTCCAATATGCATCGTGTAGAACCTCATCACGACCTAGCTTATACAGGTCTCCACTAATAAACATGTAGGGTGTGGTGCGTATTGCTAACTACTTTCTCTCTAGAGCCTTCATTCCTTCCGATGGCACACCTTTTTTTAATAATACTGTGATATCTTCCAAGTCTGAGGGTGCATGCCACAAGCTAAAAAGTTGCACGTTCGACATGGTATTTTCAATGCTTTACGCATCCTCCCCTGAATTAATTCTTGATATGTGGTCAGGTCTTGAGTTGATTTTTCCTAGCTTCACAACTACTGTGAACTCAAAATCTTTAAATAAAAGGACCCAATAACATATGCGCCTTGCGAGAATGGGCTTGTTGATTAAGTATTTTAATGTCATATGGTCTCAGTATAGAATATAAATGGTCTAGTCAACAGATACTACCTAAACTTATGCAGCACGTAGATCATGGACAATACTTTACACTTAGTAGTTGTGTAATTCTATTATGCTGGTGTCAACTTTCTACTTGCAAAGCACAAGGGATGATCAACAATTCCCTCACTAGGTTGTGCTAGTACTGCTCCCATAGCTATCCCTGAGGCATCAACATGCACATGGAAAGGCTTATCCTAAGAAGGAAAATGTAGTATGGGCACTGTGACAAGCTTATCCTTCAAAGTGTCAAATGCCTTTTGTTGTGCCTCTCCCCAATGAAAGGCACTCTTATGTTTTAGTAATTCCTCCAAGGGTGCAGCAATCTTAGCATACCCCTTGAAGAATTTTCTATAATAACCTATATGCCCAAGGAATCTCGCACACCGTGCTTTGACTAGTAGGCTCCCCTAATCCCATAATAACTACAACTTTGGAAAGATCTACTAATAAGCCTTATTTGCATATAATGTGTCCTAAGAAGGTTCCAAATGGAGTAACAAAGACACATTTCTTAATGTTGAGGGATATTCTAAATTGACTACATCTCTCATACATCAGCCTTAAATTTTCACAATGGTCTTTCAAAATTCATACACATTCCTATCATCAAGGTAAAGTTGAAGAAACTTATGGATGAAGTCTTGAAATACTTATACCACGATGCACGAGAACACAACAGGCACATTTTTCAATCCAAAAGGAATAACCATGTAGGAAAAAAATCCCCATTTAGTGGTGAAAGTTGTCTTTCTCTAGCTTTCCTTTGCAATCCTGACTTGGTGATACTATGAGAACCCATCCATGAAAGAGTAAACTTCCCGCCCAGCTACTCCTTCCAAAATTTCTTTAGTAAATGGGGTTGGAAAAGGATCGATGACACATACTACATTCATATCCCTGTATTCAATATAGATTCTTATCCTTCCATCCTTCTTGATACTGATGACCATTGGGCTTATCCATTCTGATTCTTCCACTGCCTTAATGATACTAGATTCTATCATTTTGTTTATTTCTTCCTTGACCCGTATGCACAAATTTGGATTCATCTAATAAGGCTTCTTCCAAATCAGGCGTGCACCTTCCTTCAACTTAATCTTCATCTCCCTAAATAATGGTGAACAACTTTGAGTTCATGATACCCACGAGGAAAAATATCTTAGAACTCGCATAACGGATCAATGACCTTTGAAACTTATTTTTCCGACCAATAGTCCTCGATGATAGCTTCATTAGGTTTAGTTTCTATCCCAATGTTAACCTTGTTTTTTTTCAAGGGCTCATGATAGCGCGTGCTCGCTCATCGATCTGCTATCTATGACCTCATGCATACCTTCCAAGTAGTTAATATCCAAATTTTCCATTTCTTCTCCATCTACTACATAGATAATTTTTCCCTTTTCTTTTTCCATCCATGCGCACTCAAGCTATACTTCTTCTTATTCCTCTTCATTGAGGTGCATCTCTAAGTAAGGCTCACCTAGTAGCTCCAATAGCATATCTTCTTCCATAGCACTATCTCCCATTAAAAGGCACTTTATCACTTACAATGCCTTATCTACTGATGGATTGGTACTCCTATACTCGAACACTTGAATGAGATCAACCACCAACTCATGCCAATTACCTATTTGATGACGCATCTCTGAATGAATATACTAAGCATGTAGACAACCTTGTAAGGTGGAATACAACTTATGCACCCATAATGAAGGTGGTAACACTTTTTTGCTTCCCATCTAGGCCTTCTCACATGCTTGGATATGAAATTAGGTGGTCTCTTTACCATGGTAGTCTTGTATGGCCGTGTGCGCGTTGCTCCTGGAGAACCTTACAGAAAATGAAATTCTTACCTCGCACCACTCTAGGAGGTTATCCTGATGTGTAGTCCACCAACATGCTGCAGTTTTGAGTAGGTTGTAACTGAGCATTCCTCTTCTTTCATCCTCACTCTTCCATTGAGATTCCGTTTCCCGCAAGAAAATTTTAGGGTACGCTCCTCCAGAGTAATTTGGTGACTTGTTTCCTCCTAGTAACTTGACTAAGCATGCCTTTTTCACCCTTGTTACAAATCCTCTCAACTTTTTCCCAATCAAATCATAGGTCTCATGCACCCAATTGTCACATGCCACACTAGTGGTATCACTCAAGGACTAAGCATCTTCAAATTGGCTAACTCCCTTTGTGGGGTGAATTATCTTTGGATCTCTGATGGAACACACATAGATTCTATCAATGAATTCTTCTCCCAAAGGCTTAGTATAGGGATCTAACTTTCTATTTGTTAAAGGAATGATCATACTTTCTTCCTTTTTCTCAAATCTGATATACCCTTTGTTAAACCACAGGTCTACATTGTTCTTGTAACACCATGGGTGCCCAAGAAATGCTAGAAAGTTGATCGCCTCGGGGAGCACCAAGACTTAGAAGTCTTCAAAGAACTTGGCCCCTTAAATGGTGATAAGTGCATCCTTTAGAACTCTAATGGGCATTGCCTTAGTATTTTTCTCCATATACAACACATTCGAAGATGGTTGTAACACGGGCCTTCCCATCTAATTCCAAGCATATAAGGTAATAACATTTACCTCTACTCTTATTTTGATGAGGATATTACTTAGAAGCCATCCATTAACAACCACATTCAAAGTAATCTCCTTATCATAGTCAAGGCTATGAGGAGGAAGGTTTTCATGCAAAACCTTCCTTTCGCACCGTACCTCGGTGCATGGTACCTTCTCTCATCCATTCTCCTTGCAATGGAATAATATTATCTTGCCTTAGTATCCTACATACTTCCTTGACCTCAACAAAGTCCTTCTTTGGAACCTCGACATTATTCCTTTGCTCTAACTACCTCAATTTCTCCTTTAGACATTGGATCTCCCTTGTAAACTCAAAATCACATCCATAGTCTCTTGATACACCTATTTCTGATGAGCATGATACATATACTTTCATGTACCACTTCTTCTCTTGAAACTAGTGTCCTTTGTCTTGGCATCTCCCTCGGTGTGCATGGCCTCTACTCACATCGTCACCAAGTATAGGTTCTATCCTAAACTCACATGCCACTCTTGGAATCCATTGTGAATCATCCTTCTTGATTCTCACCATCCTAGAGCCTTTTTCTTTCTAGTGTTGCTAGTTCATATGCTCATAAAGTTCTGGACATTCTTCATACTTGTGTTTCTTTCCATACCATGAGCATTGAAACAGATCAGAAAATCATGTTTGTAATGCTCTGTAGATCCACAATTATAATAGGTTCCTCATAGGAATTCACTTTGTCCTCTCTTGTGATTAATGTGACCACAAAACCTCTTCCACATGATCCTCCATCTACATTCCCTTCAAAACAATGATCATCATCCTTTAAACTACTTGCAATACTAGTATGAAACACACCCATATTAATAGTATCATGGATATGATCAATCAATCTATAATCCTTGGTATCGTGGGTTGTACAGTACATATATTTCAATAATAAGAAACATTCTTGTGGATTGTATGTTGTAGTAGAGGTCACCTACTTGCATCATGTTCCCCATGGAAAATTTCAAAGTCTACCATCATAATGCATACCAAATTCTGAGGGAAACTATCCTTTGCATGCCCTCCACTTCGTAGTCTGTACACAAAATCCCACTACAAACCTCATGCACTGAGTTTATAGACCACTTCTCTAACTGCTTGGCCATTGCAGCAATTTGAGCCTCTAGAAAAGGACTAACACTAGTATCAACACTCCCAATAACTTCAACATGTAGGGCATCTTCCAATGTCATGCATGGGTATATGAAAGTATTGTGTGATATAACCCTTCTAAATGGTGTTATCAATCCTTTAACAAACCATTGAGTATGTTGATAAGGATGAATGTCATAGGATAGCTTTGATAAGAGAGTATTGAAACATGCATCATACTCTCACACACTCTTTGCCATTCCCTACTAGATCTCCTTCAGAGTGTTGATGCTCTTCTGCTCAAACTCTGGGATATGGAACTATGCTAGGAATGTGTTATTCAATACAGTATAGTCTACCACCATTTGATGGTGGTGATACTTTCTATACCAACTATGTGCGCACCCTTGCGAAATTATTACAAACTGAATTGCCTTCCGCTCTGGGGTAGTGATCCCTTTCATGTGTCATAGTAATTCACACTTGTGCACATGCTCTATAACATCTTCAATACCCATATAGTCTAGTAAGTGCAAAGACATCTCAAAAACACTTGGGGAGGTGGTTGGGGTCCTTTTCCTCCCGATCTAGAGCCTTGGTTCCCTTTGGTGTTTCCTCCTCCACCAAATCCACTGGATCCACTAGGTCTTATTCCTCTTGACCCACTAGATCCACCTCCTAAATTTGACAAAGGACCTGAAGTTTTCACACCTAGTGTTCCTAACGTCCCATTGAATTGTGCGCCAATGGTTTGTGATATTGTCCCACTTTCGCTTTTGTTCCCCACGTCACTCCCAAATGTGATACCCAAACCTTGCGTATTTACACCTTATCCAAAAATTCCTCCAAATACATGAATGGATTATGTAGCCATGGATGTTCCAAACAAGAAGTTATATCTCCTAAGCACATATCGATTACTCTCACTTGATACCAATGGGTTAAAAATACTTCTCCCTTGATCTACAAAACCAAGCGCCAAGGGTTAGTTGCAGATGGGTTCGGATGCATGCACCGACAACTCTCCTTTCTCCATTTGACGAACTCTCATCAGAAGATGAAGGGGCTTCTCTCCTGTGCTTTCCAAGATGGGGTAACACAGGACTACTCGAGATTCCACATCCTCTCAAGAACCTCAACTCCTTCTTGCAACATCTACCTCCATAGATCCATCACACTTGCAACCTCGCGTTGTCTAGTCATCTCCCTTTCATGGATATTTTTATACTTGAGTCATCTCTCCTCCCTTTCCTTTTCAATCGCAATGTCCACCATCTTCCTCCACCCTAGCTTCCTCTCCCAATGCTTAGAGAAGCTTAGCCGACCATGGGAAATGCTTCTAAACTCAAAGTAATGACCAATATCTTCATAGCCAAAGGAATAACATGCAAAAATGATCCTCTAAGCTCCCTCAGAAATTCAAACTCAACAACTTCTGGGAAAGAATACGTAGAAATGGCATATTCAAGAGTATAATTGGTTAGCACTCCCTTCCACTAGTGATCAACAACACACATCCCAGTCAGATCTGTATCATGTAGCCTCTGTTAGTAATCTTAGGTCCACACACATGATCTGTAGTACCAACTCAATCTGGATGCATATGCTAAAATACATTCATATAGTTTTATTGGGAAGCACCAAAAGAATTTCTCATACAGCTCATGGTATAAGTTCTCTTCTACCCATCTACACACATCAAACTTAGGTTAAGTGTTGAATCTTTGAGCAAACTCATCCTCCGTGCTCTTGAACCATGTTTCAACATTTTCCAAGGTCAAAAACTCTATCAACACATGTCACGTGGAAAAAGATGCATACCATTTCTCACGACAATTTCGAAAAGAGGTCCCAAAAATGAAACCAAGATGTAGTCATATTTTATACCCTTTGACAATTTGTCTAATCCTACATGCTTTGGCCTATTACCCAACAGCACCGAGTGCTCACCCAAGGCATGCCTAGGAAATGAGTCTCTCCTTTATGTGATTCTTGTGAGAATGCACCATCTTATAATAGATATTCAAATGGAAATGAGTAGAAAAGAACCATGTAACATTCTAAGAGCCTAGAACGAGTTGTCATCTCATTGCATCCAGAAAGAGAAATAACAAGCAACATATGGAAATGGTTCATACAGAAAGGAAATGCATAAGTATTATACTCCTAAACACATATATGAGTTATAACAGATCCTTATATTCATATTAACAGATCCATTAATCCACATTACATCCCTTGAGGTCATAATAGATCCTCATATAACTTATGTAGATCAAAGTCATGCATCAGGACTACATTATGTTTATGACATTACAAAGAAGAATGCGAGACACATCCCTTTAAATGTGTGATGATTCATATATCCTCATAATCCCTAACCCTTAGAACCCTCCATATATTTTTGTAGAGCTTTTCCTCTCCTTTCTCTCCTCCATACTCTCTTTCACACTCCATATTGTTCTTCTATCGGGTGCTTGTATTTATAACCTTAACACCCACTACCATGCCTTTCAAAAGTTACATATCGGTTTCCAAGTGTTGAAGTGGTCCTCCATGGGAGCATTCCTTCTTAGATCTGATCTCTCCACTCTTTACAATGATGTCTTTTGGAACCTTCCATCGCATGCCTAGAATATTCCCTTTTTGATCCCACAAACTACTAGTGGCACCTTATACACGAGGGTTACAATTTTCTCATGTTATGTCTAGGATGCTGAATGTGGATAAGTCCAAAACCTTTCCTACCTTGTATGTGCATGTTGTGTGTTATGCAAAACACTACTAGAGCCCTTCTTTGTGATCCTTTAACTCGCATGCCCTTTTTCAACTAGGTCCTGCATGCCCACATGCCTTTTCATCCTTAGCCAATATTAGGGGCCCAATAGTTGGTCAAAGAGCATAAGGATGAGTTGATGAAAACTAAGGTTAAAAATGTGTTCTTCTCATGGTATTATGTCATAAATTACGTTGCTCCACCGGAAGAAGATGCTAGTGATGAGTTCCTTGACATGCAACAAAACAATCTTGAAGTAATGAGCAATGTAGATAAAGAAGAGGGGATAAGGTTAAAATCTTTATTGATAGGTAACTTTAATGTTTTCTATCACGTTCCCAAGGATAAATATGAGTTCCCATATGATGAGTATGATAGTGAACTTGAAATTTTCTCTTTCTCATTGGAAGAAGAGGACAAGAAAAGCAAGGATTGCAACATACTTTCATCTCTTGAACCTAAACATACTAAAGAAGATGATGTTTTCATTACGAAATGGATTTATTGGACCTTGGTGATTAAGAATGGGAAGATGATGATGATGAAATTTCAGCTCCAATATTGTGCTCATTTCCTTTCCATGAGGATGGAAAAATTCTTAATGCGAAATGGGGAAATGAGATATTGCTTCATCCTATGGCTTGTTTTTTTAAATGTGGGAATTATAAACATTCTTCAACCTTTCAATGCTCACTCTACTCAAGAGATAAGTGCTATAAACATAAAAAAATTGAAAACTAAGCCTGAATGGAAAAGGGAAGCATATGGTAAAAGACTTTGAGCATGGGAAATATGACTTTTGGATCTGTTTAAAAATAAAGAAAATCAAGAAGTAGAGGATGGGGATTTTTTTGAAGACATCTGATGAGAATTAATCCATGTAAGCAGTTGTCATGAAGCAAATATATGATAAAGAAAAATTTCTGAGTATGAAAATGAAATGTCAAGCATAATCAAGAACCATCTTCATAACAATGGTGAAAAGTAAGCAAGTGGAACGAACATGAGAACTAAAGAGAGGTTAAAAATATTGTGTCAAAGAAAAAAAAGGTCATGGGATGAATGAATCGATATCAAAACTATACTAACAATCATGATATATTTCCCAATAATCTCGGGATATGTTCATACTTAAACAAACATGTCAATGGATTTGTGGAAGAAATGCATCTTACGATACCCATTTAAAGGTAAGCCCTTAGTTAAATTTCATAATTCAATGAAAGTGGGTTGTCCCTGACGTGTACATGGGTGATTTAGGTTATTTCATGTTTCCCTTGTGTTGTGTGTTCCCTTTCTTGTCTCGTGTGTTTGTCCTTGTCGCATGTGTGTGTTTAATAAAGCAAGTTGTGTAGTATATCTTCCTGGTGACTCTCTCGAAGCCAAATAAATAAGGAACTATTCCATGAAGTGAGTTAAGATTCTAATATTCTCATGTTATGTCCTCACTATGCTTGATCCACAACATGTCCCCAAGATAGAGCTAGTTGTTGTCATGCAAATGTGCAACATGAAAATTTCATATTTTTAAGCATAAAAACACACCCCGGTGTCAACATTTTTAAATATGATCCCTCTTGAGCCCTCTTTTAGATCAACTCAACCCCTTTCCGTGGATTATCCTACCATAAAAAGTGGTCTAGTGTGTTATGGAAACCTTGTCCATAAGTGATTTAGGAAAACATGCTCATTCAAGTGCTTCTGAGATGGTACTTTGTAAGGTAGACTTTTCAAGAGTCTTAGGAATGGCTATTTTTAGGCTTTCTAACGTAGGTTCACACCCATTAGAGTGTATTTTCAAGCCAAAATTCATCAAGGAGTAGTATTAAGGATCTAACAACATTATTCAATTGATTTTGGAAAGTTTTAGAGGTTTTGGGATAAGTTCAATGAAAGTAACTCTTTGAAGGTGAAGGAGCTTCCACTACAAAACAACACCCGAGATTTGGAAAGTAATTTTTGGAACTTCCTAAATAATTGGATGTCAAACAAGAAATAAATGTAAATGTATTTCAAACATATAAATGATGGTGGTTTCATATTTCCACAATCCATTTTCTGCATGCATAACCTGCATGGTCCTGAGAAAAAAATGATATTTTTGAGGGGGTTTCAAGAAGAACATTTTCAAAACCATCTTTCTAGTAAAAATAATACAAATAATTTCCTGAAAAGACCATTGGATGCTCAAGATATGTCTCTGTGAAGCTTCTCTCTAAGTTATGCTTTGGTTCTTAATCATTTTTCTAGGAGGCCACATGCCACTCCTAGGTTAAGGCACAATTTATTTCACCAAACTTCAAGTCCCCATGGGACACAAGGGACTCATAATTTCTCCCAACTCCATTTAATCCTCGGATGATCATATGACCCCGACGAAGCTCAAATAATCCATTTATGCCCCTTTACACCCTTCTTAAGCTCTCTCCATTGTTAAATCCCATAGTCCCACTTGTCATGACTAGAATGAGGTAAAGTTTATCACACCTTATGTCCCATATCCTTGGGATAGTTGGGAAAAAAAAATCCCCCATGCCAAAATTTTCCCTTGGTTCCTTATGTGACCCCAGAAGGTGCTCCACAAGCCATTTTCTAGCCCCCTCTCCTCTCTACCTCCGTAAACCGGTAAGTGACACTTGTCAATGCCGGAACTAGGAAAATTTTATTAGAACTTGTGTCCCATACCCATGGGATATATGGGAAATAAAAATTCACCCAAGCCTAGCCTTTGTTTTGGTCATTCATGTGACGGGAGAAGGCATGTAAAAAGGTACTTGATCTTTGGTGGATAATTATGGGAGCTTCATAAGGGGGTTACAAGGAAAAAAATACTCATTAAAAGTATAATAGAATCCTATATAATTTTAAATATTCATATTTTTCACAAGACCTTGGAGATTTTTAGGGATCTCATTCTTCCTAGGTATAGGTGATGATCCCGATAAAAAAGGGAGCCATTTTAGGGAGTTTCATGCAGAATTAAAGGATGAGACCCATACAATTGATCTTGGAGGGCTGTTTAGATTCAAAATAATATACAATTTCATGAAAAACCTCATGGAGCTTGACAATCTCAACTTCAAGATCACTCTCTCGGTAAATGGGCCAAGTTCTTATGTTTTTCCTCTTAAAGTGAATGATGCACTTTTGTCTCTCAATTGTCCCAACTTTCCAAGATAAAGGGGACATTAAAATGCACCCATGTATAAATTTTTATCTATTTCTCCATTTTATCCCAATTTTTTTGCATTACGTACATATCGACATCCTCTAGCTCTCCCTCTATTTTCAGATCTTGAAGAGAAAAATTGTACCTATGAGATCAAAATGGTTTTTTATGTCCCTCTCATCCCTTAGGATGATTGGGATAGTAAAATGCACCCATGTATATTTTTTTATCTATTTATACATTTTATCCCAAATTTATTGCATTACGTGTGTATTGACATCCTCTAGGTCTCCCTCTTTTTTTAGATCTTAAAGTGTAAGATTGTGCCTCTGAGAGAAAAAAGCAGATTTTTTTCCCCTCTCATCCCCTTGGGATAGTCGGGATTATTTAATGCACCCATGAATAAATTTTTCTCTATTACTTTGTTCCTCACCATTTTTTTCTCATTGCATACATCTTTTCTTACTTTATCATCCCCATAGTTTTTGGATCATTTTTTTCATTCGACAACCTTAGTGCACTTACTACAAATAACATGTGTCCATGTCAAGGCATACAAAAAGTATAAAGAGGATAAAATATCAATGCATCATCAACAAAGGAGGATTGGAAATTTTCATAAGGTTTAGAAGGATAATTTGTAGAAAAATAGTGATATGTCACAAAATAGTAGGTTTCGGTCCCACCTCGCTAAAATAGAAAGTCTTTATTTTGTTTGTAAAAAGTTGCGATTGGCTCAGAGTTTCACCCATATTTTCCACTTTTGACATCTACATAGGGTTATAATATTATCTCATAACTCAAAACTGAAATGAAACCTCCACTAGGGTCATGGAAGTAACAATGTTTCTAAACATTGATTCACCACTGAGGTATCTATGCATCATGGATAAGGAGGATATTGTGGTCATGGATCAACAAAGTTCTTCATCACACGGTGAGATTATTCATCGCATATTTCAAATCCCTCTTCTTCCTTCTCTCCTTCTCCCCTATTTCTTCTCTCCATCCTCTAAATATTCTTTGTTGTGTGTAATCATGATAATTTGTCTTATTCATTAAAGTGAATTTATAAAGTTGAATTGTCACAAGTTGAAAGGTCATTGGAAGATGAAAATTCATAAGTTGTTATGAGGAAATGAAGAGTTGTGTGGGGGTAGATGAAAGGTCATTTCACATTGCTATAAATTGAAATGAATTCTCCATTTCAAGGATCCTAAAAATTTTATTTTTGGTAGAAATAGTGAATTGTGATATGTTGTTGATCTTTGTATCACCAATGAACATGAAATAAAATCTACATTTATTCCATTTTTCTTCTATTATATTCCGCTACTTCTCTCTCCTATGCACTTTCCAAGCATAGTGATCCCAAAAGATCTTTGTATCTTCAATAGATTAAATCTAAGAACTTTTTGTCTCGACATTTTTTCTATCTCACTAAATAGATTTAGTGTTACTTTCTTCTATAGTGTATGATGAATGACTTTGGTTACTTTGGGTGTGAACTCTATAATTTACCAAATCACGAAGTAATTTTCCTTCCCTAATTTATATCCTTCCCGCTCATCATTATAATTTCCTCCCTTGTACCCCATACAAGCACTTTGCCACATGTTCAATAGAGTGTCCATGTTTTATCCCCACCTATTTGGCCAACCCACAACATTTAGTTTAGGATTAGATTAATTACATTCAATAATGGGAGGTGTACTATTCAATGTACATGGGTGTAACCCCATGAACATTGGTGGAGACACTTAATTTTACCAACTAACAACTTTTCTCACCTATAAGATATATCCTCTTTAAATGTTTAATTGTGTGTGTGTGTGCGCGCACATGCACGCACGCACGTGCCCATACTCACACATTCAATGGATTCATATCCATAGGTAAAATGAAATTTTATGCACAAAAATCAAATGGATATATAAGAATAAGCTCCATAATTAAATCACATTTAAAGGTGTGAAAATCCATAGAAAAACCGCGCACGCACCCACACTCACACATTCAATGGATTCATATCCACATGTAAAATGAAATTTTATGCACAAAAATCAAATCTATATATAAGAATAAGATCCATAATTAACTCAAATTTAAAGTTGTGAAAATCCATATAAAAACCAAATATAAAAATAACAGGAGAGAATGGAATAATAAATATTCCTCCACCATCCATATGAGCTCCACCTAGTAACCTAAAAAAATTGGATAATGGAAAGGAAGGAGAGAGGAGCAGAATAAGAAAAAAATGAAAATAAAGGGGAAATATTTTGTTTTAAGGAACTCTTGGGTTTCCTAATCCAACTCTAAGATCTAGGGTGGAGATCCTTTTAATCCAAAGGTGTTCCCTAAACCTGGAATGTGCACTTGAAAGTGGGTCCCATAATTGTCATTCCCATTTGTAAGTGGAATTTTGAATTTGGTTTGGGTAAATATCTATATAAGTTTGATTTTAAAAATAAATTTATTTTCATTATTTTGCAAGTGTCATGGAGAGCCATTTTAATGGACCTTAGGGATACATTATAGAATCATTTAATTGATTTATGGGACCTATGTATTTAGTATCCTCCCCATTTAAATAAATTAAATTTTGCAATTGATAATTAAATGTAATTAGTTTTACTAATTTAATTATACCTCAAAAATGAAAATTTCTCCCTTAGACACAGGGATTACATTGGTATAGAAAGTAAAATATAAATGCTTTATTAAACGACACCATTGGATATGTTATTAAATATGATAATGTTGTTTAATGTAATAACACATTAAAAGTAAATAATTAAAATCATTATAATGAATCGTTTACGAATTATAACATTATAAAAATGTTATTATCGTTATAATTTTTTATCACCTTGTATACCATGTTTTTATTAGGAAATATATGGTATATATTGGATTGTATTTTACCTTACCTACATCAAGTCTAATGTTCTTGATTTATGACCTTCTCCCCAATAATTCCCTCCCTCATGTCTCTTGCATTTCAATGATGGGTTACTTGTTCTTGCATTCACCTCATTTAATTAAAAGGGTAGTTAATCTGTTCCATCCAAAATATGTAATATATTTTAAACTAAATGACTTTCCTTAAAGCATATGCTTTCTATATATTTTTTATATCATAACATCTATGCTAGTGTTGCCAAAAATCAGTAACCCCATGGAATTTTGAAATACTCATCTAAGTTGTGATTTACAAAAAAATTCTTAGGAAAATCATTTGGACACTAAGTCAATTTTCGTGGAGTGTGAAAATGTAGTGTTTTGTGGGTTCTCCTAATCAAATGAATAAAGAAATGGGCCCTCAAGACTTAGGAGGATTTTGGCATAATTAGTTCTTCATGGAGTTTGTTAGACCTTCACGGTATTGATGAAGTTAATCCTTCATGGAATTAAATTAGTAATTCTCGAATTGAAGCAAGTCGAGATAACCATGTGGCTACACACTAGCATTAATATGGAAAAAATGGCTAAGGAAAGGATCCAGGAGTGGAGGATGTAGAGGAGATAGTGCTTCATGATATGAAAACACAATACCACATATAATCAAAATACATAATTCCACGAGTTTTTTCAAATCCGTGGACACAGGGAATGAAGTTTGTTAAACAAACTTTGTAATGCATGGGGAAGTTTGAAGACCGGTGTGGTAAAAGTAAAAACAAAGTTGGAATGAATAAGGTCAAAAGTTACAAAACACTACCCTAGTGTTCTACATGTTTCATGAATCATAGTTTTCCTTATGTTGTCAATGTCATGGAGCAAGGGAACATAGTTATGGGTAAGGCACAATGCGGAAAGAAAGAAATGGCTATGTAACATAGAATATTCATCTAATAGTGGAGTGTAGAAATACTCCAGCACCACCAAACAAAGGAGGTTCTACTTATTAATCACGAAACATACCGAGTCATGGATCGAAGTAAATCCATGGGAAACCATCAAAATGTTAGACTTCCATGGAAGGTATCGAATCTATACCTGTTTTTGAACTATACTACTAACCACTTCAACCAAGAAATTTTTATGAAGGATGACATCATCTTGCATAGTTTGATGGTGTGAGATTGAATCAAGGTACCCTATTGTGGTAGTTAGATCTCTTCAAAGGGCACCAATTTATATACTACAAGTCAATACCATAAGAAATCATGGTGCCCATTCTTGTCTAACATGATTTTAAGAGATCAATACTCCAACATGGTGGTCCATTATTCTTTCTTCTAGTTCTCTGTCACTTTCTCCCTTCCATGAGTTGTATAATGTAAGTGCTCACACGCATTGTAAGGGTTATTCTCCCATTATTTCCTTAGCAATTTCTTGGGATTTTCTCTATAGAACTCTAAATTGTATGCTTTATATCTCTATAACTCATGAGTGGATATTTTATTACCTTAATTCTACGTGTAATATCTAAAGATCAATTAATGCAAGTGCAATTTCTTTCTTTCCTTCAAATTCTATGTTTGGAATGAATACCTTTTCCCTCTTACATATTTATAATTATTTGAGTTTCCCACATTAGAAATGTGTGCATATTCATGATCTCCATTATTGTGTACTTTCATCTATGTCACTTGGAATAGGAGGATTTCTACCTTATTTTTTAGTTCTATAACAACCCCTTTTAGCTTAGGATTTATTTTTACATCTCTTTCTTCCTCTCTCCTTAGTTCCTTGGATGTGTTATCATAGGTTAGCCATAGGATAAATTTTAGCATTAAAATTGGTTGTGTTCTATAGGTTTTCCTAATCCACATAACAAAAAAAAAAACCTTCTCTAGAGGTATATGTCAAGCCTCAAGTACCACATTTGGATATAGTCCCATATTGAGAAAAAGGATTGATCTTCCATGAAAAAGTATATGGTGCACTTTTGACCTCCAACAACTAGTACTTAATATATATTACATAATTAAGGTATTTTTAACATTTCCACGAATAGTATGTAAAATGCGATGTAACATCCTTCACATCTCATAAGATTCATCGTCCTAATGAAAATCAATATATCAACAACATCATAAAATTAAAATAGTAATACCACTAAACTACAAAATATATATTTAGAATGTTATCATTCTAAACAATTGTCTAAAATTTCATCAAATTTAAAAATACCATTTTTTTGTTTAATTTTGAATATAACAAAAGTGTATTTTCTAATGAGAAACATCAAAAGGTAATTGAAACATTATGTTGCCTTTATTTCCAAAAATACCATCAAAATAGTCAATAATTTTTAGTTAAATAATTGAAAGATGTCAAGATGCATAGTTCCCTTGTGAATAATTGTTGTATAATCATAATAAAATAAAAAAATTCAACAAGATCAAAACATCTTATACCTTCTATACAACTGATTTATTAAAAAATATAGATTTAATATAAACTTATAAAAATTATGGCATTCATTTAATTGATCATGGGAAAGTTGAAAACATATCATCAATATTTTTCCAAGTGGCACTCTCTTCAAATTATTGGTCCCATTTGGACCTTACACTAAGCCATCTTAGGGTTAAGTAAGTGAATCTTGTACATATCCAATACTCTAATTAGGCCCATGGTCAACACTCTAAGATCCTAAAATTACAAGGATTTCTAATCAAGCACATGAGATAAGTCTCTTATGTACTTTTTGAGAAAATATATATGGAATACATTATCAAAATAAGAAAACGATAAAGGAAATTTTAGTTTCTAATACAATGGGTTGATGATTACTTCCATAACATTAAAGGGTCCTAAAAATATAGGAGTTAACTTTGAAAATTTCCCAAATTTAATCGATCTCTTCTTAGGCTTGAAATAAGGAAAAACATTGTCTCCCACATAAATTTATTTCTGTTATCTTCTTATCAACATATATTTTATACAAGTCACCATAATATCTAAACATTTTTATGATAATTTTGAATTAATCCTTCACTTGAATAGGCATATCGGCCCACCAATTCTCTGTCATACACACTATCCTAATTAATAGGTGTTCTACATTTCATGTCTTATAGATACTCAAATGGTGTCATATTGAAAATAAAGTGATACACATTATTATACAAAAACATCACTAATGGAAGGTACTCCTCCCATTTGTATTTATTATCCATGCAATACATTCTCAACTTTGTCCTCAAGGACGTGATTGAATCTCTTAGTTTGTCCATAGATTTCCAAGTGCTAAGAAGAAAATAATTTTAAATTAATTTCCAGGACACATATAATGTCTACCAAAATCTAGTTTTCATGCATGGATATATATCTGATATTATCCACTCTAATATACCATTAAATCTAAATATTTCATGCACAAATATCATTACAAGTATTGATGAACCATCTTTAAGATTCCGAGGTATAAAGTGGGCCACCTTAGTCAACCTATCCACCACAACTAAAATAATATCATTATTTTTCCTAGATAGGGTTAATCCCTATATAAAATCCATATTGATTACCTTCCACTTCCACCGTGGTACTATCATCAAAATCACCCTCCGAGCTACTTCAATGGTTTTGGTGTTGTCATCGGGAAAATTAAAAATTTTATTAGGTCATGGGATCGGTGTTCAAAATTGAGCCCGTCAGAGCCCGTCAAAGGGCTTCTAACCCGTCAGAAAAGTGTAGAAAAATTTTGCCCGTAAAAAGAAATTCAAAATATAAAAATTGTTTGACAATTTGGAAGCATAACATTTTAGTAAAAATGTCATATGAAGGGCAAAATTCGAAAATGTCACTTAGGTTACAGGCTTACAGCCTACAGGTAGTTGAGAATTTGGAGCCGGAGGGACAGGCAGACCTGAGGCTGAGACAGTGAGACTGTGCATTCTAGAATCTAAACCATAGTGTACCCACTCAGCGCAGATTCCTAAATCTAATTCCCTGGCAGGCTGGCACAGTGGCACCGAGTCACCGACCACGTTTATAGTTATTAGAAATGACATTTAGCGTTGGAGCCTGGAGGGACAGTGACAGTGGACGCGTCACGCCATTGACAAAGAACATGTTACAGTCTACAGAGTGCAGTTGCATAGCCATAGATAGCTAATGACATTTAATGTTTTAAGTAGCTTGAAGCCTTGAACACGGCTTTGGAGGGACAGTGACAGTAGACAGTGTTGACAAAGATGAGAGTGCAGTTGAATCAAATTAATTATGTGTTGTAATTTGTAAAGATTTGTATTGACACCGTCCACGACTGGAGCACGAAAGTCCAATAAACATTAACTCTAACTTGTATCCCATGTGCAAATGAATTAAAAAAAAATTAATTGGAGATTCAAAGACACCTTTGTATTGAATGTCATTGCCAAAGTCTAGAATCTAGATGCTCACGGAGTCATGAAAGCTGCAAATCCTGTTACGGTGTTAGTGTTACCTATAGCTTTCTTTGCCATATTGTGGCACGACTTCAGTATTATCACTATGATTTACAATTAAAATTATATATTTGCGCAGATAGTATGAGTCTATGACCTCATTTCCTTTTCCCACAGACTCAAACTAGTTAGTGGGCCGTGGCTAATGGGCAATCAGGCATGTAATTTGAAATCAGATCAGCTCGTTTGAAAATTTAATTGGAAATTGGGAGACTGCGCGGGCATCTGGTTTTGTAACCATGATTACAATCTTTTGGAGTCTTAATAGTTGACAGATGAAGACGTGATCGTTGAGCACAGGTACTTAACTGTACACACATATACTCTTATACAAATTGAATCAGAAAGTTTTGTTCCAAATATAAAGTTAAAAATGCATCTCACAGTTAATACATGCTTAAGTAGTACTTAGCGGCTTTCATACAAATTGAATCAGAACTTATTGTGTGTTGTATAGTGTACTTAAAAGGGTTAAGCAGGATTCGGGAATGAGCATGAGTATTGCATGATTATACAAATTACTCTAAATTATTTTCTTAAATATTCTCTAATCTCTAATTGTAAATTATCAAAATAATACACAAAAATTCATGTGAAAACGCTATTTTGATATTTTTATAATTATTTCATTGGAATAGGTGACAAGTGTCGTAAAGAAGTTTGAGAAAATGGCTTCCATTGGTCGTCCAAAGAAGGATAAAAACAATTGTCACTTGCGATGCATTTGGCATCTCTCGGCATTCTAGTCAACCATGTGATTCTCAAAATGAAGAATTTGATATTCTTGCACAAGAAGAGCATGAGTTAGATGGAGCAGAAATTTGGGGAAGAGGAACACCCATCAAAGAAACCTAAAAGGACATTCAAGGCTAAATGGAAAACAAGATTTCCATGGAATTATGCTATAAAAGACTACAATGGTGTAGAAAGGATAAAATGTTCTTGGTGTGTCAAATACAAGAGAGATACTCCATTTGCTAAAGATGGAAGCACCACCCTTCAAGTTAGTGGCCTTCTTACCCATGCAGAATCAGATCCTCATAAATTTTCATCATAACGTTTGGAGGGAGAAAATAAACAAAGTAACATTCCAATCACTAAACACATAGAACTAATGGTAAATGCTAAGAAGGAGAGAATCATATCAGTGATGGAAAATATGTATTTTGTTGCCATACATGATTTATCTTTGGAGCTCTATAAGCCGATTTGTGACTTGAACAGGTATAAAGGAACTCCACACATGCCTCTCACAGATGAATATTCTGCATATACAAATACAACATCCGGAAAAGAGTTTTTACAAGTTGCTAAGGAGGTTTACTGGAAAAAGTTGAAAGATGATATATTTCATAGTCCATTTTATTCTATTTTAGTTGATGAAAGCACTGATTGTACTATGGAACAACATTTGATTGTTTATATTACATACTTGACAAATGGAGGAAGAGGTCAATGTGTAACAAAATTTATACGACTCCTTGAAATAAAGGATGGAACACTTTCAAGCTATGTATGATGCCGTGATCACTCTTTTGACAGAGATGAATTTATCCTTAATGAAGTTAGTTGGATTTGGATCTGATGGGGCGTCTGCCATGAGGGGAATTCGTGAAGGTTTGTCCACAAAGCTTCGTCGAGATGCTCCTCATTTATTAGATATTCATTGCATAGCTCATCGAGAAGCATTAGCAGCAAATGATGCTTCATCTCATTTTCCAGAGTTGCAGTTTATTGATAAATTTGCAAATAAAATATATTCATGGCTTGGAAAATCTGCTAAAAGACATGGAGCATTGAGAGAGTTGATGGAGTCATTTCAAATCAATAGGTTGGAAGTGTTACAAATTCATCAAATTAGGTGGCTTTCTAGAGGAAAGGTCATGGAAAGACTTGTCAAACTCATGCCTGCTTTGTTGAAAGAATGGGAATTAGAGGAGAAAAACATGTATGATTTGGCAACAATATTTCAGGTACAATTTTGCATCCATTTACTTGCAGATGTGCTTATTGAGTTAAATAAGCTGAATAAAAAATTTCAAGAGGATCATATTGATATTACTTCCATTGGGACTACATTAGATATCACAGTTGACATGCTTCGTAGGAGATTTCAAAGAGGCATATTTGGGACAGGTACTCTACATACATCATCTTTTCTAACCAGGGCACAAGGAGGATCTCTTGAGTTTGCAGATGGAACAGGTACATTGCATGTACATGCATTGAGATTTGAGAGCTTGCCTAAGTCACACAGATCAGGGATACTAGATGATTGCATTGAATTGGGGAAAAGCTTTATAATTAAGGTAATTGATTCTCTTGATACAAGATTCATAGATTTACCTATATTTAATGCTGCTAAATTTTTCAGTCCTCGTAATTACTACGAGGAGATAGAAGATAGAGATCGTCAAACAAAAAGATGGTTAACATGTTTATGTGACAAATTTAGTGTTGGAAACTCACCTATTGTGGACAGTGTTAAATGTTTGGGTGAGATGGATGAATTTATTTGTACTATTTATAGATCATATCCAAAAAAACATATGTTTGGAGCATGGGATCTATGTGGCGGTGAACCTGAATGGTTTGAAGGGTTTCCATGTTTGATGAAACTATGGCAAGCTATTCTTGTAATTCCAGCAAGCACAGCCGTATGTGAAAGAGGTTTTTCAAAGTTAAATAGGATAAAGAATGATGATAGATCTAGGCTTTCTTTGAGCACATTGGATATGCTAATGTTTCTATCTCTTTGTGCACCTCATGCTCTAAATGAGGTAGATTGGGATGCTATTTATGATGCATGGAAGAATAAAAAAACTCGAAAACCGCTTCCATTAGACAAATAGATGGTGAGTTTTTGGAAGTTCTTTCTATAAAATATGTTCTTTATTGTTTTTTATTTATAAAAAAAATTCTTTGGAAGTTTAGATAAGTGTTTTCAATATTTTACTACTAATTTAATAAGATTTTTTTTCGAAATAATTGATGAATACTTGTCAAGAACATTTGACTTGGTCTAAATGTTGATCAATGTGTCTTGTAATGACTTATATCTCATTTTGTGTTTCAGGTATTTTCTTTTTTGAAGGGAGCCTAAAAAATGTGTTGGTGATATGTTTTGCTTACATTGAGGTGAACACAAGAAACATTTCTATTTAGATCACACATTTTTTGGTAGTTTGATATTTTTCTTGATACTATTTATTAGATGAAACATGAATTATTTTTATACAACTAATTAGTTTTTCTCTTATATTTAACAAATTAAATTTGAGTAAAAGAACCTTGCGTTGTCATTAATTTTTAGGTTCATTATGTGTGTTAAAAATTTTGTTCGTCACTTTGTAATTCCAATGTCAATTAGAGAGTTTAATTTTAAATTTTTTATTGGATCTCGCAATATAACTTATTCATACATTATTTATGAAATGGAATTTATTACATTTTAAGGGAGACACTCTTATTAGATATGATACATTGACATTTTTAATTTGTAAAATCACCCATCTAAAAAATGAAATCTTTCTTTGTGAAAAGTGTTCAATTTTTTACGACATGTGTGATTTCTTTACTATTTTCATATGAAGTGTAAAATGATTATACTACTTTTCATAGTTGAAGGGTTGGTCCAATATTTACCCTTCACAATGAAATTGGGACTAGCCCTTCAAATTTGATCACTGCATGGGATAATTCTGGTCTTTCAGTCATTCCCCCATCTTGTCGGGCCTTTAAAGCTAAGGAGTTAATCAAAACAAATTAAAATATGGAAAAATCTTGGAAATATTGGGCAAAATAGTTCAAACAAGCCAAGATAAGGTTTTGGAGGAACAAGAGGAAATGTTACTAAGTTCCCCGTTCAACCAGTTAGTTCGTAAAGGTATAAGGAGTTGGTGATATCACACATTTATAACACCTTAGATATTTTAGATAGCCATAATAACAACAGAAGGAAGTTGAGAAAAACATGGGGTATATTCAGAATAGTTCCTCACTTCCCTTTATATTCTCTGTATATCCACAAGCACCGCAAAAGGGAGACACAGAAATATTTAAGCGGTTGAGGAGGGGGTGAATGCAACCTTTGGAATAGTTCAAATGTGTCCTGATCGGCTGATAAATCAATACATGGTAGACAAGAAATGCAAGTCAGATATGAACACATGGAATAGTTAATGAATTCCAATCGTCTAGAAAATCCATCAAAAAGGATGGATAAGGCAGGGAAAATAAGGCATGCAAGACAGGAACGGTTCAATATTTCCCTTGCTTCCTTGGATAACCGATGAATGAGGGAAAAGCGATGGTTAAAACGAGCATTGAAAACAAAATTAGAATTATGACCACGTATCCGAAGTTCCTTGGATATCCAATTTTTCTAAACTAAACATTAAAGTGGATAAATCGGTCGTTAGAAGAACATGAGGAGCATTCCTTTGCTCTATAACTTCCATGGAAATCTGACAAGCCCGACATAGGCATAACAACTCTAGAAACATCCAAAATGCCATATTAAGCATATTTCTCCACCTAAAATTTAAATTTGGATCATGGAAAAGTAAATTTGGGATAATAATACACCGAGACTCTATTTTTATCCTTCATGGAATGATACTAGTAGGTTTCAAGCTAGTCAGAGCTTTTAGACCATGCAAAAGAGTCTAAAAATGGTAGGAAATGAAACATCCACCAATTTATATAATTAAAAGTTCATACTTAACCCTGGTCGTGATTTGGTTAAAATTGGAGCATGGAAAGGCTATTTTGGAATAGAGGAGACCATATCCACACATATATTATATTGTTCATTTATTTTTAGCTTTAAAATTACATGTCTGTGCCTATTTTCTACCTTATTCTCTTCCACATCCTCTATATAATTCCATGAATGCATATCTATCTCTAAAATTTGTATTCATCAATCTAGATCAATTATGAGTTTTAAGTGGAAGACAAGGGGTCAAGAGTGATCTATTGCACTTGTTTCACGTCTTTAATCAATAAAATAACTATTTTTACCTTCCTACAACCTATGTATTATATAATATTGCATCTCATGATTCTATCGTATCAATTATTTGTAATTTATTTTCCATGACTTTATGTAGTTAGTTGTTAATTTGTAAGTCATATATTGTGTTTAATTAGTTTTTGTGCAAGATTCAATTATGGAGCTCACCAAATTAACTTACAAATCCATTTTCTTTCCCTTCTCTTGTTGTCATATCTTTAAACCATTCTCTAAAATAATTTTGCATTGAAATATCCGTTTGTAGGGTTTTTATGGTATGTGTGGTTCTCGTGATCCATTTGTGTTGTTCAAACAAGTATTATATCTTCAAAATTTCTAGTGTAACTCCGTCCTTTTAGTTTTTCCCTTACTTCCTTCTTCCTTTTCATCATTCATGCAGAGAGTAGAGTAGTCTTAGGAGTGGAAAATAGCCTTAGGTGTTACACTAGGGGATCTACATATTTGGAGACTTACTCCACCATACGGGTGACACACAACCTAGGAGTGTTTCTAGTTTGTTAGTTAAAGGGGGAATTATCACACCACCCTTTAAGGGGAACATTCCTCTGTAGAAATAATTTTTGGTATGCCTGATGGGACCGATGAAATAATTTTATAAATATTTGATGTGGTTCTTGGAAAGTATCAGTGTTTCATACACATTCATCCAACATCTGGGAGCTACATAAGTTCAAAACACATCCCGGTAGTATATCAGTGCATATTTCATACCAAAATTTACAACTAGATCATCTTCAAAAAGCATTCCATTTTATTTCATTAAGTTACCTTTGAATTCAGTAAAGAGGAATATGTTTTTGGATTCCAAACCATATACTAAATCTCCCTTCATCCCATAAACACATAGTTCACTTCCCAACTTTCCCACATCCAATCTAAATCTCAATATGGTCATCCTAATAATTTTTGTTTTTTTCCATTCAATGATGGTAGCCCACTACAAATTTCTCATCATGATGATATCCTAATATCTAGTCTCAAGATCATCCTATGTTCTATAATAGAAAATCAAGTTACACCCATGAAACACATTAAATATGTGGCCAATATATCCTCTAGTTTTCATGTTACTCAAGAGAATTTTGCGGTCATGTTACTAACACTATATTTCAAAGGAAAAGAATTATAGTGGTACATGGTATTGGCACTAAATTCCATCAAGTACATGGGATCAACTAGGAAAATTATTTAGTGGGAATTTTAAAGACAATTCAAATAATATTTCACTACTAGGAAAATTTACTACCATCAAGAGAGAACCATAGGAATGCATGTCTAACTTCAACTATATATTTTAAAGGACTTGGGATAAACTTCCATAACTGATAAGACCTTATCCTTCGTATGATTTTTGTATTATCTAAGGGCTTTGAATTATGATATATCAGTGATGATATATTCAATGGGTAGAAGGAAACTTCCTAATTCTTATAAAATAGAAATTGGAGCTGAGAACAATATTATACAAGAAAAATATATTTCTCCAAGGTCCCTTATCCTTATATTCCCAACATTACAACATTCTATGCCATTTTAAATACCCGTAATAACAACCATAACAACCATTCTATGCCATTTTAAATTCCTATTACTCATCATGTAAGCCAAACCAATGCAATCCCGATCTAATCAAATGATTTACAAGATTTGAGGAGTATGATAAAATATATTGGGAACGGGATGCAATATTTTGGGAATGAGATAGTTTCCCTTAAAAGACATCAAAATTAGATATATATACCCTACTATCTACCCAATCAGTATCATAATATGCCCCTTTCTAACCAAATTTTAAAGGTGAAAATCACTTCACAAATGTTACACCTTTCTAACCATTTAATCCCAACACTTTAATTTCATCCAACGAAATTATACCTATCTAAAAACCTAATACAAGTCTATGAGTGGTATTACCCTTGTAATCTAGCCCATAAACAAAAATATTGCCCCAATATTCAAGCATTGATGGTGCAAGATAATTCTATGTCTCAAAATCCATTAGTTGAGACTCCAAAAAGCATGGAGGTTTCTCAAGAATTTGTGTAAAATGATGCTACACTTCAAAATTAGTAGCATGATGATTTGTGTGGAGTATAGATCATTCCTCTCCATATGTGGCAACAAACACAATATCTAAGAAGAGAGAAATATAAGTGGAACTAATAATTAGTAAGACTCATTATCAGCCCTTCCCAACATTAAACGATGTTTTTTTAGTTCCTAATAAATAGGGTACTTAAAAAAATTGGCCTCTGAAGATTCCAAAGTCAGTAAGAGATTCCAATTTCTATGCCACCCATGCAAGAAGGTAAAACTATTAATAAATTACAATAGAATGTTAGTACTTCATCTTTCAATTTTCTAGATTATATGAAGCAAGCTAAGGTCAATATGATAATTTGGGATTATTTTTCCCTTCCTCGAAAAAATGATCTTTTGCAAGAAGCCTTGTATAATCTCATTATCTCTAGCTAACCATCCAAACAACCATCTAAATTTGTTCTTGCTAACTCATCTAATCCAAAGGAATCTTAAGATAAAAAAGAGTGAAAAATAACATCCTTTCTATGTTTCCTTTATTGTAGGTCGAAGTATACTCCATAATTGCATGATTGACTAAGGATATTCTAGTTCATTTATGCCTAAGCAAATTGTTGATAAATTTGGTCTAAAATACGAGCCTCTTTCCAAAGGATTAGTTGAACTAGATGGAACACCTTTAGAGAGCCTTGGAGTCATTAGAGAACCGATCCTAACCTTGTGATGTAGGAGCATCATCAAGAAGTATTCAAATACCAATTTTCCTATCTATGAGGTCATGGGAGTGTTCTAGGCTATGTGAAATCATGGGAAGGAGATAATTAAGAGAGAGATAATTTGAGTTGCAAATGGTATTTTTCCCTCCAAAATATGTAATTCAACTATAAGGGAATAACAAAGAATGTTAAGTGTTTGATTAGGTGTTTTTCGGTGTCTTGTTAGGAGTATGGGGCTTGTCAAGGGTTTTGAAAAAGCATTTTTGAGTAATTAGGTATGTCAAAGATTCAAGTAGGTGTCTAGGAATATCATTGAAGTGATGAATATAGTATGAGAAAGGAAATTATACATCTAGAAGATAAAGGGAAGTTCAAAGGTCTCAAGATGCATGTTACATTTCTGGGTAGCAGGTACATGTAAGGAAATGTAAGTATAGGGAGTGACTTAGTGAGTTTTGAAGTTCATTCCTCATTTAGGAGGATATAGTAGAGAAAGAGAAGAGCTCATTTTTTTGTATGAATAAGTATATTAACAAATATGCATGCACACACACACAAAAACTCGGTTTGTAGGTTTATCTTTCTTTTAGGAAGGTATTTTTGAGTTTGAATTATTGAATGTTAATTTCTCCTTCTAAAATCACGGAAGTATAGCTATAGATATCCTAAGACTATTTATTACAAGCTTGAATTTGTGGATGCTTTGTTTTAGAATGTTATAAAGGCGTAAACTATGTGTGAAAGGTAATATTGTGTTAGTTTTGATATTTATTACACTTTAGTCTCTTCGATATCTTCATGAAGATTTTTAAATGATGTACATGTGGTTGGAATGTAGATGTTTGTGGTGACTTTTTTGCATGTCCAAATACCTTGGGAGAACTCCAAACTGTGTGTGCCAATTGTGAAGTGCTATGTTAAACTATGCATAGGATTCCAAGCTATGTTAACGAATTCTTGGTGGACTCCATAGGTATAAGTTAAATAAAATTTTATGCACAAAGGATGTTGATACATTTGAAGAGGTTGTATTTACATTTTTAGAAGAATGCATGTTAGATTTATGTGAAACGTGTGCATCTTAAAAGTGAAGTAGAGAGACCAAAAAGCAAGGGTTTATACATGATTCCAAGAACTATTGGTAAGATAATCTCATGTAGGGATTTATAAAAATCATTTAGCTGAATTTTGGAGCTTTAAATCGATTCCTAGGGAAAGTTATGGTGAAAACTAGGCCCTTAGGTGTCACAAAGATGCACTTTGTAGGGTTTAGCTAGGGATTTTAGGTTGAAACATCAAATCAAGTTATTCTTACATAAAATTTGGAAGTAGTGAGAAGGGGTTGGTGCTAAAATTTATTAAAGAATAAAATTTTATTTCCACTTTGGGTCGTTTTTATATCTTCTTGACAGGTCCATCCGAGGACATTGTGCAGCTTAAAGGGACTAATTTTAGAGGGATGTTTTGCAAATAAAGATGTCTTTTCCTTTAGAGATAAATCTCGATATTTTACACACAGTCTAGAAAGTATTAATGGGCTCTTGAAAAGTCCCTTATTTTTTTATTGAAACATACTAAAAATGGATATTTACATGATAATAGGTTTGGGCAAGACCTAGTTGAGGGTTTAAGAGCTAAACTGCAAAAAATAATATAGGAGGAGTTGTGTAAGGATTTAGTTCTTGATAAATTACATGCATATAAGGGGTGATGAAAGATAACTAAGGAAGGTGATATTTCATTGTGGGAAACTTTATAAGCTCATAACCCTAGTGTCAATAAACTACATGTTGTGAAGAGATTGGAAGGGAAAGTGAAGGAAAGTTAGTATAAGGTTGAGTTTAGAGTATCCTTTGGTGTATTTAATTGATGATTCTAATAGTTTTTGAGTGCAAGATAGAGTACTAGGAAGTGGAGAGGTCTTAAGATGATTAAAGACCAAGGGTTTTCAGTGGAGCTAAGAGCTAGTGAAGGGAAAATTTGAAAACCACTCAAGGAAAGTAAATGCATGTTAGTTTACATGACTTGGGGTGAGTTTTAGGAATGAATTTTGGGTTGATTAAGTAAAGATAGAGAGAGAGATAGAGAAAGGTGATGATAAGAGCTTCCTAAGTGTTAAATTTTAAATTTTTACAAGTTTATAGCCATTTTAGGCTTGTTGTTGATCCTCATAATGCAAATACAATGGCGTTAGTTGCTTGTAAACATCTTGACAACTGAACATATGATTGTTTTTAAATTTCTCTGCATCACCTTGCATGCATGCCACAATTTATTCATCCCTAAAGATGTATTCATCATTGATCTTCCTCCCTATTTTTACTTATGTATTTCTAGAGGTTTTACTTCTCGATTGAACGCTAATTATCATTAGAATAGTCTCAAATGTTGCTTAAACAAAGGTATGTCACCAAAGTTACAATACAATTTGAACCCATCTAGGTAATTATTGACCATTATATTACTAGTGTAATCAATTATAATTGAATGATCATAGATGAAGAAGAACAACTATTTGACCAAGAACCAAACATACTTCTTGAGGGGATTCCAGGACTTATTACTTGAATAATTGGATATTTAAATTCATGTTGTTGATCCATATAATCATATTGAAGAGGAAGGTCTTAGAACATATTGTTTGCATGAAGAATTCATTTTATTCATAACCTTGTCAAATTATATAAACATGATGAAGCATTATGATAATTATACTTTGATGGATCAAGAAGAAAAAATGGAGTAGGTGGGGGAATCATGTTGATTTATCCAAAAAAGAGAATTATTTTGTAATATTTTAGGTTCCAATTCAATTACACTAATAATATAGATGAGTATGAAGCTCTTGTGCATGGTATACAACGGGAAAGGAAAAGAGGAATAACATAATTGCAAGTGTTTGGAGATAGTGATTTAGTTGTCAAATAAATTAGAGGAAAAGATACAACCAAGAATAATGTTTTCATATATTATTAAAAAGAGTATGGGATTCGCTAGAGAAATTTGAGGCTTTCAATACCCATTCTATTCCTAGAGAAAGGAATAAACATGTAGATATGATGGATGGAATTGGTTCGAGTTGAAATTCCATATCATATCAAGAAGGACAATAATTTTTAGCATATCAAGATAGTTATAAGGCCTTCTATCCCTAATAACAATGTTAAATAACAAGTATTTGTATCAAATCAATAGGTAGTTAATGTTTTGTAAGAGGAATCTGAGTTATCATCTACAAATAAGGAAAAACTATAGTAGTAGTATAAAAATATATTATCCAGGTTGAAAAATAAAAAATACCTCGTGGATTAGTCACTCTTGAGTCCATATTTAATACAAATGATTAATTCAGAGGTGAGAAATCACACATGTTGATCAACCAAAAAGAATATTTAATTCCAAATATTATAAGACCCAAATTATCTAACCAAAAGACCGGTAAAAATTAAAATATATTTTTGAAATGTTCATTAAAAACCAAACCCGATTAAACCAAATATATTTCAATCAACAACTCCATTAAGGATGTATTGAAATGATTATGGAATTACATACTCCATAATATCATTAAATGTGTTTTTGGGGTTAGCTAGGTTGATTTCAAACTTCACCACCAAGAGGGTAAGCCAATCACCATCGATTTTTAATTCATAAATTATGATCATTATAAAAATATCCCTTGTTCACTTTATATCATGAGGGTTGCAAAACTTTATCTAGGCACAATAAGATCAGTATTCAGTTTTACCAAGTCAAATATTTATATAGATTATTAAATCTACCTCGCCCTATTATCCAAGAAGTAAGAGATATAGACAATGTTATTTATTATGCTTAATAAAGCCAATTATGAAAAAACCCAATAACACTCAAGTAAATTAAAAATGCTACAAATATCACCAACCTAATAAGAATATAAACTTAGGGTACCTAACAATTACTTGGGTATTATTCCATATTATTATTACGTCCAAAGGTCTATTTAGATTATAAATGAAAAAAAAATCTCAAAGAGAAGTCTAAAATAATCAAAGATGGCCACCCACTAAAATACACTATTTCCTAACACCAAAATACAAGTTTTAATCTATTTTAATAAAATTACTCATCCATATCCAAAATGGAGAAGGGGAGGAATAAATCCTCACTTTCCAAAATAAAAATGAAAAGGAAAGTATACTTGCCAAGTGGCTCATTCTAGGTTTATTGAGAACCCTAAGATCAATGGAATCCCTCCCATTGATCTTAGGTATTGAATTATAACCCTAATAACCTTTTGGGCATTGTTATATTTTTCCTTTTTCTTTTCATTCTCTCATTTTCTTCTTGTTTTCTTTTGTGCATGTATAGAGCTTTCATGGATGCATGGGGAACTATTTACTTGTTTTTATTCTTCCATTTATTTTCATCATGGTTTTGCAAGTTTTCTTTCTTTGTAGGGGCTTTCATGAAGGAATATACAAAGATATCTATAATTTATTCCTTTATTTTCTTCCATATTTTAATATTCACCTTCATTTCATTCCTAATTTATTTTTTAAACCCTCATTAAACTTTGGGGAGGAAGACATGAAATATTAGGTGTATTTATATCTGTATGTATTTATGTGTGTATGTATATGTGTATGTATATGTATGTATGTATGTGTGTGTGTGTGTGTGTGTGTGTGTGTGTGTGTGTGTGTGTGTGTGTGTGTGTGTGTGTGTGTGTGTGTGTGTGTGTGTGTGTGTAAAGGAAACTACTTGAAATTTTATATACTCATGTGTATGCTTGGACATGATAAGTTGTAGGGTTAGGAGAAATCATAGGCACAAGGAGGAGGGAGGTTTCCAATGGTCATGGCGATAGTTGGAAGGGTGAGGGCCAAGGGTATGTGTCCGCATCAAGTGGGGGTCTTTTATGAAAAAGGGGCCGATACCTTTTGGTTAATGGGGAAGGGGTCGATTCACCCAACCACTCGCCCTCGTCTCTATATTAATTTTTTTCCAAAAATTATTTTCTTAGAGAGAATTACTTGTATAAGAAGCTTTAAATTATAGAAGTATATCTACATACTTTTGTATCATATGAAAATAATTACGTATCCATTTATTTATTTTATATTTTTTATGTTTTAAACAAATCTAATCACATTTATATGAGACATAAAAATTTATTCAACTGCAATTTTTTTTGATAGAACTCATTATAAACATATTTACTAATAACTCCTTTATATATGGATATATCTATAGAGATATACCTTGGGTGAAATTAAAATTCTCAAAATAGGGTAAAGTTGAAAATTATTATTTTTCAATAATAATAAAAGAGTGAGATATGGATTTTATTTGAAAATCATGAGGTAAGCAAATGAACAAACTAGAAAAGACATGATTCACTCCATTGAAGATAAAAATTTATGAGATTAAATCCAAAGAAACCATTATTACAATAACCATTAACAATACTCTTCTTTAATGAATGTTTATATTCTCCGAACTATGTATGGGTGTTTTTATAAAACACCACAAGTTCAACCATAATATTTTGCACACCATTTTTAATTATAAAACATAGTTTATCAATCTTCGATTACTTTAAATAAGCCCTAAAAAATTGAGTTTTCTTTTACTTAGAAAGTTCAAAGGAATATTATTTCCAAACTATTATACAAAGGAATTTCCTTTTATACAATTCATCCCATTTCTTATCTAAATTACAAGTTACATACCTTTAAGAAATAATTTCCTTTACCATTCCAACAAAACACCATGATCAATGTTTAGTAGAGATAAAACAATAAAGAAAGGAGGGTTTTTATATTGCAAATACACTAATTAATCATTTCCAAAACCAAGTTTTGAACACATAATTTAAAGATTTTTCCCAATGATAATAAACCAAATAAACCACATATCCTCATATCCAAAGGGAAAGTGTTGTACAAGAGATAAATAATGAATCTTAACTAAACTCTTTCGTTTATTTATAACCTCCATGAGTATATATTTCCTTCTTAAACCATCATTCATATATTCCTTTTATCATAATTTTACAATATGAATTCTAAATAAGACTTCCATTATTTTATAACATTAAGAGTACATGGAAAATTAAAAAGAATGTGAAGGGAAAGGATCATGTGGGATATCATAAACATCGACCATTTTGCACTCCGGTAGCATGACAAGGTCTCATGAAGGGGCTAACAATAACCATAAACTTGCATAAAAGGATTAGAAAAGAGAAAATATCATGTCCATCCTCATAGATCTAATAGAGGGAGGTGTAAATAAAGAGGGTATTTTGGAACTCTAAATACATGTAATCATGACCTCTCAAGTGGAAAAGGAGAGATACATTCCCATAATGGGAAGTAACTCCCATATAATGTGTAAGGAATCCAATGATGACCCCTATGACAACTTGAACTATGACCTCATCAAAGTGAGATGACTCACAACGTGATGTGGAAAATGAATCACACCATCATCCCCATTCAACGTAACTTAGGATGAGGAGGAAAATTAGAAAGGAGAAATGGGTCCCGAAACAAATCCTAATGAGGTACCCATGAACAATAAGGATCTCAAACAATGGAGGAAAACCCAATAGGAAAAACATCCAAAAAAATTTATATAAAACACTTCATAATATAACAAAGATTCCACAAATGGGTCTTGAAAAATAAGGAGCTTGATAAGGTACCCACGCACAAACGATAAATATCTCTGGAAGAAGAAGAAGAACAGAGAAGAAGAAGGAGACAAGATGGATGTAAAATATTCCATGGATGGATGTAAAATCTATAACTCTAGGAGTTATCCTAGAAGAGTGTCAATGATGTGGTCCTCTACCTCTAAAATAAATAATATCCACAAAACCAAATTTTATTCTAGCCCTTAAGAAGGATATCAATGACATACTAGAAATCCACCCACTCGTGAAGGAAGCCGAAGGAAACAATATGCATAACTCAATCGGTCCATGAAAGTGTGTCATAGGTCTTGTAAATGATTTCCAGGAACTGAAGCTAATTCCAAGAGTGTAGAGATATCGAGTATGAAGGAGGATAATCTAACGAAAGGATGTCCAAGTGATGTGAAGGCAGCAAAACAACCCCCACAATGAAAAGAGGATCCATAAACAAGGGTGGATCAAAGATGACTTCTGAAAAATGGAAGTGATAAGAGTCTTGTTATGAAAAAAGTAACACCCTAGGATTTGATACTTATAGATCCCTAATTTTTTCTAACATGGGATGATCTCATAAGTGTGGGACTTGTAAAGTGAGAAAACCTCCGAAAAGGTCAACTTCCTCTACCTAAATCTAATACTAATACTACTCCTACAATCAAAGCAAATCTAACAACTCTTAATCTACACATTCCAAGAGACTAGGGTTAGAAGGAGAGATGGTTAAAAAGATGAATGAAATGAAAATACTAAGCTAAAAGGGTGGTGATAGCACCATAAAATTGGGGTTGATCTCTCTCCACAAGGGGAAGGAAAGAGCCAAAACACGAGAGAGAGGGAAGACAAATGTGCCATAAATAAGAACCATGTAGACTGAACTTTCCCATGTATTGACAACCCACAAAAATGGAACCTGTAAGTAGAAAATACACACAACATGCAAAAAATAAAAAGAGAGGAAATATACATTAAAGTGAGAAAATGGCAATCACATGTGCTTTGTAAATCCCGATTTTATTGCTTGAAATATGAAAAGACCATTACATTCTTGGAAGAAGGTAAGAATACATTATAGAGACAAAATTAGAGGTATAATACTCTTGGGAAGTTGACCACCATTTTGTCATGGTGTTATTACAAAAATAGAGATCTCTGAAATAAGCATCAATTTACAATATATATAGAAGAATGGAGAAAGAGAAGAAGGGAGTAAGTGCACCAAGTTGGGGATAATTAAGTGGACATCAAATCATGAATTTTACATTAAAAATAGCAAAACATCAAATTTAGTCTTCCGCAGACTTGAACCATGCCGAAAAGTAAAAACTATGTCATAAAAATGGTACCATTGCATAGGGGACACTATTAGATTTGTAGAAATACTGATTTTAAAGTGAATAGAAGAGGATAAATATCATTTTATAATTTTTTACTAATAGTAGGTCTTTAAGACACTTTTTCTTGTGAATGTTTATGTCTACGTTTAAGACTGCAAAATTTGTTTCACTTATCAGAATGTGATAAAACTTATACCATCCCAACCATGGTGAAATTATATACATGTTCAAAAAAAAAAATTATTTGATTTCAATATTTTTGATGAAGTTATGGCAGGAAAACGGAAAGTGCTCTGTTTTCTTTATGTTTTCATACCACTTTCACGGAAAAAATCATAAAAAATAAAATATTACTCAAAAAAATACAAAATAAAATCCATCCCAAGATATATAGTGGCATATAACTTCTCACCAAAGGAAAAAAATATATATCAATTTTTGGTCATCCAAATTGTGGGCAAACGGACTATAATCTTATCGGCGTTTTAAAAAAAAAATACCAAGTCATTGAATTTTGAGTGTTTAATATAGCTAATATTGTCCATTTTTTACAAAAATTAGTATTTTAGAAACTAGATTCCGGATGCTATGATTCATATTAATATAATTTTGTCTAATTTTGAGTTTATGTATTGCTAATAATCCCTACAAGTTGATATTATGTTGTTATTTGCAATATGATGTCCACGGATGACCCTATATTTGTCCATCAACTTCCTGCACTTACCCAAGGAAATGAGAGTGAAAGAGATTGGATTTGATCTTACCATTAATGAAAATATATGTCTTCCTTACAACACGTATTTAAAACTTCAAACATCATCAATCATCCATTAATATCAAAATTCATCATGGGCACCCTATTAAACCCATTCTCTAATGTCTTTTTGCTTCTAAGATAAGGTAAGAGTCCCATACTTAATCGATTTGGGTGGTTGAGACATCTATAACTACACATTAATTTCTAATATTTCCCTTATTCTCCCACCAAACACCATCAATTTCTTATTCAAATGATGCCAAATTGAAGGGATTAAGGAGACCTTTCCAACGAGATCAATTTTGCATGATTTGGAGTTGTAGAGGGAAAGATATGGCCATTTTGATATTTGCATGTCAAGATGAACATGTGGAAATGTTTGATTGGCTTTGGGAATTTCCTTTTTCTTTATGTGTATTTCTTTTCCTTTTCCATGTGTTCACATTTCATTGGTTGCGGGGAAGGCCTTTGACTATAGCCTTGCATACTACCCCACACACACCCGAATGCTTTAAAATCCAACTCATTTCAAAGAATTTACATTTGTGGGAGTCCATCTTCTCTCCTTACACTAGAATAGTGAAACATGTCTAGCTTCAGTCATTTATATTGTGCCACCTATTATCCCCTAACTCTGTCATTATTTTCTCTCGACCGTTATAACTCTATTTACCTCACCATGGACCCAAAATGCTATCAACCTTGGTTGATTATGTGAACCTCACATCCACTAGGTGCATCTTCCATGAAATTTTCCAAAATGAAGACATGTGTCTCACTCTAGCTACCTCAATATGCTCTTTCTACCGCATTTTGTGTCCTTGTTGACTGTTTTACCACCCAGACCCTAATCCTTATGAAAATCTATTCATTTTGGGGCTTGAGATCCATTGGATTCCATCGCCTTGAAGTGTGACAGAATGCAATCAAATGTAATCTTTGGACTATTGGTTTTGCACCTCATGACACCATTTAATTGGGTCATTTATCTATTGTGTTCCACCATTTCCATTGAATTTTCCTTTCTTGTTAATATTATGTCGCATGGCCCCTACCTAATGTTTGGAATTGAAATTAACGATTAAATAAACTCCATATGAACTTTTAAATATAACTTGCTAATGGATTAGCTAATCCTCCACGGGTTTTTAATTTCCAATGGCTAGTGATTTGAAGTGGTGGAATTTGACAGTCATTTAAACATATTTTTCCCTTAAAATGACTAAATCCACTTTTAACCTTTTTAAGACAAAATAACCCAGGTAGTATTTTGGGATAATAATTTGGTGCCCTATAGGGGTAATCTACCTACTAGATTAGATCAGTGGCCTTTTCAATCCATTGGGCATGGAGTTGAGCCCGATAAACATTAAAAATCATATGATATTTTAAAGTTATCACCCCTAAGTTGTGTGAAGCATGTAATGGACTTAGGGTATCCTAGGTGGAGCTTTGAATAATCTTTAAAATTGCTATAATTATTTTATTTATACATTAAACCCACCCAAACTAATATGGGGTTCCTTGGTCATGCTCTTACAGTTGATTACTTGGGAATTTTTGGTTAGAAACTGCAACCTTTCCCCAAACACTAAATTTTTTTATCTAGGAGCACAGAAATTTGAACTCGAATCGATATGTTAGGGAAAAAATGTGAGCATTTAAAATTTCCTCCATAATCTAGTTTTCCAAGAAAGGAGAAATAAAAGCATTGATCCCTAATGAGAGTGGAAAATTGTTCAACTTGACAAAAAAATTTATTTCCTTATAAGGAAGAAACACTGTAGAGTTTTGAATTGCATGGTGATTTTGAAATAGAGTGCATGCATTTGAAAAATCTCCAAAACACTTTGTTTTGACAATGAAATCCTTCTTTGAACCCAAAATAGATGCTGAACAAAAACAAAGGAAAAAAATGTACATAATATGAAAATCATACATGCTTCAAGGTATGATTAAAAAGGCTTATTCTAACAAGGAAGAGAAATTCCTGAAACAATTTTCCTATAGTCCTCCTCAAGTAGTCTCTCCTTCTATTCACATCAAGTGGTCCAAACAAGAAAGGGGAAGGGTCAAACATAATTTTCATGGGGATTCAAAATGTAATCTTAGCATGGAAGGGGGAGGTGGCATTATTAGAGATCACGAAGGTGATTGGATCCTTTCCTATGCTGGGCCTTTGACTATTCAAAGAAACATTGTGGAAGAGGCTTGAGCACTACTTTGGGGTGTTATCCTAGCTAAGGAAAGAGGTATCAACCATATTTTAATTAAGGGGGACTCACTTCTCATTATCAATTCCATTAAAAAGGACAATTTCCACAATTGGGCTTGGGGTAACATTATTTGATATTAAGGAGCATCTTCAAGGTTATGATTCTCTCATCATCAAACATACTCCTCACCTTGGTAACACATGTGCGAGATAGGATTGTTAATGAGGGGGTACATTATAATGATTTCAAATTCTGGCATAAAGGTGATGTCATCCCCATGCCAATTAATGACATTACACACCATGAAAAATCATAATAATTTCACTACCATCCACTCGAGCGAGGAAAATTGGCCCATTTTTAAAATAGAAAGCTCGTGTTTGGATTTATTTCACTTTAGAAAGGTCATTTTAACACAAAAATTTGTAAGAACCTTCTAGTTGGGATTCTAGAAAATATTCTGGTGACCATGGGAGGAGATAGAGTTAGGGTGGAACTATCTAGCCATGGAAATATTGTGGATGACCCTTCTATGTGGCACATGCTTCGAGGTTGGGGGATTTAGAAAGTATATCATAAAGTTATAAGGGAATGATCCTTCATTAACCAGGGAGTTTGTCTTGGCATGGAAGGATGGTAAGGTGGTGGTTAGGGGTATGGAAATTGAGACTTTGGAGGAATCCATTTCCCGGATTACTGCATGGACATGGACGACCTCAAAATTTTCAAGGACAGGAATAGATGCGAGCATGAAATTAACACCTTTTTTGTTGGCAAGGAAAGGGTGCATTACTTCATTGATGGAATTGCTCGGTCTTGCATCCCTGGTGTGTGGAGGGAGGTTTTCCTTCACATTATGAAGTATTTAACTTTGGAAGGCAAGTACCGTAAGATTTACACTCATCACTTATCTCTCCTAAATATGTTTAGGCATAATAAAATGTTAAGTATCCATTTTTTTGTTCATGTCTTTGACTACCTCTGTGAAATATTTTCAATGGGGTAAGGTGGATACCCCTATTCATGAGGGGCTCATTCTCCTTCTGTTTCAAAATGGTAAACCTATGTTTGGATAAACCCATGCCCCAAATCAAGGTGGAGGAGGATATTACTCTAGTTGAATGTCTTACTAAGATGCGTGAGGGAAAATTAGGCCATAACAGAGGTGAGGAGGGGAATAATGTGGTGGGCTTGGAGAGTCAGGAAGTTGGGTCCTTGAAAGGTAAAGGAAAAATGATCTTGGAAGCTGAGAAAAGCCATGAGGACTTGAAGAAAAAAGTGCAATACTTGGGGATTATAGTACATGTCACGAAGGAGATGAATTCGGTGGTTATGAATGGTATGGTTGATAACATCGAAGCCACAAAACCAATCTGCATGGCCCAAAATAATATTAGGGGGGAAATCGATGGTCTAGATAATTTTTTTCTGGATATGAGGGTTCATTTGGAAGTGGTTGAAGAGGAGCAGAGGAAAATAAAATATTCTACAGTCACCATCTCTGATAAAGAAGAGGAGGACGAGGACAAGACCGAGGAGGATGTTGTGGGAGAAGAAGAGGAGAATCCACCTTAGAAGAAGCTATAAATCAATCACAGTAAGGAGACTGAGACCATGGAGGCCAAACCCTCCAAAAATAAAAATAAAAATTTATGGAGCTGCTCCAAAACTTTTGAAGGTTTTATTAGCGAACTATCTTTGTTTTTAAGTTAGTTATGTAGTTTTTGTTTCTCTCACTAGTTTGGTTTCTGGACCTTTATGTGGTCAAGTTTGTTTAACCCTTTTGGTCTTATTCCTCTTTTTGTTTATGTATGTGAGATTTCACGATGTTATCTTTCATGTACTGGCCTCTAGGAGCTGATCCCTATTTTTACCCTATCTAATAAAAATACATTCTTCAAGGAAGACATACCAAATGTTCAAAATCACTTATTTTACAAAAATCAAACCTACCTATTCTACTCTAACTTGAGGAAGAGAAGATAAACAAAACCTAAAACATGTAGTGAGAAATAACATCCTTTTATCACAAAATGTGGCCATGTAAATAATTTGGCACCGAACATGACCTTTAATGAGAGTGGAAAACTATTTTGAATTTTTTTTCCCTCTCCACTTCTAAAAGTATAAATTAGAAACAACATGCATACCTCCTCAATTTTTTTTTCATTTGGTTGTAGTAGTTTTAGATGAAATTTGGTGTGTTAAAACTCTTCCTCGTGCTTTGAAGTAAACATGAGCTGTTGAAATTTTTCTTTGGCTTTGGAATAGCCAAATACCTGATTGGGAAAGGTTTGATCATTTGAATTTTCTCATTTTATTTGTCTATAACCCCATGAATGGAGCTGCAAAGAGAAATCTTCTCATTTCCTTGGGCCTCTGCAAATTGATTTGAGCTCTATTCTTGTTGTTCTTGTAGAACCACCTTTGTTTCAAAATATATATTTTGATTTTCTTCTTTGAACAAGAAGTGTGAAAACTCAAACTTACCATCCATGTTGACTTCTAATTTAGTAATGGTTTCATCATCTTCCTTCTTTACCTCATCCATGGAGCTTGAAATATCAAAATCTTATTTTTGTTCTTCATGAGGATCAATTTAAGTAGGATCTTCCTTGGTGTTCTTGTACATTGCGGGCTCATCAACAAAATCATGTTCAACAAAGGATGAAGGAAAAGATGGAGCTGAATTGTTACCATCAAAAGAAGGAAAGAGAATTTCTATGATCTTCTATTCATCCAAGACCTCTAAATTTATTTTTTCTCCTTCACAATTGATTCCTATGGATATAAATCAATGGCCTCCAATAATATGGTCCCATGATGCACACTACACTCATAACATAAATATTTTTTTATCATCTTATTATTGTTCTTGTTCTTATGAAAATCAACCTCCACCTTATTTAATTTAGTCCCAACCTATATTGAAGGTTTAAATATCCATAACATCTGATAGGACTCAATTTTTTAAGCCCAATCCTTCAAATTTTACAAGAATTCTTCTCTGTTGGGTTCTTCAATTTTCTACCCTCCTTGATTATTTTTTGATTTATTTCTTCCCAAAATGGGTTTGGGAATGTGAGAGGAGGGTGGGATGGGTTACAACATGATTTTATAATTTTTGAGGTGGAAGGGAAGGTGAAAAATCTTCTTGTGGAGGAGAGGGAATGAAAGGATAATCCTTAAGGAAGTGAGGGATCTTAGCCTTAGGCTTGGGTGGTTGATAAGGAATGGGCATTGGATAATGATAGGGAAGTAGAGAAGGAACATTCCAACGATAAGGTTCCCCAAAATTATGTTGATTATCCTATAATACCTGTAAGGATGCAATCAAATCAACCATTTGAGTGAAAGAATCCCTCATTACCTCAACCTTTTTTGTGAGATAAACCAACTAGGTATAGGACCTTCCCATGGATAGGGATTCTTAAAAATGAGTTGTTTATCTTGCAATATTTGTAGTCATCCCTTAGTATCTTGTAATATTTTCTCCATTATTTGAACTCTCCATTGAAAATCATCTTCGGTGTTGAATGGGCTCTAAAGTCTACATACTCATAAGAACATGCATGCTCCATTTGAGTTTCATCATAAATCTGATTTGGAGGTTTGTTAAAACAATTTAAAGATGGATTTTGGAAGGTTGGAGGAATATTTGAATGAAACTACTATGAAATTGATAAGAATGAGGAAAGGAAGTGTTGATTGCACAAATTCATTTGAATGAGAAATGAAATGATGTGGTAGAAGGGAATGGTATTCTAAATGAGAAAATGAGTTGTTTAGACCACTCGGGGTCACCAAATGTGCTTGAAAATTCCTCTAAAGGATGAAATATCACCAAGAACACATCAACTTGATGAAATTAAGTGGTAAGGATCTTCAAACTTGTCCCAATGGATGTGCCAGAACTATTAAAACAAAAAATCAACACCATAGGATTTACTTGTTACAGATCATTACTTTTTGCTAACATGGGATGATCTCATAAGTGTGTGACTTACAAAATGAGATCAACATCTGGATAAGGCCGAATTACTCTACATAAATGTAATTCTAAAAATAATCCTATAGCTTAAAGAAAATATAACTAAACTTAATCTACACATTCCAAGGGACTAGGATTAGAAGGAGAGAGGGTTAGAAATATGCATGAAATGAAAATCCTAAGCTAAAAGGGCAGTGATAACACTAGAAAAGGGGGTTGATCATGTTCTAAAAAGGGAATGAAAGAGAGAAAACATGGGAGAGAGGGAATGTTGAGCCTAGAATTGACTAAGTCCCCAAACAGAGGATGAGCACGGACAAAAGGTAATACAAGAAGAACACGCTTAAAGAAAATCGAGAAGGGTAATAAGGCGGGCACGAACAATTTAAGGAGTTATCCAATATTGGAAGGGTTTGAGTTGGAACTAGAGCACGTGGAAGAATAAAGGGGCTTGAAGACTTAGCCACATTTTGGAATATGAGGTTACATGGAAAACACATGAATATCCAAATAGGTGTGATGAGTGGTTAAGGTTAGAACATAGAGTCTTGTAGCTCAAGGAAAGAATATTCCAAGAAGGGAATATACGAAGATATAATCATTATGATTAGTGGAGGTTAATGAGGGTTTTGGTGAGATGACATATGCACTTGAGTATGGAGAAGCATGATTCCATATGATATGTGGCTTGCCCATGAGTAAAGCTAAGGCGGTGGAGGAGAGATCTCGATTCTATTTAAGAATGAATTTGGATCTAAAACAAGGGGGTATGTGGATGTATATGTGTGTGTTGAGAGATAGAAAATGTGGATAAAGGACAGAGAGATACTTATGGATAATACATAGGAGAGAACAATGCTAGGACTCTCGAGAAGTTATTTCGTATAGCTAGGATGCTATTAACTTGATATATTCATTCAAATATGACCTCGTTGATGTAATCTTTCTATTGTAAATGTTTGTTAATCAATATATGATGGGTTGTTCTTAATATCTCTAGTTATGGTTCTAAACCCTAGTGTTATTCATATTTCTCATGGTTCAAATATGATTTATTTATAATGTTGTAGTGTTTACGTTTACACTATGATGCATCCGTGTTTAAGATCTAGTGTATTTACTTCTTTGTTAGAATGAATCCATGCATTATTGTTTCAAAACATTCCTCATTAATGGAAAACATTCTCACAAGGATCACATAAAAGAGGAGCTCAACGCCCGTGCACCTTAGGTGAGTGCCCAGATAATGTTGGGTGATAAGTCGATCTACTTGGGGTTTAAAGGGAGTAGGGAAAGGTGACTACATTTTTGTTCCATTGTTGGGACCTCTTATTCAGATTGTTGTAAGAATGGTTTGTGATGACCAAAATATTGACCTTGGACAACATCGAGACTTGGCTTAAGATCCCAGAGGATGAGTTTACACAGAGATTCAATACTACATATGAGTTTAATGCACATAAATGGGTAGAGGAACACCTGTATCATGAGCTCTATGACACATTCTTTCAATGTTTCCTAGTAGATTTATATGAATGGTTGTCGGCATATGCATCAAGGAAGAGTTGGTATTATAGACCTCGTGTTTGGACCCAAGAAGACTATTAATGGCTTCATGATGTCAATCTGATCTAGACTTGTGTTGTTGATCATTGGTGGAGTGGTGTGTTAACTAGCAATACATTGGAATATGTGATTTCTACGTATTCTTTCCCAAAGATTGCCAAGTTTGAGTTCTTGCGGGAACCAAGAGGATCATTCTTACTTGTTATATCTTTAGACATTAAAATATTGATCATCACTATGATTTTAGAAGCATTTCATATGGATAGCTAAATGCCCTCTAGGCATGGAGCATGGAAGCTAGTGTGGTAAGAGATGGTGGACCTGTGGTGGAAATGGAGAGAGAGGAGATGTGGCTCAAGTATAACCAAGCATGAGAAAGGGATTTGGTGATAAAACATGAAGTTTTAGGAGTGATGGAATTATGGAGGAAGACATTGCGGGAAGGATTTGAGGTTCATGAAGAGAACGTAGAACCCGAGCAGCGATCTATGCTACCCGATCTTGGAAAGCACGGGAGAGAAACCCCCTTGGATTCTACAGAGAGCTCTTCATATGAAGGAAGGAGAAGAGCCATAGGTGCACATCTTAACCCACATGGTGACCAAACCCTTGTGCTTAGTTTTCCAATTCCTGAGATAAGTTTTGTTAATCTAGTTGGTATTGGTATTGGTAGTCGGGTGATACCTAGTAGATATAATTATTCATTTAGTTCATTGATGGCAACATAGACATTTCCTATGTTTAGAGGAATCTTATCTAACACATCATTTAGGAAAAGTTTTGGGTACACAAAGTCGTGTATCATATCTAGGAGTGGTTTGTAATCACATATTATCGCACATAGTTTAGCATGATGATGGGGACATAGGGCATAACTACTTTTGGTCCCCTACCTACTACGGGAGGAGGATCTAGCGGATCCAAAGGAATATGAGCTAGTGGATCTAGTGTATTTGGTGGTGGAGACAACACATGAGGGAATAAAGGTTTTGGATCTGGTGGACAAGGACCTAAACCACCTCAGAAGGTGTTTCATGAGATGTCTCTACATTTACTTGATTACAAGGTTGTTGAGGATGTTGCAGCATGTACATAAATGTGAATTGCTCTGTGTGCTAAGGGTATCATTTCCTAGAGTGAAAAGTAAATTAGTTTACAACCAATTTGCAAGGGTACGTGCATGCCTAGTAATGAAAGTATGACCCACATCAGACGGTGGTGTATCATACCACATTATGTGGTGCCTTTTTGGTGGAATTCCGTATTCCTAAATTTTAGTGAAGAGTAGCAATGCGCTCAAGGAGATTCAACAAGGTATGGTAGAAAGTGTGCATGAGTATGATGCACATTTTAAGAATCTTTTTCAAAAATATTTTATGATATCCATCCGTCATAGAATTCTCGGTGGTTTCTTGGATGCTTCACTTGAGGCCTTAGAGACTGATCTACGTGTTAAGGCCGTCAAAAGAATTGATAATTAGGTAAGCCAATTTTTACAAGCATACATTACTACCATGAATAAGTAGGTTTAGAAATTTTCTATGAATTCAGCTCATGAAACTTGTAGTGGAATTTTTGTATGGACTTTGAGATAGAAGGACACACCAAGGATAGTTTCCCTCAAAAATTGGCACATGCTATGTCAATATATTGTTAAATTTGTTAGGAATTAGTATTTACATTGTGTAAGATAAAAATTACGTTGGTAATTATTATTATATAGTGTAATATGTTATTAATATATTATTGTTATATAAACAATAATATATTATTGGTGTTGAGTTGTGTATTGTTACGGGAGTAACAATCACAACTAAATAGGGTTAATTGTTATAACACCTCCCTATTTTGTAGGAGGTTGTTTTGGCTATGTATATGGCTATATAATAGCCATGAATCATGTTGTGTAATGTGACAGAGAAAATAATATATTTGGTGTGAGAGATTAAATATTATTTCTATGTTTATTTATTCTATGCAATTTGATCATAATCAATATTTGGTATCGAGCGACTGGTTCCTCTACTGATTGATCCATGGAGAATTAGTTTTCTTGTAAGGGCATCCATTTCTCTCTTCCCTGGCTGATGTAGTCTCTATGCATCAATTTCAATAAATACATTGCAGAGAAGGATATTATCTCTGGTTACTTGCATATTTTCTAACATCTCATATAAATTTACATCTCGACACTAGTTGAACTGTGTTCTACAAGTTGGTTGTTATTTGAAGTAAAATGCCTATACGTTGCAACAGATCCTGCACACTATTTTTTGTTCACGAGATGTTGATAATTGTGCATTGATTCATGAAGATTTCTGCCATCTAGGTCAATTGCATTGAACAAGTTGTTTGGATAACAAATGGGAAGCACAATGATATCTTTGAAGCAAAGATTGTTCAGCCTCAAGATGAAAGAAGGTGAGAGCATGGTGGAGCATATCAAGGTAGTTTTGTTCTATCCGTAATCAACTTGCCGGTATAGAAGTAGATGTACCTGATGATGATGTTAAAGTAGTATTACTTAATAGCATGCCTTCATGTTATTCTAATATGGTCTTTTAATTAAGTAAAATAAATCCAAGTCTAGAAGAACTTATTTCTTCTTTGTTAGATGAAGAAAAAATAATTATGATTGTTGAACTAGAGGAGAATGCAATGTTTGGCAGAAACAAGAAAGCATTTGGTAAGAAAAATCCCAAATACGGTTCAACCTCTAAAGGAACGAAGAAACAATTTACATGCTACTATCGTAAACAACCTGGTCATATATCTAACAATTGCAGAAAAAGAGAACAAGACTTAATCGATGGGAAACTACAAGATAATGTCATGATTGTTGATGAAGAATGAGAAAATGAAGAGGAAGAAAATACCGTACATCAAAGTGATGAATATTTTCTCTATTAAATGATTTTCAAATGGAGGACGAGAGGCACGGGAGGCGGAGGTTGATTGACGACCTCTCATCATCACTAACTAACGATGGGGCCGCATGAAGTTGTGGTGACAATGTGTGTGTGAGTTTTCTTTCATTTCAAGATTGCAGTTTGTTGTTTGCAGTATGATTTCAAAGTTCCTATTTTGGATTGAATAAGTGAAATGTTCACATTGAGGGGGGGAACATGGTCTCATTGTTCCATTTCCATTATGTTTTATTGTTCAGTTTTGAAAGCAGTATTTCCTACATGATTCCCTGTTGTAGAGACATTGTATAATATTGATCAAAAAGTATTGTAGCAATCATGATGTGAAGGTTTTTGGTAAACCTGTAAAACCAATTGTGTAAGGTTTTTGGTAAACCTGTAAAACCAATTGTGTAAGGTTTTTTGGTGAACCTATAAAAACCAATTGTGTAAGGTTTTTGGTGAACCTGCAAAACCAATTGTGAAAGGTTTTTGGTAAACCTATAAAACCAATTGTGAAAGGTTATTGGTACACCTACAAAACCAATTTGGTAAGGTTGTTGGTAGAAGCTGAAGAAAACCATCAATGGAAGAAATGTGCGTTGGCACATGTTCGAGTTTTGTGCAAGCCCGATGCTGCACATTTGCAGAGTTGATCATGAGCACACAAAGATGGCACACTACAATCAAAGAATGAGATATATTGAACCATGTAAAAACTAAGGGGGGGAATGTTAGGAATTAGTATTTACATTGTGTAAGATAATAATTACGTTGGTAATTATTATTATATAGTTTAATATGTTATTAATATATTATTGTTATATAAATAATAATATATTATTGGTGTTGAGTTGTGTATTTTTACGGGAGTAACAATCACAACTAAATAGGGTTAATTTTTATAATACCTCCTATTTTGTATGAGGTTTTTGGCTATATAATAGCCATGAATCATCTTGTGTAATGTGACAGAGAAAATAATATATTTGGTGTGAGAGATTAAAGATTATTTCGTGTTTATTTATTCTATGTAATTTGATCATAATCAATAAAATTTTCCATGGGGATCACAATCCAAGTAGGTTCCCTTTGTTACAACATGAAATGTGTAAGAATGTGTCTTCTTATTGTAAGATTTGCACATCCACTACCCACGATATGAAGGACTAGTGATTGATAGACCAAATTCATGATGTCATTGATATTGATGTTTTCCAAACTATCATTGGGAGTAGTTATAAGGGTGAGGGTTTTCAATATGAGGGCGTGCATATGGTGGGGGTCAAGGAAGAAGTTTTCATTGAGGTTTCAGAGGTCATAGTGGTTACAGAGGAAGGGGTGACTTCCCCATGGGACTTGTTACAATTGTGGATCCACTAAACACTACAAGCGCATGTGTCCGAATTTTCTATAGTGCTCATGGTGCGGAAAGAAACACAAGTATGAGGAGTGCCTAAACTATGTAACTAGATGATCCAAAAAAGAAGAAGGAAAAAGTCACAAGGATGGTTAGTGTGAAGAGAATTGACTCGTTATGAATGCCTAGGGTAGCGCTTAACCCCGAGTTAGAGCATTTTTAGTAACTACACAAGCCGAGGCTATATGAGCTAGGAAGTACCAAATAAAATGCCTTTAATTACAAGAGATGAAATATTTCATGGCGAATATCCTGATCTAACCCATCAAAAGGACGTTTACCAAAAACCTATGGAAGTAATTAGGAGCCTACAAGGGGAGATTCAATGGTTGAAGGAGAAATCATGGATGTTAGAATAGGTGAAGAGTGCTTGAGGTACCCCGAGAAAGACATGGATGAGGTAAAATAGGTGTGTAAGATTCTATGTAAGGAGAACATTATTCCTCTATTGGGACAGTGGTTAAGAGAAAAGGTACCATGCGCGAGGAGATGAGTGTGAGAGACGGAGTCTTGCATGCTAACTGCACCCTTATAGTCCGAATTATGACAAGGAAATCACACTAAATGTGGTTATTGATGGATAAATTCTAAGTAACATAGTAATTGAATTTGGTTCAGAGGTTAATGTACTTATTTTGGATGCATGGAATTAGATGGGGAAGCCTCCATTGCAACCCTCTTCAAATGTGTTATATATGGCAAACAGGACAAAGGTTGTGCCCATCGAGTCTTGAAGGATTCTTCCATAACCATTTAAGGGGATAAGTTTATCGAATTTTGAATTCTTAGCACTTGCTAAGGAAGATAACTTCCCACCATTACTTGGATGCCCCTAGTGTTATGTAAATAATTTTGACCTACACTTTAACAAGGGATACATCAGTTTTGAGAACAAAGAGGAGCACGTCATTATTCCACTAATAGATGGGAGGATGTGCCTTATGTAGAAAATTTGGGAGAGGAGGAAATGGACAAAATATATGTGCAAACCATTATAGACCCGAGAGGCCATTTACTAGTCAAGTGAAGGAGTCATTTAGTGCAAGGATGCTCACCATTTGTGATACAACTAGCATTGCATGAGAAAACTAGATGCATGGGACCTATGAGTTGGTTGGAAGAAAATTAAAGGGAACTATAACTAGAGAGGAAAAATTTCCCTTATTTAGGTTCCTGGGAGGAAGATGGTTACCAAATTATACTAGGAAGGTAACCGTGATGTCTCTCTACATGCAATGGAAGTACAATGGACATGTCAAGTAGAGAGAAGGAATATGCTTATCCATACCTTACACAAAACAAAAACATCTTGGTGGGTGGCTCATCAAGATAATCTTATAGAATGGTGCGAAGTGAGAATCATGTTCTCTTCTAGGTTTCTCTCTAGCAATTCACCCTCTAAAATACAAGACTATGGTGGGAGGTAATACACCTCATCTCATGTCCAGGAATGTGAGAGATCCTAGATGGTAGGCCAAAAATAATTACCTCCCTCACTATGGGTGCATAAGTTATATTCCACCTTACAGGGTTGTGCATGTGCATGGTATATCCACTCGAGTTATATTGTTAGACAAAAAATTGCCAAGAGTCAATGGAAAATATTATCGAGACTTTCGAGTATCAATCTCCTAAGCCATCAAATGAGGTGTTACAGGTATTCAAGTGCCTTACCTTGGGAGATAGTGCCATGGATGAGGAAAGAATCCTTAATTTTTAGGGGAACTTGAGTTGGGGGTGCACTTCATAGAAGAAGAACTAGAAGAAGTACAACTCGAGCGAGTGTACCTAGAGAAAGAAAGGAGTAAGTTGGTGTACTTGATAGATGACGAGGAAGTAGAAAATTTGGATGTTGATCATATGGAAGGTATACAATAATTCTTAAGTAAAGCGTATATGAAAGCACACACCTACCATGAGCCCTTGAAAATAAAGAAGGTTAACATTGTTATAGAAGGAGAGCCGAAAGAAGCTTTTATTGGGGATTACTGGATGGACCAGAGGTTTCAAAAATAGTTGAGTTGCTATATGAATTCTAAGATTTGTTCCTATGTGGGTACCATAAATTGAAGGGAGTTCATCATTCATTAGGGGAAATGAAAATTAAGCTAAAATAAGGTATGTGACCCATCAGAGGACCTATCGGATGAACCCAAGTCTACATGTAAAGGTTAAGGATGAAATTGATAAGATGATAGAATCAAGAATGATTGAGGTAATTGAGGAATCTGAATGGTTGAGGCCAATGGTAATCAGTATAAAGAAGGATGGGAAGATAAGGATATGTATAAAATATAGATATTTGAATGTTTCTTATGTCATAGATCTTTTCCCAATCCCATTTACTGAAGAGATCTTAGAGGGTGTAGTAGGGTAAGATATCTATTCTTTTATAGATGGATTCTCAGGTTATCACCAGGTGAGGATTGGAAAGAAAGAATAGAAAAATACTATGTTAGCCATTGAATGGATAATTCTTTCTTATATGGTCATGCCAGTTGGGCTTAAGAACACGTATGTTGTATTTTCGCACATTGTGGTGCAAACCTTTCAATACTTCATTCAAACCTAGATGATTGGATGGTGTATGGGTTAGTAAGATATCATTGTGACAATTAAAATTTGATGTTTGAGAGGTGCATGCGATTAAGTATCTCTTTGAACATAAAAATGTGTCTTTTCTACTCCTTTAGGCACATGTCTAGGTCACATTATTTTCAAAGAAGGCTTATTGGTAGATCCTACCAAAGTTTTCATTATCTTGGGATTACATGGACCTACATGTCAAAGTGCGGTATGTGGATACTTAGGGAATATAGGTTACTACAGGAAATTCATCAATGGATATGCTAGGATTTCTGTGCCATTGGAAGAGTTGTTAAAACATAATAGTAAGTTTCATTGGGGAGATGTGCAACATGTGGCTTTTGACACATTGAAGGAGAAAATTACTACTGCACTTATTTTGTTCTTTCCCTCTTAGGAAAATCCATTTCATGTGTATGTTGATGTATGAGGGTGGCAATTGGAGCAGATTAACACAACCCTGAAGAGGGGATTATTGATTAGCCCTTGTGTTTTGCAAGTAGAGAATTAACTCTAGCTGAGAAAAATTAAACAATAATGGAGCATAGTTTTCTATGATTTATGTGCTGCATAAGTTTAGGAAATACTTGGTGGCTACTCCATTTATCTTGTACATGTCTAACATGACATTCAAATATTTGGTAAACAAAAATTTCTTGCAAGGGCACATATATGGTGGATTCTACTTGTTTTAGGAGTTTGACTTTTTGGTCGTGGTAAAAAAGGTAAGAGTAATTTAGGACTTGACCATCTATCAAAAATTAACTCAAGAGAGGATGCGTAAAGCATTGAAGACACAATTCTTAATGCATAATTGTTCATATTTCAGCATGCACCCTCTGATTTAGAGGATATTGTTGTTTTATTATGAATGGGTTTTATATCCGAGTGAATGAAGGCTTTAGAGAAGAAGCAGTTGGCTATACATGTGGCACGATATATGTTGGTCAATAGAGACATATAAAAATAGGCCGAGATGAAGTTTTGCATCAATGTGTGTTGGAACATAAACATATTGCAATCATGAAAGAAGCTCATGGTAGCATTCGAGGAGGTAGCTATGTAGGAAATGTAATTGCGTACGAGATCCTATTGGCAAGCCTTTGGTCTGAGACAATTTATAAGGATTGTATAGAATATTGTAAGGAATATGACCATTGATGCAGTGCCTTGGAAAGTCGAGGAAGAGAGATAACATTCCATTAAGACCTATTGTTAGTGTAGAGATGTTTAAATATGGGTAATTTAATTTTTATGCCCTATTTCCCAGCCACACGCAAGACAGGTTCACGCTATGTTATCACTTGTACAGACTATATTTTGAGATGGTAAGAGGTGGTGCCTACAAAGGATTGTACGAAAAATACATCATCCAAGTCTTGTGGGAGAATATAATCAGCACATAAGGATTCTCGTTAATTTTGACAAGTGATAGGGGTACTCATTTCTTGAATGAGATTGTTAGAATCATATTGGCAGATTTTATGGTGGCCCATCAAAAATATACGACCTATCACCCTTAGGATAATGGGACTACTAAGGCCTTTAATAAGATATTGAGCCACATATTGATCAAGATTTGCGATGTCGAAGGAGAGACCGAGATGATAAAGTATTTGTAGTATTATGGGCATATCGAATGACTTATAAAAGATTGAACAAGGCCACACCTTTCCAGGTTGGTGTTTGATACAAAAATTTTTCTACCCATTGAATTTATATTACCATCCCTACATATTGCACAAGTAGGAGGCTTGGCTGATGAGAAATCACTTAAAGAGATTATAAAAAAACTTATGAAGTTAGATGAAAAGTGAGCCATTGCTAGGCGGAGTCAAAAGATGGAGAAATATTGGGAGAAGGCATGACATGATCGGCATATTAAAAGAATAAGTTTGAGGTTAGGCATATGGTTACTATGTATGATTCAAAGATTATGTGCCATCCTAGGAAACTCAAAGTGTATTGGTTGGGACCATATGTTATATCACATATACTTGATTTGAGTGCTTGCCAATTACAAGTGCTTTGGATGGAACATAGTTTTCTGATACTTCAACGAGACTAGGTTCAAGTCCTACTATAAATAACCCTTCTTAGTGTTTGTAAATAAGATAGTATTGCCATGCATCTTAGGTTTCACTTAATGAATTTTCCTTTATATGTGTTTCCCTTCATCATCACTATGCTTTGTCTTTTAGTTTGGTGTGTTGTGTAATAAGCATGTTTGTGCACCTTTAGCTAGTTACCATCTAAATAGGCTTTAATGCATAGAGGACAACACATAATTTTTGTGTGGGAGTAGGAGAGTGTAAAGAATGCAAAAGTGATATACGATTGAAGAAATGTTGGTTGGTGGCCTAGGAGAGAAAAACATAAGCACAAGAAATATGATAAGGAACACATGTAACAAATATGATAATGGTTAGAGATGAGATTTTTCAAGAAATCTTTATAAAAACCACATACAATGATGAAAAAGAACAAAAAACTAAGATAGGTAGTATTATGGAAAACTAGGTTTAAGAGAAAGGAAGATGGACTTTGGTGCTACGAGCATGCTTAAGGATCTATGGTTGATATAGTTTGGTGCACCGAGAAGATTGAGGAGGTTATGCACAAGTGTATGTGTGGAAGAAAGAACATTAGACAGAACACGTGGGATGGAAGAATTGGAAAATATGAAATTAATGCAGAAGTATGGTGGTAGGTAACACAAAGATTAATGTAGAAAAAGAAAAGAACTATAAATAGAGAGTTAGGAGTATGTTATTATTCACCTCACATTTATTTTTGAAGATCTCTTATGAACTAGGGCATTCTTACGAAGAATCTACGAAATTTGAGTGCAAAGTGAATAATTTGACTTATTTATGAATTAGATTTAAATGGAGTACATGTCTGTGCACGAAAAGGCTTGTTTAGAGGATTCTTGTGAGTTTTTACATTGTCTTGTGGAAGGTAGGATTTCAAGGTTATTGTTTATGAAGCTAGGTACAGGTTCAAAGAAGTTACATATAGGGTTTTGATTTGAAGGATCAAGTGGTAAGAAAACAAGGCACAAGAATGAATTGGAAAGGACTCCTGGCAGGAAGAGAATATTGCACCAATAAAGGGATAAAACATTTCACCTAAAAGGAAGGGTAAGGGAAAAGGAAAAATAGTCGCATTGACTAGCTTTAATGGAGAATGGTATGCGAGAGATGCAATACCCATATGGAGTATTGTTGGGGATGGATTGGGTATCCCACCTATGAAATATGGTTATAAGTGATTATAACCATAGGATAAATACCATTGAAAAGGAGATGGAATTGGATATTATTCACCCTACGGGAGAAAGAATAGATGATGACAAGACAATGTATGATGACTTTGTGAAGACAAAACTGGAGAAGGTCGGGCTTTTGTAACTTTTTGAGTTGTCAATTTTTAGAAAAAGTCGAGACTATACTTATGGCTCTTGTCACACATTCACGATGATTATTTATACTTCACAAGGTGGATAATGCACATAACCTTGCAGGTTGATCCGTAGATACACTTTGGAATTATATGCATAAGAGATTCACTAGACAATGACTTGGGTGATAAGAAGGATATCAAGGAAATGGCTAAGGAGTATGAATAAAATAAGGGTGACTAATACTTCAATATTTCCAAGATCATTGACCCAGTTATGAAGATGGCCATGTGCTTGTTCACCAATTTGAATGGATAAGAATGATGGATGCAAATGAGAAAAAGATGGTTGAACATTTGTAGGAAGATTTCAGAGGGGACAATCTATAACCTCTCGGCCTTCATTGCAGAGGATATCATTGATGCTTTGTATATAATGGAGATAAAATTATGTATGGTAATATTATCCTTACCATTATGTTTTCTAAGATTGGGGTTCCCGATGGGCCAAATAACAACATTTGGGAGTACCCAGAGGAAAATGCCTCCCTAGCCAAGATGTTTGAGGTGTATACTTGTGAGATAATAACATATGCATACAAGATGTACTTGGATAAGTGGTACAAATGGATGTTCAATGCATTTTAAGAAGAATGGAGAATTCCTGAACAACTACCAACCTTGGTAGGGGATGAGGCTAAATTTGTGGTATACTAGAACTTCTTCATTAGAAGGTTCATGTTAGGCTGATGGCACTAAAATCCCATGGTGCAAACTACCTTTTGTCTTCACAACACAATATTTTCAAATTTTGGTTAATAGATTCAAGGATGCCAATAAAATTATGTTTAATCTAAGTGAGATAGATTAGGAGAACTGAAAACTACGTAAAACATTGGTGTATTCTATGAAGTGCATATATGTGGAGAAGTATGTCTGTCATGACATACATATGCTAAGGCCCGTAATGTTACCACTTATTGGAAGCATAGTGAAAAGGGTATACATATACCTAAGGATTTATTTTATAAGGGCGCCTATGTTGAGGATGATGTGTCCATCCCTGAAGACCCACCTAGAAGAAAGAAGGTAGTGCCAAAGAAGAGAGAGAGAGAGAGAGAGAGAGAGAGAGAGAGAGAGAGAGAGAGAGATGAAACTATACTAAGCATGGAACCGAGCATACGGTAGTTTAGAAATTAGGGTCATAGGAATTAGACATGGTCACAAGTACTTATACTCATAGGAAGTAGTCCCGAGCAAAGAAAAATTCCCTAGTAATAGAGTCTTCGGTTATGAAGAATTTAAATGTAGTGCATAGTTCGAATCTTAGAAAACAAAGAGAGAAGGAGGTGATGAGACAAGAGGAGAGGGGGAGGAGGGAAAATAAGAAAATAACCCCCTATGTTTGATATACATGAATCTAATGAAGAGTGGGATGATTTTTCAGAATAATCTTGAGAGAAAGAGGTAAGTGAAGACGAAGTAGGGACAAATTTTTATGGGACACCTCACACTTGTTTGGTGAGTAGTTGGATGAAATGATGGACAAGGAGGTGGCAGGTATTGTTTCACCTAATTCTAGATGTGTTTCTTTGAATGTTGATGAAACAGAGAAGGATAAAGGGTTAGGAGGAATATTTGTTAAGATGTCGGTTGTAGGTTGTTGTGTGCATATGACTTCTGAATCTACATCTGATCATGAGAGCTTCCTTTTGGCTTGGAGGAACTACCTCAAATGGAAAACAATACCACCAAATAAAATTTAAACAATATATGTAGTGGACTGTTTAGCGTGTGCTAGACCCAGAAGCGTAATACTTCGAGATGACCGTCAACCCACCGTTTAAAATAGATTAATGCTTATAATAAAGAAAATCCTACTATATTTAAAATGATTTAGGTATCTCATTCGTCTACAATAATAAAATTCATTCACAACAGGCTAAGCTATGATTGAATATGAAGGTCAAGGTCTCTGTCAGGATATTGGTATTGGTCAGGGTAAAGTTATGGTCTGTTTTGGGTATTTGATGGAGGTTTTAAGCTCGATCTGGTTTTTTTGTCAAAACATAGAGACCGGAATCGTATGGTATGACTAGTGTTAGTTTAGGTTAACCAAAGATGCGGTTATGGGTAACCGGTGATGTTATGGTTAGAGTACGAAAATTCAATAAAACTTGGCAAGGTGATAAATTTGGTGCTAGATGAGAATGAAAGGGGCAATGGCAAGTTTCGTGTGGATCTTGGATATGCACATGAATGATGAAAGTATGGATATAGGAAGTTCAAGGGTGTGGATAAAGATATGGTCAAGTTTGCATGGAGGTAAAATGGTGGGGAATGGAAATGAGAACAAAAATTAACAACAAAAGTGAAAGGATCTAGCTAAAACGATAATGGACCAATGCAGATTAACAAAACTTACTATTTATGCGAGTTTGATGTACGATTAACAATGGTGGGTGATCAAATGGAAGAAATTTTATGTGGTATTGGTGCCACCCAGATGCTCCCGTGAAGCAAAACAACTTTGTGGTTGCTTCAGTGCTGACTATGGATGCTCTGATGTGTGTACTAACATTGGTTCTGCTTGTATGTAGCTCTAGTTTTCTCACTTGTTCTCAAAAGATGTGATTATCTCTCAGAAATGTGCCAACCTCGAAATAAGGTTGTTTTAGGGGTTAAATGGTAACCGACGGTGGTTCTAGGTTGACTGGCAGTGGTTTAGGGTGACTAGCATCAGTTAGGGTGGGATTTCCTAGGTTTTCTAAAATGGGCAGATCCTTTTGATTTTCTTAGATCTCACCCATTTTTTCCCACGAGAATAGAATGGAAGCTTCCTTCTAATGGACGGGAATGTGGTTAGAGGGAATATAGGCTTTGATTTTTAGGGTTTGGGTAGGTCTTAGTTAGTTATGGCAACATACTAAGAATAGGTCTTAGGGTGAGGTGGCTAAGTGAGGTGGATAGGTGAGGTGGATGTGTGGGTATTATCCAATTAGGATATTTAAATAACAAATATTGGGAGGATAATGAATTAATTAAATTAAATTAATTAAATTAATATTAGAGTGGGGTGAAGGGGGCCATGGTTAGGTGAATGTGTTCAAGGTGTTTATTTGACGAGGGACCAAGGAGAGTGTGACCCAATTTTGGTGTCTATAGGTATCATCAAGGAGTTGGTAGGGCATGAGGTTGAGTGCAGCTCAGAATAATTAGAGAAATATTATGGGAGCATGGACAAAGATCCCAACTCAGAAGTCAGTATCCCAACAAGAGTGCGTACAGTCACAAGGGCTTGATAACAACACAAGGAACCATAATTACTTATGCCAATGATCCAAACAAGGTCCTGTATGTGTGTTTCTAGAGCACAATACCTATAGAAAAACTCTTCTTCTGGTCATCATTTGAGAAAGATAGTGTGTACATGTGCACAAGGAAGATGTTGTCATGGAATTTTGAGTCCCATGTTGATGAACCAAAATTTGAGGTCGATGCAGGAGCATTGGTAACCACACAAAACCCTAATGAGATAAATCCTATTGTGGATTCATAGTAGATAACTAACGAGAAGTCATGTAACATGATAAAATGGTGGTGGTATAAGTCTACGAAAGGTTATTCGAGAGGAATAATAGGATCAGGGAATTAGAAAAATAATTGGATGAAAAGAACATGGAGATTATAGAAAGAGATAAGGAGATAAAGGGGAAGGATTCGATAATTACACAGTTGAAGGCTAAGTTGAGAGAGAAAAATTGGAGGGTGTGTGAAGCCTATAAGAAAGAAAGGATTATCTTAGACTCCATTATTTGTAAGCACCTAGATTTAGCCCCCTTGAATGGAAGTATGAGTCATCCTTCCACTTCTTGGGGGATTTAACGTGCTTAATCATGGTGAAGAGGAAACCAGTTGTATTGGATTTAGTGGAGGAAATTATGGCACGATATAATAAATAGGAGAAATCAATGATTTAGGAAACCATAACTCGTTACTTTGAACTCCTTCCTTTAGTGAAGACCACAATGTACATGGCCGAGGTTTTCTATGACAAGTGTGAGGACAAAGCCAAAGTGGAAAGCGTGTAGGTTACTACACACGAGGTGGATTTAAAGGAGTTCTAGGCTAACAATAGATGCAATTAGGTGAAATGTGACAAGATCCGGACATAGGTTGAAAATTAACTTGAGGCATTTGAAGGTTTAAGGGCCTTGATTAAGAATAAGGTAAAAGAAATATATCCCTAGGTTACACATGAGATGGACGTGTTGAATGACCTTAGCAAGTAGATGGAGAATATTGTTAAAACACTGAAGGCTAAGGGTGAAGAGTTGATATTTGATGAGTTTAACACACCGATAGAGGATTTATTTAAAAGGAACAGGGTGAGGTGGATGCAAGGAATAATATTGAGGCATCCTTGAATAAATACTTACAAATCATTTTACACTAGTAGAAAAATTCTTTGTTCTTTCACACAAGCTGGATGCAAGTTATTTCATTCTTCTATTATTTACTCTTTGGTGAAGGAGCAGGGTGTTTCTGTGGATAGAAAAAAGATTGAGTGTGGGGTAATGTCTACCCTGCAGAATTGACTAAGTCCCCAAACAGAGTATGAGCACACACTAAAGGAAGTAAAGGAAGAACACACTTGAAGAAAAGTGCACAGGGTAATAAGGCGCATGTGAAGAGTTTGAGAAGTTAACCAGTCTTAGAAGAGTTTGATTTTGAACTCTAGTGCATGGAGGTGAGCACGTGGAATTAGAAAGGGGATTGAATACTTATCCAAATTTTGGAATACGGGGTTAAATGGAAAACATGTGAAGATGTGAGTAGGCATGATGAGTGGATAAGGTTAGAACTTGGAGTCTTGCAGCTCAATGAAAAAATATTCAAGGAAGGGAATATCCCGGATATAATCATTATGGTTAGTGGAGGTGAATATGGTTTTGGTGATTTGGCATAGGTACTCGAGTATGGAGAAGCATGGTTCCCTCTAGCATGTAGCCTTGCTCATGAGTAAATCTAAGGTGATGTAGGAGAGATCTCGATCCTATTTAAGAATGCATTAGGATCTAAAAAGGGGGGCTATGGATGTATGTGTGTGTAGAGAGATAAATTTTTTTTGACAGAGGATGGAGAGATAGCTTTGGAGAATACAGAGGAGAGAGCATAGCTAGGACTCTTTGAGTAGTCATTTTTTAGATCTAGAATGCTATTAACTTGATATATCTAGTCTGTTCTGACCTTGTTGATGTAATATGGATATTGTAATTTTTTAAAACAATATATGATGGGTTGTTATGAATATCTATGGTTATGGGTCCAAACCCTAGCTTTCTTCATATTTCTAATGGTTCAGATATGATTTCTTTGTGATGTTGTAGTGTTTACTTTTACATAATGATTCATTTGTGTTTAAGATTTGGTGTCTTTACTTCTATGCTAGAATGAATGCATGCATCACTATTCCTATAAATATTCCTTAATTAATAGTAAAAATTCTCACAAGGATCACATAAAGGAGGGTCTCAATACCTATGCACTCCTCGAGTGAGCACACAACTAATGTTGCGTGATAGGCCGACGTGCTTGGGGTTTAAAGGGAGAAGAGAAGGTGACTACAAGGAAGAAAAATGTGCCATAGAAAAAAACCATATAGAATGAACTTTCCCATCTATATACAACAGAGAAAAAATGCAACCTACAAATAGAAAATACACACAACATGAAAAAATGAACAAAGAGACAAGATACAATAAAATGAGAAAAGGGTAAACATATGTACCAAAAATCCTAATTTTATTTCTTGAAATATGCATAAACCATTACATTCTTTGCATAAGAAGAGAACACATTATAGAGACTAAATTATAGGTCCGAACTCATGGGATGTTAGTCACCATTTTGGCACAAAGTGTTATTACAACAAAGAACACTCTTTGAAATAATTATCAATTTACAATATATAGAAGAATGGAGAGAAAGAGAGAACATGAAAAAGAGAGGGATAGATATTGGATTTGATACTTCCATTAATGAAAATATCTCGTATTTCCCTACAACATGAATTTCAAAATTCAACCACTATCAATCATCCATTAATCTCTAAAAAAACATAGGCACCTGTTAAACCCTTCCCTCAATGTCCTTTTGCTTCTAGGAGAAGGTAAGAGCCCTATAATTCATCAATTCATGTGGTTGAGCCATCTGTAACTACACATTAATTCTTGAACTATTTTACCCTTTTCTCCAACCAAATGCCATCAATTTCTGGTTCAAATGATGCGAAATTTAAGGGCTCAAGGAGACCTTTCCAATAAGACTGATTTTGCATTATTTAAAGATATAGAGAGAAAGATATGGAAATTTGAAAATTTACATGTTGGGATGAAAAAGAGAGTTACATGTGGCAACATTTTATGGGCTTCAGGAATCCCCATTGTCTACATGTGTATTTATTTTCCTTTACCACGTGTTCACTTTTTCATTGGTTGTGGGGAGTGCCTTTAACTATAACCTTACATATTATCCCTACATACCCAAAATGATTTGAAATTTTACTCATTCCACCGACTTTACATATGTAGGAGTCCATTTGCTCTTCGTGCAGTGGAATGGTGATGCGTGTCCACCTTCATTCGTTGATATTGCACCACATGTCACCCCTAACTCCACCATGTATCTCTCTAACCCTTCCGACTCTGTCTACCTCATTACGGAGACCCAAAATGTTATCAACCTTGGTTAATTCCATGGACCTTATATACACTAGGTGTATCTACCTTGAAGTTTGAAGGAATGGTGACATGTGTCCTACTCTGGTCACCTCAATGTAGTCTTTCTAATCCATTGTGTATTGTTTTTGACCTGCTTGATCACCCACATCCTAAGCCTTATGAAACTTCATTCAATCTAGGGCTTGATATCTTCTCAATTCAATCACCCTAAAGCGTGACGTAATTCCACCATGTGTGCACCTTGGAATATTGATGTTACATCATGTGATGTCATTTAATTAGGCCATTTGTATGTTTTATTACACTATGTCAACTGAAATTTCCTCACCCATTAATCTTCTGTTACATGGCCCCTGTCTGATGCTTGGCGTTGAAATTTACGGTGAAATGAACATCATGCAAAATTTTAAATATAACTTGTTAATTAATTAGTTTATCCTTCCACGGGTTTTTAAATCGAAATGGACACTAATTTAGAGCGGTGGAATTTGATGGCCATTTAAACATATTTTTCCGTTAAAAATGACTAAATCAATTTTAAACCTTGTTAAATCCAAAATAACCACGAGGGTATTTTGGGATAACAAGTCCCTTAAGGGAACTCCCAAGAAAGGAGATGATGGAATCCTATGAAATACCTATAGATTGATGAGGAACCTATGTTTCATCAAAAGTAGGAACCGCTAAAAGATAAGCAACATCAAGAAGATACTCATCCTAATGAGGGGACTCGAAAAATAGAAGAGTGATGTTTAACAAGTATGAATAATCTATGCATGAATTAAGAGGAGTGGAAGGGGTCTCAAAAACTAGAAGTGAAAAGGAGTCTCGTGTAATGATTATATAAGGATGAGAAGGATCTCTTTCGATATATGATGAGAAGTGATATGTGTCGAACTACTCTGGAAAGGTGAGAGAAGGAGGAGAAGATTCCTCTGAGAAATCTCTTCATCAGAACTAGAAGCACAATACTTGTCATCAAAAGTAGAATAACGTGATTCTTTATTAGTGGAATTATCATAAAATGAATCGAAGAGACAATTTTATCAGTGAAGAGGAGTTACGATAGTGATTGACATTCTTTTACCCTTCTTCTCATGCACCTTGCACTTCTTTCTTATCCTTCCACATCATTAAGTATTTTATTTCAAAACTTTAGCATCACAAGATCACTTAAAATCCTCCTCCACTTATTCTTAGGAGAGATAAATACACATAATTGTGTGCTTCTATGGAACGTTATTTCACCTAGGATGATCTTACACACTTGCTACGGGGATGTTCCTGCACCCACTAATTCCAATCATCTTGAGGAATTTCTCAACACTTATGACCATGTTGTTGGTCACTTGATGTTGCATGTCACAAGAACACTTAACTTACACATGGAAGACTTGTATCCTCCCGGACTATCCTGGATCATCTTTCATCATCATACTCAACCAAAAAAATTCTACAAGAAATATGTCACCCGAGAATTAGTGATAACCCTTATTTTTGTGTAACTTTATAAGTAGTGCATGATTAAAATAGGGTGCGTCTATACGATGTCGAGATAATTAACCATTCACCTTACGGTATGTGACAAGTCATGTAAGAGTGGAGGCAACAAGAAGTCCTAGTCAAAAGCATATGAATAACACACAATCTATCAAAAATGAGAAAACAACACAAGTGTACACTTATTAGTGTGAAAGAAGGAATATCAAATCAAAAAGAGGAGGGTCTATTGTTAGAAGGTTATCATGGATGGGCTCACTAGAAATAGCTGAAAAGTAGCACAACAACGCAACAAGTCGGAAAATAGGCCCAAAAATCCTAATAACCCCATATAAATAGCCCTGAAATGTACTTATCCATATACAATGCTGAATTTTATTGGTTTTCCCCTTTAGATTACTTAAAAAAATTTAAAAGGAGGAAAAAAGTGAAAAAATTAAAAAGGGGGGTCATAGAAGAAGGGGTCGGAGAGGGCGAGTAAGAGGCGGCTCGGTTGAGATGGCTTGGCGAGCTCAAGGGAGATTATATGGGAAAGTTAAGGTTGAAATTAGGCTGGTGAGTTACAAGTGGCTCAGTCTAGTTAGTCAAATGGAAGGAATGCAGCGAGCTCAAGGATGACATAGGAGGAGGCAAATCAGTGCCTAAGTTAGGTTGCGCAACAAGTGAGTCAGAGGCCTCATTGATTTAACATGTTAGTTTATAGAGCACATGTGGAATATGCATGCAAGAAAATAGAAGGTTCCTCATGTCGTAGCTACACCAAGTAGATGGTAGGGAAGACTGAGGTCTTTTCCAAGCTCAAGGAAATAACACAAAAATTGCAAAGGGGTATACATGAAAGCCACATGTCCCGAGTGCCATGTCGAGAAGTCATTGAGCATGAAATTTGAAATTAATGGTGTATAAAGAGAGTTGATTTATTACGTGGTAACACTAAGGAAGAGAGGGAAGATGAGATTCTCAACACATCAAGGAGAAATGATAAGTATGGAAACCACTAAGCTAGGGGTTGCAGAGCTTAGCACAATGACGAACTAGGAGTGAAATATGATGGAACACGATAGAATTGAAGGATAAACACAACACGGTGATAGGTGAAGAACAATAACCAACACAAGATACTTTAAGAATAAAACATTATGGAAAAGTTTAAGTGGAGCACAAATCCTAAGGAGTGGAGTAAGTAAGGTTGAGGAGATGAGTTTGGTTCTAGACAAGCGGAAGGAGTAGTAGGGCTAGATAGACAAAAACCGAGGTTTTAAAAATAATGCATGAGTTTAGGTGTGATTTGAAGGAAAAATAACCAATGCAAAACATGAAAACCAGGGTAAAAACTTATAAACATCGATCCAATTCGAAGACCAAATGAAACCAAAAAGAGTTAAAAATAGTGCAAATAGTGAGCAAGGAGAAAGAAATGGCAAGCTAGGGAGGTCAACTTGATTTGTAGCTTGGCAAGTCAGCCAAGTTAACCTAAAGGAAGCTCAACTAAACATCAAGAAACACATAACCAACACCTTTGAAACTTGGATATGAACCTCAAAACTATAAACAAAAACTACAAAAAGTCCATGTAAGGCCTAGAAAACCAAAAACACAAAGAAACCAAAAATAAGAACCCATGAACAAGATTTGAAGACACGAAATCAATTCAAGGAGAGCATGAATTAAATATCCATTTTCATAGACCCACATGAAACCTAAAATTAATGAATGGGGAGAAATAAAGCAATGATAGACAACGAGTTGTATGAAATCCACAACATGTTCTCGATACCATGATGAATAACGTAAAAAAACAAAGCACGAAGATCATGTGGGATAATGCAAACATCGACCATGTTGTAATCTGGAAACGTGATGAGGTCTCATGGAGGAGCGATCATCAACTAAAAATGTGTATGCAAGTATTCTAAAGAGGGAAAAATTTCATGTCCATCCTTCAAGATCTTAAAGAGGGAAGGTGTAAAAATAAAGGTTGTTGTGTAACACTTAGTGCATGCAATCATGACTGTCAAGTGGAGAAGAGGAGTTACATTATCGAATCGAAGTAACTCCCATATGATGCACTAATGTGAAAGGAATATAGTGATGAACTCTATGAAACCTATACTTATGACCTCATCTAAGTGAGATGACTCACCACGTGATGTGGAAAATAACACAAACTAATAGAAAATAAGAACTATTCTTTAAATAATCAACTACTTCTATTCAAAAAAAGGTTTCAACCAACTAAATAACTGTTCTTTCCTTTGCTTTCAATCAAAAGTGTGGTAGAGTTAAATTTCCACTTCTAACCTCGAGACAAGATTACATTTTTTCATTTCTTGTAAAAAATATATAAATCACCATAGCAAAGTATTTTTTCTCAAAGTAATGAATAATCCAAAAAAAATCCAAAAAATCATGCTGCATTGACAAGTAATGGGACTCCAAAATACAAGAGAACTGGCTTGGTTTACCACCCAACCTATTGGAATCATTACATTCCATATCCAAAAATGGAGGGCATGCTAGCCTCCCTCTAATACCATGGGGAGAGAGGTTTAATGCCTCCAATTTTAACAAGAAGGGTATAAAACAAGGTTCAAACACACATAATCACAAATTGAAACTTCCACTATAAACCAAACACAATGAAAAAAATTGAAATTTCTTCATAGAGGGAAGAGGGGAAAGTATTCCCATTTCCAACATTTGAAAATCCATATCTTATATTTTTCAAAAATAACACCATACTCCAAAATTTACCAAATATCAAAATCCCAACTCCAACCCTCCTCCTGGCCAAGGTTTTTCAAACCTTGGAAGATTTCTTTGGAAACGAAGGCAGACGAGCTTTCAACATATATGGAAACCTATCTCCCTCATCATCCATATTAGGGAGAAATAAAATAAAGGAAAATCCCATCATAGATTACCCATCAATCCATGTGGGTACAAGAGGGATTTACACCCTCTTCCCCAACATACCAAGTCCATATCAAGTGAGATTGATATAAACTAGAACAATAGTAACCACATGAAATACACTAAGAATTCAAAAAAATTGTATAAACCAATAAGAAATCCATTCTATATATAATTACATGATGGAAAACATATAACAAGAGGGTGAGATGCCTACCTCTCAAATAATAAATCCAAATTTCAAAATAATTCCAAGGGTATTATCATATAAATGAGACCCCTAAGTGAAAAATAACCCTTCAAATTAAAAAATTTATCCCAATTTTGAGTTTTGGAAAAGTGGAACACAAAGATAGGTAGTGGGACCCACCCAAATCATATTTAAGTGATTCCACACCTCTGAAACCAATATTAACAAATTAAAACATCACTAACACAATTAGGAGAATTGGGCCCTTAAAATAAATCTAAAAAAGTGTTAAATAAATTAATCCAAAAATGCACTAATAATGAAACAACTAAAAGTGCCTAGAATAATCAATACACATACACAAGGAGAGTGATTTATCCAAAAAAATAAAATCCGACATAAAAAGACTTAGATAAATTAAGCAAGAAGTAGATAAATTAATCAAATCTAACATCGTTTTCCTATGAAGCATTCATCGTGGCTTACCTATATGGTTCATGTGAGGAAGAATAATGGAAAAATATGCTTGTGTGTGGATTTTAGATATTTAAATAGAGAATATTTAAAATATCATTACCCATTCACTTCCATGGAAAAAAATATTGCAAATGGTAAGTGGATCGAATGTTTTTCACTATTGCATGGTTGTTTTGGATATAATTAGATCATGGTGTAGGAATTACACTATTTCAAAAGTACATTTACTATAAAATGAGGCATGTATGGATATAAGAAATTTCCATTTGGATTATCTAATGTAAGATCTTCTTTATAGAGAGCCATATACTTAGAATTTGAATTATTTATCAACAATTGTGTTCTCATCTATTTGGATGACATAACCGTGTTTTTCAAGCATCATGTAGACCATATGTTTCACCTCAGACACAGTTTTATAACGTGCAGGAAGTATGGAGTTTCACTCAATCCTGAGAAGTGCATATTTTCAATCCATGAAGGTAAATTTATGGGGCATGTTTTGTCTAAGAAATGTCTTTCCATTGATCCAAAAAGAATAAGTGAATTTTTTTCATTATCTTAACGAAACCATATGAAGGAATTACAAATTTTTCTTTTAAGAATCAATTTTTCATAAGACTCATTCTCGAGTTTTGAAATTTAGTCAAGCCACTAACTTCGATGTTGAAAAAGAATATTGTTTTTAGTTAGAAAACAAAGGAGAATAATTCTTTTGAAGATATCAAACATGCTATTTCACAAGATCCAACACTTTTTAATCCCGATTTTAGTAGAGATTTTATTTTTAATGATTTTGGAGCAATTAACACAATCTAAACAATGTTGGTACAACAAAACAATGGGAATTTCAAGAAAACAAATACTTTCTTCAGTCAATGGGAATTATGAGGTCGAGATATTTTTTTTTTGAAAAATAGGTCCTTTTAGTCATTAGAAGTCTCAAAACAACTAGACATCCGGTTTCTAAGAACAAGATTAATTTACTAGTTTCTCATCCAAAGATTAATAGTTTCTTTTGAGAAAGGATTTAAATGAGAAAATGGTAGGTTGGATCATAAAATTTATAGAGTATAATGTTGATATCAAGTTTAATAAAATATTAAGAGGAAGAGGGATGTGTGAAAAAATATATTCTAATTTGTTTGATGAAAAAATCATGTTTTAGTGATCTAGAATACTCAAGGAATATCTGCTCCTAAATTGCCTCAAATTTGGGCTCAAGACATGATCCATTTTCTTCATATTGGAAAATTCCCACAAGGTTTGGATATACCAAAAGGAGTTAGTTTATATTATAGTCCATTCCCTATGTTCTTATTGATAATATTTTATTTATAAATTATATAAATGGAGTTATTTTAAGATGTGTTGATTTAGATTAGATTGAGCATGTTTTAGAAGAGTTCCATGGAGGATTATCTAGTGGTTAGTTGCATAAAGAAATATAGCCTTCAAGATCATGATATTAGGATATTATTGGCCAAATTTATTTAGATATGCTCATGCATGGGTAAGGAAGTATTCAAAGTGTGTTATTTTTGGAGGAAAGAAAAATTTAACACCTCTTCTTATTCTAGTGATTCAAGTTGACTAGCTCTTCATGCAATGGGGTTTGGATTTTATTGGCATGATTATCTCACCTTCTAGTGTAGGACACAAATGGATTCTCACTGCTATAGCTTATTTCACACACTGGACAAAAGAAATGGATTGGAAAGAAGTAAATGAAACTTTAGAATTGGACTTCTAAGAAAGTCTTGTCATAGGGTTTTTGTTCCGACTATAATAATATAGAAAAATGCATTATCTTTACTTGGTATGAGAATAAACACATTGGAAGTCAATATTGGAATTCATGTCAACATCTTCCAATTATTATTATCAAGAGAATTATTTAGTAAGTCAACTAACAAGAATCTTCTTTAGATTATCAAAAGAACCATGGAACAAAATTGGAGATCACGGAAACAAAACTGAAATCATCCTTATGGGATGATAGGATTACTCCTAAGATATCAATTAGAAAATATCCTTTCATGATTTTCTATGGAAGAAAAGTAAGGTTTCATAGTTCCTATGATTACCAACTCTAGATCTTATAAAATAGATGGAAATGATGGAGGAGGATTTAATGACAGTTAGATTTGTAGAATTAATGGAATTAGATGAAACTAAAAATAATGCAATTTCTACCATAGAGATCTATTAAGATCAAGTAAAGGGATATTTTGATAGTAAATAAGTTACAATAACATCCAGGAAAGGATACATGGTATTTAAATGGGATGAAGAATGAATCGATATTGGAAGACACACTAAGTTTGACTCTTTTTGGAGAGGGCTATATCTAATTACATGTTATAAATAAAATGATACTTTTAGCTCTCCAAGTTCAATGGTGATGAGATATTGATACCAGTGAATGAGATATACCTCAAACTCTATTATTGAGGTCATTTTTCACCCTTGTACATAGTATATTGTGTTTTTTTCCTAGAAGTGTTTCATGCACATTGTTATCATAGTTTCCTTTCTCTCTCGTGTTCTTGATACACATTGTTGGTGTGTTTATTTTCTAATAAGTTGTTTAGCACAATTTTGTTGTTTTCTCGGGAGTTATTTTTATCATTTCACATAATTTCAAGAGGTTACAATAATACATTATGAATTCATGCCCAATAGATCCTTCAAGGTAACTTGTATGTCCCCCGAAGGTTGCCAAATTGTTATCAAAATCACTATCTAGGCTATTTAAGTTGTTTTGGTGTTATCATTAGGGAAAGTTCAAAATTTTGGAAGGTTGTGGGAAAATATAGGTGTTTTGGTCACCTCCCATCTTATCAGGCCTTTAGTGCTAAGGAGTTGGTCAAAACTAGTCAAAATAGGGAAAATACTTAGGGATAAGTGCACGAAGTTAGGGGACCAAAAAGTGGACAAAAACCTGAAAAAAAGTAAAATGCGTACACGTTCTATTGTAACGTGATAGTGTTTTAATTTCCTAGGTTTGGAATTTACCAAACCATAACATGCAAATGTTATAATGTGTATGAGTTATGCTCTCTATAAATTAAAAAATAATCCCAAGCCTTTATCATTTTATCTCCCTCAAACGCGAGTTTCAAAGCTTAACCGTGCCCTCACGTTTTCTCATTTAACTAGATCTCAAGCTCAAACGATCAACTCTAGATCAATGGGAAGATCTAAATCGATGATGGCACCATGAAGAAGAGGTAGACATGGTTCTTTTCTCAAAATTGCATTGAAATTTGATAATTATAGAGTAGAATTTGAATTGAATACATTTTTTTTTATTTCTACAGTTCAAGGTCAAGGGAATCTACCACAACAAAATCCTATTATTTCTATCATCCCTCCCATCCCTCCCAAAGTTTATCAACATGCCTTGGGTAGTCAAGAAGATTTAGCAGCCCACATAGTTGAAACAAAATTGAAATTGAGTATTTAATCAAAATAATGAGGGATTCACAATCTACAAATCCCCACTATGCCTCTCTTACAAACAAATTGGAGGCATTAGCTACTGAAGTTTATGTGGAAATGGGGAAAAGTGATCATTGGACATCTTACAAAGAGGGTTGTAGGGTTTATTATTCCAAAAAACTATCATATGTGGATGTAAAGGAAAAAAAAATTACAAAAGACCTCATATGTTCCTTATTCACGGACCCCACACTAATATTCCTGTTCGGTGTCATGAAAACACTTTCCCATTGATTAGTGCAATAATAATTTGATTAAAAATAATTTTTTTGACTGATGGTGGATGGTGTTTAATATTAGATCTTGCAATAACAACGAGGTGCCACTATAATTTCTGAGGAAACTCTATTGCGAGTTTATCCTCAATGAGATCCCAAATTATTTTGATTTTCAATATTTCTAGGGCCGACGAAAAGGATCTACACACAATCGACCAGGTACACAACATGTACCTATTCAATAGGGTAAATTCACTACATAGAAGTCCCCTTACCCACCTGAGACCTGTCCCTCCATCGGTGAAGGAGACAATAGATATTGATACACTCTATGTGGTTCAAGGGCTATCTCTGTGACCCTTTTCGACATATGAGGGAGATTTCTGAGCTAGATGCTCACAGAGGTACATAGATTATTCCCTCGGGAGTAATAACATGAGTCCACATCTTTTCTCATCATGTGGTAGCATATGGTTGGGGCTGAGAAGGATGATAATTTTATGCGTATTGATTTTGGTAGAGCTAGTACTAGGGGTGCACATGATAATGTCACTATGTTAGATGCCTTTTTGAGTGAGACATTTGGATTACAGTCATTGGCATCACCTTTGTAGGTATTTGTTATGTTTTATTATGTGTGTTACAAAATGTTTGGAGTACTTGATTTACTTATATATGTTAAATTTTTGAAATAATTGTATTTGTACATGTACATGCATTGATATTACAACGCACAGAAGCGCATCTTCATCCCGACTAGAGATAGAGAGCACCATGCATACACATACATTCACGAGGTAATTTAGAATGTTAATTGTGTAAAATTTTCACATACATACAAATATGTGTGTGTGTGTATTACTTTTGAAGTCAAATATATGACGTTCCTCTATGTTCATTTAACTCATGTGATGCATGTTTGATAAAGATTTTTAATTCACTAGAAACCCCACCATCTATGTGACAATTAGACAAAGGTGTCACCACTATGATTTCATCTACGTAACAACTCGCTGAGGTATTTAAACAACATGTAAATTTCATTAAATTTCTCATGTAATTCATATTATGTTAAATTACATGTTAGTAATGCATTTCATTGTAAAATTATTAAATTATGTTAATAATGTCCTTCATTGTGTATATGCAGGAGTTACTGCGATAGGTAATAGCCCTGTTCATTTGATTCACACGGGCATTGCGGGTACAAAAAATAGTTCTATATTGATAAAATTAGTTAAAATATTATCATTACACATACGTGAACTTAGTTCTATTTTTTCTAGTTCGATGTTAGATTTTGTGATCTTATGTGTATGTAGGGAACTTCAATGCTCTCCATTTTTACTTTGATGGCTTGAACTACTCCATCTCATCGTCTTTGTACCCCGTTCGTACTCCAAGAGATCCTTATGAATCATCGAGCGAGATGCAGACTCAGTGTGATCAATAGCTTGCGAGAACTTTGTGTATTTATGTAAATAATTTCATTATCATGGTCTTAAATAATTTTTAAAAACATATATAAATTAAGTTTTGACAAAAAAACATTGTTTGCATTTACAGTTCAACCACGGTGAGTATTCAAAGGAAGAGGACTCGTAGCATGGGCTCAGATGATCCAAAGCCATTTCATAGATCTCCATCTCTGTCTAAGAGACGGCCTTCTTCAAGAAAGGCCAAGAGAGGGATATATTTTGATGATTAGGAAATATATATGTCTTAAAAGACATTTTTTTGTATTCATATGTGCATGGCATTATATGTACGCCTATATGGCATTTGAACTTGATGGTATATGACCTATTTGGTAATTTTTATATTTATTATGCACATTAAAATACTATTTGGAACTTGATATCTTTTTATGAGACCTTACATTTATGAGATTATTTTACATGAAACTAATATGATGTGCACTTGAAAAAATTTAAGACATTATGGATTATTTTTTCATTTATTGGTGATGTATATGTACTAGAGTTTTCAATGTATAATACACATCAAAATTTGGAAATCAATATTTATATAATGTATGCATATAAGAGTTACCTAATCTGAGTAATTATTCATTCAATTTATCAATGTGCATATGTGTATTTACCTTACTTGCACTTCTTCTTGCTCATGGTCTCTTTGTACTAGTTCCTATCTTATCTTGCACTAACTACATTCTTCAATGCTTCTCATTCTTCTCCTTTGTTAAAAAAACCAACATTAGGACCATCATTAAGACAATTGTTTTGTAATGAACATGGATAGAAGGATCTAAGGATGCCCAAAAAGTCTTACAAGCTTCAAAAGTTCAAAGAGAGTCATCACAATTTTTTTTATTAAGGGCAAATATTTTTGAAGGGACTATACCCTGTATACAAAAGGGCTCAAAAGATAGATAGTAAAGATGAGAGAAGTAGCCCGGAGAAGGAAAAATAGTCAACTAAGGAAGGCTCAACATCCAAATATTACAATATAGGAGAAAAAAGGATCTAAACGTAAAAAAATCAAGAAAAAAGAAGGCAAGATCAAAAAGAAACCAAAAGAGAAACAACATGAAGAGCTCCACCAAAAACAACTCCAGAACCACCCGATGACAGCCACATCGCAACCAAAAATAGCATGACAACAGCCCATTACTTGATGGCTCTGTCAATTTTGGTCTTGATAGCCTACAGTGACATGAAGAAGGCAATGGCAGTGGCCTGAGAGGAGTCTTACAAATTTTCTTGGGCAATTGCAATGTCCCTTTTCTCTTTAGGGCCCCATATGTCCTCATTAATCCCACTTAAACTGCAAACACTGTGGACATGTTGTTCAATGAAATTATAAATGCTTTTGAGGGTAGACAATATGCAGTCATTTCGGCTTTTAGCATTCCCCAATCTACCATCTAAGGACTGTAGTTTCTTGAAGACTTCCCCAATAACCCCCTCTTCCTCCTCACTTTGAAGGATCCTTTTACCCTTAGCTCTTTCCATGTTTTTTATAGCCCCTTTGAGCTCTTGTATCTCCTTTTCTAATTTGTCCACCCTATCTAGCAATTCCTCCTCTTTGGGCTCCTCCACCGGCTTGCTAATATGCAGGAGGTTTTCAGCTAGTTCCAAGTCTTTGTGGCTCCTTAGGACCCATTGGGAAGTAGGGATTTTAGCTTTGAGGCTCTTTCTTTTCTTGCTGGAGACAACATCTTCATTCTTTATTTTTAGTAAGGGGAGTGGGAGCAGTGTGGGCAGGTGGAGGTATGGAGGAGGGAGGTGGGATAGGATTCACGGGAGGGTAGCTGGAGAAATGGCGGTGAATCAAGAGGATAAGGCCCTGGTGTAAAGGGACAGCCCTAGAGTGGCTTTGAACTTCCCTTATAGATTTCTCCAGAGAGTTAATCAGATAGTGAGGAAAGCTGATAATGTTATTTCTATGAAAATGATTCAGAAAAATCAGATGCTTTTGAGGTATAGTCACATATCTTCCTTCAAGGGTAACATACCTTACCACCATTTTGGCCAGTTCATCAAAAGGTTCAGGGATCGACGCCACCTTGAGGCCAGCAGTCACGAACTCAAGATTCTCCCCCTCTTCTAGAAATTTCTTGGTTTCCACCTCCCTGTCTACCTTCTTATTGAAGAATTTTGTGCCTTCCAGGCTGAGGCCCGTGATCTGAGCTATGAGCTCTTCCGTGATTTCCATTTTCATGTTACTATATTTGACTATTCTATTCTTCCAACCCCGGGTGAATTTGATAGAGATGTCTTGGTCGAAGCCTTGGATCCTTTCAATGAAATTAGACAGGCCCCCAATTTGCAGGTAATCCCAAAGCTCTGTGTTCTCTTTCCACTCAGGATTGTGGGTCGGTTCGGTTTTGCATGGCGGCCCCCCCATGTTTCCTCTGCTCCTTTTCCTGTTCTCAACGGTAAAATAGCTACCAATGTGCGGGATAGGCCGAACTTTGATTTTGGTATTTGAATCTTTCCTTCTCGTGAAAGCCGGTTTAATTATTATGCTACACTTGTTATTATTTCCCTGCTCCTCGGATTTCCTCCTATGCCAAGAAATGATGACAGCCTAGCCCGCACAGATTGCAACAATCATCCAAATCTTTTGTGATGTCATCATCATGTACTTGGGGATCCGCACATTAGCGTCTAAAATACAACCATTAGTTATGATTTTCACTGCCATGTAGATCAATGATAATGGCTTTATTGACATGAGCGGGCAGAACATCCCCCCCAATCCAAGTTTGAAAGGGATTATTAACACCGAAGTTAGCCAAACTGTCAGCGACCCTATTTCCTTCTGGTAGGTGTGGGTGATTTGGACCTTTTCAAATCTTTTGCATATATCAATAGCTTCCTCAATATAATCCCTGATAGACCAGCTGGGGTGTTGCTTTTTATTCAGAAGATTGATAATATTTAGAGAATCACCTTCAATTATGATATTTGGAATATTACAATCTCTGGCAAGTCTAATACCCCAAAGAGCCGCCATGGCTTCGGAATAATGATTAGTCTGTCTGCCCATTCTCCCAGAAAAAGTAGCAACATAACAGCCTCTTTGATCCCTGATGATTCCCCCTCCTCCAGAGTCACCCGGATTTCCCTTAGAGGCCCCATCAAAATTTAACTTGTGCCAATCAGTGGGGGGTTTAATCCATCGACTGTGTTTCTGTCAGTACCATTGTTATTTCTATTGACAGTGGCAATATTCCATTCAGTCAGAATGCATTCTTCATTCTCCGGGTAGAGTCTATTTTTAGGGGGTTTAAATCTAGCAATATTATCTTGCACAACGCAATGATAATTTCCTTATATACTTTGTTACAAGCCTATCTATTATTTCTGAAAATACTATCATTACGGGCCTTCCAGATTCTCCACATAGTGTGGGGCAAAACAAGTTGCCATAGCCTTTTCACCATGCAATGTTTAAACGGAGAGCTCCATTGCTCCCAATCCTGAAGGCAGGTAAGGGGAAAAATCCATCTCAGATTAAATTTTGCAAAAACAAGCTGCCAAATTTTGGAAGCAATCTCACAATGAAGGAATAAATGCTTTATATCTTCAGCCTCTTTCTGACACATTACATGCAACATCTATTCGGCATGATGAATCCCTTCTTGATGAGGTTGTCATTAGTTAGGATCTTGCCATTAATAATTAGCCACCAAAAGAAGTTCACTCTAGGGGTTAGCTCCGGCATCCACAACTTGTGCCACTTAATTTCGCTTTCCATGGATGCAAAGAAAGAATTATATCCTGATTTAACAGTGTATTCCCCATCAAAAGAATCTTTCCAGATGAGCTCATCCTTAAGATTTTGATTACTTATATGGATTAGGGAAAGTTGATTCTGGAGAGATATAATATCAGCCTGAATATTATCATTCTCCACTTTTAGCTGCTTCCATTTTCTTTTGTTTCCATCCCTCTCAATGTATCCCTGGATTTTGTGTCCATACTTTGCAATTAATCTGTCTTTAATATGATCATAAGTAGAAATCTAGTTAGAATCCGTCCACTTATCACCCGTAAGTTTATGTTTTGCCCATCTCCAAGCTTCCAGCTGCACCCCTGAGAGAGAATGTGTCTGCTGCGCAGAAGGTTGTTCCAGAAAATAGAACCACTCGGAAGGGACTGATCATAAATGAAGGAAATCTTGTTTTGATTTGAAAGATATTTGATCTTAATCAGCTCTGTCCAAGGTCTGTGCTCTTTTATAAGCCTCCATCCTAATTTTGCAGTAAGGGCAGTACTCATATGTTTGATATCTTTGATGTCTAACCCCCCTAGTCTCTTAGGTTTACAAACCTGTTCCCAAGCCACAAGATGATATCTGAATCTGTCCTCAGTACCGTGCCACAGAAAGTGTTTTTGAATCTTCTCAATACTATTCATCATAGTTGTAGGCATGCTGAACATTGGCAGTATGTAAATAGGAAAGTTTTGAAGCGTGCTTTTAACCAAAAGACACTTACTTGCACTTGAAAGAACGGCTCCTTTCCATCCAACCAACTTTCTTTGAAATCTCTTAATAAGATCATTCCATACCTCCACTGAAATCTTGCCAGTACTTAAAGGTAACCCTAAGTAAGTAGCTGGTAGAGAATTAATAGTGCATCCTAGAATATTAGCAATCTTTCTTTGCCTCTCCTCAGGAGTATTGAAGAAATAAATAAAGCTTTTGTCAAAATTAACTTTTTGTCCCAAGGCTTCCTCATAAAATCTAAGGACAATTTTAATGGCCTTTGCCTTAACAATTTGATGCCTTTCATTTTTTGATATTTTGAGAATGTCTCTCCATATACATTACTCTAATGCTCGAGAATGTCTCAAAATGCAAATACATTCTGATTCAGACACTCAATGAGTCTTGATTGTTTAATCATGTCCAATTCCTATTATTACCTTTAAATTTGTAGTCATTTAGAGTTATTTGGAAATCACATCACACTCTTCATTAGGCTTGATGACTACCACTATATTTTTGAAGGCACTTTTGAAAGTATTCATGGGTTTATCATAGCATAAATTATCAATGAATGGAAGGTCACTAAGTCATAGGACAACTGACTCCCATTCGTAACTAAACAAGAAAGATTTACCAGGAGATTGATAACTCCTGTGTGTTCTTAGAAATTCCCCTATCAAATTCATTCTTAATCCAATGTATTCATTGAACAAGAACTCCCGCATGAGGTGTTGGATCTAAAAAATGTCTCTAGGTGCTATAGAGTCCTAGAAATCACCTGTCAAAGATATAGCATGTTTTGATCTCAAGGATCTTAAGGGACTTGTTGTCATGTAAATGTGCAACAGGGAAATTGACAATTTCCGAGCACGACAACTATAACCCTATGCAAAAATTTTCATGTTTTATCATTCCCAGGCACCCCAAGTCAAATATTTTAGTTTGGTCACCCCTTATTTGATGTAAAATTTATCCCCTAGGTGATTTAGGAAAGTCTATCCATTCCCCCTAGGTGATTTTAGGAATTCTGAAAAGATGTTATCTTTTGGTAGTATTGGGAAGGGCTATCACTGGCCTTCCTAGGACTGGACCAACCACCCTGGAGTAGAACACAAGGGTAATATTCAACATGGAGGTGAATTGAATACCTTAAAACATCATGGAAATGGTTTTGGAAGGTTTGGGGAAGTTTTTAAATACTTGGAGCAGTTTGAGTAAAAGCAGGGTTCACAAGCATACGGAAATCACAGCCTAAAACAACGATGGGATTCAAGAATATTCCCAGAGCTTTGGATGGAGTTAGAAGTAAAACAAAACATCATCAGAAATAATATTCCAATACCTGCATGATGGTGAAATAATATTTTTCACAACACCTTAGCGCATAGGATTTGCAGGCAGTTTTTATCAGGTACAAGTGGAGTCTCAAATCACAAACCCAATTTTTCATGGATTAAATGAATGAATAAAGACATGATAACCCCACCCTTGGATTCAAAATTCCATTTCCAATAATTATCACATAAAATTTCACCAAGAAATTCCATCAGGAGCTCAAGTTATCTTCATTCCTCAAGACTTAGTCATTTTTCGAGAGGACACGTGTTAACACTAGGAGCCTGGTAGGATTTCATGTCCTTGAAGTCCATGCGGTCAAGTAAATAATTCCTTGTAAAATTCTCCCAGCCCCCATGTGACCTCTGGGACCCTCATATGACCTCCATACTTGACAATTCGGACCCCGTGGTGCTTATTTGGAGCATGCATTCCCTGCCATCTGATCGGGCACCACGTGTCGGCACCAGGACCACCATGGAATTTGATGTCCCTTATGAACCTAAGATGGGGAAATAAGACCTTTAAAAATGATCCCAGACCCTATGGGAGTCATTTTGACACCCACGTGACCGAGTTTCAACCCCCAGGTGTATTTTTGGAGCATCCATTCCTGCCGTTTATCGGGCGCCACGTGTCACCTCCAAGACCACCATGGAAAATGATATACATTATGTACCTAAGGTGGGGGAAATAAGACATGGAAATTTTTTCCCTAGTCCCTATGGGGAGTCTTTTGGATACCCATGTGACCGCCTTTCAGCTCCTAGTGCTTTAAATCAACTTTTTCCACCTTCATACCCTGCCGTCGGATCGCCGCCATGTGTTGTCCTCTTGAACACCATGGAATTTGATGTCACTCATGTCCCCGAGGCTAGAGACATGAAACAAATTTTTTTCACCCAACTCTAACTCAAAAAATCAAAAGCATTTGTAACTGTTAGTTGCTTCTTGTTGCTTCTCACTTCCGGAAGAAAAGTTGCAGAGAACACAAGTCCACCACTCCACCATTGCAAGAAACTTAGACCAGATCAGAAAAGGAACTGAAATACCTTTCCCATAGCAATACTCATGTCTCAGAAGGAATTTTCATCAAGCTAAGAAGGATAAATAAAGAATAGAGAAGGAGAACAATGGAAATCCCCATAGCCATGAAAATGAAGATTCAAACATATCTTACAAACCGGTGCTCGGATTGACAAACCATTTATTGCTGATTTTTATGTATTAAAGGATATTAAAAATAATATTCAGACCTAAAATTTGAAGCAAGGATTTTGTGCAATGAAGAAATCCTCTTTTTGGATCTACTAAGGAAAAAGCTTGATTTCCCATCAAACCGGTCACCGATTGAAGAGAAATTTCACGTGAAGCACCATAATGAAAAACCTATCGCAATGGAGTTGATTTCATCTTTAATAGAGAAAAAACCAGACCTAAAATTTTCAAGCTCCACTAATGGCTGCCATGACATAGTAATGGAAAAAATCAGTGAGCTACCTCTCCGCTTCTCAAGGTTCTAGTGGGCGAAATCACCGAAAATTGGAGGAAATGATCGTCGAAAAATCTAGTTTCGCAAACTAGTTTTCACACCATGAACTCCCTATTTTTTAGGGATATGGAGGGATGTTTTTTTCAGAATTCTTCCCTCTTCAAAGAAATTTTCAAATTCCTGAAGATCCGATGAGCGAAGTCATCTAAAAATTGAGGAACGATCATTGAAAAATCTAGTTTCACATGAACTAGTTTTTGAATTGTGAAGCCCCTATTTTTAGGGATATGGAGGGCTGTGTTTTTGTCAGTATTCTATCCCCAATAATGAAGACATCATTTTCCCACTTGTTCGAGATGAAGGAATTACTCCAAATTCGGAGCGTGGAACCCGAATAAAACCTAGAACAAGACTCATTTCGTCATAATTTGACATTCATGGCACACTTACTAAAAATAGCATGTCTCCTTGCATAGGGAATGTTACTTTAGGTAAGCCACCATTATAAGATTCCATGAAGAAGGTGGTGAACATAGAAATAACATCACATGGAAGTTCATAAAATAGGGTCATCTCGGCTCACAATTCACACTTACTAAAAATAGTTACACTCAAAAAGTAGTTTTGGCACAATGGGTTGTATAAGGATAATAATTCAAGGGGACATCATTTTTTGGGAGCATCCTAGCCATTTTTCATAGGTAATTTGAGATCCACCTTAGTTCATTCAACTGGGCAAGCATTCGTGAGCTAATTTTGAGGAGTTTTATAGTGTGCATGAAGTTTGAAGATTCGAGTTTCATTGCATTTGAGCTTTCCATCAATGAGGATCAACGAAATTCATCGGGAGACATCTCATCTTCTTCTTCCCTCTCTCTTTCTCTCTCCTCTTCCCCCATACTTTCTCTCACTTTCAAATGCTCTATTTCTTTGTTGGGGTTTTACTTTTGATATGCCTTTAAGTCACTTAAAAGTGACTTTAGAAACATAATGTAAATAAAGTCACCTTGCTATTATAAAAGGGACTTAAATATTTAAAGTGGAATATGAACAATCTTAACTCATATTAAGGCATATGGAGGGTCATGAGGAATACGATAAGTAACCTCTCATTCTATAAATTGTAACGTCATTCCCATTGCAAAGGGTTGGTAATTGATCTTGTAAACTCAAGAGTGCATTGTACCTAGAGAAAGTAAAGGAGATATCCATTTTCTTCTACTTTCCCCCCTTCTCAATTTCATCCATTTCTCCACTATGTACAACTTTTGTTTGAGAAATTAATACAAGGAGTTTCTAGCTTTCTTTGATTAAGATATTTCTTAATACTTTGTGTTCATCAAATTTCACTTGGTCTTAATGATGCTTACAAAGTTGTTTCTTATCTTAAATGTATGTGATGATACTTCTGACTAGTGTGTGAAAGAATCTGATTTCCTACCTGCATCATTAGTTCCCCTACGTCTTTTCTCATTTCCTTTCCTACTTTCATACAAGTTCCTCTCTTGCAGTATCTGTAAATTTTTCCGCAGGGTCAGTGGAGTGTCCCTATTGGATCCCTGGTCGAAAGGCCACCATAGAAATCCACCTTTTCATGTGCATGCATATATACGGCTGCACCGGTTCAGTAGAGGGACTTAGATTCCCAAAGCATTGGCAAGAAATCCACAAGTTTGTCAACCAAAAAAATTTTCTCGCCAACAATTTTTGGCGCCCACCGTGGGGCAGATTTAGCAACATCTGCACCCAAAATATGACCGCAAGGTATGAAAATTAAAAAAAAATACAAATATTGAAAAAATTTAAAAAAGGAGTTCATGAAAGTCCATTTCCGAAATATACACTGCTGATTTCTACACATGACTTTTCACATTCCACAATGCCCTTTCGTGTTCCGACTGCAAAAGTTTTCAAAAGATGGCTGAAAGAAGATACACCAGGTTGAGCAGGTCGAGAGGTTTTGCTAATTCCAATTTTGAGGCTTTGAAAAATCAGCAAGAATGAATTAGAGATAATCCATACTTCTTCTCTCAATCCTCCTCTCCATCTGGCACTTTGAGTAGTTCACCTAGAAATCCTATCCAAACTCCTATTGATACTCCCCCTTCAAATTCTCCCATTTTTCAACCACCATTGAGCTTTGAGCTCCCGGAAGAAGAATAATTTGAAGAAGAATTCGTAGAAGCAAGGGATGAAGTAGAAGCAAAAAAATGACAATGGAAGACGAAGAAGAAATACCTCAACCCATTATTCTATGGGGAAGGAATATAGGCCCACTTTCTCTTAAACCTCCTCTTCATGATCTACCAACGAGTTCCCGCAAGAAATTTCCAAAGTTCAAAGGTGACAACACACAACATCCTAAATAAAACATTGCTGTTTTCATGACATCATGTGGAATTCTTGGTGTCCAACATGAAGATGTTGTTGTAAGATTGTTCGTGGAGTCCCTCCAAGAAAAAGTAGCAGAATGGTTCTACCTCCTTCCTTCCCAGATCCATCACTAGTTGGGATGACATCAAGGCTTCCTTCAAGGAAAGATTTAAATCAACTAAATATTATCAATACTTCTTAGCGTAGTTGGCTCAAATGAGGAAAGGAGAAAGTGAAACGACAAGAGACTTCATGGCTTGTTTCGAATGGTTTCTTTGCAGGATACTAGAAGAAGATTTTCCCTCTTAGAACAATATCAAAAGATTCTTCGTAGATGATCAATCACCGTGAGGTAGGCTTTCTCCTACGAAGAGTTCAACCAAGGAACATTGTAGAAGCACAAAGGAGGGCCATTGAATTGGATGACGATCTCATCCTCTCTCGGAAATATCATGAATCCATCAAAGGGCAAGGCCCAACATATTGAGATGAGAGAACCAATCCATCATTATAAAAGTTGGCAAATGAGGTGGCCTCTTTGAAGAGGGAATTATTTGAACAAGTTTCTTCTAAAAGAAGCAACAAAATAAGATTATAGGAGCACCCCAAAGACTTGCCTTGGAGGCCCCACCCGTGAATGTAAATTATAGATTTCAAGAAAATGAAGAAGATATTGAAAAAGAAGGTGGTGATTTCCTATAAAATGATGAGTTTGAGAACAATACACAAATCAGATTCTATGAGTATTCTGGAGCTAATGAAGGAGATGAAGAAGATACACCCCATTTCTCATGTGCGGTATTCACTCATTCTTAGTCCGAGAAAGGATCCTCTTCCACCGCTAGTAAGAAAATAAGGTTGATGATCCTCCTATGGTGACTCTGAAAAAAAAATAATTAGTGAAGGAGCCCCACTTCCATCCTCCATGAAGTTTTCTTTGTTGGAACCTAATATTGTAGCAAGTAAAAAGGATTCTGCAATCCCAAGTAAGTCTTCTGATGTATTTTCCAAGTCTAAATCTAAATATGCTCAAGTAAAATCCAGTACTTTGAAAGCTCCTAGTGTACCTTTCAAAATATCCTCCATTCCTCAAACATCAAATCCTACTCCTAAGCCTATCCAGACTCTAAAATCAGTCCCTTCACCCCCTTGTCAATATCTACTCCTTTTTATTTCATAGAATATGTGAACAAATCCAAAGTCCAAATTACTAAAATCTGAATATTTGAGGACTCATCCTAAACAATTTGAGAGGTTTGTCCAATACATCAGAAATGGTAGTCTAACACCCAATGATGTAGCTCATCATCCTAAAGGAGTACTACCAAACCCACCTACACCTTCCTCATAGAACATGATTTCTCTGAGTGCATCAAAGACTGATAAATTTGAACCTTTCTATGTCTCCCTACTTGTTGGAGAATATGTACTGAGAAATTACATAATAGATTCTGGTGCCTCAGATAACATGATGCCTTTGAAGGTTGCTAAAGCTCTCAAACTCACCATGGCTCCACCTGGTGGCTCTTGTTACTCTTTGGAGTCAAAAATGTCCCACTTGTAGGGAAGGTCAAAGATGCATAGGTGTCTCTCACCAAATTTCCAAAAAGAAAGTTTCAACTGATGATTTTGGTAGTAGATGTCCCAACCTCGTTCAGAATGTTGTTGAGTAGAAATTTTTCTAAGAGTTGGGAGGGAAAATTCAGATGAATTGGTCTTTTACAACCATACCAATGAAGGGAGACATGGAGAAATTACTTCCCAAGAAGAAGATGAGGTACACGGTATGAAATTCTGAAGCCTAGAAGCTAACATTTTGTACCAAAATACCAGGTGGATGAATCACTTGGTGGAAATCAAGGAGGAAGAAGATATTCCCATCTTGATAGGGCCAAATATGCCTTCTTGGAGAGATTTGGATTTTGAAGAAGCATTGAGGAGATTTGAGTTACAAGAGGGAAACCCTGAATTGCTAGATGATGCAAACCATGAGGAAGAGGAGATGGTTCTTGATGATTTTCAAGAAGAAAAATCAGCTTATATACTTATCCAAGATGAGGAGTTATTCTCATTCCCATTTGGGGATGAAGATGATCTTAGTCAGGCCATCTATGGAGAGAAAAAATCAGCTTGTGATGATCTCGTGAAAGGTTTGAAAGAAATGTCTATATAGGAAATTCTTAGAGCTACAGAAGAAACTAAAGATCCTGAGCTCAGTCTCAAGCTCCTGATGCAAGCCAAAATTTGCAAGAAAAATGTGAAGCTGATTTGGAAGCCTTAACTAATGTGAAGGTTTTCCATATTGAGATAAGGCAAGATGAAACATATGATGCCACTCTTGAGCTAATGATTTATGGATGCAATACCAAAATGGAGATATTTTCTTTCCCATTTGAAGATGAAGACTCTTTCCATGACGAAGAAATTGAAGAAAGGAGTTTCAAGACCTATAAAGATGAAGCTCTTTTTGATGAAGGATCGGTAGAGTGCAGAAATTCTCAAGATGATGAGGTGATCCCTCTAGATAGTTTCCTTGAGATAAAAATAAAGATTCTTCAAAGGCATATCAAGATGAGCTGCAGGAAATGATGAAGCATAACTCGTAAGAAATATTGGATGCAGTAGAAGTTACGGAAGACGCTAAGTTGATTCTTGATCTCTTCACTAGTGCCATTTACATACAAGAAAAATATGATTTTTCCTATGATCCTCCCGCGCACTCAAATGCCTCATAGTGAAGTAGAGATAAAGGATGTAAAATGTTTCTCATGGAGAAGATGTCATTGAGCATAGACCCAAAAACAAAAGTAACTTAGAATATATGAGGAATTTGAATGAAAAGAAGCCCTGGGGAAGTAATGATATGTTTGATGGAGAATCAACTACATGGATAAACATGGAAGGAAACTGGCACTATGAAATTGACTTCAAAGAACATGAAGGCAGTGGAATTTCCAAGCAAGGACTTAAGCATCAAGAAGTTCACATGGAATCACTCCTACCAAGTACACAGATAATTGTGAAAGCACCATGATTTCATAAGTAGCTAAGGAGGGGAGGCTACTTTCTGAAACCCATCAATGGCTTCATAGAACATCATCACTCACTATTTCCCACTCAGGGGTAACTCTTGTGGAAAGAAAAGTGCTTCAAAGTGAAAGCAGGTTGTTCCTCATCTTATACCATAGGTTATTTCTAGGCATTTTTCCCTTCCCGTTGTTTGTGTCTTTTTCTCACGTTGGTGTGCATGTGTGTTTCCTTCTTCTTCTTCTTCTCTCTCTCTCTCTCTCTCTCTCTCTCTCTTGTTGTAGGTTGTACATGACTCTACAGGCCCAATGGATAAGGCACTAGTCAATGAATTATATGGTCTAAAAATGAGATTTTGGATTCCCATGTCATGTCTTCACTACACTTAGTCCATGTCATGTCCCCAAGCTAGAGCTATATGTTGTCGTGCAAATGTGCAATAGGGAAATTGATAATTTTTAAGCATGACAACTATACCCTTGTGCCGAAATTTTCATGTTTTATCATTCCCAAGCACCCCAAGTCAAATCCATTAGTCTGTCACCCCCTATTTGATGTAAAATTTATCCCCTAGGTGATTTAGGAAATTCTATCCATTCCCCCTAGGTGATTTTAGGAATTTTGAAAAGATGCTATCTTTTGGTAGTATTGGGAAGGGCTATCATTGGCCTTCCCAGGACTGGACCAACCACCCTAGAGTGGAACACAAGGGTAATATTCAACATGGAGGTGAATTGAATACCTTAAAACATCATGGAAATGGTTTTGGAAGGTTTGGGGAAGTTTTTAAATACTTGGAGTAGTTTGAGTAAAAGTAGGGTTCACAAGCCTAGGCAATTCATAGGCCTAAAACAACTGTTGGGCTTCAGAAGAAGATTTCGGAGCTCTAGATGGAGTTAGAAGTAAAAAAAAATATTTGGATATAGGATTCTAAGACCTTCATGATGTTGAAATAATATTTTTCACAACACCTTGGCGCATAGGATTGACAAGTAGTTTTTATCAAGTACAAGTGGAGTCTCAAATCACAAACCCATTTTTCAAGGATCATATGAATGAATCAAGACATTATACCCACACCATCTAATTTAAAATTCCATTTCCAGTTAGGTTCATATAAAATTTCACCAATAAATTCCATCGGGAGCTCAAGTTATCTTCATTCGAAGTTACCCTCTTAAAGGCAGTTCAGGACTTAGTCATTTTTCGAGAGGACACGTGTCAACACCAAGAGCCTGACAGAATTTCATGTCCCGGAAGTCCCTGATATCAGGTACATCAGCCCTTGGAAAATTATCCCAGCCCCCATGTGACATCTGGGACTCTCATATGACCTCCAGACTTGACAGTTCAGCCCCCAGGTGCTTATTTGGAGCATGCATTCCCTGTCGTCGGATCGGGCACCATGTGTCAGCTCCAGGACCACCGTGGAATTTTATGTCCCTTATGCACCTAAGGTGGGGGACATAAAACCTATAAAAATGCACCCATATTATATGGGGAGTCATTTAGACACCCACGTCACCAGTTTTAGACCCTAGGTACATTTTTGGAGCATCCATTCCCTGCCGTTGGATCGGGTGCCACGTGTCACTTATAGGACCACTGTGGAAAATAATGTCCCTTATGTACCTAATGTGGGGGAAATAAGACATGGAAAATTTTTCTTATCCCCTATGGGGAGACTTCTGGACACCCATGTGACCGCCTTTCAATTCCCAGTGCTTTAAAGCAACTTTTTCCACCTTCATTCCCTATCGTCGGATTGCCACCACATGTCGTCCTCTTGACCACCATGGAATTTTATGTCCCTCACATCCCTGAGGTCAGGGACATAAAAAAAAATTTCACCCAAATCCAACTCAAAAAATCAAAAGCATTTGTAACTATTAGCTGCTTCTAGTTGCTTCTTGCTGCTTCTCACTACCGAGAAGAAAAGTTGCAAAGAACACAAGTCCACCACTCCACCATTGCAAGAAACTCAAACCAGATCAGCAAAGGAACTGAAATACCTTTCCCATGGAAATATGCAGGTCTCAAAAGGAATTTTCATCAAGCTAAGAAGGAGAAATGAATAATAGAGAAGGAGAACAATGAAAATCCCCATAGCCATGAAAACGAAGATTCAAACATATCTTGCAAACCGGTGCTCACATTGATGAACCATTTGTTGCTGAGTTTTTATCTCTTGAAGGCCATTAAAAAATAATATTCAGACCTCAAATTTTATAAATTATTGTAAGCAATGAATAAATCCTCTTTTTGGCTCTACGAAGGAAAAAGCTTGATTTCCCATCAAACCGGTCATCGGATTAAAGAGAAATTTCACATGAAGCACCATAATGAAAAATCTATCGCAATGGAGTTGATTTTGTCACTAATGGAGAAAAAACCAGACCTGAAATTTTCAAGCTCCATTAATTGCCACCATGACACAGTAATGGAAAAAATCAAGGAGTTGCCTCTCTCGCTTCTCAAGGTTCCAGTGGGCGAAATCACCCGAAAATTGGAGGAAACGATTGTCAAAAATCTAGTTTCGCACAAACTAGTTTTCACACCATGAACTCCTAATTTTTAGGGATATGGAGGGCTGTGTTTTTTCAGCATTCTTCCCTCTTCAAATAAATTTTCAAATTCCTGAAGATCCGATGGGTGAAATCATCTGAAAATTGGAGGGAACGATCATTGAAAAATCTAGTTTCACATGAACTAGTTTTTGCACCGTGAAGCCCCTATTTTTTAGGGATATGGAGGGCTATGTTTTTTTCAGTATTCTACCCCTGCTAATGAAGACATCATTTTCCCACTTTTTCAGATGAAGGAATTAATCCAAATTTAGAGTGTGGAACCTAGAATAAAACCTAGAATTTCAAGACTCATTTCATCGCAATTTGACATTCATGGCACACTTACTAAAAATAGCATGTCTCCTTGCATACGGGAATGTCACTTTAGGTAAGCCATCATTTTAAGATTCCATGAAGAAGGCAATGAATGTAGAGGGAACATCATAGAAAAGGTCATAAAAAGGGTCATCTCGGCTCACAATTCACACTTACTAAAAATAGTAAGTTACACTCAAAAAGTAGTTTTGGCACAATGGGTCGTATAAGGATAATCATTCAAGGGGACATCATTGTTCAAGAGAATCCTAGCCATTATTCATAGGAATTCAATATCCACATTAGTTCATTCAATCGGGCAAGCATTCGTGATCTAATTTGGAGGAGTTTCACAATGTGCAAGGAGTTTGAAGATTCAGAGTTTCACTACATTTAGAGCTTTCCATCAACGAGGATCAACAAACTTCATCAGGTGACATCCCCTCTTCTTCTCTCTCTCTTTCTGTCTCCTCTTCCCCCAAATTTCTCTCAATTTCAAATGTTTTAATTCTTTTTGGGGTTTACACTTTTTGATATGCCTTTAAGTCACTTAAAAGTGACTTTAGAAACATAATGTAAATAAAGTCGCCTTACTATTATAAAAGGGGCTTAAATATTTTAAGTGATAAGTCACCTCTCATTGGATAAATTATAACGCCATCCCATTGCAAAGGGTTGGTAATTGATCTTGTAAACTCAAGAGTGCATTGTACCTAGAGAAAGCAAAGGAGATAGCCATTTTCTTCTACTTCCCCCCTTCTCAATTTCCTCCATTTCTCCACTATGTACAACTTTTGTTTGAGAAATTAATACAAGAAGGAGTTTCTAGCTTTCTTTGACTAAGATATTTCTTGATACTTTGTGTTCATCAAATTTCATTTGGTCTTAATGATGCTTACAAAGTTTTTTCTTCTCTTAAATGCATGTGATGATACTTATGACTAGTGTGTGTAGGAATCTAATTTCCTACCTGCAGCATTAGTTCCCCTACCTCTTTTCTCACTCCCTTTCCCACTTTCAGACAAGGTCCTCTCTTGCAAGTATCTGTAATCTTTGTCGCAGGGTCAGTGGAGTGTCCTTGTTGGATCCCTAGTCAAAAGGCCACCATAGAAATCCACCTTTTCATGCACATGCATATACGGAAGCTACACTGGTTAAGTAGAGGGACTTATATTCCTAGAGCGTTGGAAATAAATCCACAAGTTTGTCCACCTGAAAATTTTTCTTGCCAACACGACTACACCTGAAGAGGTAGCCCAGAAGCACCTGGAGCTTTGGCCTCTAAAAATACACCTCACATAGCATTTACCTGGCCACCCCGATGTGTTGGCTTAGTCAGTTTAGCGCCAAGAGCTTCCATTTGCAAAGTATTATGTTTGAAATCCTTACACTGACTTAGACTACAATATTTTACACATTTACAAAAAATAGGACAACGAGAAAACCAAATGGAGATGGATAAAACCGTGAGAGGATTTCGTAGAGGGTCTGGATGTGAAGGTTTTGTATTTGATGAGACATCTCTAGGTGCCATGGAGTTTGAGAAATCACCCATCAAAGATATAGTATTTTTTTTCTCAGAGCTCTTAAGGGACTGTGATCGGATGAGGTAGCCCAGAAACACTTGGAGATTTTACCTCTGAAATGAAACCTCCCCTAGAATTAACCTTGCCACCCTGATGTGTTGGCATAGTTAGTTTTGTGCCAAGGGCTTCCATTTGTAAAGTATTGTGTCTTGCAACCTTACATGATTCGATGTAGTATTTCATGTGTTTGTAAATAATAGGACAACGAGAGAACTGAATGGATATGGATAAAATCATGAGAGTTATACATAGAGGGTCCCAACATGGAGGTTTTGGATCGAAAGATACATCTCTAAGTGCCACAGTCCGAGAAATCACCCGTCGAAGATATAGATTTTTTTAGTCTCAAGGATCTTAAGGGACTACACCTAGATGAGGTAGCTCGGAAGAAATTGGATCTTTAGCCTCCAAAACGATACCTACCATAGCATTTTTCTAACCAACCTAATGTCTTGCGTAGTTGGTTTGCTTCCAAGGGCTTCCATTTCCAAAGTATTGCATCTAGTAGGCTTACACTGACTCAGACTACAATATTTCACATGTTTGCAAACAATAGTACAATGAGAGAACCAAATGGATATGGATAAAAATGTGAGAGGATTTTGTAGAGGTTCCTAACATGGAGGTTATAGATCTAACAAGACATCTCTAGGTTCCACGGAATATGAGAAATCATCTATCAAAGATATAGCATTTTTTGGTTGGACAACCTTGAACAAAAGTTTGTTTTACAAAACCACATATAACTCGAAAAATGATCTAAATTTGAACTAAAATTTTGTAGGAAGCATCATAAAATCTTCCTCTATCATCTCCCATAATTTCTAGAAAATAATAGGTCTACATTTTTCTATCCCATCTCATTTGCATGCTATAATAGTGCATGTTAGAATAGTGTAAGGTTGTCTGATGCAATATTTTGCAAATGGAAGCTCTTGGCACTACACAGTGTTAGGAAATAAGAGATAAAATATGCGAGAATAATCCCTTATAGAATCACAACAAAGAGAAACTAATGTGGAAAAAATATTACAGATCTCAAATAAAAATGTAGAATAAATAACACAACATAGAGAGACAAGATTTAACGTGGTTCACCCAATTTGGGCTATCTTCACCAAGAATCACTTTCTCATATTTTATTACAAGCCTCCACTCTCTCAATACAATACCTAGATCCGTTTGGAGCTATGCTCAACAAACTCTACAAATTCACACCCGAATTCAAACACATCTGCAATACATTTGCTTGTACATGTAGCATATGCATAAGATCATATAAATAGAAAATTCCTTAAGCGAGTTTGACACAAAACCGTGGGTATCAAAACCATGGGAAAAAACCGTGGGTATCAAAACCAGGAAAAAAACTATGGGTATCAAAACAATGGGTACCCAAAAACCATGGGCCCAAAAACAGCCCATAACAGATTACCCATTACCCATGGGTTAATAAACCACCCATGAAAATTTTCTTGAGGCATTTTCCCCCAAACCCCCATCCATCGGGGCTTTACCCTGTGAACCCCCTTGACCCGCTCACCGGTGAGCTGGACCGCCGTAAAAATACCCGAGTGTAACACATAGAAGGTGTACCACACTCTAACATGAAAATAGGCTCCACAAACATAACACACCGACTACACCAACATGTCGGGGTGGCTAGGTAAATAATAGTGGAGGTTTATTTTCAGAGGTAAAAGCTCCAGTGCTTCTGGCACCTCATCCATGTGTAGTCCGTTAAGATCCCTGAGACCAAAACACGCTATATCTTCGACGGGTGATTACTTGGGCTCTGTGGCACCTAGATATGTCTTTTTAGATCCAAAACCTCCACCTAGGGAACCTATATGAAATCATATTCTAGTTTTTCCCATCTCATTTTTGTGTTCTTATTGTCCTATTGTTTGTCAATGCACGAAATAGTGTAGTTTGAGTCAGTGTAAGGATGTCAGATGCTATATTTTGCAAATGGTAGCTCGTGGGACCAAACATCCTACATCAACATGTCTAGATGGCCTAGTGAACACTAGTGGAGGCCTCGTTTTGGTTCCCTACACTCCCTGTGATTTTAGGCTACCTCGTCTGAGCATAGTCCCTTAAGATCCTTGAGACCAGAAAATGCTATATCTTTGACCGGTGATTTCTGGACTCGTGGCACCTAGAGACATCTCATAATATCCGAAACCTCTACATTAGGACCCTCTACAAAATCATCTCACCATTTTTTCCATCTCCTTTTAGTGTTATTTGTGTACTATTGTTTTGCAAATGCTCGAAATAGTGTAGTATGAGTTAGTATAAGGTTGTCGCTGATGCTATATTTTAAAAATGGTAGATCATGGGACCAAACCTTTGATGCCAAAATTTCAATATGTCTTGGTGAACACCACTAGATGCCTCATTTCAGTTCTCCAAGTTCCCCATGCTTCTAGGCTACCTCGTCCGAGGTGTAGTCCCTTAAGAGCCTTAAGACCAAAATTTGCTATATCTTAGACAAGTGATTTCTCGAGAATCCATGACACCTAGAAAATTCTGTTAAATCCAAAACCTCCACCTAGGGACCCTCTACGAAATCCTATGCTAGTTTTATCCATATCCATTCAGGGTTCTTGCTGTCTAATTGTTTACAAACACGTGAAATAGTGTAGTATGAGTCAATGTAAGGTTATCAGACACTATATTTTACAAACGGTAGCTTGTGAGACCAAATTGTCTATGCCAACTTGTCCGTATGGGAATGGTTAATGCTAGTGGAGGCATCACTTTTTTCCCTACACTCCTGTGCTTCCATAATACCTTGTCCGAGTATAGTCCCTTAAGATATGTGAGACCAAAACATGTTATATCTTCGATAGGTGATTTTTTTGACTCCTTGGCACCTAGAGATGTCTCGTCAAATCCAAAACCTCCATCTAGAGACCCACTATGAAATTTTATTCTAGTTTTATCCATCTCCATTCAGTTTTATTGTTGTCTTATTGTTTGTAAACACGTGAAATAATATAGTCTAAGGCGGTGTAAGGATGTCGAGGCTATATTTTGTAAATGGTAGCTCATGGGACCAAACCGTCTATGTCAGAACATCTGGATGGACTAGTGAATGCTAGTGGAGGCATCGATTTAGCTCCCTAGGCTCAACGTTATTTCATTCTACCTCATCTAAATGTAGTCCCTTAAGAGCCTTGAGATAAAAAAATGCTATATCTTTGACAGGTGATTTCTTGGACTCTGTGGCACCTAGAAACGTCCTATCATATCTGAAACTGCCACCTAGGGAACCTATGCGAAATAATATGCTAGTTTTTTCCATTCCTTTTGGTGTTCTCATTGTCCTATCTTTTGTAAACATATGAAATAGTGTAGTCTTAGTCAGTGTAAGGCTACCAGACGCTATATTTTGCAAATGATAGCTCATGGGACCAAATCATCTATGCCAACAAGTTTAGATGGCTTGGTGAATGCTAGTGGAGGCCATTTTTCGGTTCCCTACACTCCCCGTGCTTCCAAGCTACCTCGTCTAAGCATAGTCCCTTAAGATCCCTGAGACCAAAACACACTATATCTTCGAAGGGTGATTACTTAGACTCCATGGCACCTAGATATGATATATCGAATCCTACACCTCCACCTAGGGAACCTCTATGAAATCCTATGCCAGTTTTTTCCATCTATTTTCAAGGTGTTTTCGTTTGCATATTATTTGTAAACACGTGAAATAGTGTAGTATGAGTCAGTGTAAGGTTGTCCATTACCAAACACATGAATAATATAGGTGGTTCATATAATATAGGTGGTGAAATGAGAATTTTAATAAGATATTTTTACAATATAGGTGGTGAAATGATAATTTTAGTTTTTTGTTCCTTTCTAATATTTAATTTCTCTTAGCTTCACTTGGCTTTGAGAATAATAAATTATCTACTAATAGTGTCAACCACGTGAAGGTGGAATATTTTTGGCACCACTAACCTACATAAACATGTTAGTAAGTAATTAAATAGAATTTTAAATCGTACAGAATTCAAACAAAATCATTAAAGTAAATATTCAAATTAAATTCAAGAAGATTATACCTTTTCAAATTCAATCAAATGAACCACAAGGATCAATGCTACTCTTGATAGTAGAAATAAATGCTTCATGATCGATTCACAAACCTTCCAAATATTCTTGTTTACTTGGCCTACCTCGATATTTGATCAATTTAACATTTGTTACAATAACCAAATGTGAATAATGACATATCTTTTGATGTACTTCATAGTATTCAAACAACCAAATGTTTGATTTTTTGATAGATATATCGGGCCAAGTTCAAGTGACTACCACCGACCCAATGGGATACTCAAGGTCTTCGCCATCAATGACTATGGAAGTCATTTTTCCCCTATACACAATGAGACAAGAAGTATTTTTTCCTCTTCGTTAAATAATGTCATAATAACTATAAAAACGTGCCCTACATCACAAAGTAAAATTGAATTCAAATTTAAAATACATTAAGAGTTGACCATTTAATAATTTATAAATCTAAAACATGGCATGTACATATACGTACGTACCTTGTTACACTAAATGAGAGACTTGGTCAAAGTCAGGTGATGTTGTCATTTGATCTGAAGATCCTGTAAGTTGTAATGCTTGTGGCACTTGATGTGTGTCGAGTGGAACTAGAGGTCTACAATTCCATTCATCCACCCACTCCTCTAACTCACATTCATTCCACACAAAATCAATACATGATATACAAAAATTACCATGCACCTAATATAAATAGTCCAATCATTTGCATCTCGAACTACGGAATGAGTGCATATCACTTGGTCCTACAACTATCATACAATCTTCAAATTTTTATAGATGTTGTTCCTCTATCAATGAGAAATATCTACTGAACTGTTGATCTCTCTTGAGATTCATGGCCCTATTCTTCACATATCAATCAACAATGTTATTTACATGTGTAAATTTAGCACCATCCTTGAACTTTAAGTCTTCTCTTGCAAGTGATATTTTCACACATTCTTCTACACCACCATGCTCTCCTTTTCCATGCCCTACCTCAGTAAAAATTCTAATATGTTTTACATTTGTTTCTTTTTACATCCTTATTAGCCAATAAAACATCCGTGCATTCTTGAATTGTGATGTGCAGTTGTTCAACAAAATGTAATGTTGATTGAAATTAATGTTCCTCTTATTCAATTTTTCATAAAATACCTGGAAACACCCTTGTACATATTTTGTAGAATGTATCCAATCATCACTGATGTAGAAATGATAATCTTGTCTTAATATTTTTCGATCTTGCTTAGTTCTTTCTGGAGAGTGCATGAATGCTATATGCATGAAAATAACAATTTGCACTGAGTTATAATATTGAAATTGAAACTCCATTTATGGATAAAATGTGTAATTCTCTACAAATTCAACTATTGAAACAATAGTACCAAGTGGGAATGTGTCCTTGCTTAACTTGAATTGTTCATCCAACCATTGAGCTCTGGGTCAAAGCACAATTTTATGTCCCACTTTATGTCCAAAAGCCACAAGTAAGAGGTTGGGTGGGATGATAAATTAGGGGTGTTCATGGGAATACCCCTTTTACATGAACCTCATTCACCCAAAATGTCATGTAGGGAAAAAAATTGGTTCGCGCGAAAGGGGATTCACGTGAACAACCCTTCATGTGAACCCCTTTGGGTTCAAATAATTTTGGCTACACAAAGTTAAATATAGATATTTATATAGTTGTGGGTGGCATATTTAGGGTTCAGGGGGGTTTGGACGAAGGGGGTGCATGCGAACCCCTTAATGTGGCACTTATGTGGTACATTTTGGAGCCAAATCCATTTGGAGGATGATTTTATGCCAAAATGTGCCACTTAGATGCCACGTAATTAGGGTTAAAAAATTAGTATAATTACAAAATTTTAACACAAAATAAAAATTTTTATTAGCTTTCTAAAAATATAATTTTAATTTTTTAAAAATTTGTTTTACTACTTATATTTTATTTTTTCCTAATATATGGTATTTTAGGACAATCAATCATACACAATCAACCCAATTTGAAAATTAGAAAAATATATCAAAAAATTTAAAAAATAAACTTACTATTTGTTGAAGTCTTCTTCTTACTGTGAAAAAAATTCAATTTCAATATAAATACTAAAAGTTATTGGCATTTACATATGTATGCCATTTATTTGAAAATATTTTTATTAAATAATTAATTAAAAAAATATAAGTCAAAAAAATACGAAAATTTGACAAGACCTCAAAATTCAAATCCTGAACATCGATCTAAAATGTCATGGTGAAAAATAACGTTTCATTTAAAAAAGCTGTTTGGGACAATCATTCCTATTTTATAACATAAGAAACAACATATGAATAAAATTAAGAAAAAGACCATTTTTTCCAAATTAAAAATATACATGTATTCTACACTATAAACACAACATTTCATTAGTTTGTGGAATTTCATGAATGTGTACGGTTTTGTGGCTATTACCTTTAGAAAATCAATGCAACTGAAAATTCATGTTTATAAAGGTACAAAACATACCAAAAGCAGAACATTTTATTTTGGTTTTAGCCCTATATATGTGTGCCTTGCATACTCTTAAACAATTTCCTCTTTGAATTTGACCATATATTCTGATACAGGTAATTGTTTTATAACAAGCTCACACCTCTTAGATTCTTTTCCATCTTTTAATTGATATGCCACTGATTTATATTTGTTGAAACCAACCAATTCTTTTCTTATTGAATCTGTAATCTCCTCATGGATACAAATTTTTAGATTTGGCAAGCCACAACATACATTGCATGTTCCATCTAAACATGTTTTGTTATAAAAATTGTCAAGTTGATTTTTCACAAAATATTGTCGAAATAAATTCCCTTGAAGATTTTGGTGGGACATTTAATCCACACTCCTACAACATTATGTTAGTATGCAAAACAAAATGTATTCCACAAAAAAACATCATAATGCATTAAAAATTCAACATGGTGCTTGCAATAACAAGTGGTCGCGCTTGATGAGCTAAAAAAGGCTGTTTTTTCTCTTGAGGGGGATAAGGCTCCTGGACCGGATGGATTCTCCATTAATTTTTTTCAGAAATTCTGGGAAATATGCTCGGAGGATCTTCTCAAAGCGGTTAATGAATTTTTTAGATCGGGAAATCTTCTAAAAGAGCTCAATAACACACACATTGTGCTGGCACCTAAGAAAATGAATGCAAAAGATTTCAAGGATTTCAGACCCATCAGTCTGGTTAATGCTATTTTTCGAATCTTCACCAAAATTATTGCTTCTAGGCTGCAGCTCATAATGAAGGATCTCATCTCAAAGCAGCAGAGTGGCTTCATTAAAGGCAGGATAATACAAGACGGTGTGATTATGGTACACGAAACTATGCATTCTATGGAAAATAACAAAAAGGCTAACATGATCCTTAAGCTCGACATGAATAAAGCCTTTGACAAAGTTTCTTAGGTCTTCCTCGACAGATTCTATCTAAATTTGGGTTCACGAAAAGTTTAGAAAAATTGTTAAATCATGTATATCTACGACAAGTTCTTCTCTCGTGGTTGTTAATGGAGAGCCCGTGGGATTCTTCACCAAGAGCAGAGGTCTAAGGCAGGGAGACCCCATCTCCCCCCTTCTCTTCATCCTTCTGGCTGATAGCCTTAGTAGAACAATTAGCAGAGCGGTGGAAGACGGCCTTTTAAAGGGTTCTAAACCCACTTCTCTCACCAAGTCTCTCTCATCAACAAATTAGAGGCGACACTATCCTTCTTCTTCTCGGCCTCAGTGGTTGAAGCTAAAGCTATCAAGGCTCTTCTGCAGCTTTATGAATCCGCTCCGGCAAGAGATCAATTACGAAAAAGCATCCTTTTTTTCTTTAACACCCCTGAGGAAAGACAACTCAAGATTGCTAAAATTCTGGGCTGTAAAATTGGTACTCTTCCAGCAACGTACTTAGGCCTCCCTCTTGGCACGAAGAAAGTCTCTCACACGGTGTGGGATGATTTATTGACGAGATTTCAGAAAAAAATGGCCGGTTGGAAAGGGACCACTCTCTCTAGTGCTGGTAAGTGCCTTCTCATTAAAAGCACACTCCAAAGTTTGCCCATATATATCATGTCACTATTCAAAATTCCTTCCTCCTTCAGAGAGAAAATTGAAAGGATTCAGAAAAAATTTTTATGGCAAGGCATGGAAGAAAAGTTCAGATTTCACCTTGTGGCCTGGGATAAAGTCTGCACCCCTAAATCTAGGGGAGGGCTGGGAATAAAAAATATTGAGAAAATGAATGAGGCACTCATTGCTAAGATGGGCTGGAGATTGCTTTCTGAGAAACAACCCTGGATTGATGTCATTAAAACAAAATACTTGAATCAGCAAGCTGTTTACTCCTATCTGCATGATGAGCAGCTCCCCAATGGTTCCATTTTTTGGAATAATCTGTTAAGAGTAAAACTTCATTAAGAAGGGAAGCAAATGGAAAATTGGGGATGGCAGCGACATTAACTTCTGGGAGGATAACTGGTCCAATGATAATCTCTTGGAGAGATTTGGGACTGCTAAGGACAGTCTTATAAGAAAATATGGAACTAAAGTTAAGGACTACATTGATGGAAATGGCACCAACAAGAATTGGAAAAGACTTACTATGGAGAGTATTGAATCAAATGACTATTTCCTCCCTCCAAGACCTTTTGATCTCTTCCTTTGTGTCACTGGATTCCAAGGATGAGCTGATCTGGAGCAATTCACACGAGGGTAAATACTCAGTCAAATCTGGTTATACCAGTCTTTTCCACAGTAACCAATCTGACTTTAACTGGAACTTGATCTGGATGCCTGAGTTAACCCCCAAAATAAATTTTTTTCTTTGGCTGGCCATCAGAGGCAAAATTCTCACCACTGACAATTTGATGAAAAGAGGTTTTATCATTCCCAATTGGTGCCACCTTTGTAGGAATAACTATGAAGACATTAGACATCTGTTCATACACTGTGATTATGCCTTTAGAGTTTGGAACTTTGTCCTTTCCAAATTTGAAGCTCTCTGGGTGATGCCGGAGGATCTTACTCAGCTGTGGAACCAATGGAACCCACCATTCAGACATTGTGCTATCAGAAGAATCTGGAAATTAGCCATCCCGCATTTAATTTGGAGGATCTGGAAGGATAGAAATAATATAGTTTTTAGAAATAAGAAGCAGAATTTTAAACTCACTACTGGCAAGATCTCCCAAGGCATCAAAGAGGACATGGCCAGATTTAAACCTCCTAAGAACAATTGTTACCCTGAAAATGAAAAGCACATCTTATCAAATTGGCAGATCGGATATTGGAGCAACCCCGGGAATAGTGTGGATAGATCTTTGGTCAAATGGCATCCCCCTGAATCCAATTGGTTCAAGCTGAACTTTGATGGTGCCTCTAAGGGGAACCCTGGAACAGCTGCTGGAGGAGGAGCAATACGGGACCATAAAGGTAATTTGATTGTTGCATATGCTGGAAAAATGGGAATCCAAACCAATCATTTTGCAGAAGCTTTATCTGTTCTCTGGGGTTTGAGAGTTGCTCGGACCCAAAATATCCAGAACCTCATTGTTGAAGGGGACTCCCTTAATATTATTAATCTGCTTAATCAGTCCTCTTCTCCTAGCTGGAATATCAAAGATTTTATCTCTGAGTCCATAAGCATCAGTCATACCTTCAACAGCATCAGAATCATACATACTTACAGGGAAGGTAACAAGCTGGCCGATGCAATGGCCAATTATGGCATTAATATAAATTTCACTATTTGGGATAATGATAGTATCCCTAATCAGCTTCACAACAGCATACATGCGGACCTTCACACGCAAACAATCTCTAAAGATATGCTTTAATCTTTGGAGGAAATCCATAAATTCTTCCACAGGTGCTGTTTTAGTTTATTTGGCGTGGCATATGATATCTACTCCAAATGATGGCAAGATTTTGTTTAGGAACTTCAAGTGGAGCCGTCTAAATTTAAAAACAGCGCACGCGGGAAGTACAATAGCTGTTGATATTCGGTTGCCAAGCTCCGCGAAAACCGAAGATAACTACAAGGTGAAAGCTGACAGGATAAGGGTTTCCACGCGCGACTTCACGCAGACTCAGATCGGCAATCCTACAGCCGTTCGTGGGAGGACCAACGGCTACAGTTCCCATTTTTATGCGACCCGCAACGGCGAGAAACGAATCACTCTCAACGCCCAAAGGTATTTTGAAAATTGTTGTAACCAGCACATCCTTGTGAAGATGGGAGGGCCTCCCTGCCAGATTGAGCCGTGTGCAGACCCTGACTGGAAAGATAACACTGAGCTCTGGAACATTCTTAGTATTGGCGGATTCACCAACTTTGTGGAGAGAGTGCAAGGGCATGATCAAAACATCTCTGTTCGCTTTGCCAAGGATTGGAATGAGAGGATGGTCGACTATGGAGGGCAGAAGATTCTTATTAATGACGAACTCATAGCCGAAGCGACTGGCCTCAGCTTGGAAGGATACCGCTTCTTCAACAAGAGGGTTATCAAAGAGGCTGAAGAGAGAAGATTTGTGGAGGAGGAGGAGAAGCTTATATTCAACACCGCGGGTCTGCTTGTTAATTCAATTCCTTCTCCGTATGATGAAGTCACCCGCATGATGATTCGCTACATATCCTTGGAAGGCAGGTTTGTTACTGTCCCTGCCAAGCACCTTGTCTTTTTGAATCACTTTCGTAGGAGTAGGTTGGTTTGCTTTCCCCACTATCTGTTAAACTCTCTTGAGCGCTCCATTTTGGAGTTCCAGAAGCATACCCGGGCGGTTCCCCTTCACCAAGGGCTTATTCTGCTTATTCACAAGCACTGCCTTATTAAATTCCCCGGTCTCCCTTCCTCTCCCGGCCTGGCTTTGGGCTCTGTTGCTGCCAGTCCTGTCTCCCCTGCTGTCCCTGCTGCTGCCCCCGCCTCCGGTGCTGATGCCCCCATGCAGGCTGCTCATGCTTCTCCTTCTTTTCCTCCTGCCACGCCTCGCCACCCACACTGTCTCTACTTCTAAACGTGTCACCAGGGCTTCTAGGAGACTCAACCTTGAGTCTACTGCTGAGGGGGATGAACCTTTGGATGACATTGCTCGTGATCTGCTGAACATTAGTAGTGCCGGTCCAAAGTGCACACAACGGATAACCCTTCTAGAAGATTGGAGGCCTTAGAGGCTGAGCTTAAATTGCTGAAGGATGAGGTAAAAAATCTTGCTAAGCAAAAAGGCAAAAAAAGCATTGAGGGAGAAGGGAGCATTGGCAATAGCCAGCTTGATGAAATATACAAAAAACTGACCTCCCTTGACTCCCGCCTTGGGAAAACGAAGACTAGGCATGAGTATAATATTGCAGCATTCAGGGCCATAGAGGAATTCATCGAAGGACATGCAAGAAGTGTTTCGCAACTCAGCGGTGTCCCGATGACTCTTTGGGGCAATGAGAAAGAGAGTAAAAGAACCAGAGAGGAGCTCGATAAGACGGATGCTGCTCATATGACCACGCTGGGTATGTACCATGCTTGGAAAAAAGTAAAGATGAGTATTGATCAAGCGGCCAAGAAGTAGTCCAGTTTTACTACTGCTTCTTGGCTGTAGGCTTGCTGTTTTGTTGCCGTTGTTTTGCTGTTAAGTCTCGTTTGTGTTGCTGTTTCTAGGCTTCGGTGTTCTTTGCTGTAACTTTTGTGCTTTGATACAGCTTCTCTGCTCCTCTCTCTTATTCAGGCTTTTAGGCCTCCTTTTGTACACAAGGGTATAGTCCCTTTCAAAAAACTATTTACCAATATTAAAAAAACAAGTGGTACGTGAGTGATCAATTTTCACATAAAAGGGTTTGCTCATTTCAAAGAATCTTTGGATAATGTTAATTTGTGGATTTTCATTCTTAAAATTAGAGAACAATTGTGTTTGATTCATATCTAAGAAATGTTTTTCTCATGATTCATGATTACGAGAACATATTCTTCTTTTTAATGTATCTCTTCTATTCGGTGACATCCTTGTGTTCTCATTCCAAACTTTTATAATTAATTATTTTAGAATATCATATGTATTCTTTAATTTCCATGGAAGTCTGCTAGAAAAAACCCAATAGTCGGTGTTATTGATGACTCAAGACATTTACGTCTCTCTATTGCTTTCATTAGTGTTTTTATGTTTAGCTTCAAAACACTACTTGTTTTTCTAATCAGTGTTTATTAGCTATTTTATAACTTACTATATAATTATTAAGTGCCTGTTTGTGTAGCATTACTTTCTTTGTTGCATCTTTTTCCACCTATAGTTTGGTATGCTTTATGTATGTTTTCAACAATTGACACATTTTGATCAACAACATTAGATGTTCTTAACCCTAAGGTCTTGATTATAGGTCTTATCTAAATTAATTTCATCAATGTAATAAATAATTGAAATCTTTATGTGTCATTTAAATTCTCAAAGTAATTATGGAAAATTCCACTAGATTTTCTTCTCAAATTGCTTTCAGACATTTTGTCAGAATAGGTTTTATAATGTTTTCATCAATTTGAATAAACTATATACTCCTAGCAATATTTATACTAAAGGGTTTTCAAAAATAATAAATGGTGTTGAGAAAATGGTGGGGGCACAAAAGTCACTCTATTATGTTTTTAACAAAAATAGGAGCACCTATTGGTACTTTAGTTATTTTACCTACTTAAACTTATCCATTTTCAATAAAATTTATATCTTAGAAACTAGACTTAAAATTCTACTATTCATATTTCTACAACATCTTCCAATTTTGAGTGTAACTAATTCAAAAACTCATACAAGTTGAATTTTTTTATTTTTTAGAAAAATGTTTCGACTTAAGACCCCCTTTGGCCCCCAAATTGGTGCACTTAACCTTAGAAAAATTGGGTAAAACAAGTCAAACAAGAAAAGGTCAGGTTTTGGAGGAACAGGACGAATTTTTCCTAAGTTCCTCTTATTCCCCATTCCACTGTTTAATCTATAACAAGATAAGGAGTCAATGAATTTAGGCATTTCTTACACCTCTGGAACTTTTCCATTATTCTTTAATTTCCTTGGATAACCAAAATAATTGAACAAGGAAGTTTGGAAATGCATCGTGATATCGGGAATTGTGGGTACAGTTAGAACAATTTTGTGGTTCCCTTACTTCTTTTCATACTAACAAGAACTACACAAGGGAGACATGGAAATTTGTAATATGTTAAGGTGGGGTTAAATGGAACCTTTAGAACATCTCAAAGGTGCTCTTAGTTTCCTAATCGATAGATAAATCCCAATAAACGTAGACAAGAAATATAAGTCGATATGAAGAGCACAAGAGTAACACATGGAAATGTTCATGAGCTACAATTGTGGCCCAATCGGCACAAAAATATGGCATATAAGCATGGATAAGGTAGGAAAGACATGAATCTAATGAAAAATTCAATCATGCCCTTGGCTCCTTGGATAACCGATAAATTAACACAATGGAAGGGGAAAGTGACGGTTAAAATGGTAATTGATGACACAATTAGAAATGTTCTAATGTATCAAAAGTTCCTTGTAAGTCTAATTTGTCTAACCCAAAAATTTGAACAGATAAACCGATTGTTATAAAAACACATGGAACTTTTCTTTGATCCTCTAGTTTGTCATAAATCTGATAGACTTGACACAGAGGTAGAGAAAGCCCAAAAATGTTCAAAAACACCATTTTAGTAGATTTCTCTACCAAAACACCATTTTTATTATATTTATATACCAAAAATATAAATTTGGATCATGTAGAAGCTAATTTGAAAAATCATGCACTAAGACTTCATTTTAATCCTTCATGGGCCAAGATTAGTAGGTTTCAAGCAAGTAATATCTTTTAGACTATACACATGAGTCTAAAAATACTGGGGACATGAAAGGGAAACTGATTTCTATTTTTGAAAGCTAATACTTATCCCTTAGCCTGAGTTGGATAAAATTAGAGCATGGAAAGGATATTTTGGAGTGGAGGATACCAGATCCACACATATATTGCATTTTTCATCTATTTTCTAGCTTTAGAATTACATGTCTCGTGCCTAGTTTCCCCTTCTTTTCTTCCTCATTCTCTATATAACTCCATGAATGCATTATAAAATATATCTCTATAATTTATATTTATCATTTTGGATAAATTATGAGTTATGAGTGGAAGATAAGGGGTCGGAGTGATCTATTGTATTTGTTTCACCTCTTGAATCAATAAAGGAGTTGTTTTTACCTTCCTATAGCCTATGTATTGTGCAATATTATGTCTTTAAGATGATTGTTAAAGTATTCTATTATATCCCTAATTTGTAGTTTATTTTACATCCCTTTATATAAATACATATTAATTTATAGGTCATAAATTGTGTATAACCATGTTTTGTGAAGGATTTAGTTCTAGAGCTCATCAAATTATAATAAAAACCAATTTTTACCCCTTATCTATATTTTCATATCTCCAAACCATTCTCTAAAGAAAATTTTCATTGAAATATCCCTTCATAGCATGTTTATGGTGTGTGTGGTTCCCGTGGTCCATCTATGTGGTTAAAACAAGTCTTAGATCATCAATTTTTTTGGTGTATCACCATCTCCAACAATTTTTTTTTTCTTACTACCTTCTCCCTTTTCATCATTCACGCAATAGAGTAGAGTAGTATTAGGAGTAGAAACAAACCATAAGTGTTACACTAGGGGACCAACCCTATTTAGAGGCTCACTCAAACATACATGTCATCCAAATCCTATGAGTGTTTCCATTTTGTCATTTAAAAGGGGATTTATAACACCAATCTCCAAAGGATGCATTCCTCTGTGAAAGGTACTTGATGGGGATAAGAAAATATAGATGGATGAACTTTTTCACCTTTTAGTCATTAACATTCTAATTACTAAAACAAAAATAAAATTCCATCCTCTTTTTCCCTTTCAAAAATAACAATCTTTCAAATCAATTAACAATTTAATCACTCCATGGTGACCTGAATATGGAGCATTATGAAATTTTCTAGTATTATTATCCTTGTGTTTATTTCCTTGGGCACATATATTTTTATTAAATACCGAAGCAATACATATAACTCGTAATTTGTAAACACAATACCTATGATTATGGGTATTTGATTAAATTGAATCTTTTACCTTGTTGACATGTAAAATGTCTCCAAACTTTAGTTGACAACCCTCTAAATTATTTGTCACTTTTTTGGTCAAACGGGTCAAAAATTTCAGATTGTATCTTTCAAAAAGTTAACTTACGTGCAAGGTTTCAGGAGTATTGAGTGGTTTTATAATCTTATATTGTAGTCATTATAAATATTTCCAAGTATATTTCACGAAATTTTGATTCAAAAATGTTTTAGAAGATTTGTACAAGTCTTCAAAACACATTCCTCTTTGGAACATTTTGGGAAAATGGTGCTCTAGGTCATCAAAGGATTATCAACTTGGGAAGAAGGTTTCATGATTCTCGTATGGTTACTAAATACCAAATCACCATAATCAATAATATTTCAAGGTCTACTACATGTGATTAAGAATATATTGAAAAATAAATGCAAAATCCTAATTAAGCTACAACACAATGATATAGTAATGAAGTACATATTTGACACAAGAAAATAAGATAGAAACTATGAAACCCTAGGTGAAAAATAAGGGATAAAGTACTTATATGATTTCACAATAACCCTAAAGTTGTGAAAAATGGAAAACTGACTAAATAAGAAGAAAAAATGTCACAACCGAGCCCAAAAAATTGTGTGAGCATCGAATTACTGGAACTAGGAAGCTAGATCAGGTCGGGGGTTCTGGGTGTTGTCAGACCGCTTTGGGCACAATTGATCTGAAAAACTCAAAAAAAAAAATTAATAGTATTTCTTCCATGTCGCTTCCCTTTGTTGTTTATCACCTATATGTCACACTAAGTCTGAAAGATTTAGAAGTAACTTACAAAGAGAAAGAGCACCTATAAAACCCAAACAACATCAAATCCAAAAAGAAAAAAATGCAAATGGGGAGTCTTACTGACCCAAAAAAATCATGTGATTGATTGAACTTATGATCCACATGCTACAACACATTTTAGACTCCATATAGTTATACATGTGTGCATGTAGAATCATGCCCTAGGTGGATTTTGTGACAAACACACTTGAATAATGAGAAATAACTAGATGTAGAAAATGTAAATAGATGTGTGGATGGAAAAATGAGCTTTCCCACCTATGAAGTGTATGTAGAAGAATGTATTCCCTTGTCCCTCGTGTGAGTGCTACATGGATGGTTTGTTGTTATTGTAATGCCTTTGGATGTAACCTTAGGTGATGATAGTAGATATTTATTGTTTGGTCCCTTATTATGCTCACATAGCTTTGTATTTATATGATTCCCTTGTCTAAATTTTATAATTAACCAATAAAATTACAACCACCAAGAAAATAAGATACCCAAAAACTAGAAAGGACTCAAAATCTATGAGTAAGATACAAAGAGGATGGAGGCACCTAGAGGGGACGGGGCATTTGGTCACTAACGACCTGACTAGGTGTTGGTGTCTAGACTCAGATAAAATGAAGCATCAAAGGTCATACTAGGAAAGAAGGTGTCTAAATCCAAGAAGGAAACTAGAAAGAAAGAAAAGAGGCCAAAAATAGTGATCATTTAGTACTTTTGTCACTTAGGAATCATATGAATAGTGGAATGTGACTAGGACCTATAAATGTACCCAAACTGTGTGATTTAGTGTCTACAACATCATGGAATATTCAAGATAATTTTTCCAAACATCGTAAGAAGAAACCTTTCAAACACTAAGGCAAAATGATCTTTCCAATAGAGAGAAATTTCACTGAAGATATTGGGAACCTTGAGAAGAGTTAGGAGCCTAAAAGGGTCAAATTGAAGTAAATTGAGTCTTTGCCATGGTCAAGATTAAACTTATTCATACCCATCTCAAGCTCATGTAACATCTCAACTCACTATCATGCTTCCATATGCAAAAATGATGATTTGACTGAGAAATAAACAAGAATTCATTTTCATGGTTTATAAATAATTCCATTGGATGTTTTGGCCCATTTTCAGTCAAATTGATATAGTATACACTGAAAGTTTAATTTTTGTCTCGACCAAAAATTGCACACATTTTAAATCTCTGTTAGTTTGAAGATGTTAGAAAATTATGTGAATATGGCACACTTTTTGAACTTGGAGGCCTTTTTAGGTACAAAACAAAAATATTCAAGTGTCTTTTGAAACCCCTCCAACATAAGTGTTCCTACCTCCTATTTGTTGATGAGAAAAGACAAAAAATAACATGAAAATATAAAAATAATCTTGTTTTAAGTGTTGTTGACTTTCCCATGCCATATTAGGAAATTTTTTAAAGCCCCCTTAAAATTAGAACACTTTTGTGTGTATATTTCACCCCAAAAATGAGCCCAACCATGATTGGAATGCCCTTTGGTGAGGAAGAATGAGATTTGGTGAGGAGGAATTCAAATTTGGCACATTTCCTTATTTATGCAAGTAAAGTCCACATGCCTTCTCCAATTAAGAGAATTTTAAATTTCATTCCAACCCTAAAATGAAAAAAATCAAAATTAGATAAAGTGCAGCTCCAAAGTTTATTGAAAACTTATTTCTTCCTCATCTCATGGCCATAAAACTAGCTTGATGCCCTAGATTTCGGAAAAAAATTACTCATACTTGTTAATCTCATGGATGAAACTATTTAAATTTCTCACACTTTCTCTTGTATAAATGAATTTTAGATGATACATAACGTATATGATATCATGGCATGATTTATTTTTTATTCAAGCAACCATTTTACATTCAAAAAACTGCATTTGTACCCACAACAATTGAAAATTTATTTTTCACTTTCCAAGTGGCTCAGCAAGCCAAATTACCTAAAATTTAGAGTAAGTATTCCTCTTTAAATAATATTTCATTTTATCTATGTCTTTCATGTTTAGGTAGACTATTTTTAGAGATAAGGAGGATTGATTTTTTCATAGTATTCTACCCTCTTTAAATGTTTTTTATTTTTCCTAGTGACTCGTAAAGCCAAATTGTCCTCAAACATGGAGAAAATGTTCCTCCTGAAATCAACTTTAATTTAAGCCATTTATTGCATGATGAGGTGAAGTATTTTTGGAGATATGGATGACTAAGGTTTTTCTCAAGTATTGTAACTTCTTCATGAATTTTTCATTTTCCCATTGATTCATATGAGATAATGTTTTCCATTATGGATTAGTGTTGTCATTGATGTCAACCCCCATTTATGGAAAAGGGTGTCATGGTGTTTTATTTGTCCTCATGTGATTTTATTCATGTTTCAAACATGAATTCTAAGTGGTTTGGTGAGTTGTCATGGTGTCTTGATGCATGGCTGAGTAGGTGTAGTCATGGTTTGACATCTCCCAAGTGAATTTCTGAGTGTCATGAGTTCAAGCATGGTAATAATGATGTCATATGGTTATTCATGAGGTCATGCATGCATATGGGTCTACATGAGGCCTGTATTGTCAAGTCATGAAGTGTCAACATGGAGTCATGTCATTCTAGGCTTGTTTATATCCCTCAAGCATGTAGAATGGTGTGGAGGAATGAGATTTATACCAAATAGGTCTTATACAAGAATGGATGTAGTATTTTGGCAATGTACCTAAGGTTTGTTATGAGTTTCAGGTCATAATTCAGAGGTTAAAAACATATTTTAGGTCATTGGGAAGAAAGTAGTGAGAAACATGCAGCTTTAGCTTATGCAAATGAGATTGTATGGAGTTTTTAATATCTATATGAACTATATGGTGATTTTGAGAAGTTAGATGATGTTTTCATGATTCTTCATTCCAAGTTTTAGGTCAAAGTGATAAAGAAATTTGAATATATACTAGTTTTGGTAAAATCGAGTAAGTTCTAGTGTGATTTTGAGACAAAGTTGGACCTTCTAATGTTCATTGTGGATCGTATGATTTTCATCGAGCTAAAGAATTTTGGGAACATTTTTATATAGAACTTAGAAGGTTTATAAAAAATAATAAGGTATTTTTATTGTCATGTTTTTATGAATGATCGTTAAAAGATAATGTGGTTTGAAACCCTAGCTAGGAGAAACTTGCAAAGAAATGAGTATAATGTGCATGTTTTGATTTCATTTTAAAAAATTGATGATTGATGTTGTAGAATAAAATTTCATATTTCCAGAAAGGAGGGGTAGTGCATGTGGTTGTATGTGGGTCCCACTTGAAAAGGCTTGATTCTCAAGAGTTGTAGTTTAAGGAGAAGATTGTAAAATGAGGTAAAGACTAAATTGTCATTTATTAGATACCAGGACCTTTTATTTCTGTTCATGAAGGTTTAAGCTCATGGTTATAGGAAAAAAGTGAAAAGTGTGCCTTATCTTTGTTGACTTATTTTTGGGGCAGGTTCGAAGAAGCTTTTAGTAAAATTGATATTACAGGAGCTACATGGGGAGTTAGGAATCCATTAAAGTTTTTTTGTGAAGTTGATTCAGATATATTTCCAATGTTATGTAAAATGTGAATATTGGATATGTTATGAATAAGATATTACCTATTCTTTTAGGGTCAAATTTGAAGGATTATTAATCTAATAGGATACAAGTAGCTACATACGGTAAAATGATGTTTCTAACTAGTTCAAACTTGGTGAAGGTTTTTTAAATACATTTTTAATTTTGGAAGTTATTTTTGGTATGTTGAAGTAAGTTAGGCTAAGTGACAGTTCTTGAGTCTAAGAAGAGATTAAAATCAATTTACAGAGATGGACTTGTTTGAAGGCCTTACACTGGAGTTGGAAGGAGTTATAATATGTCCTGGAAAGGTAATTGATATATATTTACAATATTTCAAGTGAGGTATTTATTGAGTCTTGGTGAGGTCATTTTATGTGTCATTGTGGTCATTTTTTTGAAGAATATTGTGGTGGAAATTGAAGGACATTCCTGTCCTTATTGAATTTTTGAGTTAGTTGAAGCATAAAATGGTTGAGTTGATGCTTGATATCACATAAAAATTTAAGAAGGGTGAATTTTACATCTATTTAATCCATTTATAGGTATTTATTGTTCTTGGTAGGGTGTCAAGCAACTAATAATTAAAAACATTTTTTTGGCGCTTTGATTTAGTGAGGACAAACATGGTTGTGGTTTGAGAAGGTGATTGTTTAAAGAATCAAAACTTGCTTAGAATTTTTATAAATGTATTTTAATTCCCATCAAGTGGACATATGACATAGTTTAGATGTTTTGTAGTGATCTATTAGAATAAATATGTGTTTAGGGTATTGAAGAGTGTGGGAAACAACTATTTTGAGAAGTTTAAAGAAAATGGTCCCATTAAATGAAATATTCTGATTGGTTGATGCAAATTACAACCATGTATTATGGTTAAATATTAATTTAAACATATGTGGCGATTTTAAGATTTTAACTAAAACTGTTTTGGTATAAAAAGATTTTGGAATTCTAATGGAAGGGTTTTGAGTATTTTTGGTGTGTGGAATGTTATTTTTGTCTAGGATGTCCTATTTGGGTCATATGTGACCATTGTAATGGATTTAATTTAAATTTATAAGGGTGTATGGGTTGAATATATCATGATGGACTGAAATACTTCGGGTTTGTGAGTTGAAATGCATATTAAAATGGAGTTTAAGCTCATTTAGTGAGCTAGTCTTGCTTGGGGAGGTAGTGTGACCTAGAGTAGAGTTATTTTCATGTATTAACATATTATTTTAACGATTATCAGATGTTTTAAAGGTTACGGATATTTTTACAACATTTTTCAAGATATTAGAGGTAAGACAAGTTGGAGAGGAAGAGGTTAGAGCATGTTTGATTCCCTAGGGAGTGATATAGGATTTGTGAGCTATATATGTGATCTCCATCAGTGTTGGTAGTAGAAATATCAGATATAAAACCATTTCATTAGGTTTAATTGGTTTTTATCCATCCTAGGGGTTGTATCCTCCTTTTGGATTCCATGATTCATTAAATTAAGGGTTGGTGCTCTTTCTAGGGTTGGCGCTCCTTATAAAGTTGGTGCTTCACTAAATATATTAGGATTTTGTAATATAAGAATATTTTTAGTGCATTTTATTACCCATGAGATTTTCCCACTTATATCTTATGTCTATGAGTATTTTCTCATGTTTTGTGGTTTTTTTGAATGTATTCTACACACTAAATAAGAAATGGTTGAATATATGTGAATAGATAAATGTTAATGGATGTTGAAATTAATGGTTAACAAATTGAGAAATTTTTAGGACTGAGTCAACCCCCCTCTTATTCTATTGTGCTTCTAACAATTAGTAACATAGAAGGTCCTTGAGAAGTAATTATAACATCTTGAAAAATATCCTATAAGCACAATATGGCAAAGCAAATCAAGAATTGAAATCCATGGCCAAGAAGGATGAAGAAACCATAAAATATCTCAAGATTAAGTAGGAGAAGGCCATTTTATATTTGATCACAAAGGAAGAGTAATTTTAAATACTGATAAACAATCCCCATGATGTGTGTGTGTGTGTGTGTGTGTGTGTGTGTGTGTGTGTGTGTGTGTGTGGACAAGTTGACTTAAAATAGGTGGTATTTAATCCACAAGCAAATTTGGCATTTCATAGGATGGAGAAAATCAGATTGAAGAATGAAATCAAATATTTGACAACTTCTCTTAAGAATAAGTAATAAGAGTGTCACAAGCTCAAAGAGGAGTTTCAAACCCTTAAGATCAAGGAAGTTGAGAAGCCTATTCTTGCAGATCCAGCAGCTGGTCCTAGTTCCAAAGGAAGTGAAGATGATGGTGTTCATGCTAATCATTTTTTTCAAGGACTAATCCCATTAAACAACAAAATTCATTGAGATATGTAAAGTTTCATGGTTATTTTTTTGCTTTCAATGGTTATGGTCATAGAGCAAGGGATAATATGAAGTTTTTAAGTTGTGTGTACCCATGGAAGAATGGAAAAGACCATAAAAGTGATTAGTCAAGGGAAAAGAGAGAATTTGTTTATTACAAGTGTCATCACAAGGGTCATATTTCAAGGTGTGGTTCCCAAGATTCTTTTAATAATGTGAAGATGGTTTTTACACACAAAATGAGGGAAGTTTGGTTGAATAAATCAATTATGATTGAATCTCATCTAGTCAAGTAAAATGAGAAAAAGGTACTCAAGGTTGACAAAAATTATATTCATGCAAGTGAAGACAAGAAAATTGATTCAAGAGTTTATGTGAAGCACTATTCTATGTCTAAGAAGTTTTTGGTGTGGGAAACCTCAAAAGTTGTAAGGTATTACATTTAACCTTTTTCATGAAGTTTTTGAGTCCCCGTCTTAGTAGGTGTCTAATTTCAAGTCATGTAGTCATTCATGATAAGGCTTAAAGTGAATGTTGCCTTTTGATGTTGATTCTTTAGGTCCATTAGATTGTCAAAATATTTTGTATCTCGTGAGAAGTCTTTTTCCATCCATCAAAATATCTAAATTGGTTTGTCTAGTTTATGAGGAAAATTTGAGTCCAAGGGTTGTTTCAAGGTTCAGGAAAGTGTGTATGTGTGACAATATTAAGTGGCTTGATCTTGATTTTGAGTCGTGAAAGTAAGTTTGATGTGTGAGTTAGTCATATCATGTTGAGTTATTCCACGGTTAGGTTATGTCTTGTAGTGTGTCTTGAAACGAATAACTACATTGAAGGTTTGATTGCTACAAAGAGGTCGACATGAAACATTTAAATCTCTTTATGTTGGTTCATAAATGGTCTGTGATAGTTCTAAAAGAGTTTAAATGTGCAAGTATCGGTATAAGAGCTTGTATTGTCTATGGTTGAGGTCAAGTTGTGTCTTCCAAAGGATATAGTCATGTTATCTTCTCAAGATGCGTCAAAATGTTTGTAAATTTTGTTAGGTTGAGTTTATGTCAAGGTTGTCTATCAAATGGATATTACATATCTATGTACCCATCAAGGTTAGCTCAATAGTATCAAAATATGTAATATCAAGAGGGACAACTTATATATATAGGTAAATAGGTTTTACATTAATGAGTAAACCAAGAAGTTCAGGTGAAAGGAATAAAAAATATCTAGAAGGGGCTGAAGACACTTGCATTTTATGTGAAATTTGATACTTATTTCTAAAATTATGGGTATATTTATTTCTTTAAATGATTGTAATGAGCAAATTTAAGCTTTCTACATGAGTTTTTGGGTTGAAAGAAAATTCAGAAATATCCATACATTCAAGGGATAGAGCTACAAGTCAAGTAAATCATTTCATGGAGTCTTTGTAGGTTCTTCAAGTCAAAAGCACGACTCTATGTCTCATTAAGCATGTTGGAAGAGTTATTAAATACTGAGAAACAATCCCCATGATGTGTGTGTGTGTGTGTGTGTGTGTGTGTGTGTGTGTGTGTGTGTGTGTGTGTGTGTGTGTGTGTGTGTGTGTGTGTGTGTGTGTGTGTGTGTGCATGGACAAGTTGACTTAAAATAGGTGGTATTTAATCCACAAGCAAATTTGGCATTTCATAGGATGGAGAAAATCAGATTGAAGAATGAAATCAAATATTTGACAACTTCTCTTAAGAATAAGTAATAAGAGTGTCACAAGCTCAAAGAGGAGTTTCAAACCCTAAAGATCAAGGAAGTTGAGAAGCCTATTCTTGGAGATTTAGAAACTGGTCCTAGTTCCAAAGGAAGTGAAGATGATGGTGTTCATGCTAATCATTTTTTTCAAGGACTAATCCCATTAAACAACAAAATTCAATGAGATATGTAAAGTTTCATGGTTATTTTTTTTCTTTCAATGGTTATGGTCATAGAGCAAGGGATAATATGAAGTTTTTCAGTTGTGTGTACCCATGGAAGAATGGAAAAGACCATAAAAGTGATTAGTCAAGGGAAAAGAGAGAATTTGTTTATTACAAGTGTCATCACAAGGGTCATATTTCAAGGTGTGGTTCCCAAGATTCTTTTAATAATGTGAAGATGGTTTTTACACACAAAATGAGGGAATTTTGGTTGACTAAATCAATTATGATTGAATCTCATCTAGTCAAGTAAAATGAGAAAAAGGTACTCAAGGTTGACAAAAATTATATTCATGCAAGTGAAGACAAGAAAATTGATTCAAGAGTTTATGTGAAGCACTATTCTATGTGCTAAGAAGTTTTTGGGTGTGGGAAACCTCAAAAGTTGTAAGGTATTACATTTAACCTTTTTCATGAAGTTTTTTGAGTCCCTGTCTTAGTAGGTGTCTAATTTCAAGTCATGTAGTCATTCATGATAAGGCTTAAAGTGAATGTTGCCTTTTGATGTTGATTCTTTAGGTCCATTAGATTGTCAAAATATTTTGTATCTCAAAGAGAAGTCTTTTTCCATCCATCAAAATATCTAAATTGGTTTGTCTAGTTTATGAGGAAAATTTGAGTCCAAGGGTTGTTTCAAGGTTCGGAAAGTGTGTATGTGTGACAATATTAAGTGGCTTGATCTTGATTTTGAGTCGTGAAAGTAAGTTTGATGTGTGAGTTAGTCATATCATGTTGAGTTATTCCACGAGTTAGGTTATGTCTTGTAGTGTGTCTTGAAACGAATAACTACATTGAAGGTTTGATTACTACAAAGAGGTTGACATGAAACATCTAAATCTCTTTATGTTGGTTCATAAATGGTCCGTGATAGTTCTAAAAGAGTTTAAATTTGCAAGTATCGGTATAAGAGCTTGTATTGTCTATGGTTGAGGTCAAGTTGTGTCTTCCAAAGGATATAGTCATGTTATCTTCTCAAGATGCGTCAAAATTTTTGTAAATTTTGTTAGGTTGAGTTTATGTCAAGGTTGTCTATCAAATGGATATTACATATCTATGTACCCATCAAGGTTAGCTCAATAGTATCAAAATATGTAATATCAAGAGGGCCAACTTATATATATAGGTAAATAGGTTTTACATTAATGAGTAAACCAAGAAGTTCGGTGAAAGGAATAAAAATATCTAGAAGGGGCTGAAGAAACTTGCATTTTATGTGAAATTTGATACTTATTTCTAAAATTATGGGTATATTTATTTCTTTAAATGATTGTAATGAGCAAATTTAAGCTTTCTACACGAGTTTTTGGGTTGAAAGAAAATTCAAAAATCTCCATACATTCAAGGGATAGAGCTACAAGTCAAGTAAATCATTTCATGAGTCTTTGTAGGTTCTTCAAGTCAAAAGCACGACTCTATGTCTCATTAAGCATGTTGGAAGAGTTATTAAAGGTTTCAAATGTCATCAAGTGGTTTCGAGGTTTGATAGAACTTCAAGGGTCTATAATATTCCTTTCAAAAATTATGGAGGAACAAAAGGTTGTAAATATTTCTTGTATATTGATTGATGTTATCTTACTATAGTATACAATCTCGATGAGGGATTCTCAATTGTGTAGACGATTATGGAAGTTGAAGGTCTATGTAATCTCAAAAGGACTTATCAAACTTGAAGATATCATTGTGATACTTCAATGTAAGAGAGGAATCATTTAAAGGGTGACAAGGATTTGAAGAATACTACTACTAAAGGGATTTACGTGTGTGTTATTAAGGTATAAGATATTTTTTCATGGGTTTGATTTATAAACCCTAGAGAACTGTGTGTCCTTTGAAATGTTCTAATGATTCAAGGTCTCAAGGTGTCCATTCGTGAATTATGCTATGTTAAGAGAAAATCTTTATCAAATTATGACTATACTCTTCCACAAGGTAACTTGAACGATGTTGTTATAAGAATCAAGGTTTTCTATAAATCAAAGAAGACGTAATGAGGTCTAAGGTGTTATTTCAAGAGGAAGGTAAGGATTTTCAAAAGCTCAAGGAATGTAGTATAGAATGTTTAAGGTATAAGTTCAATATGAGGATTGGGAAATCTCCAAAAATTAGGGTATAACTGGAAGTGAACATCTACAATCTTGGAAAATTTATATGAAGAGACAAGTATTTATGGAGTGCATCATGAAAAAATTTCAAATTAAAGCTAAAAATTAAATTTATATTTGAGGTATATGATGTCATTTTAAATGGTAAATTTTTTTATAGTAGTGTACTTGAAGTAGATTCATTTACCTAATGCAAAAGATTAGTCACTTCAAGTTTTGGGGATAGACAAGTGGTGTGCTTATAGAAATCGTGGTCTAGAAGTACTATTATAAGCTATAGGTGATACAAGTTTGTATATGAGAGTTCAAGGTTATGGTCATCATGTTGAAATAATACTGTCATGTCATATGTGGGTTGTAAGTGTGGTCTTGTCAAGGTTTGAGCTTTTATCATTTTTTCTTCGAGTTTATCTCATCAAAAGAGTTAGATAAAAGAAACATTAAGTCCTATGTTATCACCAAGAATGCATGAGAATAAATGTTTTGAAATAAATACATTTAGATATTGAAAGAATTAGGTGGTATAATTATGAAGGTGAACTCTTTAAGGTATAAAATGGCGTGAAATAAGATATCACTAGTATGTGAATGAGTAAAAGATAGTTTAATCTTAAAAAGAGATGATTAAGGTGCTCTTAACTCTCACAAGAACTAGAATTCAAAGTACAAGAAAATATTCATTGTTTGAAGACTGGAACAAAGGTTGTAATCTGGTTTGCATAGTGGTAGAAACATGTGTAAGTCTTCCAAACAATGATAAAGTAAATATAACTTATGTAGATGGTCTAGAATGTCATCAAAGGTATGAATGTATATCAAACGTGGTCAATAGTGATAGGAAAAATAATTATAGTATTAGTATAAGGATGTGCTTATAAACCAAGGAGAGAGTCTTTAAAATATGTGATGCTTTATAATATGGGTTTAAGGAATCGTCAACAGTCTTGTAGTCACCATGAAGAGATCTAAATGTACAAGTGATTTGTATAATTTAGTATGGATGTATCTAAAGTCGAAAGAAGAAAAAAATTTCTAATCAAAGTCTCAAATTCAAGGGGAGAAATATTGTGCTCTCAAAATTATGAATAAAATAGAGTCAAGTAATGCAAGAACTAAAACTATAAGGTACATTAGAAAAGAAATCTTGATATCAAAAGTCAAGAAGATGAAAGTGTAGTCTCAAGGATCAATATGGTTTAAGAATATGCTTAAAGATAGGGAGTTAATTTTTACCTTGTATTAGGAGGTTCAAGAGTCTATATTATTTGCTACATGCTTATATTGTATGATGGAGGCATAGAAGAATGAATATATTCTTTAGGACTGCTAAAAGGTGTTTGATCCTTCTCAAATGCATGAAAACAAGGTATGAATCTCTAATTTTGTAATTTTATTTAGATATGGATGTAATGACTTTAGGGGGAATTTGGAAGGTGTTTTAGAGGCTTGATTTGATGTTAGGACCTGTCAATATTTGCAAAAATGCATTGAAGGTATTTTTAGGGATAAGTAGTTCTAATAATTGGCATGATGGTTTGGAAGCAAATTTGATGTTCTTAAGCATGAATGAGACCTAGAAAGAGGTGTATAAAAAATATGAAGGCAAATTAGAGAATCATATGTTTAATGGGAGCTGATTTTTTCTTGTATCATGTCCAAAGGATCATCCTTATACTTTAAAGGAGTCAAAGAGAAGCAAGTACGAGTCATAGGGGAGTAATTTAGTAAATTAAGTCAAGTTTTGCATTGTTTCCATTGTACATTGTCTAATTTTTTGTTTCTCATGTCTAGGATTCATATTAGCCTTTTTCATAGATGAAAAAGGAGGACGAAAGCAACAAAAACATGGGATTGAGGTTAGTTATGGTACTTTTCTTGTTGGTTTCCATCAATGTTTCTGAATGATGGTTTTCATCAATGAAAAAGGGGGAGATTGTTGGAAATTAAGGGTTAGTGTTGTCATTGATGTCAACCACCATTGATGGAAAAGGGTGTCATGGTGATGTATGGCCACATGTGATGTTATTTAAGTGTCAAACATGAAGTCTAATTGGTTTGGTGAGTTTTTCATGGTGTCTGGTGTATGGATGAGTAGGTCTAGTCATGGTTTGAGGTATCCCAAGTTAATTTATTAGTTTCATGAGGTTAGTAATGCTCCTAATGATGTTTCATGGGTGTATATGGGTCTGCGTAGAGTGCAGTATGGTCAAGTCATGAGTTGTAAGCATTGAGTCAGGTCATTCTAGGCTGTTTCTAGCCTTGGAGCATGTAGAATGGTATGGATGTATGATATTTGGAACAAATCAGTATTTTAAAAGCATGGATGTAGAATTTTTGCAATTTACCTAAGGTTTGTGATGATTTTTAGGTCAAAATTCATAGGTTAGATGCATATTTGAGGTCATTGGGAAGCAAGTAGTGAGAAACTTACAATTTAGCTTGTAAAAATGAGATTGGATGGAGATTTTAAGAGATACCTAAGCTATATTTTTAGTTTTAGAAGTTGTAGGATGTTGTAATGGTGCTTCATGCCTATTTTTAGGTTAAATTACTAAAGAAATTTTAAGATATGCAAGTTTTGGTAAAACCAGGTAAGTTCTAGTGTGATTTTGAGACAAAGTTGGATCTTACGATGGTCATTGTAAATTATATGATTTTCATGGGAGAAAAATATTTTTAGGAAGTTTTTACATGGAAATTAGATGGTTTAAAAAAATAATGAGGTGGTTTTATTGTCACATTTTTATGAACGATTGTTAAGAAGATAATGTGGTGTGAAACCCTAGTTAAACCCTAGCTAGGAACATCTTACGGAGAAATGAGTATACAGAGCCTATTTTGATTCCATTTTCAAAAGTGATGATTGACATTGTAGAAGAATATTCCATATTTCTAGAAGGAAGGATAGTGTGTGTGGTAGTATGTGGGTCCCACCTAAAAAGGTTTATTTCTTATGAGTTGCATTTGAGAAGAAGATTTCCACATGAGCTAAAAAATAAACTATCATTTATGAGATAATAGGAGTTCTTATTGATGTTCATGAATGTTTCAGGTCATGGTCATAGGGAAAAGGTGTAAAGTGTTCCCTATCTTTGTTCACCGGTTTTATGGGTAGTTTGGGGCATCTTTTAGTAAAATTGAGATTGCAAGAGTGACAAGGGGAGTTAGGACTCCAATAAAGTTGTTTTGTGAAGTTGATTCAAATATATTTCCAATGTTATTTAAAATGTGAAAATTTGATATGGTATGTAGAAGTTATTACCTATTATTTGAGCGTAAAATTTGGAGGATGCTCATTCTAGCAGGGTGCAAGTAGCTACATAAGGTAAAATGATGTCTTTGATTATTTCAAGCTTGGTGAAGGTTTTGTATGGATAATACATAGATTTTAAGTATGTTTAATTATTTTAAAATTTTTTAAAGTGATTTTTAGTATTTTGGAGAAAGTTGGGTTAAGTGACAGTTCTTGAGTCCAAGACGAGATGAAAAGCAGTTTGTAGAGTGGACATGTTTCAACGCCTTCCACTTGGACTTGTGTTGGAGATAGAATTTTTCTGGTGGAAATAATTGTTGGTTTCTTGCTAACTCTCTCGGGAATCTAAGTGCCTCTACTTAACTAGTGCAAATTTCATATACACATGTGTGAGAGAATGTGGATTGTTATGGTGTCCTTTCGACCAGGGACCCAATAAGGGCACTTCACTGAACCTGTAGAAAAGCTAGTAATTTCTTACTAGGGAGGAATTTTTATATAAAGTGGGAAAGGGGAGTGAGAAATGAAATAGGGGAACCAATGTTGCAGGTAGGAGATCAAATTCATGTACACACCAATGAGAAACTTGAACACATGTATTTATGAGACTAAACAACCCTAGAAATAACAACAAGATGAGATAAGATTGTGAACTAAAAGTTTCTAAAATACCCTCATCAAAAAGGCTAGAAATTCCTTCTTCTTGTATTGATGCTTAAACAGAAGTTGTACATAGTGTGGGAGTGGAAGAAATTTGAGAGTGGAGGAAAGTAGAAGAAAATGGCTATCTCCTTTGCTTTCTCTAAGTACAATGCACTCTTGAGTTTACAAGATCAATTGCCAACCATTTGAAATGGGAATGGATTTACAATTTATAGAATGAGATATGACTCTTCATATACCCCCAATGTCTTTTCATATGTCCTCGCATGACAACGAAATTTTTTTCAACTTCCTAGGAAACTTTTAAGTCCCTTTTTATAACATAAAGGTGACTTATTAAATTAGGAACATTAATACATATGAAAAAGTGTAACCTCAACACAAAATTAGAACATTTAGAAGAGAGAGAAATTTGGGGGAAGAGGAGAGAGAAAAAGTGAGAGAAGAAGAAGATGAGATGTCATTCTTGATGAAGTCCATTGATCCTCGATCATGGAAAGCTCATTGCGATGAAACTCTAAATATTAAACTTATGAAAAACTCCTTTCAATTGGCTCACGAGATGCTTTGGAATGAGTGTTTAAAAATATTGTTGAATGGTTTTTCCAATGACCATAACTGCACAATGCACAAGATACTCCTGCAACTCAAGCCATGAAGTGAGTGTCGGGAGACACTATTGAATTCCTTGAGATGAGTCTCGAATTCCTATGAGAAATTCCCATGGATGATCCAGAATGATGGTATTGACCTGAATGATCATCCCTCTATGTCCCATTGTGCCAAACTTGCCCTTTGAGAATGACCTACTATTTTTAGTAAGTACAGATGGGGCAACTTACTATTTTTAGTAAGTGTCATAGTTAGCTTTTCCCAACCTCAACCAGATATGGTAACTTGAATTATTTCTTATTACTTAGCTCCTCTCACTTTTTGGTCCAACTAGTTATTTATAGAAGCGGATTTTGGAACCACTTACTCAATAAGTTTCAATTGCGAGCCGAGATGACCTTTTAATGACTTTTCCTACGATACTCCCTTTGTGTTCACTTCCTTCTTCATAACCTCTTCAAATGGTGGCTTACCTGAAGTAACATACCCCTTTGTAGGAAGGCATGTTATTTTTAGTAAGTTCACAATGGATGTTAGATTGCAACAAAAGAGGTCTTGAAATTATGGGTTTTATTATGAGGTTCTATGCTTTGATTTTTGAGTAATACCTTTATTCAAAGAAGTGGGAAAATTATATTTTCATAGGTGGGAGAATAATACTAAAAAAATAAAATCCCTCCATATACGTAAAACATAGGGACTTCATGGTACAAAAACTATTTTACATGAAACTAGATTTTTCAATGATAATTCCATCCAACTTTCACTGATTTCATCCATTGGAACCCTAAAAAGTGAAGAGGTATCTCATCACGTTTTTTGTAGATGTTCTTCATGTGACAAGGTATAAATATAATGAAAACTCAGTCCTCTATATCCATAAAAAATAGGGACTTCATGGTGCAAAAATTAGTTCACACGAAACTATATTTTTCAACGATCATTCCCTTAACATTTTGCACGATTTCACCCACTAGAACCCTTAGAAGTGGGGAGGTAGCTCGCTGATTTTTTCCACTATTGTGTCATAGAATCCATTAATGGAGCTTGAAAATTTTATGTCTATTTTTTTGTCTCTTTTTGCGATGGAATCAACTCCATTTTGATAGGTTTCTACTTCTTGTCTCACTAGTGAAATTTCACTTCTATCCGGTTGCGAGTTTGACGGGAAATTGAGATTTGTTCTTCGTGGAGCCGGAAGTGAAATTTATTTGTTGTGAGAATTAATTGCTATGAATGGGAGGTTTGAGTATGAGTTTTAATGGCCTTCAAGATAAAAAAACTCAGCAACATATGGTTTTTCAATCCGTGCCTTTGGTTTGTAAGATATCTTCGATTTTCGGTTTCATGACAATGAAGATTTTCAAACTTCTGGATTCTTCATTCTTCATTTGATGAATATTTATTTTGGTACCTACATATTTTCATGGAAGGATTTACTTTATTTGGTAAATATTTTTTGAGCTTTGGCAATGGTGGAGTGGTGGTGAGAAGTTATAGAGAAAGTTCAAAGAAAGTTGTGCACGGAGGAGTTAGACGAAGGAGGGATTTTTAAAATTTTAAAATTAAAGATGAGGAGGGATGATGTGAATTTTCATCTCCCTGCTGTCCCTCACCTCAAAATAATGTGAAGGAAATATAATTCAATGGTGAGAAAGGTGATAACACATGGCGGAGATCTGACGATAGGGAATGAAGGTCTGACAAGCACCTAGGGGCTAGAAATTCGATCTTGAAGAGGCCACATGAGTGAATAGGATTATCCTTAGGGGATGGGAACATTATTCCATGTTTGATGTCCCTAAACTCAATGGGACATGAGGGACATAAAATTCCATTGCACTCTAGGTGATGACATGTCACAGCAATCCAACTATGAAGGCTTTGAGCTCCCACAAGCACTTGAGGGCTGAACTGGAAATCTTGGAGGTCATATGTGGGTCCAGAGGGATTCATGGGGTCTAGGAAATTTTTCCAAACTTTATTTCCCTAAAATTGAGGGATGTGAGGGACACAAAATCCTCCCAGGCTCCTGGAGCTAAAATTTTGACTTCCTGGAGCTAAAATTTTGACTAACTCCCGAACCTTGAGGACAACTTGCGATGACAATATCATGATCTCCCGATTCATATTTTTGATTAAAATATATATTATCTTGACTATAAATTGCCTTATGAATCTATTGGTGGGATTATGAGGTCTTGATTCATCCATTAGATCTCTTAAAAATCATATTTTGTATCTGGTACTCCACCTATACATGATAATGTTGGCTAAACCATTGCACCAAAGTGTTATGAAAAAAATAATTTCACCATCTTTTAGGTATTGGAATTACCTTTCCGAAGATATTTTTTTACTTTGGAGCTCCTGGAATCACCTTTAGAAGCTCAATAATTGTTTTGACACTCGTACATTACCTAGGCCCGTGAACCCTGATTTTGATCAAACTGCTCCAAAATCCTCAAATCTTTCCCAAATCTTCCAAAGTCACTTCCATGATATTTTTATTCCTTAAATTCACCTCCATATGCATTTTAGATCCTCTGTTCCACTTCGGGTGGTTTCTGCGCAGATCCTTACAAGGCCAGTGATAGCCCTTCCCAACACTGCCCAGAGATATCATTTTTTTAAGAACTCCTAAAATCACCTAGGGGGTTGATTTTACTTTCCTAAATCACATAGGGGAATTAATTAACACCAATTGGGAGGTTACTGGACTGATTGGGAAGACTTGGGGTGCCTCGGAATGATAAAACATGAAAATATTTCTATAGGGGTATCATTTTCATGCTTGGAAATTGTCAATTTTCCTATTGCACATTTACATGACAACAATTGGCTCTAGCTTGGGGACATGACATGGACTGAACGTAGTGAAGACATGACATGGAGAATCTAGAATCTTAACTTTAGACCATATGATTCATTGACCAGTGCCTTATCCAAAGGGGCCTGCCAGATTCATTTACAACTTACATCAAGAGAGATAAAGAGCAAAGAAGGAAGCACATAATTACCAAGAACAACGAAAGGAAACACACACCACACATAGAAAGGAAACGACACATAAAAAAAAGGGAAACACACCTAGAAATCACCTATGGTACAAGGCGGGAGAAACCCACTTTCATTGAAGCATTTTTCATTCCTCAAAAGTTTCCCCTGAGTCGGAAACATTGAGTGATGTTGTTCGTGAAGCCATTGACTGGTTCTAGAAAGAATCCTCCTATCCTTAAATTTTTATGAAATATATATGCTTTCATGATCATCTATATGTTTTGTAGGGGTGATTCCATGTTATCTTCTTGATGCTCAAGTCCTCACTTGGAAATTCCACTATCTTCATGTTATTTAAAATTGGTTTCATAGTGTTAGTTGGCTTCCGTTTTTATCAACATAGTTGATTCTTCATTGAGCATCTCATCTTTGTCTCGAAGATGATTTTCATTAAAATTTATTGAATATTATAAGTTACTTTATTTCCTAGGTCTATACTCACTAATATCTTCTTCATGAGAAACCTTAGATTCATTCTTTATCTCTACTCCACTGTGAGGTGTTTGAGTATTGACGAGAGGACCAGAAGTAACCTCATACTTTTCTTATATGGCCATGACACAAGTTAAGAGATTAATAATCAGCTTGGGGTATTCTCAAATTCCACTTTGTATCCAATAGTTCTTGCAAAGAGACATCCTTTGTTACTTCCTGCAACTCATCTTTGTAAGCCTTCAAAGGATCTTTATTTTACAGCTCAAGGAAACTATCCGGAGGGATTACTTTATCATCTTGGAAATTGCTACATTCTATCACTCCTTTTTCAATAGGAGCTTCAGCTTCAAAGTCCTTAAAACTCTCTGCTTCAATTTCTTCATCACTGAAATGTTCTTCCTCTTTGAATAGGAAAGAAACACCTTGATTTCATCATTTCATCCATTGGCCATTGGCTCAGGAGGGGCATCATATTTTTCCTATTTCTTTAATTCAACATTGTATTTATTCACACTAGTTAAGGATTTCAAATCAAATTCATGCTTTTCTTATAGATTCCCTACTTACATAAGGAGTTCTAGACTGAGCTCAGGGTCATTTTTTTCTCCCACGGATCTTGGAAGTTATTTTATAGATGGTTATTTCCTTTTGTTCGAGGGATCATTACAAAGTAGATTGGTCTCTTCCTAGATGACATGATTAAGGTATTCATCATATTCAAATAGGAATGAGAATATCTCTTCATCATAGATAAACACATAACCTGATTTTTCTATTTGAAAATCACCAAGAACCATTTCCTCTTCTTCATTGTTTACATCATCTGGAAATTCAGAGCTTCCCTCTTGTAACTCAAATCTCCTAAATGTTTCTTCAAGGTCCATGCCTCTCTGAGAAGGCATGTCTAGCCATATCAAGATGGGAATATCCTCTTCCTCCTCATTTTTCACAAAGTAATTCATCTGCCTCCTATCTTGATACAATATGTTGGTTTCTGGGCTTCCAGAATTTTACACTGTATACCTCATCTTCTTCTCGGAAGAAATTTATCAATTCCCCCTTCATTGGTATGGTTGTAGAATTCCAATTCATGTAAATTTTACCCCCAACTACTGAAAACAAAACCCTTCTTAGGAACATTCCAAATGAAGCTGGAATGTTTTCTACCAAAATCATCACTGAAACTTTCTTGTCTAGAAATATAATGAGAGCCACATATGCATATTTTAACTTCCCTACAAGTGGGACCTCTTTTGAATCCAAAGTGTAATAAGAGCCACTAGGTGGACTCATGGTGAGTTTGAGAGCCTTGGTGACGTTTAAAGGAATCACATTGTTTGAGGCACCAAAATCTATTTTGTAATTACTCACTATATATTCTCCAACAAGAAGGGATACATAGAAAAGATCAACCTTATTAGTCTTAGATACTCTCAAGGAAAACATGTTCTGTGAGGGAGGCATATGTTATTTTGGTAGTAATCCTTTAGAATTGGGTGTTACCATATTTTATGTCAAACTTTCATTCCTAATATATCAGACGAATATCTCAAATTGTTCAGGGTGAGTCCGCAAATATTCATTTAGTAATATGCACTTTGGCTTTGTTTGTGTATTCAATGAAGTCCAAAGGAGTAGATACGGTGAGGGTGATGAAGGGAATGATTTTGGATTTAGGATAGGTTTGGAAGTAGGAGTATATTTTTGGGGAATGGAGGGTATTTTGAAAGGTACACTAGGAGATTTCAAAGTACTAGATTTTACAGGAGTAGATTTAGATTTAGAATTGGAAGAGGCATTGGAAGACTTACTTGGAATTGTGGGAGCCTTCTTACTTGCTACAGGATCAGGCTTAAACAATGAAATATCTATGGAGGGAGGGAGCGAAGATCCTTAAATGATTATTTTATTTTGTGGAGTCACTGCGTGAGGATATTCGGTCTTCGTTTTCTTATAAACAGTGGAGGAAGATGATCCTTTCTTAGAATGAGAACAGTGAATACCACACATGAGAAAAATGATTCATCTTATTTATCTTCTTCATCACCTCTAGAATACTCACAAAATTTTATTTTTGTAGCAATCTCAAGCTCATCAACTTCTAAAAAATCACCACGTTCACTTTCTTGTCCGATCTCTTCTTGAATTTCCTTTTCCGTACAACTTACATTAATAGGTGGGGAGTCTAAGGGAAGCCTTCATTTTTCTCCTGCAATCTTATTTCCATTACTTATTTGAGAAGAAAATAATTCAAATATATTTCCCTCCTTAGCGACGCCATTTCATTTGTAATTTTCTACAAAAAAGGATTGATTATTTCATCTTCAGGGCATTGAGATTTTCCCTTTGCTTCTACAATATCCCTTGGTTGAACTCTTCATAGAAAAAATCCTACCTCTAGTGATTGAGAACTAATAAAGAATCTCTTGATGTTGTTCTCTAATGATGAATCTTATTCCAATATCCTATGAAGTAACTGGTTGAAATGAGCCACTAATTCTCTCATAGTTTCAATTTCTCCTTTCTTCATTTGTGCTAATTAAACAAGGAGGTCTTGACAGGTCCTTGAATAATTTTAACCTTTCCTTGAACTTCATTTTGATGTCATTCCAACAAGTGATACATTGTGCAAGCAAGAGGTAGAACCATTCTGCTAATTTTTCTTAGAAGGACTCCACAAACAGCTCACTATAACATCTTTGTGTTCAACACCAAGGATTCTGTATGATGTCCTGAAAGTAGTGATGTGTTCTTCAAGAATCTGTTTGTTATCACCTTTGAAATTTGGAAAATTATCATGGAAACATGTTGGTAGATCATGAAGAGGGGGTTCAAGATTAAGTGAGCATGTATTTCTTCCCTATGGAACAATGGGTTAGGGTCTTTCTAATTCATCTTCCATTTTTCGTTTATGCTTCAGCTTCATATCTTACTTCTACAAATTCTTATTCTTCCTGGGAACTCAATGCTCAATGGTAGTTGAGAAAAGGGGAAAATTTGGAGTATCAATAGGAGTTTGGATAGGATTTCTAGGTGAACTTCTTGAAGAGTCAGATGGAGAGGAGGCTTGAGAGAAGAAGTATGGATCATATCTAGTTAGTTTTTGATTATTTTTCAAAGCCTCAACATTGGAATTAAAAACACCTCTCAACCTACTCAACTTGGTGTATCTTCCTTCAGCCAACTTTTGAAATTTATGTAGTGGGAATATGAAAAGACACTATGGAATATGAAAGGTCACATGCAGGAATTGATAGTGTATCTTTCAGCAATGGCTTTTCATAAAATATTTTTTTGTGTTTTTTCAATATTTCATTTTTTTGAATATTTGTAACTTGTGGTCATATTTTGGGTGTAAATGCTACTAAATCTGCCCCACGGTGGGTGCCAAAAACTATTAGAAAGAAAAAAATTTGGGTGGAAAAACTTGTGGGTTTCTTGCCAACACTCTAGGAATCTAAGTCCCACTACTTAACCGGTGCATCTTCCGTATATGTATGCACGAGAAAATGTGGATATTTGTGGTGGAATTTTGACTAGGGATCCAACTAGGGTACTCCACTGACCTTGCGACAAAGCAAGTAATTTCTTAATAGGGAGGAATTTTTCGTAAAGAGGGTAAGGGGAGTGAGAAATTAGATAGGGGACCTAATGTTACAGCTACGAAATCATATTCCTACACACACTAGTTAGAAACTTCAACACATGCATTTATGAGAAGAAACAACCCTGAAAATGGAAACAAGATGAGACAATATTACGAAATCAAAGTTTCTAAAATATCCTAATCAATAATGCTAGAAACTCTTTCTTCTTGAATTTTTCTTTAAAATAAGTTGTACATAGTGTGGGAGTGGAAGAAATTTGAGAGTGGACGAGAGTAGAAGAAAATAGGTATTTCTTTTTCTTTCTTTAAGTATAATGCACTCTTGAGTTTAAAAGATCATCTTCCAACCCTTTGAAATGGGAATGGCTTTATAATTTATATAATGAGATATGACTCTTCATATACCCGATGGGTCATTGTATTCTTCCAATCATTTAACTGACATAATCTTTGTCAGTGTCATTCTAAACCAGGGTTGTGTCCTAGGTAGTATGCAATGGAGTCTAGGAGAACCAGTTATACATTGGGTCTATTGGGGGGTTGTTTAGTTTAGTGACTATTCTATGGAAATGCAATTCAAATCTATGAAAATTAAATACAGTTCTATAGAATTTAACTATTTGTGATGAAAGGAAATTTAACAACTAATTTTCTATTGTAAAATGAAATATGCATGCACTATTCTTAGCAAATGAAATCACAACTGAATAAATGAAACTATGTAGAAAGCAAGACTATTCTTTAACCAGATTTGCATAAAAAAGCATCTATTCTAAGTGAAGCATTAATGGAGAAAGAAAATATAGTTAATCAAAACATACATGTAAGATTTATCAAATGACAATTGCGGTAAATCTAATCAAAGTATTATATGCATGAACTCAAAATAACCTCGTATCTCCTTGGTCGAATGGGCCCTTGATCTTCCTCGGGATAGAAGGGTTAAACACTTTTGATTCATAAAATGTCATGGCTTTCATTAACGCAAAATAAGTTCATAACATAGACAGTAAAAATAATCAAGAACTATATGCAAATAATCTCCTTCAGTATATCAAAAAGTGGTACTACCAAGTTCTGAAGATGAAGTCTTCATATAGATAATGTTGGTTACAAGATCTGCCATATTAGGCAACATTAAACACTGTCCATCAAATACCAATTAAAACACATAAATTTCTATGGGCCGTTAGGATCAAGCCCAGGCTAATAGGTCAATTTGATGGAAACAGTCTTCAGCCACATGCTTCGAACTCAAGCTCCTTAACCACCAGCAACTTCCATCATTCCCTACACACATCATCATGTTTGATCTCACAAAGACAGTTAGTAGGAGGTTCATGTGATAATCAGTTTTCATAAACTATAGCAAGGAAAATGCATCAAACCTACTAAGATATAACTACACAAAACATCCCCATATACTAATAAGTCATATCAAAAAGAGTATTTTCAGCCTGAAGAAATGATATTAATGAGCCAAACAATGCACTCATCATTTTCCCCTTGAATTTACCTATTACATGTCCCAATGCAACTCATCTACATCCCGCCTACGTACTAAGCAGTCTGTCAGCCATGTCATACTCCTCAAATTGATTAGTGTATTGCTTTGTGGTGTTCTTGCAGCCCTGAGTATTGGAGGTAATTTCCACCCATGTAGTGAAACTGTCATGGGACTGTGCTGCATTGTTTTGCTAGGTAGTGAGAGGGCTCAAGAGGAGTGGTGGCCGTACTTGGAGGCCTACCCATTCATCATTATACTTCTGGCTAGTTTTCTCTGTAGTTTTCTTGATAATGGTGATGAGGGCATCACCCCTGCGTATGCTCCAGCTCAAGTTCTGGGGAGAGAGAACCTCCCTATGTTTCAAAGGTAGAATTAAAGTATCCCATCTCCTATCACAAGCTTGCCAAGATGCTCCAAAATTATTCACTGTAATTTTCAAAATCAATGACACACTGAAGTAAAATTTGAGAAGTATTCACCCCAACCCTTGCTTGATAGTAAAGTGATCGAAAGTTTTTCCATAGGGCGACATTTGTATGATGAGTTGGGTGGATGTGAAATCTGATGGAATGAGCAGTGTGATTGAAAATGTTCGTTTGCTGACCCCAAATTATCTGATTCCACAATACAGACTAAAAGGATTTAATTTTAAAATCACCGACAAATAGGTTGATTAATATATCAGGGACATTGGTAACTATCATGTTATGTAGATAAAACTCACAAAGAAAATTTTGAATTTCTGGAGTACTGCACTTGTAAACTGATAAAAAACTAGGGCCATTGGGAATTTTGTGAGGGGCTTGAGAACACAATTGAAATAACTGCCAAGAATAAAATTGTTCTTGGACAAACATCTTGTAGAATGAAGAGGGTTTCCTATAGGACAGTAGTTTGAGGGCCAAAGGACAAACAAAGTCTAAAATAGATGTTACTTTTTGTTTTTCCTCCTCTATAGATTCTTTTTCCTTTTTTAATTTTTGATTTTCCTTCCGCAATTCCCTTTCCTGAAGGGAAAACTATTGGAAACTATTCAAGAGGGTAAGACTCTTATCACACTGTCACTTTAAACAACTTACTTCAAGCTGCAGGGAAAAAATCTCCCGAACTTTTTCTACTGTCTTTTGTGTAAATTCAGCTTGTAATAAAAGGTTTGTTTCTTCCATACCTTGTAACTGAGATTTCAGCAGCGTGATTTCCTCCAGATAGTTGCGAGAAGGTGCCACTTGGGTGTCAAACATTTCAAGAGCCACGGGGTGAATTTTTTTTGACGACGGAATATCAGATGATGGAGTAGCCAGGTCATCCTCCTTATCCAGTTCCTCCCGAATGTGGGCGGTTTCATCAAGTAAGGACTCTGATTGGGAACCGCCTATCTGTAAAAATGAGCTAAGTTGTCATGACCATAGATGTATGGAAGAAGATGGGGCTATGGTGCACTTGCATTTTGAATTAGAAATGGAAGGGGATGGACCCTCAGGAGTACCAACTGTGTCCACATGCTTAGGAACATCGGTTGCCTCTACTTGGTTGTGTGAAGGGCAAGGGCCCGATGCAAGGGTAGACCGAGGTGTAGAAGAGAGACCATATTTTAATTACTCTGGTCTAGACCCTTCGCCACCAAAGACATCCATCAAGCCTCCACTTTTGTCTAAAGAAGACTTGGTGTAAACACAACAAATGAATCAACCACGGATGCTTAATCATAGACTTGCCTCCACCAGATTGGTGCTTCTGGCAAACTTTAATGATGAATTCTGTGAGGTATTCTGGAAGATTTACCCAAAGGGCCTAGTTGACATGTCCCTTTTGAAGGTGGATGATAATTTTAAGTGCATCACCACCCAGAATAGAGGTCTGACCATCGCATATGAAATACTGGTTCACCCATTTCACAATCTCACTCCAGATTCTAGGTAAACTTGTCCACTTAACACCCTTCTGGACATCTAATGTCGTTAGGATGACCTCTAGGAGTGCCTCTCATTTGTCGTGAAATAGAGAAATTAGGATTTGTAAAGGAGCATTCATCATAACCTTCAAAATAAATTTTGGCAGGCGAGATAGGTCGAAATGACCGACTAAATATTTCAGCTCATCTTCCACCAACTTGCTAACAGGTGGACTCAAAATTGTTCAAGAATTCTTCCACAATGCCCTCATCGAAACCTTCAAATTGCTGAATGAAATCCAACCATCCAAAATCATGAAATACCTATGAAAGGGTGGCATTTTTAAGTAAGGTGTCCGTGAAGCAATTTCGATGTCTTTTGCGGTCCCATGCTAAAGCTGAAGGTGAGTAATACTAGGTAGAAAAAAACAAAATAGAGCATACCTCCCACTTCCCATTTAGTGACTGATAAAACCAATCATGCGTGATGGGAATATAACAATGGTAAGAAGCATTGTAGAAGAAATTTCAAATGGCACCATATTCCTTGGGTGGAACAAAATCAAGTGAAGGTGATGGTAAAAAAATAGTGAATGAGACCGCCCCCATGTGAGTTTAAGATTTTTGCGGTGACACATATCCCATGGTTGAGGAGTGAGCGCCACCCATCCTAACTTTGGAGAGTGCAACACATCAAGGCATGTGGTGATTATGAGCCATTACTCCTTTTATGTTGTCATTCATAGATCCGGATTTGGAAATAGATCCGAGATGACCATAGTAATCATTTCATGATGGTGTAATGACGAAAAATGCATACATGGGGCAATGTTTTGCATGGAAATATTGTTAGAAAGTTACAATGTACTTACCCATGCCACATTTAGTCGATTGATATCTCAGTAGATTTTTATTCCTTGTAGTTTGATATGAAACGTGATTAGTGGCTATAGAAATAATGAAAATTCCTGCATTTATTAGAAATAACAATAAGAAAAACTGCTAACTAAGGGAAGAAGATTGAATGAAGGATCATCTTCCTTTATTTAATTTGCAAGAGATTGATTACCCCATGCTTAAGAGGTAAAGAGCCTCTTCAAAGCATGCATGTCTCATGTGCATAACTTAATGTCATCGTAAAAGTCTTCTTATCCAGCGGTTAGTGATAAACTCGAGCCTATGCCCATTCACCAGAAGATTCCATTTGTCTCCATCAATCGGTATCAATTGAACAAATTCATTATTAAACACTTGATTTTCCGATAGGGACCCAACCAACGTGTACGTAGCTTGCCTTTAAATTGCTGATAGTGGGAATCAAAGAGTAAAACACACTGCTGTTCTTCATGAAATTTCCTTTTTTGATGTGAGCATCATGCCGGGTTTTCTGCTTGATGTTGTAGAATTTCTATCTGTTGATGTGCCTCCATCCACATTTCATCTAATTCATTTAGTTTGCAACACCCGCTTCACACCGTGCTTCATCCAAATCGATCCCAACTTCCAATGCTATTCACTAGGTGCACAATTCAAACTCGGCACAGTGTAATGTGGTTTCTTCCCAAAGACCAACTCATAGGGAGAAAAACCAGTAGTTGTTTTCCAGTCGTGTTGTAGGCCCAGACGGCCTCAAGAAGCTTTGATACCCAATTCTTTCTATCAGCATTGACCACCTTAGTTATAATATTCTCAAGTTATTGATTGGTTACCTCCACTTTCCCATTGGATTGGGGATGATATGGTGACAATTTTCAGTGCCTGATTCTGTAGATTTCCAAGAAATCTTCAATCATATTTGAAACAAATTAAGGACCTTTATTAGATATAATGGCCCTTGGTGCTCCAAATCGCAGCAATATCTGATTGTAGAGAAAATCAGCAACAACATCCTCGTTGGTAGATGCCAATGCTTGAACTTCAGCCCATTTGGTGATGTAGTCCATGCATACCAAGAGATACTCCTTCTTGAAAGATGGAGGATCAAATGGTCCAACAAAGTCAATACCCCATTTCTCAAATGGTCCTAGAACCAGCTAAGGATTTAGAGGAATTTCCATAGAAAGTGTAGGTTTTCCCATTTGTTGGCATGCATCACACTACCACACATACTTTTTGACAGTCCTATGGAGGGAAGGCTAATAGTACCCTACTCTAAGGATCTTGTGAATTGTTTGCTTCACTGAATAATGTCCACCTCCTGGCTCATCATGACAAGCTCACAGTATGTCATGTACCTCATCCTCTCGAACACACCTGCGAAGAACCATGTTAGGACAACATTTAAATAAGAATCCGTTACACCATTTATATGTTGCACTATTTCTAACCAATCACCTTCTTTCCTTATGAGTAAAATAGGCAAGAAACTTCCCTATTGTTAAATAATTTGCGAGATCAGTGAACCAAGGAGTCTTAGTCGAGATAGAAAACAAGTGTTCATCGGGAAATTAGTCTTGGACTACTTCATCATCACCTAAAAAATTTATTCTAGAAAGAAATTCAACAACAACATTAGATTTCCCAGGCTTATCTATAATAGTGAGATTGAATTCTTGTAACAAGAGTAACCAACTGAATAAGCCTTCTGCCAACCACTGGTTTGTTCATCAAATATAGAATGGAAGAGTGGTCAGTGTAAACAAATTTTTATATCTAGTGATGTAATGATGAAATTTATTCAAAGCATAGACAACAGCCAAAAACTCTTTTTCCGTAGTAGTGTAATTCTTTTCCGTAGGAGTCATATTTTTGCTGATAAAATAAATTACATACATATGATCTTCTAAGTCTTTTTGTCCAAGGACAACACCCATGGTTGTATTAGAAGCATCAGTGTGGATATGGAAAGGTTGTCCCCAGTCAAGGCCACGTAAGACAAGGGCTGTTGTTAGCTTTTCTTTGATAGAATCAAATGCCTGTTGACACTGAGGAGACCATTCAAAAACACAATCTTTGGTTAGCAGTGAAAACATTGGGGTGACAATTTTGCTAAAATATTTTATGAATCAGCGGTAATAACTTGCATGACCAAGGAAACTTTTGATGTCAGTCTGATTAGCTGGTGTAGGTAATTGGGTGATGACTGATATCTTTTTGGGATCCACCTGTATACCTTGGGCTGAAACATGGTGACCTAAGACAATTCCTTGATCAACCATCATTAGACATTTTTCATGACTCAGAGATAGTTGGTGTTGTACACATCCACTGAGAAATTTCTCAAGATTATTCAAAGATTCTTCAAAAGTGGATCCATGGATAGTGAAATCATCCATGTAAACCTCAACACAGTTGTTAGCAAGATCTATAAAAATGGCCAAGACTACCCACTGAAACGTAGCAGGGGCATTACAAAGCCCAAAAGGTAAGACTCTGTAAGCAAATGTACCCCAAGGGCATGTAAAAGTAGTCTTATCCTGATCAGCAAGGGCAATACTAATTTGATTATACCCACTAAACCCATCCAAGAAAGAAAAATATTTCTTACTAGCCAAATTGTCTAGGACTTGGTCAATGAAAGGCAGGGGAAAATAATCCTTCTTGGTGGCTTTGTTAAGTTCCCTGTAATCAACACATATTTTCCACTTACCATTCTTCTTGGGAACAATAACTAATGGGGAAACCCATGACTATCAGATATAGGATAGATGAAACCTACCTTTAGGAGTTTTTTTATCTCACTTTTGACTATGTCTCTCAATGCTAGATTGATTCTTCATTGCGGCTGCCTTATAGGTTTGACATCATCAATGTAAATATGATGTGTACAGATGCTAGGATGAATTCCTTTCATATCAGTGTAATCCCAAGCAAAAGCATGGGAATGTTTCTTCAGAACCTCAAGCACCCTAGCTTCTTGATTGACCTCCAAGTCATTACCTATGGTCAGCTCTCTTCCCATACTGACAAGCACCTGCTTGGTATCATTCACAAGAGCAAGCTCTGTACTAGTGATAAAATAATTCAATGGGCAAACATGGGGCTGAAGCATGTGTAGGATGGATATGTTGTCAAAAGACAAAATCTTGGTTAAAGGACAATAGAAATCAGGAATTAAATGTTTAGAATTAAATCGAGAAAAGGTAATGTTTACCAAATAAATAACATAAGAGATGTCTAATGCTGGTATTCCGGATTCTGTAGCAATAGTGCTGATTTTCATAGTCACAGAGTCCTTAGAATCAGTCAGTGTATATGACTCCATAGCTTCCGCCATATGATTGTGTACTACAATAGTGGCCAAAAAAGAAGAACTCAAAGAGTTAGCATCCAAAGAATCCACCCATACCTGGTCACAATTGTTCATATAAGGCTGGGTAGGAGGATATAATGAAATGTGTTAGATTTCTACCCATTTAGAATTGTCATGTTTCACGACCTATAGTCAATGTAAGCAAAAATCTAGCCAACCAAGGTCTTCCCAAGATGATTGGATATCCTAACTTCTAAGCTTTAGGCTGCAAAACCATGAAATCAACTGGGTACTCCCATGATTCAATAGTGACCATTATATCTTCAACCACACCATCAGGTACAACAATGGATTGATTTGCTAACTGTAGAACAATGTTGGTCGGTTGAAGTCTTGTTAAGGATAGTAGATTAAACATTTCTGTTGTGATGACATTAATAGTAGCACCAAGATCCACCAAAACATTAGATATTGACTGGTTTTTATACAAATAGTAATGATAGGACTCCCAGGATCCCCATATTTTGGTGAGATAAGGGTGCCAAGAAACTAAATCAGCCAAATTCCCTTTGACTCTGACAGTATTTGGGTATTTCTTTTTCCTTCCTGGTGTTTTTATACACTTGTTTCTAATGGTTTGGTTCAGTTCAGGGATATCCCTTATTGCACACAGTAGTGGGACCTCAATATGTACTTTTTTCAATTCCTGAACTAGTTTTGTTTCATCTACAGTTCGAGTGTCCTATAATCACTCAGGAAAAGGGGTTGTCTGTTTGGGTATTTGATCATTTGGTGTATCTGGTATTAGTGAAGAACCAATATTACCCTCAAGGTTTTCTTCCTTATCAGCATCAGCAGGTAGTTCTTTGATAACAATAAGAGGGTTCAATATTTTTCCAGATCATAGTCATAAATTACCAATAGTGTTAACCTACATGGTGTTACCTAGGTCTGTGTCATCAATCAAAGTTGTCTGTTGATTTTTAGGATTGGGTACTGGATGAGATGGAATTTGTGTTTGTGTTACTTGCCCTTGATTTTGGTAGGCTTGAGGTGGAGGCATTAAAGCTTGTTGTTGCTTTCTTTGGAACTGTGTTGTTGATTACCGTTTTGTGGTGGTGCCCAGGACTAATTTTGGCTAAAATTTTGTCGAGGACCCCACTGCTGATTGTGCCAATGATTGGCTATGGGTGGTGGAGCCCAACCTAGCTGAGTGTATGGATTTTTCTAAGGTGGTGGATATGGATAAGTAATCTAGTTTGAGTTTTCCCACTCAGGTTGTCCCCAAGAATACTGAGAGGCTTCATTCGGCCATGGAATTCTCTAGGGATTCTGAGTTGTTCTAGATTGGAACCCACCCTAATTGTTTGGTCTTAGTGGACAAAATTTAATTCAGCACTTTTTTGAGAGATGGCATTCAAACCTCCTTTCAACTATGGTAAAAGTGTGTAATGCTTAGTGTCATGGTCAGTAACTTCATAGATTAAGCACATGTCTGTGACATCCAAAGGACATTCTCTCAAGGGGTGTCTCTTCTGACATTTAGGGCAATACATTTCCAACGGTTCTTTATTAGGGGTGGATTTTGCCTTGAGTCCATCTATGGTGGATGTTAACTATAGCAGAATGTTTGTTTTCATGTTGGCCATTTCTTCTAGAAGTTTAGAGGTACCCAAAGACTTAGATGTTTGTTTTCTTTGTATTCCTCCACGTGTTCTAGAGTATCTTCTACATAGCTCAGTGATTTGTTCCATGGTGATTTTATGCATATCTCCTCCTCCCATGAGATGGAGGGAATCCTTGGTTTCCTCATCCAATCCTTTAAGAAAGATTGTTTTAGTGATGTCTACATGTAACTCATACCCACTGCGTTTATGGAGAAAGAGGAATCTATCCAGATAATCCTCTAGATTCTCATCTTCCTTCCTATCCCTTCCCCTACAATAGTCTTGGTACTTATCCAGGAAGGTTGTTTCCATGGCTTCCTAGGAATTAATGGAGTTAGATGGTAACCCCATAAACCATCTCATAGTAGAATCTTTGAGAGTGGAGGGAAATAGTTTGAGTTTTTGATTGTCAGTTCGGTAGTCATATGTCTAGCACAGGATTTTAAATTCAAACAAAAACTAATCAGGGTCTTCTTTGGTCATTCCTCAAAAGAGGGGGAGGATGAATGGTGAGATGTTTTTCATGGGTGCATCCTCATCTGCATCGAGGAAAATGGGATATGTAAAGGTTCATCCTAAAGGTTGGTCTTCAACATTCCCAAGGTCCCCCATTGCCAAGTGGTGTGAAGAGGATACAAAATGCTTAGAAGAAGTTCTAGGTGTTTGATTGGAATCTGTATCACTCTCAGTGTTTCTTCCTTGTGAAGTGTCTAGAGAGATTTGTTGAATATTATGTGCTATAAATCTCCCTTGGTTATCTCATGACCTATGCATCCAGGTTGGTTGGTTTAAAACAAGGTCTGAGAGAACTACTGGTTTCCTACATGTACTCCATTAACACCCATAGCATATGGAATATTTATGGTGGCATTTTGACTGGGGATCCAACTAGGGTACTCCAATGACCCCGTGACAAAGCAAGTAATTTTGTAATAGGGAGGAATTTTTCTCAGTAAAGAGGGAAAAGGGAGTGAGAAATTAGATAGGGGACCTAATTTTACAGCTACAAAATCATATTCCTGCACACACTAGTTAGAAACTTCAAAACATGCATTTATGAGAAGAAATAACCACGAAAATGGAAACAAGATGAGACAAGATTGCGAACTCAAAGTTTCTAAAATCTCCTAATCAATAAGGCTAGAAACTCCTTCTTCTTGAATTTCTACTTAAAAATAAGTTGTACATAGTATGGGAGTGGAAGAAATTTGAGAGTGGATGAGAGTAGAATAAAATAGGTATTTCCATTTATTTCTTTAAGTATAATGCACTCTTGAGTTTACAAGATCAACTTCCAACCCTTTGAAATGGGAATGGCTTTATAATTTATATAATGAGATATGACTCTTCATCTACGATGGGTCATTGTATTCTTCCAATCATTTAACTAACATAATCTTTGTTAGTGTCATTCTAAACCAAGGTTGTGTCCTAGGCAGTATGCAATGGAGTCTAGGAGAACCAGTTATACATTGGGTCTATTGGGGGGTTGTTTAGTTTAGTGACTATTCTACGAAATGCAATTCAAATCTATGGAAATTAAATACAATTCTATAGAATTCAACTATTTGCGATGAAAGGAAATTTAACAACTAATCTTCTATTGTAAAATGAAATACGCACGCACTATTCTTAACAAATGAAATCACAACTGAATAAATGAAACTTAGCAGAAAGCAAGACTATTCTTTAACCAGATTTGCATAACAAAAGCATCTATTCTAAGTGAAATTAGTAATGGAGAAATCAAATACAGTTAATCAAAACATGCATGTAAGATTTATCAAATGGTAATTGCAGTAAATCTAATCAAAGTATTGTATGCATGAACTCAAAATAACCTCGTATCTCCTCGGTCAAGTGGGCCCTTTCTCTTCCTCGGGATAGAGGGATTAACAACTTCTGATTCTCAAAATGTCGTGGCTTTCATTAACTCAAAATAAGTTCATAACATAGACAATAAAAATAAGCAAGAACTGTATGTAGATAATCTCCTTCAGTATATCAAAAAGTGGTACTACCAAGTTCTGAAGACAAAGTCTTCATATATATAATGTTGGTTACAAGATCCACCACATCAGGTGACATTAAACATTGTCCATCAAATACCAATTAAAACACATAAATTTCTACGGGACCTTAGGATCAACCCCAGGCTAATAGGTCAATTTGATGGAAACAGTCTTCGGCCGCATGCTTCGAACTCGGGCTCCTTAACCACTAGTAACTTCCATCATTCCCTACACACATCATCACATTTGATCTCACAAAGACAAGGTTAGTAGGAGGTTCACGTGATAATCAGTTTTCATAAACTATAACAAGGAAAATGGATCAAACCTACTAAGATATAACTACACAAAAATTCCCCATATACTAATACGCCATATCAAAAGAGTATTTCGCTGAAGAAATGATATTAATGAGCCAAACAATGCACTCATCACTACCCCCAATGCCTTTTCATATGTCCTTACACAACTAAAAGTTATTCAACTTCCTTGAAACTTGTAAGTCACTTTTATAACATAAAGGTGAGTTATTACAATAAGAACATTATACATATGAAAAAGTGCAACCCAAACACAAAATTATAACATATATAAGAGAGAGAAATTTGGGTTAAGAAGAAAGAGAAAGATCACGAGAAGAAGAAGATGATATGGGATTCTTGATGAATTCTATTGATCCTCAATGATGGAAAGCTCAATGTGATGAAAATCTAAATCTTCAAACTTGTGACAATATCCTTCTAATTGGCTCATAGATGCTTTGGAACGAGTGTTTAAAAATATTCTTGAATGGTTCTGTCGATGACCGTAACTTGCACACTACACAAGATACTCGTACAACTCAAATCATGAAGTGAGTGTTTCGAAACACTGTTGAATTCCTTAATACGAGTCTCAAATTCCTTATGAGAAATTCCCATGGCTGATCTAGAATGATGGTGTTGACATGAATGATCACCCCTCTATGTCACATTGGACCAAACTTGCCCTTTGAGAATGACCTGCTATTTTTAGTAAGTATAGAGGGGGAAACTTACTAGTTTTAGTATGTGTCATAGTTAGCTTTTCCCAATGTCAACCAGCTATGGTTGCTTGAATTATTTATTCTTACTATGTTCCTCTTTAGACCAACTAGTTATTTATAGCAGGGGTGGGAACCACTTAGTATTTTTAGTAAGTGTCAATTGAAATGAGATGACCTTTTTGATGACTTTGTTTCGAGACTCCCTCTTTGTTCACTACCTTCTTCATTACCTCTTTAAATGGTAGCTTACCTAAAGTAAAAGACTCCTATGTAGGAAGGCATGATATTTTTAGTAAGTGCACCGTAGATGTTAGATTGCAAATAAAGAGGTCTTGAAATTATGGGTTTTATTTCGGGTTCCATGCTCGCATTTTGAGTAATTCCTTAATCCAAACAAGTGGAAAACTGATATTTTCATTGGTGGGAGAATAATATTGACAAAAACAAAGACCTCCATATCTCTAAAAAAGGTACTTCATGGCATGAATACTAGTTTATGTGAAACTAGATTTTTAACAATAATTCCCTCAAATTTTTAAGTGATTTCACCCATTGGAACACCGAGAAGTGAAGAGGTAGTGTTGTCAATTTTTCCCTCTTGGATAAAAATTAGACAATGCCCAGAGGACCACACTTCCTATGAATACCATAAAAATAATGATAAAAATGAATAAACCGATCCTAAGGGGCCTTAGTGACATTTAATTACCCTCATGGTTCAAGAGAATAGTGGAAATTCAAAGATTTCAAGGCTAAGTGTGAAAATCCCGAGATAGGAGTTTTGAGCTCAAATATCTCATTGAGCAGCTCACCGAGTTGATCGATGAACTAAAGGATTAATTATAGGAGCTCAATTTGAGCCCAAGGCTTATATATGTTGATCACATTTTTCATGGCTCGGTGAGCCATGCACATCATTGAGCATCAATAAGGTTAGAGACTCAGTTTTGAATATAAAAATCGAACTCGACACATGTCAGGGGTAAAGATGACCGAGTTTCTCTAGAAGGGCCATTTGGTTTTGTGATAATTTCAAGTTGAGCTCGTCAAAATCCATAAAGTAAATGGTCATCGAGTTCTTCATGGTGTGCCACCCAGGAGTACAAATATTGCATAAATATCCATGGAGACATATGTGTGACCAAGTGCAGCATTCAACCCACCCCATCAAATTAAAAAGAATGATCTTAGCCTCAATAGGAGACATGAAGTCTGATTTATTCTTAGGCGGTTATGTGAGTTTGACATCGCAATAATGTTGAGCCAAGTCATAGGAGGATGATTAGTGTTTAAGAGCTCATTCGGGTTAATAAAGATTGGAGAGCTTGTCAAGATCATTTGAGGTTAGGGAAAGTTCATGTAGTGTTATACTCAGTGAGACATGTGCAAGATTGTGTGTCAATAGATGGATTAGACAATTGGAAGACTCAAAACGTGGCTCGGAGGACATTATAAGTGGTAAGTTAGAATGAAACAATACTTGTTTAGGGGAATGGATATCTCTCCGGTTAAATGTTAGCTCAGGTGAGAAGATTTGGTAAACATATAAGCACATAAAGTAAGATCACTCAGCCAGAACAGTGAAAAAGGGTAGCAAGCTCGGCATTTGAGTTAATAAAATGGCTTGCAAGGCTCATAGATGGCCAGGAGGAAATATGAAATCCATGTAACATTTCACGGGCATGATCGATGCAGAGCTTGGTGATGTGAGTGAGCTCTAGACTAAGCTGAGAGTAATGTACGAAGGACCATGCCCTTAAGAGCTCGATGTTGGTAGAAGATTTTCAAAGGGATCTGATTTGGGGAGTTTTGGGGGGCCTTGGACTTTAAGAGGCCAATTTCCAAAGAACTTAGTGGTGGAGTCGTTTTAATACAAAGATTAGTTAACTGCAGAGCTCACTCAATGGTGATTTTTACCTTGACTCGAGCTCACTTGGTAGGGACCTCGATGTGGAGTTCAAGGGAATAATTTTTCGAGTGAGTCTCGTGTGGAGAAAAAAATAGTGCATGGTTTTGGCCTCACCAGAAAATTTCCACTTCAAAACCAAGTTCGGGATTTTAGTGATGGAAATCCATCATGATACTTCCGCTCATGGGAGATTTGATGGTTACAGCCATGTTGGGAAGATTGGAATAGCGAGCCATCATGATAATTTTTCCCGTGGGAGAAATTCATCCTAGTTTCTAGGGTGGGATGATAAGATGGCAACCTAATGGAAGATTCCCATGCATGGAAGTGGCCCAGGTTCATTGCTAAGATTTCATGGTTAGATAAAATCATGTGGAGTCTAATGTGGTTATTGGCAAAGAATTTGGTGTTGGTTGGAAGGAATTCTTGAGTTTATAGGGAAGGAACCATTTCCTTGAACCATGAAATGGTCATGGTATAGTTAGGAGGCATCATAGTTATGAGGGAAAAGTTTTGAGATAGATCAAAGTGCAAGTAGAATAAGCTCATCAATACATTACAGGTGATGCATGATAACATTTTTCATATTGCCCATATACTTGAGAATGTTGATGTATGGCTCATTTCAAAGCAAGCCCAATGATGGCTGATGTAACACCTGAACTGTTGTTACTTTATCCTGAGCATTCAAGTGTTGATATGTGATTTTTTTCCCATATAAGGATATGTTCCTTTGGTTTTGGGAAGTCATGCTTGATTTGGATTATGTCTTTTCTGCTCTTAAGATATTTGATTTAACTGGAATATGCTTGGAATCTTTTGTTTCATTCATCCTTCGCATATGAGTAAAATATGATTTCTGGAAGATTGTGGATTTATCCACCATTATGACTCAACCTTGGATCAGTTGCATGTATCCAAGGAATGTTTTAATTTTATTCAAGATGAACAATTTGTATTAACATTTCGTGAGTTACTAATTCTGACTGAACTTTGAATGTTCAAGTTCTTTTAAAACTCCTTATATATGAATATATATATATATATATATATATATATATATATGTATGTATGTATGTATGTATGTATGTATGTATGTATGTATGTATGTCCGTAGAGGATAGTTTTGTTGGATTTCGGAGGTTAACTCTGGCTTATCATTGTAATCAAAATCTAGTTTTAGTCATCATAGCATAAGAAAGGACCTAGACTTTAAGCCAGGTAAGATGTGTAAGTTTTCTATTTAAAGCTCGACTACTTGATGCAAATTGGAATATGATCCGGGAATGTTTTATTCTATTTGAATTCTATTTACTAATTAATCCTATCTAGGGGACCTAGACTAGAATCAATAAGGTTATTAGTTTTAACCTAAGCTATAACCTAATGTTGTAAGGTTAGTTAATCTAACCTAGTCCTAAACTATGTGCTTGATACTCCTAAGGGGTAACTAAACCTAACACTAAGGAAGGTGATTGATGTTATATCCTATGGCATTAAGACTAAGTCTACCTATGATCTAACCTAAGTCACTAACCTATCCTAAACTAATGCTACGAAGGAGGCCTAAGGAGGATTGCAAGTCTTGGAGGTGGTTTCCATGGCATTTAAAGAAAGGATAAAGATGAAGGACAGGGAGTGCCGCCGGGGTTAGCGGAGGTTAAATTTGTTAAGAAAGGGTCTTAGGTGATAACATCTCTAAGAATGGGAACTTTTGTTTATTTTGTTTTAGCATTCGCCAACTTTGGCAGTCGGTGGCAATGGAAAATAGGCGGGAGAATGAAATTTAATGCAATTAATTTTCATAGGGCCTCGAGTGTAGATTGCTTGGGAAGGCATGCAAGTGGAATTTCGCTTGGTTGTCTTGTTTTTCATGCATTCCATTTTTCACTCTATATGAGCACCGGTACTTCAACCATCCTGTCTACTCTTCGTTACATGGAAATTTTGAAAGTTTCAAATTTACTCCTCTATCATAGGGAGTATATAAGGCATGGAGGTAACAATATTTTGTTGTTTAATCTTTTTTGGAAGAAGAAGAGAAGGGGCGAGTGCATCCAGAGGTCTTCTTCGAATTTTTAGTGACACTTTCAGGCATGATAGGCCCTAACTATTAAAATATTGATTTCCTTTAAATATTTCATTAGAACAACTCTGTTTAGATAATGTATGTACATTTAGGTCAATGGTAACAATGATTTGGGTTTAATATTAATTTTGGGTTCTAGGTTGAACATGAAATTTTGGGTCCTGGATGAAACCTGCTTCATTATTCTGTTCCTTTGCTATGAATCAAACTTGGAGTTTTGCTATCCGTTTGGAAGTACTTGTATGTTCTTATATGAAATATTATTAAACTAGAATCTGTCTCCATGGAAAGAAACATATTAAAAGTTTATGTGTTTGGAAACACCATGGTAATTCTTTATTGTTTCATTTGTGATTGGAACAACAGATTGTTTTCTTCACCGTAAGAACTCTAACTATTACCGGTCCATGTTCAAGGAAGTAGGTAATTGATTTTATGGTTGGAATGTTAGTTATTCAGGTGAAACTCAACTGTTTTAGTTCTCGTGAGTTTGAAATGTTGTATGAAGTTAAGCCTGTACTTTTTATTTCAAAGGGGTTTGAATGTTCTTATGATTGCAGGTTCTGTGAGTAAGGAAGTATATAGTTTAACTATTATTTTTGCAATTAAACATGGATATTAGGAACACGGATATGCTCGGAGGAAACGTACTTGGATGAACTCTGTTTCCTTGGCAATTTGTGGTAGATCTTGGATCTGCATGAATGGAAAATATGTTTAATGTTTGGTTAAGATAGGAATGTGTTTGATGTTACCCAGAGGTGAAATTAGGGTTGAAATGCTTTCAACACAGCTAAATGATCTATTTATTTCGACAAATAGAGAATTATTCACTACTATGGTATGAATAGGGTGACTGGGAATTCCTGAATCTATATTTAGAATTTGATTATTAACTCTTCTGTACATGTGTTTTTGGTTTGGTATCTTGGAACAATATAACAACCTAACTGTGCAACAATTGGAATAATTTAGTTTTGTCCATTGGTAATTGACGGTAATGTGAAAGTTACACTAACTCTTAGACTAAAATGGTTAAAGTAATGGATGAAATGTAGACTATGTACTTTAGAGCAGGATTGTGGTATGAGATTTTATGATTTATAGCATTTTATGTAAATAAAATGTTATTGACTTTTTGTTTAATGTATAGTTGTAAACCGTAGGGATACATTGGCAAACTCTTAAGGTGGCTCTACCGACTTGAGCTATTGATTAAAGTTAAGTGTTGTACTACTCGCCTTCTTCTTCCTTGATTAGACTAAAGAATCTATATTACTTCTTGGAAGTTAGTATAGTTCCGAACTTGATTAAAACAGAGTTATGATTTTCTCTATTCTTTCCTCTAAGTTATGAAGGAAAGTTGTTACAGGATTTCAAAATAGGAAGGTATTTATACTCTCTTTTGGAATAATAGTGAGCTCTTCTATAGAATTCTATAAGGAACTCTACAATATGTTTATGATATGACAGGAGTGTTAAAATTAAGTGGAAATAAATGGTAAGTGGTGAGATCTTAACTTAGAAGACTCCTTTCCTTTATTAGCAGTATTATTATCTTGATTTAGAACTCAGTTTGTTATCTTCTTGTATAAAGGTAGCCCTGTAGTTAATGTTTTGCATACTTATTATTGTTTAAAAATTTGATATAATAGAGTTAATGGCAGTTTGCTAGATGAACTTGCATGAGGCAATAATCTATTCTTTTCTCAAGTTGCTTTTATACTAACCTGTTGGATGCATACCTTAAAAAGGTTTCATTCTTTTGATAGGAGTGATTAAAACATGATTGAAACTGTTTTTGGTTTTGCGGATGGTTAGGTACTTAAGATACGTAATGTCCTTTCTTCTTTTCTTGTATAAAACAAATCATCTTAATTAGACAAAGTTGAAATTATACCTGTGATTTGGGTTATGATATAAATTCATTGGTAAAAAGGAAAACCTAGAGTGTATCAATGAATTGGGAATTAAAGAAATTGATGTCATTTAAATAGGATTGTTTAGTGAAAATAATTAGTTGAATGTAATTGTTTAAAGGATTAGTGCTTATCATGCTCAGTTCACTGAACTGACCCGTGCTAGAAATTTTTGCAGATGGTCATCTTAAGTGGTAAAGGTAGGCAGATCCAATATGATGCAATGACTGTTTAATCTGGTTCTTATGAAGAATTCCGACTTGATTTTTCTAATTGTACTATGGTAGAAAGTTACTCTTTTGCTGAAGGCTATTGTCTTAAAATATTCCGAAGTGCATAGGTTGTAATTGTATAGGTTTGGAAATGAAGGAAATGGAGAGATATTACTTATGTGGTTTGTGCTCCTTATTTGTTGAATTGATCTTCTTATTCTCTGTATGAATGGGTGTGCATTCTTATTGTTCTATTCAATGGAGTCTGGATGGATTTAGTAAGTAAGCCTTAGCTAATTATATGGCTAGATACTACATTTTTCTCAAGTTAGTAATTCTTTATATCTTATGATTGTGGCTAAAATTGTAAATAATACCACCGCATTTTTACTTTAACGTTGAGGTTGAGCTATGCCCTAAAATGTAACTATAACTGGGAGAGAATTTTGACCTCTCGTAATGCACTTATTCAAAAGAAATATATATGGTTATAAATCACCATGAATTAATGGTATTAAGTCTGATATGTTTCAGTCTTTAAGGTTGTTACATACCCTTGCTGGATTAGTTATTTTCCTAATGGGGAAAACTTAAATGGTTATTGTCCTATTTTGTGGATACAAGGTTGTTCGGCACCGACGAAACTTAGAAATAATCTTAAATCTAATTAAAACCCTTTTGTGAAACTGAACCTAATTACAAAAGGTAACTCAAGGAGTGTTGGACTCAGGGTTAGGGAAGGCTACCTAATAAGGTGGGCCTGTAATCCAAATATAACTTAACATAAGTAAATTCTTGGAGGTATGTACATCTTTTCGAGGTTGTTTCATAGGATGTTGACACATGTCAACTACAAGGTTGTACCTTCAAGAAGATTAGGATCTTCTCGAGGATACAACAATGCAGATGACATATGGAAACACCCTTCTGCATTGATCGTTAAGATTTACACACCGAGACTTGATCAAGATTTCCCTCTAGGACTGGTTAGGATCATAGACAGGTTATGAGGTACCCCTTTGAGACTCAGGGTATCTTGACACACGGGGTTAACATCAGTTGACCCAATATGTCAACTTACCCCTAGTCTTCAAGAGCATCTTTATAACGTGAATTATGATATTAATCCGATCCAGAGTGAAAACTTGGGACAAGGGGACTGACAGAGGTTAGTATAGATGTTCTATATAACATTAGAGTGGGGTGAAGGATGTATTCCAGATTGATGAGTATGTCATCAAGGGATAAGTAATACGAACAATATGTTTAAACCTTTGGCCAAAGTATCACAAGCTACTAATTGTGTTGTCCTATGTCACCTAGTCTAAGGATCATGATGCCGATGAATAGTAGTAACAATTATTCAGATAGGTTCCTTGGATAGAACACTCAGAACTCGGAATAGGGAAGAGAACCATGAGAATGAAGTGTTCAGTTGAAAACTTCAATCTCAAAGTTACACATGAATAGATCGGTAGTTCACCGAGTCATGGAATGAATAGATCGGTGGTATACCGAGTCATTACAACTGCATATGGTTATCTATTATAAGAATGATTGTTATGATATGTGTGTTCTAAATTATGTATTTAGAATAGAGAACATTAATTGTGCAAAGAGAGAAAAAATAAAAATAAAAATTATTTTTCTAAAGTATTAAAATGGGAATGTTACATCTTGGTATCGTGAGTCAAGGTTGCAGCTCTTGGACCTATCAGTGTCCATAATCTAATCAAAACCTGAATTTTCTTGTAACAGAAAATAATTAGAACAAGGGTAAATGTTGCAAATAATGCTCCACCTAAGGAAGGGGAAGCAACAACCCAAAAACTTGATGAGATCCTTGCTTCCCTATTGGACACAAGAGATCGTTTAGCTGTACTTGAACAACAAGTGATGGGAAACAAGGAGGACGAAGAAGCTGGTAACAACAATCAGCCACCTCCTGAGGATAACCTTGATATGGGTGTTAGTAATAACAATGGAAATGTACCTGTCCAACCAGAAAACAAAAAGACCAGGTTGGCGAATGGAACACACTAATGATATAAAAGGATAAGTCCACCTAAATTTGATAGCACCACATTAGGAGATGGAGTTGAGAACTAGCTCGATGAGATGGAGAAGTACTTTTAATAAGAAACTTCGGGAGGAAACCAAAGCTATTTGGGGAGCATATCAACTTTCCCATGAAACATCTTCATGGTGGGACAACCGTAAGGTTGAGCTAAATATTGATGAAACTAACATCACTTGGGATCAATTTAAAGGCTATTTTAGGCAACGTTGGCTGCCACAACTTTTATATGATTAGAAAATGACATAATTTTAGAACTTAGCTCAAGGGAAGCTAACTGTAACGGAATACTGGGAGTGGTTTATGAAACTCCTCAAGTATGTACCGTAGTATCAAACTGACGAGAAGTTTAGAATATGAAAATTCATCATGGGACTGAATCCCATGATTGGAGGAGAGGTTGATGTTCACAGCCCAACCACTATGGAAGGGGTTGTTGAAAAATCCATAAGGTAGGAACAGAAATTAAAGGCTATTTCTACTCATAAAGAGGAAGTGTGGAAGAAGATTCCAAACCCTTCTTCAGCTTCTCTTGCACCCAAGAAGGGGCCATGGAAAAAGTTTGGCAACAAAAATAAGTTTTCAGTGGATAATAATAAGAAAACGACAACGAACAAGCCTGCTGGAAATGTAAGGGATAGTTTTGCCAAGAATTATAATAATGGGCAGAAGTCCTATGGAGGCCAACGTGATAATTTTAAGGCTGGAAAGTAATTTTGAGCCTAAAAAGGGACCTGTAGGAGGCTGCTATAATTGTGGCAAAGATCATTACGCAAACCAATGCCCTTTAAAGAAGGATGATCATAATTAGCAGCATAAGATAGATGTTACAAATGGCAGCGACAAGAAAGTCAAAGGTAAGTGACACCTATAGAAGTTCCTGGTAAGTTATTTGGCATACCTGTAACTATTCTTTTTGATACAAGAGCTACTGAATGTTTTATTTCTAGTAAACTCACTTCAAAACTTAAAAGAAAAGATGGATAAATAGATAAATCATGGACTGTATAGTATGGTAATAACTCTATTCATACAGTTAGTATGTGTCTTTTTGGGGCAATCCTTGACTTACCTAACTTTTCCACTGAAGTTGATCTCTATGTTGCACCTTTGGGATCCTATGACGTTGTCATTGGTGTTAATTGGTTAGCTGAGCATAAAGCAAAAGTGGATTGCTTTGAAAAATATATAAGATGTTTAGATGATCTGTAGAAAATAACAGAGATTCAAGGTGTAAAATGGGAAATTTCAGTTAGGAAATTGTCAGCTATGTAACTTAAAAAGGCTAAAAATAAAGGATGTACCTTATATGCAGTAAAATATCTGAATCTGCAGAAGAAGATGGTGATTTCATGAAATGATACCTGCTGTTACAGAGTTTCAAGGATGTATTTCTGGAGGAATTACCAGGTTTACCACCCAAAAGGGAATTTGACTTCACCATTGAAATCAAACCAGGGACGGAGCCTATTTCTAAAGCACCTTATCGGATGACTACTACAGAGTTAGTCGAGCTTAAGGCTCAATTGCAAGAAATTTTGTCTAAAGGTTTGATTAGACCAAGTGTTTCACCCTGGGGAGCACCAGTGATATTTGTGAAAAAGAAAGACGGGACACTTAGATTGTGTATTGATTATCGGATGTTAAACAAGGAAACAATCAAGAATAGATACCCACTTCCTAGAATTGATGATTTATTTGATCAGATGCACGGAGCATTGGTTTATTCCAAGATAGATCTTCGATCTGGGTATCATCAATTAAGAATTAAAGAAGAAGATATTCATAAAACAACTTTCCTGGACAAGGTACGAACATTATGAATTCACGGTTTTACCCTTTGGATTAACTAATGCACCCGCAAATTTTATGAACTTAATGAATAATATCTTTCAAGAATATTTGGACAAGTTTTTGCTTGTATTCTTGGATGATATTCTCATATATTCTAAAAGTGTCGAGGAGCATAATGAGCATTTGAAAGTAGTCTTGGAAATTTTGAGAAAAAGAAGGTTATTTGGTAAGTTATCCAAATGTTCTTTCTTTGATACCGAAGTTCATTATTTAGGTCATGTTATTAGTAAAGAAGGAATTGTTGTAGATCCTTCTAAAATAGTGGCAATAACCAAGTGGCCTACACCAAAGAATGTACATGAAGTAAGAAGCTTCATGGGCCTTGCTGGTTATTATAGAAAATTTGTTAAAGATTTTTCTAAAGTGGTTGCACCGATAACTTCATTGCAGAAAAAGGATAAGAAATTTGCTTGGGATGATAAGTGTGAATCTTCTTTTAAAATTTTAAAAATTTAGTTGACTTCAGCACCTATTTTAGCTGTACCTGACCCTAATGGAGACTTTATGTGACGGATGCTTCTGGGGAAGGTCTTGGAGGTGTTTTGTTACAAAATGATCATGTCATAGCATATGAAAGTAGAAAACTTAAGTTACATGAGTTGAATTATGCCCCACATGATTTAGAGCTTGCTTCCATAGTACATGCACTTCAAGTTTGGAGACACTATTTACTTGGGAAACCTTTTGAGTTGAAAACTGATCATCTAGGGCTGAAATATATTTTCACTCAACCTAATATAAATACAAGACATCGAAGATGGTTAGAGTTTTTGTCTCAATATGATTTTGATATTAGTTACATAAAAGGACAAGAGAATAGAGTAGCAGATGCTCTAAGTCATAGGAAGCACATTTCTACTCTTATAACATTAAGAACTTAGTTTAAAGATGAGATGAAAACTGATTTTCCCTTTCTTTTTGAATGTAACTCAATCATTGACTGATAATTTTTTTTATTATTATGAATTTATCTTTTACATGTCATTATGTAAGCCAGTTTTGGGGCAAACATTTATTCAGGTTGAATAAATAGTAACATGATACTGATTTCAGAAACTATTCAAGTTTGAAATAGTTAATTTGTTCAGTGAGTAAAAGAATTAATTGACCAGAAGATAAATAAAAGGATGTAATCATCAGGACGATGAATCTTTTAGGAGGGAAGCATGTAACACCCTAAACTATTGTTACTTTCTCCTGAGCATTCAAGTGTTGATATGTGATTTTTCCCATATGAGGATATGTTCCTTTGGTTTTGGGAAGTCATGCTTGATTTGGATTATGTCTTTTCTGCTCTTAAGATCTTTGATTGAACCGAATATGCTTGGACTCTTTTGTTTCTTTCATCCTTTGCATATGAGTAAAATATGATTTCTGGAAGATTGTGGATTTATCCACCGTTATGACTCAACCTTGGATTAGTTGCATTGATCCAAGGAATGTTTTAATTTTATTCAGGATGAAAAATTTGTATTAACATTTCGTGAATTACTAAGTCTGACTGAACTTTGAATGTTCAAGTTCTTTTAAAAATCCTTATATATATATGTATGTATGTATGTATGTCTGTAGAGGATAGTTTTGTTGGATTTCGGAGGTTAACTCTGCTGATCATTGTAATCGAATCTGGTTTCAGTCATCGAGCATCGAAAAGGACCTAGACCTTAAGCTAGGTAAGATGTGTAAGTTTTCTATTTAAAGCTTAATTACTTCATGCAAATTAGAATCTAATCCAAGAATTATTTAATCTGTTTGAATTCTATTTACTTGATTAATCCTATCTAGGGACCTAGACTAGAATCGATAAGGTTATTAGTTTTAACCTTAGCTATAACCTAATGTTGTAAGGTTAGTTAATCTAACCTAGTCCTAAAATATGTGCTTGATGCTCCTAAGGGTTAACTAAATCTAACACTAAGGAGGGTGACTAATGTTATATCCTATGGCATTAAGACTAAGTCTACCTATGATTTAACCTAAGTCACTAACCTATCCTAAACTAATGCTATGAAGGGAGGCCTAAGGAGGGTCGTAAGTCTTAGCGGTGGTTTCCATGGAATTAAGGATAAGGATGAAGGATAGGGAGTGCTGCCAGGGTTAACGGAGGTTAAATTTGTTAAGAAAGGGTCTTAGGTGACAAGATCTCTAAGAATGAGAACTTTTGTTTATTTTATTTTAGCATTCACCAACTTTGGCGATGTGGCAATGGAAAATAGGTGGGAGAATGAAATTTAATGCAATTAATTTTAATAGGGCCTCGAGTGTAGATTGCTTGGGAAGGAATGCAAGTGGAATTTTGCTTGGTTGTCTTGTTTTTCATACATTCTATTTTTCACTCTGCATGAGCATTGGTACTTCGAACCAGCTGTCTACTCTTCATTGCATGGCAATTTTGAAAGTTTAAAATTTACTCCTCTATCATGGGGAGTATATAAGGCACAGAGGTAACAATATTTTGTTGTTTAAAATTTCGTGGAAGAAGAAGAGAAGGAGTGAGTGCATCCAGAGGTCTTCTTTGAATTTTTAGCGACACTTTCGGCATGATAGGCCCTAATCATTAAAATCTTGCTTTCCTTTAAAATTTTTCATTAGAAAAAATCTATTCGAGATAATGTATGCGCATTTAGGCTTGGTTGGTAACAATGATTTGGGTTTAATATTAAATTAGGGTTACTGGTTGAACAAAAAAATTTGGGTCCTAGATGAAACTCGCTTCATTATTCCCTGCCTTTCCTTTCTTTGTGAATCAAACTTGGAGTTTTGCTATCCATTTGGAAGTACTTGTATGTTCTTATATGAAAAAGTATTAAACTAGAAACTGTCTCCATGGAAAGAAACATATTAAAATTTTATGTGTTTGGAAACACCATGGTAATTCTTTATTGTTTCATTTGTGATTGGAACAACGGGTTGTTTTCTTCACCGTAAGAACTCTAACTATTACTAGTCCATGTTCGAGGAAGCGGTAATTGATTTTATGGTTGGAATGTTAGTTATCGGTGAAACTTGAATGTTTTATTCGTGTGAGTTGGAAATGTTGTATGAAGTTAAGCTTGTAATTTTTATTTCAAAGGGGTTTGAATGTTCTTATGATTACAGGTTCTGTGAGTAAGGAAGTATATAGTTTAACTGTTGTTTTTGTGATTAAACATGGATATTAGGAACACGGATATGCTCAGGAGGAAACGTACTTGGATGAACTCTATTTCCCTAGAAATTCATGGTAGATCCTGGATCTGCATGAATGGAAATTATGTTTAATGTTTGGTTAAGATAGGACTATGTGTTTGATGTTACCCAAAGGTGAAATTAGGGTTGAAATGCTTTCAACACAACTGAATGATCTATTTATTTTGATAGATAGAGCATTATTCACTACTATGGTATGAATAGGGTGACTCTGGGGAATTGTTGAATCTATATTTAGAATTTGATTATTAACTCTGTACATGCATTTTTGGTTTGGTATCTTGGAACAATATAACAACCTAACAGTGCAACGATTGGAATAATTTAGTTTCGATCCATTGGTAATTAATGGTAATGGGAAAGTTACCCTAACTCTTAGACTAAAATGGTTCGAGTAATGGATGAAATGTAGACTATTTACTTTAGAGCAAGATTGTGGTATGAGATTTGATCGTTTATAACATTTTATGTAAAGAAAATGTTATTGACTTTTTTTAATGTATAGTTGTAAAAGCGTAGGGATACATTGGCAAACTCTTAAGGTGGCTCTACCTGACCTGAGCTATTGGTTAAACTTAAGTGTTGTACTACTCGTCTTCTTCTTCCCTGATTAGACTAGAGAATGTATATTACTTCTTGGAAGTTAGTATAATTCCAAACTTGATTAAAATAAAGTTATGATTTTCTATGTTCTTTCCTCTAAGTTATGAATGAAATTTGTTATAGGATTTTCAAAATACGAAGGTATTTATACTCTCTTTTGGAATAATAGTGAGCTCTTCTATAGAATTCTATAAAGAACTCTACAAAGATGGTTATGAGATGATAGGACCGTTAAAATTAAGTGGAATGAAATGGTAAGTGGTGAGATCTTAACTTAGAAGACTCCTTTCCTTTATTAGCAGTATTATTATCCTGATTTAGAACTCGTTTTGTTATCTTATTGTATGAAGGTATCCTTGTAGTTAATGTTTTGCATACTTATCAATGATTAAAAATTTGATATAATAGAGTTAATGGCAGTTTGCTAGATGAACTTGCACGAGGCAGTAATCTATTCTTTTCTCAAATTGATTTTATACGAACCTGTTGGATGCATGCCTTAAAAGGTTTCATTCTTTTAATAGGAGTGATTAAAACATGATTGACACTATTCTTGGTTTTGCAGATGGTTAGGTACTTAAGATACAGAATTTCCTTTCTTCTTTTCTTGTATAAAACAAATCATCTGAAATAGACTAAGTTGAAATTATACCTGTGATTTGGGTTATGATATAAAGTCATTGGTAAAAAGGAAAACCTAGAGTGTATCAATGAATTGGGAATTGAAGAAATTGATGTCATTTAAATAGGATTGTTTAGTGAAAATAATTAGTGGAATGCAATTGTTTTAAGGATTAGTGCTTATCATGCTCAGTTCACTGAACTGACTGTGCTAGCAAATTTTGTAGATGGTCATCTTAAGTGGTAAAGGTAGGCAGATCCGATATGATGAAATGACTATTTAATTTGGTTCTTATGAAGAATTCTGACTTGATTTTTCTAATTGTACTATGGAAGAAAGTTACTCTTTTGCTGAAGGTTATTGTCTTAAAATAGGTCAAGTGCATAGGTTGTAATTGTATAGGTTTGGAAATGAAGGAAATGGAGAGATATTACTTATGTGGTTTGTGCTTCTTATTTGTTGAATTGATTTTCTTATTATCTGTATGAATGAGTGTGTATTCTTATTATTGTATTCAATGGAGTCCAGATGGATTCCCTAAGTAAGCCTTAGCTAATTATATGGCTAGATACTACATTTTTCTGGTTAGTAATTCTTATATCTTATGATTGTGGTTAAAATTGTAAATAAGACCACTGCATTTTTAGGGAACGTTGAGGTTGAGCTATGCCCTAAAATGTAACTATAACTGGGAGAGAATTTTGACCTCTCATAATGCACTAATTCCAAAGAAATATATATGGTCATAAATCACCATGACTTAATGGTATTAAGTTTGATATGTTTCAGTCTTTAAGGTTGTTACATACCCTTGCTGGATTAGTTATTTTCCTAATAGGGAGAACTTAAATGGTTATTGTCCTATTTTGTGGATACAAGGTTGTTCAGCACCAACCAGAAACTTAGAAACAATCTTAAATCTAATTAAAAATCTTTTGTGAAACTGAACCTAATTACAAAAGGTAACTCAAGGAGTGTTGGACTCAGGGTTAGGGAAGGCTACCTAAGAAAGTAGGCCTGTAATCCAAATATAACTTAAGTAAATTCTTGGAGGTATGTACATCTTTTCAAGGTTGTTCCGTAGGATGTTGACACATTTCAACTACAAGGTTATACATTTGAGAAGATTAGGATCTTCTCGAGGATACAACAATGTAGATGACATATGACAACATCCTTCTACATTGATCATTAAGATTTACACACCGAGACTTGATCAAGATTTCCCTCTGGGACTTTTTAGGATCATAGATAGGTTATGAGGCACCGGTTTAAGACTCAGGGTATCTTGACACATGGGATTAAAATCGGTTGACCCAAGATGTCAACTTACCCCTAGTCTTCAAGAGCATCTTTATATAGTGAATGATGATATTAACCCAATCCAGAATGAAAACTTGAGACAAGGGGACTAAAAGAGGTCAGTATAGACATTCTATATAACATTAGAGTGGGGTGAAGGACATATTCTAGATTGACGAGTATGTTGTCAAGGGATAAGTAATACGAATAGTATGTTTAAACCTTTGGCCAAAGTATCGCAAGCTGTTGATTGCGTTGTCCTATGTCACCTAGTCTAAGGATCGTGATGCCGATGAATAGTGGTAACAATTATTCAGATAGGTTCCTTGGACAGAACACTCAGAACCCAAAATAGGGAAGAGAACCATGAGAATGAAGTGTTCAGTTGAAAACTTCAATCTCAAAGTTACGCATGAATAGATCGGTAGTTCACCGAGTCATGGAATGAATAGATCGGTGGTATACCAAGTCATTATAACTGCATATGGTTATCTGTTATAAGAATGATTGTTATGATATGTGTGTTCTAAATTATGTATTTAGAACAGAGAACATTAATTGTGTAAAGAAAGAAAGAAAATTTAAAAAAATCTTGTTCTAAAGTATTAAAATGGGAATGTTACATCGAGTTGCATGAGTTCGAGGAACTCAAGATCGGTTGAAAAACTCAATGCCAAGGCAAGTCATGTCATGGTCAAAGGGGATTATAGAGAGTGTAGGGTGGATTCAGTTAGAAAATGAACTCAGAGTTGAGATCTATATAGATGCCGGGAGACATGTTGAATTCACTCAATTGAACCGATTGTAGGGCTCACCAAGCATGAGCTCATTTCATGATAGGAGTTGATTCAGAAGTGAGCCTCAAGCTCCCAAGCTAAGAAAGTATAGGTAGGACCGAGTGAGTTTCTTGATGCCAGGACATAGGTTGAGAGCTCATTTACCCGAGCTAGGCTAATTTGGAAGGAGCGAGAGACCTAGGCTAATGGCTAGGTGAGTCGCTCATGGAGGATTCATTGACAGGAACTAAAGGGAGCTCATTGGTTTCAACTCATGAAGGGCTCGGTGTTGGTTCAGATGATGGTGTGACTCATGAAATCATTCACTCGGTCATGGCGATGGAGGAAACTAGATTATTGTGATCTATATAAGAACATGACTTTACATGGTGGAGATCCAATCAAAGTGGAAGGTGATCATCAAGCATTGAAAATGTAGAATCATTTGAGCTCGGCATACTAAAAAGGAACCTAGTTTGTATTCAAGCATACGATAGGATGCAGAGAAAAGGTGACATAGATTGACTCAGTGCATAAGAGGAGTGTGAATCACCTGGAACTTGAAACTAGTTGACTAGGCAACCAAGCCACAAAATGGAAGTAGCTCATAGGAGAAGGTCTATCCCAATATTGACGAGTTTTGGTATTAGCCGAGATCATAACAAGAAGCTCACTTCGACAATATTCAAGAGGAGTTTTGGAATTGCTCAATCAAGACTCATTAGGTGAAGGATGATCTAAGAAAAAGTGAATGATGATCAGTTTGGCCTAATGTTTACAATTAGCCAGTAAAAGGTAAGTGGTGAGTCATTCCAAAGATAGCTTGGTCTGTGTTGAATCATGTAAAAGCAAATGGATTCACCAAGCCTTTATGGGGTAAAGCTGAGTTGAGTCACTAGTTGACACCATGAGCTCGGCACAGGTCAAATGACATGGCTAGAATAGAGTAGTTGATGTCAAGCTTGATTTAGGAGAACTTGGAAGTTGCACAAGTTGGGCCGAGTTGAGAATTAGTGAGCTCAAAGAGGTTTGGACACGTTATGGATCTCGATAAGAATAAACAAGGGTAGGTGGAGAGTTATTCAATAGTGAAATCACTTGGGGCTCATAAATCCAAGTCGCGAGCTTCATGCAAGGGAAGGGATATCAGCGAGATATGTAAGGTAGCTTTGACAATTTGAAAAAATAGGAGAATAAGGAGCTCAAAGCTCACGCAACCCATTTAAGCTCATCGAGCTAAATGGAAATATTCCTATCTCATGGTAGAAGCTCGTGAATCATGCAAGCCGGAGTTTGGTTATCAAACCATTTGGATATTTTAGCATATGGAGGCATGAGCCTATGTAGTTGATTCCATGGTGGGATGATTTTGTGTGATGTTCCACATGAAAGGGCCGAGTTGGGTCCAAGTAAACATTAACTAGTTTGTGGCAATCAGGAGATGTGGAGAATCTCAGTTGAGTTGTCTGACGGTGAATTGTGTGTAGAACTCACAAACCGACTCACTCGGAGGAAAAGTGGAGCTCAATGACTTTGGTAGGTTATTTGGAACTCGGTGATGATTGCGGTGATGTGAGAAAAATATTTGGAGGAACTCGAGTCTAACTCGGTGAGTTGGCTTGGCAAGCTAACCACCGAGTTGGACTCATTTTTTGCCTTTTCTTCATGACCCCTCCCTCTTCAAGTCAAACCGGTCAACGGGGGTCCCACAATTATTTTTAATTAATTTAATATTTTTATTTAAATATTTTAATAATAATATTTATTATTATTATTATTTAAATATTATTTTAATTAATTGAGAAGACTAGGTCAACCAGCATTAATGACACATGATGGAACCTTCTAAAGTGGTTCAACCAATTGTAATAAATGAACCATCATGTGCCTTCAATTTAGGAATGTAATTATGACCTTTCCTTTTCTCTCTCACATATTCTTCTATAAATGTAAGTTGGAGTCTCATTCCAAGGGGATCCAAAGGTCGATAGTTGGAAAGTTAGACTTCTTAGGAAAGAACAATTTGTCAAGAGTCCTCTCTCTTCTGCAAGTTGTCCTTATGTGTTGAGATAACTATCAAGCCTCCTCTTCAAGATTGTAATGGAAACCATTACGTCTTCTGAATGTATGATGCATTGTACATGTTATTGAAGTAATAAAAGTGTGTATTTTGTGACTAATCTCGGTCCTTCAATCCTTCTATATTTCCTTGTGCCTTTTCTCATACTTGCAGTACACTGCAAGTTCACATTTCTAATGTAGGTTCTTGAAGTTATGTGCTTATCAAGTGGTGGATTATTGCATGTAGTTGAGTTGTGGTGTTCATTCACCTTTCTTAAGTTCATCCGTCTTCACCGGGAAATTGATATGTAACAAATGACCTCATTTTAATACATTAGAACAAGATAATTTTTTTATTAGTGTTTTCTAGTTCTAAATACATAATTTAGAACACACAGATCATAACAATCATTCTTATAATAGATAACCATATGCAGCTGTAATGACTTGGTGTACCGCCGATCTATTCATTCCATGACTCGGTGAACTACCGATCTATTCATGTGTATCTTAGAGTTGGTGTTTTCATCAGAACACTTCACTCTTGTGGTTCTCTTCCCTAATCCGGGATTCTGAGTGCTCTGTCCAAGGAACCTATCTGAATAATTGTTACCATTATTCATTGGCATCACATCCCTTAGACTAGGTGACATAGGACAATGCAATCAACAACTTGTGATACTTTGGCCAAAGATTTGAAACATATTGTTCATGTTACTTATTCCTTGACGGCATACTCGTCAATCCGAATACGTCCTTCACCCCACTCCCATGTTATATAGAACATCTTATACTGACTTCTGTCAGTCTCCTTGTCCCAATTTTTCACTCTGAATCGGGTTAATATCATAATTCACGTTATAAGGATGCCCTTGAAGACTAGGGGTAAGCTGACATACTGGGTTAACCAATGTTCACCCCATGTGTCAGGCTATCCCGAGTCTCAGAGGGCTGCCTCATAATCTGCCTATGATCTTAACCAGTCCTGAAGGGAAGTCTTGATCAAGTTTCAGGTGTAAATCTTAATGATCAAAGCAGAAGGGTATTGCCATATGTCATCTACATTGTTGTATCCTCGAGAAGATCCTAATCTTCTCGAAGGTACAACCCTGTAGTTGACATGTGTCAACATCCTACGAAATAGCCTCGGAAAGATGTACATACCTCCAAGAAGTTACTTATGTTGAGTTATAATTGGTTTACAGGCCCTCCTAACTGGGTAGCCTTCCCCCAACCCTGGGTCCCACACTTTTGAGTTACCTTACGTAATTAGGTTCAGTTTTGTAGAGAAAAGTTTTAATAAGATTTAATATCACGTCAAGGTGCCAATTGGTTCCTAATAACCTTGTTTCCTTATAATATGGCAATAGCCCTAAGTTTTCCCATAAGGAAGGTAACTAAACCTGTAAGGTTTTGTATCAACCTCAAAGACTAAAATAAATCAGGTTTTTTTACCATTAAGACATGGTGATTTATATCCATCAATTACATTGCTTTGAATTAGAACATTATTAGGGAGTAATAGAATACTCTTCCAGTTATAGCTACATGTTAGGGCATAGTTCAACCTCAACTTCCCTAAAAATGCAGTGGTCTAATTTCCAATTTAGCCATATTCATAATATATAAGAATTACTAACTCAAACATGTAGTATTCAGCCACATAATTTTACAAGGCTTACTTAGGGAATCCATCTAGACCCCATTGCATATAATAATAAGAATGCACTCTCATTCATACAGACAAGAGAAGATCAATTCAACAAATAAGAACACAGCCACGTAAGTAATATGTCCCCATTTCATTTATTTCCAAGCCTATACAATTACAACTTATGCACTTCGGCATATTTTAATACAATAATCACCAACAAAAGAGTAACTTTCTTCTTATAGTACAATTAGAGAAATCATGTCGGAATTCATCATAAAAACCAGATTAAACAATTTGTGCATCATATCAGATCTGCATGCCTTTACCACTTACGATGACCATCTGCAAAATTTTCTAGCACGGGTCAGTTCAGTGAACTGAGCATGATAAGCACTAATTCTTAAAACAATTGCATTCCACCAATTGTTTCCATTAAACAACCTATTTAAATGAAATCAATTTCATCAAATCCATAATCATGAATCACGCTAATTTTCTTTCTACCATTCTAATATGACTTTATAACATAACTCATATTATAGTTACTATTTCAACTTAAATCTTTTTGAATGATTCATCTTATACAAGAAAATAAGAAGAAACAATGTGAATCTTAAGTACCTAGCCATCCGAAAACCAAGAATAGTATCAATCCTGTTATAATCACTCTAATCAAAGGAATGAAACCTTTTCAAGGTATGCAACCAACAGATTTGCATATAAACAATTCAAGCAAAGGACATATTACTACCTCAAGCAAGTTCAACTAACGGATTTCCTCTAAATTTTTCATATCAATTCATAAACATTGATAAGTATACAAAACTTTTACTACAATGCTACTTTTATACAAGTAGATAATAACTGAAATTCTCAATCAGGGTAATAATACTGCTAAAAAGAAGGAAAGGAGACTTCTAGTTAAGATTCAACACTTACCACTCTTTCCACCTAATTTTAACAGTCTATTCATCTCATACCCATACTGTAGAGTTCTTATAGAAATTCTAAAGAAGAGAACACTCATAATTTCCAGAGAGAGAGAGAGAAATACCTTCGTATTCGAAATCCTATAACAACTATCCTTCACAACTCAGAGGAAGGAACAAAGAAAATCGAACTCTATTTTAAACAAGTTCAGAACTATACCAACTTCCAAGGAGTAATATATATAAATATATTCTTAAATTCAATCAGGGAAAAAGAGAAGGCAAGTAAAACAACACCTAAGTTCACCAATAGCTCCAATCAGGTAGAACTGCTTTAAAAGTTTCCCATAGATCCCTATGGTCTTGCAATTGTACATTAAACAAAGGCCAAAAATCGTTACAAAACGTTATAAATGTTCTAATCTCAGACCACAATCCTGATCTATGTAAACAGTCTACACTTCACCCATTACTCGAATCATTTTGGACTAAGAGTTAGGGTAACTTTCCCATTATCTATTTATTATTAATAGATCAAAACTAAATTATTTCTACCATTGCATAGTTAAGTCGTTATATCATTTCAAGATACTAAACTAAAAATGCATGTACATAGTCAATAATAGGATTCTAAATGCAGATTCAACAATGCCTCAAAATCCATACTACTTATATCATAGTAATTATCCATGCTTTAACTGTGTAAAATAAATAAATCATTCTGTGGTATATGGATCATTTCAACCCAAATCTCCACTACAAAAAGGAAAAGCATTAGCTGTACTTAAATAAACTTAACGACGTTGAAGTCGTTGTTTTACTTATATAGTAGAATTCCCGACATTGTAAAATGTGGCTTTAAAAAGTAGACTTCGCAGTCATCTCAGGGTATACACAGCCATAACTCAACCACACTTATTACCTAACTTTCACTATGGCAGGTCCTAGATTAACCCGCAAAATTGCCAGGAGATACAGAGATTATCCAAATATGTTTTCTCTTCCTATATCCATGTAAAATCACAAAAACAATAGTTTAAATAAAACAATTCTATTCTCACAAAACTCGTATACAGAAGAACATTCATACCCCTTTAGAATAAAGGTACAGGCTTAGAATTCAACCATATTTCCAACTCATGCGACTAAACCAGTCGAGCTTTACAGAATGAACTAACATTTTCACCATAAATCCAACTATTTACTTTCCTGAAGATGTCTAGTAATAGTTAGATTTCATACGGCTAAGCAATAATCAGATAAACTAACCATATTTGAAACAACAGTTTATTATAGTAGTGTCTTCAAACACGAAATCATCAAGCACGAAGTCTATCATGGTGCCAGTTTTTAAATTCAATACCTCATCCAGACAAAGAAAACATAAAACACTTCCAACGAAATTGAAGCCCATATTATATTCACAACGCATGGAAAGAAGATTAAAGAAGCAGATTTCATCAGGATCTGCGTATAACCCATAATTCCCAACTAAAAAAGGAAAACCAATACATTGCTACCAGCCAAGCCGACTGTACAAAAATCATCTAAACAGAGTTGTTCTAATGAAAGCATTTAAAGGAAAGAAAGATTTTTAAAAGTTAGGGCCTATCATGCCTGATAGTGTCGCTAAAAATTCAAAGAAGACCTCTGAATGTGCTCGCACCTTCTCTTCTTCTTCCATGAAATATTAAACAAAAAAATATTGTTACCTCCATGCCTTATATATTTCCCCTGACAGAGAAGTAAACTAGAAACTCTCAAAATTGCCATGCAACGAAGAGTAGACGGCTGGTTCGAAGAACCAGTGCTCATGCAGAGTGAAAAACGGAATGCATGGAAAACAAAACAACCTAAAAAATTCCACTTGCATGCCTTCCCAAGCAATCCGCGCTCGAGGCCCAATGCTCATTAATTTATTTTATTTTTATTCTCCCGCCTATTTTCCATTGCCACCGACTGCCAAAGTTGGTGATTTCCAAAAAAAAAAAAAAACATTCCCATCCTTAGAGATACCGCCACGTAAGACTATATTAGCAATTTTTATCCTCCACTAAACCTGACAGCATTCCCTATCCTTCAACCTTATCCCTTCTTAAATGCCATGGAAACCACCGCCCATGACTCGCGACCCTCCTTAGGTCCCCCTTCTTAGCATTAGTTAAGATAGGTTAGTGACTTAGGTTAGATCATAGGATATGACATTAGTCTCATTTCCATAGTGCTAGGTTTAGTTAACCCTTAGGAGTATTAAGCTCATAGTTTAGGACTAGGTTAGATTAACAAATCTTGTAACATTAGGTTATAGTTTAGGTTAAAACTATTAACCTTACTGATTCTAGTTTAGGTCCCCTAAATAGGACTAATCAGTGTTAGAGTTCAAACAGGATAAAACATTCCTGTATCAGATTCCGTTTGGCATCAATAATTTAAGCTTTAGATATAAAACATATACATCTTACCTGGCTTAAGGTCTAGGTCTTTCCTGATGTTACGATATCTGGAACCAAATTCTATTTACCATGATCATCCTGAGTTAACCTCCGAATTGATCATTCAAAGCTCAGTCAGACTTTGTAACTCTCGAAAAGTCAATAAAATTTGTTCATCTTGAATAAACTTAAAACATTCCTTGGATCAATGCAACTGATCCAACGCTGAATCATAAAGGTGGATAAATCCAAAATCTTCTAGAAATCAAATTGAACTCAAGTGTCAGAATGAAAGAAACAAAAGATTCCAAGCACATTCCGGTTCAGTCAAGATCTTAAGAGCAGAAAGGATATAATCCATATCAAGCATGACTTCCCTAAACCAAAGGAACATGTCCTAATATAGGAGAAATCATATATCAACACTTGAATGCTCAGGAGAAAGTAACAACTGTTCAGGGTGTTACATGCTTCCCTCCTAAAAGATTCATCATCCCGATGATTACATCTTTTGATTTATCTTCAGGCCAATCAATTCATTGGTTCTCTAAACAAATTACTATTTCCAACTTGAATAATTCCAGAATTCAATATCATGATACTATTCATTCAACCTGAATAAATGTTTGCCCCAAAATTGGCTTACATAAAGACATGAAAAAGATAAATTCATAATATTTTTTTTTCATTAATGATTCAATTCTATTAAAAAAGAAAGGGAAATACAGTTTTCATCTCTTCCAGATTTTCCCAAGTTGCACTTTCTTCGTTAAACTGGTCCCACTGGACCTTACATTGTTGTATTTCACGATTTCTCAAATGCAATTTGTGAGTTTCCAGAACTCATGTGGGTTTAACCACGATTATTCCTGGGTCTTAGACCTGCAAGGAATTCCAATTTAAAACATGTGACAAGTCTGAAACGTATTTGTTAAGAAAAGAAATATGAAAAACATCATGCATGCAAGAAAAAGCAGGTGGTAATGCTAGTTAGTAAGCTACAAGATTGATTACTTTGACAATTTCAAAAGGTCCCACATAACGAGGTGATAACTTGGCAGCCTTGCCAAAAGTTATAGAACTCTTTCTTGGTTTAACATGAAGAAAAACCTTTTCACCAAGTTCAAATTTTCGATCAACCCACTTTAAGTCAGCATAGCTCTTCTACCTATCTGTTGCTTCCTTCAATCGTTCACGAATCATTTTAACTTGCTGTTCCATTTCAGTAAGGATTTCAGGTCCAATTACCACTCTATCCTCAATACTATCCCAACTAACAGGGGTTCTGCACTTTCTTCCATAAAGTGCCTCGAAAGGTGCCATTTTAAGAGAAGAGTGATATGTGTTGTTGTATGTAAATTCAACTAATGGGAGATACTCTTCCCATTTATATTGTTGATCCATGCAATACATTCGTAACATATCTTCCAACACCTGATTTACTCTCTCAGTTTGTCCATCTGTTTCCGGATGATACGCAGAACTGAAGTTTAGTTTAGTTCCAAGAGCGGTATTAAGCGTTTGCCAAAATCTCGATGTCATTCTAGGATCCCTGTCAGATATTATCAATTCTGGTACTCCATGTAACCTGAAAATTTTGTGCACAAATATTTTAGCTAACACAGGAGAATCATCCTTTAGATTTCCAGCGATGAAATGAGCTACCTTTGTTAGTTTGTCCACAACTACCAAGATAACATCATGTTTATTTCTCGACATAGGCAGCCCTTGCACAAAGTCCATGCTTATTACTTGCCATTTATACTATGGTATGCTATGGGGATATAATAAACCAGCAGGGTGCATGTGTTTTGCCTTCACCCACTGACATTCCAGACAATGAGTCACATAATTAATAACATCCTTTTTCATTCCCTTCCAGAAATATTGTTGTTTTAGATCAGCAAGCATTTTAGTAATACTCGGTGTCCAGAAAAGGGTGAACTATGAAATTCAACTAACAATTTCTTTCTCAAATCATTTAGCAAAGGTACGTATAATCTATTTTTATAACGTAAGATTCCTTCATTATCAAAATGAAAACCTTTATACCTTTCATCTTTTGGTTCTGCAGCAAGCGTTGCTTTTACTTGCTGAAAGTATATATCAGATTCTGATGCACTTTTCACCTCATCTTTAAACTGAGTTCTTAATGTTATAAGAGCAGAAATGTGCTTCCTACGACTTAGAGCATCTGCTACTCTATTCTCTTTTCCTTTGATGTAACTAATATCAAAATCATATTGAGACAAAAAATCTAACCACCTTCATTGTCTTGCATTTAGATTAGGCTGGGTGAAAATATATTTCAGCCCTAAATGATCAGTTTTCAACTCAAAAGGTTTCCCAAGTAAATAGTGTCTCCAAACTTGAAGTGCATGAACAATTGCAGCAAGCTCTAAATCATGAGGGGCATAATTCAGCTCATGTAACTTAAGTTTTCTACTTTCATATGCTATGACATGATCATTTTGTAACAAAACACCTCTAAGGCCTTCCCCAAAAGCATCTGTTACAACAGTAAAGTGTCCATTAGGGTCCGGTATGCTAAAGTCAACTGAATTTTCAAACTTTTAAAATCAGATTCACACTTATCATTCCAAATAAATTTCTTATCCTTTTTCTGTAATGAAGTTATCGGTGCAGCCACTTTAGAAAAATCTTTAACAAATTTTCTATAATAACCAGCAAGGCCCATGAAGCTTCTCACTTCATGTACATTCTTTGGTGCAAGCCATTCAGTTATTACCACTATTTTTGAAGGATCTACAGCAATTCCTTCTTTACTAATGACATGACCCAAATAGTGAACTTCAGTATCAAAGAAAGAACATTTGGATAACTTACCGTATAACTTTCTTTTTCTCAAAATTTCCAAAACTACCTTCAAATGCTCATTATGCTCCTCAACACTTTTAGAATATATGAGAATATCATCTAAGAATACAAGCACAAACTTGTCCAAATATTCTTGAAAGATATTATTCATTAAGTTCATGAAAGTTGCAGGTGCATTAGTTAATCCAAAGGGTAAAACCATGAATTCATAATGTCCGTACCTTGTCCGAAAGTTGTTTTATGAATATCTTCTTCTTTAATTCTTAATTGATGATACCCAAATTGAAGATCTATCTTGGAATAAATTGATGCTCATGCGCATCTGATCAAATAAATCGTCAATTCTTGGAAGTGGGTATCTATTCTTGATTGTTGCTTTGTTTAACATCCGATAATCAATACACAGTCTAAGTGTTCCATCTTTCTTTTTCACAAATATCACCGGCGCTCCCCAAGGTGAAACACTTGGTCTAATCAAACCTTTAGACAAAAGTTCTTGCAATTGAGCCTTAAGCTCGACTAACTCTGTAGCAGTCATTTGATAAGGTGCCTTAGAAATAGGCTCTATCCCTGGTTTGATTTCAATGGTGAAGTCAAATTCCCTTTTGGGTGGTAAACCTAGTAATTCCTCCGGAAATACATCTTTGAAACTTTGTAACAGTGGGTATCATTTCATGAAATCACCATCTTCTTCTGTAGATTCAGATATCTTTACTACATATAAGGTACATCCTTTGTTTTTAGCCTTTTTAAGTTGCATAGCTGATAGTTTCCTAATTGAAATTTCTGTTTACACCTTGAATCTCTGTTGTTTTCAGCTGATCATCTAAACATCTTATATATTTTTCAAAGCAGTCTACTTTTGCTTTATGGTCAGCTAACCAATTAACGCCGATGACAACATCATAGGATCCCAAAGGTGCAACATAGAGGTCAACTTCCATGGAAAAGTTAGGTAAGTCAAGGACTACTCCAAAAAGACACATACTAACTATATGAACAGAGTTATTACCATACTTTGTATACAGTCCAAGATTTATCCATTTTTCTAGCTTTTCTTTTAAGTTTAGAAGTGAGTTTACTAGAAATAAAACATTCAGTAGCTCCTGTATCAAAAAGAATAGTTACAGGTATGCCAAATAACTTACCAGTAACTTCTATAGGTGTCACTTGCCTTTCAGCTTGCTTGTCTGCTACTGCAGCATGTATCTTATGTTATTGATTACGATCATCCTTCTTCAAAGGGCATTGATTTGCGTAGTGATCTTTGCCACAATTATAGCAGCCTCCTACAGGTCCCTTTTTAGGCTCAAAATTACTTCCATCCTTAAAATTATCATGTTGGCCTCCATAGGACTTCTACCCATTATTATAATTCTTGGCAAAACTATCCCTTACATTTCCAGCAGGCTTATTCGTTGTCATTTTCTTATTATTATCCACTAAAAACTTATTTTTGTTGCCAAACTTTTTCCATGGCCCCTTCTTGGGTGCAAGAGAAGTTGAAGAAGGGTTTGGAATCTTCTTCCGCACTTCCTCTTTATGAGCAGAAATAGCCTTTAATTTATGTTCTTGCCTTATGGATTTTTCAACAACCCCTTCCATAGTGGTTGGGCTGTGAACATCAACCTCTCCTCCAATCATGAGATTTAGTCCCATGATGAATTTCCGTATTCTGAACTTCTCGTCAGTTTGATACTGCGGTACATACTTGAGGAGTTTCGTAAACCACTCCCGATACTCGATTCTGATTAGCTTTCCTTGAACTAAGTTCTGGAATTCTATCATTTTCTGATCATAGAAAAGTTGTGGCAGCCAACGTTGCCTAAAATAGCCTTTAAATTGATCCCAAGTGATGTTGGTTTCATCAATATTTAGCTCAGCTTTACGGCTATCCCACCATGAAGATGCTTCATGGGAAAGCTGATAGGCTCCCCAAATAGCTTTGGTTTCCTCCGAAGTTTCTTATTGCAAAGTACTTCTCCATTTTGCTGAGCCAGTTCTCAGCTCCATCTCCTAATGTGGTGCCATCAAATTTAGGTGGACTTATCCTTTTTATATCATTAGTGAGTTCCGCTGCCAACCTGGCCTTTTTGTTTTCTGGTTGGACAGGTACATTTCCATTGTTATTACCAACACCCATATCGGGGTTGTCCTCAGGAGGTGGCTGATTGTTGTTACCAGCTTCATCGTCCTCCTCATTTCCCATCACTTGCTGTTCAAGTACAACCAAATGATCTCTTGTGTCCAGTAGGGCAGCAAGGATCTCATCAAGTTTTTGGGTTATTGCCACCCCTTCCTCAGGTGGAGCATTATTCGCAATGTTTCCCCTTGTTCTAACATTTTTGTTACAAGAAAATTTAGGTTTTTATCAGATTATGGACACAATAGGTCCAAGAGTTGTAACCTTCACTCGATAACAAGATGTAACATCCTCATTTTAATACATTAGAACAAGATAAAAATTTTTTTATTAGTGTTTTCTAGTTCTAAATAAATAATTTAGAACACACAGATCATAACAATCATTCTTATAAAAGATAACCATATGCAGCTGTAATGACTTGGTGTACTGCCGATCTATTCATTCCATGACTCGGTGAACTACCGATCTATTCCTATGTATCTTAGAGTTGGTGTTTTCATCATAACACTTCACTCTTGTGTTTCTCTTCCCTAATCCGAGATTCTGAGTGCTCTATCCAAGGAACCTATCTGAATAATTGTTACCATTCTTCATCGGCATCACGTCCCTTAGACTAGGTGACATAGGACAACGTAATCAACAGCTTGCGATACTTTGGCCAAAGATTTGAAACATGCTGTTCATGTTACTTATTCCTTGACGGCATACTCGTCAATCTAGAATACATCCTTCACCCCACTCTCGTGTTATATAGAATGTCTTATACTGACTTCTGTCAGTCTCCTTGTCCCAAGTTTTCACTCCAAATCGGGTTAATATCATAATTCACATTATAAGGATGCCCTTGAAGACTAGGGGTAAGTTGACATACTGGGTTAACCAATGTTCACCCCGTGTGTCAGGCTATCCCGAGTCTCAGAGGGATACCTCATAATCTTCCTATGATCTTAACCGGTCTCGAAGGAAGTCCGGATCAAGTTTCGGTGTAAATCTTAATGATCAAGGTAGAAGGGTATTTCCATATGTCATCTGCATTGTTGTATCCTCGAGAAGATTATAATCTTCTCAAAGGTACAACCCTGTAGTTGACATGTGTCAACATCCTATGAAATATCCTTGAAAAGATGTACATACCTCCAAGAAGTTACTTATGTTGAGTTATAATTGGTTTTCAGGCCCTCCTAACTGGGTAGCCTTTCCCCAACCCTGGGTCCCACACTTTTGAGTTACCTTACGTAATTAGGTTCAGTTTCACAGAGAAAAGTTTTAATAAGATTTAAGATCACGTCAAGGTGCCAATTGGTTCCTAATAACCTTGTTTCCTCATAATAGGGCAACAGCCCTAAGTTTTCCCATAAGGAAGGTAACTAAACCTGTAAGGGTTCGTATCAACCTCGAAGACTGAAATATATCAGACTTATTACCATTAAGACATGGTGATTTATAGCCATCAATTACATTGCTTTGAATTAGAACATTATTAGGGAGTAATAGAATACTCTTCCAGTTATAGCTACATGTTAGGGCATAGTTCAACCTCAACTTCCCTAAAAATGCAGTGGTCTAATTTCCAATTTAGCCATATTCATAATATATAAGAATTACTAACCAGAACATGTAGTATTCAGCCACATAATTTTACAAGGCTTACTTAGGGAATCCATCTAGACCCCATTGCATATAATAATAAGAATGCACTCTCATTCATACAGATAAGAGAAGATCAATTCAACAAATAAGAACACAGCCACGTAAGTAATATGTCCCCATTTCATTTATTTCCAAGCCTATACAATTACAACTTATGCACTTCGGCATATTTTAATACAATAATCACCAGAAAAAGAGTAACTTTCTTCTTATAGTACAATTAGAGAAATCATGTCAGAATTCATCATAAAAACCAGATTAAACAATCTGTGCATCATATCAGATCTACATGCCTTTACCACTTACGATGACCATCTGTAAAATTTTCTATCACGGGTCAGTTCAATGAACTGAGCATGATAAGCACTAATTCTTAAAACAATTGCAATCCACCAATTGTTTCCATTAAACAACCTATTTAAATGAAATCAATTTCATCAAATCCATAATCATGAATCACGCTAATTTTCTTTCTACCATTCTAATATGACTTTATAACATAACTTGTTATCCAAAATTCACCCCTCAAGGTAATTTTGATAACATGCATCAAATTATTCAGTCCCGAGCAAGTAAGATTGATTCAAGGCCCAAAATCATGTTTTTCGGGGTCCCCTCGGCCTTTTTCTAACTCTCCCATCCAAGAAGAAATCCCAACGAGTTAGAGAAAATGGAAAAAATGTAAAAAATAAGGTTACAGGATTGTTTTAAAGCATTTTGGGTCTGAAGGGTTTGGGTCATACTGAGGTTTGTCGTACCAAGCTTGGGGCTGAAAAAGTAAGAAAATCGGCTAAGTCGGACATTTTTGTCCCAGGCGGTCTGCATGGGACAGTTGGGACGTCGGACACGAAAAGCTGAAATGGCCGAAAGCAAGGAAAAATCACCTAAGTCTCTTTTCGCGCGGTTTGGGGCACAAGTCGGAGGACAAGAAATGCACGCGTGGGGCGCGAATCGGCCGTTTTACCGAAAACAGATCCATTTCAGAGCGATTCGGAGATATTCGTCCGGATAGCTAGGACAAAAGTACGTGTGGGACGTGAATCACCGGTTTTCCAAAAGATACCATTTCCATTTTGGGCAGTTCAGAGATATTCATTCGGGACATCCGGGACAAAAGTACGTGTGGGACGCGAATCGGCCGATTTGCCGAAAGACAGTCCATTTCGGGCAGTTCGGAGATATTCGTCCGGGACAGTCGGGACAAAAGTATGCGAGGATGTGAAAAGGTGAAAAGGCCACAAAAGAGACAAGGAGGCCCATAGATGAATCGAACGTGCCACGTGTCGAAGGAGAAGAAAGTTAAAAAATTGCTAAGTGTTTGTGACGAAGGTAAAATTGCGCCCCTCGGCTGAGCTAATAAAATAGTGCCACGTGTCCAAGTGGCAAAATTTTTTAAGGAAGGGCCCGAAAGAAAATTTTCAAAGGATGAGCTAGCGTCCAATCGGGGCCGACACATGGTGGAGTGTGGGGAAAATTTGAAATTTTTTCAAAGACCAAACGGGTAAAAATTCAAACTTTTTCCCGCCAATCCATTCTGGCTGTTTTTTCCTAAATCTTCAAATGGCCATAACTTTCGATCCAAAGCTTGGATTTTCACGTTCTTTATATCAATGGAAAGTTAGTGAAATTCTATACATTATTCCATGGTTATTCTTGCATTTTGGTTCAATTTGGAGAGATAAAAATCAAGAAACGTCTATGGCATGTGGTAATGGCCAGAAATGACGTTTCAACAACCATTTTTAATGCAAAATGGGTCACATTCTTCTCCAGCATGGGAAAAAATGTCAAGGCATGGTCTGTAAGGATGCCCATGTTGTTTTAATGCATATTCATTCAATGAGGAATGGCTCCCACATTTTTTACACATTTTCTCTCTCCTGGGCTCGACCCATGCATTGTAAAAAGCTAGATTTGGCTCTTTTTTTGGAGAGAACATTTCTTTGGATAGAAAGCTTCTTCTTTCACCTTCAACAAGTGATTTTTTCAAGTATCAGACCTATTGATGGTTGTAATAGGTTTTCTACCTTTTTGATGTTGTAATGCAAGGATTTTGACAGTGGAAATGACAATACAGGCTCTGTGATCAGTTTTCAGTCCTTTGGTTGTGTTGTTTGCTTCATTTCAAACTTTCAATTACATCTTATCAATTTTTGCATGATGTTTATGTTGCATTCCATGATCTATGTCTATCTGCAGAACTAGAAGTGTTCACCACTCCTTTTCTGGTGTATCACCGCTTTAGTGTAGGCTTTCATTTTATGCATTCTCTCTCCCTGGTCCCTTAGAAATTTAGAATAGAATTGTTAGTTTACCCTACATTAGAGTAGATTATGGTAGGTAGTTTAGGAGCAAGAACCATCTTTCTCTGGAGGTCTATCTCAAGTAGCAAGTCCCACAACTTGGAGATAGTACCCATGTTATCCAATCACACCGTGAGTTCAAGTATATGCACTTGTATAAACATTAGGGTGCTGTGATTCGGTGATAACAGTTTTGGCACACCCGGTGGGACATTAGAGGTCTCATTTTCATTGCAGCAAAGTTGATGTGCATCTACTATAATTTTCTTGCTTAAAAGAGCTATAAATTGCACATCTGGCGACTCCAAGGGGAATAATCAGCTGGTTTTAATAGTGCAGGCCTGAAAACTCATGAGAAGAATCACTACAAGGTCAAGAGTTGGAGAAGAAGAGGTGTTATTTGAATATCTATAGTTATCTCCAAGAAGAAGGCAAAGAGGAAGAAGGATTCGAGGTCTCCATCTCCACCAAATATAACTCTCTCAACTCCTCCACCCGTAGGCCTTTCATTCACCAACAAGGGTTCTAAGACCAATTAGAATGGCACAAAACAACCCCTATGTCAATTTCACTGAAGCAGCCCACTTGCTCTCAATGCACAAAATCCAATCTTAATTGCAGCCTTGAAGAACATTCCATACTTCACTAGAGAGAATCAAACTACTCCTGGTGATCATGTTAAAGACATTACCAACCTTTGTGCAATTCATGAAATCAATGAGATGCAAGTTCTTGTCAAAATGCTTGGCATCTTCATTCAAGGGAAGGCTTTGCAATGGTTTAGAAGCCTTGCCTCAAGTTCTATTCAAAATTGGAACCAACTCTACATTGCTCTCCATGAGTAGTTTAGGGAGAAAGGAGACAACTTGTCCCTTTTGGATTAGCTGACAACCATCAAGAGAGCTCCCAATGAGCAGCTGACTGATTTTAAATTCAAATTTCAAATGACTTGGGAGATAATTCCGGTGGTAGTCAGGCCAACAGTAGAAGGTGATTTTCTTTACTATCTCAAAGCTCTAAATTTTGATATTTCTATGTTGATTCAGTCCATGGGAGGCATAACTATCCCTATGGCTTATAGCATTGCCATTAGGGCTGAAAATTGTTTGATCCAAGCTGGAAAACTAGCCCCTAGACCTCCCATGCCATTGTTTCCAAGTTTAGAGAGCCCAAACACTAATCAAGCACCTAGTTTGGCTCCTTCTCCCACTCCTAGAAACCAGAGTTCAAATGAGGCTTCTACTTCATCTCCAAGTGCCCCAAATGAGCTTCAAGAAGTCATGAAGCAATTACAAAATTTAGGTAATGAGCTGGTTACTCTCAAGAGGCAACAAGCCCAAAGTTTTAGACCTTCCTTCCAGCCTCAAGCTCACCTAACAAACATCCATATTAGCCTCAAAGACCACCCAATCTAGCAGTAACTTAGAATCAAGCAAGGCCATCTCGCCAACAGTACCATTTCAGCCCGATAACCCCAATGTTGCATCCACATCTATAGCTTTGGTACCGATGTAAAATAACATGGCCCAAGAATATGATTGGTGTTTCCCATGCGGTCGACAACCACATAACCAATCAATGTGCTTTAATGGTGCATTAAATCAAGGCTCTTATGGTGCAAACCATTGGTGGGTCGCAAGAGTCTAGCCACAAAGAGGATCAGCAGCAAGAAGCACCTCAGCAAGGAACATCTCTGAACAAAACTACTCTCGTCAATCGGCAGGCTGAAGATTTTTGTGGTATGAATCAAATAACCTCTCAAAAAGGAGAAATTTGGGTGAAGGACAACCATTAGCTCCAACCAATCCACAACCTTTTATGGCTCCACAAGCTGTTGGCAAACAAAATGTAGTCCCAAACATGCAAGGAGCACCCAAACCAGCTCCTAAACCAACTCAAATACCAGTTGTTGCTGCCCACATGCAAGGGATGAATATGCAAACCAAGGGACAACAAAGAGATCCTTCATCACCATTTAGTATCATTGATCAGATGAAGAAGACAAATGTAAATATATCAATGTGGGAATCCCTATCTATCCTAGGCTAGAGAGATTTGCTACAAGCTGCCATGAAGGACTGGCCAACTTCGAATCAGCAAGTCCAAATGCAAGAGAAGGTGCTCACAAATGCTGCCCAGCCTGAAGGGAATCATGGAGGACAGCAAGGTAAAATGTTGAAGCCCCCTCCTTTTTATGTCTCATTAATCATTGGAAACCAATTGGTGCACAATTGCATGATTGATTCCGGGGCAAGTAGCTCAGTGATGCCCAAGCAAATAGCTGATCAACTAGGACTTCAATATGAAACCATATCCAAAGGGGTAGTGCAGTTGGATGGGACAGCAGTAACAATAGTTGGGGTGATTAGAAACTTGATTCTTACCTTGCATGCATGTCTAAATGTTGTTGTTTTACAAGATGTATCAGTTATAGACCTTCCACCACTCTTTTCCCTATGTTTGTCAAGAGATTTCACAGCCAAGATTGGAGGATATTTGTCTACTGATTGGTCACACATGCTGTTCAGAATGAGGTATGGAACCAAAGCTACAATCAGGTCTAAACCTATTGTAAACTTCCACATTGAGCCCTACACTCCAAGTCAGATCAATGCCAACTGTTCGGCATTTGATCAAGAAGATCACCCAAGCACTGATGAAGTTGACACCAAGGTTGGAAGCATCCCGGATCTAACTCTTGATGAATGGGTAAACAAGGTGCATGCTTTTGATCCTTATCAAGAAGTAGAAGAATCTGAGCTAGGGGTCTATTGCATACATGAAGAAGATCAGCCCATTCCTAGCATCACAAAGTCGACCACAAGGATGACAATGAGGTATGGCAGCTATTTTTTGATGGATCAAGGAGTAGACAAGGTGCTGGAGGGGGAGCCATGTTGGTTTCACCTCAAGGAGTAAAGTACTATTCAGCTTTTAGATTTCAGTTTGCATGCTCCAATAACACTGCTGAATATGAAGCCTTGGTGCAAGGGATGCATTGGGTAATAAAGAGAGGAATAAAGAACTTGCAAGTCTTTGGTGATAGTGAATTGATTGTAAATCAGGTCAAAGGGCAGCATGCTACCAAGAATGATCTACTCAAGTGCTACAAGAATAGGGTGTGGGACCTCATTGAAGATTTTGAGGGCTTTGGCATCAAATCAGTTCCTAGGAAAGAGAACCAAGCTGCTGATAGGCTTGCAGCAGTTGGGGCAGCCTTTGACGTTGTGGAGAGCATTCAAAAAGATAAGGTACAACCAAACATCCATGTGATTATGAGGCCTTCAGTGCCGAGATAACAATGTAAGTTGGCAAGTGTTTGAGAATGACCAGCAAATCATCCATTTCTTGCAAGAAGAAGCTGAGTTCTCAACTAAAAATCAGGAGAAATTGGAACAGGTGGTATGGTGATCAAGTGGTACAGCTGAGATCTAATAAGCTTCCCAAGGGACTTATCACTTTGGAGTCCATTTTCAATCCCAATGATCAGTTTAGGAAAGAGAAAGAAAACATTCAGGTCAAGAGAGAAGATTCAGTATCCATCTTGGTGGAAGAGAATAAACCATTGCAAATTGGAAAGATGACAACTGAACAAGAAAAGTATGAGTTCATATAGCTGTGTCAAGAGTTCCCTGATGTGTTTGCTTGGAGCTACGAAGACTTGAAAGGTTTCAATCCCAAGTTAGCTTAGCACACCATTGAGTTGGATCCAAATACTAAGCCCATTAAAGCGAAACAAAGGCCACCAATCCACACATGGAACCTCTCATGAGGAAGGAATTGAACAAGTTGATTGAGTCAAGAATCATATTCCCAATCAAGCATTCTAGTTGGGTTGCCAACTTAGTTCCAGTCAGAAAGAAGAGTGGAGAGATCAGATTGTGTGTTGACTTCAGAGACTTGAATAGAGCATCTCTCAAGGACCATTACCCACTCCCTTCTATGGAGCAAATTTTGCAAGTGGTGGCTGGCTCCGAGAGGTTTTCACTACTTGATGGCTACTCGGGCTACAATCAGATTATGGTGAAGGAAGAAGATCAGTTCAAGACAACCTTCACAACCAAATGGGGAACTTATGCATACAGGAAAATGCCATTTGGGCTATCCAACGCTGGAGCTACCTTCCAAAGAGCAATGGACATGGCATTCAAAGGTTTGATCAACAACGTGGTGCTGATATACCTTGATGATATCATTGTTTTTTCAAAGAATGCAGTAGACCACCTCTCTCATTTGAGACAATTCTTCCAAAGGTGCAGGAGATTTGGAGTGTCTTTGAATCCTAAGAAGTGTATCTTCCTAGCACATGAAGGAAAGCTCCTTGGCCATATTGTCTCCAAAGAAGGATTAGCAATTGATCTAGAGAGGGTTGAAGCCATAAGAACACTACCATTGCCAAGCCATAAGAAGGCCCTTCAGAGTTTCTTGGGGAGAATAAACTTTTTTCGGAGGTTTGTCCCAGATTTTGCAGCCCTGGTCAAACCTGTCACCAAAATGTTAAAGAAGAGCATGGATTTCAAATGCATAGCAGAAGGCAAGGAGAGTTTTGAAGCAATCAAGGAAACCATCTCTCAAGCACCAACTCTCATCAACCTGGATTTCTCCAAGGATTTCATCCTCTATGCATTTGGAGGTAATGATACTATTTCTGCCGTTTTGGTACAAAGAGAACAAGGACAATGATGAGCAGCCAATTTATTTCTTTAGCTAAAGCCTAGATGACTATGAGGTGAGATATTCTTTTATTGAGAGTCATGTACTTGTAGTAATCAGAAGCTTGAAGAAATTCAAGCATCTAGTCTCAAACAACAAGGTTCAGTTGTTGTTCTCTCATGCGGGAGTAAAGAACTTCCTCCTCAACAAGGATTTGAATGAGAAAAGGGTAGGTTAGATCACTCGTGTCATGGAGTATGACATTGAGATCAAGGTCACCAAGCTGGTAAGAGGAAAAGGATTATGTGAGCAGCTGATTACGGGAAAGCAAAAGGGAGTATGCAATGAAGAAGAGGCTATTTTGACAGATTCAAGATGGCCATGTGCAAGGTAGCACTCAAGAAGAGGATAATGTTGTCCCCACTCCTTGCTGGACCCAACGTATAATGCACTTTCTAAGCATGGGCCTATGCCCTCCAAAGATGAAAAAAACCCAAAGAAGAAACTTCAGATTACGAGCTATCCCATATGCCCTAGTAGATGGTGTTTTGTTCAAGAAAGATGTGAATGGAGTGATGCTGAGATGCATTAACACAAATCAGATTCATAGGGTGTTAGAAGAGTTCCATGGTGGACCAGCTAGTGGTCATTTTACACCAAGAGTGACAACCCTAAAAATCATGAAGGCTGGTTATTATTGGCCAAAGATTTTCAGTGATTGCTTCGCATGGATCAAAAGGTGCAAGAATTGTGCATTATTCACAGGTAAAGAGAGGCTTGCTGCCCTCCCATTGCATCCAATTTCAGTTGACCAGCCATTCATGCAATGGGGTTTAGACTTCATTGGAGTCATTAATCCCAATTCAAGCCAAGGGCATAAGTGGATTTTGACACTACATACTACACCAAATGGACTCAAGCAAAGAGCACTCAAGGAAGTAAATGAGTCTAGCATCTTAGAATTCTATGAGGGGATAGTAACCAGATTTGGCATACCTACTACAATAATCTCAGATAATGCATTAGCATTCATTGGATCCAAGGTGACTGAGTGGGCTGTCAAGAATGGGATCTACCTAAGTACTTCATCAAACTACTCCCTCAGGGTAATGGCCAGGATGAATCTACAAACAAGAACTTGTTGAGGATCATTAGGAGGACTCTTGATGATAATCAGAGGTCTTGGCATACCAAACTGAAATCATCCTTATGGGCTGATAGGATAACTCCCAAGAGATCCATAGGTAACTCTCCATTCAGGCTTTTCTATGGAAGAGAGGAAATCTTGCCCATGTCTCTTGAGTTTCCAACATTGGAACTCATGAAGCAGTTAGATTTGCTAGATTTTGGGCCCATGGAGGTGAGATATGTAGAGTTGATGGAGCTCCAAGAGATTAGAGATCAGGCATCCCAAGCAATGGAGAAGGATCAAGCTTTGATCAAGAAGACCTTTGATAGGAAGGCCAAGAGTAGATCTTTCCAAGTTGGAGATCTAGTGTTAAAATGGGATGCAGATAGAGCAAAACCGGGAAGGCATTCAAAATTTGATGCCATTTGGAGTGGCCCATACATGGTCACAAAGTGTAAGGACAACAATGCCTTCCAATTGTCTTCATTGGATGGCGAAAGAACTGCAGATTCCAGTCAATGGAATCTATCTAAAGCATTCTACTAAAGGGAAATTCTCCACCTTGTAAATATTAGCTTAGGTTTTCATTCCTCCAAGTGCTTGTGCACATTGTTTTTCTCAGTAGGTTGTTTTTCTTTCCCTAATTGCTTTGGCATAGGTTGTTGTCCTGGAGATGTTTTGCAACCCTTTCTTCCATCGGTGATATTCCATCTTCCTCCTTGCAACATTCTAAGTTAGTTGGGGTTCCGAACAGACAACTCATGACTCCATGCCCAATGGATGCTTCAGGAAACTGGCCGTTCTTCATCTAGCAGGTAGATAACCCCACTGAGTCACCAAAATTGTTATCCAAAATTCACCCCTCAAGGTAATTTTGATAACATGCATCAAATTATTCAGTCCCGAGCAAGTAAGATTGATTCGAGGCCCAAAATCATGTTTTTGGGGTCCCCTCGGCCTTTTTCTAACTCTCCCATCCAAGAAGAAATCCCAACGAGTTAGAGAAAATGGAAAAATGCAAAAATAAGGTTACAGGACTGTTTTAAAGTATTTCAGGTCTGAAGGGTTCGAGTCGTACTGAGGTTCGTCGTACCAAGCTTGGGGCCGAAAAAGTAAGAAAATCAGATAAGCCGGACATTTTTGTCCCAAGCGGTCTGCGGGACAGTTGGGACGTCGGGACACGAGGGACGTAAAAGCCGAAATGGCCGAAAGCAAGGAAAAATTACCTAAGTCTCTGTTTCACGCGGTTTGGGACAGCCGGGACAAAAGTACGCATGGGACGCGAATCGGTCGATTTTCTCGAAGACGATTCATTTTAGGCGATTCGAGATATTCGTCCAGGATAGACGGGACAAAAGTATGAGTGGGGCGTGAATCAGCTGGTTTGTTGAAAGACGGTCCATTTCGGGCGCTTCAAAGATATTCGCTCAGGATAGCCGGGACAAAATTACGCATGGGACGCGAATCGGCTGGTTTGCCAAAAGATAGTCCATTTCGGGTAGTTCGGAGATATTCGTTTGGGACAGCTGGGACAAAAGTATGCGAGGGACTTGAAAAGGTGAAAATGCCACAAAAGAGACAAGGAGGCCCGCAGACGAATCAAAATGTACCACGTGTCAGAAGGAGAAGAAAGTTGAAAAAATTGCTAAGTGTTTGACGCAAGGTAAAATTGCGCCCCTCAGGCCCGAGCCAATAAAATAGTGCCACGTGTCCAAGTGGCAAAAATTTTTAAGGAAGGGCCCGAAAGAAAAATTTCAAAGGATGAGCTCATGGCCAATCAGGGCCTGACACATGGTGGAGCGCGGGAAAATTTGAATTTTTTTCCAAAGACCAAATGGGTAAAAAATTCAAACTTTTTTCCCGCCGATCCGTTCTGGGCCTGTTTTTGCCCTAAATCTTCAAATGGCCATAACTTTCGATCCAGAGCTCGGATTTTCGCGTTCTTTATATCAATGGAAATATGGTGAAATTCTCTACATGATTCCATGGTCATTTTTGAATTTTGGTTCAGTTTGGAGAGATAAAAGTCAAGAAATGTCTCTGTCACATGGTAATGGCTAGAAATGACGTTTCAACAACCAGTTTTAATGCAAAATGGGTCGCATTCTTCTCCAGCATGGCAAAAAATGTTAGGGCATGGGTCTGTAAGGATGCCCATGCTATTTTAATGCATCTTCATTTAATGAGGAATGGCTCCCATGTTTTTACATGTTTTCTCTCTCCTGGGCTCGACCCATGCATTGTAAAAGCTAGATTTGGCTCTTTTTTTGGAGAGAACATTTCTTTGGATAGCAAGCTTCTTCTTTCACCTTCAACAAGTGATTTTTACAAGTATCAGACCTCTTGATGGTTGTAACAGGTTTTCTACCTTTTTGATGTTGTAATGCAAGGATTTTGACAGTGGAAATGACAATACAGGCTCTGTGATTAGTTTTCACCCTTTGGTTGTGTTGTTTGCTTCATTTCAGACTTTCAATTACATCTTATCAGTTTGTGCATGATGTTTATGTTGCATTCCATGATCTTTGTCTATCTGCAAAACTAGAAGTGTTCACCACTCCTTTTCTGGTGTATCACCGCTTTAGTGTAGGCTTTCATTTTATGCATTCTCTCTCCCTGGTCCCTTGGAAATTTAGATTAGAATAGTTAGTTTCCCCTGCATTAGAGTAGATTGTGGCAGGTAGTTTAGGAGCAAGAACCAACTTTCTCTGGAGGTCTATCTCAAGTAGCAAGTCCCACAACTTGGAGATAGTACCCATGTTATCCAATCACACCATGAGTTCAAGTATATGCACTTGTATAAACATTAGGGTGTTGTGACTTGGTGTTAACAATAACTCATATTATAGTTACTATTTCAACTTAAATATTTTTTGGATGATTCATCTTATACAAGAAAATAAGAAGAAATGATGTGAATCTTAAGTACCTAGCCATCCGAAAACCAAGAACAATATCAATCCTATTATAATCACTCTAATCAAAGGAATGAAACCTTTTCAAGGTATGCAACCAATAGATTTGCATATAAAAATTCAAGCAAAGGATAGATTACTGCCTCAAGCAAGTTCATCTAACGGATTTCCTCTAACTTTTTCATATCAATTCATAAACATTGATAAGTATACAAAACTTTTACTACAATGCTACTTTTATACAAGTAGATAATAACTGAAATTCTCAATCAGGGTAATAATACTGTTAAAAAGAAGGAAAGGAGACTTCTAGTTAAGATTTAACACTTACCACTCTTTCCAAAGCTAATTTTAACAAATATTCATCTCATACCCATACTGTAGAGTTCTTATAGAAATTATAAAGAAGAGAACACTCATAATTTCCAGAGAGAGAGAGAATACCTTTGTATTCTGAAATCCTATAACAACTATCCTTCACAACTCAGAGGAAGGAACAGAGAAAATCAAAACTCTATTTTAAACAAGTTCAGAACTATACCAACTTCCAAGGAGTAATATATATAAATATATTCTTAAATTCAATTAGGGAAAAAGAGAAGGCAAGTAAAACAACACCTAAGTTCACCAATAGCTCCAATCAGGTAGAACTCGCTTTAAAAGTTGCCCATAGATCCCTATGGTCTTGTGATTGTACATTAAACAAAGGCCAAAAATCGTTACAAAATGTTATAAACATTCTAATCTCAGACCACAATCCTGATCTATGTAAACAGTCTACACTTCACCCATTACTCGAATCATTTTGGACTAAGAGTTAGGGTAACTTTCCCATTATCTATTTATTATTAATAGATCAAAACTAGATTATTTCTACCATTGCATAGTTAAGTCGTTATATCATTTCAAGATACTAGACTAAAAATGCATGTACATAGTCAATAATAGGATTCTAAATGTAGATTTAACAATGCCTCAAAATCCATACTACTTATATCATAGTAATTATCCATGCTCTAATTGTGAAAAATAAATAAATCATTCTCGTGTTATATGGATCATTTCAACCCAAATCTCCACTACAAAAAGGAAAAGCATTAGTTGTACTTAAATAAACTTAATGATGTTGAAGTCATTGTTTTACTTATATAGTAGAATTCTGACATTGTAAAATGTGGCTTTAAAAAGTAGACTTCGTAGTCATCTCAGGGGTATACACAACCATAACTCAACCACACTTATTACCTAACTTTCACTATGGCAAGTCCCAGATTAACTCGCAAAATTGCCAGGAGATACAGGGATTATCCAAATATGTTTTCTCTTCCTATATCCATGTAAAATAAAAAAAACAACAGTTTAATCAAACACTTCTATGCTCACAAAATTCTATATACAGAAGAACATTCATACCCCTTTAAAATAAAGGTACAGGCTTAGAATTCAACCATATTTCCAACTCATGTGACTAAACCAGTCGAGCTTTACAGAATGAACTAACATTTTCACCACAAATCCAACTATTTACTTTCCTGAAGATGTCCAGTAATAGTTAGAGTTCATACGGCTAAGCAACAATCATATAAACCAACCATATTTGAAACAACAGTTTATTACAGTAGTGTCTTCAAACATGAAATCATCAAGCATGAAGTCTATCATGGTGCCAGTTTTTAAATTCAATACCTCAGCCAGACAAAGAAAACATAAAACACTTCCAATAGAAATCGAAGCCCATATTGTATTCACAGCATGGAAAGAAGATTAAAGAAGCAGATTTCATCAGGATCTACGTATAACCCAGAATTCCCAAATCAACAAAAAGGAAAACCAATACATTGCTACCAGCCAAGCCGACTATACAAAAATCATCTGAACAGAGTTGTTCTAATGAAAGCATTTAAAGGAAAGAAAGATTTTTAAAAGTTAGGGCCTATCATGCCTGATAGTGTCGCTAAAAATTTGAAGAAGACCTCTGAATGTGCTCGCACCTTCTCTTCTTCTTCCACGAAAGATTAAACAACAAAATATTGTTACCTCCATGCCTTATATATTTCCCCCGATAGAGAAGTAAACTAGAAACTCTCAAAATTTCCATGCAACGAAGAGTAGATGGCTGGTTCGAAGAACCAGTGCTCATGCAGAGTGAAAAATGGAATGCATGGAAAACAAAACAACCAAAAAAATTCCACTTGCATGCCTTCCCAAGCAATCCGCGCTCGAGGCCCAATGCTCATTAATTGCATTTATTTTTATTCTCCCACCTATTTTCCATTGCCACCGACTGCCAAAGTTGGTGATTGCCAAAACAAAATAAACAAACATTCCCATCCTTAGAGATACCACCACATAAGACTATATTAGCAATTTTTATCCTCCGCTAAACCTGACAGCATTCCCTGTCCTTCAACCTTATCCCTTCTTAAATGCCATGGAAACCACTGCCCATGACTCGCGACCCTCCTTAGGTCCCCCTTCTTAGCATTAGTTAAGATAGGTTAGTGACTTAGGTTAGATCATAGGATATGACATTAGTCTCATTTCCATAGTGCTAGGTTTAGTTAACCCTTAGGAGTATTAAGCTCATAGTTTAGGACTAGGTTAGATTAACAAATCTTGTAACATTAGGTTATAGTTTAGGTTAAAACTATTAACCTTACTGATTCTAGTTTAGGTCCCCTAAATAGGACTAATTAGTGTTAGAGTTCAAACAAGATAAAAAATTCTGTATCAAATTCTGTTTGGTGTCAATAATTTAAGCTTTAGATATAAAACATATACATCTTACCTAGCTTAAGATATTGTTACGATATCTGGAACCAAATTCTATTTACCATTATTAGCCTGAGTTAACCTCCGGAATTGATCATTCAAAGCTCAGTCAAACTTTGTAACTCTTGAAAAGTCAATAAAATTTTTTCATCCTGAATAAACTTAAAACATTCCTTGGATCAATGCAACTGATCCAAGGCTGAGTCATAAAGGTGGATAAATCCACAATCTTCTAGAAATCAAATTGAACTCAAGTGTCAGAATGAAAGAAACAAAAGAGTCCAAGCACATTCTGGTTCAGTCAATATCTTAAGAGTAGAAAGGATATAATCCATATCAAGCATGACTTCCCTAAACCAAAGGAACATGTCCTAATACAGGATAAATCATATATCAACACTTGAATGCTCAAGAGAAAGTAACAACTATTCAGGGTGTTACATGATATATTCCTATATTTGATCAAGTTTAACAAAGGGAACACATGTTTCTTAGTCTCGTGGTATTCTCTACCCTCTCTAAGTTGTAGTAGGTGAAGTTGACCTGGTGCACACACCCTCTTCATAGCAACACCCTTTATAAGTATAGCAACACCCTTTATTTGGTGCATCACCATCCTTAGTGTAGTTTCATTTCTACAAATCTCTTTCCCTAAAACCCCATGAAAATGTTAGCATAAGAATAGATAGCCATTTTTATTACACTAGGAGTAGTACAACACTTAGTTTAGGAAGAGGAATCTAACCTTCTCTAGAGGTTCACCTCAATCCTAACTCCCACAGCTTGAGAGGTGATCCCATGTGTCCCAATCACATCAAACGTCCTATTCACATTCTAGCCATTCGAAGGGTGTAGTGATTTGGTGACAACAAGTAGCTCATTTCCTTTTTCACTGATGTTCTTCATGTGATAAGGTAGAACTATGATGAAAAATTAGTCCTCTATATCCCTAAAAATAGGTACTTCATGGTGTAAAAACTAGTTCACATGAAACTAGATTTTTCAATGATCATTCCCTCTAATTTTTGCGTGATTTCGCCACTAGAACCCTAAGAAGTGGAGAGGTAGCTCGCTGATTTTTTCCACTACTTGTGTCATGGAAGCCATTAATGGAGCTTGAAATTTTTAGGTCTGGTTTTTTTCTCCATTTGTGATGAAATAAACTCCATTGCGATAGGTTTTTTCTTCTTGTCTCACTGGTGAAATTTCTCTTCAATCTGGTTTCCATTTTAATGGGAAATTAGGTTTGTTCTTCATGGAGATGGAAGAAAAATTTATTTTCTCTGAGCATTCCTTAATAAAAATGGGAGGTTTTAATATTATATTTTAATGGCATTCAAGAGATAAAATATCTGCAACATATGGTTTGTCAATCCGTGCCTAGTTTGTAAGATCTCTTCAATTTTCGGTTTCATGGCAATGAAGATTTTTAAACTTCCTCGCTTCTCTATTCTTAATTTGATCAACCTTTCTTTTGGGACCTACATATAGTCATCGAGTGAAGGATTTGTTTTTCTTTGGTGAACCTTGTTTGATCTTTGGAAATGGTAGAGTGGTGGTGAAAAGTTGCAGAGAGAGTTACAAAACAAGTTGTAGATGAAAGAGTTAGATGTTAGAAGTTAGAAGGAGGAGGGATTTTTAAAATTTTAAAATTAAAGGTGAGAAGGGATGAGGTGAGTTTTCATGTCCCTGATGTCCCTCACCTTAAAGGGGCATGAGGGACACAAAATTCCATAGCGAGAAAGGTAACAACACATGGCCAAGATTCGAAGACAGGGAATGAAGGCCTAACAAGCACCTAGGGGCAAGAAATTCACTCTTGAAGAGGTCACATGAGTGACTAGAAGTATCCTTATGGTATGGGCATATTTTTCATGTTTGATGTCCCTCACCTCAAATGGACATGAGTGACATTAAATTCCATGACACTCTAGGTGATGACACGTGGCAACGATCCAACGGTGAAGACTTTAAGCTCCCACAAGTACCTAGGGGCTGAAATGGTGATCCTGGAGGTCATATGTGGGTCAAAAAGTCTTCATGGGGTTTGGAATTTTTTTCCAACCTTTATATCCCTTAACTTAAGGGACACGAGGGACAAAAATCCCACCACCTCTCTGGAGCTGAAAATTTGACTAACTCCCGAACCTTGAGGACAACTTGTGATGACAATATCTTGAGCTCCAGAATGATGTTTTTGATGAAATTTTATATGATATTGACTATAAATGGCCTTAAGAATACAATGGTTGGGATATAAAGTCTTGATTCATCCTTTAGATCTCTTAAAAATCAAAATTTTGATCTAGTATTGAACCTATACATGAAAAAACCTACTTACAAAACTATAACTCCAACGTGTTGTGAAAAAAATAATTTCACCATCTTGTAGGTCTGGGATTTACCTTTCTAATTTTTTTCTCCTTATTCTATTTGTATCTCTTGAAATCACCTTCATAATCTCAACAATTGTTTTGGCTTGTGCACTGCATAGGCCTGTGAACCCTGATTTTGATCAAACTACTCCATACTCCTCAAATCTTCCATGAATCTTCCAAAATTACTTCTATGATGTTTCTATGACTTAAATTCACCTCCATGATGGTTTTATATCCTTTTTTCCACTCCAAGGGGTTTCTTAAGTTCGGGAAGGCCAAAGATAGTGCTTCCCAACACTTTGCCCAAAGATAGAATTTTGTAAGAACTCCTAAAATCACCTAGGGGATTGATTTTACTTTCCTCTATCACCCAAGGGAATGAGTTAACAGAAATTGGGAGGTTATTAGACTAACTGGATAGACTGGGGTGCTTTAGAATGATGAAACATGAAAAATTTGCTACAAGGAATCGTTGTCATGCTTGGAAACTTTCAATTTTCTGTTGCACATTTGCACGATTTTTTTTTGGAAGGATTTAAAATATGTTATGGAAAGGTAATTAACATGTATTTAAAATTAGGTATGGATTGATTCTTCTTGAGGTCATTTTAGGTGTCATTTCAGCCATTTTGTGAATATGCTTGTAGTCACGCTTTCGGGACAGTCATGTTCTTACCGAATTATTGAGTTTGTTGAAGCATAAATTGCTGAGTTGATGCTTTATATCACCTATAAAGTTAAGAGGGGTAAATTTTAAATATATTAAATCAATTTATAGTTCTTGATTGTTCTTTGACGGGTGTTAACCAACTAATATTAAAAAAAAAAAATTTGGGTAGTTTGATTTGATGAAGACAAAAGTGGTTGTAGTTTTAGTAGGTGATTATTTCATGAATTATAACTTGATTAGAAGTATTCTAAAGGTATTTTAATTAACATAAAACTATCACATGACATATTTTGGATGTTTTGAAGTGATCTAGTAGCATAAAGATATTTTCAGGGTCCTCAAGGGTGTAGGAAACAACTATTTTGAGAAGTACAAAGAACAATACTCCCATTAAATGAAATATTATGATTGGTTTATGTAAATTGTGGCCATTTATAATGTTTAAATTTTAATTTAAACATCTATGGTATAGTTTAGATATTTACTAAAAATAGTTTTGGTTTAAGAAGATTTTTTCCATTCCAATACAAGGGTTATGAGGATTTTGGTGTATGGAATGTTTATTTTGATAGGATGACCTATTTGGGTCATATGTGACCCTTAAATTGAATTTTATTGAATTTTAAAATAGATTATAGGTCGAATATATCATTAGGTATCAAAATAATTTTGGGTTTTGAGTTGAACTCGTATATAAAAGTGGAGTTTAGTCTTGCGCATGGGAAGTAATGCGACCTAGAGGAGAGTTATTTTCATGTATGAAGGCATGATTTGAATTATGATAAGATGTTTTTCAGGTTAACGATAGTTTTCAATCATTTTTAAATATATTTAAGGGAATACAAGTTGGAAAAGAAGAAGATAGAGCATGTTTTATGCCCGAGGATATGAAATAGGTTTTTTGAGATGAATATGTGATATCCGTCGGTTGTGGAATAATAAATATCATAGATTAAAAAATTTGAGGAGGCTGAGTTTATGATTAGTAATCTTAGGGGTTTGTATCCTCATTATGGAGTTGGTGCTTCACTAAATTAGGGGTTGGTGATCCTTGTAGGGTTGGTGCTCTACTAAACTAGGGGTTGGTGCTCCTTGTGAAGTTGGTGCTTCACTAAATATATTTTCTTTGCGTAATATAAGAAGTGTTTAAGTGTATTTTATTCCCTATGAGGGTTTCCCACTTATATCTTCTTTCTATGTGCATCTTCTCATGTGTTGTGGTATTTTGCATGTATTGTGCACACTAAAGAAGTAATGATTGAATATATGTGAATGGTAAAATGTTAATTGATACTGAAATTAATGGTCAATGATTTGAGAATTTTTTAGGATTGATTCACCCCATCTTAGTCCATTGTGCTTCCAACAATTGGTATCAAAGCAGGTCCTTAAGAAGCAAGTCTAATAGCTCGTAGGAGATCCTAGAAGAAAAATATGGTGAAGCAAATAAGGAAAGAGAATCAAGAATTGAAATCCATGGTCAAGAAGGATTAAGAAACCAGAAAATATCTCAAGGGTTAGTTGGAGAATGCCATTTCAGATCTAAGCACAAAGGAAGAGGAATTTGAAAGACTAAGAAACAAGCCTTGTGATGTATGTGTGCATGAACAAGTTGACTTCAATGAGGTGGTATTTAATCTACAAGAAGATTTGATTTTTATAGGATGGAGAAATCATATTGAAGTATGAAATCAAATATTTGACAACTTATCATAATACAAAGGAAGAAGAGTGTGAAAATATCAAAGAGTAGTTTCAAACCCTTAAGATTAAGGAAGTTGAGAAGCCTATTATTGCAGAGATCGAGAAGCTCATCCTAGTTCCAAAGGAAGTGAAGATGATGGTTTTCATGGAAACAAGGTCTATTAAAGGTCTAATCCCACTAGAAAATAAAATTCAATGAGGTATGTAAAGTTTCATGGTTATTTTTATGGTTGTAATGGTTATAGTCATAGAGCTAGAAATTGTAGGAATTTTTTTATTTTTATGCTTGTAATGGTTATTGTCATAGAAAAATATCACATGGGAATGAAAACATTTAATGGTTTTTAATAATTTTTGAATTATCTCTCCATTCCAAAGGTTTAATTTTTCCTTATCTAGTAAGTTGTATTCTTCTATCTTCTACCTAGAAAATTTCCCGCATTCACATCTTGTCACTCGACGAGCACATGCATAACTGTAAGAAGTTAAGGGACTTTGTTCCTTATTTTTGACATATATATAATAATATATTTGCATATAATAAATGGATGATCTACATAAGCTAACACAACACAAGAGATATTGGTGGGCCAATATTTGAAAATATTCAATATATACAAAATAATACCCTGAAGGAAAGGTAACACCATACAATTCTCCTTAAGGAAGGAGTAACTCCATAATATCCCAAAATGGGAATTCAATTCAAGGGGGACACCTCTAATATACCTGTATGAAGTATCATACATAATTCATACATCCATGACATAATTCATAATGATACTCACATGCTTTATATAAACATACATTACTCTTAATGGATGGGTAACACCTAATCAATCTAGGATGACTCATTACCCAATATATCTAATTCATATGTGACCTCATATATTATAAACATATAACTAAGGGGGATGTGTGCCACATGTTGGAATATCCATTAACCCATATACATTATAATATCATATCCCAAGGTACATAACATTCCCTCTATCTTTGACATGTTTTGTCACCTTAGAAAAATCCAACATCAACATTTTATCGATGATGTAGAACATATCTAATGAATAATAAAATATATGATAGTGTAGAGCATTTATCCCTATTTTTTCCACCATTCTCTAGCATCAATCTTTCCATCCCTATAGAAAATTATCATCCCCATTATCCACAAAAACTAGGGTTTTATGAATGACCCTTTTGATAAAAAAATGTTCTAACCCTTTTGTCTAGAGGCCGGAAAAAAAAAGAGAAAACACAGAACATAAACCCTAATTGTTTTTTTGAGATATTTATGAAAATATATAAAAACATAAAAATTCCTAAAATTGTGGTATGTAGAGATTTTTTTTGAAAAACCATAAAACTGCAATAACTCTCTCAAAACAGATCCAAAATTTTTAAAATTTTAGGGGTATCACCATGAAATGTATTCACATCGATGCAAAAAAAAATTAAGATATGATTTTCCATAGTTCGAAGTTATCAACGAAATCATAAAATTAGGGTTTCAACCCTAAAATGGATATATATTTAATAAAATAGCTCCAAAAACTCTAAAGTTTGGAGGAAGGTCCCTTAAATTATTTCTCCACTTCACAATTTTTTTATAATATTCCAAGTCAATCTACGAGAGATAGGAGAATCATCAACATTAGGGTTTCATCCTCTAAATTACCCAGATCGATGCTCGATACCACATGATAATATTTTTACATATAATAAATGAATAATCTATAGAATATAACAAAAAAAAAAATATAATTGTGGTCCAAGATGACCAAATATTCAATATATGCAAAATAATACCCTTAAGGTATGGTAAAACTATACAATTCTCCCTAACGAAGGAGTAACTCCACTATTTCCCAAATAGGAATCTACTTCAAGGGGGACACCTCTAGTATACCTCTATAAAGTAGAAGAATCAAACATACATCACATGAAATAAATCGTAATTATACTCACATCATTTATATATACATACATTATGCTTAATGGATGGGTAACGCCTAATTCCAATGTAGGACAACTCATAACCCAATATACATAATTCATGTTTTACCCCATATATTATAAAAATATAACTAAGGGGGATGTGTGCCACGTGTTGGCATATCCATAATCTCATAGCCATTATAATATCATATGCCAAGGTACATAACATTCCCTCCCTCTTTGACATGTTTCATTGCCAAAACATAAGACAAATCCGAATAATGAGTGTGCTTTAAATCATTACAAACTTGTTTCCATGATCAATCATTCACCCACCTATATGAAATATTAATAGGTGAAGCTAATCCCAACCCAATTTCATACACCATTGCACTCCTCTATTTCTATCCTCTTCCATGCGTGTTCCTCCTTGGTTTCCATTCATATCCATAATAATTATTTTTGTGATTCCATGTCATAGAATTATTTCTTCATTGATTCCATGTATAAAAATTACTATTGCTCCTCAAATTCCCTCTATATTTGTATATATTTATTCCCTCATGTGTCCTAACAAGTCTATGTGATTGTTTCCTCTCCTAATAATGTGGGTTTCTATATGGTGCAATCTTAGTATCCTTAACCTTATCAACCTTTTCCTCAACTTTATTTTCCTCTTCCACCTTGTTAGATATTTTTTCCCTCTTGAGTAGATGAATTATTTTTTTCTTTTCCATCATTGTCTTCATCCTCTCCTTCTGAATCATAATGATTCCATTCTTGACCATATTTAAATTCATCTTCATGGTTACTTTTTTCCTTGCTAAGTGTGATATATTTCAATGTAAATTTCTTTCTCTTGTACCATAATTTCATGAATTTATTTTGCACATGAATTTTAATTGTTACCAAGGTGTATAACAAATTATATCTAAGAAAAATATCCATACCATCCATATCTAACGCATAAAATTTGAATGTAAAACATGTTTACCCATAGAGAGATTTAAATCTTAAAAAACTTGAATATCCTTATCATCCACTTGATCTTCCTTGATATGATTTTCGTTGTGTGAGTGGTATTTTCTTTCTTTTATTTATTTATTAGGTATATTATCACCTGACTAGGTGAGTCATCTCTCATAAATCATAGGTGTCTGTTTCACCGCAAAGTAGAGACAAAACAAATAATAGGTAAGGGTGAGGGGGAATACATGTGATAATAGAAGAAGGTGTCCAAACATAAAATTTTATCCAAACTAATTATAGAGAGATTCCATTTGGCTAGAAGGAACAATATGTTAAGAGCACAATAAGGCCACCAAATGATATTAAATAACAAATGGCAAATTGACCGCCTAGTGAAGGCTAGATACGGGAAGCATGGTGCTTCCTCAAATGGCTATCAATCAACTATCGTATAAAAATTAATGCAAGGAAATATTGTAAATAAATGAATCCTATTGTAGTTGATAAGATTTAGGTATCTCCTATAACATACAATAGGTAAATTTAGTCCAATAGGTAGAGTTACAATTAAATCGGAGGGTTTATAGGCTAGTATGGGTTTGTAGTAGCGACTATAGATGAGCTCTAGGTGAGGTTTGGTGGGGTTTTAGGAGGTTTGGAATGAGTTATTAGCTTGTTGGTTTGGGAAATATTACCAGTCATAGAGACCGGTATCGGTTAGGAAATCGATGTTGGTACTAGTAAACGACCAATGTCGGTTGGGTGCTAGGTGTCGGTAGGGAAATTTTGTAATAATATCAAAATAAGGGTTGATGAGAAATCTCTTTGATTGCACAAAAGAGTTGGGAAGGTTTGGGTGAGGTTGTGGGATTGCTAGAAAGACTTAGAGATCCTAAAAATGGTGTTTAGGCAGGATAGGGAAGGATAAATGGGTAGATAGTTAAATAGAGGTGATGTGGGAGAGATCTAGGTGAGATAGAATATGGAATGAAACAAATATCTAATAAAATGAATAATCCACTAAAATTGAAAAATAAGAAATAATACTTACTTGTAGAATGTAGGTAGAAAGCATGTGATGGTGATGGTTGTAGGAGAAGGTGATCCTAAATGAATATAGGAGTGAAAAGAGGGCATGGTGCTTCCGCGTGAGTGAATTAGATCTCTAGATCAATATATTGGTGAAATGTGAAGTGTTTGAACACTATAAAGGTCTATGGTATGTTGTAAGGTGAAATATTAGGGATCATGATGCAAGGTCGCAAGAGCTAGAAAACAAGATTTAGAACCTAAACAAAGTTTATAAATCTTATTTAACCTAGTTAATATCATTTAGGTGATCGAGTCTTTGCCAAGGAATAACTAGCGTTGGTTAAGGAGAAGTGGTATAACTTGCCAAGAATAGGGTTTTTCTCCCAAATTTGGCATGGTATTTGGCTTAGTCTGGATCTTGATTGTTGAATGGCATAAATTAGAGTGTGGAATTAGTTAGAGGATTAATAGGTCATGAATAGTTAGGGTTGGAAAGATTCCTAGTTGGTTAGGATAAATGGGGACTTGGTTAAAGGTAGTTAAAAACCCTAGAATGGGTCTAGGGTTAGGCGGATAAGTGAGGTTGCTAGGTGAGGTAGGTAATTAAAATAATTTTTGTAATTAAATTAATTAAAATTTGTTCAAGTGGGCATGGTGGGGGAATAGTATTGAATTAATTAGTTGAAGGATATTTAAAGGGTTGCGATCTAATTTTGGGTGTCTACATTTTCCCCTTTTTTCCACATAGTTTGTATTGATAAGCTATCTTGAGAAAAATAGGAGTGGTTTCCCAGTGTATGGCTTGAGCTTAAATTTCTCTTGATACGTGTGGAGGTGATCCCCTTAAACTTGGATCTAATGAAGGATTAGGCTAAATCGATGATGAGTTTAATAAAATGCTAGGTGAAGAAAAATGAGGTACAGTATGGGCGCACAAAGTGGTTATTTTGGGTGTAGATAATAGGCATGGTCATTCAAATACAAACACATGTGTAGAATGTGGCAATGCAATAGGTTGAAGAGCTTACAAAATATACATCATCAAAGGTTGATAGTTTATCCAAACAAGGTTGATGTGGTTTAGGTATCCAAGGTATAGGATACGATCCTTGAAACACAATGAGGATAGGTGCAGAAAAAGCATTAGGTGGGTTCCAAAGCACCAAAAGGTTTGTTATGGTCAAGATAAACATCATGGCATTAGGAAAGGCAAGGTTGGTAGGCTAAATAACATGAGTAACATCATCATAATGTACAATGAGTAAGTGAATTCGAGTGTCAAATGGGTGGGTGTGGGATTGGGTTTATAGGTGAGGTCATGGATAAGGACTAGGTGTAGGAAAAAACATGCCTCTAAGTAAAATAAGGGAGATAAATAGGTGGGGAAGGATACTTTGGTGATCCTAGATTATGCTAAGGCTCCAATAGAAAGGAAAATGTTATTGTGTAGAAAAATTTGGGAAAATTAGGTGAAATGTGTATTGTAGGGTGACTGATACCGGTTGAGGGTTAATTGATGCCACTTGAGTTGAACTCGATGCTACGGTCAACAAGGGCATGAGACTGATGTCATCGGAAAAAAATGGGTTAAAAATAAAATTCCCCATCAAAATGACTCATTTGAACCTTTCCAAATTTAGAAAATAACAGAGAGAAATGCTTTTATGAGAAAAATGACACTAAGATTAAGGAGTTTGGATTGGTGAGCTTTTATCGCCTAATTGGATTAGAGAGGACAGCCCACTAGATCTATTTGAGTAAGGGGATTGGTTGAGATCTGATAGAGGTAAGAGATGGCATCAACGGAGGTATGATTCCACTTCTAGGGATCCCACCATGGAGGTGATGGTATGTAGAGGTAGGAATCGAGCTCCACTAGTGTATTTTGCTAACACTATGATAGAAAAATGAAGAATTTGGGTTTCGAAATTGATTTGAAATTTTGTTTAAATGTGGGTGAAATGGGGTATGGGGAGGGCCAAAAGTAGTTTAAATAGGTAGTAAATGAATGTAGAATGAATTTTAGGGTAGTTTGGGTAAGCATTTTAGCTAAATTTTTAATAATGGGGATGTGGGGATTGGCCCGAGGGCGAACTAGTGACCGACGCTAGTCAATTGTTAGTCAATGTTGGTAGGTCTATCAAAGATCGGTGGTCTTGAATTATTACTAGTATCATTTAGGGTAACCGATTCCGATCACTATGAAAAGTGACCAAGTATGCAAAAAGATAGGTTGGGAAGACAAAAAGATAGGGGATTGGTAATCGAGGACTTTGTTAGGTAAAATTGGGTAATTTTAGGGAAGTTGAAAGAGGGTTTAAAACCCAAGCGAGGATCATGAGGGACAATGTGTACATCAACGAGACATGTGAACAGTAGCGTGAAGGGATATCGAGAGAAGAAAGCATCAACCGAATGTGCATGCAAAGATTTGAAATGCGGGAAGAACTCTGGTTAAGCTATAAAACTCTCCTCTATCTCATAGATCAAATGGGGTGTACATATAGGAGGTGTTGAGTAACCCCAAGCTGCAATCATTTCAACTTGAGTAGAGAGGGAGTTACATTCTTAGAATAGAAGTGTAACTCCCAATGACGCATATGATGCACTCGATGCACTGATGCACCGATGCAATGACACGTAAGAGAATCTCATAATGACCCCTAAATGACACTTAGACCTATGATCTCACATAATTGAGATGACTTACCTAATGATGTTGGAAATAACACACACCAACACCCCCTTCATCGTAACTTAGGATGAGGCAAGAAGTTAGAAATGAGAAGTGGGTCCAAACACAAAGCCCGATGAGGTACCCATATAAAAAAGAAGTCCCAAGTAGTGAAGGAAAACCCAATGGGAAAACATTCACCTCAAGAGAACAAAAAAATCTCTAATCTAAGAAATATTCCAAAGATGGGTCCTAGCTATAGACGAGCCTGAAAGGGTACCCATGTACAAAGAGGAAATATCTCATAAAGAAGAAGAGGGAGATGAGAGGAATGCAGAAGATTCCATGGATGGATCTAAACTCTACCGCTCTAGGAATTCTCCCAGAAGAATGTCGATGATGAGATCCTCTGCCTCTGGACTGAAGAAGAGCCACCCACAACGAACTGTGTGCCTACCCTTAGGAAGGACATAAATGACATGTTGGAAGTCTACCCACTCCACAAAGGAAATTGAAGGTAGAAACACAAAGAACTCTGAGTTTGGTGCATGGAAGTGTGACATAGGTCTAGTGAGTGAGTGCCAAGGAACCGAAGGTAATGCCATGTGTGTAGAAATGTTAGAGTGAAAAGAGGAACACCCACAGAAAGGATGTCCAAGTGATGTGAAGGGAACAAAACATCCTCCATAACAAAAAAGGGATCCACAACTGAGGGTGGATCAATGAAGGTCTCTGGAAATGTGGAAGTGACATGATTCCCGGAAGGGGCACTCCCAATAATAGAGATGATGAACTCCTCTGAAACACCTGTAGATGGATGAGGGACCTATAGTGCATCACAAGTAGACTCTGCAAAAAGACGACTAAGGTCAGGTAGATACTGTCCCAATAAAGGGGCTCAACAAACAAGAGCGATCTCAAATAGGTATAATTCATGTAATAAAGGTAGAGGAGTGAAAGGGGCCTTACACACAAAAAGTGGAAAAGAGGTGGGTGTGATGAATGTATATGAGGCTAAGTAGGAGACTACTCGATATCTGATGAGATGTGGGATGTGTCAACACTCTTTGGAATAGTGAGAGAAAGAGGAGAGAAGTCCTCTATAATGCTCTCTACATCAGAATTGGGTGCACAATCCTTGTCATCAGAAGTAGAACCAAACGAGTCTATATCAATGGAACTGCCATCACATGAAGAAATAAGAGGAGACAACTGAATCAGCAACAGCAATAATGGTGGCAGTATGTGAAGGGTCTCCATAGAAGGAATGAAGAATGCTCAAGACATGGTGAGGTGGATCTGAGTCTGCAACGTGAAACCGAGAGATCAAGAGACATGCATCATCATGTGACCAAAGACATGGTGAGGTGGATCTCGAGTCTCGCAACGTGAAACCAGAGAGATCAAGAGACATGCATCATCATGTAACCAAAGACATGGTCACAAGTGTCAAGGAAGTCCTCCTGGATGATGATGATTAGTGAGTGCGAGGGAACTGCCCAAGCAAGAAGGGTAAAAGACCCTCATGGGTGAAGTAACGCCCATGGAAGCACACCAACCTGAATAATTCCCTCTCTCAGTGAGAAGTGATGGAGGCTGTAAAGTGATCCTACGATGCTCAAGTCTAGAAATATCCCTCTCCATGATGAAAAATACAAGATGCACAAATGCAAGATGTTGAACTTGGCTAATAATGTGTCTCAAGTGTGAAAGTCCAAGAGTACAGTCAACCCCCTGTAATGTAGAACTTTATAAAGTATTGCATTTATAATACTAACAATTCCATCACGTAATGTGTAAAAATCATGCAACTTTGACTAAAGAAGCGCTAAAAAATGAGCAGCCAGTCAAAATTTATAGCATTAAAATGATTCCCACAACTGATGGAAAATGCCACTAAACGATGCAAATGCATTAAAAAAGTGCTCAAAATGAGTACAAAGGGTATCATGTGTATGCTCATTGGAAATGGCATCGAATTTTGGTAGGGGTTTGTTTTCATTGCAAGGGGGGATTAGCCTCCTACTAACCTCGGTCCTTGCCCTCCATCTTTGACGCTCATAGGAAGGTACACAATACAAGCCAAAACCCAAATTTTAAAAAGTTACAATGCCAAATGAATGTTTTTAATCTTAAAACATTAAAAACTAGATTGTTATAACCTTCCAAACAAGTCTAAAAGGGAAGCATGGGCCCACGTTGATTGCTATGGTGGAAGTGCACATTGGAGAGCATGGAAAAATGCCATGGATGTTGACTGAGCCAAGGGAGTTGGTTCGAGAGAATGGAAAACCACATTTCAAGTGTTGTAGGAAATGGTCGAAGAAGAATTCTCTCTGAGTCTATTGTAGAAATGGCCGAGTAGATGTGACTGCAAAGCGTAAACTATTAGAGATCCAAGTGTGGGAGGTCCAGTCGGGTTGGAGACGTCTCTTAAAGTTGCAGCAAGTCTGAAGGTTTAACGATAGGACAAAAAAATTGTTGACCACACCAAATATCGAGCACAAAAAAAGTAGCAGGTGAGCATAGAGTTTTAACACACCCACGTAGCAAGGATTTATCCAGTGAGCAAGATCATCATGAACAATGCAGAGATCCTCCAAGCCAAAGATCAAAGGAAAAAATAATGGTAAGCCCAAATACATTTAGCAAAGAAAGAACCGAGATTTAAAGGAAAAAATGCATAACATGAACATCATGAGCACGTAGACTAGGAAAATGTGAACAAAAATGAAGGGGGCCCGAGCAGGTAGGAAAACAAGGTGAATAAACCATTAGTGTGAGCATGTTGAACTCAATGTTCAATAAACCAAAAGCCACATGTTGATGCATAGGTCACGACTGGAAAGAATGAGCTCGGTGGGGAGTGTATATAAGGGCTCAAGAAAACTACAGTTGGGTAGAACACAATACAAACCACCTGAACAATGCAAATTCAAAGGATATTCATAGGTTGATGTAAGAACCACGAGCCAAGAGCTGCATGTAGGTAGAGGGAAGAAGATCCACAAACCAAACACGAGCTACATAGACCAATGAAGCTAAGGCATGAGCTGAGAGAAGAGATGAACGGCTAAGCTGAGGGATCTAGCTAGGGCTGAGTTAGGCCTGAGGCAACAATAACAACCCTAAATAAACCTCAAAAATAGCACAAGCAACAACTTCAAACTCAGATCTGTAGCCTGAAAATGCTCCAAAACTATTTGCAAACCAAAAAAGCCTGAAAAAGCCATGAACATGAAAAAACTTGAACAATAAGGTGAAACCCATGAACACGAGCAAGAAAACCAGAGGTATGAACCCAAAATCAGTGCAAGAAGAGCATGAATGGAATATCCATTACGATGCACACACAAGAATATGAATATCATGCTTTGGAATCTAGAAAAATGTATGAGAAACGCCGAAGAGTGCACGGATCCGCAAGATCGACTTTGATATCATGAAAGAGAGTTTAAAACCCATAAGCGAGGATCACGAGGGACGACATGCACATCAATGAACATGTGAACGACATCTTGAAGGGATCTAGGGAGGAGCGAGCATCAACCGAATGTGCATGTAAATATTTGAAACATGGGAAAAACTCTGGTTAAGTGATAAAACTCTCCTATATCTCATAGATCAAATGGGGTGTACATATAGGAGGTGTTGAGTAACCCCCAGTGTTACAATCATGACAACTCGAGTCGAGAGGGGGAGTTACATTCTCGAGAATAGAAGTGTAACTCCTAATGACATATATCATGCAATCGATGCACCGACACGTAAGAGAATATCATAATGACCCCTAAATGACATGTGGACCTATGATCTCACCTAATGATGTTGGAAATAACACACACCAACAAAATTTAGGTTAGAATGGTTGGGTGAGAGTGAATATTGTTAGAGATGAGAAAATTAGATGTAAGTTAGGTAGGAAGGGATGCAAAATAGATGAGGTAACTAAGTCAATAGGTTTAGGGAGGGAAGTAAGGAAACATAGCAAATAAAGATGATTAGACTAGATAAAATGTATGCCAAGGAAGTAGTTTGGGAGAAGGTGATTAGGATAGGGAAGGTTGAGGAAAGTATTGTGATTGGTAGGTAATTGATTAACATGTTTGATTGGTGATTATGCAAGAGAGGAATTAGTTGACCATGGGATATATGTTACCACCACTTTTGGTGCAGATGAGACCTTCAATGACCAACACATCCCATCTACCGACTAGGAGATGACGATTATATTGGAGGATGACTACATTATTTTGAGGAACCAATTGTTGGTGAGCCGATCCATCAAATTTATTTAGAGGCTTTGGTTGATCCGATAGTGAAAGTGTATTGAGAGGCTATCCAAGATTTATCCTATCATAGTGTGAGCATCAGCTATGGAGATATGCATGTTGGAAACCCAATAGAAACTAGGTTATTATTGTTGATGATGGTAGAAATTGGTTGTTATGCACTCCTAAACTTAGAAGGTGGGAGATATTTATGAGCATTGATGGGGTTTTTATAGGACATGCTTGAGGAGAAAGTCTATTTTTATTGGGAAGCAACTTATCTAGTACAAATGTATATGGATTTAAGGGCATATAAGAGGATTAGGAGGTTATGTGTGTGATGCATCTATCTACCACATTTTTAGGCCTATGTGCACATAGTCTATTTGCATCCTACTAGCCTGCCATAACAATACTAGTTTAGAGGTGTGTATAGAGAAGGTTTCAGGAGGTGGGTTCTAATAGGAGCACATCCGAGGGGAGATAAGGCATCGCATGATGTGACTAACTACACACGATATACTAGAGGGATTATATTTAATGGATATTCTATGGAGGTGGTATGTGGATTTTATTTTGTATGAGGGGATGGTCATGGAGTTGTAAGGATTATAGATGGGTAGGTGGATTCAAGGGAAGAGGCTAGGAGAGCACAAGATGATACCAGTTGACCAGATGAGATGACATTTTGGGCTATAGCAAGATGTGCCTCCACTTTATCCACAATACAATAGAGATAATGTTAACATACCATTGTCTCCACCACATCTATTAGATCTCATAGGGCAAGAGGAACATGTAGCTGAAAAGAGGATTGATGACATGGGAACTACTAATAGATATAAGAACCGGTGGATAGCCCAAATACTGAAGCACCTTCAAGTCCAGACAACTTGATTTAGCTATGGTGACATGACATAGGGATTTACTATAGGGATAGGGTATGAATTCATAATTACGAATAACCCAAGCTCAAGTGTAGGTTATCAATCTTCGGGGTAGCTAGCATAGGCACAAGCATAGGCATAAGTAATAGTAAGGGATGGGGAAACTTAGCCACATTATAGGCTCAAATTGCTACTCTACAGAACATGTTACCACTTTACAAGGCCGGTTGGCTACAATCTAATACAGTGTAGGTAGAATATGGGGGCAGTGGTAGGACTAAATGCCAAGGTGACCACCCTAAAGGAATAGGTTCCCACATTATAGGAACAATTGGTCCAGATCAAGCATCTGCAAAGCACATGCAAAAAAACCAGCAGTGGGATAGGGTACCATTGTATAGATAGCATAGGGGCAATAGGTTGGAGTTAGAGCGATGATTCCTCCTAAGGTTATATCCATGTTAAGTTACATAGATGAAGTATTAAAGGCTCAATATTATCAAGAGTGGTTGATGGAGAGTGGTATCCATATGTGACTTATGGTTAGTAGCGAGTGCGGTAGGAAGCTAGTGTGAGGACCAACTCATGGACTCATACTCATAGTTCTAATAGCTCGAGAGCCATCACCCTCATAGACGTGGTGTTTCACTTGATTCTTAGACGTTTCTTTGAAGTATTAATGAAATAGATAGGGTAATAGGCATAGGAGGAATACTTGTTTTAATACTGGTTGATGGGTTATTGCACGCGCATGACTTCTGAATCCACAGCTGATTGTGAGAGCTTCATTTTTTCTAGGAGGAACTACCTGTAATGAAAAGTAAGACCACCAGAAAGAGTTAAACAATATATGCAGTGAACTACCTAGCATGTGCTAGATCCAGAAAGTGTGATACTTCCTAGAAAATCACAGTCTACTATTTTCAATAGTTTAATGTGGGAAATGAAGTAAATCCTATTGTAATTTGAAATGATTTAGGTATCTCACGTAAAACACAATAAGAAATATCTAATCTAACAGGCTAGGTTAGAATAGGATCCGAAGGTCAAATAGTTGGTTCTAGGTCTCTGTAGATTTGAAAAAGTCTCAGGTAGGTCATAGGTGATTAAGGGGATGTAAAATTAGGTGGATAGGTCCTTGTTCTGGGTTGTATGAGCACATACATTAATCAATGCCGATTAAGGATGACCAAAGATAGTTAGGCATAACTGGTGCTTTGGTTTCTTGTGGAGTTACGGGGATACAAGATAATGGGCTTGGGGTCTCCTTTGTGATTGCATAAAGGATTTTGGTTGGTCGAAGATGAGGTATTGGGTGATTTGGGAGGGATTTGATAAGGTTTTAATGGGTATATGGAGGGGGAATGTTGAAGGAGGTCAATGGGTGGCTAGGTAAACAATAGGTGATAATATAATGACAAAATGAAGTGAACCAGAGAAGTAGAATGTTTTACTTACTTGGATTCTGGTCCTGGATGCCTGTGAGTGAGGGATGGGGGTGCTTGGTAAGAGGTTGAAGGCTACAGGTGATCACCAATCATAGGAGAGCTTCTGCATGGGCTGTATGTGCATTCCTCTTTGCTTGGTTAGATCAGATCATTCTGGGGTGGTTGTGTAGGAGAAAATACTTGATCTCCTTCCTTGCATGTGTGTTCTCGCTAGAATTCGATCTTAGAAGATGTGATATCTCTCAAGAAGATCTCAATGTTTACCAACTTTTTCCAATCTTTTCCAACCTTGAAAATAAGGTTATTTTGGGGGTTAAAAGGGTAATCGACAATAGTTCGCCTAACCGGCAATGGTTAGGGCTAACCGATGTCGGTCAAGGTGGGATTTCCTAGGTTTACTAAACTAGGGAGATCCTCTTGATTTTCTCGGATCTCATGTCATTAACCCACGGATTAAACTAGAAGCTTCTTGTAAGCATGCGGGAATGTGGTTAGAGAGAATGTAGGCATTGATTTTTAGGGTTTTGGTAAGTCTTAGTTAGTTATGGCAACTTACTAAGAATAGGTCTTAGGGTGAGTTGGCTTGATGAGGTGTCTAGGTGAAGTGTATGTGTGGATATTATTTAAATTAAGATATTTAAATAATAAATATGGTGAGGATAATGAATTAATTTAATTAAATTAATTAAATTAATATTAGTGAGGTGAAGGGGGCCATGGCTAGGTGAATGTGATGAAGGGTGCTTATTTGTCGAGGGACCAAAGGGGAGTGTGACCTAATTTTAGTGTCTACATTTTGCCCCTTTTTGTTGCATAGCTTGTATTGGTAAGTGATGCTAACAAAAATAAGATGTGGTTTCCCCATGTGTGGGTGAAGGTGATCCCCTCAAACTAGGAACTGAAGAGGCAGGAGGAAGAATCGGTGAGTGGTTTGATAAAAGGTAAATGTGATAAAAGGGAAGGTGGGGAACAGGGGAAAAAGGGGTTAAAGGTCTACTCGGGAAATCTAGGTAATGGGTCAGGGTCAAAGGTAGTAACAATCAAACACACGCACACATATAAACTGTAACATGCTACCGAGTTGAAGAGTAGTCAAAATCTACATCGTCTAAGGTTGATAGGTTTATCCAAATGAGGTATAAGTGATTCCGGTATCAAGGTATAGGATATGGTCAGAAACATGACGTAGGTTAGGTGCGGGAACGTTTAGGTATGTTTCAACCATAGGCTAGGTAAGGTCATTAGGTCAAAAACATAGGTAAATGTGTTGTAAGGTATAGCAAACACATGATTTCAAAGGTCACGGAGATGTTCCAGTCTAAATATCTAGGTCACAAAGATGGGTAAGGCTAAGGTAGGGGTAAAATAATGAGTTCCCAAAGGAGGAAAAAGGGAAGTAGTAAAAGATGAGGTTAGGAATGTGAGGGAAATGGTTTGGGTAAAGGTGGGGTGGGGTAAATGATCGGGGTGAAGGTTGGGTGAGGTTAAAAAAGGAGGGATAGGTGGGGTAATAGGGTAAAATGTTGGGTATAGGAATATGAAAAGAAGGATTGGTTACGGTAGAGAATGGCTAAGTTAACCTCTAAGAGCCCCATGCCCTCGAGTGCTACCTACATAGTCCCGATGAAAAGGGACCTCCCATGAGCTAGGGAAGAATATGATGAGGTATGAAAATGATTTAGTAGGTTTTAGGCATGGTGTGGGTTTTAGATCTATTAGGTGTGGATGGATTATAGGTAAAGTGATCCAGGTGATGTCGATTGTGGAAAAAGAAGAAGATTACCCCAAAAGTAAGCATTGAGGACCAAGTCCTATATAAGGTAATCAAAATGTAAACAAAGACGGTTTAAAAGATAAGAGGGGGTAAGAAAGCCACCTGATTGGGTAGTATCATACTGAGTAGACCATGCCTTGGAGGAGGTGAGGAACATAAGACCCTAAAGACATTGCATGATTGATTGTTCTATGGTGAAAAGTAGTCACATGATCACCAAATTTGTAAGTTCCAAGAAGTCCCTTGAGGTAATAGGAAATGGGAGTGGGAATGGTAAGAAGGGTGAAAGGTAGTTAATTGCTATATGGTGTCAGGTAGCATGCTCTTTGAGCAAGAGATCAAAGGTCACAATGGGTAAGTCCATGACTAAAAAGGTTTGTTGTTTTGACTTATAGTTAGGATAAATTGATCGATGTGGGAATTCTATATGGGATGAAGAAAATTTAACTCCTTGAGGTCTTCATGAAGCTGATTGATGTGGGAAGATTCGGTTGCTCTCATTTTTTTAAAGCTTTACATAGCTGTCCTTCAAGGGAGCAGTCTATTTATAGCAGCGATTGTCAAGAGGAAGATGTCCTTTTGAGGGAGTCATATTTTAAGTGGAAGTTTGACTCAAGGAGTTATATCCCATGTGAGGGATTTGAATTCATGGACAAGACCAAGGTGGAAGATAGGTATCTTGTTTAAAAGGGAAGGTGGAATGACCATAGCATCTCATCTAAAGGTAGATGAAAAGTATCCATGAGAATCATGCTATGTGCAACGCCTTGTGGTACACATATTCAAGAGAAGATAACAAGTGATGGGTACTCACATGATTCTTGTTTAATCATTGGTGAGGTGTATGAAGTGAATAGCACTCAAGGGATGAGCATGGAAAGAGACAAAAGGTGAGGTAGGACGACAAGTCAACAATAGAATGGTTAAAGATGCAAGGCGTTAAGGGGCTCAGGTTTAGGTTTACCATCGAGTAAAGATAAATGATAAGCACCTGATCCATAAGTATGGGTCATGATGTATTGTCCAAGCCAATTAGGAGTAAATTTTCCCGTTGAATTTTCTACTTTGGTTATGTGTTGATTTTCTTTCAAGATAAGGTCACCGACTTAGAAGGTCCATTCATGGACACATTTATCATAGGCACATTTGATATGTTTTTAGTAAACTTGAAGGTGATCCAAAGCATTAAGATGGTGTTCATCATAGTAACTCTAACTCGTTCTAAATGGTCCTAACAAAAGTCATCATCAGTGAGCATGTTATGGAGAGAAATGCGGAGTGAGGGAATCTGGACTTCGAGAGGTAGGACTTCCTCCGTACCGTAGACCGAGAGAAAAGGTGTGGCCATAGTGGAAGTGCAAATACTAGTGTGGTATTCCCATACGGCAAAAGAAATGTGTGCATGCCAATCCTTCCCAGGATCGTTGACCACTTTTATGAGAATCTTGTTTAGGTTTTTGTTAGTGGATTTTGCTTGGCTGTTGGTTTGTGGGTAATAGGGTGATGAGAAACTAAGTTGAATGCCAAAGTCATCACAAAGTTTTGTAATGTTTTGTTTTTGATTTTTTTCCATTATCAGTGATGATACGATGAGGAACACCAAAGTGAAAAATGATATGGTGGTTAATGAACTCACATATTTTCTCATCTTTCATGGAGATGAGTGGTATGGCTTCCACCCATTTTGTATAGTATTTGGTAGAAGTGATGATCCATTGATGGCATTAGGAAGAATGAGGATTGATTTCTCTAACAAGATCCAAACCCCATTGAGAGAAGGGCCAAAGGTCACATGTGACCTGTAAGGCGTGGCAGTGTATGATGAAGATTTGAATGTTGTTGGCATTTTACAAAATGTTTGACGTATTCACAATAATCATAGTTAAGGTTCAAACCATTAATATCCCAGAAAAAATACGCTTAGCAGCACATGCAATGAAGGCCACCGAAATGACCTCCACATTTGTCATCATAAACTTTCTTAATGGTATAAGGAATTTCAAAACTCGTGAGGCATCATAAGAGAATACCATCAAAGCCACACTTATAGAGGAGTCCCCTAGGATGATGTAACGGAGACCTTTTTAAGGAAGGTGAGTTTCCCATTACAGGTGAGATCGGGAGGTAAGATGGAGAGAGAAAGGTAGTCGGAGTATTGTTTATACCAAAGGTCATTCGGATCGAGAGGTGATGGTTCCGATGGAGTAAACATCACGAGGTAAATAATAAGGTGCTTGGAGTCATTGTACAATGACAAATATTTTATAATTAGCGGGTGAAGCGGTATTTGGGAAGCTAGGCGGGCCATGGTATCTGCAAATTTATTAGTTAAACGTGGGATGGTTTGAAGGGTGTAATGATTAAAGGTGGTGAAAATTACATGTTCATGATGTTTGTAATTTTGAATTATCTCATTATGACATTGGTATATATCATTGACTTGGTTTACAATCAATTGAGAATCACCAAATATGTTGATGGATTTGACATCTAGGGCATAAATGCCGGCTTGATACCTATTATGAGCACTTTGTATTTAGAAATATTGTTGGTGCATTCAAAATCTAGTTTGAAAGAAAAAGGCATGGGTTCACCATAAAGGGGAATGAGGATAATACAAGCCCTAGCCCCATGTTGACACTTGGAACCATGGAAGAAGAGTTTCATTTGGTAAGGGGGTTTGTCTAGGGAAAGGGTAGCAAATCGACTCATATAAAACTCAAAATTAGAGGGTTGATCCCTAAAAATAGCTACATCGGCCAATTGGTCAGCAATTTCTTGTCCCTTGATGGACTTTTGATGAATGAATTCGAGGTCAAGATTAGCTAAAAGCATAAGGCATCATACATCACACTGATTTTGATAAGGTTTGGTGTCTCAAGTGTAAGGGGTTGGTGTTGGTCATAACATAGGTTTTGTGGTTGAGTAGGTAATGACGGATTTTGGTGGTAACGAAAACTATGGCTAAGAAAAGTTTTTCAGGATGGGTGTATTAGGTTTCATAGTCCAAAATAGTATGGCTTATGTAATAAACCACCTGCTCCCTATGTTGTTCATTGCAATGAGTGAGCATGGCTCCTAAGGAATGATCAGTATCTAAGATGTATAGGTAACAAGGTTGATCATATTTAGGTGGAATGAGAACAGGTGGTTGGAAAAGGTATTATTTTAGGGCCTCAAAATCTTTATGGAATTCATCATCCCATTTAAAGGAGACATCCTTCTTGAGAAAATGATGAAATGGTTGACATCGATCAGATAATTACAAAATGAAATGGTGAATAGACTGCAATTTACCTTGTAGGCTACTGATTTGTTTAAGGTTAGTGGATGAAGGCATTTCCCGGAATGGCCGTGAATTTAGTAGGGTCAACTTTTATACCACATAGGAAATGATAAATCCTAGGAGCTTTCATAAGAGAACCATGAAGACACACTTCTTAGGTTGAAGGCAGACCAATATTTAATGAGGTGGTCAAAAATGGTTTTTAGGATGACAAGGTGTTCAGAGTGGTGCTTAGATTTGGCCAAGAGATCATCCACGTAATCTTCCAATATGTGATGTATGATGTCATGGAAGATGTAAGTCATAGCCTATTGATATGTGGCACCAACATTTTTAAGGCCAAAAGGCATGACTCGATAGTAGAAGTTCCCCCAAGGGTGATGAACAAGGTTTTTGTTGATCCTCTAGGGCAAGCGGGATTTGGTTATAACTCGAGAATCTATCATGAGTGATAACATCTCATGACTAGCAGAAGGTCAACCAGCTAGTCAATACCGAGGTAAGGGAAAGTCATCTTTCGGACACACTAGGTTGAGGTCACGGAAGTCCATGCAAATACGGAGTCCCCTGTCACCTTTGTGATAGGGACAATGTTAGAAATCCAATGAGGATAAACAATGGGTAAGATGAAGGAAACAGAAAAGAAGGTGCGGAAGTTCTTCTTTGATGAGAAGGAAACGTGAGGGTGCATTTTCCTCGATTTTTATGGGTTTGGCATCGGGAATGGTTATGATATTGTGGACCACTATGGTGGAATCAATAATGGGCATGTCATGCAAGACCAAGCAAAAGCATGGTTATGGTATTTGAGGAAAGAAGTGATGGCTTCTTTTTCAGCAGCATCTAAAGATTGATCGATCTTTAGGATGTGCGGGTCATCCTGAGTATGAATGTTGATCTCAATAGTCAATTCATTCAACATAATTTGCATCTTAGAAGGTAATAAATGATGAATATATGAGTCTTTCATACCAAGATAGGTGAGTATAGAGTCATCATCCTAACATTTAATGACATTAATTGAAGGTGTATCGTCATCGATAATTTCAGGGATACAAGAAGGGAAGAGTGGAAGGGAAGGCGTCATCCTCACGTTGATAAGTCGAGGCCCTAAGGAAATGATGTTTATGAAAAAAATTTAGGAGGTATAGATTCGGGATCCATTGACTCGCTCGGTGAGGGTGGTGATGAAGGTGGAGCGGTGAAGAAGTTGGATAAGTGCTAGTGTCCTTAATGAGTTCAATGCGGGCCTTGTTTTGTAGGTGGTTCAAGAAAGATGATACCACTACAGTCATTTTTTTGTGTGTGGTACATGGAATGACAAGTATGGCAGCCTTGCTCGTAAAATCCAAAACCAAAACCATTCCTTGCACATCGCTACAAGAAGGTGTGGGTGAAAAGGAAAGTGGTAAGTGATTAGAAGTCAACAAAAAATGGGTGAGTCTATGATGGTGGTTCGAGTGTGTAAGTGGTATTATCAAGTCCCCCATAGGTGAGACTAGTACGAAGGTGAGGGGGACCATACAGGAGATGTTCTCCTATACGGTGATCATAATGAGGGTGTTGGTGAAGGCTTCTATACTCTTGTGGAGTAAGGAATGTGTTGACACTATATAGGCAGTACTCCCCCAGAGTGAGGCATTGAAAAACACCTTCCAAGGGATCGGTGGTTGGTATGTAGGTAGCTGGAATGGATGAAGTGTTAGAGGTCGATGTGGAGGTAGAGTTAATGGATTGGGAAGCTGATGGGTCAGCCATGGAGGTTGTGGCAGTGGTAGGAATGGAGGAGGTATGTGCGGTTGAGGTAGCAACTATACTGGTAAGTGGAGGTGTAGGTGAAGCGGTGGTGGTCACAGAGGTAGATGCTTTAATGGGTATGAGCACATCATTGGGTCGGTAAAGCATGTTGCATGTTTTAAAAGGTGATGGATCAGCTGGAATGGTATAGGTGTGTCCTTCGTGTTCAAACTTTACACAACGATGCAAAGTGGAAGGAATGTAGCCCATGACACAAATCCAAGGTCTTCCAAGAAACAAGTTATATTGGAATTCCCCCTCCAAGACGTAGAATAGTTCTGTAATAGTGTGAGGGCCCATGCAAATGTGGAGGATGATGGTTCCTAGTGTAGAGGTGATAGCGTCATTGACTCAAAGCAACATGATAGGATGTTTTTTCATGTAATTGTCAGATATGTGAATTTGAGCAAATGCATGGGATGAAATGATGTTAATGCTAGGGCCCCCATCAATCATCACATGACGTACCCATATGTCATCGATGTGGACAGAGAAGAAGAGGGCTGGGTCGGGGTCATCATTTTGGTGTGATGTGATCTCTTCCTTTAAGAAGCTAAGGGAGGCTACTTGGTGAATACGGTGGGGAAAATATGAAGGTGGTAATTTGGTGAGAGAGGCTACATGATGGGGTGTGATCGGTGATCAAATTTGAAGGGCTAGTCCCAATTTCATTGTGAAGGGTAAATATTGGACCAACCCTTCAACTATGAAAAGTAGTATAATCATTTTACACTTCATATGAAAATAGTAAAGAAATCACACATGTCGTAAAAAATTGAACACTTTTTACAAAGAAAGATTTCATTTTTTTAGATGGGTGATTTTACAAATTAAAAATGTCAATGTATCATATCTAATAAGAGTGTCTCCCCTTAAAATGTAATAAATTCCATTTCATAAATAATGTATGAATAAGTTATATTGCGAGATCCAATAAAAAATTTAAAATTAAACTCTCTAATTGACATTGGAATTACAAAGTGACGAACAAAATTTTTAACACACATAATGAACCTAAAAATTAATGACAACACAAGGTTCTTTTACTCAAATTTAATTTGTTAAATATAAGAGAAAACTAATTAGTTGTATAAAAATAATTCATGTTTCATCTAATAATAATAGTATCAAGAAAATATTAAACTACCAAAAATGTGTGATCTAAATAGAAATGTTTCTTGTGTTCACCTCAATGTAAGCAAAACATATCACCAACACATTTTTAGGCTCCTTCAAAAAGAAAATACCTGAAACACAAAATGAGATACAAGTCATTACAAGACACATTGATCAACATTTAGACCGAGTCAAATGTTCTTGACAAGTATTCATTAATTATTTTGAAAAAAAATCTTATTAAATTAGTAATTAAATATTGAAAACACTTATCTAAACTTGCAAAGAAAATATTTTTATAAATAAAAACAATAAAGAACATATTTTATATAAAGAACTTCCAAAAACTCACCATCTATTTGTCTAATGGAAGCGGTTTTCGAGTTTTTTTATTCTTCCATGCATCATAAATAGCATTCCAATCTACCTCATTTAGAGCATGAGGTGCACAAAGAGATAGAAACATTAGCATATCCAATGTGCTCAAAGAAAGCCTGGATCTATCATCATTCTTTATCCTATTTAACTTTGAAAACCCTCTTTCACATACGACTGTGCTTGCTGGAATTACAAGAATAGCTTGCCATAGTTGCATCAAACATGGAAACCCTTCAAACCATTCAGTTCACCGCCACATAGATCCCATGCTCCAAACATATGTTTTTTTGGATATGATCTATAAATAGTACAAATAAATTCATCCATCTCACCCAAAAAATTAACAGGTTCCACAATATGTGAGTTTCCAACACTAAATTTTTCACATAAACATGTTAACCATCTTTTTGTTTGACGATCTCTATCTTACTGTCTCTCCTCGTAGTAATTACGAGGACCGAAAATTTAGCAAAGATTAAATATAGGTAAATCAGTGAATCTTGTATCAAGAGAATCAATTACCTTAATTATAAAGCTTTTCCCCAATTCAATGCAATCATCTAGTATCCCGATCTCGTGTGACTTAGGCAAGCTCTCAAATCTCAATGCATGTACATGCAATGTACTGCTCCATCCGCAAACTCAAGAGATCCTCCTTGTGCCCTGGTTAGAAAAGATGATGTATGTAGAGTACTGTCCCAAATATGCCTCTTTGAAATCTCCTACGAAGCATGTCAACCGTGATATCTAATGTAGTCCGAATGGAAGTAATATCAATATGATCCTCTTGAAATTTTTTATTTAGCTTATTTAACTCAATAAGCACATCTGCAAGTAAATGGATGCAAAATTGTACCCGAAATATTGTTGCCAAATCATACATGTTTTTCCTCTAATTCCCATTCTTTCAACAAAGCGAGGCATGAGTTTGACAAGTCTTTCCATGACCTTTCCTCTAGAAAGCCACCTAATTTGATGAATTTGTAACACTTCCAACCTATTGATTTGAAATGACTCCATCAACTCTCTCAATGCTCCATGTCTTTTAGCAGATTTTCCAAGCCATGAATATATTTTATTTGCAAATTTATCAATAAACTGCAACTCTGGAAAATAAGATGAAGCATCATTTGTTGCTAATGCTTCTCGATGAGCTATGCAATGAATATCTAATAAATGAGGAGCATCTCGACGAAGCTTTGTGGACAAACCTTCACGAATTCCCCTCATGGCAGACGCCCCATCAGATCCAAATCCAACTAACTTCATTAAGGATAAATTCATCTCTGTCAAAAGAGTGATCATGGCATCATACATAGCTTGAGCTGTTCCATCCTTTATTTCAAGGAGTCGTATAAATTTTGTTACACATTGACCTCTTCCTCCATTTGTCAAGTATGTAATATAAACAATCAAATGTTGTTCCATAGTACAATCAGTGCTTTCATCAACTAAAATAGAATAAAATGGACTATGAAATATATCATCTTTCAACTTTTTCCAATAAACCTCCTTAGCAGCTTGTAAAAACTCTTTTCCAGATGTTGTATTTGTATATGCAATATATTCATCTGTGAGAGGCATGTGTGGAGTTCCTTTATACCTGTTCAAGTCACAAATCGGCTTATAGAGCTCCAAAGATAAATCATGTATGGCAACAAAATACATATTTTCCATCACTGATATGATTCTCTCCTTCTCAGCATCTACCATTAGTTCTATGTGTTTAGTGATTGGAATGTTACTTTGTTTATTTTCTCCCTCCAAACGTTGTGATGAAAATTTATGAGGATCTGATTCTGCATGGGTAAGAAGGCCACTAACTTGAAGGGTGGTGCTTCCATCTTTAGCAAATGGAGTATCTCTCTTATATTTGACACACCAAGAACATTTTATCCTTTCTACACCATTGCAGTCTTTTATAGCATAAGCCCATGGAAATCTTGTTTTCCATTTGGCCTTGAATGTCCTTTTAGGTTTCTTTGATGGGTGTTCCTCTTCCCCAAATTATGCTCCATCTAACTCATGCTCTTCTTGTGCAAGAATATCAAATTCTTCATTTTGAGAATCACATGGTTGACTAGAATGCCGAGAGATGCCAAATGCATCAGCAAGTGACAATTGTTTTTATCCTTCTTTGGACGACCAATGGAAGCCATTTTCTCAAACTTCTTACACGACACTTGTCACCTATTCCAATGAAATAATTATAAAAATATCAAAATAGCGTTTTCACATGAATTTTTGTGTATTATTTTGATAATTTACAATTAGAGATTAGAGAATATTTAAGAAAATAATTTAGAGTAATTTGTATAATCATGCAATACTCATGCTCATTCCCAAATCCTGCTTAACCCTTTTAAGTACACTATACAACACATAATAAGTTCTGATTCAATTTGTATGAAAGCCGCTAAGTACTACTTAAGCATGTATTAACCGTGAGATGCATTTTTAACTTTATATTTGGAACAAAACTTTCGATTCAATTTGTATAAGAGTATATGTGTGTATGCTTAAGTACACACATGTGCTCAACGATCACGCCTTCATCTTGTCAACTATTAAGACTCCAAAAGATTGTAAGCAATGCATGGTTACAAAACCAGACACCCTGCGCGGTCTCCCAATTTCCAATTAGATTTTCAAACGAGCTGATCTGATTTCAAATCACACGCCTAATTGCCCATTAGCCACGGCCCACTAACTAGTTTGAGTCTGTGCGAAAAGGAAATGAGGTCATAGACTCATACTATCTGCGCAAATATATAGTTTTAATTGTAAATCATAGTGATAATATCAAAGTCGTACCACAATATGGCAAAGAGGCTATAGTAACACTAACACTGCGTAATGTGATTTGCCGCTTTCATGACTCCGTGAGTATCTAGATTCTAGACTTTGCAATGGCATTCAATACAAAGCAGTCTTGAATCTCCAATTAATTTTTTTTTAATTCATTTGCACATGGGATACAGTTAGAGTTAATGTTTATTGGACTTTCAGGCTCCAACTGTGGACGGTGTCAATACAAATCTTTACAAATTACAACACATAATTAATTTGATTCAACTGCACTCTCATCTTTGTCAACACTGTCTACTGTCACTGTCCCTCCAAAGCCGTGTTCAAGGCTTCAAGCTACTTAAAACATTAAATGTCATTAGCTATCTATGGCTATGCAATCGCACTCAGAGACGTAACTTTGTTCTTTTTGTCAATGGTGTGACGCGTCCACCGCCACCGTCCCTCCGTGCTCCAACGCTAAATGTCATTTCTAATAACTATAAACGTGGTCGGTGACTCGGTGCCACTGTGCACACCTACCAGGGGAATTAGATTTAGGAATCTGCGGCCGAGTGGGTACACTATGGTTTAGATTCTAGAATGCACAGGTCTCACCGTCTCACCTCAGTCTGTCTGTCCCTCCGGCTCCAAATTCTCAACTACCCGTAGGGTCAGTTGTAGCTTTGTAACCTAAGTGACATTTTCGAATTTTTCCTTCATATGACATTTTTACTAAAATGTTATGCTTCCAAATTGTCAAACAATTTTTATATTTTGAATTTCTTTTTACGGGCAAAATTTTTCTACACTTTTCGACGGGTTAGAAGCCTTTTGGCGGGGCTCGACGCGGGCTCAATTTTGAACACCGGGTGTGATAATGGAGGCTATGGGTGTAGGGTCATTGGGTAAAACCTCAATAGATTGGAGAACCTCCATGAGAGCTTGACGATGGGATTCGAGGTTTGAATGAGGTCATATAAGGACATCTTGAGGGGAGATTGGTGTAATTATTTGAGCATGGTGCGATGTGTGACACCATTAGAAATGGGTTACGTGGGGCATGGATAGTGGTTTTAGGTGTGGTCAGATGGTATGTTGGGTATAGGATTGGTTGGTGGGTCGACCACCTTTTCTTTACCTTTATCCTTTTGAGCACATGTAGTGATGTTTATCATGTTGATCTAAGGGGAGTTGGAAAATAGAGAAGGTTTAGGGTGAGTGGTATAATTACACGACAGGAAAAAAACCTACCAAAGGAGAAAAACCCCGTGAGGTGAGCTAGGCACAATAACATTTGGGCGGTGGCATGTCAAGTTTTATGATGTGAACCATGTTAATTTAAAATCTTAAGGGTGGCTCTAGGAGTTGTCGGGGTGGAGTTTGTGGTTGTTGAGTGGACAATGTGGAAGTGGGTGTAGGTGAAGTAGGGTCGTCATCGAGAAGGTTGTCGTCATCAAAGTTAGCTTCCGTGAGGACATAAGCGGATCAAGACAGCTTTTAATGCCTTGTAGTTCTCGACATTGTGCCTGTCACATGATGGTAGGAAAAAAATTTAGTATCATCAATCCTTTTTGGCTTAGGATTGAGGGGGTCGTAAGGTCCGAGTGACATTAATGTGATGTCAAAAGTATCAAGGAGGTTGGTTAAAAAAATTTCATAGGATCTTGCTAGTGGATCACAATGGGAAGTGAATGTGGGTTTGGGTGTAGGTGTGGTTGATTGTTGAGGAATGGTCTTTGGAAGAGGAGGAGTGGATCGAGCTATGGTTTTGGGTGTTGGCATGGTTTTGGGTGTCGGTCGTGTTTGTTTAGGTAGAGGTATGGTGGATGAACTGGTAAGAGGGTGTGTAGTTGTTTTGACTATCTTATTGTGGGGTAGTGAAGTTTTGTTTTTGGGTTGCACCTTCTTAGGTAAAGGTGATATGGGTGTACGAGGTCTAGAAGGAAAGGCCGATGGTGGAAGAGTACAAGTTACCCATGGGGATAATGGAGGTACTATGAAGGTAGATGATGCGGGTTGTGCAGGGGAGGTGTAAGGGACAGAGATTGAAGTGTAGTGGGTAGTGAAGGAATTGTTGAAGGTATTAGAGGTATGGGTGGTAGCGATCTTTGTAGTTTGTCGATGTAAGTAGTGTTGGGAATCTGGATAGGTTATAGGTTTGCGAGGAAGGAATGGGTTTTTGTGATTTTGGTTTATTCATGGGTGGAGGTTGCTTGTCCATGTTGGGAAGCTAAGGTCTTAAGACAGATGGGCTAGGTGAAGGTGTGATTGGTGCAGCCGAGGTATGAGTTCTATGAGTTTATTACTCTTTCTTGGGTGTCGAGTAGGTGTGGTGTTGACTTTAGAGGATGTAAATAAATCCATTTTGATAGGTGGATGAGTAAGGCTGGTGGTTGGGGTGACCTCTAAGGTGGTAATAGGTTTAGTTGAGGCAAATGTTGTAGGTGTGGGTTTTGGTTTAGATGTAGTTTGCGTTATGGGTAAGGGTATATTTGAAGTTATGATGGGTGTCATGGAAGGAGTTTTGATAGAGGTGGTTGTTTTTGTTTTGATTGGTTGGAATACTTTTGGGTAGATATTGGAAGTATCAATAAGTGACATCTGCATCTATGTTGAGACCATAAGCGAAGACACCCCCATAATAAGGCTCTATCCACATAATCTAAGTGATTGGAACGGTATGTCTATGCGTGGAGTTGATGAGGACTTAATGGAAATTCCGGTAAAATGTGTCTTAGAGATAGGAAATTATCTAGCTTCAGCTTTCGTGGGTATGAGATCCAAAAGTAGGCCTACGGGATTTTAGGTAGTTGATGGAGAATGCTCACCAAGAGGAAAAAGTATCTCAATTGGGTCTATGATAGGTGGAGGAGATGATGGGAGCTCGTCTATGGGTGGAGGGGGTAATGGGTACTCCTTTGTGAGTGGAGGAGGTACTGTGGTACCGGTTCTCTAAGTGGAGAAGCCAAAACTGAAATGGTCTTGATGTTAGCGGAAGACTCCTCCATAGGTGATGAAGGAGATGAAAGGTGTTCCTTTGTGGGTGGAGGAGTAGGTGTGGTGGATCCCAATGTGGAAGGAGGATTTCGAGGCTAATATTTCCTCTATGAAAGGAATATGGGGTAATTGGGAGGTGATAAGTACGTTAGTAAAAATAGTGTGAACCTCGCGGGTATGAGCATCATGAGTTGAGGTCTCACCGGTTTGATCGACAAAGGGGCATGGTTGGGAAATGGTTTCTTGAAGATGTGTAGGCTTTGGTTGGAAGGTGCATTAGGATTATCCATGGTTAACTCACCTTTCTCGAACATTTATTGGACAATATTTTTGAAAGTGATGCAATTACCGTCACTATGACCCTTTACTTGATGATAGTTACAAAAGTCATGTTCTTTATACTATATAGGCATGGGTGAGCGGGGTCGAAACCAAAGGTGTGTGGTTTTATGGGTGGAAGGCTAATGTCCCCAGCTTTGATAATATTTTTAAGATAGAAGAGTAAGGTTCCCTGATTGGGGTGTATTTCCAATTATCTCATCTAAATTGAAAGGTCTAGACGGGTGAGAGATTAGATGAGGGGGTAGCGATTTGATGGATGATCTAGGCCAGCCTTGAGTACCACCGCATTAATGGTGCCCTTATATTTTGAGTAATTGGTTTGTTGTTTGGAAGAAGAAGAGGCATCATTTGACTAGAATGCCAAATTCTTATTGTGTAACTAGATTTTCTTCTCTTCGATGGCCCAAATCTCTAAATTTTTGCCATAGCGAATGATTCATTAAATTTTCGGAAGGTTTGGACCTATAAGGTTGGTGAGATATGTCTAGCACAAGCCCGTGTGAAGAGCTCAATGATTTCTATTTGCGGTAGTTGGAAGGTGAGTTGATTGATCAAGCTATGCCAGCAAGCAACAAAATATGTGATAGATTCATCCTCATACTTACACATGGAGTATATGTCACCATGATAACCTTATTGATGATATTGATAGAGAAATGATCCAAGAAGGCTTGGGATACCTGATTGAATGAGAATATAGAGTGTCTAAGTAACCCACTATACCAATTTAATGTAGGTCTAGTTAGAGACATGGGAAAGGTTCTCAAGAGAAAGGCATCATCATGAGCGATCAGATAACACCCGTGTTTGAACGACCACAAATGCTACTGCGGGTCTTCTTTCTATTGAAATGATTGAATTTAGGAATTTCCCAATACATGGGATATGGGCAGATAGGAATGGATGAGTGGATGGGTTCACATAAAATCTTGTTATAGGTGAGAGTGTTATGGGAGCTGGAAACCGATGCCTCTAATGTCTGGATCTTGTCCAACATCAATTTGATTAGGTCATTAGTAGGTTACAATGATTGGGTTCCTCCCGTAGCATGAGGGGGTTGGTTTTGGGCATATAACGAGGTGACACTCCGGTGTATGGTGCTTCCATGTTGGTTGATTGAGAAGAAGGTAGTGAAACAAGGGGTATGTACCTGGAGGGAATAATAGATGAAATGGGAGGTGGCTGATAGTATGTATATGGAGGTGGAAGGGTCATGGTAACCCTAGTGGAAATGGGGGCTAATGATTGTGGAATGGAAAGGACCACATTTTAAAAAGGGGTAGGGGTCACCGACATGGGAGGTGGAAGTGTAGCTACGGGTATGTGTGAGACATTAGGGGTGGATGCGGTTGTGTTGTGGGTAGTGTTTAAGGGTATGGTGGATGTGGTAGGTCCCACGGAGGTGGCGGATGTGGAGGTCATAGCTGGTATAGGACCTAGTTACAAAACGACTGGGGGTAAGGTAGATGCGACCAAAATAGAGCCAAATGGGGCTGATGCAAGAGTGGGAGTGAGAGTCGGGGGATAGATATAGGTATGTCATATATCAATCGACTCGAGGCATCTCGAGTAGATGAATGGGAAAGGTAAAACTAAAGCGACAGGGGTTTTGGTCAAGGTGTCATATGAACTCCTCATCTCTCGGTAGTGATAGTGATATGTTGGATAGGATCCATGGCTAGTGATAAAATGGAAGGTGGTGAAGGACTAGGTTGGAGTGGTTGACAACCGGCATGAAATACGAGTGCACTTTCTTATTTTCAAATTCAGCACCATGTGAACCAATACTGATTAGGTAGAGCTACTTCTTTGTAAATGAAATAGAAAAATAGTAAGAATAGGTGAATCTGACTGTAAAAAGTGTATTAGATACCCAATGTGGGTTGGGAAATGAAATAGGATAACCAATTTCGGTCAATGTAAAACATGGATAGTGAGTGAAAAACAAGGTAGGAGGTCAAATCTTATAGGTATGCCAAATCTGATGAGTTTTACAATGTCAATGGGAATGATGGTAGTGATAGGGACTATGAAAAGTGGAAGAAGATGAATAAAAATGTCCCTTTGGGTAGGTTAACAAAAGGACCTAGAACCGACGTCGGTTGGGTATAACCAACGATGGTTACTATGAAATTGAAATAGTAATGAAAGAATAGTGGTTGTGAATTAAAATCTGATGTGGAATCAAACCCAGAATTATGAGAATGATGATAATATGGTCCAGCACACTCAGGTGAAGCCGAAATACACCAAATTGTGATGAGGAGTGCAAGAATGAACAAAAAAATGAATAATGTACTCTTTCACCTCAAAACACAAGCCAAACAGAAACACTAAGAAAAATGTGATCCTAGGAGCGCCCTTTCTATTATGTTTGTTGAGCTTATGCTATTTAAGGACTGACACATTAACTGTGAAATAGAGTTTTTCAGTGAGGATGGCTTCCTATGAAGAAGGAGATCTAAAAGGTGAGGTTTTAGGTATTTTATGGTGGGGGCGGGCCTTGCTCTGAAGTATGACTCAACAGAGCAGTGAGCTAGGTGCCCATTGTGCCATGATTGTGTGATTACCTACAACTTCTTCTAGTAATATGTTGTTTAAGAATGTGTGTCTTTTCTATTTTTGTGAGGTTTGGTAAGACTCAGAGAGAGAGAGAGAAATAAAGTGCTTTCTATAGTTCATTTGTCAACCATTAGATGGTCATGACTTCCAGCGTATAGGTTGCCCGTAATTAATGTGAGCTAATGTGATAAATCAGAATGCAATGCACTTATTTTTAAGCCCAAATCAAAGTGTGAAGTTGGATGACACAAAAAGATGAAGAGAAATAGGGATGCTCTTTCACTACAATGCATAAAACACAAAGAAATGGTTCATTTTAATTACACCAAGAGAAAGATTTCTTTTAGAGAAAATAGAAAGAAAAGGTAGGTTACCAAGGAAGAAAATTAATGTGTATGCTTTTCAAAAGGGAAACAAACACAAAACTTTTCCTAGAAATGAATAAAATGCAAGGAACCCTGGATGGGTCCCACTAGGCATGCCAAAATGTTTCACCTGATTCTTAGACGTTTCTTTGAAGTATTGACGAAACAGATAGGGTAACGGCGTAGGAGGAATACATGTTTTAATGTTGGTTGATGGGTTATTATGCATGTATGACTTCCAAATCCACAACTTATTGTGAGAGATTTCTTTTGCTAGGAGGAACTACCTGTAATGAAAAGAAAGACCACCAAAAAGATTTAAACAATATGTGTAGTGAACTTCCTAGCATGTGCTAGATTCAGGAAGTGTGATACTTCCTAGACGGCTGTCAGTCCACTATTTAAAACAATTTAATGTAGGAAATGAAGTAAATCCTATTGTAATTTGAAATGATTTAGGTATCTCACTTAAAACACAATAAGAAATATCTAATCTAATAAGCTAGGTTAGAATAGAATCAGAAGGTCATATAGTTGGTTCTAGGTCTTTGTAGATCTAAAAAAAGTCTCAAGTAGGTTACAGGTGATTAAGGGGATGTAAAATTAGGTAGATAGGTCCTTGTTCTGGGTTATATGAGCACATACAGTAATCGATGCCAATTAAAGATAACTGACGATGGTTAGGCATAACCAGTGCCATTTACTGTGGATTTCTAGGGATGCCACAAAATGGGCTTGGGGTCTCCTTTGTGATTGCACAAAGGATTTTGGTTGGTCGGGATGAGGTATTGGGTGATTTGGGAGGAATTTGGCAAGGTTTTAATGGGTATATGGAGGGGGAATGTTGAAGGAGGTCAATGGGTGGCTAGGTAAACATTAGGTGATAATATAATGACAAAATGAAGTGAACCGAGAGAAGTAAAATGTTTTACTTACTTGGATTCTGTCCCTGACGCTTGTGAGTGAGGGATGGGGGTGCTGGTAAGAGGTTGAAGGCTGCAGGTGATCACCAATCATAGGAGAGCTTCTACATGGGATTCATGTGCATTCCTCTTTACTTGTTTAGATCAGATCATTACTTGGGAGGCTATGCAAAAGAAAATAATTGATCTCCTTCCTTGCATGCGTGTTCTCACTAGAATTTGATCTTAGAAGATGTGATATCTCTCAGGAAGATCTCAATGTTTGCCAACTTTTTCCAATCTTTTCCAACCTTGAAAATAAGGTTGTTTTGGGGGTTAAAAGGGTAACCGACGGTAGTTCCGACCTAACTAGCGATGGTTAGGGCTAACCGACATCAGTCAAGGTGGGATTTCCTAGGTTTACTAAACTAGGGAGATCCTCTTTATTTTATTGGATCTAATGTCATTAACCCACGGATTAAACTATAATATTCTTGTAAGCATGAGGGAATATGGTTAGAAAGAATGTAGGAATTGATTTTTAGGGTTTTGGTAAGTCTTAGTTAGTTATCGTAACTTACTAAGAATAGGTCTTAGGGTGAGTTAGCTTGATGAAGTGTCTAGGTGAAGTGTATGTGTGGATATTATTTAAATTAATATATTTAAATAATAAATATGGTGAGGATAATGAATTAATTTAATTAATTTAGTTAAATTAATATTAGTGAGGTGAAGGGGGTCATGGCTAGGTGAATATGATGAAGGGTGCTTATTTGTTGAGACCAAAGAGGAGTGTGACCTAATTTTAGTATCTACATAGGGTCGGGGGAGGTTAGCGATTCATTGTGATAGAGGCTAGGGACGGTACCGAGAGAGATAAGTAGAGGTGACAGAGACCCTCATAAATATGATGTGGATGATGTAGTTATTTTTGATTTTTATATATATACCGGCATGCGTGCCGAATATGTAAGATGTATATGAGAGATTTTGAGACACTGTATTTATATCTGTGTATATATGTATTGACACACAGACATTCCATTTATATAGTTGATGATGATGGTTATATGTGATGTGTTTAATTTTATTTCCAATGTATTGTTATTATGGAAACTAGATATGTAGGCATGGATGGTTATGGTTGTAGGATTTGGTTATACTTACAAAATCTAGTTTTTGAACTTAGTCTTTTCGAGCCTTTTTTGGCTGGGCGCATGGATTTTCCTTGTAACACCAAATTTTGGTGCGCCCCCTTAAAAGCCTTTGGCGCATGGTTTTCCATGTTGTCACTCCTTTCGGTGCGCCAAAGGATGTTGAGTCAGTTTTTGGTGCGCCATAGGGCGCACGTAATCTCTATGTTACACCAAGTTTTGGTGCGCCAAAGGGCGCACATAAATTCATGACCGACAACGTATTTCATGCGCCAAAAGGCGCACCCTTTCTCCTGTCGTCAGATACTTCCATGCGCCAAAGGGCGCACGCTTTCCTCTGTCGACAGCAGTTTTCATGCGCCATTTCAAAGGTTGGTGGCGCATTAATGACAGGTTTTCCTATAAATATCAGTGCGCGCCCATGTCATTTTCATTCCTATTTTCGAAGCACGTGATATTTCTGGACTTGTCAGCCCCTGCTCTGTCACTTTCATCGTGTTGTGGACCCGCTCAAGGAATTTTCGCTATAATTTTAAGGTAAGAGGTTCTTCCCCTTCCCTGTTTTATGTTTTCTGTTCTTTGAGCTTGTTTTTTGTCTAGTTTTGTTGTGTGCTTGCTTGCTGGACGGTTTTCATCGAAGTATGTTTATGTTTAGGCTAGCTTCCCCCCTGTGCTGCCTGGTTTCCCGTCTCCCTTTCTTCTTTTCCTCCCCCCTTCCTCTCCCTCTTTCCGGATTTGTTGGAAAAAAGGGGGGCTGTTTTGTAATTTCTTGGTCTGCTGGATCTTTTATAAAAACCCTGTTGCACCAAGCATCCTTTGAAGGAAATAAGAATCAGTTATATTGAGTGATCAAGTGTATTTTCCATGGCGCACTGGCGCGTCATGTTGCACTTAATGCAATCGCGCCCTTTGGCGCATCTACCCGCCATGCAACATACTCAAGATCCGCGCCAAATGGCGCACCTTTCCATCTGCTGCAGTTGAAATTCATGCGCCCTAAGCGCACCCTTTTTTTGTTACAAGCTTAAAACCTGCGCCTCCTTTAAACCTTTGGCGCACCTATTCTCCATGCTTGCATAATGTTTTCATGCGCGAAAAGGGCGCACTCAGGCTTTCATGCAACACAAGCCTTACAACGCGCAGTATAAAGATTACAAAGGTGGCGCGGCGCACCCTCCATTGCGATAACATGATGTTGTGTAAACCCTCCATGCGCCGCCATATATTCCTTTGGCGCATCATTTATCCATGTTACACAATCCATCCATGCGCCAAAGGCGCACCAAACCCCATGTAACACGCATTTCTGTGCGCCTGCTATAAAATGCAACTTTGCTTCATCCATGCGCCATGCGCCTTGGCGCCGATTTAACCTCTGCTGACATTCCTTTTACGTGCGCCTTATCTATTTGGCTTTAGTAACATACATTTTCATGTGCCACAGAGCCTTTAATCTCTAACTCTCTCCTTCTGCTAGCTTTCCAATGGAAGATCAAATGACTAATTCAACCTTTTTGGATTGGGTCTCACTTCTTCTTCATGCAGATCAGCAACTGAGTTCGAAAGAACACATGTCTACGTCAAGCAAGAAACCCACCAAACCAAGAGGAAAGGCTAAGCTAACAGAAGAAGAAATGAAATACAAATATCAGAGGGTCAGGATGCCGAATCACAGGCTGAGTGCAGTATGGATGTCAGAGACTCTGAATTGGGTCACATCGACATGGATGAGTTACGGTTAGAACTCAAAAGTTCTGAGAAGTCCATGGATGGACAAGTTAATAGCGATTGCTTTGCATTTCGCCGGCGGAATCCCGATCGTGCCGTGTAAACAACGAATTCATGATGGTGGTTGCCCATGTTACAACAAAGACACAAGATGTGTCGAGAACGATGAGGAGGAGGTAGTCATAAACCTCACTTTGCCCATCATTTTGAGTTAATGCTTGGCATCCCTCACCACCGGAACTACGTGGTACATTAGCCAGCGAGAATGCATCAAGGCACAGGAAGACAACGAGGACCGGTGCATGCGGTTGATGAATGAGGTCTACCTAAAGAACAAGAAGGTGGTGACCGGTGGCCTCAGACTATCCACCAGAAGTGATTTCTCGAGAGGAACTCGGTGATTCTATCACCTTCTGAGCGAGTCTTCGGGCTTTGGATGCCCACTATTTCCATAAGTGGATCTTTGCGGTACACAGAAACAATGAATAAGAATTTGCCCGATCAGCGCTTTTCTTTGGGGTGAAATAATCAGCGACACCATCTCGGCGGCTACAACGACTTGCCACAACGGGAGTATTTCATATGAACTCCTATGTAGTCTACTGCTGCGGTCGGAAGGGGATTACCCGGGCTCAACCAAAGTGGAGTGTGGCCTCGAAGCCAAGATATTTGATTACTATCCAGGAGGCGAGGTGGAGAATAGTATCCCTCAATTTGCTAAAATTAACGATGCATTCTTCTATCACGTCATCATCACTGCTTTGAGGCCCAACATGACTCATAGCCGACGACGACCAAGAACATAGTGGCGATCACGAGAGAAATGGGGAGCCTTGTTCACCCAATTTCCCACGTTCACCTATCTAAGGGCTGTCAACTTTTTGGGAGAGCCAACCGAGGCTACCAAGGTATCTTTGGACCAAAGTTGATTCTCTTTGGAGTTATCAAGGCGGCTGGTCACATACCATGAAAAGTGCCTCGAAAAGAAAGAAGGGCGGAACTCCTTTCCCCCTCACGGTGGGCAGTACACATGCTCCTCCTATCACAAGCGAAGGAAATGTTCGCGAGTGGAGTTGCTAAATTTGAAACATGACTTCCCGGCCAGGCCTACCTTCGATCCTAGGAGGCTGCTGCGAGGCTAAGCTGGATCCGATCCATGTCCCTCAAATTGAGGATATTTACATTGGCGTTCTCCATGAGGTGGAACTCGGAAGAAAGGATCACTCTCGCTTGGCATTAACGCGAAATCATCCAATACGGAGTGGCCATTGTCCCCAAAGGCTTCCAAACTACGGAAGGCGAAGTAGACAAAGTGTATAATGACACGGAAGGGGATGATTGGCCTTTCCGGACATTGAAGAAGCAAGGCTCCTCAAACAATTGAGGAGAGGGTCAAGGAGACTATGCGGAGAACAGAGCATTGGTGCGCATGAGCGGACTAATCTACCTCGGGGTAGATTTCACAACTTCCCCTTTGGGCAACGCACCTCCGAGGTCAAAGAAGCGGCTGAAAGGCAAAGGTGCGAAGGTGAACCTAGCACCATTCGGAGGAAGCCCCTCAAAGTCCTCTTCCTTGAGCTGAACAAGTCATAACTCTTGATGAGGAAAGATTGTGAGAGGGATAGTCCTATACGCCCATCCACCCGGGATGTCGGCGTCGCTCAACTGACTTGAGAGGTCCCTTCTATCCCTTCTTCTTCTCTTCCTTCCCCTCCTCGAGTGACTCAAGCAACCACTCCTTTGGTTGTGTCCTCTGCCCCTTCTTCTACTCTTTCCCCCGCCTCTTCATCTATCTTCTCCTCCCTCGCCGATTTGTCTTCCTCTATTTCTTCCCTCATCTCCGAGCTCCCTTCCCTTCCTATCTCTTACTGCGATTGCGGTTTCCCTCCCTCCCGTGGACATTTCTTCGGCTGTTCTTTCAATGCCGCCGCCGCGTGTCTCCACGTTTTTCCCCTCTTCTACCGTTGCTGCTTCCCCCTCTGTCTCTGGTCCTTCTTCTATAGGACCAGCTTGGATCTCTCAGCAGCTGAGCCAACAAAAGAGGAAAGTTCCCATCGCTCCGATGGACTTTTCGGTCATTCCGGCTAAAGGAGTGAAGAAGCACAAGCCGGTTACACGCTTCTCAAAGAGCGCTGCAGGTGAGAGAGTCATGGAAATAGCATACCCCAACCCCCTCAAAGAAAAAGAAGATCTGTCTCCAACAGATTTCACCGTGACCCAAGTCACAATGGGGACATCCTCAGAAAGTCTCCAGGGGGAAGCTCTTTCCGCAGTGGATGCACTCTGCAAGAAACTTCAGGAAACGAAAGAGGAAAAAGGCTGCGAAGGAGCGAGAACAAATATCGCTTCGGGCCTTACGAGAAGATGGGAAGTGCACCTCCCACAACTGCCGCCGAGACTCCTGAGCTGCTCAGTCAGGAGAAGATTAATGAGTATTCAAAAATCGGCGAGCAAGGTATGGCCGTTTCTGCTTGGAGGAGCCAAATCCTCAAGGATAGTGAAAAAGTAATCGCCGAGTATATCAGTTTATACCTGAACATCGAGAAGGCGAACAAGGAACTCCAAGCATTAGCAGGTCCGATATCAGAAGAGTTAGAGCATGCTAGACTCCAGCACGAGACCTTCCAACAAATGTTCGACTGTTCAGTCGAAGATCTGGTCAAGTTCGGAGTCTTCGGCCATCCAAGGGCCCTCAACAAAACTATGTCCACTTTGGACTATCGGATAGATCAGCTAGAATTCGTTCTGGAAAAGATAGACAAGGTAAAGGAAGAGGCCCTGGATGCAATGCATCAAATGGAGAAAATTGTTCTATCTATGACTCCAGGGTTGCTCACTCCTTCCCTTACCTTAAGATCAGCTGATGACACTATCCGGATTTTCAAGGAGATAGCCTCTCAAGGGACAGGGCCAGAGGTCACGTTCGATACTGAATCTATCAACAACCTACTGGCCTGTAGGGACTTCATCGGGTTCCTTATCGAGGCGGAGAAAGATTATTCCAAACTCCCGGAAAAGCTCATAGATGAGCGGGAGACTTGCGAAGCCATCGGTGAAGCGGCACAGGATCCATCACGGGATCGGTTTGGGCCAATGATCAGCAAGTTTTTGGAATACCGCGCTCGATTCCACATCATCATCACACAGGCGACATCGAAACAGGCAACCCCTTTTCGGCCGCAGGATGATGATGATGAGTAGCTTCTTCTTCTTCTTCTTCTTCTTCTTCTCTCTATTCTCCGACTTTCTTTTCGAAATGTCTAAAAGTGTGTTGGCACAAATGATGACATCATCCATGTTGCATCATGGGATGATGTCATCCATCAAAGTTGTCAAAGTCAACATGACTTTTAGATATTTTGTAAATATTTTGTAAATAAGTGGTTGGCTCCATTTTGCCTTCTCTCTCCCTCATCTTCTATAAATATGAGAATACTTGTTGTATTCGGGGTGAACATTTTTAGATAGAAATAGAAGTGAGGAGAGAAAGACTTTGAGCTTTCTTAGTGAGAAAAACAGATAATACAATTATTCGGACTTTGTGCTCAATAGGCATGTGTTATACATTAGATCTTCCTTACGTTAGATCTATATGTGTTTAATCTGTAGATTCATATCTACTTTTCCGTCATTTGTTTATCGGTATTGCTTTGTTTATTTATGCAAGTAGGTTTGGCTCTGTTTACTACCAAACTAAAAACATAAATCTTCGACCTTTACTTTTGGAATTCATTTCTTTTCTCCCTTCGGATCTGTTCTTTCTCTTCTCCCTCTTTCATTCCTTTCTTTTCGCAGCACTGGAATACTCTCTTTGGGATGAGATCCCAACCCCGAAGGCGAGAATCATGTGAGACTTGCATAGGTTCTGCTAGTAGAAATAGCAATAAACCGATTTCGCTTTCTTTGTCTCAAAGAGGGGCTAAGCCACGCACACCTTTGTTGGCTCGTCATCCATAGATCATCCGCGTGATGATTTTCGGACCAACGATTTTTGGCGACTCATTTGGGAATGGATAGATCAGCGGATCTATGGTGGTGGTAAGATATTAAAAATCGAGAAAAATCAAAAGATTTCTTTGTTTGCAAACACGAATTTTTATAAAAATCCAAAAATTTGCAAAAGTGCTCAAATCGAAAAATTTCCTTAAGTCATAGATCGGGCCTAATTCTGAGATCTTTAGTTATTTGAGTTTTTATCAAAATCATTATTTTTCCGTAGATCTGGATTTTTGACTATTTTCCAAAAAGTTTAAAACCCTTTGAAAAGTAAAGATCGAGATCTGAAAATCAGCCTACTATTCTTCCACTGCCATCTTATCCTCATTCTGCTTATTTGTCATTAACATGAATCGGTTTTTCGGAGGAGGATTTTTTTTTAATATTCAGAAAAGTATTTGCTGCTGGTTTTTGTCAGAAAAACCAGAAAATCAGCAAGTACACCCAAAAATAAGGTTTAAATCTGTGTCGTAATATTGCAGATCTGGAAGGTACACTTTGGCGGTGAGTGAACCTTTACGCGCGCGGCGAGAGAGCCGTGGAGAAGCTGATCCTACTTTCGATCTGCTTCAAAGGCACAATTTCAGCGTAACACCGGCACGTTTTTCAGCGCTAAGCTCGGCTAGCCGGTCATCCAGGAGTGTCTCACCTTCACGAAGAAAAAGTCTTTTACAGGGAACATCCACGTCCCTTTGTAGTGCCTTGCTGCTCAGTGGAACCACCCTCCCAGCTCGTGTGCTTTTTCCAGCCTTTCAAATGGCAGTACCATGGGGAAACGCTATGGGCCCTCTCGCACTGCCACATCCAGTTCACGCGCTCCCTCACGGAAATCGAAAGAATTTTCCTAAATTTGACGGGAGCGGAAATCAAAGCACGGATTCTCACATATCTACTTTCATTATGTCATGCAGTATTTTGGACGTGACTCATGAAGATGTGTCAGTCCGCCTTTTTCTGGAAACCCTACGAGGGCTGCGGTGAATGGTTTCAGCATTTGCCGGCGGATCTATCACCGGTTGGGCTACCTTGCGGGAAGCTTTTGAAGACGCAGATCTGAAGCCTTGAGAGGATGCATTTGCGTTGCTTATCACGGATTACCCACGAAGAAGGAGGCCAATGAGACCATGCGCGATTTTGTCGCCCGGTTCAATGCGTTAATCAACCGTGTCCCTCTTGCCATGCTTCCCAACACCGGAGAATCGAAGTGTTTCTTCGTGAACGCCATGAGCTCAAAAGTCGAGTTTCTTGCTCCTTCAAGAACGAGTAACTACTCTGCCTCTCGCTCAGGCTGCTGCCATTCGGATAGAAGACAATTTGATAATATCCGGTGAGTTGAAAAAGGAATCATCAAAGTCCAAATCTTTGGACCCCTACTTTGCTTACTTCCGATCCAGCATTCCAAAAGATGGCGAACGATCTGCTCGCATTAAAAAAGCAGCTAGCCCAGGCCTCTCCCAGTTCCTCGTACCGGGATGTCCCGCGGAGGAATTTTGTTCCTAACAATGTTTCACAAAGACCGCGTCTACCTGCAACTGCTCCACGGTTGGCGCTTGAAGCTCCTCCGGTCAATGCTTTGGCCGAAATAGAAGAGGAAGAGCAGTACTATGAAGAACCTTCGTCTCAAGGCGAAGATGATCAAGATGTCGGTGAACCGACTGGCGACTCTACTATTGGATACATGGAATTTGATGAGGATGAATCTGATGAAGAAGAGAGTACTCAGGGTTATGCAAGCGGACAATCCTACGCTGTTTTTACCCGCTCGCAAGGAAAGGAAGCGGAAGTTGCTGCCCATGTGCAGAAAGAGAAGGTCGTATCAAACGTGCCTCCAACCATTGTTAAAAGAGGTAATCCTCTTCCTACTCAACTCCCTGTTAAAACTTTTGCAAAGAAGTCTTTTCCGCCCATCTCTCCTCCGAATCAGCCCCCTCATATTCCTATCAAGATCGGTAACCTGTTCCATGATCGCGAAGTGAAGGACTCATTCCTTTACCAACGCAATGACCCTTGGCGCATTCGATATAATAGATCATGCAAAAAGACCAAGATCCGGATGTGCGAAGTGAGTATCTTGATCAAACCCGAGAACACTTATAAGATTGACTAAGTATATCCAAAGTCAAGCTGTTATATCTAATCAGGCTTCCCCAAAAGGAATCCTTTCCACTCCTCCTGAATCCCACATAAATGTTGCTTCAACATCCGCATCAGGCAAGATAGAACCTTTCTATCTCTCTCTCCTAATCAACGGCCATAAGTTGAGCAACTGTATAATTGATTCCGGAGCTTCCGATAACGTCATGCCGGTGAAAGTCGCCCATGCTTTGGGCCTCACTCTTACCAAACCTTTCGGCAGATGTTACTCATTGGAGACCAAGCAAGTACCATTGATTGGCCAAATCAAAGACGCGCAATTCGCGTTTGCAGCCTTCCCGGATAAAAGAGTAAAAATGACCGTCCTTGTCGCTGACATTCCGGCAGCCTATGGAATTCTGCTAGGAAGGAGCTTTTGCAGCGAAGTTGGTGGAGAAATTCACATGGACTGGTCTAAAGCTAGAATTCCAGTCAAAGGCGTAATGCAAACTTTGGAACCGGAATCCCAAAAGAAGTACTTGGTCACTAGCTCCGAAGATCCCAAAGCCCAAATCCTTTTTGAGTCATCAGGGATGGGGAACTACTTTTTGTCTACCAAGGCGGATACTGAAGGACGTTTTGTTCGAAAAAGGATCTCAATAAGATCTGGACCTTGCATTTGATGGCGATTCTGCGCAACTAGTGGATGTGGCGGCGGGGTTGTCTTGATATCTCTGAGGAAGAAGTCATTCCTCTCTCTTTCAAGTTGCAGTTTTCAACACTAACAATCTTTGCTGAGTATGAGTCTCATTTACTCGGTATGCAAGCTGCAAAGGAAAGAGGAATTAAAAATCTAAAAGTTCAAGGTGATGCCGAGCTGGTTGTAAATCAGGTCAAAAGGATTTACCAAGTAAAAAATGAAAGGCTCAGGCACTACCGTAATGCAGTATGGGACAACATTGAGGAATTTGATGCCTTTTCGATAGGGGCAATTCCAAGAGCTCAAAATGATATGGCCGATTCATTGGCCGTTTCAGCATCTCTCATGCTCCCGCACCCGGGTTTGAAAACGAACAAATACACCATTGAAGTGGTTTTCCGCCCGAGCGTGCCAGACAACTCTCAGCATTGGCAGGTATTCAACGATGATAATCACCTCATTGCCTTTCTAGAAAAATCAGAAAATTTTGATGAGTTGTATTTTGAAGGATCCACCTCGACATGCCGCGAATCAATCAACAGTCAAAACCATGAATCAGAGGAGAAAGACGGCATATGTCAGCTCAAAGGAAATAAAATTCCGAAGGGCCTGGTTTCTCTGGAACGCCTGTTTGACAGGCATGACCGTTTTGTTAAAAAGAAGAAGCGGGACGATCCTTGCTCATCCCCAGAGACAGAACCAGTCAATATAGGTTCTGAGGCACATCCGCAATTTGTGAACATCGGGAAATGTTGCACGCCAGAAGAAAAGCGGAAATTTGTCAAGTTGCTGAAGAGATATATGGATGTATTGGCATGGTCCTATGCCGATTTAAAGTCCTTCAAGCCAAAGGACGTTCAGCATGACATACCGCTAAGAGCGATGTCAAAGCCTTCCGTCGAAGCGAGAGGCACTATAATCCCAAGATTTGGGCACCATTCGGGCCGAAATTCGAGAAGATCTTTGGATGCGAGAATCATCTTCCCTATTCATCACAGCACTTGGGTGGCAAACATTGTGCCGGTACGCAAGAAAAACGGTGAAATACGCATCTGCGTAGACTTCCGAAATTGAATCAAGCTTCGCTGAAAGACAACTACCCTCTTCCGATAATGGATCAAGTTCTGCAAGCGATGGCTGGATCGAGAAATCTTGTCTATGCTTGATGGTTTTCGAGGCTACTGATCAGTTGAAGTCTCGCCTTGAAGATCAATTCAAAACAGCATTCACTACTCCTTGGGGTACATTTGCCTACAGCAGGATGCCTTTCGGCTTAACTAATGCAGGTGCTACTTTTCAACGGGCCATGGACTTTGCATTTAAAGGCATGATGGGAAAAGTCATTGTAGTTTATCTAGATGACTTAACCGTGTTCTCTAAACAACGAAGTGATCATTGTGATCATTTGGAGCAAGTATTGGCCAGGTGCCGAGAACATGGAATTTCCCTAAATCCCAAAAAGTCTGTTTTTGGGGTTACGGAAGGGAAATTGCTAGGCCATGTGGTTAGCGCAAAGAAGGAACAAGGATCGATGCCGAAAGAGTTAAGGCTATCAGATCCTTACTCTGCCTACAAGCAAGAATGGTGTTCATTCTTTCTTCGGAAAGGTGAACTTTCTTAGGCGTTTTGTTCCTGATTTTGCTGAGAAGACCCGCCACATCTTGAACATGATGAAAGGGTCACCCACTTTCGGATGGAGTGAAGAGGGGAAAAGTCGTTTGAGGAGATAAAAACTTATTGCTCATGCACCCGGTCTGGTATGTCAGGATTTCTCCAAAGACTTCATTATGTATAGTTACGCCTCCAACATACGTATGCAATCCTAATGCAAAAGAACTTAGAGGATATTGAATCTCCAATTGCATTCATGAGTTCTCCTCTCAAGCCTCACGAACTGAAAATGACTCAGCTGGAAAAGCACGCCTTTGCCGTTGTCAAAGCAGTGAAGAATTTCAGGTATTATATTCTAAACTCACATACGGTGGTGCTGGTTCCAGGACACGCGGTGAAATCAATTCTAACTCAGGCGGGAGTTAGGAAGTTTGAGAGGGAATTGGATCGCAAAGTCCGGGAATATGACACGGATATTAAGCCCACCAAGTGGTGAGGGGCAAGGCACTGTGTCGGCTAATGGCTGAAAATGAAAATTCAGAAAATCTAATGAAAAGAGAATTTGTGCGAAGAAAAGAGCAAAGCCCTCTAAAGGGCACGATTCTCTGCCTCTGGTTTTATTTATTGCAACTAGGTGATGAGTGGTACTCGATTCACTTTCTTCCTTACCTACGGCGAATGCCCAATGCACCTAACTGCAAAGGAGAAGCGCACTATAAAGCTCGGGCAGCTAAGTATGTCATCTGGGATGACGGTTTATATAAGCGCGGGATAGACGGTGTCTTTCTGCGATGTGTTGACAAGCCCCATCAAGTAAAGCTTGCTGGAAAGTTTTCACAATTCAGCTGTGGAGGTCATTTTCTTCTTAGTGACGACACACAAATCATTCGAGCTAGGTACTATTGGCCAACGCTCTTTCAAGATGCGGCTACACAGGTGGCAAAGTGTGAACCACATCGGCATTCGTCGGCAAGCCCAAATTGGCTGCCCTTCCCCTTAGGCGGTCATTATCAATGAACCATTCGGAAATGGGGAATTGATTTTATTGGAGCACTCAATCCTCAATCGAGTGCCGGACATGGCTATGTCCTCACAGCAACGGATTACTTCACTAAGTGGGTGGAAGCCATACCTGTCAAGCACGCCACTTCTGAGGTGGTTTGCAGTTTTATCAAAGAGAATATCATTGTCAGGTTCGGTGTTCCAAACAAGATCGTTGCTGATAATGCTTCTAACTTCTCCTCGCGGGAAGTTATTAGTTTTTGCTATGAATACGGAATAACTTTAGCACATGCCTCGGATTATTACCCTCAGGGAAATGGTCAGGCAGAATCCAGTAATAAGAACTTGGTGACCATCATACGGAAATTAGTAGATGAAAATCAGCGCATGTGGCACAAGTCTTTGTACGATGCTTTGTGGGCGGACCGCATTACCCCCAAGAGATCTCTCGGCATGTCACCTTTTCAAGTGTTATATGGCACTGATGCCGAACTTCCCATTTCTGCGGAACTTCCTGCTCTACGCTTGGCACGAGCAATCGAAGATGAAACTTTTCAGAATTCTCTAGAAAAGAGAATTATGTATCTGGCGGAACTTGAAGAAAAGAGAGTAAGAGTGGTCGACAAGATCACTGAACATCAGAATCAAGTGAAGAGGCTTTTTGACAAGAAGGCCAAGCAGAGAGATTTTCTAGTGGGAGATCTCGTCCTTCTTTGGGACAAGCGAAGAGAACCGAAGGGCATGCACGGAAAATTTGATTCCCTATGGAGAGGGCCCTTCAAAATCAAGCGACTCAATGGAGAGAATAGTTTCTATCTCTCATATCTGGATGGAGCTGAGCTCCGCTTCCCTATAGCGGGCAACATCTCAAGATCTTCGGGAAGTAGAGCTTGCTCTCTTCTTTGTCTGATTTATTTTAGTTGTGTGTTTTGCTTTTGTCGTGTGTTTGCTTTCGATTTGTTGTGTGTTTCCTTTGTTCTCCCTCCGGTCCCCCTTGTTTTTGACTCAGTACCCAATGGATAGGCACATGTGATCTGGGATTCTCTACCCCGAGTTTTGCTCGGGATAGTCCCCGAAAAGAGCCATTTATCATTATCCCGTAAAATTGACAAGGGCAATTTTACGATAACCATACCGAAAAAATTTTGTTTCGATCCTCGTTAGGGATCCCTCGCGTTCAAACATTGCAAAATCCCTCCCCGGAAATCTAGTTTTGAACTTAGTCTTTTTGAGCCTTTTTGGTGGGCGCATGGTTTTCCTTGTAACATCAAGTTTTGATGCGCCCCCTTAAAAGCCTTTGGCGCATGGTTTTCCATGTTGTCACTCCTTTCGGTGCGCGAAAGGATGTTGAGTCGATTTTTGGTGCGCGCAAGGGCGCACGTAATCTCTATGTTACACCAAGTTTTGGTGCGCGAAAAGCGCACATAAAAATCATGACCGACAGACGCATTTCATGCGCCAAAAGGCGCACCCTTTCTCCTGTTGTCAATTCCTTCCATGCGCGAAAGGCGCGCACGCTTTCCTCCCTCGGCAGTTGTTTTCATGCGCCATTTCAAAGGTTGGTGGCGCATTAATGACAGGTTTTCCTATAAATATCAGTGCGCGCCCATGTCATTTTCATTCCTATTTTCGAAGCACGTGATATTTCTGGACTTGTCAGCCCCTGCTCTGTCACTTTCATCGTGTTGTGGACCCGCTCAAGGAATTTTCGCTATAATTTTAAGGTAAGAGGTTCTTCCCCTTCCCTGTTTTATGTTTTCTGTTCTTTGAGCTTGTTTTTTGTCCGGTTTTGTTGTGTGCTTGCTTGCTGGACGGTTTTCATCGAAGTATGTTTATGTTTAGGCTAGCTTCCCCCCTGTGTTGCCTGGTTTCCCGTCTCCCTTTCTTCTTTTCCTCCCCCCTTCCTCTCCCTCTTTCCGGATTTGTTGGAAAAAAGGGGGGCTGTTTTGTAATTTCTTGGTCTGCTGGATCTTTTATAAAAACCCTGTTGCACCAAGCATCCTTTGAAGGAAATAAGAATCAGTTATATTGAGTGATCAAGTGTATTTTCCATGGCGCACTGGCGCGTCATGTTGCACTTAATGCAATCGCGCCCTTTGGCGCATCTACCCGCCATGCAACATACTCAAGATCCGCGCCAAATGGCGCACCTTTCCATCCTGCTGCAGTTGAAATTCATGCGCCCCTAAGCGCACCCTTTTTGCCTGTTACAAGCTTAAAACCTGCGCCTCCTTTAAACCTTTGGCGCACCTATTCTCCATGCTACATAATGTTTTCATGCGCCAAAGGGCGCACTCAGCTTTCATGCAACACAAGCCTTCTGCGCGCAAGTATAAAGATTACATAGGCGCGGGCGCACCCTCCATTGCAATAACATGATGTTGTGTAAACCCTCCATGCGCCGCGCCATATTCCTTTGGCGCATCATTTATCCATGTTACACAATCCATCCATGCGCCAAAGGGCGCACCAAACCCCATTGTAACACGCATTTCTGTGCGCCTTGCTATAAAATGCAACCTGCTTCATCCATGCGCCATGCGCCTTTGGCGCCAGTTTAACCTCTGCGACATTCCTTTTCTGTGCGCCTTATCTATTTGGCTGTAACGATTGCATTTTCATGCGCCTGAGCCTTTAAATCTCTAACTCTCTCTTACTGCTAGCTTTCCATGGAAGATCAAATGACTAATTCAACCTTTTTGGATTGGGTCTCACTTCTTCTTCATGCGAGATCAGCAGCGAGTTCGAAAGAACACATGTCTACGTCAAGCAAAAACCCACCAAACCAAGAGGAAAGGCTAAGCTAACGAAAGAAGAAATGAAATACAAATATCGGAGGGTCGGGATGCCCGAATCACGGTGAGTGCGGTATGGATGTCGAGACTCGGGTTGGGTCACATCGACATGGATGAGTTAAGGTTAGAACTCAAAAAGTTCTGAAAGTCCATGGATGGACAAGTTAATAGCGATGCTCTGCATTTCGCGGAGGAATCCCGATCAGTGTATGTAAACAACGAATTCATGATGGTGGTTGCCCATGTTACAACAAAGACACAAGATGTGTCGAGAACGATGAAGGCGAGGTAGTCATAAACCTCACTTGCCCGTCATTTTGAGTTAATGCTTGGCATCCCTCACCACCGGAACTACGTGGCATTGTTAGCAGCAAGAATGCATCAAGGCACAGGAAGACAACGAGGACCGGTGCATGCGGTTGATGAATGAGGTCTACCTAAAGAACAAGAAGGTGGTGACCCGGTGGCCTCGGACTATCCACCAGAAGTGATTTCTCGGAGGAACTCGGTGATTCTATCACCTTCTGAGCGAGTCTTCGGGCTTTGGATGCCCACTATTTCCATAAGTGGATCTTTGCGGTACACAGAAACAATGAATAAGAATTTGCCCGATCAGCGCTTTTCTTTGGGGTGAAATAATAAGCGGACACCATCTCGGCGCAGCTCTGACAACTTGCCACAAGCGGAGTATTTCATATGAACTCCTATGTAGTCTATGCTGCACTGCACGTCGGCAGGATTACCGGGCTCAACCGAAGTGGAGTATGGCCTCGGGCCAAGATATTTGATTACTATCCAGAGAGTGAGGCTGGAGAATAGCATCCCTCAATTTGCTAAAATCAATGATGCATTCTTCTATCACGTCATCACTGCTTTGAGGCCCAACATGACTCATAGCCGGACGACCAAGAACATAGTGGCGATCCACGAGAGAAATGGGGAGCCTTGTTCACCCAATTTCCCACGTTCACCTATCTAAGGGCTGTCACTTTTTGGGAGAGCCAACCGGGCTACCAGGTATCTTTGGACCAAAGTTGATTCTCTTTGGAGTTATCAAGGCGGCTGGTCACATACCATGAAAAGTGCCTCAAAAGAAAGAAGGGCGGAACTCCTTTCCCCCTCACGGTGGGCAGTACACATGCTCCTCCTATCACAAGGCGAAGGAAATGTTCGCGATAGTGGAGTTGCTTGAATTTGAAACATGACTTCCCGGCCAGGCCTACCTTCGATCCTAGGGCTGCTGCTACGAGGGCTAAGCTGGATCCGATCCATGTCCCTCAAATTGAGGATATTTACATTGACGTTCTCCATGAGGTGGAACTCAGAAGAAAGGATCACTCGCGCTTGGCATTAACGGAAATCATCCAATACGGAGTGGCCATTGTCCCCAAAGGCTTCCAAACTACGGAAGGCAAGTAGACAAAGTGTATAATGACACGGAAGGGGATGATTGGCCTTTCCCGACATTGGCGAAGCAAGCTCCTCAAACAATTGAGGAGAGGGTCAAGAGACTATGCGGAGAATAGAGCATTGGTGCCGCATGAGCGGACTAATCTACCTCGGGGTAGATTTCACAACTTCCCCTTTGGGCAACGCACCTCCAAGGTCAAAGAAGCTGCTGAAAGGCAAAGGTGCGAAGGTGAACCTAGCACCATTCAGGAGGAAGCCCCTCAAAGTCCTCTTCCTTGAGCTGAACAAGTCATAACTCTTGATGAGGGATTGTGAGAGGATAGTCCTATACGCCCATCCACCCGGGATGTCGGCGTCGCTCTGACTTGAGAGGTCCCTTCTATCCCTTCTTCTTCTCTTCCTTCCCCTCCTCGAGTGACTCAAGCAACCACCCTTTGGTTGCGTCCTCTGCCCCTTCTTCTACTCTTTCCCCCGCCTCTTCATCTATCTTCTCCTCCCTCGCTGATTTGTCTTCCTCTATTTCTTCCCTCATCTCCGAGCTCCCTTCCCTTCCTATCTCTTCTGCAGTTGCGGTTTCCCTCCCTCCCGTGGACATTTCTTCGGCTGTTCTTTCAATGCCGCCGCCGCGTGTCTCCACGTTTTTCCCCTCTTCTACCATTGCTCTCTGCTTCCCCCTCTGTCTCTGGTCCTTCTTCTATAGGACCAGCTTGGATCTCTCAGCAGCTGAGCCAACAAAAGAGGAAAGTTCCCATCGCTCCGATGGACTTTTCGGTCATTCCGGCTAAAGGAGTGAAGAAGCACAAGCCGGTTACACGCTTCTCAAAGAGCGCTGCAGGTGAGAGAGTCATGGAAATAGCATACCCCAACCCCCTCAAAGAAAAAGAAGATCTGTCTCCAACAGATTTCACCGTGACCCAAGTCACATGGGGACATCCTCGAAAGTCTCCGGGAAGCTCTTTCCGCGGTGGATGCACTCTGCAAGAAACTTCGAAAAACGAAAGAGGAAAAAGGCTCGAAGGAGCGAGAACAAATATCTGCTTGGGCCTTACGAAGATGGGAAGTGCACCTCCCACAGCATTGCCGCCGAGAACTCTGAGCTGCTCGGTCGGGAGAAGATCAATGAGTATTCAAAATCGGCGAGCAAGGTATGGCCATTTTACTGCTTGGAGGAGCCAATCCTCAAGGATAGTGAAAAAGTAATCACCGAGTATATCGGTTTATACAGAACATCGAGAAGGCGAACAAGGAACTCCAAACATTAGCGGGTCCAATATCAGAAGAGTTAGAGCATGCTAGACTCCAGCACGAGACCTTCCAACAAATGTTCGATTGTTCGGTCGAAGATCAGGTCAAGTTCGGAGTCTTCGGCCATCCAAGGGCCCTCAACAAAACTATGTCCACTTTGGACTATCGGATAGATCAGCTAGAATTCGTTTTAGAAAAGATAGACAAGGTAAAGGAAGAGGCCCTGGATGCAATGCATCAAATGGAGAAAATTGTTCTATCTATGACTCCAGGGTTGCTCACTCCTTCCCTTACCTTAAGATCGGTGATGACACTATCCGGATTTTCAGGAGATAGCCTCTCGGGACGGGGCCGGAGGTCACGTTCGATCTTGAATCTATCAACAACCTCTTTGCTGTAGGGACTTCATCGGGTTCCTTATCGAGGCGGAGAAAGATTATTCCAAACTCCCGGAAAAGCTCATAGATGAGCGGGAAACTTGCGAAGCCATCGGTGAAGCGGCACAAGGATCCATCACGGGATCAATTTGGGCCAATGATCAGCAAGTTTTGGAATACCGCGCTCGATTCCACATATCATCACACAGCGACATCGAAGCAGGCGACCCCCCTTTCGGCCGCGGATGATGATGATGAGTAGCTTCTTCTTCTTCTTCTTCTTCTTCTTCTCTCTCTCTATTCTCCGACTTTCTTTTCGAAATGTCTAAAAGTGTGTTGGCACAAATGATGACATCATCCATGTTGCATCATGGGATGATGTCATCCATCAAAGTTGTCAAAGTCAACATGACTTTTAGATATTTTGTAAATATTTTTGTAAATAAGTGGTTGGCTCCATTTTGCCTTCTCTCTCCCTCATCTTCTATAAATATGAGAATACTTGTTGTATTCAGGGGTGAACATTTTTTAGATAGAAATAGAAGTGAGGAGAGAAAGACTTTGAGCTTTCTTGTAACAGAAAAGAACAGTAATACAATTATTCAGACTTTGTGCTCAATAGCTGTGTTATACATTAGATCTTCCTTACGTTAGATCTATATGTGTTTAATCTGTTAGATTCATATCTACTTTTCCGTCATTTGTTTATCAGTATTGCTTTGTTTATTTATGCAAGTAGGTTTGGCTCTGTTTACTACCAAACTAAAAACATAAATCTTCTGACCTTTCTGCTTTGGAATTCATTTCTTTTCTCCCTTCGGATCTGTTCTTTCTCTTCTCCCTCTTTCATTCCTTTCTTTTCGCAGCACTGGAATACTCTCTGGGATGAGATCCCAACCCCGAAGGCGAATCTGTGAGACTTGCATAGGTTCTGCTAGTAGAAATAGCAATAAACATGGGGAAATGATGATGTGGAAAAGAGTGGCCAAGATAACCTCATAAGGTTCGATGCCTAAAGAGTGCTTCCTACATAGCCCTTGGGAAAGGGAACTCAAAGCAATGTAGTTCTCCCATAAACTAGGGAAGAATGAGATTGGGTTAGGTAAGATGAATAGGTAGGATGGATAGGTAGGTTGGTTGGGTAAGGCATGTTTAACAATAGGAAAGGTCGAATGTTGAATAGGTAATAGGCAAGGTGAATTAGGCGTAGGAATAGATGAAGGTGTCATGGTTAAATTAATTTTGATGATCTTGTCATGTTGAAGAAATGAGTAAGAGATGCAGAGGTGAACTGAAAATAAGAAAAATGTTCCAAGTTGGAAAAGACCATAAGTGTTAAATCCTTAGACTTATTTGAACATAAGTCCCTAGATACATTGCATGATGGATATGTATAGAATTTAAAGAATTCACATGATCACAATGTGTAAAATAGACATTGCATCCTGAATAGGAAGAAGAAAATAAAAGGAGGTAAGGTGGAGGAACTCATTTAGCATAACCTTGTTGTGAGACAAAATGCCCCTTCAAGATACTCAAAACCATAATAGGCAAGTCCATGAGAAAAATTTTGTATCTTTCATTGATTTTTAATTTTTTTCTTTGTATAGAATGATCGATGTAAGAAGTATTTATTGGAATAAATAAGTTCTCCCTAAGGTCTTCACAAAGTTGATCAATGCGAGAATCTTCAGGATTATTTTATTTGAGAGGCATATAACAAAGTATTCTTATTGGATAGACTAATTATAATAAGTGGATGGATTTTTATAGCTATCCTTTAAGGAAGCAATCTACTTATAGCAAGAAGAGAGAGACATAGATGTACTTTTGAGGGATTCATCTCTTTGCAAGAATTTTGAATCTAGGATTTGAAATTTGAAATATCCCATATATTTTCATTTTTTTATATAATTTATACTTTAGGTCATGGATAAGACTATAAAGGAGTGTAAGTCTCTTGTATGAGGGAAAACCATAACAAAAAAGAGGTTAGCTATGTAAGAAATGTTTTAACCGACAAATGACCATGGGATTCCATCTTGAGAAGGATGAATAGTATCCATGAGAATCATGCAATGAGTAGAGCTGTGATAATCATATTGAAGATAAGGGTGAACAAAGGATGATAATCACACAATTCTATTTGAGTCATTGGTACTTGAAATAGGTAGAAAAAGGAGAGGTTCACTCAAGGGACGAGCATGTAAGTGACATAAAGTGATGTAGTAATTTATTCAACAATAGAATGGTCAAAGATGTAAGGCATTAAGGGGCTCAGATTGGGTTTACCTTCAAGAGAAGATAAATGATAAGCACCTGATCCATAGGTATGGGTGACAATGTAGGTTCCAAGCCAATTGGGAGTAAACTTGCCTCGTTTAATTTTCTCCTCTTTGGTTACATGTTAATTTTATTTTAGGACAAGATCGCTTACCTTGAAAGTTTGTTCACGAACAAGTTTTTATATGCACATTTGATAAATTTTTGGTAGATTTTAATGTGGTTGAGAGCATTTAAATTCCATTCATCTAATAAGCCAAATTGTGCCAAACGGTCTCCACAAAATTCATCATCATTGAGCATATATTTAAGTGAGATATGAAGAGATGGAATTTGGACTTTGAGAGGGAGGAAGACCTTTGTATCGTAGACCAAAGAGAAATTCATGGAACAACTGAGGTGTGAATGCTTGGTGCGATAAGCCAATATGGTTAAAGGAATGTGCATATGCCAATCCTTACCAAGATCATCGAAACCTTTAAGGAGAATTTATTTGAGATTTTTGTTGGTTGATTTGGCTTGACCATTTTTCTAAGGATAATATGGTAAAGAGAAAATGAGTTGAATACAAAAGTTATCGTAGATTTGGCGTAGGGTTTTATTTTTGAATATTTTACCATTGTCAGTAATGAGGTGATGAAGAACACCAAAATGACAAATGATGTGATGGTTAATGAATTCACATATTTTCTCACTTTTGTAGAAATGAGAGGGACAACTTCCACCCATTTAGTGTAGTATTCAGTTGTTGTGATGATCCATTGATGACGTAGAGAAGAATGTAGGTTAATCTCTCCGATGAGATCTATACCCCATTGGGAGAAAGATCAAAAGTATTTGGAAACTTATAATGAGTGACATGGGATCTGCTTTGAAGGTTAACTTGCTGCTGAAACTTCACACAACATTTGACATAGTCACAAAAATTTTGGTTAAGGTTTGGCTAGTAATAGTAGAGGTGAAGACTACATTTGATACAAACATGACCACTAAAATGTCCACCACAAATACCATCATGGATTTCTTTCATGGTGTACAGAATTTTTGAACTAGTGAGGCATCGTAGGAGGATATTGTTAAAGCCAAATTTATACGTAAGACCCCCATGATAACGTAACAAGATACCTTTTGGAATAATGCTCACTTACCATTACGAGTGAGATCTAGAGGCAAGATTGAAAAGGAAAGGTAATAATAAAAATATTTATACCACATGTCACATGGGTCTGTTTCATTTCTTCCCACAATTTATGTCATAGATGAGATAAGAGGGTAATCGCAACCATTGTGTTGTGAGAAATATTTTAGAGTCTAAACGTGAGGCATGTATTTTTAAGCCAGAAAGCCATGGTATCTGTAAAATTTTTAGTGGATTGTAGAATAGTTTGAATGTTGTAATTATAAAAGGTAGTCAAAAGCATGTCGACATGATGCTTATACTTTTGAAGTATTTTGTTACGACATTGGTATAAACCATTGACTTGGTTGACGACCAATTGAGAATCACCAAATATATTAATGGTCTTAACATCTAGGGAAATTGTAGTTTGGATACCTAACACGAGTGCTTCATATTCAACCATGTTATTGGTATAATCAAAGTCAAGTTTGAAAGATAAAGGCATAGGTTCACCATCAAGAGGAATGAGGATAACCCTTGTGCCACCCCCATGTTGAAATTTAGAACCATCAAAGAATAGGGTCATCTGATAAATGGTGTCATCCAGGGACAGAGTGTAGATAGATTCATTAGGAAAATTAAAGTTAGAAGATTGATTTCTGAAAGAGGTGCATCTGCAAGATGATCTCGCAATGGTTTTTCCCTTAATATAATTTTGATGAATGAATTATAGATCTAGGGTCTGTATTGAGCATAAGACAATGTAAAGCACATTGGTATTGATAAGTCTTAGCATACATGTAATGTAGAGGGTTGGTGTTGGTGACGATGAAGGTCTTGTGGTTGAGTAGGTAGTGACGAAGTTTAGTGGCAACAAAGACTAGGGCTAAGAAAATATTTTTGATATGAGTGTACCTAGTCTCATAGTCTAAAAGAGTACAACTTATGTGATAAAAATATTACTCCATATGTTACTCATTGTGATGAGAGAGCATGCCACCCAAGGAATGGTCATGACAAAAATATAGAGGTAAAAGGTTTGTCATCCTTGGGTGGGATGAGAACAGTGGCTAAAGAAGTTATTTCTTCAACACTTCAAAGGATTTGTGTCACTCATCATTCCAATCAAGGAGATCATTTTTTAAGAAGATTATGAAAAAGGTGACATCGATAAAAATTTGGGAAATAAAACATCGAACGGATTGCAATTTACCTTGTAAACTATGGAGCTATTGAAGGTTAGTAGGTGGAGGCATCTCAAGAATAGCCTTGATTTTGGTGGGATCAATTTTGATACCCCACAAAGAGATGATGAAACCAAGGATTTTTCCAGAGGGAATAGAAGAAACAAACTTATTTGGTCAAGGTGAATGCAATATTTGATAAGAAAGTGAAAGATGATTTTGAGAATTGGTAGGTCTTTGGCATGACTTTTGGATTTTCTAAGAAGGTCGTCGACGTAGTCTTCTAGTATATCATGCATGATGTCATGGAAAATATAGGTCATAGCACGATGATAAGTTACACCAAAATTTTTCAAGCCAAAGGGAATGATGTGATAATTGAAGGTCCCCTAAGGGGTGATAAATGTGGTTTTGTCTTGATCCTCAAAGTGCAAGTAATATTTTTTATAACTGAGATTTTTTCCATAAGAGATAGTGATATAACATAAAATTTAATGTTAACAACTCGAGGTGCACTCAAACATCACCAACACTTAAGATGGGAACTCTCCTGAAGCACGTAAAGGCACTAGGTTCCTCTTTTGAGTTGTTTGTACAAAATTTTAGCATGATGATACTTAAATATATTTAGATTCATAATTAGTAGTAAACTACCCACAACGCATAAAACAAATATAGATCCTAGATTGTATGAAAGACAAACTAAACAATAACTATGATAAGATTAACCATACAAGAGCCAAATTCAATTATGTCTAATGCCATTATCCAACCAATATACTCCATTGCATTAAATACTATAAAAAATATAAGATTCTTACACTTATACCAATATCTCCATGAGTCATGTGTGCGTCAAAACTAGTAGCACAACTCTACAATAATTCACCACACTAAACTACGCAAATCAATACATATTTATAGGGGTGGGGACTTTCCCTTCACCACCCATGTACTCCAAAAATAGGTCACATGCTGATAATATCCATGCACCTTTACAATAGTATGCACAACATGCAAGTTCTCTAATAATAGATTTCTTATAGTTAAATCCAAGTAGAAATCCTATTATTATATTAAACTATGCATAACACTTATCTGATGCTTGTTCTAAAAATACCATTGTGTGGAGGAAACATCTTCATCTCTATGTGTTCTCCGAATGTTATCTCCAAAAAAATTCCTCATCCATAAAAAGGCTAGGTCCCGATCCAAAGTATTCTAGCGCATGTTTCCTTTCCTATCTTCCCATGCCTTTAAATGTGCCTTGTTATTGTACACACATCCTTTATGTGTCTTATCCTTAGAGAAACATTCTACCTACTCAACATTATCCCATACTAAAATAAAATTCCATCATGACAATGAGAATTATTTTTTATTTCTCCAAAAATAAATAACAAGAAATGAAAGATTTAATGAAACATTGTAGAAAAGAATGAAATTTAATCTACAACACCCTCTTCTTTGACTCGAAGGATTAAGTATAGATATTCAATTTTGATTTCAATCTACAAGGTCTGCCAATCACTTAATGCGTTCTTTGTTTTCTCTAAAATATCTTAAAATATGGCATCCAATTCATCCTATGTGATCTTCTATTTCTTGTTTTACAGCACCTAGAAATCATTGACCATACCTGACACCATTCCTTCCATGAGATCCTTTTTTTGTGATATGAGTTTCCCAATCTCATCAATTCTATCCTTGTATAGATCCTGGGCTGCTGCGAGATCCTCCCACATTTTTTTACTAGTGATAATCCTTCTGCACGCCCAAGTGTTTCATCTTTAATTTCCTTAAGAACTTAATTTTCCTCTACTATAGTTTTGATCCTTATTATGGCATCTAGTGCCACACATAAATTGAGATCTTGGTCAGATTTATTCGATCATCTTTCAATGTTTATAGAAAAGCCTTGTAAGTTAAAACTTTTCTAACAATAGTGGCCCTTTCTCTTACTGTTTCTTGTTCAAAATATTTTGGTGTAGGCATTCGAATTGGTCCATCATCTAATACAAAATTGACCAAAGTGTGCAAATAATGCATAGCAGAAGGAATTTTTTTAGGAACCTGAGATTTTAGATGAGGCCTTGTTTTAAGAATGTGATCACCAAGCTTCTCAACCATGCCAACGAAGGCCTCATTCCTTTCTTCTTTTGATTCCTTCTCTTCTTTTAAGTTCTCATCTTTGTATTCTTATCCTTGTTATCTTCAAGTAGTACTCAAATGGTGGTGGCCTTATCAATGTTCCTCTGTGCCACCTCAGTAGATACCTTGACCAAGGCATGGGTTAACCGATCATCAAAAATTACAGTAGGTTTTATCGTCATGTTCCTACTCTTTGGTGCCTTCTTCACTCTATGTAAGACACATGACTCTTCACACACATCAAAATCTAGTTCATCCATATGATTATGTATGGACCAGATAGTTTCTTCCTTATACATGTATTAGCCATATCTAGATCCATCATCTCCAACCCATATAACTCTTTCAGACCACAAAGGCTATATGAAAACATGCACATACAATTTTTCCCGTGTCTTCAACATAGCCCATATTAGAGACAACATATTCTTCACTTGTCCTCTCTCTTTTTTTCCTCGGCCCCTAATGAACCTCGGGCACCAAGGTCCTGAGTCGACCCTTCTCCTTTCCTAGTAGTAATGGGCATGTTGGGTTGCTCGCCCATAGATTTCCCTAATTCTTGCACCCCTTCCTCATCATTTCTCATCTCCTCATCCCATGGCTCTTGTACATCGTCAGGTTGAATTGAATTTCCTGGCACACTCTCCCCTAAATCCTCCTCCTTGTCATCTTTAAGCTTTAATTTCTTCTCTTATTTTTCTCGTGTGTTTATTTTTGAGGGGAGAGTTGAGGTGACCTTCATAAAGGTCAGGATATTCTTGTACCTTGGGTTCTAGTTCTTTTGAAAACCCTATTGAGTTGGTGTTATTCATACTATTATTTCATCCAAGTGTTCCTCGTCTCCTTGCTACTATGGAGGAGTATATGTGTGCTCACTTTCTTCTTTGTCGCACACGCCTTCGGCCTCTGTGGTCTAAGCCTCCACTATCCTCATTGATTTCTCCTTCCTAATCTTCCTCTAAGGTCAAGGTAGGCTTTGGAGCTGCAACATTTTCAATTATATGCTTGCCTTTAGGTGGGCCAAGGAGCATGAACTCGTTCTCCATGTATTGGCCCTTTTCCAATATAGGTTTTAGCTAGAGATAGATAAGCACAGATTTCCCCATAGTCCCTAATGGCCAAAATTACTAGCTTCATACTTATAACATCATAAATAAGCCTCTTAATTTAGGCATATCAAATTAGATAAACATAAGTTTTTCTTAAGGTACGGTAGTCACAGTCTACCATTTCTGCATTGTAGCTTAACCGACATGTATCACTAAGCCTGTGTAATATTTCCTAGAAGAATTGTGTTGTGAAGGTCTAAGCTATTTTGCACTGTGGAATCCATGTCCCATCATTATTTATGAACCACACAATGCAAAAATGTTGAAATACCATGAACTGCATGGCCTTGACCACCACTAAGGGTATCTCCTTTGGAATATGTCATTCCTTTTCGAAGGCCACACGAAGTTTATCATACCATAGCTCCACCCTTTTCTTGAACGGACTACTCATTAATCCTTCACATAGATACTTTTCAAACCTCTCTATGAGGGACTTCTTTTCCATGCGGATTCTCGCATTTTGTTGTTTGGCTCATTAGGAAATCCAATTTATAAAAACACAAGTGATGATAGGATAGTGCCAAAAATTTTCTTCTCACTTATGTGCACTTCCTCAATGATTTTATATGCTATGTATCTAGATAATTTGTAAACTTCTCCTTATGAAATATTCTTAGCAACATGTAGCCACATGGTGTTCACTTGTGACCACCTTTTTGATCATTCAATTTGGTGAGTAAGTGTGTAGCCACATGTATCATAGGGTACTTCCTCAACTTGTAGATATCCATTCCATGTAGACCCTTCGTATATCCCAACTCCTTGTTGGTTTCTATGACAATTACCTTATCGCTTAGATCACTTGCTAACCATTGTCCCTCTGTCATTTAATCCTATCAACATAGTAATTAAGGGCACTGTGATCCTCACCTGCCACCTAGAAAAATAGAAGAAGTCCTCATGGAATTTTCTCATCAGCCACTAGTATAGATTCTCTATTTGTACGAAGTATGGGAGTTTGTCGATGGTACACCCCTAACTTCTTTAGAAACTTCTCTCCTTCATCATCATAAAATGACATGTCATCAACCGTTCTCTTATTGGTCTTTCTAGTTAGCGGTATCCAATTCCTCCTTGTTTGCGATGGTGTGATGTTTTTAGTCACACACTTTACACCTATGGATATGGGAATCCCAATCCCATCCGATAATTACTTCTTTTGTATACTACATTTTCTAAAAAGTGGTTTCAAGAGCATCCTTGACCTCAATTTATACCTTCTTCTTACCCTTTGTTCATACTCCGGATTTACTTGGTGCCATGATAAGACAAATTTTTTCCTTTTACCTCTGTTGAGATATATCCCATACCCTAGCTTGAAACCACATGCCCTAGCTCAAAACCATGTGCCCTATATTGAAACCAAGTGCCTTAGGTCAAAACCATGTACCCTATCTCCTTCTCAATCTTGGCCATTTATTTATTCTCTTTGCACGCTTATTATTTTCTCAAACCATTCTCGAATGGGGATTCAAGCCAATTCTATGCACAAATCAACTCTCCTTTCCTAGTTTTAGACCTCTCTACACCTCAACGTGCTTTACTTGGTTTGGTCGCAACTAGCTCGCTCGAATACTCATGATCGCAAAGGTAGAAATGAACCCGCATCATGTATTTATATAGAGTTGGAAAAATTTATTGCATTTATTTCTCCTTTACCTACCATTGATCCTCTCATTAATTGATGATTTTCCCAATTTGTGTGGGATACACCTATGCGCCACATCTATAACCTTCTATCACTCCTTCCTACCTTTTAGCTATAGGTCTCCTCCTGCGTGCTTCCATGTGTCAAATTACCTTTCCAATGTGCCTTCCTCTTGTATTTTTTATGGCCAAAGCTTACCTGACATTATATTGTGCATTCAATCATTTCTAGTTATGGTCTTCTTTAGGAGAAATTTTATTTCTAGCAGCATAGTTTTATAGTATCGTAGTTTTTAACAAGAGAAATCACCTGTAACAATTTTTTCTTATATGTACCCATGTTTGAATGATAACTACCACACACCAAGGGTATGTGCAAAATCCTCCGATCATAAAAACACTTCATATTGTGATCAGATTTTGGCACACAAACGTGCTTACTACACAAAACACTAAACTAAATTGATAAGCATAGAGACAAAGAAGGAAACACATTAAAGGAAATATAGTAATGGAAATCTATACTAAATTACAATACTACCTTATTAAAAATGCCAAAAAGGCTTATTTATAATAGGGATTCAACTTACTCCCATTGAAATAACTAGGCAAACATGTTCCATCAAGCACCTCTAACTAGTAAGTGTCTGATTCAAGTATGTGAGTGATAACATATGGTCCCAACCAATGCACCTTAAGCTTTCCTGGGTGGTGTAGAAACTTTGAATCATAAAGAAGCACCATCTACCCAACCTCAAGCTTCTTGTCCTTGATGTGTCTGTCATGCCATGCCTTCTGTCTAGCCTTTTCCTACTTCGAGTCCAATTTTCTTTGACACGCCTCTCATCCTACTGTATGAATCTATAAATTATATGGGAAGAACTATTTCTGCATCAAACACCAACTGAAAGGGTGTGGCCTTATTGAACTTTTTGTATGTTGTTGTATATGCCCAAAGTAAAATATAAACTTTATCATCCCAATATTTCCTTCCAACATCACAAATTTTTTTCAAGGTCTGGGAAAATATCATGTTTAAGGCCTCAACAGTTCCATTTTCTTAAGGGTGATAGAGTGTTTGGTCTTGTTGTGAGTGACCATAAATTCATCCAATAATATCCTGATTGTCTCATTCAAGAAATGTGTGCCCCTATCACTTGTCAAACTCAATGGACATCCATACCTAGTAAGAATATTTTCCCATAAGAACCTTGTTGTTGTAGCCACTATATAATCCTTTGTAGGTGTTGCTTCTTCCCACCTTGTAAGATAATATGTACAAGTGATGATGTAGCATGATCCAATTCTATGCACAGTTGGGGAGAAAGAACCCACAAAGTCTATTGCCTATTTTTCAAATGGTTTTGCACTAGTAATTGGACTTAAGGGAATTTCATCTCTTTGCATAGATTTTCCAAGGCACTGACAATGATCACATGCCTTACAATACTCCTTAAAATCCTTATACAAGGTTTCCCACCATAAACCACCGAGTAGAATATCATGCGTGGTGGTGTCACCTATATAGTTTCCACCTACAATACCATCATGAGCCCCTTTAATGATTGTCATGTGCTCATGCTCCAATACACACCAATTTAATACTTCATCTCATCCTAGTTTTCATAGGTCACCACTGATCAACATGAAAGGTGCGACACGAATTACAATTTTTTTATTTTCCAAGGATTTAATTCCTTCTTGCACCATACATGTGCATAAAAATACAACAATATCCTCCAATTTTGAGGGTGTGTAGTTTAAACTATACAACTATGAATCTGGTATTTTATCTTCAATTGTTTATGCATCCTCTCCTAATTTAATTCTTGATAAGTGGTTTGATCAGAATTAATTTTTGCTAGCTTCAACATGAATGTAAATGAAAATCTTAAAATAATAAAACCCATCGTGATATGCGCCCTATAAAATGGGATTATTTACCAAGTATTTCAATACTTAGTGTGATATGTATAGAAAACCAAAAGTTTTTCTAGAAAGTACTATCTAAACTTATGCAACACATAAATCATTGAAAAGGCCTCGCACTCTGTAGTTGCATAATTATATTATGTAGAGTCAACTTTCTACTAGTAATAGAGATAGGATGATCTATAATACGTACTCCAAGATGAGCTAATAATGCATGAAAGGCCATGTTAGAGGTGTCCACATGCACGTGAAGAGGTTGGTTCCATGAGGGAAATCGCAACATAAGTGCCATAGTAAGCCTCTCCTATAATGATTCAAATGTGTGATGTTGTGGTTCTCCTAATAGAATGTTCCTTTTCCTTTTAATAAATCCTCTAAGGGGGTGAAAATATTAGCATATCCTTTGATAAATTTTCTATAATACCATGTATGGCCCAAGAATCTATACACCTCACTCGACCGGGTAGGATCCTCCAAACCTAAGACGACTTCAACCTTGGTCAATCTACTAAAAACCCTCCTAGATGATATGCCCTAGCAGAGTTCCAAAAGGTGTAGCAAATATGCACTTCTTGATGTTTAAAGAGATGCTTAACTATTTTCACCTCTCAAACATTAATCACATATTGTCACAATGATCCTTGACAAGCCCATATATGGTCCAATCATCCAAGTAAACATGTAATAATTTGTGAATAAATTACTAAATGCTTGAACCACAATGTGTGAAAATACTGTAGGCACATTGTTCAGTCCAAAGGGAATCACCGTGTATGCAAAAATTCCCCATTCAGTGGTGAAAGTTATCTTCTTATGATCTCGTTATCCAAAATTCACCCCTTAAGGTAATTTTGATAACATGCATCAAATTATTCAGTCCCGAGCAAGTAGATTGATTTAAGGCCCGAAATTGTGTTTTTGGGGCCCCCTCGGCTTCTCTCTAACTCTCCCATCCAAGAAGAAATCCCAACAAGTTGAGAAAATGGAAAAAATGCAAAAAATAAGGTTGCAGGACTATTTTAAAGCATTTCGGGTTTGAAGGACTGAGGTTCATCATACCAAGCTTGGGGCCAAAAATAAAGAAAATCAGCTAAGTTAGACATTTTTGTCCTAGGTGGTCCGTAAGGGCGCATTGGGACGTTGGGACGCGAAAAGATGAAACGGCCGAAAGTGGAAAAATTGTCTAAGTCTTTTGTTTCGTGTGGTTTGGGACAGCCAGGACAAAAGTATGCACGGATGTGAACCAGCTGATTCACCAAAAAAATACCATTTCGTGGTGGTTCAGAGATATTTTTCCCAAGAAGTCTCATGGGACAGTTGGGACAAAGGTACGTGAGGGACGTGTGGGATGCAAAAAGGTGGAAAAGCCATAAGAAGGGACAAGGAAGCCCGATCGGCCGGGCAGGAGATATTCATCCAGGACGGTTGGGAAAAAGGTACGCGAGGGATGCGTGGGACCCGAAAGGTAGAAAAGCCGCAAGGTGAACAAGGAAGCCCGAATTGGCTGATGTGGGAGAATGTGTCCCGAGTGAAGTGACGGGGAAAAGACAAGGACTTAGAAAATTTTCCAAGTTTCGGTCAAAGTTTTAAAAGGTAAAATTTTTGCCCATGGGCCCACCAATGAATCAAATCTCACCATGTGTCTTCACCATCGACCCAGCGGAGCGGGAAAAAATTAGAATTTTTGGCAAAATGTTTTGCTGAAAGTCCAAAGGGTGAGTTTTGGCCCGCTACCTCTGCCACCGAATGGAAGATCATGGCCAATCAAGGCCTGACACGTGTCATCCAAGTGGGGAAGTGCGGGGAAAATTTGAAAAAAATTCCAAAATGTAAAAAAGAGGTAAAATTCAAAAAAATTTCCCACCGATCTGCTTTTGGGCCTGCTTTTTGCCCTAAATTTTCAAAACGCCATATCTTTCGATCCAGAGCTCGATTTTCACGTTCTTTATATCAATGGAAATATGGAGAAATTATCTACAAGATTCCAAGGTCAATCTTGTGTTTTGGTTTAGTTTGGAGAGATAAAATCAAGAAACATCTCTCGCACGTGGTAATGGCCAAGTGACGCGTTTAAAACCAGCTTTAATGCAAAATGGGTCGATTCTTCTTCAAAGATGGCCAAAATGTTAGGGCATGGGTCTATAAGGATGCCCATGCTATTTTAATTCATCTTCATTCAATGAGGAATGTCTCCCACGTTTTTACACGTTTTCTCTCTCCTGGGCTCGACCCATGCATTGTAAAAGCCAGATTTGGCTCATTTTTCAAAGGGTTGTTCATCTTTTCTACTCTTCTCTCCTTTATTTTCTTCCCCAAGGTTAAAAATGGAGTTTGAACCTCCTCCCCTACTCTTTAATGGCATTTTTTGCCTTTTACCATTAAAATGATGTTCTGTGCAAACTTCTGGAGCAATAAAAACGTGTTTCGTGATGCATCTGTCCATCCTTGCTCATTTTTTGCTTGTTTTCTTCTTGCCTCTCTTCATTGTAGGTATTTGTGCACATTTAAATGTTCATTACAAGGTTGGAGCTGTGTTCATAGCAGTTTTGATAGATGTTCAACATTTTCCTTCTCTGGTGTATCACCGTTTTAGTGTAGGCTTTTGTTTTTTTCTCTTTTCTCTCTCCCTGTCTCCTTGGAGGTTAGATTAGGATTAGATTAGCTTGCCTACACTGGAACAGCTTGTGGCAGGTAGTTTAGGAAGAGGAACCAACCTTCTCTGGAGATTCCTTTCTCATTTTTGCAAGTCCCACACTTGGAGAAAGGATTCAATGTTGTGCAATCACACTGGATGCTAGTATGATCAACCTAGAAATATGATCAACATCCAGGGGGTGTTGTGGATTTACACTAATAGTTTTGGCACGACGGTGGGACCTTAGAGGTCTTCCACTTCATCTTTTGCAGGTTGGTGTGTTCCCTGTGAAAATTTTAGCCTTTGGAGGCACTTCAAACACATATGGCGACTCCATCCGATCAACAACCCATTTACAAGTCAAGTCACTCTATTTTTCATCCATTCCCATCCATCATTCTTTCCATCCCTTTCATTCTTTTCATTCCCTGAAGTTGTGTAATTATGACTTCATTTCCATCATGGAACTCACATTTACAATGTAAGCAATGTTTCCCACCTCCAACATGTTTTTTAAATCCTCCAAATCAGAATTTTGAACAAATTCAAAATCGATATACATACCCATATGAGCAATAATGCCGAAATCAGTTTGGCTATGGAGCTTTCCAAGAGCAAGAGTATGCATATAATGAAGACCATCAGATGCAAGATGCTGGTCTGTTGGAGAAAATCCAAAAGATGGAGGTAAAAATGGTGTAGTCCAGGGCTCAAGCACAAATGAAAGAATTTGGAATCGGTTGTGGAGCACCCTGTCCATGGGTGGGACCTTTTCCAAGGCATTACAGCCCTCAAGAGAATATTAAATTCATGATTGCAATGATGCCATTGCTTGCAAAGTGGATTGAAGGAATAGAGGTGTATGAGAGGATTATTCAACAACCTTGTCAACGGGTAAGCACGACATCTCATGCCTTTCTTTTTCCTCTTTCCCAATCTGTTTTATCTCAGCAGTGTCAAGTTTTAAACTCTCCATCTACTGTCCCAAGTGTTGAATCCATTTCTCCACCCCCTATTCTTCCACCTCATCTCAATTATTTTGTCCCTTTTCCTTCCAAATAGTCATCCCCTCCACAAGAGCTAACAGAAATACCCCCTCCTCCAAAGAAACAAGAGTTTCTACCTCCTCCACCACCACGAAAAATTGCCAAGCCATTTGAGTTACAATCCACTTCTCCTCTTGCATTCCCAAATCCATGTTGGGAGGATAAAAATCAGAATTCTAGTCAAGGAAAACAACAAGAAAAGAAAAGCCAAACAAAGATGAAAAAATTCAAAGTCCGAAGAGTTGGGCTCTTAAATTTGGGATGAAAAAGATCCCTTGATGGTTAAGCCTTGTAAGAGGTTGGAGTTGAAGAAAAAGTGATGGTTAGGACTTATTTTGTAGCAGTAAGAAGAGCAAAAAGAAGAAGTAGATCAGCAATGATCGAGCTTTTCTCGTAAAGTAGTGTCCATGTTGGCACTCTATTTGAAGGGAATGTTGATTCAATTCAAGTTGTACAATCAGCCATGGAGGAAGAAAGCTCAGAAGAAGATTTTGCAGTCCCAACTTGTCCTCTAGAGCAGCAGATTGAAGAGTTTGACTTGACAAACTTCATGCTAGAAGAAGAGTTCTATAAAGAGCAAGATTGTCTTCAAATATTGGAGGAAGGAGAAGCTGATCCAAATCCAAAAGAAGAGGAGCACATTCCAGCTATGGGGGAGAAAAGTGCAGATCTAAAGGCTTTGAGCACAAAGCAGGTTATAGAAGAACCTTCAGTTTTTTCTTTCTACTTCATCTCTCTCAAGTTCTAGTACTGAAGAAGAGTTTGGTCTCTCAAACTAAATGGTGGAGGATGAAAGAAACCATGGTGATCAAGTTGCAGATCAAGAGAACACCATGGGAGAGGTTGAACATTTACAAAGCAGGACAACAATGAGGCAGCTTTACCTGCTCCGATTTGGAGGACTGTTTTGATGAAGAATAATCGGTTGAGTTTCCACCATTTTCTCTCTCATCATCCACGTTCCAAACACAAGAGTCTTCTCACATGGAGGAGAGCATTCATTTGCAATAGCCTACATCTTATAGTAGCTCTTTGGAATCAAGATTGGAAGATTTAAATCTTCCATGTTCTTCATCGAGAAAGAGAAAGGGTAGAAGGGTTCTACCATTGCTTCCACACCATCCATTCAAGAGGGTCTACAAGAGAACTCCATTCTTGGAGTTAAAAATCAGAATTATGGGCATATCAAACGGATTAGACCTTGTCCAATCAGGTATTTGGCTTCATTGGAGCCAAAGGAGAAGCCACAACCAGTCATGCTTGCCTCTAAGCATGAGGATGATATGCAAAGAACCAAGGATCAGCTGTCATACCTCTTCAATTCAAATGCAGAGCAACTAAAAAAGGTATTGAATTTACCTTCAACTGACACCTTGATGATTTGGGTAGAAGACCAGTTTCTTGTTGATTTTCCACCCATCCTAGCAGCCACACTCAACTCCAAATCATTTGCATGGTTGCCAATATTGAAGAAAGGAAGCTATTTTGCACAACCAGTTGCAGGGTTTGTTTAGCTCACCTTTGCTTCCAGTTAGAGTAGAGTAGGTAGGTTTGCTTTCAGCAAAAGAAGTGCTTGTGCACACTCTACATGTTTCATTTGGAGCATGTATGATTTTCAATTTGTACATACTTTTGGTGCTGCTGGTTTTGCTCTTGCACAGTTCATTTTAAGTGGCATTTTGGTGAGAACAACTCTAAGTTCAGTGGATTTCAAGTGGCTCAGAGGGAGGTTTTCAAAGTTCAGATCAGTTTGCAGGCTACAACTCATGACTCCATGCCCAATGGATGCTTCAGTAGCTTTGCTCTTCATCATCTAAAGCAGACATTACCCTTTGAGTCATCAAAATTGTTATCCAAAATTCACCCTCAAGGTAATTTTGATAACATGCATCAAATTATTCATTCCCAAGCAAGTAGATTGATTCAAGGCCCGAAATCATGTTTTTGGGGCCCCCTCGGCTTCTCTTTAACTCTTCCATCTAAGAAGAAATCCCAACAAGTTGGGAAAATGGAAAAAATGCAAAAAATAAGGTTGCAGGACTGTTTTAAAGCATTTTGGGTCCAAGGGTTCGGGTCGTCCTGAGGTTCATCGTACTGCTTAGGGCAAAAAAAACAAATAAAATCAGCTAAGTCAGATTTTTTTGTCCGAGGCGATCCGCGGGACAGTTGGGATGTTGGGATGCGAGGGACACAAAAAGTAGAAACGGCTGAAAGTGGAAAAAAATTTCTAAGTCTTTTGTTTCGCATGGTTTGGGATAGCCAAGACAAAAGTACGTGCGGGATGCGAACCGGCCGATTCGCCAAACACACCATTTTGGGCGGTTCGAGATATTTGTCCTAGGCGATCAGTGGGGCCGGGACAAAGGTACGCAAGGGACGCGTGGGACGTGAAAAGGTAGAAAAGCCACAAGTTAGGGGACAAGGAAGCCCGAATTGGCCAAAGCAGGAGATATTCATCTAGGATAGTTGGGAAAAGGTACGCGAGGGACGCCGAAAGGCGTAGGCGTAAAGTCAGCAAGGGGACAAGGAAGCCCTAATTGGCCGATGTAGGAGAATGTGTCCCAAGAAGTGGCGGGGAAAAGAGAAGGACTTAGAAAATTTTCCAAGTTTCGGTCAAAGTTTTTAAAGGTAAAATTTTTGCCCACGGGCCCACCAACGAATCAAATCTCGCCACGTGTCTTCACCATTGACCCAGCGGAGCGGGGAAAAAATTAGAATTTTTGGCAAAATGTTTTGCCGAAAGTCCAAAGGGTGAGTTTTGGCCGCTGCCCCACCACCGAATGGAAGCTCATGGCCAATCAGGGCTTGACATGTGTCATCCAAGTGGTGGAGCATGGGGAAAATTTGAAAAAATTTCCAAAATGCAAAAAAGAGGTAAAATTCAAATTTTTTTCCCGCCGATCCGTTTTGGGCCTGTTTTTGCCCTAAATCTTCAAATGGCCATAACTTTCGATCCAGAGCTCGGATTTTCACGTTCTTTATATCAATGGAAATTTGGTGAAATTCTTTATAAGATTCCAGGGTCAATCTTGTGTTTTGGTTTAGTTTGGAGAGATAAAATCAAGAAACATCTATGGCACGTGGTAATGGCTAGAAGTGACATTTCAACAACCAGTTTTAATGCAAAATGGGTCGCATTCTTCTTCAAAGATGGCCAAAATGTCGTGGAATGGGTCTGTAAGTATGCCCATGCTGGTTTAATGCATCTTCATTCAATGAGGAATGGCTCCCACATTTTTACACGTTTTCTCTCTCCTGGGCTTGACCCATGCATTGTAAAAGCCAGATTTGGCTCATTTTTCAAAGGGTCGTTCATCTTTTCTACTCTACTCTCCTTTATTTTCTTCCCTAGGGTTGAAAATGGAGTTTGAACCTCCTCCCCGCTCTATAATGGTGTTTTTTTCCTTTTACCATTAAAATGATGTTCTGTGCAAACTTCTGGAGCAACAAAAACGTGTTTCGTGATGCATCTGTCCATCCTTGCTCATTTTTTGCTTGTTTTCTTCTTGCCTCTCTTCATTGCAGGTATTTTTGCATGTTTAAATGTTCATTGCAAGGTTGGAGCTGTGTTCATAGCAGTTTTGATAGATGTTCAGCATTTTCCTTCTCTGGTGTATCGCCGTTTTAGTGTAGGCTTTTGTTTTTTCTCTTTTCTCTCTCTCCCTGTCTCCTTGGAGGTTAGATTAGGATTAGATTAGCTTTCCTGCATTGGAACAGCTTGTGGCAAGTAGTTTAGGAAGAGGAACTAGCCTTCTCTAGAGATTCCTTTCTCATTTTTGCAAGTCCCACACTTGGAGAAAGGATTCAATGTTGTGCAATCACACTGGATGCTAGTATGATCAACCTAGAAATCTGATCAACATCCGTGGGGTGCTATGGATTTGCACTAACAGATCCTCATTTACAATTCTTACCTGATGATACCCAGATAATCCATCTATAAAAGAGTAAATTTTGCACCCTATAACACCTTCTAATATTTCCTTGGTGAAAGGTGTAGGAAAAGGATCAATCACACATATAGCATTTAGCTCCATGTAGTCCACACAAATCCTAATCTAACCATATTTCTTTATACTGATTACCATGGGGCTAACCCACTTTGATTCTTCTAGGGGCTTAATGATGCCATATTTCAACATCTTGTCAATTTCTTCTTTAAATTTTACATGCAGGTTAGGGTTCATCCTGTAAGGTCTCTTCCTAACCAGGTGTGCACCTTCCTTTAACTTAATCTTCATCTCACCTAAAGACTCATGAACTCCCTTTAACTCATGGTAGCCCCTAAGAAATAAGTCCGAGAAATCACATAGTAACTCAATTTTCTTAGCCACATTAGAATCAAACAAATAGTATCTAATTATGGCCTCCTTAAATTCAACATCTCGTACTAATGTTCACTTTCTTGGTCTTCATAGATTCATGATAAGCATGCACCTTCTTATGTGCACTTTGTCTAATACTTCTCATGTATCCTCAAAATGATATATTTATAACTTTTCTACTTCTTCATAATCCTTTATGTAGACCATATTTCCATTCTCCTTATCAAGGAAAACATGTTCCAAAGAGTTCAACCTCTATCTCATTTACTTAATCAAAACACACTCTTGGGTCTACCTCACTAAATAAATCCCGAATGAGTTATTCAGCCTTTACACTATCTCCCATAATCAATCACTCCATAATTTTTAATGCCTCTATCATCGAGGTTTAGTGGAGAAGTTGTCAAAATTCTACATCATTCCCGTAGTCAAGTCTTGCGAATTTATAGTCTCCTATGCATCTCCACATAAACATACCAAGCGCAAATGTAACCTCAAAAGGTGAAATAAATTTTGTGCACCCAAATCAAAGGTGGTAAATCTTCCTACCCCTCTATCCAGAGTCTCTCACACTACTGAATGTGGTGCTGAATAGGATGATTACCATGATATGTGTAGATTTGAGTAGGTGCATTACTCTTGAGAAACCGGGTTGTTAGAGCAATTCTCACTTCATTCCATTTTATGATATTATCCCTATGAACCATCCACCAATGATGTTATTGTCCCATCCAGGTATACACTAACATATTTCTTATGTCTACTTGATCCTTCCATTTTCTTCCATGGCATATAGGAATACCTCAAGGTCTCCTTCGCCACTTACTAGGTACAAAGTTGTTGTCTAATATTCTAACACATTGCATCTTGCGTACATGCAAAGATGTGATTCTTACTTCACACCCAATCATCTTGTAAGTTCCATGTGCCTAATTATCACTAGAAATATTTGTAGTATCACTAATGGAATATGCATCATCCCACTGGAGGATTCCTTCCTTATATGGCTCAAGTACTTCTGGATCTCGAATGATGCGTACACACATTTTGTTCAAGTTTTCCACACTCAAAGGTTCAACATAAGTTGAAAATGTACCATCTGTCAAATGGATAATAACTCGCTTCTTACTTGTTCTCAAAACTTATATAACCCTTACTCAACAGTAGACCAACATTATTTTCATAACACCAAGGGCGCCCAAGTAGATATGGGAAGTTGTCTGCTTCTACAATCGATAAAACCTCAAATTCCCCAATGAACTTAGCCCCTTATATAGTAATGGATGCATCCTTTAAAACTCCTGTGGGAGTGGACTTAGTTCAATTTTCCATAAACAATACATTAGAGGATGGATGTAATGGAGGTCTTCCCATCTACACCCATGCATCTAAAGTAAGCACATTAACTTTCGTTCTGATTTAATCTATATGTTACTTAGAAGCCACCCATCCACAACAACATTTAAAGTGATCTCCTTATCATAATCCAAGCTATGAGGGGGAAGATTAGTGTGCAAGATCTGCCATCCATTCTCAATACCTACGTGTGGATTATTTCCCTTTAACTAGTTCCCTAGTAATGGAATAATATTCTCCTTACGTAGCATCTTACATACCTCTTTTAGATCATCAACATATGACTAAATCATCTCTTCGCCTTCATTTTCTCCAACTTCGTGACTATTTTGTTAAACATTGTATTTCCCCTAAAGATTTTTCAAGTACCTTTACGGTTTCCTGATAAACCTCCTTCTGATGTGTAGGATTTGGGTATCTTGCATGTAAGACCTCATCCCTATTAATGTTATGATTTTGTTTCAATGCTTGTCTAACGTGCATAGATTCAACATGTGTAGTAATTTTCACAAGTACTACCTCAAGATACAATTCCAAATTTGGCTTCCATTGGGTTTCCATGGTGTATTGTATTCTAGCCATCATTGCACCCTTGTTTTTCTATGTATGTTTCTTGATAAGATGCTCATATAAGTCCAAGAACTCCTCATAGTTATGATTCTTTCCACAAAAAGAACAAGTAATATTCTGAGGACATTCATGCCTATAGTGGTCAAGAGATCCACATGTATAACATGTTCCATGAGGAAACTCACCTTTTCAACCACCATAGCCTTGGCCCCTGAATCCACCACAATATCCTCAGCCTCTTCCATGACATCCTCAGTAAAGAACCCTTCATTATGATCATAGAAACATATAGTGTGATCATGATAATGGTGCTCACTTTTACCTTTAGAGTTATCTAAAACTCCTGTCTTTCATACACCAATATTAATGGCATCATGGATCTGATCAATCAACCTATAATATTTGGTATTGTGAGTCGTGGAATGGAAAATATTACAATAAAAAGATACATTCTTCCTAATCATGCATTATAATAATGGGAAATGGCTTGCATCATGGTCTAAATGACATATCTCATAGTATAGCAATAAAAACACACCGACATGTAGGGACAACTATCCTTAGTGTGCCCCTCTACTTCAAAATCTATACACAAAATCCTAGTGTGTGTCTCGTGTGCTGAATTAGTCGATAGTTTCTCCAACTACTTTGTCATAGCTACAATTTGAGCTTCCATGAATGGGCTCACTCTAGTGTCTATACTTTTGAATGCCTTAGCTTGGAATGCTTATTTAAGAACTTTGCATGCATACATATATGTCTTATGTGATAGTGCCCTCCTAAAAGGTGTGATCAAACCTCTAATGAACCATTGTGCATGTTGGATTGTATGGATATCATAGGAAAGTTTGGACAAAATTATTTTGAAATGGGCATCATATTCCCAAACACTCTTAGTAGTGCCCTGCTTAATATCCTTGAGTGTGCTTATACTCTTCTTATCGAATGCATGGATATAAAATTACTTAAGGAAAGTATCCCATAACGTTGTATAGTTTACACAAGTCTGATTAGGGTCAAACTTCTTGTACCAACTGTGTGCCCATCCTCAAACGTAGTTGCAAACTAAATTTCCTTGAGCTCAAAATCCATGATCCCTTTTGTGTGCCACATTATCTCACACATGTGCACATGTTAAACAACATATTCTATTCCCCTATACTCTAGAAGACAAAGTGACATCTCCATGTAAATATTCTAGGGTTGGTGAGGACCATGCCCACCGGATCCAAAACCTCTTGTGTTACCTCTACCTCTAGATCCACTAGATCTACTAGATCCCAACCCACTTGTTCCTCCTGATCCTCCACCCGTGGTAGGAATTTAACAAGAGGATGCACTACCATGTGTCTCAACAGTGATTCTAAAATGAACTCCTACAGTCTTCAAAGTTGTGTTATTCCCGCAGGTAATTCCAAAACTCGTATGTGCATGAGGTTTGCATTGATGATGTGCTTGAAAAGGTACCTCCAAATGATAGGAAAACATCTTACTAGCCATAGATGTAATTTCTATTTGATTCAATCTTGTTATTTTACTTGCCAAACTAGATTGTTGACTACTAGCTGCACTAAAAATTGGAAAACCAAGTGCAAGGGCTAGGTTAGCACGTATATTTTGATGTGTGCTCGGGGCCCGTGTTGTCTCTTCTTGTGCACTCTCATAAGAGGATGATGAGGGTTACCTATCATTTTTTCCCAAATGGGGGAGTTCTAGAGGCTATTGCTCCACACCCTCTATGTGAGCTCCAAATCCTTCATGATCCATCTCTCTCCTCAAAGCCATCCGTCATGCAATCTCACGTTGTTTTCCTAAATACCTCTCACACACATCATTTTACTTAAGTCACCTTTATTATCTTTTCCTCTCTTCCGCTAGGTCTTCCATCCTTCACAAAACCTGGTCTTTCCCTCACATATGGTGGGGTTTAGCTAGCCATTGAATTATCTTCCAAGTTCAAGGTTACCATCAATATTTTGATCACCATTGGAATGCCTTATAGAAAGGTTCCCTAGGATAACGTAAAAACAGAGACTCATCTACCTCCAGAAACAATAAGGGGAAATTGAGTACTCCAAAATATAGCTATTCAGAACACCATGGAACCAAGTGTCCATAATGCACGTCCAAACCAAATTAGCATCATAGAGGGCCTAAAAATATTCCTACATATAGACAAGTGTGTGAAACCTCCAATTCCTTTTATACACACAAAAACCAACCATTTGTACAACTCTATTGGAAAGACAACAAAGAAAATATCATATAAACAGTTGTAGAAGTTCTGCTTCACCCCTGTACGTGCATCAAAATTAGATCGAGTGTTGAATCTCTAAGTGTATTATTTTTCCAGATCTACTATCTACTCCTCAACACTAGATAAGGTCAACTGGTAGGTATTCATCATGAGACATCCTAAAATAAATGGGAAAGAGGTCATGGTAATGGAACCAATGATGCAACCTAGAATTTATGTGAACAACTGAAGTGCGTTGGCACATCACTCAACACTTAAGTTGAGTGCTCACCCAAAGTGTTCAAAGGCACAAAATTCCTCTTTAGATATGCTTGTACTTAATGTTACCATTATGATATTTAAACATATTCGATTCATAATTAGTAGTAAACTACCCATAATGCATAAACCAAATATAGATCTTAGATTGTGTTACCATTTTAATCTACTTTAGGAAATAGATGATGAAATCGATCAGCAAATTTGTTTGAAATATTTCACATGAAAGTTTTCTACAAATTAAAAATTCTCCGGTCCCAAAAATACAAAAAAAATCAAACAACTTGACTTTGGGAATGTTCCCTTTTGGTGTTTAATTGGCATGGAATTGAAATTGTTTTTTCAAATTTCTAAAGTCCAAAAGACTGAAAGTCTGAAATTTCAAACTTTCAATTTTTCAGATTTCAGAGTTTTCTTTTGGAAATTGTCAATTTTCAAACCTAGAGTTTTGAAGTTTGAAAGACTGAAATTCATAAATTTCAAACTTTTGGGATTTCAGGTTTCGAACTCTAGGTCACGTTTTGGTAAAATCACTTTCAGACTTCTGAACTCTGAAAGCCCCAAAGTCTGAAATTTTAGACTTTCGGGCTTTTGGGTTTTTTCACTTTCAAACTTCCCAAGTCTTAAAGAATGAAAGTCTAAAATTTCATACTTTTGGGCTTTCAGTTTTGAAGTTCTTCCATCACATTCCACAATTTTTACTTCATGATCTTCAAAGTCCGAAACCCCAAAATACCGAATTTTGAAATTTCAGACTTTCAGGTTTTGGAATTCTAAATTTATTTGTGCATTTAATTCTTACCTACTTTCGTATGTGTCGAATTTTGGGCATTAATGATGGGATTTTTCTATTTAAACTCACATTTTCACCTGACAATTTTCTCTAATAATCTAGTTTTTACTGTATCTTGTACTTTTTGATGTCATTTTTGAGGTATTTTATTTAGGTTACTTATTTTGTTTTAAGATCTTTGTGGTTTGTTTTTCTCCATTTTCATTTTCTTTTTTTCTTCCTTTGTATGTCTTGAAAAATGAAGATCTCATTACCCACCATGTTTCCTTTGACGGTGTTTTTGATCCTAATGATTATGTGATCTAATTTTCTACAGACATCCAGGGAAGATCTCATCACAGTCCTCAAGATCTTCCTAAGCATTCAAATCTGATCTCTCAACACTTCTCATTTTTTTGGAGTTTAGAAGATTTACCTTTTGAGGTTTAGGGTTTTGACTATTCAAATTTTCTCGCTTTTGGAACCGTGCCTTTCTCCATTTGAACTTCGATTTTCGGTATTCAACTTGTTATTTCATAACTTTCAAAGTCTAGTATTTTGGGTTTTTGGAAGTCTTTGTTTTGGAATTTTGAGTTTTGGGTTTTTAGAGGTTGAAGCTTTTTAGGATTTTGTAGGTTGAAGCTTTTTGGGTTTTAAGACTTCTCTTTTTTGGGTTTTCGGACTTCCCCGTTTTGGAGGTTTTCCTTTTGATTTTTCAGAGGTTGAAGTTATTCGGGTTTTTAGACTTCTCTTTTTAGAACTTTCAACTTCAGAATTTTGGAATTGAAGGCCATCAGATTCTAAAATTCAAAACTTGATGTTTACTTCTACAGCTACCAAGGGCAAGGAAAAGATGAAATATACGTTCCTTGGAGTTGCTCCTCACTCTTGTTTGTCTTTTGATATGGGAAGTATAGGAGATACTGATCTTGGATGCAAGCCATATATGATAGTGGGATTCTTCTTGCTACATTTTTTCTTGCGTCCATGCATTTCCTAGAGTTTGTCTTAGCCACAAAGAACCCACTTTGATGAGGAATCCAGGACAGTTAAGGATGTTGATGGTAAGGTTGTAATCTACTTGGATCCATATTTCTTTGAAGATTTTCTCAAACTCCCCGACATTGAATACTATGCACAACAATTTCACCAGAATTAGTGGTGGAACATTGGGACAAGGAAAAAAGTTATGCACAAAGGTCATATTGAAAATTTATCTGGCCAAGAATGTTTCCAAATTTCCCAAGACCATGTATAGGTCAGACTTCATTTAGGAATTCAATGATATTATTGTGTTACTAAGTAGAGTTTCAGGCCTTCCCTACAAGGGAATTCTAGGAGTGGATGTTCCTATATATCACCACCATCAAGAAAAACAAGGAATTTATCATATGCGGGAGCATATTGTTAGAGTAGGTATTTACCTTAGCTCATGTTCACTTAGCTACTTTATTTACCTTTATTGTATTTATCCTCACCCACTTATGTGTGTGGATATTTATTTTATCTTATTTAGATATTAGGAGATATTATCTAGTTGTTAGGTATAGTTCTTTCCTTGATCTATGGTATTGACTAGATCCTTGATGTCTAGTTCTCTCCTAAATCTATGGTCTTGACTAGTTCTTTGATGACTAGTTATTTCCTTGATTTATGGCTTGATCTATGACCTTGACTGGTTCTTAGATTGTTATTTATTGCCTATTTAAGCAAGGCCCATTCTCAATGTATTGCATTGAGTTCCATAATAATATATGATATTGCTACTCATTTTTTTGCAAAGGTTTATGTAAAGTTATTCTAGAAAATTACTTTCATCTTATTGATCGTGATGTTTGATTAGCATCTGTGTTCTTGGCTTGACACGATCTGGTTATCATTCCTTTTATGGTATCGAGTTGGAGATCATTGTTTCCATCTGTCTATAATTTTTATTTTGTAAATAAATTCATTGTATATTCATATATTTGGGATTTGGTCATATTTTGTTGCTTTGCGTGTGTTTTAATGCGAAACAGAGGCTTCCAATTGTAGCTATTTCATCTGAAACCAATGAAATTGATCTGTTAGTCTTTGAGTCTTCTCGCTCTTGATGCTCATACACCTATGAAGCTTGTTCTCGCATGCTCTTCCACATCTCGTGCCTATTACAATACCACATGTTGTGTATCCTATTTCGCTTTCACCGCATGGTTTTTTTGAGAAGCATACTACTATATTCGGTTCTCGTATGCTCCATTCTATGGGTCTCACTAACGAGTCATTGATAGACATTCACAGGGTATTGTTTCCTCTATTCCACATGTTAAGTGTAATTCTCATCATGACATTGGTTTTTGAGTAGATACTTCATTGGGATCACACATTGACAGAGCTCATTTTTTTGTTTGCTCGACTCTTTCTGAGGATCCCAAGCAACAGTGAGTTCTACATCTTCACTCAAGCTTGAGAAACCTAAGATTTTAGTTGTCAGACATGATCAAACTAACACACATTCTGATGTTATTTTACATGTACCCATTGTGCATTTTTCACCAAGTCATATGCAGACATCTTCTTCATCCATCCGTGTTGATTTGGGGTGGATATCTGATCACTCATGGAGGTGACATAGGCATTCATTGAGAGGACTCTATAGGTGTGGCTCCTCCACCATTTGTCCTCTTGCTCCACTTTATATACCTTCTGCATTACGATGCTTCTTGTTTTGAGCATTTTTCTTTAGCAGTGTAGTGTATCTCTCTTGTTTGTTGAGAGATTTTGTATCTATTTTCGACACTTTTGGCATGTTGACGATATATCTTATGGGGATCTATTCTCGTGCATTCCAGGTGTTAGTTTTTCATTGTTCGAGTAGTTGTTTTGACAACTCATACAAATTTGTAGCGTCACTCCACCCATTCAACAATATGGGAGGGTGTGGTGTTGATCCTTCTTCTTCGGGTTTTGTGTCCTTGCCTTATTACCTTGGCTTTTCTTGGATCGTGACACTCTAGATTTTGTGTCCTTGCCTTGTTGCTTTGGTTATTTTTCTTGGATCATGGCACACCTATTTGCAGCACTTGATCGAATTATGTTTGGTTTTTTTTTTCACTTTCGACATCACTCCATTGATAGTCTCCTTGTATGGAGCTATTCTGGTGGAGCCCAGTGTCAATTGTTTTTGAGTTTTGTGATCGAGCAATGGATTCAGACCATAGTGCACACCAAAATTCTTCAGAATTGTATGATTTTTTTGAGCCGAGCTTCTTGGGATGCCTTGGAGCGGGTCTTTACTCTCTTTACTTTGTTGTTACTAGTTTTGGGTACCTTGTAGTGTCCGCTTTTTCTCAGTTATTGTACATGAGTACCTCATCGTGACTAGTTTTCTGACTCATCTTTGTGGACATGCCACATCTATTTTGGCCCCTAGCTTCACTTGAGGGGGGTATTAGAGTAGGTATTTACCTTAGCTCATGTTCACCTAGTACTTTTATTTACCTTAATTGTATTTATCCTCGCCCACTTATGTGTGTGGATATTTCTTTTATCTTATTTAGATATTAGGAGATATTATATAGTTGTTAGGTATATTTCTTTCCTTGATCTATGGTATTGAATAGATCCTTGATGTCTAGTTTTCTCCTAAATCTATGGTCTTGACTAGTTCTTTGATGACTAGTTATTTCCTTGATTTATGACTTGATCTACGACCTTGATCCGGTTCTTAGATTGTTATTCCTTGCATATTTAAGCAAGGCCCATTCTCAATGTATTGCATTGAGTTCCATAATAATATATGAGATTGTTGATCATTTGTTTGCAAAGGTTTATGTAAAGTTATTCGGTGAATTGCATTCATCTTATTGATCGTCATGTTTGATTAGCATTTGTGTTCTTGGCTTGCACGATCTCGGTTATCATTCCTTTTACATATTAGCAACTTCATTTTCTTTCAATTGAGTAAGGTGTTGTCCTAAAAAAAAATTATATGACATATTTTTTGGTCTATGTTGTAGCTGCCATGGGAGACTTCACAGATTGAATACTAAGGGTATTCGAAGTACTTCTCAAATCTATGATTTTTATCCTCAGCTGACACTAGATGAAGGAAGCAGGAACTTCCACAGATTAACGATGCTTTCTTTGTTGTTATTCTCTACCATTTTGATAAAGAGTTATATAATAGAAGGATTTTTGATGAATCCTTCAAGGAAGTACGTGAGTGGGGAGCTATCTACCTATAATTCCCTACATTTACTTATATTCGATTCCTGGTTTCGTAGGTGCTCCCAAAGAAGCTGCCAAGATGTCCCACTGACAAGTGGGTCTTGTTAGAATTGGTTCAGAGAATTGCTAGACTACCATAAGATCTGAAATAAATGACGCAAAGTGGAAATATAATTCCCTATTTTAATTAGCAAATACACTTATAAATTATTTATAAGGCTAAGAATGTGGATGCAAAAATGGTAGAAGTAACTTTGTGGACCTTTCATCCTCGGACCAGTTTCAACTACTGGGGTAAATTTAGTGAAACAGGTCGGTCTAGTTCCCATGTGCCTCAATTAGAAGACATTTGGATTCATTTTCGGGATGAATTCATCATCTAACAAAGAGATTATGAGAGGCTAACTTTGGATGAGGTTCAACAGTTTGGTATAGCCGAGGTTCCAAAAGAAATGCAAGATGATGATGAGGTTTTAGATGTAACATATAAAAATAATAATGTTGCCAATCAACCATTTCCATGGATTGATTGGTATGTGGAAGAATGTTGTAATACAAAGGAGAGGGTGGGGCCCATTCTGTAGAGAACCTATAGTTGGTTGGTTACCTTGGGAATCTCACCCAAGGGGTTAGAACAACCTATAAATACAGAAACCCCATCAACCATGAGCCAATAAACACCCACAAAGGGAAAAAGGTCCATCCAAAGGGCCCATACAGTCCCTAAAAATATTTCATTTGTAGTAGGCAGCTCATCTCTCTCCAAGGCTCCTACTTCCAAAGCCATGTCTCTTGTAGCACCCGTATCAGAAATAGTTGAAGTCAGTGATTCTCCAAGTGTCTCACAAGACCTGTCATCTCTTCTTCCTCTTCCATTGTCACTTCCTACATCATTTCCTTCCACTTCTACAATCATTTCTTCTTTTCCATCTCCTTCTATGGCCCAAGTATTCTCATCCCTTCTAGTTCTCTCAGCTGGGGAAACCATTGGGTCACCCATTTCTACTTCACTTCCCCTAACACTTCCATTTCCTTCCATCTCATCTCCTAATATCATTGTATCCACTCCTATGGCCATCCTCACATCCACCCCATCCATTATTTCCACTTCCATTCAAATGCCAACTAATGTTACTGGTGCTCTTATTTTGACTAATGTTTCAAGTATTGAATCTATTGTTCCATCCTCATCAACATTAGCCATTCCAGAATGGTTGTTTTGACAGACTCCAAAACAAAAGAAGAAGGTGCCTCTAGGAGATGTCATAGATCTGAGCATATTGGAGCCTACACCAAAAAGGTAGGCCAAGAGGCTAAGGATTGTTTCTATCTTAATAGTGAATCAATCTAGGGAATGAGTTGTAGAGGTTGCTACTCCCATTGAAGGAAAAACCAAGGAGACAATTACAGCTGCGGATTACTAAATTTCCATATTTTCACTAGGAAAAGCCACTCACAAAGGAGATAAACAGGATGTGTAGACTACTCTTGGAAATCTACTAGAGAAATATGACAAGGATAAATCTTCTAAGGATGAGCTTAAAGCAAAGGTCGAGCAGCTCACTGCATTGTTAAGAAAAGTAACACAACCAACTCCATCTACCGAAGTTTCAACTAAAACAACTCGATATTTTTGTCTACCATCAACGATATTTCTTATCATGAAATCGAGAAGATAGGATAGAAAGAGAGATTGGTAAATGGATGGATGGAGCATATACTTGCAAGAAGCCAATCCTTTAATTAAAGAGGCTCTAGAAATATATAATGATTTACAGGTTGGAAGAGATGTTATTTGTAAAATGGATGAATCATTTTCTAGAGGATAATAATAATCTGAACTTGAATTTAGCCACATGGAGTGAAATCAGAGAAGAAGATTTAGATCTACTCCTTCAGAGGATGTAGTTGATGATGCTTCAAAATTGTTTGAATATCAAAAGGAAATGGAATTCGGTCTCAAGTGTTGCAAGATTTAATAAATAAGTTGGATGATAAACAAATAGAAATCATGGATGCTCTAAATGACATATCGAAGATTTTGATATTATTAGTTGTAAGTTTTCAATGAAAACATTGATGCTCTTCCAAAGGATCAAATCTGGGAAAATTTCAAGATTTGGTGAAGCGTGATGATGAGGTTACCCGGAATTTCAGCAACGACTCTATTGATAGGTTGATGTCATGTTAGAATTTACCAAGAAGACTAAAGAATTTTGTGGGTAAAGTGAGAAGAATTCCAGAAAAAATAATAAGGGAAATTGAGATAGTGGATATAGTGAACCACTACGCATGTGGGCCAGAAGATGAAGAGATTCAGGTAATTATCAAGTGTTTCATTGAGTACAAACATTGGATGGCTTCTTGAGAGAAAGATCAAGGGAAAATTGAAGTAGGAGAAAGCATTGTAGAGCTAGGCCAAAGCTGAGTGACCATGGAAGGATAGATCCAAGCTCTGGATTAGTCAAATTTCAAAGGTTGACTAGTCAAACCCTTACAATAAACTTGCTATTTTTGTTGGATCCTATTTCCTTGGATTTAATGACATTTACTTTTGTAGTAAATTGTTAGTTGAAGGCCCAGCTGTAATGGCTCAGCCTAAAGGAACATATAAATAGTTAAGTACATGGAGTCTTAAGGGAGATAGAGAGAGATCAATTTTTGAAATAAGTTACTCTTCAAGCTTGGAAGAGTGTTTTGAATATTCAGGAACCTTTCAATTACATTTAGAGTGATATTTTGCCATGGAAAACTAAGTTATTGTGTTAATGGTTGATGCATTATGCTTTGTGAATGCTTAATTCCTTAGTATAAGTGGTTGGCTTGTCTTTATCTCAGAGTATCTTATTTCATTCTGTTAGAAAGTGATATAATTGTGTGAATATCAGTTGTGAAAAGTTATCTTCCTTCTGTTATGCAAGCCATATTATCATCGACCCTCATGAATGAAATAGATGTTTGACATGTGTCTATTTTACATTATCATGGTGATTGATTGTGTTTCTAATTGAACTTGATCTATCTATGCATAATATGAGTTTAACAACAGGAACATATGCTTCTTAGTTTGTGATATCCTGTATCCTCTCCAAGTTGCAATAGGTGAAGTTGGTTTGTGGTGCATGCACCCTCTTCGAATTAACCCTTCTTGAGTTTGACAATACCCTTTATTTGGTGCATCACCATCCCTAGTATAGTTTAAATTCTTGTGAATCCCTTTCCCTAAAACCCATGAAATGTTAGAATAGGGCTAGATAACCATTTTATTACACTAGGAGTAGTACAACATTTAGTTTAGGAAGAGGAAGCCACCTTCTCTAGAGGTTCATCTCAAGCCCAAATCCTATAACTTGAGAGGTGATAACATGAGTCCCAATCACACCAAACATCCTACTCATAGTCTAGCCATTAAGAGGGTGAAGTGATTTGGTGATAACAATTGTTGGCATGACTAGTCGAGAGAGTTGGTACTTCTCTTCTCACTTGCACAAGTCAAAGTACCTAGAACTCCATTTTTTTGGATTTCAAGTCTTAGTGTAATTACTTATGAAAATAATTCAAACAAGAGCATCTTCAAAGCAAGTACATATTGAAATTTTCTTATCTCTCCAAATAGAAGTAGAAGAGGCATTTCATTATCATCCATTGCATCTCCTTACTCCACAAGAGTATGGTAACCTACGCCAACATCCTTGTTATGACCATCACATAGGCGAGGTCTTCCCTTATGGTCCTCTCCACCTTTGCACCAACTTAACATATGGGGACTTGATACTTCCACCTATTCACCTGAACCACCATCCCAAACATGACCATTTTCATCTGACCTTCAATCTCTCACCAACCGCCACTTCGCTCACACTTTCCTTCACTGTTGTGCATGGAAAGGCTTTGGCTTTGGTTTTTATGAACAAGTTTGTCATATCGTCATCTCATGTACCACCTGTAAACATAAAGACTATAGTGGTATCAGCTTCACCAAACTATCCTTTAAGAAGGCCCACATCGACCTCATCAAGGATTCCAAACCTTCTCCACCTCATTTACCCACCTCACCACCTTCACCCACAATGTCTATGGATCAAGAATCCATTCCTCTTAACTTATTTTTCGTAAACACCATTTCCCTAGGACCTTTGACTTATCAATGTGATGGAAAGGATCCCTCTTCTCTTCCCTTCCTATATCCTAACATGATCAATGATGATACACCATCAATTAATGTTATTCAATGTTAGGATGATGAGTTTATCCTCACCTACCTTGGTGCAGAAGGTTCTTATATTCACCGGTCATTGCCTTCTGAGACACAAACCATGATAAATGAATCGAACATCGAAGTCAATATTAAAACTCAAGATGACCCACACATTATAAAGATAGGAACATATTTAGATGTTGTTGAACTATAATCTTTTACTTCTTTCCTCTAGGATTATAGAAATACTTTTACTTGGTCTTATGTTGATATGCTCGGTATTGATCCAAACATTATGGTCCACAATATCGTCACCATCCCTAAATCCAAACCTGTGAAACAAAAGCTATGTAAAATGCATCCTCACATTTCTCTTCTTATCAAATAAGAACTATAATGCCTTCTCTCTATTTCCTTCATCCTACCCATTGACTATACCTAATGGATTTTTAACATCGTATTCATCACAAAAGCAACATGAGGACTCCACATTTACATGTATTTCTATAACCTAAACTTAGCTTTCCCTAAAGACGACTTTCCTCTACCTAGTATTGACCAACTAGTTGATCTTACTGTTAGTCATGAGATGTTATCACTCATGGATGGTTTCTCGAGTTATAACCAAATATTACTCACCCCAGAAGATCAACACAAAAATTCCTTCATCACTCCTTGGGGACCTTTTGCTATCATGTTATGCCCTTTTTCCTTAAAAATGTTGGTGTTACATATCAATGGGATATGAACTATATCTTTCATGACATCATGCATCATATATTGGAAGATTACGTAGATGACATTCTTTCCAAATCAAAACATTGGGCCAAACACCTTATAGTCCTAAGGTCATTTTTGACCATCTCATCAAATATTGTGTTCACCTTTAACCAAAGAAGTGTGTCTTTTATGTTCTCTTAGGAAATATCCTTGTTTTTATCATTTCTTTGCATCCCATAGAAGTCAACCCTACTAAAATAAATGCTATTATCAAAATTCCTCCACCTAATAACTTTTGTTAATCGTGAAGTTTGTAAGGTAAGTTACAATCTATTTGTCATTTTATTTCGCAACTTTCTAATCACTTCCAATCATTTCAACATCTCCTCAAAAAGGATGTCTCCTTCAAATGGGATGATGAATGCCAAAAATCCTTTAAAGCTACAAAATAGTACCCTCTCCAACCATCGGTGCTCATTCCTCCTAAGGAGGACCAACCATTTTACTTGTAAATTTATGATGTTGATCATTCCTTAGGTTTCATTCTCACTCATCAAGACAAACAACATATGGAGCATGCCATCTATTATATAATTCATACACTTATAGACTAAGAAACCAGGTATACCCACACCAAAATACTCTGCTTAGCCTTAGTTTTTGTCACCACTAAATTTTTCATTACCTACTCAATCACAAAACCTTTGTTGTCACCAATACTGACCCCTTACATTACATGTATTCCAAGCCCTACCAACATCAACTTGCTACACATTTTCTAATTCTTCCCATAGACCTAGACCTCGAATCCATCCATCAAAAATTCATCAAAGGTAAAACTATTGCTGACCAAATTATAGATGCATCCCTCTCCAGAATTCAATCCTCTAAATTTGATTTCCCAGATGAATCCATTGTTACCCTCTCTTTAGATGATACCATTTACCTAATGACCTTATTCTTTGACGATTCCAAATTTCAGCATTAGGGTGGTGTAGGTGTTATACTCATTTCTCTTAATGTTGAACCTATGCCTTTATCTTTAAAAATAGATTTTTATTTTACTACCAATATTTCAGAATATGAAGCACTCATATTAGGCCTTCAAACCACCATCACCTTAGAAGTCAAATCAATTAATATCTTTGGAGACTCTCAACTAGTTGTAAATCAAGTCAATGGTATATACTAGCATGGTAAAAAATACTTCAAAGTATAAGCATCTTGTAGATATACTTTTGACTACCTTTGACCATTAAAAACTTCACACCACTCCGCGTTCGAATAAAAATTTTATACATACCATTGGCTGCTTGGCTTCTCGTATAACTACTTCACCTACCAAATCCAAAACCTTTGTCATAGTAAAAAGGTTGCAATCACTTTCTTATTTATTTAGATATATCAACTTTATTTGAACCATTACACCTGACCCACATGACCTTTTGTATAATAAGTTTACAAACTACCTTTCCCTTTCCATTCTACCTCCGATATTTCTCGTAATGGATAACGTGCTTTTCTCAAAAGTGTCTCTCGCTATGTCATCATGGGTGGTCTTCTTTATAAATGTGGCTTTGACGGTATTCTCTTATGATTCCTTACAAGTTCTAAAATTCCTTATACCATCAAGGAAGTTCATGACAGAATTTGTGGAGGTCACTTTAGTGGCCTAGCTGTCGCTAAACACATCCTTTTCCTAGGATATTGTTGGCCCACCCTCAACCGTGACTATTTTGACTATGTCAAACATTGTGTGAAATGTCAGCAACATACTAATCTTCATCACAAGCCTATTCATGCCTTACAAATCACATGAGACATTTTTCCCTTCTCTCAATGGGGTTTGGATATTGTCAGAGAGATTAATCCTCATTCTTCACAATTCCATCAATGGATTATAACTACTACTAAATATTATACTAAATGGGTTGAATCCATACCTCTTATTTCTACAAAAGTCGATAAAATATGTGAATTAATCAATCATCACACCATTTTTCGCTTTGGTATTCCTCACTATCTCATCACTGATAACGGAAAATAGTTTAGAAACAAAATTCTATGAAAATACGTAACGCCTTTGGCATTTAAATTTATTTATCTTCACCTTAATACCCATAAAGAAATGGCTAAGAAGAATCAACAAATAAAACCTTGAACAAAATTCTTATGAAAGTAGTTGATGATACTAGAAAGGATTGGCATATGCACATTCCTTTCACATTTTGGGCTTATCAGTACTAGTATTCATACCCCAACTAATGACACACCTTTCTCTCTGGTCTATGGTACCAAGGCCATCTTTCCTCTCGAATTCTAGATTCCATCTCTCCATATCTCACTTCAAGATTGTTTGACATAACTTGAGTTATTAGATGAACGTCATCTTAATGGTCTTGATCATTTCCAAATCTAAAAAACATATCAAATGTGCTTATGAAAACGTGTCCATGAGGGAACCTTTCAGCTCAATGATATCATCCTAAAATAAAATCAACATGTAGCAAAATAAGAGAGAAGTAAATGGGGAAAATTTTCTCCTAATTAGTTTAAACCCTATATAGCTACTCATTTGTCTTCACTCGAAGGTAAACCAAAACCTAAACCCCTTAATGCCTTGCATCTTCGACCATTCTATTGTTGAATCAAGTCCTATATCACCTTCTATCTATTTCAATCTCATCCCTTGAGCACCCTTCACCTTTCATATTACCTATTCTTGGGGTCAATGACTAAACAAGAATCATGTGATTACCCATCACCTTTCAACCTTATCTTCAATATGAGTACCATGACTCTACTCATGGCATGATTTTCATGGATACTTTTCATATTTTTTCAAGATGGAATCCCATGGTTATTCATCACTTGAAACCATCTCTTTCATAGTTAACCTCTGTGTGTTATGGTTTTGTCTTCTAAACAAGAGCCTAATCTTCCTCTATAGTCTTTTCCATGACTTAAACGTCCAAAAGAAAAATAATTTCAAAAGAAAAATGGGATTCAAATCCTTGAGTCAAAATTCTAGCAAAGAGATGACTCCCTCAAAAGGGACATCTCTTCTCTCTATCTCACCGCTATAAATAGACTACTCCCTCAAAGGACAACTATACAAAGCTAGCCATATTGCACATAGTCTATCATAAAAAAGGCTATCCTTGTAAAAACAAAATAAAATATTCAGAAGCTTCCCACATCGATCAGCTTCATGAAGACCTTAAGGAGATAATATACTCATCCCACATAGACTTCCCACATCGATTAGTCTATAAAAAAGAGAAAAAAGAGAAAAAGATAACCTTTTTGTCATGGACTTGCCTATTTTGATCTTGGGTCTCTTGCCAAGTAGGCTTGCTGTCTTGCACTAGGTTACACTAAAAACCATTTTCACCTCATTTCCTTTTCACCCTAATTTCCTACCTTCTCAAGGGATGTGCCACAAATGTGACATTTTGTGATCATGTGACTTTCTTCCCCCTTAGAATAGTCAATCATGCAATGCCTTTAGGGTCTTACATTCATAATCCCATCTTTGGTATGGTAGACTTGTTGTGGTTCTTATCAATTAGATAACAACATACAAGGATGAAATGCAACATATTTTCCTATACACCTCTTACCATTCACCTTCTTCATCACTTGTTGATTTTCCTATACAAGACTAGACCATCGACACCTACATTTTGGGGATTCCTCTTTCACCAAAATCAACCTAACCTCAACCATACCTACATGACCCCAACCCAACCATGCCTAAATTACCTAGACTCAATCATGCTTAAAACCTACCAACCCATTCCTCTGCTTCACCATATTATTCCCTAGCTTACAGGAGAAAAACATTGGCCTGAGGCCCCTTTTTGCAAGGGATATGTAGGAAGCACTCCGAGGGCATGGGTTCCTTAGAGGCTAGCTCACCACTCTTTACCCTAACAAATTTCCCCCCATTTTTCTATTCACATTCTACCTTAGTGAGTTTTCCATTTTACACAACAATTGGAAAATTAAAACATATAAACATACATACCTACCATTTTTAACACACCATCATATCATCCATTTATCATTTTACATTCCCATGATATCAAATATTTGGAAATTTAAACCACATACATACATATAAATCATCATTTATTTCTCATGATTACCAATAACTTGGAAATTAAATCAAAACCATAAACCACAACTCAACCATGCCTAACTTACCTAGACTCAACCATGCCTAAAGGAACCCAACCCAACCATGCCTAAATGACCTAGACTCAATCATGCCTACATAACCTCGACTCAATCATGCCTACATAACCTTGACTCCATCATGCCTAAATTACCTATTTTCCATCACATACACAATAACAATGGAAATTAAAAACATAGATAACATCATCCATCCAATAAAACATCTATATAACTAGAAAAGTTTGTGTATCCATACATATGTACACAGATACAAAATCAATATGACTATCTCAAATATAACCTCTCTATCTTTGGCACACATACTGATATAATAATCAAAATCACAAAATATCTCATGTACATCCTCACTATCATCAGCACGCAGGCCAGTATATACCAAAAACTGATACATCGATCATATAGAATGACTAATTGTCACTCCATCTGATATTCATCCCTATCTCATTTATTTTTTCCTTTATGCCAATCTAGCACCCTTCCAAAATCTCTCCCCCTCACATGGGTCTCACTTTAGTCTTCAATTGGCCCACAACCGGGTCCGCCTCCATAAACTCATAGCCTCACCCTAATCCTATCTCTGGGCTCACCGGCCCCCTGTTCTCTATGAGCTATGAGTGTGAGAGATAGTCCTCTCACTCACCGCCCACTTTTCACCGTAATGATAATATGAGGATATGTCTATCCTCGCAGCTTTTGAGATGATGCTTGGTAATACCATGCCTCATTTAGGTCATCCCTAAACCTCACCATCGGAACCATCTAAGGTGGTTCCATAGGTCTCACAACAACCTATGATATTTATCCTACTAAGGCTGGCCTTGGACCATATGTCTGTGTACTCTGTCATCCTCCCTATACCATGGGACCCTATCCAGCTACTGCATGTAATATGGGACCCTATGTCTGAGCCTATGGAGGTGCCTGCACTATAACCTAGGCATGTAGGGCCACAACCTAATCCTGTGTAGTGGCCAACTGGCCCTATAAACCTGGTACCTATACCTATAAGGTGGCATCTTGTCCCTCATATCCATCTCCACCCTTTGTGGGTGCAATCTGGGCATGTAGGGCCACTACCTGCACTTGTAAAGTGGAAACCTGTGTCTCTGACCCAATAAGCTCCCATATAACACTATAATCTATGCCTGAAGGGAAACCACCTAACCCTACAAGGTATCCCTTTGTACTATGATGGTGGCTAAATCAGGCTTCCCTAGCCTTAGTGGTGTAGTACATAGCTACACCACCCACCACTGTCTATATTTATCTCTGACCTCATACATCATCAATCCACCTATCCACCACCTGCTCCTCCTTCCCTATCGACACAATTGATCATGGTGGAGACATAGGTATCTCCACATCATCTCTCCTATATTATGGGAAAGGTGGAGGCACATCCTGTGGCAGCCTAAACTACCATCTGACCACATGTATAGGTGTCATCTTGTGCTCGCTAGCACAATTCCCCTCTATCCACCTAAGTAGCTCTTACTCCTCCAACTCCTATGTCATGCTCTTATATGAAGGAAATCCAACATATGGCCTCCAAACAATATCAACCCCAAACAACCCCTCCAACACTCACCTGTAATGTGTAACATCATGTGTGTCCCTCATCTCCCTATGTTGTCCACCAAGTGGTACCTATTTCCAGACTCCAACCCTAACCAAGCCACCCTCAAATGAATAATGTCAAGGAAAACAAATCGGATGCACACATACGATGTGATCATATGCCCAACAATGTAGAAGGAATGTGTAGCTCAAACTAAATGTTTGTAGCCTCCCATAGGCCTACATCTCTATATACATCTGCACCAAGAATGTCGGTGCCTAGGGAAAATGGACCCGCTCATCGATCATGTCATGTAGAACCCCCATCAGTGCTCATGGGAATCTCCCACCCTCCGCATATGGAAAGGAAAAATAACATACCACCTCCATCATCAGAACAACCAACCTCATCTCTTGAGGATGGGCCACATACATGTCTCCATAGCTAAGAATCACGCTATGGTACCTCATCTTGACCATCGCCTCTCCAAAAAAAGCAACTATCGACTCCTTTGATGCCTTTGAAGTAATGGAATAAACTATATCCCCAACTATCAATTATCGTAGGATCTTTTATACATCCTCTAGGGTGACAACAATCTCACCCATCAATAAGTGGAAAGTATTGGTCATTGAATCCCATGTATCAATGAGTATGACCATCAAATTTGAAACTCAAGCTACATGCCTGTAGTGTTGGATCGCAATCAATCCAACATTTATCATGTGCCTTCACTCCTCCATAGTGACACTCAATAATATTGCTAATAATAGAGGTGGTACTGCTTAGCATCTTTAGTTAGTCCCGTGATCGCATCTAATAAACCACAACATTGTTACAACCTGACAACCTTCACTTACCTCTTAACCCCCCAATCCATACCCAACCACATCAATCATGCTCACCTCACTTACCTAATTCACCTACCAGCCTATTACCCCTTGATAATCATGACCCATTATTTTAAACAACATTTCACATACTTACCTATCTTTTACACAAATGCTAACATTTACCCCAATCTCTTTATATATAACCTGCATTTACCCCTTTCTCGGATATTTTTCTTGTTGAGTTATGGAGCTCAATTAATTTATTTTAGCATGTAATTGGAACTTGCTGGAAAAAACAATAACCAACATCAGTTGAGGTTAGACTGCATCGGTCGGGAAGACTAACATTGATCAAGGGAAAGTAGAACCGTGATGCTAGTAGAATCTGACATCGCTTACTGTGCAACAAAGTTTTAATTAACTCTCAGGAATTATATCTATTTTTAGCATTAAAATAAATTTATTGATTGTAATTACATGGCTAAGTGCCCTAAGTCTATAAATGACTATATAAACACAAAAGCTAGGGTTTAGAAGTAATGATAAACAAGAATTAGAAAGAACTTGAAAAAGGTTGGTGAGAGAGAATTCTTGGTGGTGGAGTAAAATCTTGAAGGAAGAAAGTATTGAGCATCTGAGAGGTGTGGAAGATTGTAAATATTCATTTTATATCTTGTAAAAGCTTTGGATAATATATTGGCTTGTTTCTTGGTGGACATAGCCCACATTGGGTGAACCATGTTAAATCTGTGTTGATTTATGTCTCTCTTTTTGTATATTTCTTCTAGTAGAATATCCACTTTTATTTACATGTATGGTGAGATATGATATATTATCTATACAACCGGGTGTGCTAACCCCAACAAATGGTATGAGATATTTGTTTGAGGGTTTTTGTGTTGATGATTCACTCACAGAGGGTAAACCGATTGACTAGGAACTACAAAAATGGCAGCAGTATAATAAATACAAGGTAGAGAAATTTGATGGCCAAAATTATCAATTATGGAAGATGCAAATTGAGGATTATTTATATCAAAGAGATTTATACTTACCGTTGGATGAGAAGTCTAGACCTATGAAGATAACTGATGAAGAATGGAAGATTCTTGACATAAAGGCTTTGGGATCTATAAGATTGAGCTTGGCAGCATCCATGACTTTCAATATTATAGAAGCGGATTCTATGGTAGACTTAATGAAATATCTTTCTAATTTATATGAAAAACCTAGTGCTTCAAATAAATTTTATTTGATGAATAAACTATTTAGTTCTAAAATGCATGAATGTGAATATGCCTCTAGTCATTTGAATGATTTTCGGTCTATTGTAAATCAGTTAAAATTGGTTTCTATACCATTTGATGATGAAGTAAAAGCAATTTTATTCTTATGTTATTTACCCGGTAGTTGGGATAACCTAGTAATGTCATTAGTAATACATCATCTCGCAAATAATATTTTGAAGTTTGATGATGTGGTTAGTATAATATTGAATGAAGAAATTCACAGAAGAGTACGAGGAAACATCATCCGAAATGATTTGAATGTAGAAAGAAGGGGTACGATGAAGGAGAGATGCTGAAGTAAGAGTAATGAGAAATACAAGTCAAGGGAAAGCATATCTAAATCCGTAAGTAAGGGAATTATTTGTTGGAAATGTGGAAAGAAAGGACATGTAAAGAAAGATTGTTGGTCAAAGGATAAAGAGAATCAACAACCAGACAAAGGTAAAGAGGTGAATTTTGCTTCATTAGAGGTAATGCAAGATGCTCTTATTATTTCTTTGGAAAATAGAATTGAATCATAGGTTTTAGATTCAGGAGTTTCTTTCCATGTAACCCCTAATAAGGGTTATTTCGAAGTTATGTCCAGGAAATTTTGGGTAGGTTTATTTGGGTGATGATGAACCTTGCAGTATTACTGGTAAAGGGTAAGTTCATCTAAAATTATAGAATGTAAATACACGGGTATTGAAAGATGTGAGGCATGTGCAAAGCCTCAAGAGGAATCTTATTTTTGCAGGGCAACTAGGTGAATCTGGTTGCATGGTTAATTTTATAAGAGACTCTTGGAAAGTCACCAAGGGTTCTTTTGTTGTGGAAAGAGGTAAGAAGTTAGGAACGTTATATTTATCTACCTATATTACTGATTCCTTTTCCACATTATCTACTTCAGATTAAGATGCATGCATGTGGCATAATCTACTAGGTCATATGAGTCAAAAATAATACATATCTTAAAGGCTAAGGGTAAGTTATCAGATTTGAAAGATTTAGATCTTGATTTCAAGTGAGCATTATATCTTTGGAAAAAAAAAGAGAGTGAGATTTCTAAAATTTGGGGCAACTAGGAAGGAAAAAAATTAGAGCTTTTACACTCGGATGTGTGGGGACCACTCAAGTTGATTCTCATGGAGGATCCCAGTATTATGTTACTTTCATTGATGATGCTACAAGAAAGGTATGGGTTTATTTTATTAAACATAAATCTAATATTTTTGAGACTTTTAAAATATGGAAATCCCTTGTTGAGAATGAATCAAATTCTAAGTTAAAGTGTCTTAGATCTGACAATGGTGGTGAATATTATAGCAAGGCTTTCAATTATTATTGCTCAGTGAATGGGATACATAGAGAAAGAACGGTTCCAAGAACACCACAAGAGAATAGTGTTGCAAAAATAATGAACATGACAATTATGGAACATGCTAGAAGTATGAGGATACATTCTGGATTTCCCTTGCAGCTTTTGGGTAGAAGCAATGGTAGTACGGGGTTTATTTTAGTAACCATGGCCCTTCAAGTTCACTAGATAGAGAAATACCAGAGGAAGCTTAGACCGGAAAAGAGGTGAGGATCCTAGTATTATGTTACTTTCATTGATGATGCTACAAGAAAGGTATGGGTTTATTTTATTAAACATAAATCTAATATTTTGAGACTTTTAAAATATGGAAATCCCTTATTGAGAATGAATCAAATTCTAAGTTAAAGTGTCTTAGATCCGATAATGGTGGTGAATATTATAGCAAGGCTTTCAATTATTATTGCTCAAAGTGAAAGGGATACATAGAGAAAGAACGGTTCCAAGAACACCACAAGAGAATAGTGTTGCAAAATAATGAACATGACAATTATGGAACATGCTAGAAGTATGAGGATACATTCGGATTTCCTTGCAGCTTTGGGCGAAAGTTGCTTGATACATTGGTTTATTTTAGTAACCGTGGCCCTTCAAGTTCACTAGATGGAGAAATACCAGAGGAAGCTTAGACCGAAAAGAGGTGAGGATCCCAAGATTATGTTACTTTCATTGATGATGCTACAAGAAAGGTATGGGTTTATTTTATTAAACATAAATCTAATATTTTTGAGACTTTTAAAATATGGAAATCCCTTTTGAGAATGAATCAAATTCTAAGTTAAAGTGTCTTAGATCCGACAATGGTGGTGAATATTATAAAGCAAGGCTTTCAATTATTATTGCTCAAAGTGAATGGGATACATAGAGAAAGAATAGTTCCAAGAACACCACAAGAGAATAGTGTTGCAAAAATAATGAACATAACAATTATGGAACATGCTAGAAGTATGAGGATACATTCTAGATTTCCCTTGCAGCTTTTGGGCATAAGCAGCTGATACAAAGTGGTTTATTTTAGTAACCGTGGCCCTTCAAGTTCACTAGATGGAGAAATACCGAGGAAGCTTAGATCGGAAAAGAGGTAGATATTTATTTTGTTAAATTTTTTGGTTCAAAATATTTTGTGCATGTTGATAGGAAAATAGAAAAAGTTGGATGCAAAATCCAAGAGGTGCACTTTCATTGGTTATGGATCTAGTGATTTCAGTTTTGCTTTTGGTATTTAGAGAATTCTAAAATTATTATGAGTCGTGATGTTGAATGGAATGAAAAGAGAATGTACATGGATCAAAATTTAGTACCCAAGGATGAGAAAATGTAAGGACCTCAAGAACTGAGGTCCAATTTTTTTCTAACTCCCATTATTCCCGTTATTAAATTGATATGTTGATTTCTCACATAATCAAATCATAAAATTATACAAACAAATCATATGTGCTAAACATATTGCTAAAAATCAGCATTGAGTCCAAAGGACATTTCATTATTTTCAATATCTCAGTACAATCTTATAAGTTACATGCAATGGCAAAGAGCCTCATAAGCTTATATAATATACTGATTATTCCAGCAGTACATCAAGTACAATTTATTCCATAACTGAAATATAAAAGTAACTAATCAAGATCTGAAATCAGCTTGAATCCCTTCAGATTCTTTCCTTTCCCTTATCTCCAGAATGGCCTATATTTTCCACAAAGGGGTCAGCTCAAACTGAACTGGCAAGGATTTCCATTTTCATATATGTAGTATTCTACAAATGAAAATGTATTCAAAATATACAGTCATGCATCAACATACTAATTCATTCATTATTATAATAATGATTTCAAAAAGCATGTATACATGCATGAACTAACCAAGTTTAGAATATCTTTCAAGAGTGGTGTCTTTAACCATCTTACATGAAAATGCATAAAACTTACCTCACGTAAGGCTGATTACATAATGCATTTCATAATATTATTTCATGCCAAATCAAATCAGCATACCAACTGTTTGAAGAAATGTCACATATAGGCTCCATGTAAAAAGGAGAAGGCATGATAAGCAATTGTCAAAGCTTCAACATGAACTTCACTTTACAATTCTTACAATGAACTTTATGCCAAATCAGATCAGCAACATAACATAATTTCCAAGAGGAACAAAAGATCCTTTATACCCAAGAATGCATGCCAACCATATGAAAAAATGTCATATAATGAACTTCACATATATCCAAGGAATGCATACCAATTGTATGACAAAATTTCATGTCATGAACTTCACTTCACAAGCTCAGAATGAACAATATGCCAAATCAGATCAGCAACATAATGCATTTTCAACAAGCACAACAAATCCTTTTATACTCAAAGAATGCATGAGATCCGTATGACCAAATGTCATAATATAAACTTCCAATATAATCCAAGAATGCATTTCAGTAGCATGACAAAGTGTCATAAAAGAATTTCACATAAATTCCAATGAATCCAATCCAGCAGCATAATAAAATGCCATAAAATAACTTCACATAAATTCAAACGAATTTGTTCCAGCAATATAATAAAATGCCATAAAGATATTCACTTCAATTCCAACGAATTCATTTTAGCAGCAAACACTGCAGCAAATAAAACAACAATCAAAAGATTACATAACAACTGTTTGACGTAATGCCACAACACATGATTCTTTAAATATTCTAGCCAAATGATTGCACACTAATCATTTGACAAAATGCAGCGTATTAACAACGCAAACACTGCAGCAAATAAAACAACAATCAAAAGATTGCATATCAACTGTTTGACGTAATGCCACAACACATGATTCTTTAAATATTCTATCCAAATGATTGCACACTAATCATTTGACAAAATGTCATAGCAAAACATTCTTTCAAATGCTATGCAAATGATTGCACATTAACCATTTGACAAAATGCAGCATACTAGCAGCAAACACTGCAGTAAAGAAAACAACAATCGACAAAGAAACCTGGAGCATAGAAATCACCCCAAAGCACTGTGTTTTGATAGCTAGTGTTACAGCTAAATAACACATCAAATATTAACTACACACAGTAAGGAATTACCCAAAACTTGGCATTATAATAGCCAACGCTGCAACAAGAAATGCAGCAATAATTTAATTAAAAAAACAGCACTTCCAGCAACTGTTACAGCAGCAAATAAATCAATAAAGAAAACAACACTTCTAGCAGCTGTTACAGCAGCAAATAACACAACTTATAACAGCTGAAGCAAATCAATGAATCAACAAAAATGTAGCCTAGAGACCAGTCCAGAACCCATAGAAAAATGTCAAGAAATCTTCTCTCAACACCCAAGTAAATAACCTTATTTAATTTCAGATATCAAGTAAGGATTAAAAACAAAATCACTGGCTCTCATACTTGAGAGATCTGAAATCTATATTGTCCATAATAAACTAAAAACATTTTCCAAATACCCATAAAGGATTGATTTAAAATTAATAATACCCACAAAAGATAATCTAGATTTCTCATTACCCAGAAGAGGAATAAACTCGAATATGCATTTATTTGTAAAATATTGCATAGACAAAAATAAGAAACCGTTGCTGAAAGCTTCGAGATGAATAAGACCAAAAACCCTTTATGATTTCCTCTTTCCTTCTCTATTTTTCTTCCTCCAGCTTCTTAGCTCCACACCACAAAAAAAATAAAACTCCAAAACCTTATTTATTTTTCTTGAAAATTTCTCCTCAAAGATTCTATGATAAAGAATTGAAAGATCCCAAAATAGAGGCCCAAAATCAGCTTCAGATGGCCGTAAAATTTCCATGAAATCCTCTAGATTTTTTTGACATGGTCTCTGTACGATGGAAAAGTGACAAGCAAGTGTGGGAATCTACAAGTAACTCTTCCTTGTACCCGACCTCCCGAGGTCGTGCCAAGATAGCCGGTGGGGATAGACTATGTGTGGGATGTAGACAAACTAGTTAGGCAATCTTATGTTTTTGACGTGCACTAGTGAAATTTGCTAATCTAAGGCAAAGAAGACCCTCCTAACATGAACTGGCATGATAGATCGATCAACGAGGATGACTATTCGAAGGCTCCAATCAATATCGAGCTCGCGTGAGTCGATCTATGAGTTGTGGGATGTGTGGAAAATGACCGGGATTGTTTCGTATATATCTCCGAGAGCGTCATAGGATGGATGATGGATATAGTAGACTCTACGGGTGATTCTCCTGGTCTAGTCCAAAAATTCTTTGCTTCCTTAGTTGCTATATCCAACAAGGATAACTATGTGATGATGATGAGAAAGTATGGAGTGGATCTAAATACTAATGTGTGTAAGCCGTGTCAATGTTGGATTGACTCGGTGGACTCGCGTTGGGTTGTGGGATTTATGGATCACAACCGTAGATTTGTGGTTGTTATGGACCTGTTATGGTCATATGTGGAATCAGTCCCTAATCCCTAGTATCCAATAGTCGTATGCCTTTTCAGCCTCTATGTTCATAATTAACAGTTGTGCAATCTTCTCAGAGTATCTTATAGGTGTTCTTGCAACTTGAATTCTCAAACTAGTATCTATGTCCATGAGAGTGTCTCCTGCGTCTGGCTATGGGACCAAAGGATCACAACCGAATGTTTTCTCTCTTTCAATCCCTTCTACAGTCATGTGGATATTTATCAAAGGTAACCTGTAGTTTGAATGGTTTGACCAAAACATGTATGCTTTGTTGTCTTCTACGTTTAGCCCTCTTAGCTGTGAGCTAATTTCTTACAAGTTTGTTGTTACTTGGAAGACCTGAATTCTGAGGTTTTGGTCTATATCAGTTATTGCCGTAACAATATTGGGTTGAGGTATGGTTGGCTTGAATACGTATTCTCTGGGCTCTCTAGGTCCCATGATTGTCATGCAAAAGGAAATTATATAAAGCTAACTAATGACAGAATAAATTAACTACGCAAGATATATCTATGTATATTCCTAAATCTGATTTTATTGATAAACTACTAAACATAATTTAAAAGAGAAATTATTTAATATATCTAAAAATTGACAACTAATACTAATGACGTAATTAAAACAAAAAAGAAACCGAGTATAGCTACTTGTCTATGCAGTTTGTAGATCTATCCTAAATAACCAAATAATTGATCTACTCTATTTGAAAGACTCTTGATCCTACCTTAGAAGTGAGAAGTGAATCATAGTTTCTCATAAACTATCAATCCCCACAGCTTCTTCAGAAATATTAAAAGTGATATTAATTGAAATGAAATGATTGACTATTCTAATTGATATGTTTTAACTAGAACTTTGAAAGCTTGAACCCGGGACTTTGCAAAAACAAAGGCGAATCTGGTTGTGTATGGCTTTTCCCCTCGATGATCTCCTCGTTCCTTCATGCTTGCGTGGATCCGAAAAGCATGTAATGCTAGCATCAACATAAGTACATATTGGAACAATGGCAGCTTAGGATACAGAATGAATACAATGTGAGTAGGAGAGGGATATCGCAAGAGAACAAAGTTTGGCTTATGCAATTCCTAGTGGGATTTATTGCGAGTCATGCAACACAAAACATCTAGAACCTGAAACTATCCTTTCTAACGAAAAAAACCTGCAACTTTAATGGCTTTCTAATACAAACTATCCTACTTCAATTGATTGGATGAAATAATAACAACACTTGCACAAGGAGAATATGTGGCTTCCTAACAACTAAACAATACTAACCATGCATACAACAAATGAAACTATGAATCCTAAGAAAAATTGAAAGGCTAAGCTATTGAAATGAGAAATTCAAAGGCAAATTTGAGGGGCCATTTGCTTGAGCACAAGCCAGCTATTTATAGAATCCCATTTACCCAAAGGTGAAAACCAATTTGATCTCTTAAACCATAAACAATGCCAAAACACTATTCTAGGGAACCAGAATCATAAATACGAGAAAAGCTGGTGAATGTTGATTTTTACGCAAGTCGCGATAAAAGAACATTCTCGGAAAAATGTATTCAGGACCGCCACCCCGAGCAGGGTGGCGCTTATAGGATCACCGCCCTTTCGGGTGGTGTTCACGAGACCGCTGCCTGTGCAGGGCGGCGGTTTCATCATCAAGACCGAAAAGTAAAGAAAATAGGGGGGAGGAAAAAGCAAAGCATGCAGAAACCAAGCGGGGCATGTGGGATGTTAACGCATATTTGGAGAGCTTTTCTGGATCCCTAACAACTTGTGAGGATACCTTTATCATCATTGGGGCACGTGTAATGTTGTTCCGGTGGTGTAGTACTCTACAATTTTGGGTATGTACATATTCCCCTCGAGAAGTGTTTTAGCCATGAAGAGGCGTAAACAATGGGTCCGAGTGGGGGTCCCAAAATAGGAAGTTATAAGTTATACCTAGTACGTCCATGTGTCGAAATTACGGCATCCAAAATTCCCACCACCTGTAAAATGAAAAGAGGACTCAAGTGCAGATAGAAAAAATAGATCAGAATAAATACTAAAATATTATGAAATGAGGATGTACCATTTATGCAGGGATAAGAACTTACCTCCTTCAGCGCTCTAAACCTACGAAAAGGGGCATTCAAAACAAGTCAGGTTGCTATATGTGTAAAAGTGGGCCCATTTTCCTATTCATTTACGCGTGTTGATTTGATTGATTTTGAGCTCTGGGAACCATGGTGACAATTTCGATGAGAGTATAGTCAAAATTTTCAGACGAGATCATGATCATGCCTCCACGAGTGGAACACCGACCCACAAGAACACAAGTCATTTTTTCTTGATTTACATGCTTTTGGTCCTCAAAATGTAAAAATGGTGAAAAAAATTTCATGGGGGTTATTTTTGAAAATGTCAGCTTTAATAGGGTCACTTAGGGAGGCGCCTACCGGTAGGCTTTGTTTGAGTCAAAATGGTCTTTGTTTTGCTTTTTTAGTTGTTTTTAGGGTATATGACCCACGTGGGTTTTCGGGACACAACTACCACCTTGGCAGGTGGCGAAGCACAAGACCACCGCCTTTAAGGCGGTGATTACGGAACCGCCACCCTGCTCAGGGTGGCGGTCCTACACAGAATGTACAAACAACACTTATTTGAATTATTTTTGCATTTTTAACATCCTTACCTACTTTCATGATTTTTCTAATGTCATTTGGATACTAACCTAATTCATTTTGTGTGTTTTTGGGTGTATGCAAGTGAAGGAGTATATCCAATGGAGCCGAGAGAGGGAGTGTGATTGGCTCCTGGGTATTGGATGCCCTTTCTTAGGATGAGTAGGACACTCTTCAGAGGGCTGGTATACTACACATATCATGGGTCCCACATGTCGCACCCTCTAGTCACATACTTTGTGACTTATTTTCATATTGGGATGCCAATTGGAACACTTTCCGATTACCAGGGGTTAGGGGGATTGGACCATTACTTTGGAGGATGTTTATCGTATCCTGGGGGTCTTGATCATTGGGAGATGACTCACACTTGAGATGGCAAGGTCAGGGGCTCAAATTACACAGTGGGCCTCATATATGGGAGATGTAGCTATCTCCACTGGTTCGAAGAAGGGGGTGAGGGTCCGATCTATTCCTAGCCTGCCTATCTCCTTGATTTTTCAGGCCATTATGGGGATCCTTGCCTTGAGATTGATTGGGGAAAAGGGAGGAGACACTTTACTTTATTGCTGGTCCCCCATCATTACACATATTGAGGGATATGACCGGATTTACGCATGGGAGCTGACATTATTGGGACCACCTATCACGATTTGTACTGGGTGGTTTTTTTACGAGGGTAGTCTTTGAGCCATCCGACCCTTGTTATGAGCTGGGTCTACGAGCATTTCATCCCCTATGGGAGAGGTGTAGAGGTGGCAGATCCAAGAGCTATGAGGGCAGCCAGATGGAAAGACATGTCGGTGCTGAGAGTACCTCACTAGCCATTCACCTCCTTGACCACTGATGACATGGAGGCCACACCTTATCGTGCCATGGCGGGATTATGGGGAGGAGGCTCTTACTTTTATTTCTTGCTCCACCATAGGGCAGCTTGTGGACAGGATGGGGAGGGTGGAGATATATCCTTTTGGTCAAGTGCCTTAGCATTTTGGCCTTCCTTACGTGGGTATGCTTCCCCCAGTGGTGCTGGTATACAGATCAGTTTGAGAGGCCAGGGGAGGTCCTAGAGGCCGGGGTTAGATAGTTGTTACTCCTAGTATTCCTATTGCAGCTAGGAGGGTAGTATGAGCTCGAGGGAGAGTCGATGCTCCTCAGGTACCCTTACTTCAGATTGCCACCGGTCTTGCCCATAGTAGCGATGACCCCATTGACATAGACTCTGAGTCCAAGGAGTTCACAGGGGGGGAGATGGAGGAGGAGACCAAGGTTGAGGTCAGTGAGTCAGGTAGAGAGGAGGACAGTGATCCTGAGTGGCATGACACTCAGGATATTTTATAGGTAGAGAGGGCAGAGCAGAGTGCGAAAGGGTGACCCTAGCTTTGGAGGAGCCACTTTCTCAGGGCTTGGGCGGAGAGGATGAGTCCGTAGTAGGATGTTATGTGGCCCCAGGCATAGGAGGAGCACATCACCAAAGTGGCAGGATCTATGGTAGGCATTGACCCTAGGGATCCCTCTTGGAGGCCTGGAGATCCTAGTGAGTTATCATCCTTCCCTTAATATTTGTTCAGGATTGCCTTAGTTACTATCTCTCCTTTTGTTTTTGTTTCTATCTTTTGATTATTTCTAATTCATTTCTCTCCTTTTCTTGTAGAGATAGCTGATGAGTGGCGAGACCTAATTCACTGGGTATACACTGATACCCTGATGATCCCCATGGAGAATACCCGTGCGAAGGTGTTTATGGATGTAGGGGAGCCCTCAACAGTCGGTAGGCATATTGATGTTTTTGCCCCTGTCTGGCATATGGCTAGGATGGTGTCTACTCTCCATACCGAGTTAGCAAGATACAGGACAACAGAGTGCCTAATGAGGAGTCACTCTCATGGCGAGACCGCAGCTGCTCCTCGGGATCGTGAGCCCTCCGTGCACTCAAAGCGCCGGCGTATCTAGAGTCCTAGACATGGGTGTGCACCATCAGAGGGATCTCATAGGGGTTGAGAGGCCACTTGGCTCTCTTAGGCTGTTTGTATGATGTATTTGTATTTCTCGAGCCCTTTGAGCATTTTTACCATGCTTAGCGCATGATGACATTGTATAGGAAACTTGATTATATATATATAATTTTTGGATCAGATTCTTGGTATCAATGTTCTTGTAATTCATTTCCACACGTAAACGATAATGTTGTTTTTTTTATATTCTTTTCAGAATGTATGCAATGGAGAACAAATGCTACAAAATATTTCATTCTTTTTGTATTTCGTGATGCTAATATATGATAATGTAGACACAATGTGATCTTGAACTTTAGTTTCTATGAGCAATTTTTTTGGCACTTCATATTGGTTTTTGAAAAAATGTGATGATAAAACGGTATGATGAGTAGATGAACTTGCCCCATTCCTAACTCCATGCAACTAGTAAGATGCGAGGGCTCATCACCAAGAGATAGAAAGGGCACAAGTTATGAAATATGTTGAATGATAGTGATCGAGAGATAGACAAATATTTGGCGGAACCAAATTAGGATGCTACAAACCTACTCTACCCAAGTGACTCCATAGTTTAAAATGCTACTTGCTTTGTGGTTTATCTAGACTTAGATCCATAGATGGCCACATGGTAGAAAAAATCTAGTTTTCGGGGTTTTGAACTCTCTTGGAATTTTGGACATCTGATTCATTTGTTTTTGACTCAAGATTTCAAAGGTTTATTTGAATTGTTTGCTGACAACCTTTAACGTCTATTGTCAAGAGGACCCCCATACCTTGCCCCATGCTACTAGTCATAAGTGTGGGCTTATCACCATGGAAAAGCTACAAGTGAGTAAGGGCATTCCCATCCTTTCCCAACCCTACATCACTAGTAAGTGATGATGCAAGCTCATCACCGAAGGTTGGTAGGGCAGGAAATGTGTAAAAATAGAATTTTCTGTTTGATCTATATTTGACTTGTTTATTTGAGAAAAATGTTAGTATGGTCTTATTTCCAAATAAATATACATACGGGATAGATGTGACACTATGAAGCCTCTAGAAACGGACCAAAGGCAAGACACCTATACTAGGAAGAAACCAAAAGTGAGAATAAGCATGCAGACCTTAGTATGGTTACCGTTAAGACTTTGTCATATCTAGCTTTATCTGATGAAATGATTCCAAAGTAGGTAATGTGACTATGAAAGTGAAGAAGTATGATTTGAAAGCTAATGTCAATACCATCAAAAGTTTGTAATGAATTACTTTGAAGAATAAATTCCTTGATCACAAAATTGTACAAAACTAGTGGAAAAAATGAACCTAACTACATGAAAATGCAATGTAGATATAATTATATAGATAGTGGTGGTCACTTATGCATAGAATCGTTTAAGGTGCAGGGAATTGACAATTTCACCAAATTCCTCACCTTCCAGTGTACATAAGAGATATGCACCATTTCCATAGTCTTTCGTGACTCGGTATGGGCCCAACCATTTGGGCTGGAATTTCCTTCCTTCACCAGTCTTCTTATCGATCTGGTTATCTAGTCTTAGAACTAGATCTCCTTCATATATATCTCGTTCATAGACCTTTTTGTTATACTTGCTAGCACATCCGGTCAGCATAGACTCTATGCTGCTATTCAACATCTAACCTGGCCTCATCTAGGATTTCTAGTTAGGAGAGACATGCTTCTCTATAAGCATCTTCATCCAGAATCCCTTGTAATGAGATGCAGAGACTGGGTATTTCAACCTCAAGTGGGAGAACTTCTTCTACTCCAAATACCAGCAAGAAAGGGGTTGCTCTTGTTGGTTTTTTTCTAAGGTTTGGTGGGCTCACAAGGTTAGGTATAACTTTAAATGCCAATCTCATTTGTTTTCTTTCACCTTCTTAAGGATAATAGCTTTTAATGTTTTATTTGTTGCTTCATCCTATCCGTTGGCTTGAGGGTAATATAAGGAGGCCATATGATGGATTATTTTAAATTTATTACATAGTTCACGAACCTTTTAATTCTTGAAAGAAGTCCCATTATCTGAGATAATGATTTTGGGGACACCGTACCTATAAATGATCTGGTTCAAAATGAACTTGGTGATCACGGAACCTAGTACAGTGGTGAGAGGCATAACCTCTACCCATTTGGTAAAATACTCGGTGGCTATGATTATGAAGTTATGGCCATCTATTGATGAGGGAGAGAATTTCCCTATCAAATCTAGGCCCCACATAGAAAAGGGCCATGGAGTTGTGATTGGTTGCAAAGCTTATGCCGGCATGTGAATCTCATGGGAGAATTCTTGGCATTTATGAAACTTGTGTACAAACTCTACTGCATCGTGTTCTAGAGTGGGCTAGAAATAGCCCATCTGGTGTATTTTGCAAGCGGTGGCGTGACCATCGAAGTGGCCTCCACATATTCCGCTGTGAGATTTGTAGAGAATCTTCTTTGATTCCTCTGTGTCAATACACCTTAGAAGCATTCCATCAAAAGCCTTACGGTAGAGCACTTGTTCTATAACAATGTATTTTGTTACGATAATGCGTAACCGCCTTCTTTGTTGTGGCGTAGCACCTTCTAGATATGTATGGTCCATGATATAATTAACAATATCAGTATACCAAGGACATTCGGAGATAGGAGGTCTAGTTTCAATGTAATATATGCATTCATCGGGAAAGTCTAGATCTACTAGATTGCCTCCATCTAATGGGTTATCAGCTAACCAATCTGCAATGATTTGTCCCTTAATAGACTTCTGATTTACAAAAGTTAATTTGAATTCACCCATTAAGGTTATAAAGCATCCAACCTTTTTAGAAAAGGACCCTTGCATGAGGAAAGTTCGTAAATGGTTTGTTTTTACAATGACCCTTATTTCTTGGTTTAGCATGTAATGTCTTAAGCATTTGGTTGTGAAGACTATGGCAAGGAACTCTCATTCTACTTGCATATAGTGTGTTTCATAGTCAAGCAATGTTCGCTAATAAAATAGATCGCGTGTTCTCTTTTGTTATCGTCTTCTTGAGCCAGCATGCATGCTAGCAAGACATTGGTAGCCCATGAATATAAGATTAAAGGGTGGTCTGGTTTAAGAGGCATTAGTGTAGGTGGTGTTAACAAGAAACGCTTAACAGCTTTGAAAGCCTCATTGCAGTCTTCGGTCCAATTGATATTGTACTCTTTCTTGAGTACATTGTTGATTGGATGAATGGCAAAGCTTAAATCTGGGATGAATCTTTAGATTGCACTAAGTTTCCTAAGAAATGACCTGATTCCAGATTCATCTGACAGTGGGATCATTTCAAGAATAGAACGGATTTTAGCTGGGTCCACATCAATCCCTTATGATGATATAATGTACCCTAGGAGCTTCCCTCCTGTCACACCAAAGACACATTTTTCTGGGTTTAGTGTGACTCCATATTCTATTAGACGTGAAAGAATGATGCGGAGCACTTCCAGGTGATCACAACGCTTCCTAGCTTTTGCCAACAAGTCATCTACATTGGATTCCATGATTTTGTGATTAAGATCATGAAATATATATGTCATTTCCCGCTGGTATGTAACACCAGCGTTTTTGAGAACGAATGGCATAACAACATAGCAATAGGTTCCCGAAGGAGTTATAAATGTGGTTTTAGCTTGGTCTTGTTCGGATATTCTGATTTGATTATATCTTGAGAATCCATCCATGAGAGAAAAATCTCAAACCTGGATGTTGCGTCAATGATGACATCAATGGAGGGTAACAGAAGTCATCTTTAGGACATGCCTTGTTAATGTCTCGAAGTCTATGCAGATGCATATCTTCCCATTTTTTTGAGAATAGGAATGATATTAGATACCCACCGAGAGTAATCGATTGGTTTAATGAATCCTACATGGAGGAGTTTCATTAGCTCTTCCTTTACCATGAGAGATACCTTAGGTTTCATTGGTCTCATTTTTTTAATCAGTTTTGCATCTGATTTAGTGATGAGGTTATGTACCATGATGTGTGGTGCAACCCCTATCATTTCTTTATAACTAAATGCAAAATCCTTCTGATGTTCTTTGAGGATTCGAGTGTGTATTTCTATTTCTTTTGGAGTTAATGAAGATCCTAGTTTTAATATCTTTGGTTCTTCCTCTGTTCCGATGTTAATATCAATTATTTCTTCAATTAAAGAAGCATTACCTTCTTCAAACTCAGTGGAGCTGGAGGTAGTTCCAGATCTTCTCCATTCTCTACCGTGTATATGCCGAGTTCCTTTTGTGGGGGAAGCTCTATCATGGGATTCCCAAAGTAGGAAGATGAATGTGGGATTAAGGACAAATCTACCATGTGATGGGTGAGATGTAATGTTGCATAGGTGTTTAAGTAATCTAGAGTGGCTCTATCACTATCAACGTGGTCTAGGATAGTAGATTTGTTCTCAGCTATGTTTGTTAAAAGAGGGTTTGACATTTTTTCACTAATGGTTCAGTACAAAGGGATACCATGAAACGGGTATCTTCCAACTCACTGTTTGGAGTGAAGTGTGATGCTAAGGTTGCTATAGAATCTGTAAGAAGATTTTTTTCTCGCGGGATTGCTTCAATGGATATGAAGTCAAAATCTTTGCTCAAATCTAATACCGTTGTTTTGTAGAGCTGTAAGTGTTCAGCTCTGGTCTCATACACCTCAAAGACTTGGTTTTCTACTAATTGAGAGTCTCCTAACAAAATTATGTCATTAACACCGAGCCTTTTAGCTATGATGAGGCCAAGGAGAATGGCTTCATATTATGTGCCATTGTTTATACATTCAAAATTTAGTTTAAAGGTGAATGGTAGGATTTTTCCTTCGGGTGAAGTAAAGATCACACCTGCCCCAACCCCATAACAACATCTAACTCCATTGAAATGGAGATTCCAATATTTAGTTGGGAAGATGGACGTTGGGACATTTTCTACATCAATTTTTTTTACTTCGGTTACTTCTACCATGCAGAGCTCTTTTGCTGGTAGAGAACCAACTCCTAGGGTATATCCCATGCCTACAGAATCAAATGGTAGGAAAATTGGTAGATCCTATTCAAGCATTTGAAAATCTTCGCAGTAGTTCCTAATGATACTATTTTAACAATGTTAGCCTCATCCTTAAGGGCTGGGATATTCTTGACTAGGCTCATAGTTTCTAATTCTATTATAGGTACCAAATTTTCTTCCGGTTTCATGTTGGTTGGTTTATTAAGTTGGTTTGTTGGGAGTTCAAACTCAGAGTGAACACCCGGTCTTTTCTTTAAGTCAGCTAGGTGTATATCGAATGGTTTTGGATCACCTTTGGCTACGAATATCTTTCCTAAGTGTAAGAATCTTACTTCTTGAAATAACGTAGAAGGGATTGCCTTCATACGGTGTATCCATGGTCGGCCGAGGATCATATTATAGTTGGTTTCCCAATCTATAATATAAAACTCAGTCAGGATTGTTTTGGGTCCTAAGGTGACTGGTAGTACTATAGTTCCAATTGACGTGGCCTTAAGGCTATCATAGCCTCTTAGTGTATTTCGAGTCATGGAACAATTTGTTTCTCCATACCCTAGCTTTTGAAGGAAAGAGAAGGGGACTATGTTAATCTTGCCCCATCGTCAACCATTGTGCGTTTAACATAATTGTTATAAACCCACACTTGCAAATGTAAGGTTGGATCACCTCTGCATGCAATCTTAGCGTCTGTTGGCATTTTGTTTATTGTGAATATAAACTTAGTATCCTTATCCGGCTACCCTAGAGGGTGGATATCAAAGTCTATATGGTTTACCTGTGTTTTGCGAGGTGGAGTGATGTTAATTAAATGACCCAAACCTAATGCTTCTAAAAGAGTAGCCCTATGGGTAGGAGAGTTCTTCAAGAAGTTCAAAAATGAGATGTGAGAGAAGGTTTTGTGTGTCATTAATTAAATCATAGGCACCGATAGGTTTCACTAATATTTGTTGGATGTTATCTAGCCTCTAGCAGGTAACTTGGACTTGGCTGAGAGGAATACTCTCGTGTCCTTGTTACGGCTTCCACGGGTAACTCAGTGTCTAACTCCACTAAGCTGACTATCTTGGGTCATGGCTGAATCCCTAACTGTGGTGCAACAGATGGATTTAGTGAAGTCAAGGCTTCATGATCATTGTTTCCTGCCATTACACCTTTGTTCATCCCATTCAGATTTAATTTGTTGTTATTGTGATTTGGGAGTGGATCATTGAAGATCTTGAGGGGAGAATTTTGAGGGGAAACTGCCCCTGTAAAATTATTTGGTGCTGGTGATGCAGGATCTACCAAAAACATATCTATGAAAAGTTGTCTTTGTTCCTCTGGCAGATGTTGCATGAATTTATTATAATCACGACAAGTCCTAGTGTCGTGGCCTTGAATCTTGTGGAAACCACAATACGAGTTAGGATTGTAATTCCTAGGTTGCTGGCTTGGTGCATATTGTGGTCCAAAACTCTGATCAAACCGTTGCCTATTAGGATTAAAGTTTTGCATTTGTTGTTTTTGGTTTTGGTTCTAGTTTTGATATCTAGTTGAGTTTTGGCTTGGACCTTGTGTCTGGATCCGTCATTGTTGTTGTTGTTGTTGTGGATGATTAAAATCCACTGTGTTGATTATCGGGGTAAAGTTGTTGTTTCGTTAATTGTTAATCAGTGGTGGAGTATTTACAACATTGGCCTTTTTATCTTGGTCAGTTACTCCATCTGTTGTTGCACCATGATTTTTGTTAAGGATTTTAGGTCCTTGATTGATGTTTTTGGTAGTAGGATAATTCATAGTATTCTGGCTGGGGGCGATTAACCTCCCATTTGTTCTGTATGTCTTGTGACCGCTATCTATTGTTGCTTGATCTATTCGGAGGGCACTCTTAAGTACTTCATCGTAAGTCCTTAGTGGGAACTTTTGGACTTCTTCCTTTACCTCTCTACTGAGAGAATGAAGGAATAGATTGCATAGTTCCATTTGGTCCATGTTTGGAGCACTGGCCAAAGAATAAAGTACTGTATGCCATCTCTGGATGAAATGAGAAACAAATTCATTGTGTTCTTGCTTAATGTGCAAGAATTCCCCAATTCCTGTTCTCAACAGTTTATTCATGTCAAACGCTTTAATGAAATCTGAAATGAGTTGTTTAAATGAGTGGATGGAAGCTTCAGGTATTCTATAATACCAATCGAGGGTGATGCCTTCTAAGGTTTTGGGGAATATTTTGGCAACAACCCCATCCCAAGGGAGTAGTTCTCGAATGGTTGTGGCATAGGCCTTGATGTGTGCATTCGGGTCTCCCTCACCTTTGTATTTGGGCAAATCAGGAAGAGGTCTTGGAAGCATGATGCTTCGTATGGTGAAGTCTAAGGGTTCTTTCAAATATTTTGAATAAGTCCCTATCGCATAGGTTTTGACCATCGATGGTGCCTGCTGAGGGGGTGGAGGTGGAATGGGTTGTTGATATGGCGTAGTGTATGCATTTGTTGGGACATAAGGAAATCCTTGTGGCTGAGTGAACATGCCGGGAGAAGAGAACATATCTCCTTATGGTGATTTGGAATACATGTTTACGTATGGAGGAGTATTTCCCAGGAATGGGTTACTTTGTACTAGACTAGGAGGTATCATATTTTCCACCAGAACGGTGTTAGGAATGGCAGTTCTAGTTGGTGTTTGTTGTGAATACTGAGGAGGCATGCCCAACATTCCTATTCCTATGAGGAGGTCTACTTGGCTAGGATGGTGTGGAGGATTGGAATTTCCTGCCTACATGAATTGAGAATTTTGACTTGCTTGAGCAAGTTCTAATCCTCTAACCTTTTCTACTAAAGTCGAAATGACTTCATTTGGTGGAGTCATGGTATATTTCCTTAGTGGTGTTTGTTGTATATCCTGATGTTGTATAGGCATGTGATACCATGCTATGAACTGATCATTGTCCTGCCAAGTTTCCCCAAGGGAATTTCCTATATGTAGTGGCATAGAGGTGATTTCTTGAAAAGAGACCTCGTGTTGTGTTTGCAAACTTCCTATATGTGGGTACATACTCCGAGAGCGTCGTTCATTCCTGGCATAACACACTGAATGTTCATCATCTAAAACCAGGTATAGATCTAATTGTCTACTAATTTGTGGTCTAAGCAAAGACTCGAGAAGACGAACTAGATTCTCCCGTGAACGCCATATTATTTGATCCTGAAGGCTCTGTTTGGTAAGTTTTAGCGAGCTGATCCAACTCCCTATTTGGAAAGAAGAACTATATATAGTCCTTGGAGATAGAGTTTGTGTTGACAATCAGTTAGCTAAATAATTGTCACCCCATGCTGAGAGTGAGGGTGATGGCTGTCTATTCATTTGATCGTAGTATGCCTCAAAACCTAGGAGAGGTCTTCCATATGCATTGAATCCCAACATATTCGGGGTATATGAATACCCGCATAATAATGGGAAAGAGCGGAGGTGGATGAAAGAATAAAAACACTAAATGAGACAAGGTGAGAGTGAAACAACTGTGCCAAGTTCACCAGTTTTGTTGGTGAAGCTGGTGCAAACTCTAATGAGGTGAAAAGATGAAAACGTTGTTTTTTCATGTCGAGTTCACCAATTTTGTACGATGGAAAAGTGACAAGCGAGTGTGGGAATCTACAAGTAACTCTTCCTCACACCTGACCTCTCGAGGTCATGCCAAGATAGCCAGTGGGGATGGACTATATGTGAGATGCGTAAAAAACTAGTTAGGTAATCTTATGTCTTTGATGTGCACTAGTGGAATCTATGAATCTAAGGAAAAGAAGGCCCTCCTAACCTGAACTGGCATGATAGATTGATCGGTGAGGATGATTGCTCAAAGGCTCCAATCAATATCAAGCTCGCATGATTCAATCTATGGTTGTGAGATGCATGGAAAATTACCCGGATTGTTTCGTATATATCTCTCGACATGGGTCATAGGATGGATGATGGTTATAGTGGACTCTACAGAAATTCTCCGGTCCTAGTTCGTAAATTCTTAGCTTCATTAGCTACTATATCTAACAAGGATAACTATTTGATGATAATAGGTGCAAGTGGAGTGGATCGAAATACTAATGTGCATAAGCCAACGTCAATGTTGGATTGACTTGTGGACTCATTGGGTTGTGGGATTTGTGGATCACAACCATAGATTCATGGTTGTTGTGGACTGCTATGGTCATATGTAGAATCAATCCCTAATCCCTAATATCCAATAGTCATATGCATTTTCAGCCTCTATGTTCATATTAAAGAGTTGTGTAATCTTCTCGAGTATCTTACATGCGTTCTTACTACTTGAATTCTCAAATTAGTATCTATGTCTCGTGAGAGTGTCTCCTACGCCCTGTTGTGGACCAAAGGATCACAACCGAACATTTTCTCTCTTTTAAGCCCTTCTACAGTCATGTGGATATTTATCTAAGGTAACTCAGTAGTTTGAATAGTTTGACCAAAATGTGTATGCTTTGTCATTTTCTACATTTAGCCCTCTTAGTTGTGAGTTAATTTCCAAAGTTCTTTATTACTTGGAAGACTCGATTATGAGGTTTTGGTCTATATCGCTTATTTCCATAACAAGATTGGGTTGAGGTACGGTTGGCTCAAATACGTATTCTCTGGGCTCTCTAGGTCCCATGATTATCATGTAAAAAGAAATGATATAAAGTCGACTAATGACAGAATAAATTAATTGTTGTTGCAAATCAAGAAGACTTCCGGATGTTGATCGACTTCTAGTTTGATCATCTTGGGCATCCAATGTGATTGCACAACATTAAATCCTCTCCCCAAGTGTGGGACTTGTAAAAATGGGAGAGGAATTTCTAGATTAGAGGCTGGTTCCTCAACTCCTCTGATAAGATATGCCACTTACAAATGCAGAGGTTTGAATTCCTAGTTCCTACTCTAAATTCTAAGGGGACAAAGATAGGGAATGCAAGAAAATGAAGCTAATGCTAATGAAGTGATGCACCAAAGGAGTTGCAAACACCTGATACTACAATACATACATAATCCATGAGAGAACACGACACAAAGCATGTACAAATTGCTCAAAATGTAATGAAAGATCAGGAAAACAATGGTAAATATATGAAAGGATTGAGGGGGTTTAATCACAGAGCATATATTAACATTTCAGATCCAATACAATGCATTACAGTGATCAAGAGGCAAAAGGGGGTGTTGTATTACATGGAAAGGTAAAATTTTTCACAAATTCTACCAAAGAGGAAGAAAAAGGAAAGTTACAAAGCTGAAAAGTGTCTCCTCCTTCAAAAATGAACCCATTCTAGCTTTTACAAAGTAAGTGCCGCGACCCCAAGAGAGAGAAACATGGGAAAACATGGGGAAGATTCAACCATTAACCAAAACATAATCAAAACAGCATGGGCATCCTTACAGGCCCATCCCCTGACATTTTTAGCCATGCTGGGAGAGAATGCGAGCCATTCTTCATTAAAAATGGTGGTTGAAACATCATTTCTGTCCATGACCACGTGCTAGAGGCGTTTTTCAATTTTCTCTCTCCAAACTCCATCAAAATACAAAAATTACCATGAAATCTTGTAGATAATTTCACAAGATTTCTATTGATATAAAGAACGTGAAAACCGAGCTCTAGATCGAAAGATATGTCCGTTTGAAGTTTTAGAGCAAAATTGAGGCAAATCGGGTCAGTGGGCAAAAATTTTGAATTTTTCACCCTTTTTGCATTTGGGAAAATTCCCAAAAACCCCACACTCCATCATTCCAGTGCCACATGGCATGCTTTGATTGGGCGCATGCCTATCCTACTTCATTTTCCTTTGTTTTGCCCTTTGGAAAATTTTCCAAAAAATCCCCGCCAAGCCGGTTAGTTGAGGACACATGACACGTGTTGATTGGGTGCGGGCCTATCCTTCCAAATTTTCCATGCGTCCTTTTGACCATTTTTGACTTAGACATGTGGAAAAACCCCATTAGATGTGGGTTTTCCCCTTCGAATTTTCCTCACAGGGCATGACTTGAGTTTTTTGCCACCACCTGACACGTGGCGAGATTCCATTGGCTCACATTTTGGGGCGGGATTTTCCCTTTGAAATTTCCTTTGTTTTTTGCTTGGGAAAATTTCCCAAATTCTCCCCTCCTTCCACATGTCTGGGACACGTGGCCTAATTTCATTCAACGTGGCAAATATTTTTACTTTGTTCGCAATCTTTTGGGAAAAAATCCCAATTTCCTCCCACGCTCCACCTTTCCGAGCTCCGGTGACACGTGGCCTTCGCTGATTGGTTGACGGGGCAGCGGGCCAAAACTTTCTTTTTGAAATTTGGTGAAACACTTCGCCAAAATTCTAACTTCTCCTCTGCCCTCCGAAACTCCCATGCCATAGGACACGTGGCACAATATGATTGGGTGCGCCTTCCTTCCAAAATTTTCCATGCGCCAACACTTAGTCAAATTTTGTAAATTCCTCCCCTGGACATGTGGCATCACCTGATTCACCGGTGGGCCTACAGGGAAAATATTCCTTTTTGAAAATTCACCAAAACACTTGGTAAAAAACCAAGTTTTCCTCCCCCGCCACTTCCTTGGACATGTGGTGGCATTTCATTAGGTCAGGGCCTTCTAGGGAAAAAAATTCCCACAAAACTCCGCTGAGCCATAACTTCAAAATTACATGGAGTTAGGAGGAAAACTTTACCTTTCTCGAAAGCCGAGAAAGAGCTATATACAATGGTGCTATATCTAGAAAGTTTTGAGTGCCTAAAAAGCAAAAATTATAAATGAGGCACAAGAGAGGGAAGAATGAAAGGAGTTAGACAAAAATGAGTAGGGGGCACATTTTGGATAACAATTTTGGCAACTCGTAGGGTCATTTGCTGGGATGAAGTTACCAATTTCTGAAGCAATCCATCGGGCATGGAGTCATTAAATTCTTTGCTTGGTACCTGACCGACTAGAACACAGAAGGAGGAAGATGGAGGATGGAACATCATTTGATGGAGTAGGTCATGCAAGACACATTTCCGAAACAACAAGCTTGTGCCAAAGCAAGCTTAGGGAGAACAAAACTAAACTACAGCAAAACAATGTGCACAAGCACTTGGAGGAAATAAAACCTAAGCTAATATGTACAAGGTGAAGAGTTCCCTTCAATAGCAATGCTTTAGATGGATTCCATTGACTGGAATATGCAGTTCTTCACCATCAATGAAGACAATTGGAAAGCATTGTTGTCCTTGCACTTTGTGACAATGTATGGTCCACTCCAAATGGCATCAAATTTTGAATGCCTTCCTAGTTTTGCTCTGTATGCATCCCACTTTAACACTAGATCTCCAACTTGGAAGGATCTATTCTTGGCCTTCCTATCAAAGGTCTTCTTCATCAAAGCTTGATCCTTCTCCATTGTTTTGGATGCCTGATTTCTGATTTCTTGGAGCTCCATCAACTCTGCATATCTAACCTCCATGGGCTCAAACTCCAACAACTCCAACTATTTCATGAGTTCCAATGTTGGCAACTCAAGTGACATGGGAAAAATTACCTCTCTCCCATAAACAAGCTTAAATGGAGAGTTACCTGTAGACCTTTTGGGAGTTATCCTATCAGCCCATAAGGCTGATTTCAACTTAGTATGCCAAGATCTCTGATTTTCATCAAGAGTCCTCCTAATGATCCTCAACAAGTTCTTGTTTGTAGACTCAGCCTAGCCATTACCCTGAGGGTAATAGTTTGATGAAGTACTTAGGTAGATCCCATTCTTGACAGCCCATTCAGTCACCTTAGACCCAATGAATGCCAATGCATTATCTGATATTATTGTAGTGGGTATGCCAAATCTGGTTGCTATTCCCTCACAGAAGTCTAGGATGCTAGATTCATTTGCTTCCTTGAGTGCTACTACTTCAGTCCACTTGGTGAAATAATCATGGTTATTAAAATCCATTTGTGCCCTTGGCTTGAATTGGGATTAATGACTCCAATGAAGTCTAAACCCCATTGCATGAATGGCTGGTCAACTGAAATTGGATGCAATGGAAGGGAAGCTAGCCTCTCTTTACCTGTGAAGAATGCACAATTCTTGCACCTCTTGATCCATGCATAACAATCACTAAAAATCTTGGGCCAATAATAGCCAGCCCTCATGATCTTTAGAGCTGTCACTCTTGGTGCAAAATGACCACCAGCTGGTCCACCATGGAACTCTTCCAACAACCTATGAATCTGGTTTGTACTAATGCATCTTAGCATTACTCCATTCACATCCCTCTTGAACAAAATACCATCAACAAGGGCGTATGGGACAACCTAAAATCTGAAGTGTCTTCTTTTGGTCTTGTTCATCTCTAAAGGGAATAGACCTATGCTTAGGAAGTGCATTATGTCTTGGGTCCAAAGAAGGAGTGAGGACATCATCATTCTCCTCTTGAGTGCTTCCTTGCTCATGGCTATCTTGCAATGCCAAAACAGCCTCCTTCTCATTACATGCTTCCTTTTGTTTGCTCAAAATCAGCTGCTCACACAATCCTTTTCCTCTGACCAACTTGGTGACTTTGATCTCTATGTCATACTCCATGACACGAGTAATCCAACCTGCCCTTTTTTCATTCAAGTCTTTGTTGAGGAGGAAGTCCTTAACTCCCGCATGAGAAACCAACAACTGAACCTTGTTGTTTGAAACTAGATGCTTGAATTTCTTCAAGCTCCTGATTACTGCAAGAACATGCTTCTCAATGAAGGAATACTTCACCTCATAGTCCTCCAGGCTTTGGCTGAAGAAAGCAATTCATTGCTCCCCATTGTCTTTGTTTTGTTGTACCAAAATTGTAGAAATAGTATCATCACCCCCAAATGCATAGAGTATGAAATCCTTGGAGAAATCCGGGTTGATGAGAGTTGGGGCTTGAAAGATGGCTTCTTTGATTGCTTCAAAACTTTCCTTGCCTTTTGCTGTCCATTTGAAATCCATTCTTTTCTTTAACATCTTGGTGATAGGCCTAATAATGGCTACAAAATTTGAGACAAACCTCTGAACAAAATTTATTCTCCCCAGGAAACTTTGAAGGGCCTTCTTGTGGCTTGGCAATGGTAGTTCTCTTATGGCTTCAACTCTTTCTAGATCAATTGCTAATCCTTCTTTAGAGACAATGTGGCCAAGGAGTTTTCCTTCATGGGCTAGAAAAATAAACTTTTTAGGATTCAAGGATACTCCAAATCTTCTGCACCTTTGGAACACTTGTCTCAAATGGAAGAGGTGATCTGCTGCGTTTTTTGAAAAAATAGTGATATCATAAAGATATATCAGCACTATGTTGTTAATCAAATCCTTGAACGCCATGTCCATTGCTCTTTGGAAGGTAGCTCTAGCATTGGACAACCCAAATGGAATTTTCCTATATGCATAAGTTCCCCATTTGGTTGTAAAGGCTGTCTTGAACTGATCTTCTTCCTTCACCATAATCTAATTATACCCCGAATAGCCATCAAGTAATGAAAACCTCTCGATCCAAAGAACAAATTACAAAATTTTCTCCATAGAAGGAAGTGGATAATGATCCTTGAGAGATGCTCTATTCAAATCTCTCAAGTCAACACACAATCTGATTTCCCACTCTTATTTCTTATCGAACCAAGTTGGCTACCCAACTAGAATTCTTGATACGGAATATGATTCTTGATTCTATCAACTTATTCAATTCTTTTCTCATGAGAGGCTCCATGTGGGATTGATCGCCTTTGTTTTTGCTCGATGGGTTTAGTACTTGGATGCAATTCAATGGTGTGTTGAGCTAATTTGGGATTGAAACCTTTCAAATCTTCATAGCTCCAGCAAACACATCGGGAATTCTTGACAAAGCTGTATGAACTCACACCTTTCTTGCTCAATTATCATCTTACCAAATTGGAGTGATTTTCCTTCTTCCACCAAGATGGACACCGAATCTTCTCCCTTGACTCGGATGTTTTTTTTCCTTCCTAAACTGATCATTAGGATTGAAAATGGACTCCAAAGTAATAATTCCCTTTGGTAGCTTGTTGGTTCTCAAACTGTACCACTTGGTCACCATCTTCGCTGCTCCAACTTTTCCTAATTTTTAGTGAGAACTCAGCCTCTTCTTATAAGAAATTAATGATTTTCTCGATCATTTTCAAACACTTGCCAACTTACTTTTTTGTCTGCATCAAGGCCTCACAATCATGTGGATGTTTGGTTGTACCTTGTCTTTTTGAATGCTTTCAACAACGCCAAAGGCTTCCCTAACCGCTGCAAAGCCTGTCATCATCTTGGTTCTCTTTTCTAGGAATGGATCTCATGCCAAAGCCCTTGAAATCTTCAATGAGGTCCCACACCTTGTTCTTGTAGCACTTGAGTAGATCATTCTTGACAACATGCTGCCCTGCCGTTAACTTGGTGACAATCAACTCACTTTCACCAAAGACTTGCAAGTTCTTTATTCCTCTCTTGATTGACTAATGCAATCCTTGTATCAAAGCTTCATATTCAGCAGTGTTATTAGAGCATGCAAACTAAAATCTAAAATTTGAATAATACTTAACTCCTTGAGGTGAAACAAGCATAGCTCCTCCTCTTGCACCTTGTCTACTCCTTGATCCATCAAAAAACAACTACCATACCTCATTGTCATCTTTGTGGTATGGCTTGGTGATGCTAGGAATATGCTGATTTTCGTCATGCATGCAATAGACTCCTAGCTCTGATTCTTCTATTTCTTGATAAGGGTCAAAATCATGCACCTTATTTTCCCATTCATCAAGAGTTACATCTAGGATGCTTCCTTCCTTGGTGTCGGCCATCGGTGCTTGGATAATCCTCTTGATCAAATGCTAAAGAATTGGTATTGATTTGGATTGGAGTGTAAGGCTCAATGTGAAAGTTTGCAATAGGTTTAGATCTGATTGTGGCCTTGGTTCCATATCTCATTCTAAACAACATGTGTGACCAATCAATAGATAAGTAACCTCAAATCTTGGATGTGAAATCCCTTGACAGACATAGGGTAAAGAGTGGAGGAAGGTCTATTACTGAGACATCTTGCAAAACAACAACGTTGGGGAAGGCATACAAGGTAAGACTCAAGTTTTTTTACACTCCAACTATTGTTACTACTGTCCCATCAAATTACACTACCCCTTTGGATATGGCTTCATATTGAATTCCCAGTGATCAGCTATTTTCTTATGCATTATCAACTACTTGCCCTGGAATCAATCATGCAATTGTGTACTAATTGATTTCCAATGATCAATGAAACATAGAATGGAGGGGGCTTCAACATTTTACCTTTTTGTCCTCCATGATTCCCCTCAGCCGGACAAAGATTCATGAGCACCTTTTCTTGCATTTGGGCCTCTTGGTTTGAGGTTGACCAATCCTTCACGGCAGCTTATAAGCAAATCTCTTTGTTCGGGATAGATAGTGATTCCCACATTGATATGTTTACATTTGTATTCTTCATCTGATCAATGATATTGAATGGAGATGAAGCATCTCTCTATTGTCCCTTGGCCTGCACATTCATTCCTTACACATGGGCAGCAACAACTGGCATTTGAGTTGGCCTAGGAGCTGTCTTAGGTAGTCCTTGCATGTTTGGGACTGCACTTTGCTTGCCAATAACTTGTGGAGTAGTAGGAGGTTGTGGATTACTTGGGGCTAATGGTTGTTCTTCACCTAAATTTCTCCTTTTTGACCTTGTGTTGGCTGCAACACTTTGGGGAATTGTTTGATTCATGCCACAAAAATCTTCTTCCTAGTCAGTTTACAAATGTGGCATCATTTGGAGCTGATTATTGCTGGAATGTTTCTTGTTGTTGGTTATTTCCTTGGCTACCTTCACCTTCCACACCAGTAGTTGTCACCATTAATGCTTGATTCAAGGCACCGTTGAAGCACATGGACTGGTTATGAGGTTCATTGCATGGGAAACACCAATCATACTCTTGAGCTATATTGTTTTGTACCGCTATATGCTTTAGAGGCGATGTAGCATTGGGATTACATGGCTGAAATGGTCTATTGGTAGGAAGCCTTGCTTGATTTGGGTTTGCAGCTAGATTGGGTGGTCTTTGGGGTTGATATGGCTACCTGTTAGGCTGAGCTTGGGGCTGGAAAGAAGGTCTAAAGCTTTGGGCTTGCTGCCTTTTAAGTGTAACCAGCTCATTACCTAAATTTTGTAATTGCTTCATGACTTCTTGAAGTTCATTTGAGACACTAGAATATGAAGTAGAAGCTTCACTTGAATTCTTATATCTTGGAGTGGGAATGGGAGCTAAAATAGGCACTTGGCTAGCACTCAAGCTCTCTAAACTTGGAAATAATGGCATTGGAGGCCTAGGAGCTAGCTTGCCAGCTTGAATCAAACAATTTTTAGCTCTAATAGCAATGCTATAAGAAATGGGGATATTTGTACCTCACATGGATTGAATTAAAATAGAAATATCATAATTTAAAGATTTAAGGTAATAAAGGAAAGCACCTTCTACTGTTGGCACTTCGATCACCACTGAATCCTCTCCCAAGTCCTTTGAAATCTGAAGTTGAAGTTAGTCAGCTGCTCATTGGGAGCTCTCTTGATGGTTGTCAGCTGCTCCAAACGGGACAAGTTGTCTCCCTTTTCTCCAAAATGCTCATGGAGGGCTATACATAGCTGGTTCCAATTTTGGATAGAACTTGAGGCAAGACTCCTGAACCATTGCAAAGCTTTCCCTTTCAAAGAAGATGCCAGTAGTTTGACAAAGAATCTTGCATCTTGTTGATCTTATGGATTGCACAAATGTTAGCAATATCCTTAACATGATCACCAGGAGTAGTCCGATTCTCTCCAAAAGTATGGGATGCTCTTCAATGTCAGAACTAGGATTGGGTTTTATGCATTGAGAGCAAGTGGGTCTGCCGGTGAAATTGACATAGGGGTTGTTTTGTGCCATTCCCGATTGGCCTTAGAACCCTTGTTGATTGAATGAAAGGCCTACCAGTGGAGGAGTTGAGAGAGTTCTGTTTGGTGGAGATGGAGACCTCTGAATTCTCCTCCCTCTTTGCCTTCTTCTTAGAGATAACTACGTATACTCGAACAAAAAGTCTTCTTCTCCAACTCTTGACCTTGTGATGATTCTTCTCATGAGTTTTCGGCTGTCTTCGCTAAAACCAGCTGATTCTTCTTCCTTGGATTCACCAGATGTGTAATTTAGGATCTCTTAGGCAAGAATCTTGAAAAAAATGCACATCAATTTTGTTGCAATGAAGATGAAGACCTCTAAGGTCCCACTGTGCATGCCAAAACCGTTGTTGTAAATCAAGAAGCTCCGGATGTTGATCGGACTTCTAGTTTGATCATCTTGGACATCCAGTGTGATTGCACAACATTGAATCCTCTCCCCAAGTGTGGGACTTGTAAAAATGGGAGAGGAATCTCTAGATTAGATGCTAGTTCCTCAACTCCTCTGATCAGATATGTCACTTACAGTTACAGAGGTTTGAATTCCTAGTTCCTACTCTAAATTTCAAGGGGACAAAGATAGGGAATGCAATAAAATGAAGCTAATGCTAATGAAGTGCTGCACCAAAAGAGTTGTAGACACCTAATACTACAATACATACACAATCCACAAGAGAACACAACACAAAGCATGCACAAATTGCTCAAAATGTAATGAAAGATCAGGAAAACAATGGTAGATATATGAAAGGATTGAGGGGGTTTAATCACAGAGCATATATTAACATTTCGGACCCAATACAATGCATTACAGTGATTAAGAGGAAAAAGGGGTGCTTTTGTATTACATGGAAAGGTAAAATTTTTCATAAATTCTACCAAAGAGGAAGAAAAAGGAAATTTACAGAGCTAAAAAGTGTCTCCTCCTTCAAAAATGAACCCATTCTAGCTTTTACAGTGTAAGCCGTGACCCCAAGAGAGAGAAACACGGGAAAATGTGGGGGAAATTCAACCATTCACCAAAATGTAATCAAAACAACATGGGCATCCTTACAGGCCCATCCCCTGACATTTTTAGCCATGTTGGGAGAGAATGCGAGCCATTCTTCATTAAAAACGGTGGTTGAAACATCATTTCTGTCCATGACCACGTGCTAGAGGCATTTTTCAATTTTCTCTCTCCAAACTCCATCAAAATACAAAAATGACCCCGGAATCTTGTATAGAATTTTACAAGATTTCCATTGATATAAAGAATGCGAAAAACTAATCTCTGGATCGAAAGATATGGCCATTTGAAGTTTTAGGGAAAAAGAGAGGCAAATCGGGTTGGCGGCAAAAATTTTGAATTTTTCACCCTTTTTGCATTTGGGAAAAATTCCCAAAAAACCCCACGCTCCGCCATTCTAGGTGCCATGTGGCATGCTTTGATTGGGCATGGGCCTATCCTACTTCATTTTCCTTTGTTTTTCCCTTTGGAAAATTTTCAAAAAAATCCTCACAAAGCCTAGGTTAGTTGAGGACACATAGCACTTGCTGATTGGGTGCGGGCCTATCCTTCCAAATTTTCCATGTGTCCTTTTGACCATTTTTTACTTGGACACATGGCAAAACCCCATTAGATGTAGGTTTTCCCCTTTGAATTTTCCTCGCAGGCCTGACTTGAGTTTTTTTCTCGCCACCTGACACGTGGCGAGATCCCATTGGCTCGCATTTAGGGGCGGGATTTTCCCTTTGAATTTTCCTTTGTTTTTCCTTGGGAAAATTTCTCAAATTCTCCCCATCTTCTCGGTTGTTCAGACACATGGCTCGATTTTATTCATCTATGGGGCCCTCCGCAAATATTTTTACTTTGTTCGCAATATTTTGGGAAAAAATCCCAATTTCCTCCCGCGCTCCACCTTTCTAGGCTCCGGTGACACGTGGCCTTCGCTGATTGGTCGATGGGGCAGCGGGCCAAAACTTTCTCTTTTTGAAATTTGGTGAAACACTTCGCCAAAATTATAACTTCTCCTCCGCCCTCTGAAACTCCCACGCCATAGGACACATGGCGCAATATGATTGGGTGCAGCCTTCCTTCCAAAATTTTCCATGTGCCAACACTTAGTCAAATTTTGCAAATTCCTCCCCTGGACATGTGGGATCATCTCGATTCGCTAGCTGGCCTCAAGCGGGGAAAATCTTCCTTTTGAAAATTTTCCAAAACACTTGGTAAAAAACCAAGTTCTCCTCCGACCCCCGCCGCTTCCTTGGACACGTGGTGGCATCTCATTGGTTGTAAGCCTTCTAGGGAAAATTTCCCACAAAACTCGCTGAAAAAATAACTTCAAAATTACATGGAGTCGGGAGGAAAACTTTACCTTTCTCGAAAGATGAGAAAGAGCTCTATCCAATGGTGCTATATCCAGAAAGTTTTGAGTGCCTGAAAAGCAAAAAATTATGAATGAGGCACAAGAGAGGGAAGAATGAAAGGAGCTAGCCACAAAATGAGTAGGGGGGCACATTTTGGATAACATTAACTACGCAAGATATATCTATGTATATTCATAAATCTGATTTTATTGATAAACTACTAAATAGAATTTAAAAGAGTAATTATTTAATATATCTAGAAATTGACAACTAATACTAATGATGTAATTAAAACAAACAAAGCAACCGAGTATAGCTACTTGTCTGTGTAGTTTGTAAATCTATCCTAAATAACCAAATAACTGATCTACTCTATTTGAAAGACTCTTGATCCTACCTTAGAAGTGAGGAGTGAATCATAGTTTCTCAGAAACTATCAATCCCCACAGCTTCCTCGCAATATCGAAAGTGAGATTAACTGAAATGAAATGATTGACTATTCTATTTGATATGTTTTAACTAGAACTTTGAAAGCTTGAACCTGGACTTTACAGAATAGTGGCGAATTTGGTTGTGTATGGCTTTGTCCCCTCAGTATGATCTCCTCGTTCCTTCATGCTCACATGGATCCAAGAAAAGTATGTAATGCTAGCATCAATAGAAGTAGATATTGGAACAATGGCAGCTTAGGATATAGACCGAATACAATGTGAGTAGGAGAGGGATAGCGCAAGAGAACAAAGCTTGGCTTATGCAATTCCTAGTGGGATTTATTGCGAGTCATGCAACACAAAACATCCAGAACCTGAAACTATTCTTTCTGATGAACAAAACCTACAACTTTAATGGCTTCCTACTAAAAATCAAACTATCCTACTCCAATTGATTGGATGAAATAATAACAACACTTGCACAAGGAGAATATGTGGCTTCCTAATAGCTAAACAATACTAACCATGCATACAACAAATGAAACTATGAATCCTAAGAAAAATTGAAAGGCTTAGCTATTGAAATGAGAAATTCAAAGGCAAATTTGAGGGGCCATTTTCTTGAGCACAAGCCAGCTATTTATAGAATCCCATTTACCCAAAGGTGAAAACCAATTTGATCTCTTAAACCATAAACAATGCCAAAACACTATTCCAGGGAACCAGAATCATAAATATGAGAAAAGGAAGTGAAAAAAAAGCTAGTGAATGTTGATTTTTATGCGAGTCACGATAAAAGAACGTTTTGGAAAAATGCGTTCAGGACCGTCACCCCCTTAGCAAGGCAATGTTGCAGGACCGCCACCATGTTTGGGCAGAGGTCATGATAAAAGAATGTTCGGAAAAACACCTGTTTGGTGAACGTTGATTTTTACGCGAGTCACGTTAAAAGAACGTTCGAAAAAAAAATGTTCAGCCTATCGCCCGAGCGGGTGGTGGCGGTTACTGGGACCGCAGCCCTATTTGGGTGGTAGTCACAAGACCGCCGCCCAGAAAAGGCAAGCGCAGTTTCGTCCAATGAAGACCGAAAAAGAAAAGAAAAGAGGGGGAGGAAAAAGTGAAGCATTCAAAAGCCAAGCGGGGCATGCGGGATATTAACGCATATTTGGAGAGCTTTTCTCGGATCCCAACACCATGTGAGGAGACTCAGATCATCATTGGGGCACGTGTAACGTTGTTCCAACGGTGCAAGAACCTAGTATTTTGGGTATGTACAGTCTCTCCTCTACTTCCTCCTCTCTTCACGCCATGCTAAATGGTAAAAATCAAAACCTAACTCTCCTTTATTCCATGGATTCCAAAATCCATTTAAACATAATTAAACTTCAAAAATGCCTCCACTTAGCTTTTAGGCTAAGTTTAATTTTATTTATTTATTTTAAATGAAACTATGTGCCACATTTCAAAAGGAATAATTAACACATAAGTTAATGCCAAAATAACTCATAAGTCGAATTCCATAAAAAATATCATTTTAATCAAGCATCATTTAAATGTCGAGCTCATTAACCAAGCAAATTAAAATGTCATGCATTTATTACGGTTGAGTCAAAAACATCTAGATAATCTTTTGACACTCGGTTATGTTGCTAACATACCATCATAAATTAGGCTTAGGCTAGATCACGTAACCTATATCTTAGGTTAGTTAGGCTAGCAAATGATATTAAATAATATCACACCGGAAGCTACCAAAATGTTGTCACCAAATCAAAAGGGTGAGTGCTAACTCACGGAAGAGTGGGCACTTGTGTGTATACTCACATGTGTATGCACAAAACTATGCTAGCTTATATAAATAAGTATATATGCTCGCATACCTATGATCATACCCATATGGGTATATGGATGAATGTCCATTCCTTTGTGTTGTATACTCATACCTTTGATGAATGACTAATGAAAACACAAACGAAACCAAGAAGAAACAACCAAACAGATTATTATTGATATTGAGTTCCAAAAGTCGAGATGTTACATCCTCCCCCCCTTAACAAGGGTAATGTCCCGATTATCGAGACTTAAAAAGAAATGGAAATTTCTTTCTTACATACTCTACATCTTCCCAAGTGGCACTTCTTTCACTTAGGCTGTCCCACTGGACCAAAACTTGTTGGATATCTCTATTTCGCAACTTAATGCTTCGCTGCGATAATATCCTTACCGCTCAAGCTGAAAATTTAGCTTATCATCTACTTGCAAGTTCTTCCAAGTTAGCACATGTGACAGATCATGCACATATTTTCTCAAAAGTGAGACATGAAATACGTCATGAATTTTAGAAAGTGAAGGAGGCAATGCTAGCTTGTAGGCTACAACACTAATTTTCTCTAAAATTTCAAATGGACCAACAAATCTGGGTGCAAGTTTAGATGCCTTTCCAAACTTAATTGAACTTTTATGAGGTTTCACCCTCAAAAACACTTTTTCACCCACCTAAAATTATTTTTCAATCCTTTTCTTATCAGCATAACTCTTTTGTCTATCACTTGTAGCCTTTAATTTTTGTCTTATAACAATCATTTGTTGATCATATTCTTTTAAAACATCAAGACCTGTGGTTACCTAATTTTCAAGGCCTTCCCACCCCAAGGGTGTTCTACATTTCCTACCATATAAAGCTTCAAAAGGAGCCATTTGCAAAGAAGTATGATAAGTATTATTATAAGCAAATTCAACTAAGTGCAAAAAATCTTCCCACTTGTTTTGTTGGTCCATAACATACATTCTTAGCATGTCTTCTAATACTTGATTTACTCTTTTCAGCTTAAATCATCTCTTTCGAGATGATAAGAAGAACTAAAATGCAACTTTGTGCCAAAAGCAGCTGCCAGAGTTTGCCAAAACCGAGATGTAAACAAAGTATCTCTATCAGTAATAATTAGTTCAGGAACTCCATGTAATCTTACAACTTCCTTCACAAATCTATTAGCAAGTACAGGTGCATCATATGTTAGATTACCAGGAATAAAATGAGCAACCTTTGTTAGCTTTTCAACAACAACTAAGATAATATCATGCCTCTTTTTAGATTTTGGAAAACTAAAAATAAAATCCATAGTTATAGTTGCCCATTTTCCTTTTGGAACGTCATGGGGAAAAAGCTTACAACCAAGATGGAAATGATCAACTTTCACCTTTTGACATTCTAAACATTTAGAAACAAATATAGCCACAACTTTTTCATACCAGGCCAAAAATAAAAGTGTTTCAATTCATGAGTCATTTTAGTGACCCCGGGATGTGTAAAATGAGGAGCTTGATGCACTTCTTGCATCAGAATAGTTCTGAAATTTCCTTCAAAAGGTACGTAAATTCTACCTTGGAACCTTAGAAGACCATCTAAGTCCAAGGAGTACCTAGCATACTTGCTATCCACTATTTCTTGCAACATATTTTCAGTCATTTCCTGACAGAAAATATCTATTTTCTGTTGTTGTAATAGCTGATCCTTTAGCAAAAATTTAATTCTAGAAATAGCAGCAAAGTGGACTCTATGGCTGAGTGCATCACCACTCGATTCTCTTTACCTTTGACATACTTTATGTCCATATCATAGTCACTAATCAATTCCATCCATCTCCTTTGTCGGGCATTCAAGTTGTCTTGAGTAAATAGATGCTCCAGACTTTTATGATCTGTTCTAAGTTTGAATGGCTTACCCAACAAGAAATTTCTCCATTTCTTAAGAGCATGAACTACTACAGCCAACTCTAAGTCATGTGGGGGATAGTTCATTTCATTAGGCTTTAATTTCGTGACTCATAAGCCACTACCTTTTCTTCTTGATTTATTACACCCCTAAACAGGTTTAGGGATGCATCGATCCAGGACCTCAAAAGGGCTATTTGGATCTGGAATTGGAAAGATAGGTGCTGTAGTGAGAGCATGTTTCAACTTTAAAAAGGATTCATCACACCTAGCAGTCCATTCAAAACATTTACCCTTTCACTGTAACGATGTGATAGGATGGGCTATTCATGAAAATTCATTCACAAACCTTCTATAGTACCCACCAAACCCATGAAACTTTAGACTTCTATCACATTTTTAGGAGCTGGCCATTCTTCAATAGCTTTAATCTTGGATGGATCCACAAAATACCATCCTTAGAAATGATATGTCCTAAGTAGTGCACTTTATCTTTATAAAATTCACACTTAGACAGTTTTGCATATAATTTGTGGTCCCTGAGTCTTTGTAGAACCATTCTTAAATGTTTCTCATGTTCTTTCTCATCTATAGAATAAATTAAAATGTCATCCAGGAAGACTAATACAAACTTATCCAGAAAATCTCTGAAAACACTATTCATTAGGTTCATAAAAGCAGCCGGTGCATTGGTCAAACCAAAAGGCATAACCGTGAATTCATAGTGTCCATATCTTGTACGGAAAGTTGTTTTATGCAAATCTTCCTCTTTGATTCTAAGTTGATGGTAACCAGACCTTAAGTCAATCTTAGAAAATACAGCTGCCCATTTCATTTGATCAGATAAATCATCTATCCCGGGAAATGGATATTTATGCTTTATGGTAACCTTGTTGAACATGCGGTACTCAATACACAACCTTAATGTACCATCTTTCTTTTTAACAAAGACCACTAGTGCTCCCCAAGGGGACACACTTGGCCTAATCATTCCTTGCTCCAGAAGTTCTTGCAGTTGGAATTTTAGCTCTTGTAAGTCCACAATATTCATTTAGTAAGGTGCTTTAGAGGCAGGGGATGAACTTGACACCATATCTATTGAAAAATCAAAGTCTCTTTTTGGGGGAAAACCTGACAATTCCTTGGGAAAAACATATCTAAAATCATTTAATACTAGATAATCATGAAAACTAGGTTCCTTCACCTCAGAAGACTCTTCCATGTGTAAGGAAAATAAGAGACATCCCTTACAAACAGCTCTTTTCAACTGTAAGTTAGAAAGAGTGGGTAAAAACTTGTTTTTTATACCAAACAGAACTTTTTCAAAGCCAAAATCATCAAAACAATGTATTCTTTTGTCAAAACAATCAATCTGAGGTTTATGGTCTTACAACCAATCCATGCCGATAATCATATCATAAGATCCCAAAGGAACAACATGCAGATTTAATCTAGTTTTAAACATCCCTAGATCAACTTCTATTTGATCTAAATATTCAGAAATATGCACTTTTTTACCCGTCCCAAATTCTACTTGCCATTTTTCTTTCATAGGAATAGTTTTTAGATTTAGCTTTTGCACTATTCTAGGAGACACAAAGCAATCAGATGCTCCAGAATCAAATAGAATAGAAATTTCAGCATCAAAGATTTTACCTCTAGTCTCAATAGGGGTTGCTTGGTGCTCAGCCTTGTAGTTATCTACCACTGTGTAGACTTGGTGGCTTGTTGTCTTACTTGCAAGGAATTCTAGGCAATCTCTTTGGTAATGGTTCTTACCACATGTCCAACAACCTTGTTGAGGTTCTTTGTTTTCCACTAGAACCTTGTTGGCTCTTGTAGTAGGTGTGTATCTATTGCCACCAGCCTGCTGATTATTTTGTTGTTGTTTAATGGGAGGCCTTAGCCTCCCCCATTATTTCCATGAAAATTTCCATTGTTCTACTTTCCATTAAAAGTATTCCTTTTGAAATCAGGTTTCTGGTAAGGTCCAGAAGAGGAAATAACAGTCTTCTTACTATTTGTTGCCTTCTCTTTCATTTCTGGTGGTATTTTAATCGAGACTGCTCTTTTTCTTCCGCCCTGTAGGCTACACTAACTACTTATGCAAGACTCTTAGGGTTGACCATATTTACATCTTCTTTGGATAACCTCTCTCAAACCTAGTTTGAACTTGGTTACCTTGTACTCTTCATCCTTCATATAGTCCACATGATAGATCGGATCTAAAAATGAGGTTCATACTCTGCTTTCTGACCATGTTATTCTATTTCAAACTATGAAACTCATTTTTCTTCCTTTCTCGGTGATTAGCTGAGACATATCTAGCTCGGAATTTCTTCTCAAATTTTTCCCAGTAATGGTGGAATCCACATAACCCTTAACTTGCTTCAAATGAGCCCACCACAAGACAACATGCTCTTCAAGGTGGTAAACTGCAATACGGGACTTGGTATTTGAGTTGCAATCATGTAGCCTAAAGTATTATTGTAAGTTAAACAACAAAGACTCAACTTTATCATCACCTGAGTCAGTGGATAATCCTTTGAATCTAGGAATAGGCACTTTCTTCAATTCCTTGAGGAAGAGATCTATTACTCTATTCCCTATGGGTAAATCTTCATGAGCATGTAGCTGGTTGTTCAAGTCTCCCAGGTTTACCTCATGTTGGTCATGTCTTACATGATTACCCCCTAGGCCATTATTTTTCTCTAGGTTCCTCTCGTGAGCTGTCAATCTATCTTGCAAAGTGTTGATAGTCCTAAGAATTTCATTTAGGACTTCTTTAGTGGGGTTGAGGACAGGGTTGATGTTTCCACCAACTCCTCTACCTGTACCTCTTCCAGCTCCTCCCCTTCGGCCACCACGACCTTGGTTTGGATTATTCACACCACCACTGCTCCGAGTTCTTACCATTGTTCCTGGTAAGTACAAAGAGAAGTATTAGATAACGTTCCCAGAGGCCTAAGTGTTATATAACCTTGGCTCTGATACCAAGTGTAAGGACCTTGAGAACCAAGGTCTAATTTTTTTCTAACTCCCATTATTCCTATTATTAAATTGATATGTTGATTTCTCACATAATCAAATCATAAAATTATACAAATAAATCAAATGTGCTAAACATATTGCTAAAAATCAGCATTGAGTCGAAGGACATTTCATTATTTTCAATATCTCAAAGACAATCTTATAAGTTACATGCAATGGCAAAGAGCCTCATAATCTTATATAATATACTTGATTATTCCAAAGTAGATATCAAGTACAATTTATTCCATAACTAAAATATAAAATTAACTAATCAAGATCTGAAATCAGCTTGAATCCCTTTAGATTCTTTCCTTTCCCTTATCTCCGTAATGGCCTACATTTTCCACAAAGGGGTCACCTCAAACTGAATCGCAAGGATTTCCATTTTCATAAATGTAGTATTCTACGAATGAAAATGTATTCGAATATACACATCATGCATCAACATAATTCATTCATTATTATAATAATGATTTCAAAAGCATGTATACATGCATGAACTAACCAAGTTCGAACATCTTTCAAGAGTGGTGTTTTTAACCATCTTACATGAAAATGCATAAAACTCACCTCACGTAAGGCTGATTACATAATGCATTTCATAATATTATTTCATGCCAAATCAAATCAGCATACCAACTGTTCGAAGAAATGTCACATATAGGCTCCATGTAAAAAGGAGAAGGCATGATAAGTAATTGTCAAATCTTCAACATGAACTTCACTTTACAATTCTTACAATGAAATTTGTGCCAAATCAGATCAGCAACATAACATAATTTCCAAGAGGAACAAAAGATCCTTTATACCCAAGAATGCATGCCAACCATATGAAAAAATGTCATATAATGAACTTCACATATATCCAAGGAATGCATACCAATTGTATGACAAAATTTCATGTCATGAACTTCACTTCACAAGCTCAGAATGAACAATATGCCAAATCAGATCAGCAACATAATGCATTTTCAACAAGCACAACAAATCCTTTTATACTCAAAGAATGCATGAGATCCGTATGACCAAATGTCATAATATAAACTTCCAATATAATCCAAGAATGCATTTCAGCAGCATGACAAAGTGTCATAAAAGAATTTCACATAAATTCCAATGAATCCAATCTAGTAGCATAATAAAATGCCATAAAATAACTTCACATAAATTCAAACGAATTTGTTCCAGCAGTATAATAAAATGCCATAAAGATATTCACTTCAATTCCAACGAATTCATTTTAGCAGCAAACACTGCAGCAAATAAAACAACAATCAAAAGATTACATAACAACTGTTTGACGTAATGCCACAACACATGATTCTTTAAATATTCTGTCCACTAATCATTTGACAATATGCAACATACTAACAAAAACTCTAGCAAAAATAAAACAACAATCAAAAGATTGCATATCAACTATTTGACGTAATGCCACAACACATGATTCTTTAAATATTCTATCCAAATGATTGCACACTAATCATTTGAAAAATGTCATAGAAAAACATTATTTCAAATGCTATGCAAATGATTACACATTAACCATTTGACAAAATGCAGCGTACTAGCAGCAAAACACTGCAGTAAAGAAAACAACAATCTGACAGCAACCTGGAGCATAGAAATCACCCCAAAGCACTGTGTTTTGACAGCTAGTGTTACAACTAAATAACACATCAAATATTAACTACACACAGTAAGGAATTACCCAAAACTCGGCATTATAACAGCCAACGCTGCAAAAGAATAATTTAATTAAAAAAAAACACTTCTAGCAGCTGTTACAGCAACAAATAAATCAATAAAGAAAACAACACTTCCAACAGCTTGTTACAACAGCAAATAACGCAACTTATAACAGCTGAAGAAAATCAACGAATCAACAAAAATGTAGTATTCCAACATTTAAAAATGCAGCCTAGAGACCAGTCCGAACCCATAGAAAAATGTCAAGAAATCTTCTCTCAACACCCAAGTAAATAACCTTATTTAATTTCAGATATCAAGTAAGGATTAAAAATGAAATCACTGGCTCTCATACTTGAGAGATCTGAAATCTATATTATCCATAATAAACTAAACACATTTTCCAAATACCCATAAAGGATTGATTTGAAATTATTAATACCCACAAAAGATAATCCAGATTTCTCATTACCCAGAAGAGGAATAAACTGAATATGCATTTATTTGTAAAATATTGCATAGACAAAAACAAGAAACCCTTGCCTGAAATATTCGAGATGAAGAAGACCAAAAACCCTTTGTGATTTCCTCTTTCCTTCTCTATTTTTCTTCCTCCATCTTCTTAGCTCCACACCACACAAAATAAAACTCCAAAACCTTATTTATTTTTCTAGAAAATTTCTCCCCAACATTGCTGCAATAAAGAATGGAAAGATCCCAAAATACAGGCCCAAAATCAGCTCCAAATGGCCGTAAAACTTCCATGAAATCCTCTAAAAAAAATTTGACATGGTCTCTCCTCTACTTCCTCCTCTCTTCATGCCATGCTAAATGGTAAAAATCAAAACCTAACTCTCCTTTATTCCATGGATTCCAAAATCCATTTAAACATAATTAAACTTCAAAAATGCCTCCACTTAGCTTTTAGGCTAAGTTTAATTTTATTTATTTATTTTAAATGAAACTATGTGCCACATTCCAAAAGGAATAATTAACACATAAGTTAATGCCAAAATAACTCATAATTCAAATTCCATAAAAAATATCATTTTAATCAAGCATCATTTAAATGTCGAGCTCATTAACCAAGCAAATTAAAATGTCATGCATTTATTATGGTTGAGTCAAAAACATCTAGATAATCTTTTGACACTCGGTTATGTTGCTAACATACCATCATAAATTAGGCTTAGGCTAGATCACGTAACCTATATCTTAGGTTAGGTTAGAAAATGATATTAAATAATATCACACCGGAAGCTACCAAAATGCTATCACCGAATCAAAAGGGTGAGTGCTAACTCATGGAAGAGTGGGAACTTGTGCGTATACTCACATGTGTATGCACACAACTATGCTAGCTTATATAAATAAGTATATATGCTCACATACCTATGATCATACCCATATGGGTATATGGACGAATGTCCATTCCTTTGTGTTGTATACTCATACCTTTGATGAATGACTAACAAAAACACAAATAGAAACCAAGAAGAAACAACCAAACAGATTATTATTGATATTGAGTTCCAAAAGTCAAGATGTTACGGAAAATTGAGAAGTTTATTGATGAAAATGAACTCTCGTGTTTTAAAGAAACACCTACGAAATACATAGTAACCATGGTCGGCTAGTCCTTGACCAAAGATCGGTCAAATGAATTGGAGATGGGTAAAGAGATCGAACCGACATCGGTTATTAGAATCGACATCGGTTAGAGGTGAGCAACATCACTCACTCTTAGAAGTTGATACTAATGTTTAGGAGGCCCAGATAAGCTTCGGTACCCAAAACTCCTATGAGAAGGTATCAAAGGGTAAGTAAACTTCCAAAATATTTACACCTTCTATATTTTATTTATTATTGATCCATAGTGGTGAACTAGAGAGATTTGAATAAGTAATGCAGGATAAAACTCACGTTCATTATGAGCATGACATGAATGAGAAGATGGACTCCTTGGAACAAAACCAAACTTGGGATTTGGTGAAGTCTTGCTAGCAGTAAGAGGAAATTACGAACAAGTGGGTTTACGGGATTAAGGAAGAAGAGGGTGGACGAAAAAGGTACAAGCCAAGGCTTGTATTAAAGGGATTTACACGAGAAAATAGGTATTGAATTTGATGAAATATTTTGTCATGTTGTTAAGATGAATTCTATTCGTATCTTGCATTGAGTTTAGTTGCGGTAGAAGATTTGCATTTAGAGCAACTAGATGTGAATATGGATTTCTGTCATGGTGATTTGGATAAAGAAATTTATATGCAATAGTCACTTCGGTATGAAGTCAAGGGTAAGAAGAAACTAGTGTACAAGTTGAAAAAGAGCCTATATGGGCTCAAGCATGCCCTAAGGAAATGGTACATGAGGTTTGATATTTTTATGCATGAGGATGGTCACTTGAGATGTGAATCTAACCACTATGTTTATTTCAAGAAGCTTGAAAATGGGAGCTATATTATTTTGTTACTATATGTGGATGATATGCTTATTGCAAGATCTGGTATGCAAGACATTGGTGAGCTTAAGAGAAAGCTAGATCACACATTTTTTATGAAGTATTTAGGAGCTGAAAAAGAATCCTTGGTATGCAAATACATAGAGATAGGAAAAACAAGAAATTGTGTTTGTCTCTAGAAGATTATATCTCCAAGGTGTTAGAAATGTTAAACATACGAATGTAAAACCTATTAGAATGCCTATGGCTGGACACTTCAAATTGAGAAAATATCAATGTCCCTCATCACATAAGGAAGTCAAATACATGACATGAGTGCCATATGCTTCAGCGGTTGGAACTCTCATGTACGCTTATGGTTTGTACCAAACCAAACATTACACTGAGTAGTAGGAGTTATGAGTAGATATATGGCTAATCTAGGTAAAGAGCATTGGAAAGTAGTCTAATGAATGCTCGGTATTTGAAAGGTACATCTAGCATGCATTTATGCTATGGAGGTTTGGCTATTTCATTACATGGCTATGTTGATTCGGATATGGCTAGAGATTTGTAGGGTAAGAGGAGCACTATCGGATATTTTCACATGAGGTGGAATGGTAGTTAGCTAGATTTTGAGATCGTAGAAGGTTGTGGCTTTGTCTATTATAGAGGTAGAGTATGTTGCAGCTATAGAGGCTAGTAAGGAGATGATATGGATGATTAGGTTCATGGAAGAGTTGGGAAAGAAGCAAAGTGATTGTAACTGTTTAGTGACATGATCAGTGAAATTCATTTGGAAAATAACTCATCATTTCATTCGAGAAAAAAACACATTCAATTGAGGTATCACTTCATATGAAAGGTATTGGAGGGTGGACAATTGCATTTAGAAAAAATTTATATGAGAAAGAACCTCTGGATATGCTAACAAAGCCATTAGCAAAGGAGAAGTTGGAGCTAAACTCCACTTCGTTGGTCTTCAATTTTGAGACTTGAAGATGAAGAAAAATTTCAAGGAAGGATCAAAGAATAATGCTATACGGTATGGTGTAGTAATTAAAATCCAAGTGGGAGATTGTTGAGTTATGGAGCTCAATTAATTCATTTTAGCATGCAATTGGAACTTGTTGGAAAACATAGTAACCGACATCGGTTAAGGGTAGAATGACATTGGTCAAGGGCAAGTAGGAACCGGAAATGGTTAGGAAGGACCAGTGTTGGTTACCTATGCGATGAAGTTTTAATTAACTCTCATGAATTATATCTATTTTTAGCATTAAAATAGATTTATTGATTGTAATTACATGGATAAGTTCCCTAAGTCTATAAAAATATAAGCACAAAAGATAGGGTTTAGAAGTAATGATAAACAAGAATTAGAAAGAACTTGAAAAGGTTGGTAAGAGATAATTCTTGGTGGTAGAGAAAATCTTGAAGGAAGAAAGTATTGAACATCTGAGAGATGTAGAAGATTGTAAATCTTCATTGTATATCTTGTCAAAGCTTTGGATAATATATTGTCTTGTTTCTTGGTGGACGTAGCCCACACTAGGTGAACCACGTTAAATCTGGTGTTGATTTATATCTCTTGTTTTGTATATTTCTTCTAGTATAATATCTACTTTTATTTGCATGTATGCTTAGATCTGATATATTATTTGTACAACCGGTGTGCTAACCCCAACATTTCTTCCCAAAATAATCTTTCTTACCCCTATTTATCATTCACCCTAACCAGCGCTAGTCACCCCGACCATCACCAGCTTTTCCTTAACCAACATCAATTAAATTTAACTAGTGTCGGTCACCTAACATCGACCGGTGTCGACCAAACCCAACTGATGTTAGTCTCTATTGCGGCATAAAAATAAAAACCCACCCCAGTCTACTGAAAATTCCTAAAAATGACCTAAATCCTTACTCTAACCTACCCAAACTTATCCTAGCTTCATTCCCAATCCTATTTACCCTACGTTTGACCTTCCCACCCATCATTTCCTTCATTTTCACTCACATTTTCAAAATTAAATCCCACCTAAATTTTAAACCAAAAAATTTCAATCTTTTCAACCAAAGGAAAAAATTGGATTGAATCCTACCTCATCCCAAAGGTCCGTCTACATTATGGTACATCCGATCGCTACATTGGTGGCCCACCCGACTCCTCTCCCACATCAGCCATGACCAAATCATCTCCTCATCCCAAATGAATGAAATTACTTGAATCAATCCCGAGGACTCGTCAATCGACTACCAATCACCCGCTACAAAGCTCCTCAACTCAACTCATCACCCGATCCTATTGTTTTCCAACCCTCACGTTCTCCTTTGTCATTTTCTACAAATTGAAAATGAAAAATTGTAACACGTCTAGCATGACTGGTACATATGGTGAATTCTATTATAGAAGGTACAAAACATTGACAAATTATTCTATCTTAAGATGGTGTACTCTTATGACTTAGGAAATAATGTTTGCAGAGGATAAGAAATTATCTGTTGGGAATATGAACATTCTATCATGTTTTTACTTAATTGAAAATGAAGCAATCCATGTCTTTTATATAGAATAAATTCACTACTAGGGATTATGAATTTGAGTTTCAATTTTCATAATTTATGGGGTTTCAAACAACATTACCTTTGATCAATTCAATTTATCCAATGTATGCTTCTAATTTTCATGTCTTATTATCATGATGTCCAATTTGGACAGATGGAAGGGTTCTAGACCTGGAATGTGCAAAGGTTATGTACGATCCTCTCCATGGACCTTTTCTTCGTATTTAAATCGAGTAAAAATTTGGTTCTTCTTTTCTATTATGGTATGATGAAGTTTTCATAGGGGACCTAGGACCTAACTACACTATGTTCCTTAGATCTGTAACCTAGTCCTAAAAAGGGTAATTTAACCTAAGTTACTAAGTTATTTTCTTTTTAAGTGATTAAATTAACCTAAGACTAAGGACTTACCTATGGACCTATGTTGATTCTTAAATTAGTGTCTAACCTAACTAAGGGAATGGATAACCTAAGGGGGCCTATGAAATGACATGGGAAAGAGGCAAGTGGGAGGAAGTGAATTCAAGGAATTAAAGGAAATTTATTAAGCTCTTATCTCTTTTTTTAAGCCAAATTTGGCAAAGGAAGTTGGAAACTTTAGAAGGTGAGTTGGCATTTTCACCAAATTTTTGAATGCATGTATTTTTTTGAAATAACTCCATTCCAAATTTGGAAATTATGGTGGCGGGAAAATAGGAAGGACTGATAGTCCTACTATGCATTTAATTTTTAGAAATTGGTGAAACCACCTAGGAAGAAGATAGAGGGTTTGGTTTTGTCGATTCATTTGGTTTGGAGCTTGAGATCTGTATGTGGTTGTTTTTGTTTTCAAACCTCTAGTTTGATTTTTGCATGCAATGTGGAAATGCATGATTTTTTATTCCTTTCATGTAGTGGAAGAAAGAGTTCACACTGTGATACTATAATGAGGAGATAGAGGAAGTTTTCATGCTATTTTTACATTTCTAAAGGAGGATTGAGGATCTACTTGGATACTTCTACAAATCAGTGAAGGTGAAGCGCTATCGGTATGATAGGATCTATCCATTAATATTTTTTATTTTACTTAAATGTTTTGTAAGAACAACTCTACTCTTTGGAATAGACTAGTTTATTGTTTTGTTGATAAGTTTACTCTTCTTGAGATTTTTGTGTTGTTTATTGGGAATGCTTTTTTGATTCCGTTTGAATGATGGAAAGTATGATTTGGTTTTCGATTTCTTGTGTGGATAGCTAGGTTATGCTTTAATCTTTCTGCATGGTCTTGAGATAAAGTCAAAAAACTGTATGTGATCTTGTATGAATTGTTTAAATCTTGTAGGTAGCTTGGTTTGCTTTAATTTGTGGAACTTGTTCTAAAATGATCTTATTTCCTCTCTATTGGAAAACTGCATTTATTAAATTGTTTTAAATACCTTGAATTTTGATTGAATCTTACATGATTCTTCAGGGAAGATAACATTATATGATGCATGCTTATACATATTATTTAAGTACTGATGGAATGCTCAAAATTTGTGAACATTTATGTTTTCTTATTGTTATCTGTGATTGTGAATATGGATTTTATTTGTATTTTTTCTCATTGTACTTACGACCTGTGATTATAAAGGAAAGATAAATTGTTGTGGGTTTTTCTTGGCAATTGGTTTAACACCTCCATGGACTTGTTTAAGTTCTTCTGAAGTTATTATTTTTAAAAGCCTACAAAATACTTCTACTATTCTTTGGAATTGTTTAGTTGTTTTTGAAGCCTAATTTTTGGAATCCCGTAAGGGAATGATATTTCATTTTCTACTCTATTGGGTCATTGGGTAACCTATGAAATTATGGCATTTGGTGCTAAGAAGGGAAAACTCCCTTGGGTATTGGTTTACTATATTTCAGTTATTGTTGTCAACTTGAACTTCTTGATAGCTCTATTGACATTGTGTTGATGTATTGTTTTAGCATGATTCTAGACCTTGGGCCTTCAAACTCGGTTTAATTTCTTATAGAACTTAGGAAATGTATTCGTGAAAATGGAACGATGACTCATGTTTTGGTTAAATCATATTAATTACTTCTTCTCCTATATGGATCTGAGTTAGGAAGACTATTTAGACTTACCCTTCTATTAATTTCTTTCTTTCATCTCTACATCTTTTGGGAAGTGGTTTAATTGTTATCTTGTGGAAATCAAGGCTATGTTTACCATCTCCTTGAATGATGAAAGGTAATGGAATGCTTCTATTCTTCATTTCTTCCTTTCCTCTGGTTGTGCATTCAATTTGAACCCAAATTAGATCTCTATTTGGGATTCAGGTCTGAAACATTAGATCAATGACCTTGTTAATATAGGTAACTAGTTTCTTAATATTCTCTTTCAATCATACTAGATTTTTGGGGTAGTGATCTCTCTCCCTCTCCTTCCTTTAATATTCTCTCAGCTTTGAACTTGGTGAAGATGTTGTCTTTCTCTGGTCTATTTTGTTATGCAACTTCTTGACTGTCTGGTAAGATTGATTATAGAATGTTGTTAGGGAAGTATAGCTAAAGTTGAAAATAATTGGATGGAATAGTGTTTGGCTGGAAGTATTTGGATGGTTTAATGAGTTGGTCTAGAGTATAAACTTAACCATTCTAACCACTTAAGGTAATGATAGAAATGGTGTATCTTTGAGATTGGAGTGTAACTTTTTTCTTGTTGAAAGTAACCTTACCTCTTTATGAGGTATGATTTAGCTTGTTTGGTTTTTAACTTGAATTGGTTCCTAGTTCTGAGTTTGAGTATTAGGATACTCTAATCTGAGACACTTAAATGTTATGATGATTTGGGTTATCCTAACTTATTTCTTATGATATTTAAGTTCAATTGTTGGCAGCTCAGATTTTAGGATGAATTTAGGTTAATGAAATATTGAGATGGAAGTATTTTTGTAAATGATCTACTACTAAACTATGCCTAAAAGATAGTTAGGATAGTTACTTTCTTCTGATTAAATGGATTTAACTGAATGAGTAATCATGAAAAGAAATGTATGAAAGTAGTAGTGAGATTATGATGAAATGTTACTTATCTAAATTATTGTTTAATTTATTTTGATAAAAAGAAAATAATATGGAAGGTTGAAGTTGTTATATTTCATGACCTAACCTTACTTTTGATTTTTGTATATTTATTTTTCTCTCTCTTTTATTTGAGTATTGTAACTCCTTTTGGCTATGTCTTTCTGAATTGCTTCAGGACTATTTCATAACAAAAATATATTTTTATGAAATAGTTAGCTAAAAGCACATCGTTTTAATGATTTAGTGCTTATCATGCGTAGTTCAATGAATTGGCCCTTCTAGCAATTTCAGATATGGATTTCATAAGTGATGAAAGGAGAAAGATCTTTAAGAAGTTACAATTGTTTATTAAAGTGACTGAATCTTTTTATGATGAAATATGGTTCACTACTGTAATGTACTTGATGGAAAAGAAAGTGGTATCTAAAATTGATGTAAATATTGTTATTTTATATTAGTAATGTTTGAAGTGTTTGGACTTATAAATGTATAATTCCTCCTTATGGAATGAAAGAGGTGTGAAATTTTTTTGTACTTGATGTAATTCCTTTTTGCATGCAATGAGTGGAAATAATGAATATTACTCTATTTTACAAATAGTAACATAATTTTATGGTTTGGAATGGGATAAATAGAGATCTGAGGTGTTAGATGTACTACCCTCTCTAGTGAAGACACAACTTATAAAGGTGACATTATTACATTGTTATTCAACTACAACACGATGACTATATTTAAATCAAATATTTGTATATGAATTAAATTTTGATAATAATTTATAATGTGCAATGGGATTATAATAGATTTTAACCCTTAATAAGGGAAAGGAAAGACAACTCCCTTGAAATGAATCATAGTCTTAATTTAAGACCTTTTTGATATGAATCCTGATTGTTACTGTAGTTAGTGAAGGAGTGATTTCTCATGTAGAATTCCTTAATCAAGAAAAGGGATGTCAGGAAAAGAAAAATAAAAGGGAATTAGAATTCATTTCAATAAAGTCTAATACGGAAAAAGGGATTTGCTAAGAACTTATATAAGCAAGGTCTATATTAAGTGAGTAAATAAATAACACTTCCATGTGTGTTGGGCCTTTTATGTAAAACATGAATCAAGATGTTATTAGTTTAAATCATTGCATATGAATTGGTTAGAAAGTAGATTTATCTCAATAAATTCATCTATTATAGTTATAACTAAGAATCTTAAGGATTAAGGAACCTATTTGTTCAGTAGGGTTGTTGTAATTAAACTATAACAAGGAAATCAATAAGATATAACTTTCTATCTAAGGTATGTTCATCTAGATGAGGAAAACTCAGTTCGATGTTGACACAAGCATACCGCAACACGTTCCTTTGTGATAACAAGGGTCTTCATGAGGATATTATGTTGTAGTTGACATGTTTCAACACCCTTTAGAGTTTGTTCAACTAGACTAACATAAATTTTGACTTGATCACGCTTCTACTTTAGGTAAAGATAGGGGCATGATCTGGTGTCGGGGTCAACTCACATTGACCTAGGATAAATAGACACGCCCAATTGACGTAAGTCAATTGAGTATGTCTAAGTACCCTTAGTCACCATAATAAGTCCTCCACACTTTCCCATGTTGCTAACCTTGGCTAGAGTTAAACCTTGCACAAGTGGAATGACAAAAGTTAGTGAAGACCATTCTAGATAACAGATCAATTAGGGTGAAGCACGTATTCCATTTGATGAGTATGTTGTCTATGAATATAAACATGAATAGTAAGTTTATAAATATTTTCCCAAAGTATCGCAAGTTATTTTTGTATTGTCCTCTATCACCTAGTTTAAGATGAATAATGGTAATAGATATTTAGATAGATCTCTTAAACAAAAAACTTGATACCTCTAAAAGGGTAAAAGAACCAAGTATACGTAGTATACACATTATAAAGTTAACATGAGAGATTGGTATGATACCGAGTCATGAAATGAGAGATCGGTGTTTCACCGAGTCATTTACAACTACATATGGTTTTCTGTTATGAGATAGATTGGCTTTGTAATGTGTGTTCTAAATTACTTTAATTTATAATAGAGAACATTACACAAAAAAAAAAATTCTCTTGTTTATAAAGTCTTGAAATGGGAATGTTACATCTTGGTATCAGAGCTAAAGGTTGTATCTCTTAAACCTATTGTGTCCATAATCTGATAAAAATTAAATTTTATTGTTAATAGAAAATGGTTAGAACAAGAGAAAATAATACAAAGAACCCACCACTAGGTGGAGAAGTAGCACTTGCCCCAAAACTTGATGAGATCCTTGTTTCCTATTGAACACAAGAGATCATCTGGCTATACTAGAATATCATGTAATGCACAATGAGGAGGATGAAGAATATGCTGGTAATAACAATCAGCCACCTCTTGTGGACAACACCAATATTGGAAATTTGGGCGTTGATAACAATAATGTTTCCAATGCTAATGTAAATGTACCTAATCATCCTGAGAATAAAAAGGCAAGATTGGTGGGTGAACTCACAAATGCTATAAAAATGATAAGTCCACGCAAGTTTGATGGTAATACACTAGGAAATGGAGTTGAGAACTGGCTCAATCAAATGGAGAATTAATTTGCAATAAGTAACTTCTCTGAGGAAACTAAATCAATATGGGGAGCTTATCATCTTTCTCATGAGGTATCTTCTTGGTGGGACAACCATAAGGATAAATTAAACATTGATGAACAAACTGTCACTTGCGATCAATTTAAAAATTATTTTATTCAATGATGGATGCCACAACTTTACTATGATCATAGAATGACTGAATTTTAGAACTTAGCTTAAGGAAAGTTAACTATAATTGAGTACTAGGAGAAGTTTACAAAGCTTCTCAAGTATGTGCCTCAATATTAAACTAACGAGAAGTTTAGGATATGGAAATTCATTATGGGACTAAATCCTATCATAGGCGGGGAATTAGATGTTCACAACCCAACCACCATGAAAGGGGTTATTGAAAAGGCCATAAGGTAGGAGTAGAAAATGAAAGAAATATCTTCCCATAAGGAGGATATTATAAAGAAATTTCCTAATTCTTCTTCGTCCCTTGCACCCAAAAATAGACTATGGAAAAATGTTGGTATGAAATTTTTTGTTGTTGTTGATACTAACAAGAAAAATGAAGCAAATAAACTTGTTGCTAAAGTACGAAACAATTTTGTTATGAACAATAATAGTGGAAAACAAGTTCTATGGAGGACATAATGAAAATTTTAAGGTCGAAATAAATTTTTACCTATTAAAGGACCTATAGGAGGATGCTAAAATTGTGGCAAAGATCATTATGAAAATCAATTTCCTCTCGAGGAAGGATGACCGTAATCAACAAAGCATAAGATATATACTCGTAGTAGTTGACAAACAACCAGAAAATCAAGTTACACTTATAAAAGTGTGAGGTAAGTTATTAGGTATACGTGTTACTACAATTTTGATACTAGAACTACTCAATGCTTTATTTCTACTAAATTAGCTTCAAAATTAAAAAGAAAATCTAGAAAAATGGATAAATCATGGGCTGTACATTATGGAAATAATGTTGTCCACATAGTTAGTATGTGTCTTTTTGGAGCATTCCTAGACTTGCCTAGTTTTTCCACTGAATTTGATCTTTACATTGCTCCTTTGGGGTATTATGATGTAATCATAGGTGTTAACAGATTTACGAACATAAAGTAAAGGTTAATTTGTTTTGAAAAACATATTAGTTATCTATATGATCTGTCAAAGCAACAGACATCCAGGGGGTAAAATGTGAGATTTCAGTTAGAAAATTATCAACCATGTAGCTTAAAAGGGCCAAAATAAAAGAATGTACCTTGTATGCAGTAAAATTTTTGAAACAATGAAGGGGATAGTGATTTCTTGAAATATACCCGTTATTATGAATTTTTGCGATGTGTTTCGGAAGAACTAGTCAATCTTCCACCCAAATGAGAGTTTGATTTCATGATTGAGATCAAGATGGGAACCAAACCTATTTTCAAGGAACCCTATCAAAATACCGCCATTGAACTAGTATAGGTTAAGGCATAATTACAAGAAATATTTTCTAAAGGTTTGATAAGACCAAGTGTCTCGTCATGTGGCACACTTTGGTAATTTTTGTGAAAAAGAAAGATGGAACACTTAGATTGTGCATTGATTATAGGATGTTAAACAAAGTGAAAATAAAAAATAGATATCCACTTCTTAGAATTGATGATCTGTTTGATTAGATGTGTGGTGCATTAGTATATTCCAATATAGATCTTCAATTTGGATATCATCGGTTAAGAATCAAGGATGAAGATATTCATAAAATGACCTTTAGGATAAGGTATGGACATTATGAATTCGAGTTTTACCTTTTGGTTTAAAAAATGCACATGCATCTTTTATGAATTCAATGACTAATATCTTTCAAAAATACTTGGAAAATTTGTGCTTGTATTCTTGGACAATATTCTCAAATATTCTAAAAGCATTGATGAGCATCATGAGCATTTGAAGATATTTATGGAAATATTAAGAAAAATAAGATTGTATGGTAAGTTTCCAAATGTTCTTTCTATGAGATAGAAGTGCACTTTCTAAGGCATTTCATAAGTAAAGTTGAATAACCATAGACCCATAAAAATTATTGCAATAACTAAGTGGCTCGCACCTAAGAGTGTACATGAAGTCGAAGCTTCATGGGTCTCACTAGTTACTATAGAAATTTTGTTAAGGATTTTTCAAAGGTCATTGCACCAATAACTTTGTTGCAAAAGAATGATAAGAAATTTGTGTGGAGTGAACAATGTGAATATTCATTTAAGAATCTAAAGAATCAATTAACATCTGCACCTATTTTGGTTATATTTGATCTAGATGGAGACTAAACTGTGGTAACAGATGCTTCCGGGGAAGGTCTTGGAGGTATTTTATTACAAAATGAGCATGTTATAGGATATGAAAGAAGAAAACTCAATTTACATGAGAAAAATTATGCTCCCGATGACCTAGATCTTTCTTCCATTATTCATGCACTTCAAGTATGGAGGAATTATCTTTTAGGAGATCTTCTAAATTAAATACTCGACCATCTTGGCACAAGTATATTTTCACTCACCTAATCTGAATGCATGATAAGCGAAGGTGGTTAGAATTTCTATCTTAGTATAATTTTGACATAAGTTATATAAAAGGAAAGGAAAATAGAGTGGCATATGCACTAAGTCATAGGAAACATATTTATGCACTTATAACATTAAGATTTTAGTTTAAGGATGAAGCAAAAGTATCATGTAGTCTTATTCTTATTTTTAGCAAGTAAAAACAACACTTGCTGCGAATCCAAATGATATGAGATATAAAGGTTTTCACTTTGATGGTGAAGGAATCTTGAGATATGATAATAGCTTACATATACCTTTGGGAAATGAATTAAAGAGGAAGTTGTTAATTGAATTCCATAATTCATCTTATTTAGGACATCCTGGAGTTACGAAAATGCTTGCACGATATAAAACAACAATATTTTTCAAAGGGATGAAACAATACGTAATTGATTTTGTGACACACTTTGATTGGAATGTCAATTTTTAAGGCTAAACATATGCATCTACTTATTTTACTAGACCCTCATAGCATACCACAGTATAAATGGAAAGTAATTAGCATGGATTTTTTCAAGGGCTGCTAATGTTAAGAAATAAGCATAATGTTATTTTAGTTGTGGTTGATAAACTAACAAAGGTAGCACATTTTATTATTGGTAATCTTAAGGATGATTCAACTATTTTATCAAAAATATTTGTGCATGAAAATTTTAGATTGCACAATGTACCTGAATTGATCATATTAGATAGAGATCCAAGAATGACATCTAGATTTTGGCAAACACTCAATGTAGTCTTAGGAACTAAACTATATTTTAGTTCAAAGATACCATCCTTAAACAAATGGGAAAACTGAAAGAGTTAATCAATTTTTGGAAGGAATGTTATGAATGTATTGCATGGATCAATATTAAAAATGGGAAGAGTACCTTCCATTAGTTAAATTTTCTTATAATAACACATTTCACGCCTCTCTCGAAAAATGGCACCTTTCGAAGAATTATACGGAAGGAAATGCATAACTCTAGTTAGTTGGGATAGCATAGAGGATAGAGAGGTAATTGGACCTAAGATCCTTACTGAAATGGAACAACAAGTTAAAATGATTCGTGAATGTTTGAAGGAAGCAAAAATAGGAAAAATGTTATGCACACTTAAAAAGGGTTGACAAGAAATTTAAACTTGGTGAGAAGGTATTTTTACGAGTTAAACTGAAAAAGAGTTCTATAACCTTTGGCAAGGCTACCAAGTTATCACCTCATTATGTGGGACCCTTTGAAATTGTTGAAATAATAAACCATGTATCTTATCATTTAACTTTACCACCTTCTTTAGCACGAATGCATGATGTTTTCCATATTTATTTACTTAATAAATACACTTTAGATTTATCACATGTGTTAAATTGAAATTCCTTGTAGGGCCAAGACCCTGGAATAATCATGGTTAAACCCATTCAAGTTCTAGAAACTCGTAAGATGCACTTAAGAAATCATGAAATAAGTTAATGCAAGGTCCAATGGGACCAGTTTAATGAAGAAAGTGCAACATGGGAAAACCTTGAAGATATGAAAATTACTTTTCCACATTTATTTGAATAGAGTTGATTTTTTTGATTGATAAAACTTTAAGATTTTATTCTTATTATATCAATAAATCTACTAGTTTTGGGAAGATACTAAATTCATTATTATTTAAATAGCTATTTTATCACTGAATAATTATGAAAATTTGAATTTTTCTAAATCGGTTCTATTGTGAGCTTATGGATAAAATAAATATAATTTGTATTATACTTCTTGTTTAAATTTATTAGACTAAGTTAATCATCAAGATGATGATGCTTTTTAGGAGGGAGGTATGTAACACCTCTAGCATGACTAGTACCTATGATGACTTTTACTATAGAAGGTACAAACGTTGACAGTGATTTTGTCTTAAGATGGTGTACTCTTATGACTTAGGAAATCATGTTTGCAGAAGATAAGAAGTTATCTGTTGGGAATAGGTACATTCTATCATGTTTTTCTTAATTAAAAATGAAGCAATCCATCTCTTTTATGTAGAATAAATTCACTACTAGGGATTATGAATTTGAGTTTCAGTTTTCATAATTTATGGGGTTTCAAACAACATTACCTTGGATCAATTCCATTGATCCAAGGTATGCTTCTAATTTTCATGTCTTGTTGTCATGATGTCCAATTTGGATAGATGGAAGGGTTATAGACCTAGAATGTGCAAAGGTTATGTACGATCCTCTCCATGGACCTTTGCTTCGTATTTGAATTGAGTAACAATTTGGTTCTTCTTTTTCTATTATGGTATGATGAAGTTTTCATAGGGGACCTGGGACCTAACTACACTATGTTCCTTAGATCTGTAACCTAGTCCTAAAAAGGGTAATTTAACCTAAGTTACTAAGTTATTTTCTTTTTAAGTGGTTAAATTATCCTAATACTAAGGACTTATCTATGGACCTATGTTGATTATTGAGTTAGTGTCTAATCTAATTAAGGGGATGGCTAACCTAAGGGAGAATATGAAATGACATGGGGAAAGAGGCAAGTGGGAGGTAGCAAATTCAAGGAATTAAAGGTAATTTATTAAGCTTTTATCTCTTTTTTAAGCCAAATTTGGTGAAGGTAGTTGGAAAATTTAGAAGGTGAGTTGGCATTTTCACCAAAGTTTTGAATGCATGTATTTGTTTGGAATAAGTTCACTTCAAATTTGGAGATGGAGGTGGCAGGAAAATAGGAAGGACTGACAGTCCTACTCTGCATTTAATTTTCATAAATTGGTGAATCCGCCTAGGAAGAAGATATAGTGTTTTGTTTTGCCGATTCATTTGGTTTAGAGCTTCAACTCTGCATGTGGTTGTTTTTGTTTTCAAACCTCTAGTTTGATTTTTGCATGCAATGTGGAAATGCATGAGTTTTTCTTCCTTACATGGTGTGGAAGAAAGAGTTGGCACTATGAGACTATAAGGAGGAGATAGAGGAATTTTTGTGTGGTTTTTGTATTTCAAAAAGAGGATTGAGGCTCTTCTTGGATACTTTTATGAATCGGTGAAGGAGAAGCTTTATTGAGAATGATAGGCTCTATTTATTAAGATTTTTATTTTACTTAAATGTTTTGTAAGAACAACTCTGCTCTTTAAAATACACTAGTTTATGTTTCGTTGATAAGTTTACTCTACTTGATATTTTTGTGTTGTTTATTGGGAATGATTTTTTTATTCCATTTGACTGACGAAATTATGATCGAGTTTTAGTTTCTTATGTGGATAGTTGGGTTATGATTTAATATTTCTACATGGGCTTGAGATCAAGTCAAAAATTGTATGTGATCTTGTTTGAACTATTTAAATCTTGTAGGTAGCTTGGTTTGCTTTAATTTTTGGATCTTGTTCTAAAATGATCTTGTTTCCTCTTTGTTGGAAAACTACAGTTATTAAACTGTTTTAAATACCTTGAATTTTGATTGAATCTTACATGATTCTTCAGGGAAGATAAAATTCTGTGATTTCTACTTATACATATTCTTTAGTACTGATGGAATGCTCAAAATTGGTGAACATGTTTGTTTTCTTATCGCTGTCTGTGATTGTGAATATGGATTTTGTTTGTATTCTTTCTGTTACAAACTTTTGACCCTATGATTATAAAGGAAAGATAAATTGTTGTGGTTTTTATTGGGAATTGGTTTATCGTCTCCATGGAATTTTTAAGTTCTTCTGGTTATTATTTTTAAAATCCTGCAAAAGCATACTTCTACTATTCTTTATAATTGTTTAGTTTTTTTTAAGACTGATTTTGGAAGCCCATAAAGGAATGATATTTCATTTTTTACTCAATTGGGTCATTGGGAAACCTATGAAATTATGGCATTTGGAGCTAAGAAAGTAAAACTCCCTTTGGTATTGGTTTACTATATTTCAGTTATTATTGTCAACTTAAAATTTTGGATAGCTCTATTGACATTGTCTTGATGTATTGTTTTAGCACGATTCTACACCTTGGGCCTCCAAACTTAATTTAAGTTCTTACAAAACTTAGGCAATGTATTCTTCATAAAAATGTAATGATGAATCATGTTTTGGTTAAATCGTATTGATTACTTCTTCTCCTATACAAATCTGAGTTAGGAGGACTATTCAGATGTACCCTTCTGTTAATTTCTTCCTTTCATCTCTACATCTTTTGAAAGGTGTTTTAATAGTTATTTTGTTGAATTCAAGGCTATATTTATCATCTCCTTGAATGATGAAAGGTAATGGAATGTTGTTTTTCTTCATTTCTTCCTTTCCTCTAGTTATTGTTCATTCAATTCGAACCCGAATTATATCTCTTTTTGGGATTTTGGTCTAAAACATTAGATCAATGACCTTATCAATATAGGTTATTGGTTTCTTAAGGTTATCTTTTAATCATACTAGATTTTTGGGGTAGTGATCTCTCCCACTCTCCTCCCTTAAGTATTCTTCTAGCTTAGAACTTGGTGAATATGTTGTCTTCTCTGGTCTATTTCATTATGCAACTTCTTGACTGTCTGGTAAGATTGATTGCAGAATGTTGTTAGGGCAGTATAACTGAAGTTGAAAATAATTGGATGGAATAGTGTTTGGCTAGAAATATTTGGATGGCTTAATGAGTTGGTCTAGAGTATAAACTTAACCTTTCTAACCAATTAAGGTAATTATAGAAATGATATATCTTTGGTATTGGAGTGTAACTCTTTATCTTGTTGAAAGTAACCTTACCTCTTTATGAGGTCTAATTTAGCTTGTTTGGTTTTTAACTTGAATTGGTTCCTAGTTCTTAGTTTGAGTATTAGGATACTCTAATCCAAGACACTTAAATGTTATGATGATTTGGGTTATCCTAACTTATTTCTTATGATATTTAAGTTCAATTGTTGGCAGCTCGATTTTAGGATGAATTTAGGTTGATAAAATATTGAGATGGAAGTATTGTTGTAAATGATCTACTATTGAACTATGCCTAAAAGATAGTTAGGATAGTTACTTTCTTCGATTAAATGGATTTAATTGAATGAGTAATCATGAAAATAAATGTAAGAAAGTAGTAGTGAGATTATGATGAAATGTTACTTATCTGAATTATTGTTTAATTTCTTCTGATTAAAAGGCAATAGTATGGATATTGAGGTTGTTATATTTCATGACCTAACCTTATTTTTGATTTGTTGTATATTTATTTTTCTCTCTCTTTTATTTGGTTAACTCCTTTTCGCAATGTCTTTCTGAATTGCTTGAGACTATTTCATAATAAAAGAGTTCTTTTTATGAAATACTTATTTAAAATCACATAGTTTTAATCATTTAGTGCTTATCATGCTTAGTTTAATGAACTGACCCGTGCTAGCAATTTTGCAGATGAACTTTGTAAGTGATGAAAGGAGAAATATCCTTAGGAAGTTAACATTTGTTTATAAAATAGACTGAATATTTTTATGATAATATATGGTTCACTACTCTAATTTACTTGATGGAAAAGAAAGTGGTATATGAACTTGATTTAAATATTTATCTTTGATACTAGTAATGTCTAAAGTGTTTGGACTTGTAAATGTATAATTCCTCCTTGCGGAATGAAAGAGGTGTGAAATTTTTTTGTACTTGTTATAATTCCTTTTACATGCAATGAGTGGAAATAATGCATATTAATCTATTTTAGAAATATTAACATAATTTTATGGTTTTGAATGGGATAAATAGAGATATTAGGTGTTCGATGTACTACCCTGTCTAGTCAAGACACAACTTATAAAGTTGACATTCTTACATTGATATTCAACTATATCATTGTGAATATATTTAAATCAAATGTTTGTATGTGAATTAAAATTTGATAATAATTTATAATGTGTAATGGGATTATAACAGGTTTTAACCTTTAATAAGGGAAAGGAAAGACAACTCCCTTGAAATGGATCATAGTCTTAATTTAAGACCTTTTTGATATGAATCCTGATTGTTACTTGTTATTAGTGAAGGATTTATTTCTCATGTAGACTTACTCAAACAAGAAAAGGGATGTCGGGAAATAAAAATAAAAGGGAATTAGACTTCATTTCAATGAATTCTAATATGGAAAAAGGGACTTGCTCAAAACTTAAATAAGCTAGGGTTGTATTAAGTGAGTAAATAAATAACACTTCCATGTGTGCTGGGACTTTTATGTAAAACATGAATCAGGATGTTATTAGTTTAAATAATTGCATATGAATTGGATAGAAAGTAGATTTATCTGCATAACTTCATCTATTGTAGTTATAACTCTGAATATTAAGGATTAAGGAACCTAGTTGTTTAGTAGGGTTGTTGTAATTAATTTATAACGAGGAAATTAATAAGATATAACTTTCTATCTAAGGTATGTTCGTCTAGATGAGGAAAACTCATTTGGATGTTGACACACACCAACTGCAGCATAGTACCTTCATGATGAAAAGGGTATTCATGAGGATACTATGTTGCAGTTGACATGTTTCAACACCCTTTAGAGTTTGTTTAACTAGACTAACATAAATTTTGACTTGATCACAGTTCTTCCCTAGGTAAAGATAGGGGCATGATCTAGTGTCGGGTCAACTCACATTGACTTAGGATAAATAGACATGCCCAATTGACATAATTTGATTGAGTATGTCTAAGTACCCTTAGTCACCGTAAGCAGTCCTCCACACTTGGCCATGTTGCTAACCTTGGCTAGGGTTAAACCTTGAACAAGTGGACTGACAGAAGTTAGTGAATACCATTCTAGATAACATATCAAGTAGGGTGAAGGACATATTCCTTTACACGAGTATTCCATCTAGGAATATAAACATGAACAATATATTTAAATTTTTTTTGCCAAAGTATCGCAAACTACCGGTTGCGTTGTCCTATGTCACCTAGTTTAAGAAGCAGGATTTTAGATGAATATAAGTAACATATATTCATATAGGCCTCTTAAATAGAAAACTTCATACCTCTAAAACGGTAAAAGAACTAAGTATACTTAGTATACACATTATAAATTTAACCTAAGATATTACTATGATACTTGATTCATGAAATGATAGATCGTTGTTTCACCGAGTCATGAAATGAGAGATCGGTGTTTCACCGATTCATTTACAACTGCATATGGTTTTTCTATTATGAGATAGATTGAATTTGAAATGTGTGTTCTAAAACTATGTTAATTTAGAATAGAGAATGTTATACTAAAAAAATTCCCTTGTTTCTAAATTCTTAAAATGGGAATGTTACATAAATGATTACGTAAAAGTGACCTTTTCCTTTTTAAACCCCAAATCAACATAACCGACGGCGTTCATGTCATGCCCTAGTAAATCAACATCAATCGACCTTAACTAGAATTGGTCACCTACCATTATCATTTAAACCCAATTTTACCCATTTTGATCAAAATAATCATTTCTAAATACCCTTTGACCTTACCCATCCTTATTGCAACCTACCCACAAACCCACACTACCCATACATTTCCTTAATTGTGTTTAGGGACTTGTCATTTTACCTACACCTTGGCCTTACCCATGCCCTGACCTATATACCCTGACCTGAACCTACTTTTTGTGACCATTGAACTTGTGCACTCGTTATACCTTGTGATGTTGTTTCCCATGTTCTATAAGCCTAACAACCATACCTTACCTATTATCATGCCATTTATCCAAACCAAACCTTTAGTGTACCAGAACATACCTAAATATTCCTGCACCTGACCTACATTTTGTTTTAAGACCATATCCTATACCTGGGATACCTAAATCACTTCAACCTTGTTTAGATAAACCTATCAACCTTGGACGATGTAGAGCTTGCACACTCTTTAACCTGGTACCTTGTCACAGTCCATACATGTGCATGCATTAGATTTCCATTACCCATTACCCTATTTGACCCTTACCCACTACTTATTACCCAATTTTACCTTTACCCTTTACCCACTATGCCCATATCCATACCCATACCCACCTGCCTTCTTTTTCATCACTTCCACATTTATCAAACCACTCACCGATTCCATCTTATACCTCATCAATTCCTAGTTTGAGGGGGATCACCTCCACCCACATTTGGGGCACTCTCACCTTTAACCCTACTTGGAGCAACCCCACTCTCACTTATATTTGGGGAAACCACTTCCTATTTTTGTCAGCATCACTTATCAATACAAGCTACATGACAAAAAGGGGCAAATGTTGACACCAAATTTGGGTCACACTCCCCTTGTTCCCCTTTTAAGCAGTTAACATAGCATGTTCATATAACCATGACCCCTTTACCCCACATTCATATTAATTTAATTACTTACAATTAAATTAATGTTCATCCTCACTTTATCTATTAATTTAATTACTTTAATTAAATTAATTTACACCTCACCTAGCCACATCACCTAGACACCTCATCATGGACCTATTCTTAGCATGTTTCTTTTAACTAAGACTCAATTTCTACTTACCTTAACCAACTGAGACTTAGTCTAACCCTAAAATTAGATGCCTATTCTTTCTCCAACAACATGCTCACTTATCTAAGCGTTAAATACCATTTTAGATTGGGACCAACCAGGAGAATTGGCCAAAAGATAGCCAAGATCTACTATTTTGGTATACCTAGGATTTCTTACCTTAATTGACATCAGTTAACCCAAAAAAATTATCGATCCCCTAACCATCATCGGTTACCATATATTCATTTTGGCAAGCTTGTTTTGGAGGTTGGAAATTTCAATTTTAGGAGAGAGAGAGATCTACATGCAAGCACGAATCAGATCCCTCTCGCACATGTAGACACCCCTAGCCAACACCAAGACTGATATAAAGGAATTAACATTCACAGTAACATTCTAGGAAGCACTACCATGACATTGACCACCAGTTTCATAGATCAACCATTGCTATCTTCCACCAACCAGGCCTACAAATACAAGTAAGTATGTTTTGATCTGCATCATTCTATGTTTACTTAGATTGTAGTTTCTTTACCTCTATTTATTAGATCATATTCTCCCTTACATTCTACCATCCCCACCTTCCTGTTAATCCACCCATCCAACCACCCATAACCCTTTTAGCTCCCCATACCTGACTCTTAGACATTCTTGAGCCTTCCTAGCATTTTTATAAACCCAACCATCCTTCCTCCATTCTCGTGTAATCATAGAGAAGCCCTCAAAACCAAGTTTATTTGATTTCCACCATTCCACCCCTATCGATGCTGGTCACCCTAACCATCGAGGTTTTCCCTTCATCAACATCATCACTGCACCATTTACTGTTCTTGTATCTTCTTCTGAGACTTTCACTAAGTTGACCTTATCACCCCAAAAACTTCATAAAACCTTACCCAAGACTGGTACCCCACCTATAATACCACCATAGGCCTTCCCAACTCTCTATGCAAACATAGAGAGAGTATGGAAACCTATTTTGACCTTCTACCATTATCCATCCCAAACCATCATCAGTCACATCTAAACCATATTAGGTCATACCTTGACTAACATTTGTCTCGTATGCGATATCCCATGCTCGGGAAAACAAGCTAATACGCACTCCCAAACTACCAAAAATCATTTTTAGCCTTTACCAGATCTTACGAGAAGCATGTACAATACCTAGAACCCATTACCAAATCATCACCTGACTCGGTTTGACCTCAATCACCTTTTTACTTGACCCTTCTTATTCATTTTGCATGAGGTACCTAAATCGTTTCAATTCAAATAAGATTGTTATTTCATGTTTATTTTAAATAGCATTAATATTGTTATATAAAAGTTGATTGACAACCTATTCAGAATTACCATACTTCCCAGAATCTATAGTAAACTCATTTTTGTGTTTAACTCTATCTAGTGGTAATGTTTTGCACCTTACTGGTAGTTCCTCCTAGCCAAAAAAGTATTCACAATCACCATTAGATAAGGAGGTTAGGAAACATGCACAACCTTCAAACAACATCAAAATAGGTATTCCCCCTTGGCATAACACCGTCTACCTATTTCATTAAAACTATTAAGAATTCGGTGAAACACTTTTTCCTACCTTGTTCACATATGTGCATAGGTGGGCCATGAAATTTCAAGAATGTACTTTATTTCTTTGGAAAGAAGAAATTGAAAGTGCTTCCCCTCTAAAAATCAAAAAAATCATCATTTTTCACAATGGGGTCTTGACTTTGTAATAATAATTAATCTTCATTCAAGTTTTGGGCATAAGTGAGTGTTGATAATAACAGACTACTTCACGAGATGGAAAAAAGCTAATGCACTTAAGGAATCTACTTGAGTCGGTCATCCTTAAATTTCTCAAGGGAATTATAACAAGGTTTTGAGTTCCTCATACTATTATCTTTGATAATGCAAAGGCCTTCCTTGGTACTAAAATTTATGATTGGGAACTAAGCCTTGGAATCTACTTGAAGACTTATTATAACTATTACATCTAGGGTAATGTTTTACCCGAATCTACCGACAAGAATCGATCAAAATCATGAAGTGGAGAATGAATATTAACCGAGAGGTCATGACAGACAAAGGTCTCATGTGCATTCTGGGAAGATAGGATGACATGGTGAAGAAGGTGATAGGAACTTCACCTTATAAAATGGTTTATGGTAAGGAAGATAGACTTCCTTTATCACTTGAATTTCCTTTATTAGAACTTTCCCAACAGCCTGGAGTTTTAGGGCACATACTAGAGATAGAACATAATAGAAGAGTTGGTTGAACTTAAAGAATTAAGATACTCTACCATAACAAAGATATAAAAACATCATAAATTGATTAAGAAATGGTTTGACACAAAGGTTAGGCCTCAAGCTTTCAAAGCTGGTGACTTATTCTTAAAGTGGGATGTTGAAAGAGAAAAACAAGGGCACCATTCAAATTTTAATGCACTTCAAAATTTCCCATATGTTATCAGTTATTGCAAGGAGGATAATTATTTTTAGTTGTACCACCTTGATGGAGGCACGTTACCGATCCCAGTAAATGGGATTTATATTAAGAACTTCCATTAATTTTTCTACATCACTATAAATATTAGAGTAGTTTCATCCTCCTAGTGTGTTGCACACACATTGTTTTATTTGTATATAGTTATTTTGTCTCACACAATCCTCCCACATGACTTTTTCTCTCTAAAATGTCAGTTTGATTCTACAAATATTAAAAAAATTCAAAAAAATTATAGGATTTAGTACAAAGTTCACAAAGTTCCTTAAGTGACTTCATGGATAGTCCTTTAAGATACATATCGATATTCAAATTTCCTAGAAAACTCCATGCCCGATGGATGCCTCTAAGGTTACTAATCTCCTTTATCTAGTGGGAAAATGGCCTCAAAAGTCACCAAAATGTTCACCAAAATAACTCTCTTAGTTATTTTAACAATTTACATCCCCATTATGGCTTTGAGGTTTGATGTTGTAAGTTGTGTGCACTTTGTTTGTCCCCTTGACACATTCCTTTTGTTACTGACTCCTCGTGTACTATTACATGCTCTTCTTATTTCTTAAGCCTTTGACCTTCCTTCTTCATTCCTATATTTTATTTAATTTTCCTTACATGCACTCCTTGTGCATCCTCCTTCTTCCTATAAATTCCTTCACCTAACACACACACTATTTGACTTCCATTAAAAATATGGCTAAGTCCCTCATGCATTCCATGCACCCATCCCTTTCTTACCGCCGCATGTTTCTCAATTAAATTCTCACAACCCACTAGAATATTTGTCCCTTACAAATAATCATTCCTTCCCTCCACACATGTCACCTCTGAGTGCTTTTCCTTGGTTTCCCTTTCTAGAACCTTTTTCTTCCACGCTCTCCTTTCCCATTCTTTTACGCCAGTCACTGTGTCACATGGAAATATGTCAGACTTGAGTTTACTACACATAACCTATCAAGTGTGAAAGTAGGGCACCATATCATTGCAATGAACAAATGTGTGACATGTGAAAAAAAATGACAAAAGAGATCAATATTTGGCCAATCCTTCAGCCACTCAGAGTGTGCCACATGTCATTGCGTGTCCAATTTACACTGTAGACTTTCAAAACATCATAAATTTTCCTGGCAGAGCTCGATTAATGTGCGGTTGGTATTCATGTAAATCTGCTGATGTGGGCTACAATCCATATCATTAAAACTCAAATGATAGTAGTATTTAATTAGTGAAAAGTACAGAATTATGTTAACATCCATTAATGCACATGTCTAATCAACCCAACCACCTAGATTTGATAAATTTTCCCTTATTTCTTCTCCAACAAGTAAAAATACATGGGAGGCACATCGATAGCATGAAGGAATATTAGTAGGTAGTTATTACTAATTTTTGGTGGTTGAAATTTCAAATTCGAGTTTCCCTCTTCCTTTTCTTATTTTGCTATCCTTATATAAATGTAAGGGCCATGCTCATTAAATTTTTTTTCAATCCTTTGATTTACTAAGGACTTTATTTGTTTACATATTAATTTAGCAACCTTTAGATTTATATTTTTCATGTGGATATTGGCCTCATATGCCATTGTAATTGACTATGCATTTTTGAAGTAATAAAAGCTTGTTTTGTGGCTATTCTCTACCTTGACTTATTTTTATTGTTTCTCCTTGCCTCTCTTTTGCATTTTATGCTTTTTTGCTCCATCACATCCCTTGCATGTTCCTTTTGTTATTGTTCCCCATGAAAAAATATGTGTGGATGTGTTACGGATTGTGATACACGTGTCTATCCTCAATGTGTATATTTTCCTTCCTTTTCAATATAGCCAATTGCATTCATTTCCCTAATTTTGCTACTATTACCTCTCTTAGACTAGTTTTCCATTCATGCATATCCCTCTAACTCTGGTCCCTTAGAATGGTTTGAATAAGATCTTATTACAGCATTGAGTAGTTGTAGTAGTAAAAAGGGTAGAGGAAATGGCCTTCTCCGCACGAGTGTCTCAAGTGTGAAAGATCCCATAACTTGGAGACAATCCCATGTTGCCTCAACACACCATTTCAATGTGAGTGGGATAGGTTCAAGTTTGAGCTCCAACAACATTCAATAAATCTTATGGAAGGAATGAGAAATATGACTATATTAGAATAAATAGAATGGAAAGATGTACATTCTCATATTAAAGGAAATGATTGTAATGGAAATTATTATTTCCATTTTGAACATTTAGGAAATATATTAGGAATGAGTTAGATCATTTTAAGAGATCAAATATGAATGGTCCAGAGATAGAAGTATGTCTTATCTTGAGATGGATTTATAGATGGTTCGGAGATGAAAGTTTCTATTGTCTCGAGCTAAAAATGTGTATTGTCCAGATATGGAAGTATGAATTGTCTAGAGTTGAAGCATAGTTTTCATCATATTAGAATGAATGATAATGAGAAGAAATGAGAAAGATGATTGCATGATAATTAATAGAATAGACATATGAATATTCTCATTTAGGTTAAATATAGTATGACTAAGGTAGATGATTGTATTTATCTCAAGAAATTCCATTAATTTTTCTTCATCATTGTAAATATTAGAGTAGTTTCATTCCTTCAAGTTTGATATGCATACATTGTTCTATTTTTATATATTTCTTTCTTCTTCTACGATATTTTTTTCCTATAGAATTCAGTTTGATTCAAAAATCTTCAAGCACTTTTAAACAATTTTGTAGTATTCATTATAGAGTTCAGAAAGAGCCTTAAGTGACTTTAGCGGTAGTCCATCAAGATGTAGATAATATATTAATATTTCTAGGTAGATTCTATGGCCAATGGATGCTTCTAAGGCTATTGATCTCTTTCATCTAGCAGGAAGATGGCCTCGAAAGTCACCAAATTGTTGTCTAAAATAACTCTCTTAGTTATTTTGACAACTTACATCCCCATTCGGCTTTGAGGTTTAATGTTGTAGGCTGCATGTACTCTATTTATCCTCTCTAGTAAAAAAATTAGTTTTCATGGAACACCTAATAGTAATGAGGGGAAATAAAGAACAATCAAGATCATGTGAGGTTAGAGAAATAAACACATAACATGGATTTTAATTTCTCAAGAATATGCACATTTCATTGAAGTAGGGAGAGTCAAGAGTTCCATTTCATTTCTCAGGTTTGAAGGCCATAAGCCCCAAAAATTCACAACATCCCAGATGAAAGAAAGGAGAATAGGGGTGCAAAGGAATAAAAATGAATAACTCCTCGCAATGTTACAACCTCTTATATTTATAGCAATAAATCTTACAAGAAGAGAGAGAAATTAATATTTCAATGAGTATGTAGGCCCATACATTCTTGCATTTTCGTATAGAGTCCTTTGGGATGGTCCATACCTTATGTAATCTTCCTTATTAGAGAAGAAAGCATTCTCTTTCCTCATTAATGAACCCCACCTACCTTGGACACTATTTACTTTTCATGAATTTCAGTAGTCTAGAACCTCCAAAAATCTCTTTTTTATGGTGTAACATTAAATCCCTCTTTCTCCCTTTTCAACAACATGCTTTTTGTAAAAAGGGACACCTAGTGCCCAAGATATGCTATTTCAAGTTTTGGGGGAGTCTCTAAATTTTAGGGTTCCAAAACCTCAAAAATCCATTTTTATGTCTCTATCATGAAACCCTATGCAATATCTCTCCATTGAATTTGATCTAGTAAAGAACGAACAAGCTTGGTGAGAGTTACATTGATTTGAGTGAGAAGGGATTTCCTTGTTTTTCATGGTCATGTGTATGGATTATGATGGTAAGCTATATATGGATCTCCTTAATTTTTTAATGTAGAGCCCCCTTTTGGTTTAACGTCGGGCTCACTTGTTTTCCTACTTCATGTTTAATCCTTGGTTTTCCACGTGTATGAACAAGCTATTCAATTACCATTTTGATCCAAAGGATGTGTTCCAAAACAACCCACCTAAGTGAGTTCCCTTCTTACATTATGTCCGCAGTATTTAATTTTGGATGGATAGGGAGCACTTTTATTATTTCCATGCCATGTTATATCTGTGATACCCATTCATTTCCAATATCCCTTGGACATAATATTCCACCTTTTTCAAGATCCATGTTGCAACTGCCACATTGTATTTTACCTTCATGGCCTTTGAAATAAACCCTGACCCTGAAACATCCTCTGATTCAACTTCCAAGAAAACTCCATGTCACCACCCACTTTCATGTTTTAACAATGGCCATAAACGACATCACTTACCCGTGTAACTTTATCAATTGCCATAGCACTCCTTTCTAGTTCAAATCACTTTTCGGACATGGGATTCATCAAGAATTCAAGAATTTCCACTTCGAGGTTGGTGCACTTGTTCACCATGTTGAGTCATTTAAAAACCCCAAAATTCCAAAGTCTCAAAGTCTAAATTTTGGACTTTAGAATTTAGGCCCTTATCTCACCCCATGGTCCATTTTTCATCAGCTCATGTAAAACTCCCAAAATTCTGAAATTTAAAGTTCAAAATTCAATTTTCAATGACCACTTTGATCCCAACTTATTCGAGAATCCTCCAAAATCTGAAACTCACCACTAAAAATATGCCTCAAACTGAGCCCAAAATCAAGCTATCCACATTCCACTAGCTATTCAAGCCTCTCAACATGAGCTCGTTCCTTTCAAGTTCGTAACCCACACCTTCACCTATGCGCATTGACTAGGGGGTTCAAACCCGCATCACCTTGTTATGATTTGGCTCATTAGCCGAGCTTGTACTCACCCATTTGGTCAACTCCCAAAACCCACTTCTTCCTTCAACACTAGAGAGTACCCCCAAAATTGACATGGTTTTCCTAGCATACTCGAGCTAGACATTTGTTCAACATCCTAAGTTATTCATCCACTTTACCATCTTTTGATCCGGCTTAGCTTTATAATGATCCCCTAAGCTATTTATTCACCTTTTCTATGCTACCACACCTTTGAGCTCACCCGTCTTTGGGTTTCCTCGTTTTACCTTCTATTCTCCTCCTAGACCTACACAAGTTTCCTCAAATTTCCCAAGTCAACTTCCAAGCTCAATAACAAGCTCCCGCCATGTATCTATCCTCAGAACAACCATGTTGCCATGATAAGCCAATGGACCCGTAAGGATTTTTCCATATGTGTCATCTACTCTTGAGGAGCTCAATGTTGTCATGCATGGATGGCTCGGTGTTTTTTTCCTCCATTGTTGTGCGAGCTCACCTATTCACTACTACGAGTAAGTATCACCTAATCCTCCCACACTTACACTAGTCAACCCTGAAATGTATCTCTCTACATTCCCATACATCGTGGGCTAAGTTTTTCCTCATTCACATCACTAGCCTTCTATGATATTTCCGTTGATGTCACCTCCATGAAGAGCAACCTATAGATGTTGTTGCATTGAGAAAAGTTAATGTTGATTCAATCCCTTCATTTCCTTCTCCTAGTATTGACTCATGATTCGACCCGTTTCACTACTTGGTGTTTGGATGAGTTATCCCGAGCTCCCATTCCTGAGTTCATCATTTTCCATGCCTTGAAAATTTGTGGGTTTCTATTCACATAATATCCTACCTTTAGCTTGACCCATTGAGCAAGTTATTCCATTCATGAGCTCCTCACCAAGATCATTGATGAGGCGGCCCTACTGCATACACCGCCCAACACATGGGCTCACTTCTTGATTCAGGCTTGGTCCAATGTGACCGCAACGAGCTAAGCACCCCAATCCTGCCATGGCAATGCTAAATGAGATGCACCACTTTCCATCTCTCCTAAGATGAAATGAGCTCTTCGAGTTCCATAAACACCCTTACTCTTCCCCTATAATATAGTGAGCTCACCTAGTTACTCGGAGAGATAGTTTTAGCTCATCCCCTTTCGATGCTCATTTATCATTTTCTCAATTTTTTTATCCTTTTTATGGATCTATCAGATTTTTCTAATGTCATAGATTGAGATGGGGTAATAAATACCTTGGAGCTTATTTTTACCCCCATTTTTCTATTTTTCCCATTTTTTCTAGATGTAGGCCCACTTTTGTTTCTTTTGAGTTGAAACTTAAGGGTCAAAACCCATAAGAGAAAAAAATCCTCTTATAACCCCAATACCCTCAATAATTTTGAGTGTGTCCCTGAAATTACTGAATGCTTTATCGAACCTCAAATTCATCCTTGGGTGCCCTGTCTAATGCTTGGGTTCCATCACATCCTATTGTCCAACTTTTCCAGGGGGGAAATTGGATAACAATTTTGGTGACTTGTGGGGATATCTTCCCGCTAGATGTTCTATACAATTATCCTTGATATTTCTATTGGTCTTAGAATCATGGATAATTGTGTGCAAGTGTTTTTGAGCCTAAATTGACCCATTTCTTGCACTCCTAATATTTATAAGAAAATTTTAAACCTTGAATTTTCTCTATCCTTCACTTCTCTACAAATTTGATATTTTTTTAGGGAAATTGATGGCTTAAAACTATACCCACGACAAAAATCTATGCCAAGTATAAAGAATTATTGAATGATGACTCCTTAGCAAAGTTTAGCACACCACGAAGTCATTAGTAAAACATCTTCTCGGTTTTGGAAACCATGGAACTCTATTAAAATTTGATTTTACTCCTCTTCTCGAATGCTACTTGGAAAATTATTGAAGATTTCATCTTCCCTACAAATCCTCAAGATCTTCAACTTAAAACACACTCAAAAAGGATTTGAGGTTAATCTTCTACTTCCAATCATGGGAAACATTATATGATTAGCAGATGACTTCTAATCCTGGTAGGGATGCTAGAAGCTAAATGTGATTGATCTAAAGGGACAAGAGGATAGAAACTATTAAAACCCATCCCTTATCAAATTTAGTTTCTTTTCATTTGAAATCCTTTAAGAACTGTAATTGCTCCTGTAAATATGAGCTTCTTTCTGTCGCATTTCTTGTGGGAGGTGTGTTGAAACATGATGCACTATATAGATGAAACACGAACAAAAATATATATAAAATGAAAAATCATACATTCTCAAAATGAGGCATGTAGAGTGTGCAAGAGCACTTGTTATGTAGATAACAACCTACTCCTACCCTAAACTAACTAGAGAAAGAGGAGAGTCCAAATGAAACTTGACACTGGAAGGTAAAAGTAGCTTCCCCTTCTTATAAATTACATCCATGTGGGTGATTTGATGTTAAACATGGCTATGTGCATGAGTGAAAAAATAGAAAGAGGGACATCTTCCTCCCCAATCATCAAGGTATCGATTGAAAATCAAACCAATACCTCCTTGGAATGATTTACATAAGGATCTTGAAGACGTTGTAGCTGATCTTGATCTTGGGAGGCTTATCCTCATGTTTGGGAGTGAGCATGGCTGAATGTCAAAACTAATTTGGCTCCTATAAATCCAAATATCTGATGGGACATGGCCTGATCTACCAAATTTTCCCACCGCTTTGAGTTCCCATTTGAATAAAAAGTCTTGATGTAAATTTTCTGGAAAAGGTGTCTTTTGTAAATTGATTTTCTTCTTTTTACACATTTAGAGACAATTGATGTCAAAACTTAGTGAATGGTATGAAATCCATGAAAATTTTCTACTCTTTTATTTCCTTTCTCACTGGGAAAATTGTAAGATTCAATTCTTCCAATCTTGTCTCAAGGGGAATCTTATGAGAAACAGATGGTTAGTGCATATCCCTCCTCATGGAAATAAGAAACTATTTCACATCATGTTTCTTCTTAGGATTTCTTACATCCCTTGGTGATGTGTTGTAAGTAATTGTATTCCGTATCTCACTATTTTGACTTCGAGTTCCTCCTTCGTTTCTTGAAGTAAATACTAACTCACATTCATTTCCCTCACCCAAATTGAAGTCTAAAAGGTCAAACTCCTCCTCTTGCTACTCCTGAGGGCTGTTATAGAAAAAAATGTCTTCAAGACTCTCCTCTTCAATGGATCCATCAAATAAGAAAAAAATAATTAAAAATTAAGGAAGAGGGAAATATAAATTTTCATCAACAAAAGAGAGCAAGAATATCTATATTATTTCTTCCTCCCGTAGAGTCTCCAAAATTAGCTTGTTCTCCTTCGTGGCATCTTCTAGATGTACAATTTTTTCACCATAAGGCTCTTCATCCTCAAACATAAAATTTGATATTTTAAATTTATCCCCTAATTAAAAATTTAGAAAGGGTGAAGTGGAAGAAGGGCTTGGATTTTATTCCATAGCTTAACTTGTGCTCAAGTCTCTTTAATCAAATTTTCTATCCTCCATGGTAAGAACATGCTCCTCTTATTTTGGATTTAGATTTTCTCTATATTCCTCCTCAAATAATTATGCGAAGATGATTGATCAACAATATCTTAAAGTAAAGTTCCCTCGTGGATGTTACACCCCAAACTCACTAATTTTTTATCTTCTTCCACTTGTTATTTCTTCATTTTCACTACAAATTCATTCAAGTACCACTTGTGACTAGACCTCCACCTCCTTTGTAGGATTAACATTTAAGGGTATTTTATCAAACTTGAATCTTAGTGCCAAGCCCACCAAGTTCTTCATCAGTTCTTATTTGTTTTTCTCATCCTCTCGGTGTTCCCCTTGAATGGTTTTTTGAGTCTCTTCCTGAAATGAGTTTGGGATTATGAGAGGAGTTGTGGGTGTGGTCTCCACTAATTTTTTATTCATTAGTAGTGGGAGAGGAGGTTCATTTTCTTATTCTTATGGAGGGGACTTTGGTTTGGAAGGGAAAAGGGAAGATAAATTGAGATCGGTGGAATATTAGGGGACGGAATGGATTCCACACTAGGGGTAGAATTTGAGAATCTTGGAAACCGAGGCCCTAACTCAGATGATGCTAATTGGGGAGTGGAGAGAAATTTTGTGATGAAAAAGAAAGGGTTTCCCATTTAAAGGATCGACTAACATTGTCTACAAAAGCTTATATCTTTGTAATCCACTCCGTGAGCCTTAGAAACATCTCATCTCGTGAAGTTTAGCTTTTGGTGTGGGCCATAATGTATTGGGATGGGGCCCTCCATGGACAAGGTGTCTTAAAAATAATCCTACATGCCTACATATGAGATGTATTCCTTGATCGCACCATGCGAACCTCCAATTCTTGAAATTTCAGCAAAGCAACTCAACATCTCCAGGTGAAGGATATCCTCTGAAATCTACATACCCTAACTCCTGAAACTTGCATAGCTTGATAGATAACCAAACCGACATGTCTCTTATTCATATGGGTATTTACATTGAATTCGATTTTCTTCATAAGTACTAACATAAAGGGGTTGTCTAATAACCTACGGATGTATTTTACAAATTTGGAGGTGGGTTAAACTAGTATGGTTGTCGCCAAATGAAGCCATGAAAACATGAATTCATGAATGGAAGAGAATGAAGATATGTGGAAGGAAAATGGATAGAAATGGGTGGAAAAAGATGATCTCGCAACTCGAGAGAAGATGGGTTTTGACCAGATTAAGTCACCATTTATTCTTTACATGTTCCTCAAAAATTAGTGATTAAACCAAGAGTACAACAAACTTAATGGGATGAAATGAATACCTATATGCAAATCTTGACGGGCCCAAAATCGGTTATAGAAGTTGAACTAGTTCAACTAGAATTGATCTCAAAAATTTGAATTTTTGGAACATGTCCCCGTAAAAAACCTTGAAAGTCTGAAATGGAAGACACAACAAAACCTCTCGAAAGTATGAAATGCATACAAATCCCAAAATTTGAAATGAGAGATCTTCAAAACCTAAAATACCGAAGTCTAAAATATGAAAACCAACAAAAATCCTAAATCTTGGAAGTTTGAAATTCCAAAACCCAAAAATGTGAAGTTCTAAAATTAGAAAACTTGAAGTTCTAAAATCCTAAAATTCTCGATATGCAAAAAAATCTGAAATTCCAATATACAAAAATTTAGATTTTTAAGAATACCCTTTGATCTTCAAACTCCAATATGTCTTCTGTGAAAGTTTGAGCCCATTTTTAAATGTGAAACCCTTGAAAATTGATTTCAAACTTTAAACATGTAGTAGAATCTCAAAAATCAAGTCCGAAAGGAAAAGGGTCCTCTGAAATTGACTTGTTTGAGCTTGGCTTCATAGTGGTTGAGATATTGTGGTAGGACACCTATAAAATGAAACCTTGACTTCAATGTTGTCCCATTGAGTTTGCCAAAACTATTCTTATAAAATCACAACACCCCCTAAATGGCCAAGTTGTGAATAGGGCATTTAGTGTGGTTTTTTAACATGGAGTTATCATGAAGTGTGGGACCTTTTAAATCGATAACTATCCATAAAATGTTAGTTCCTCTTCCTATTCCTACCTACCACAACTACCCCTAATGAAATAATATACCTATCTAAAACTATTATATAATTCTAAGGAGACAGGAGAGAGATTACATGAAATAAAACTTACACTGGAAGTGGTGATACACCAATAAAAATAGTGTTAGACAGATTCCCAACCTTGTAAAACAGAGAAAATGCACTTGGACATGGTGATCATGTACCATAGACCAAAATTCACACATTACACCATTATCATATAGACACAAGAATACCATAACCCTGCAAAAAAAACATAAGTTTATGCAGGAACAACCGATAACAATGAGAGGAAAGAAAGAACAATCAAGATCATGCGAGGTTAGAGAAATGAACACAAAACAAGGATTTTCATTTCTCAAGAATATGCACAATAGATTATAGTAGGGAGAGGTAAGAGTGCCACTACATTTATTGGTGTAAAGGCCTTAAGCCCATGAAATTCACAATAGCCCATTGAAGGAAAAGAGAATAAGGGTGTAGCGAAAGAAAAATGATTAACTCATTGCAATGATGTTGTAACCTCCTTAAATTTATAGCAAGAAATATTGCAACAAGAGAGATAAATTTATATTTAAATTATTATGGAGGCCCATCATTGCTTTTCATCATCCTATGAAGTCCTTTGGGATTGCCCATACATTTTATACCCTACCTTGTTGGAGAAGAAAGCACGCACATTCCTCATTAATGACTCCAACCTACCAAGGTCACGATTCACTATTCATGAAATTAGGAATTCCAAAACCTCCAAAAATCCATTTTTATGGCTGTATGTTGAATCCCTCTTTATCCCCTTTCCAATGACAATTTTTTGTGAAAAATGGACACTCGGTGCTCAAACTATGACATTTCGGTTTTGGGGAATCTACAAATTTCGGGTTTGAAAACCTATGAAAATACATTTTTATGTCTCCATCATGAAGCCTTTGTAATAGCTCATTATTGAGTATGATCTATTAAATAATGGGAAATCCTCAAGGCGAGAGTTACACTAGTTTGAGTAAGACGGGGTTTCCTTGTTTACTCGTGGTACTATGTATGGCTTATAAGGGTGAGCTATATATCGAGCTACTTCATTTTTTCATGGAAATCCCCCATTTGGTTTACCACTTTGGGCTAAGATTTTTGACTTAGATTCGCCTCACTGACCGAGTTCCCATTTCTTATAACTGAAAACTCCACATGGTTTTTATGCTTCATGTTGAATCCTTAGTTTTCCATGTGCATGGGATATCCATTCCATTACTTTTCAATACATCGAATGAGTTCCAAAACAACCCGCTTAAGAGAGTTCCCTTCCCGCATTCTATCCACAACATTTAATGATGGCTCGATAACAAGCCCTTTGGTTTTTTCCACATTTTGTTATATCCATTAATACCCATTAATCGTTGATCTCCCTTGAACATGCTAACCTTCCACCTTTGATGAGATCCATGTTGAAACTCCCGCACAATATTTTTACTTCATGGCCTTCAAAATTGACCTTGACAATGCCTCGACTTGATTGTCAAGCCAAGTAAATGCGGCCACCCACTTTCATGCTTTCCTAATGGTTGTACATGGCATCACCTACCCACATGAAGTTTTCAACAACCCGAGCACACCTTTGAAGTTCGGCTTGCTTTTTAGACATGGGATTCATTGGGAATTCAAAATTTCCAATTCGAGGTCATTACACTGCTCACTATGTTTAGTCATTGAAAAAATATAGAATTCCAAAGTCCCGTAGTCTAAATTTTAGACTTCAATCTTTGAGCCCTTAGTTGCACCCCATGGTCCACTATTCATCGACCAATCTAAAACACCCAAAAATTTTAAATTTTGAACTCCAAAATTCAAAGTTCAGAGTTTGGTTTTCAATCATCACTTCCATCCCAACTTGTTTAGAATCCTCTGAAATCCAAAACTCACCCCAAAATTAATCTATCCATATTCCTCTAGCCATTCGAGCATCTTTACGTGAGCTCATTCCTGTAAAGTGCTAATCCCATGACTTAACCTACACCCAATCAAATGGGGGTTTGAATCCACATCACCTCATTGTGCCTTGCTCATTAGCCAAGCTTGTACTCTCTCGTTTGGTCAATTCCCACAGCCAAATTTTTCCTTTAACACCGAGAAGTACCTCAAAAATTTACATGGCCATCCTAGCATACTTGTGAGCCGAACATTTGTTCAACATACTTGAGCTATTCACCTACTTTTCCATCTTTTGATTTGTATGGAATTATAATGATCACCCTGAATTGTTGCTTCACCTTTTCTACACTACCATACCTTTGAGCTCACCCATCCATGGGTTTTCTCATTCCACCTTCCATTCTCTATCTAGCCCTACATGAGTTGTTGCACATTTCCCAAGTCCTCTTCCGAGCTTAATAATGAGCTCCCGCCATGTATCTATCCTCCGATCACCATGTCGCCATGATGAGCATATGGACCCGTAAACCTTATTCCGTATGCATCATGCGAACTTGCAAAGCTCACTATCATGATACATGGATGGCTTGAAATTTTTTTCCTCCATCATTATGCAAGCTCTCATATTCACATCTAAAAGAAATTCTCACCAAATCCTCCCACACTTGCACTAGTTGACCCTAAATTGCTATCTATACATTCGACACATCATGGGGTGAGTTTTTCCTCATTGGCGTCGGTGGCCTTCTATGAGATTTCCATCGATGTCACCTCCCTTTTGATCAACCTACATAGGTTGTTACATTGAGAAACTTCAATACTTGAGTCAACCCCTTCATTTCCTTCTCCCCCATTGACTCATGAGTCAGCCCCATTTCAATATTTGGTTTTTGGTGAGTTGGCTCAAGCCCTCGCTACCGAATTCCTTATTCACCATGCCTTTATGAGTTGTGGGTTCCTATTTTCCTCGATCCTACCTTTGGCTTGACCTGCTAAGCAAGATATTTGGTTAACGAGCTCCTCACCAAGCTCATTGATATCTCAACCCTACCATGTATACCACCTAATAAATTAGCTCACTTCTTGATTCGGATTGGCTCCATGTGACCCCAATAAGCTAAGCACCCCAATCCAACCGTGCAATAATGAATGAGTTGTCTTGATTTCTAAGTCCCCAAGATAAAATGATCTCATTGAGCTTTGCAAAGATCCTTTCTCTTCCCTGCAATGCAATGATCTTTGAAAACTAGTTTTAGCTCATCCCATTTCGATGCTCCTTGAGAATTTTCTGAACATATTTACCCTTTACAAGGATTTTTTTAGATTTTTCTAATCTCGAGAGACTAAGATGGGGTAATAAAACCCTAGATCTTATTTTTACTACCTTTTTGATATTTTTCTCATTTTATCTAGATGTAGGCATGTGGGGACCACTTCTCTTTCTTTAAAGTTAAACCTTAAGAGTCAAAAACTAGAAGAGGAAACAATCCTCTTATGACCCCAACACCGTCAATAATATTCAATGTGTCCCTAAAATTACTCAATGCTTTATGCAACTTCAAATTCATCCTTGGGTCCTCTTCCTACTACTTGGGTCCCCTTCCCACTACTTGGATAACATATTCTTTTATAAATGTAAGTTCATGTTAGCCAAAATGTGCCCCTCGCTCATTTTCTTTGGCTAACACCTTGTGTTCTTGCCTCTTTTGTGCCTCGCTTTCATTTTTGATTTTTAGGCACTCAAATCTTTCTAGAAATGGCACCATCGGATAGAGATCTCTCTCGATTTCCGTAAAGGTAAATTTTTCCTCCTAACTCCTCATATTTTTCAAGTTATGGCTCGGCGGAGTTTTTGTGGGAAATTTCCCCTTTGGAAGCCCGCAGCCAATAGGAAGCTGCCACGTGGCAGAGGAGTTCGGAGGTCGGAGGTGAGTTTAAAATTTTTTCCAAGTGTTTGGCATAGGTTCAAATGAAAATTTTTTTCCCAGGGCCCGCGGACCAATCATGGTGTGACACGTGTCATATGGGGAGGCGAGGTAAAAAATTGGCTAAGTATATGGCGCAAGGAAATTTCTTGAGGTTTTGGCCTGCAGTGAATAGGAGCTTGCCACGTGTCCAGAGGAAGCTCGCGGATGGCGGAGGAGAAATGTGAAATTTGGCTAAGTCTTGCCAAAAGTTTCAAGTGCAAATTTTGGTCCGCATGGCCCGCGGGCCAATGAAACATCGACACGTGTCTCCACCATCGACCCGGCGGAGGAGAGGGTAGAATTTTTACTAAGTGTTTTTGCCGAGTTTTTCAAGGGAAAATTTTGGAGTATTGGCCCGAGCCAATAGAAACATGACAGGTGGCAGAGGTGGCCGGGGAGTTCGGAGCTCGGGTGGAAAATGGAAAATTTGGCAAAGTTTTTGGCCAAAAAATTCAAAGGCGAAGGATGAGCCCGCGCCCCTATCGTCCAACCAAATCATGCCACGTGTCCCGGAGTGGCGGGCGTGGGAAAAATGAATTTTTTCCAAGGTAAAAAATGCAAAATTTCAAAAGGAGAAATCGGGAGGAGAAACCCGTCGGCCAATGGAGGACCGACACGTGTCCAGCTTCGCGGCCCGGCGGAGGTTTTTGGAAAAAATTTCCAAAGGCAAAAATGAAGGGAAAGTGGCCAGGAGGAGCCCGCGCCTAATCAAATCATGCCACGTGGCACCTGAATGGCGGGGTGTGGGGGGTTTTTGAAAATTTTCCAAAGACCAAAAAAGAGGTAAAATTTTAAAATTTTGCCCGCCGATCCGTTTTTTGGGCCATTTTTTCCCTAAAACTTCAGACCTCCATAACTTTCGATCCAGAGCTCGATTTGCACGTTCTTTATATCAATGGAAATCTTATGAAATTCTCTACATGATTCCATGGTCAATTTTTAATTTTGGTTTAGTTTGGAGGGATAAAATTAAAAACACTTCTAGTATGTGGTAATGGCCAGAAAAGATGTTTCAACAACCAATTTCAATGCAAAATGGGTCACTTTTCTCTCCAGCATGGTCAAAAATGTCAGAGCATGGGTTTGTAAGGACCTCCATGCTGTTTTAATGTAGTTTCATTCAATGAGGGATGGCTCCCATGTGTTTTGCATGTTTTCTCTCTCCTGGGCTCGACCCATGTACTGTAAAAGCCAGATTTGGCTCATTTCTTCATGGTTGAACACTTTTTTGAACATTAGACTTCTTCTTTCACCTGAAAACAAGTGAATTTTGTAAGTATCAGGCCTTTTTCAAGGATTGTAATAGGTTTATACCTCTTTGATGGTGTAATGCAGGGGATTTTTACATGGAAATGACAAGGTCTGCAAACTCGTGAATGCTTTCACCCTCTGTTTGTATTGTTTTTACTTCATTTTCAGATCTCTAATTGCATCTTATCAGCTTGTGTATGTTTTCCATGTTGCATTTCATGGATTTTTGCCTATTTGTATGAGCAAAAAAATTTCACCACTCCTTTGGTGCATCACCATCATTAGGCTAGTTTCATTTTATGTATTTCTTATCCCTGTCTACTTGTAATCTAGGGTAAAATTAGGATTTGAACCTCTGCAATTGTGCAAACACTAGATCTAATCAGAGGAGTTTGAGGAACCAACCTCTAATTTGGAGATTCCTCTCTCATTCTACAAGTCCCCACACTTGGAGAGAGGTTTCCATGTTGTGCAATCACACTCGATGCCTAAAACATCAATTTAGAAACCTGATTTGCATCCAGGGGTGCTGCTGATTTGCAACAACAGTTTTGGCATGCCCAGTGGGACTTAGAGGTCTCATTTTTATTGCAGAAAAGTTGATATGCATCTGCTGCAATTTTCTTGCTTGAAAAGAGCCATAAATTGCACATCTGGCGACTCCAAAGGTAAGAATCAACTCGGTTTCAAAGCAAGCAGGCCTAAAACTCATGAGAAGAGTCACCACAAGGTCAAGAGCTAGAGAAGAAGAAGTTCTTGTTTGAATACGTGCAGTTATCTCTAAGAAGAAGGAAAAGAGGAAGAAGGATTCAAAGGTCTCCATCTCCACCAAACAAAACTCTCTCAACTCCTCCACCTCGTAGTCCTTTCATTCATCAATAAGGGTTTTAAAACCAATTAGAATGGCACAAAACAACCCCTATGTCAATTTCACAGCAAAGCACCCACTTACCCTCAATGCACAACATCCAATTCCAATTGCAACCTTGAAGAACATTCCATACTTCACTAGAGAGAATCGACTACTCCAGTGTGATCATGTTAAAGATATTGCCAACCTTTGTGCAATTCATGAAATCAATGAGATGTAAGTTCAAGTGTCAAACTACGGCATCTTCATTCAAGGGGAAAGCATTGCAATGGTTTAGGAGCCTAATAGCTGGTTCTATCACAAATTGGAACCAGTTGTGTGTATTGCAGTTCATGAGTAATTTGGAGAGAAGGGAGACAACTTGTCTCTTTCTGAGCAGTGACAACCATCAAGAGAGCTTCCAATGAGCAAATGACTGAATTTAACTTCAAATTTCAAAAGACTTGGGAGAGAATTCCAGGTGGTAGTCGTGCCAGCAGCGCAGAAGGTGTTTTCTCTACTATCTCAAAGCTCTAAATTCTAATATTTCTATGTTGATTCAGTCCATGGGAGGCATAACTATCCCTATGGCTTATAACATTGCCATTAGGGCTGAAAATTGTTTGATCCAAGCTGGCAAACTAGCCCCTAGACCTCCCATGCCATTGTTTCCAAGTTTAGAGAGCCCAAACACTAATCAAGCACCTAATTTGGCTCCTTCTCCCATTCCTAGAAATCAGAGTTCAAATGAAGCTTCTACTTCATCTCCAAGTGCCCCAAATGAGCTTCAAGAAGTCATGAAGCAATTGCAAAACCTAGGCAATGAGCTGGTTACTCTCAAGAGGCAACAAGCCCAAGGTTTTAGACCTTCTTATCAGCCCCAAGCTCAGCCTAACAGCAGCCATATCAACCACAAAGACCACCTAATCCAGCTGCAAATGTGAATCAAACAAGGCCTCCTGCCAATAGGCCATTTCAGCCCTATAATCCAAATGCCATATCTGCCTCTAAAGCATTGGTGCCAACACAAAACAACGTTGCTCAGGAGTATGATTGGTGTTTTCCATGCAATGAACCTCATAACCAATCCATGTGCTTCAATGGTGCTTTGAATCAAGCATTAATGGTGACAACTACTGGTGTGGAGGGTGAGGGTAGTCAAGGAAACAACCAACAACAAGAAACATTCCAACAACAATCAGCTCCAAATGACACCACGTTGGTAAATTGGCAAGCAGAGGATTTTTGTGGCATGAATCAAATGGTCTCTCAAGGTGTGGCAGCCAACACAAGGTCAAAAAGAAGGAATTTGGGAGAAGAGCAGCCATTAGCTCCAACCAATCCACAACCTTCCTTGGCTCCACAAATGGTGGGCAAACAAAATCCAATTTCAAATGCACAAGGGCAGCCAAGAACAGCTCCTAGACCAACTCAAATACCAGTTGTTGCTGCCCACATGCAAGGAGTGAATGTGCAAACCAAGGGACAACAAAGAGATCCTTCATCACCATTCAGTATCATCGATCAGATGAAGAAGACAAATGTGAATATATCAATGTGGGAATCCCTATCTATCCCAGGCCAAAGAGATTTGCTACAAGCTGCCATGAAGGACTGGCCAACTTCGAATCAGCAAGTTCAGATGCAAGAGAAAGTGCTCACAAATGTTGCCCAACCTAAAGGGAATCATGGAGGACAGCAAGGTAAAATGTTGAAGCCCCCTCCTTTCTATGTTTCGTTAATCATTGGAAATCAGCTAGTGCATAATTGCATGATAGATTCCGGGGCAAGTAGCTCAGTGATGCCTAAACAAATAGCTGATCAGCTAGGGCTCCAGTATGAAACCATATCCAAAGGGGTAGTGCAGCTGGATGGGACAGCAGTAACAATAGTCGAGTGATTAGAAACTTGAATCTTACCTTGCATGCATGTCCAAATGTTGTTGTTTTACAAGATGTATCAGTCATAGACCTTCCACCACTCTTTGCCCTATGCTTGTCAAGGGACTTCACAGCCAAGATTGGAGGATATTTTTCTGCTGATTGGTCACACATGCTATTCAGAACAAGGTATGGAACCAAAGCTACAATCAGGTCTGAACCTATTGCAAACTTTCACATTGAGCCTTACACTCCAAGTCAGATCAATGCCAATTGTTCAGCATTTGATCAAGAAGATCACCCAAGCACTGATGAAGCTGACACTAAGGTTGGAAGCATCCCGGATCTAACTCTTGATGAATGGGAAAACAAAGTACATGCTTTTGATCCTTATCAAGAAGTAGAAGAATCTGAGCTAGGGGTCTATTGCATACATGAAGAAAATCAGCCCATTCCTAGCATCACCAAACCAAACCACAAGGATGAGAATGAGGTATGGCAGCTATTTTTTGATGGATCAAGGAGTAGACAAGGTGCAGGAGGTGGAGCTATGCTTGTTTCACCTCAAGGAGTAAGGTACTATTCAGCTTTTAGGTTTCAGTTTGCATGCTCTAATAACACTGCTGAATATGAAGCCTTGGTGCAAGGGATGCATTGGGCAATCAAAAAGAAAATAAAGAACTTGCAAGTCTTTGGTGACAGTGAATTGATTGTAAATCAGGTCAAGGGACAACATGCTGCCAAGAATGATCTACTCAAGTGCTACAAGAATAGGGTGTGGGATCTCATGGAAGACTTTGAGGGTTTTGGCATCAAATCTATTCCTAGGAAGGAGAATCAAGCTGCTGACAGGCTTGCAGCAGTAGGGGCAGCCTTTGACATTGTGGAAAGCATTCAACAAGACAAGGTACAACCAAACATCCACGTGATTGTGAGGCCTTCAGTGCCGGATAACAATGTGAGTTGGCAAGTATTTGAGAATGACCAGCAAATCATCCATTTCTTGCAAGAAGAAGCTGAGTTCTCAACTAAGAATCAAGGAAAATTGGAACAACAGTATGGTGACCAAGTGGTATAGCTGAGAACTAACAAGCTTCCCAAGGGAATTATCACTTTGGAGTCCATTTTCAATCCCAATGATCAGTTTAGGAAAGAGAAAGCAAACATTCAGGTCAAGAGAGAAGATTTAGTATCCATCTTGGTGGAAGAGAACAAACCATTGCAAATTGGAAAGATGACAACTGAACAAGAAAGGTATGAGTTCATATAGTTGTGTCAAGAGTTCCTTGACGTGTTTGCTTGGAGCTACGAAGATTTAAAGGTTTTAATCCCAACTTAGCTCAAAGATACCATTGAATTGGATCCAAATACTAAGCTTAGGCGAAACAAAGACCAGTCAATCCACACATGGAGCCTCTCACGAGGAAATAATTGAACAAGTTAATTGAGTCAAGGATCATATTCCCAATCAAACATTATAGTTGGGTTTCCAACTTGGTTCCATCGTAAAGAAGAGTGGAGAGATCAGATTGTGTGTTGACTTCGGAGAGACTTGAATAGAGCATCTCTCAAGGACCATTACCCACTCCCTTCCATGGAGCAAATCTTGCAAGTTGTGGCTGGCTCCGAGAGGTTTTCACTACTTGATGGCTACTCAGGCTACAATCAGATTATGGTAAAGGAGGAAGACCAGTTCAAGACAGCCTTCATAACCAAGTAGGGGACTTATGCATACAGGAAAATGCCATTTGGGTTGTCCAACGCTGGTGCTACCTTCCAAAGAGCAATGGACATGGCGTTGAAAGGTTTGATTAACAACATGGTGCTGATTTACCTTGATGATATCACTATTTTTTCCAAAAATGTAGCAGACCAGCTCTCTCATTTGAGACAAGTCTTCACGAGGTGCAAGAGATTTGGAGTGTCCTTGAATCCTAAGAAGTGTATCTTTCTTGCACATGAAGGAAAGGTCCTTGGCCATATTGTCTCCAAAGAAGGATTAGCAATTGATCCAGAGAGGGTTGAAGCCATAAGAGCACTACCATTGCCAAGCCACAAGAAAGCCCTTCAGAGTTTCTTGGGGAGGATAAATTTTTTTCGGAGGTTTGTCCCAGATTTTATAGCCCTTGTCAAACCTATCACCAAAATGTTAAATAAAAGCATGGCTTTCAAGTGGACAGCAGAGGGCAAGGAGAGTTTTGAAGCAATCAAAGAAGCCATCTCTCAAGCACCAACTCTCATCAACCCGGACTTCTCCAAGGATTTCATCCTCTATGCATTTGGAGGTAATGATACTATTTCTGCCATTTTGGTACAGCAGAACAAGGACAATGATGAGCAGCCAATTTCTTTCTTCAGCTAGATCCTAGATGACTATGAGGTGAGGTATTCTTTTATTGAGAAGCATGTACTTGTAGTAATTAGAAGCTTGAAGAAATTCAAGCATTTGGTCTCAAACAACAAGGTCCAGTTGCTGCTCTCTCATGCTGGGGTTAAAGACTTCCTCCTCAACAGGGATTTGAATGAGAAAAGGGCAGGTTGGATCACTCGTGTCATGGAATATGACATTGAGATCAAGATCACCAAGCTGGTAAGAGGAAAAGAATTGTGTGCGCAGCTGATTTTGGGGAAGAAAAAAGAAATATGCAATGAAGAAGAGGCTGTTTTGAAAGTTCAAGACAACCATGAGCCAAGTGGCATTCAAGAAGAAAATAATGCTGTCCCTACTCCTTGCTGGACCCAAAGTATAATACATTTTCTAAGCACAGGCCTATGCCCTCTGGAGATGAACAAGACCCAAAGAAGACACTTCAGATTGTAGGCTATCCCATATTCCATTGTTGATGGAGTTTTGTTCAAGAAAGATGTGAATGGAGTGTTGTTGAGATGCATTATCACAAATCAAATTCATAGGGTGTTGGAAGAGTTCCATGGTGGACCAGTTGGTGGTCATTTTGCGCCAAGAGTGACAGCTCTAAAAATTATGAAGGTTGGTTATTATTGGCCCAAGATTTTCAGTGATTGCTTTGCATGGATCAAGAGGTGTAAGAATTGTGCATTCTTCACAGGAAAAGAAAGACTTGTTGCCCTTCCATTGCACCCAATTTCAGTTGACCAGCCATTCATACAATGGGGTTTGGACTTCATTGAGTCAATAATCCCAATTCAAGTCAAGGGCACAAATGGATTTTGACAGCCATGGACTACTTCACCAAATGGATTGAAGCAGTAGCACTCAAAGAAGCAAATGAATCTAGTATCTTGGACTTCTATGAGGGCATAGTAACTAGATTTGGCATACTTGCTACGATAATATCATATAATGCATTAGCATTAATTGGATCCAAGGTGACTGAGTGGGCTGTCAAGAACGGGATCTACCTAAGTACTTCATCAAACTATTACCCTCAAGGTAATGGCCAGGCTGAGTCTACAAACAAGAACTTGTTGAGGATCATTAGGAGGACTCTTGATGAGAATCAGAGGTCTTGGCATACCAAACTGAAATCAGCCTTATGGGCTGATAGGATAACTCCCAAGAGATCCACGGGTAACTCTCCATTTAGGCTTGTCTATGGAAGAGAAGCAATCTTGCCCATGTCACTTGAGTTGCCAACATTGGAACTCATGAAGCAGTTAGAGTTGCTAGAGTTTGGGCCCATGGAGGTGAGATATGCAGAGTTGATGGAGCTTCAAGAGATTAGAGATCAGGCATCCCAAGCAATGGAGAAGGATCAAGCTTTGATCAAGAATACCTTTGACAGGAAGGACAAGGATAGATCTTTTCAAGTTGGAGATCTAGTGTTGAAATAGGATGTGGATAGAGCAAAACCGGGAAGGCATTCAAAATTTGATGCCATTTGGAGTGGCCCATACATGGTCACGAAGTGCAAGAACAACAATGCTTTCCAATTGGCTTCATTGGATGGTGAAGAACTGCAGATTCCAGTCAATGGAATCTATCTCAAGCGTTGTTTCTAAAGGGGAATTCTCCATCTTGTAAATATTAGCTTAGGTTTCCTTTCCTTCAAGTGCTTGTGCACATTGTTTTGTTGTAGGTTAGTTTTTCTTTCCCTAAGTGCTTTGGCATAGCTTGCTGTCCCTGAGATGTTTTGCAGTCCTTGCTTCCATCAGGTGATTTTCCATCTTCCTCCTTGCAACATTCTAAGTCAGTTGGGGTTCCAACAGAAAATTTGATGACTCCATGCCCAATGGACTACTTCAGGCAACTGGTATTTTCATCTAGCAGGCAGATGACCCCTCTGAGTCACCAAAATTGTTAGCCAAAATGTGCCCTGCTCATTTCTTTGGCAAGCTAACACCTTGTGTTCTTGCCTCTCTTGTGCCTCATTCTTCATTTTTTGATTTTTAGGCACTCAAATCTTTCTAAAAATTACACCATCGATAGATCTCTCTCTTAGCTTCCCAAAAAGGTAAATTTTGCCTCCTAACTCCTTGTATTTTTCAAGTTATGGCTCGGCGGAGTTTTTGTGGGAAATTTCCCCTTTGGAAGCCTGCAGCCAATAGGAAGCTGCCACGTGGCAGAGGAGTTCAGAGGTCAAAGGTGAGTTTAAAAAATTTCCAAGTGTTTGGCATAGGTTCAAATGAATTTTTTTTCCCACGGGGCCCGCGAACCAATCATGGTGTGACACGTGTCATATGGGGAGGTGAGGTAAAAATTGGCTAAGTATATGGCGCAAGGAAATTTCTTGAGGTTTTGGCCCGCAGTGAATAGGAGCTCGCCACGTGTCCAGAGGAAGCTCACGGATGGTGGAGGAGAAATTTGAAATTTGGCTAAGTCTTGCCAAAAGTTTCAAGCACAAATTTTGGTCCACATGGCTGCGAGCCAATGAAACATCGACACGTCTCTCCACCATCGACCCAGCGGAGGAGAGGGTAGAATTTTTACTAAGTGTTTTTGTCGAGTTTTTCAAGGGAAAATTTTGGAGTATTGGCCTGAGCCAATAGAGAAATGAAAGGTGGCGGGGAGTTCGGAGCTCGGGTGGAAAATGGAAAATTTGGCAAAGTTTTCAGCCAAAAAATTCAAAGGCGAAGGATGAGCCCGCGCCCCTGTCGTCCAACCAAATCATGCCACGTGTCCCAGTGGTGGGGCGCGGGGGAAAATTTTTTCCCAAGGTAAAAAATGCAAAATTTCAAAAGGAGAAATCGGGAGGAGAAACCCATCGGCCAATGAAGGACCAACACGTGTCCAGCTCGCGGGCCGACGGAGGTTTTGGAAAAACTTTTCCAAAGGCAAAAATGAAGGGAAAGTGGCTAGGAGGAGCCCATGCCTAATCAAATCATGCCATGTGGCACCTAGGTGGTGGGGTGTGGGGGGTTTTTTGAAAATTTTCCAAAGACCAAAAAAGAGGTAAAATTTTAAAATTTTGCCCGCCGATCCGTTTTTTTGGGGCCGTTTTTGCCCTAAATCTTCAGACCTCCATAACTTTCGATCCGAGCTCGGATTTGCACATTCTTTATATCAACGGAAAGCTTATGAAATTATCTACATGATTCCATGGTAAATTTTGATTTTTGGTTCAGTTTGAATGGAGAAAATTTAAAAAAAATCCTTATGGTACATTGTAATGGCCAAAAAGACGTTTCAACAACCAATTTCAATGCAAAATGGGTCGCTTTTCTCTCCAGCATGGTCAAAAATGTCAGAGCATGGGTTTGTAAGGACCTCCATGCTATTTTAATGTAGTTTCATTCAATGAGGGATGGCTCCCATGCGTTTTGCATGTTTTCTCTCTCCTGGGCTCGACCCATGTACTGTAAAAGCCAGATTTGGCTCATTTCTTCATGGTTGAACACTTTTTTGAACATTAGACTTCTTCTTTCACCTAAAAACAAGTGAATTTTGTAAGTATCAGGCCTTTTTCAAGGATTGTAATAGGTTTATACCTCTTTGATGGTGTAATGCAAGGGATTTTTACATGGAAATGACAGTGCAAACTCTGTGAATGCTTTCAGTCCTCTGTTTGTATTGTTTTTACTTCATTTTCAGATCTCTTATTGCATCTTATCAGCTTGTGTATGTTTTTCATGTTGCATTTCATGGATTTGTGCCTATTTGTATGAGCAAAAATGTTCACCACTCCTTTGGTGCATCACCATCATTAGGTTAGTTTCATTTTCTGCATTTCTTATCCCTGTCTACTTACAATCTAGGGTAAAATTAGGATTTGAACCTCTGCAATTATGCAAAAACTAGATCTAATCAGATGAGTTTGAGGAACTAGCCTCTAATCTGGAGATTTCTCTCTCATTCTACAAGTCCCCTCACATGGAGAGAGGTTTCCATGTTGTGCAATCACACTCGATGCCTAAAACATCAATTTAGAAACCTGATTTGCATCCAGGGGTGTTGCTGATTTGCAACAACAGTTCCATGCTCATTGAAAAATTTGTTTAACCCTTTTGTTTGCTAAGGAATTTAGTTCTCTACATATTAAGTTACAAACCTTCATATCTAGATTTTTCATGTGGATAATTTGCTCATATGCTATTGTAATCAACTCGCATTTTGTAAAAAAATGAAGGATAGTTTTGTGGCTATTCTCTCGCCTTGACTTGTTTTTATTTTATTTTTTTCCACTCTCTTGAATTGTGTGCTTATTGTTCTCCATAATGTCCCTTGTAGGTTCCTTTTATTATTTTTCCCCATGAAAATGAATTTTTTGGTTTGTTATAGACTGTGACACATGTGTCTATCCTCTCTCTACATATTTTCCTTCTTTTTCACTTAAGCCAACCGTGTTCATTTCCCCTCTTTTGGTGCTATCACCTCTCTTAGATTATTTTTCCATTTTTTCATATCATTCAAACTTTGGTCCCTTGACATGATTAGTTTAGGATCTTATTACAACATTTAGAGTAGTTGTAGTAGTTAAAATAGGTAGAGGAACTAGCCTTCTTCTAAGGTCTATCTCAGGTGCACAAGGTCCAATAACTTGGATACATTCCCATGTTTTCTCAACAGCTCAGTTCAACCTGATCTAGGATGGGTGCAAGTTTGAGCTCCAACAATATATATGGTAACATTATCAATCCTAGGAATATTATTGAGAGATGATTCATTTTAATGTTGCATTGGTTTAATGGGCTTGACCTTATTATTAGGATCTGAGGGATATCGAATGTTGTCATGCAAATGTGTAATAGAAAAATTTTCAATTTTCAATCATGACAACAGATCCTCTTATCGAAACTTTTGGTTATAGACCTTTCCAAAAACTTTCCTAGGTCACCCTAACCCCTATGTCAATATTTTTCCCCCTCTCCAAGCATTTCAATGTTTCAAGTTAGTGTTCCCATAGGTTATTTATGGGTATCTAGTCATTTCAAGGGCTTTTAGGGAAAAATCTATCAAGACATGCTTTTTGGCAAGCTTTAGGAAAGGTTATTCCCTACTCTTCTTGAAGATGGTACACACTCCCCGAGTGAAATAAAAGGCCTAAAATCATCAATGAGGTTTACCATAAAGCCAAGAACATTTTGTAATATTTTTGTAACATTTTGAAAGGTCTCGCAAGTTTTGGATAATTTTAGCAAACGTGGGTCTTGGAGGACTAAGCACGCACAATGCAAAAACAACATCTAAGATTAAAGAAGTGATTTAGGGAGCTCTAAAAAGATTTAGGAGTAACAATAAATATTGTACAAAATTTATTTTAGATCCCTATAGTATGGTAAATTCATATTTTTCACAACACCTAGGGAATTGTGTCCATAGTTACTTGTTTTCATGTATAACCTAGAATTATGGAAAAAAATCCTATTTTTAGGGATAAATGGATTAATAAAGATTTGAGAGAAATCTTTTAGATTTAGAAGTAAATTCCACTCAATATCACATAAATTTTCATCAAAACACTCCACTAGAGCTCTAGATATAATCCCGATAGCAACTCCCCAAGGTCAAGCTCCAACAGCTTAGTCAATTTTATGGGATGGAAATCCAACCAATAGGAGAGTGGCATAGTTTTTTGCACCATGTGAAAAAAAAAATGGTTTTAAAAAAGTGCAATAAAATGTGCACCTACCCCATTTTTACCCCTTGACTGTCCACATGACTGAATTTGAATTTAAGCTCTTTTCGCAAGGTTAAGCCATTCAGGATCCATTTCCTAGCTCATGATCTATGCAATAAAAATCTTCCACTTGTACACCAAATATTTGGGATGGTTTTAGTATAAAACTCCCCAACCCTCTCATTTAATCTCTTGGTCACCCATGTGCCCCTAAAAGCTTCTTTAAAGTTAATTTTCAAGCCCTTCTCTCATCCTCAACTACAAATCATGTTGCGACACATGGCCCAATAGGGATGGGTCTCATTTTTGTTACCTATTACACCAATAACTTGGTGTGATTGGTGAAAAAAAAGTGTGACCCATTCCAAAACTCAAAAATATGCAAAAAATCTAACTATCATGTTGCTTCGTTGACACACATATTTTCTTTAACTACCAAATTCTCTCTCCAATACTCCATTGTTGCTACTACCAAACCTTATACAACACCTCCATTAACTTCTAGAATTGATAAATTGAAGAAAAATAATATTTTTAAGCAAAACCATGAGTGTGAGATGTCAAAACCATAAATTCCAATTAACGACAAATCACTCATATCTCCTATACCATGATCGATTCCCATGATCGTTTGGGTGGATATTCCTCATCTAAATGCCTCAAGCTTTAACAAACAAAATTTTAAAATACATCCTAACTTTATAACGGAAACCCTCTAAAAATTCTTTCCTAGAGTACATTTCCTTCATTTTCCATCAAACCATGAAATGGATTTAGCCAAAAATTGAATGAGTCCAAAAGAAAAATCCCAAAATAAATCTTTTTTTCATCAATATGACACTCGAAGTCCAGTTTATAAATATATTAAGTATCGCTGGTTCGTATTTTCCATTTTTAGTAATTTTATGAACTCAAAGACCTCCTTAAGAAGAAATAATGGTGAAAAACACTAAATAGAAAAACCTATTGCATGTGGAGCAAAAAGCCAAAAATGCAAAAAGGAAAAATTAAACTATACAAAAATGGAAAGTGATTTGAATTTACCTCAAAAGATTTTAACAAGTTTGAAATGTTAAGGGAACTCCTCAGTGCAAATAAAAATGCAAAAAAGCAAGCCTACCCAAAATAAAAGCTCCTGGGACCTAGTTTCCAAAAATAGCCATTTTCGGTCCTAGGTGTAGAAAGTTGCTATCATCTCCATAGAAATGTATATCAATAATGTTTTCCACCATGGATCTCAATTTCACTAGTTAAGTGAGCCAAGGAGAGTTTTTTGAATCGAGATTCTCATGGAAAGAAGAATTAATTCGTAGCAGTATCTTCCTCTATAAAAACATCCAATTATGTCTTCTCAAGGTGATCAAGAGCTAGTTTCAAAATAATCTTCTCAAGCACTCTAGTGACTTAAATCATGGTAGCTCTTGAAGATATATTTCCATGGATTCAAGAATTAATCGAGAGTGGACCAAGAAGATTGCAACTCACTACCATTCCCGGTCTCACTTAAATCTTTGGAATGCGACACCAAATCGAAGGAAGAAGGCCCATATAGCTTCTCGCTTCTTCAATGGAACCTCGTAAAAAAATATGTTGAATTTTATATGCTTAAGAGATACAATCCCATGGAATAAATGAATCCATTTAATTATGATTTGACTCGCATATCATTGGGTCAATCTTCTCATGAAGGCTATGTTCAATGATCTGTAGAATCCTCTTCCCGTTTCAATATTGGATCAAAGAATACAAGTGACCCATTATGCAATTGAAGGAACATGTAAGATATCTCATTTCATACATTCATCTCTTCTCAAGATAATAATTAACACCTCCCCTACGATCAAAGATACTCCCTAATCAACATTATTGACCCCAAGGTGATAAAAAAGAACATGATTACATGACGTGGGAAAATCCTAAGAAAAATGGATTGAAGAAATCATAGAGAAAAAAATGCATTATGTCTAGAAATCATTTCTCTCATCCAAGATGCTCATGTAACATTTTCTAAAGTAAACAAAATGGAGGAGGATTTTTACAAGATGTTAGTCACTTGAAGGAGATACTCCCACTAGTATCAAAAATGAGTTCTTTTTATTTTCACGTCCTTGTGAGCAAGGAAGTGTTTTCATCAATTACTAAATGCTTGCACCATAGTTGGATCCACGTCATGGATGCACAATATGTAATTTGAAAAGGGCCATATTTGAATTGGGATCCAATGGGTGCTAGGTTTCTAGAATCTTGAATGAAGTCTACCATTTCTTTCTAAGGTTTGAGTTCTCCATGATCACTTTGAAGACTCATCATCATAGGAAATCATCATCACATTAAAGGAGGTGGTCAAGAAGGAAGAAGGTGACCCTTTTTCCTTCAAAAAGGTTTTTAGAGTCCCTAGCTACTATCCGAAGTTGCATTTCCTCAATTACAATAGATCACGAAGAATGGCTTCATCAATTTCAAATAATCAAGGATGTTCTAGAAACATGGATCAAGGTACTTGGTTGCATTTTTATTCCAAGGGAAGAGAATTTGACAGCTGCAATAACTCAATTTAGTAGAGAGTTCAAGGAATAGGTTTCCATTCCCAAGGACCCCGATCAAGAGGTTTAATTTTTAAATTTATTCAAGGAGAATGCTACTTCATCAGAAATATCCTTCCCTTCTCTTCTACTCTCTTTCTCCCCCTCTCCTTTCTCTCTCCTTTCTAATTCTTTGTTGAGCATAATCATTATATTTTGTCCTATTCACTTAAGTGACCTATTTTAAATTTGTAAAAGTATTTTCTCAAAATTATAAGAGAAATACTTAATTCATGGAAAATGAAAGGTCACAAGTGGAGTATGGAAACAAAGAGTAATATGAGGGAGGTGAAACGACAATTCAAATTGTATAAATTTGGATGGTTCTTCCATTCCAAGGGATTCCCAATTTTGAATACTTCGCTTTGTGGCAATATTGGATGGTGTTTGTTGGGGGTAAGTGCACCAAGTTGGTGGACAAAAAAGGGGTCATAAGTGGACATCATATTGCAAATAACAACATAATATCAACTTGTAGGGATTATTAGCAATGCATACACTCAAAATTAGAAAAAATTATATTAATATGAATCGTAGCATCCGAATCTAGTTTCTAAACTACTATTTTTTAAAAAAATTGGACAAGTTTAGCTATATTAAACACTTAAAATTCAATGACTTAGTTTTTTTTTCTAAAAACACCTTTGAGATTGTAGTCCATTTGCCCGCAATTTGGATGACCAAAAATTAATATATATTTTTCCTTTGGTGAGAAGTTAGATGTTGCTATCTATCTTCGGATAGATTTTATTTTACATTTTTTTGAGCAATATTTTATTTTTTTATGATTTTTTCCATGAAAGTGGTCTGAAAACATAAAGAAAACAAAGCACTTTCCATTTGCCCGCCATAACTTCATCAAAAAATATTGAAATCAAATTATTATTTTTTTGAACATGTATATAATTTCACCATGGTTGGGATGGTATAAGTTTTATCACATTCTAACAAGTGAAAAAAAAATTGCAGTCTTAAACATAAACATAAATATTCACGGGAAAAAGTGACTTAAAGACCTACTATTAGTAAAAATTATAAAATGATATTTATCCTATTCTATTCAGTTTAAAATCAATATTTCTACAAAGATAACAATATTTCCTATGCGATGGTACCATTTTTATGACATATTTTTACTTTTGGCATGGTTCAAGTCCGCATGAAGACTAAATTTGATGTTTTATTGTTTTTGATGTAAAATTCAGATTTAATGTCCACTTAATTGTCCCCCAACTTGTTGCACTTACCCTTGGGCTTTGTGTTACAAATATACCTAAAATAAAGATATAATTTCATCCAATTTCTTATTTTCCCTTTCTTTGTACAACTTGTGTAAATGTCAATTAAGGAATAGAGTTTTTTCTTTCCAAGATGTATTAATGTGTGTAACTTTGTATACATGGTTTCCTGTCATCGCTAAAAAAATAAACATGGTTATTATAGGCATCTAACGGTTCTTCTATTTCCTATTTTATATACTTTGTAAGAATAGTGACGCAAGAGCTTTGTATATTTGATAAATGAATATGATAACTTGGTGTCTCGATCTACCCATATCACTAGATAGCTTCATTGATTTTCCTCTATATTTAATGATGAAATATTCCAGCTTACTACTCGTGTGAGACTTTGATTTCCTACTCAAAAAAGTAGTCTCACTTTCATAATTTCTCCCCTTTCCCTTCATTTTTGTAATTTCCTCCCTTATACCCCCATACAAGCACTTTTCCATAGGTTTAGTGGAGTTTCCTTGTGTTATCCTTGGCCAATTTGGCCACCCACAACATTTATATAGGATTAGGATTAGTTTAATTTCAATAATGGGAGTTGTACCATTCAATGCATAGGGACGTAGCCCCGTGAATGTTGGTGGAGACACCTAATTTTTCAACCTAAAAGTTTTTCTCACCAATAGTTTGTGTTGACTCTACTAGGGAGATATTTTCCTAAATGTAACCAAAAAAGGATATCTAGCTAAAAATCAAAAGAATACAAAAATATATATATCCAAAAAAGAAAAAAAATCATATTTTGAAATAAAATCATTTTTGAAGGAAAATCTATGAAGGAACGAACTCCTGTTACATTCATTTCCCACACACCATGAAGAAATTTCTAGATTGGAGTGAAGTAACAATGAGTGAAAGTGAAGAAGAAGAATAATATTGTTTCCGACAAATGAATATTGTTGATCAACCATGGTTCCTCACTAGTTCTTGTAGGAAGGATAATTTGATAATAATAAAAGGGTCTACTAATTCAAGCAATAATATGTAGTTAGATAAAAGGAAATAAAAAGAACTGTTGATGATGAAAAAGAAAATACATAGTTTAAAGAGGCATGAAAAAGATACAATATGTTTCGTGAAGACCAAAAAGGAGAAGAATCAAGGTAATACTCTCGGCTATACACAATTGAATGCAAAAACTCGAGCAATGTCTTTCATCACCCTCAACCGGGATGCTTTCCTTGCATATAGAAATAATAAAATGGAAGTCTTAAAACTTGAGTATATGGAAATAATTATGAGAACTATGGAATGAAATTCCAATCTCACATCTACCTCAAAATGATGAAATATGTTGAATCTTTGCAAGAGATATATGAGAAACTTGATGCATCTCATAGCATGGAGGTAGAAGAGGAATTTTCCTATGGAGGAAGATTCTCAAGATCATTAATATTATAGGGTATTCATCCTTGAATGGTTTTTGAAAGATATTGAAAAAACTAATATCCTTGGGCCTTCCAATAAAGATAAAATCAACACTATGGAATATGATGAAATATTCACTCAAGAAGAATTTTGTAACCTTGCACAACTCACCATGAAATTAAGAAAATTTCCTTTCTTCTACTGATCTCTAAATGAATTCATTGCATATAGTGATGAAAAAATGGAAATTTTGAAAACACAATATTTGGAAAGGATTCAAATTATAATAGAAGTAAATTTTGGCCCCAAAGCTTTTCATGAAATTTTGAGGTATGCTCTAGCTCTATAAAAAATATAAAAACATATTTAAGGAATTTATCAAATGGAGGAAGAAGATGAGATGCTCCGTATGGAGGAAGACCCTAATGACTACCCATACTACTGTGTTCATCCCTAGAAGATTAATGAATACTCCTAAAGTAGATCTTATCATTAAACCTTCCGACGAGAACCAGAGCAACATCATGGAGGATGAAAGAGAAGAAACTGAGATGGAATTGCCAGTCATTAATACTCTTTGTCTCAAGGAACATCTCATTGGAGGATAAATGTATTTAAAGGAAGACTCTTGTTGCATGAGGGATGATTCAGTGCTTTCCAAAGACTCCATCAACAATGAAAAAATACAAAATGACCAATTTGAGGTAATCATAGATAAGATCCATTCAAATTTTGATCTTTAAATTAATTATGGAATGGAGATATGTGAAGAAGTGCAAGAGAGCCATCCTACATCTCAGAATCCAGAGGATGAATTTAAAATGATCATTGATAATTTTCCTTCCTATTTTGATTCCTCAACCGACATTAAAATGCTGAATGAAGAAATGAAGATAGTAAAATAATCAAGTTCCCTTCTTAATTCAATCATGGATGATTGAATGGAAGAGGCCCAATTCATTTTTGAAGCCGAGGAGAATGAATGACTATAGCACAATCTCTTCTCACCCAAATAGCATAATAATCATCACGGTGAATACAAAGTATTTCATTTTCCATATGAGTAAGAGGATTTAATAATGGATGATCAAGATAGAATTGAGATTTCTTCCCCAACATGGTCCTATGCTTCATATGAAGAGGAGTATGATATGGATTTTTAACTTGAAGGACTACCCTTCCTATAAAATATGGACCTCTTCTCCTTTTTAGAAAGTGTCATGACTCAAGTATTTCCGTGCTTACAAAAAAGTGAATCCTGGGCAACACAAAGCATGGAAGAGTTGAATAGGGATTTTTAAAATAAATCATGGGCAGAAATGGATCATATTTTCAACCATATATAGTAGACACAATATGAAGGTCCATCCTATAAGGACAAATAGGAAAATATGGAAAGCTAAACAATTATCAATACAATACATCTTGAAGACTGTGGAAGAGACTAAAGACCCTCAAATCAGGCTTGAACTCTTGACTTAGGCTATGGAAATGCAATACATATATGAATCAATATTTGCTTCTCATTTAAATACACCAATGTTTGATGTTGAGATAGAGCCAAGAAATGAACTTGATGTCTTCCTTGGAAAGAGTGAATATGAAAGAATGAATTTTTATTGAACACAATACAAAGAGGTTAGTGAGTTAAACAGAAGGAAGTTTCTTGAATATCCTTTAGAATTCCTCGCCTCGAAGACATAATATTTGCCAAGGAGCAATAAATTAGGGAAAAATATGAGCTGATTTATGCTTGAAGAGAGTCATTTAGAAAAAGTGAAAATCAGTAAGGTTATTGGGAGAATGCTCGTCAAAAATTATTACCACTTCCTCGTAATGATCCTATGACCAAACGAAGGATTGCAGTTTTGAGTGTGATGTCAAGACCAATTTTGAATGGATGGATACCCATCGAGATGGTTGCAGAAAATAAAGTGCCAATGTACATGACTCCTGTGAAGGAATTTAAAATAAACTCACACTCAATTCCCAATATCCAATGTTATTTGAACATTTTTCCATGTTGCATGAATCTCTCGAAGATGATGAAGACATTCAGTCTAATGTTGTGGTACACATTCTAGAAAATAATTTCTCGAGTAACAAAGTGGGATATTCAAAGAAGTTGTTGAATGGGAATAAAATTAGTTTGTTCCCACTCCTTCTGAGTACCTTGCTGATATAGGAGATGATTCAAAATATTTATTCAAAGAGGAAAAATTTTCTCACACTCTCGAAGACAAGAAATAATGGTGTCTCATGGTCGCAGGGCATCAAGTAGAAGCTTCAAGGTACATGAATTTTGCGAATATGAAAAAGTGCTCATTGGATGAAAGAATTTTATCTATGTAAAATGAGTAAAAATATGGAATATTGATGTGTTTTCTTCTTCTCAAGCCATGGAAATACATCACAAAATAATGGTTTGATAAAATAATAGTTTTTGTGCTTCAAAGGTAAGATCTTGATTTGTTGTTTCACAATGACATGTAATTTTCTCAACTCATTTCGAGTATGTGTATATTCTTTCCCCACCTTTATAAATATCCCTCCTCCAAGACATAGTTTCCTTTTTTTCTCATTGCAAGTTATTTCCCTATTTCATGTGTTTCCTTCCATTATAGTGTGTGTGTGTGTGTGTTTTTGTAAATCAAGTTGTGTACTCTATCTTTTTGGTGAATCTATAGCCCAATGGACAAGGCGTTGGACAAAAAATACAATTGATATTCTGGAGTTCTCATGTCATTTCCTCAATCTGATCAATCATAAACATGTCCCAAAGATAGAAAAATATGTTTTCATGTAAATTTGTAACAAAAATTCTCTCAAATTTCAAGCACGGAAATGGACCTCATTGTTAAAATGATTTGTTGTATGCCTTTCAAAACTCTTTCCCGGGTAACCCTAACCCATGTGAAAGTATTTTTTACATCTCTTTGAGAAGTTAAAGGTGTCATGTCAGTTTTCCCATAGGTGATTTATGATTATCTAGTCATTTCAAGCATGTTTAGAGCAAGATCCATCAAGACATGATTTTTGGCATTCCCTAGTCTTCTTGAAGTTGGTACACATCCCCTTGAGTGGAAAAAAATTCTTAAGTTGTACCATAAATCCAAGAACATTTTTCAATATTTTTTAGAAGGTTTTGAAAGGTTTCTCAAGTTTTGGATCAGTTTCATAAAAAGTGGGTCCTAGAGGTCTAAGCACCGCATAGTGCAAAAATAACCCCGAGCCTCGGGAAGTGATTCTAGGACCACCAAAAGGAGTTAGGATTAAAACAAAATAATTTAGGAAATTCATCTTAGATCCCTATAGTATGGTAAAGTCATATTTTTCACAACACCTAGGTGCATTATGTTGATAATAAGTTTTTTTCATATACAACCTAGGATTTTTTGGTGTGTGGGATCCTATGTGTCCTCCACTCACATATGGAGGGTCATCTCACATGGGTTAGGTTTAGGGTTAGATTCAGGATTTACTTATGTGTCATGCACTAGGTTACTCAAAGACCCTATATGTATTCATTCATTTGACATTTATGAGCATGCCAAGACACTCCACCGTATTTCTCTATATGTGCAAGCTTTGTTCTATTATGCAAGTTCTTCCATTGATTGATCGATTCTTCTTTGTGATTACACTAGAGCCATTTCCTTTGGATTACAACTTCATCGTGGTGTACAGCTTTTGATATGATTCTCACAAAATCTTTCATGGTATAAAATCCGAGATCGGGTAAACATGCATTCTTCATCCGAGTTGTGATCACTCTTAGTTTCATTATTTTTACTCCTCGTGTAATATTTTTTTGATCATTAGATTCTAGAATTTCATTTGCTAACATTCTTAACAAATTTTTCTTGAAAAGTTTCAGTTTTGCTGTGTTCTTCGTGCATGTGCAGTCTCCTTGATTTTTAGAGGTTTTATAGCTACATTTAGCTAACTACAAATGCTAAATGGTAGATTAGTTATAATAAGTTTTTTTGGTTTTTTTAATTTTTTATTAAAATGAAATTTTTTTAGATCTCTTGTTTTTTCTAGTTTCTCTGTGTTTTTTGCATGTATTTTTGTAGAATACAGGTTTTTCATTTGTAGCTTGGAGGTTCAAATTTCAGTGTTTGGTGGTTTTGTGCTCACCACCAAGCTCCTTCTACACCACCTTCGAGCTATCTACCGTACTACACCCTCTTCAATCGACTCCTAGCAGACCTAGCTCTTTCCTCATCTCACTATGCAGATATCTCTCTTCCCCGAGCACATGTCTTGGTCTGCATGGTCTCCTTGTGGTCTATCGTGGCCATGAGTTTCTCTCACTTGCATGCTCGCTCTACTTGACCTACAACCTCGATGAACTCCGGCTTCCTCTCGCCTCATGATATCTTCCCTCTAATGGCTTCTCCCATGTTTTGTGGCATTGATCTTCCATTTAATCTAGTGATCTCCAAAGATTGGCCATTACACGGCTTTCCCGACACCTCCAACTTGGATTTTCCAAAACACTAGGAATTTGATTCAATGACTGCTACAATTCTTTCCCAACATTTCTCCTCCCAACGCAGATACTTCAATCTCTCCATATTTATAACACCCGACTACCTCCAACTCAGGTTTCAAACAAACCATAAGTTTGTTCAAATTAATTTTTTTGGTAAGTTTTTTTAAATTCCTTTTTGGTGGGATTTTTAAGGGGATCAATTTTTTGGTGGGTATTTCCTTTTAAAGGGATATATATTTAAATATTTAATTATGATTTGATTTTTAATTAGATTTAACTAGATTTAATTATATTAAATCTAGTTTTATTAATTTCAAATCTAATTATCCTTTACATTAGTCAATTAAAAATTGGCCTTCTTAACGCTTATTGTCATTTTTTTTCTGAGTCCAAATAGCTCTAAAATTAGCTAAACTGGATGTTTCCAAATGATAAATTTTAGGCGTTATTGTCAATTTTTTTACTAATCATGCACTCAAGTGTGTAGTGACACTCTAAGCACCTATTTGTCTTCTGTGTGCCCTTTCAGCATTCGGAGATCATCGGGACTCATCTTGAGTTTTATTAAAACTTGTATTTACCCTTGTTATTGTTTGTAACTAGTGAGTTCATCCACCACCATTTGTAGCAAGGGGGTATCCATTGCAACGTGAGATGCTTATTTCTCACAACCAGGATTTGACTTTGCATCATTCCTAGTTTTTACAAGTTATGTTTGTATACGATGTCACTTTGCTACGCTCCATAAAACACAATTGTGGTCTCCTCTCTTGCATGTTATTACGTTGATTGCAAGGTGAGTTACCAAATGTTTGAAGATGCACGCTTAGACCTGATTATATTCAACACGCTAAACTATAAAGTGCCAAAATCAAGGGGGTTATTATATTGTCATGAGTGGTTGTGATTCTTGTGTTTCTTTTCTGCATTCCTTCTCATTCTCTTCACTATGGATGCACTTTCAATTCCTCTTCTTACACCATTAAACTTATTTGAATGGATATCAAAAGTGATTATGAAACTAAGGGGCAAAGGGTTATTCCGCATCACCATGGGAATTGAGATCGAACCGGATGACGACCACTGAAAAATACAAGTGGTTAAACTATAGTGATGAAGATTTAGGTCTTCTTTGCATGTGTTTTTCTCCTGAATTTATCTTCCACATTGAGTCATCCAAAACACCTAATTCTGCATGGAAAATTTTAGATTGAATGTTTGGAAAAAATATGACATGAGAGTGTATGAGTTGGAAAAAAACTATGAGGGTTAAATCCTAGTGATTTTAAAACCTACAAGCATTCTTCTCTAAGTTTTTCCACACTATATTGTTGTTAAATGAAATTCAAGTAGAGAAGAAAAATTTGAAACTGATCTTTTTGATTCTCTTTAAGTTAGGTCCTAAATATTTTGTCTTTGTGTCAACTTTTATTCTATAAAAAGCTGCCTTGGGCAAGGATTGGAATATGCCCTCCTTTGACTATTTTTCGTCCTAACTCATTCGACAATAAGAAAAACACATTCAAATGGGGTCTCTCAAGTCCAAGTAACATGCCCTTGTATCGATTACTAGTAAGGAAAATAAGTTTGAAAAGAAGAAAGAAAGAAAGGACCAACCTAAGAAGGAAACCAAAACCAAAACTAAATTTAACATGAACACTTCGAATTTTGAGACTAGAGTACAAAAAGACAAGTATTTGTGTTCCTATTACAAGAAGCTTGGTCATAAAGAGCATATGTGTATGAGAAAACAAATTGATCACCTTACTCATTTACTTGAGAAAAATCAAATAGGTGTTCTTGAGTGTATAAAAAAATTCTCCAAAGGCCGAGTCTTCTACTGCAAAAGGGTCTTAATATGATAAGAAGAAAGGAAAGGCCCTTTTAGCCAAATTTGTTCCTTCATCGACGTGGATTATAGATTTTGGTGCCTCACACCACATGGCTTCTTTACATGTTGATTTATCCAACATCGAGCCTTGTGGTGTGTCCCAAATCACAATGGGTAATGACACGACAATGTTGGTTTTCGGTATTGGATTGGTAGAGATGGATGGGGGAACATTCAACCAAGTGTTGAGTGTTCCTAATCTCTCTACCAATCTCCTATCGATTTACCAAATTACTCACCTTAGTGAAGGAATACGAGTGGAATTTTGTCCTAACTTGGTGATTATTCATGAGTTTAATGATGAAACTACAGTGGCTGAGGGAAAGGAAGATCACTGTTGACAGTTGTATACATGTTCCCACTTTATTTCTAAGTGTACACCCATTACCTTTCTCACTCATGCAAATGAGGTTAGTAAGCTATGGCATGAGCATTTCGGACATCTAAATTATCGCTACCTTGAAAAATTGAGCCAAAATGAAATGGTCAACGAGTTACCCCACATCATGTTTTTTAAGGGTCTTTGTGAGGGTTATACCCTTGGAAAGCATATTGAAAAGAACTTTGACAAAGGAAAATCCTGGAGAGCTACTCGTCCTTTTTCGATCTTGTTCACAATGATATTTCTCATCCATTTCCATCTCCTTCTTTTAATAGAGCTATTTATGTGCTCACCTTCATTAATGAATATCTCGTGATATACTTGGGTATATTTTCTTAAGCTTATGTCTCAAGTCTTTAAACATTTTTAGGACTTTAAGGCTCTTCTTTGAGAAATAGGTAGAACAATCTATTAAGGTTCTTCATATCGATGATCGAGGTGAATATGTAAATAATAGGTTCATGGATTTATATACTTCAAGGGATCTCCTTATGGAATATAGTTTCTTATAGCCCTTTGTAGAATGGAGTAGCAAAAGAGAGAACCATACTCTTAAGGAGATAGCCACTTGTATGATTAACTTGAAGTATCTTCCTCTACAAAGATTGGGATGAAGTAGTGAATTTTGCTAATTACATTTAGAACTATGTTCCACACAAGGCAGTAAGAGGGATGACACCCTTTAAGTCCTGGTTTGGACGTAAGCATGATGTTGAGCACTTTTGAGTCTTCGTATCCAAGGCTATGGCTCGATTCCCAAGAAGAAATACAGCACATTAGAACCATAATCAAAACCTTGTATCTTTGTAGGGTATCCTGATGGCATGAAGGGATATCGATTGTTGAATCCTACTTCTCATGAGCTTTATATTGAGAGAAGTGTTAAGTTCATAAAGTCTTCTTCAAATTCTACTTCTCTACCTATTGACGTTCTTCAACTTGCTGATTTAGATTATGACTCATCAGATGATGATGTTGTTGAGCGTGCTCCTCTTCCTGATCCTCCCAACCATCAGACCTTTGAGTCTTCTGATTTTGACAATAGTGATGATGAGGACTATGTCCCTTCTCACTTGAGAGTTGAATCTTCTAACTTAGGAGCCTGATCCTCCTGGTCCTCTTTGGGCTAGGAAAACCTTGCAAAGTGCTCGATATTTAGTTGGAGATGATATGAGGCATACTTGTTCAAATTTTTTTGGACCCCACTCTTTCTTCACTTCTGCCTCTAATCCACAGTCTTTCTGGGAGGCTTCTAGTATTCCTAAGTGGGATTCTACCATGGATGAGGAGTATTCCTCTCTCATGAATAATGATACTTGGGATCTCACCCCTCTTCCAAAAGGAAGAAAAATCATTTAGTATAAGTGGGTGTTCCAAAAGTATGGAGTAGATGGAGACGTCAAATATTTTAAAGCACGATTAGTAGCTAAGGTTTTCTCCTAGATAGCTAAGGTTGATTATACTGAAACCTTTCCTCCAGTTGTGAAGATGAATTTTATTCAACTGACTCTTACCATTGCCACAACAAAAAAATGGAAAGTCCATCAAATGGACATTAAGAGTTCCTTCCTTTATGGTGACCTAGAGGAACATATCTACATGGAACAACCTCTAGGTTATGTCCATGATCCTTCCCTTGTTTGTAAGTTAAAGAAGTCTCTTTATGGCCTTAAATAAGCCCCTCGTACTTGGTATGCCAAGATAAACTCCTTATTACTTACATCGTGGTTTACTATGTGTCACTTTGATCCAAATGTTTATATTATATGATAAGATGAATCCATTCTCATTCTTATTATCTATGTGGATGACTTGTTGATCACAGGAAGCTCTTCCTATATCATTGATTCTATGAAGATTGCCTAGGCCAATAGGTTTTCCATGATTGACTTAGGTCTTCTTCATTTTTTATTGGGATCTAGATTTCATAATCGACTCACGAATTTTGATTTAGCAACCTAAATATACTCTTGACTTTCTTGCTCATTTTTAGACAGCATGATTTCAAGTCTTCTCCTAATCCTTTTCTTTTCGTGGTTAAGTATGTTTTTATTTCTCTACTCCCTTGGTTAATGGTACCCTTTATTGACAGTTGGTGGGGACCTTGATTTACTTAACTCACACTCAACCAGATTTATCTTATGTTGTCAAGATCATGTCCAGATTCATGCACGAGCCACATGAGCTACATTGGAAATAAGATAAGAAGATCCTTCATTATTTTCATGGCACCTATATTGATGGCATTCACTATTATGGAGGGGTGGATATTGACTTGATTGGGTTCACAGATTCTAATTGGGCCAGTAACTTAAATAATTGGAAATCTACCACTGGCTACAATTTTTCTCTTTGTTTGGGTCCTATTAGTTGGTCTAGCAAGAATAATAATGAAATTGTGATATCTTCTACAGAGTCGAATACGAGAGAGTAGTTAATGCTACCACATAGATTGTTTAGCTACAGGGTATTTTGACAAAGTTTGACATCCACTTTCAGCAGCCTACCATTATCTATTGTGATAAAATGAGCACTATCTCAATTTTTAGAAATCCAGTTTAGCATAAGCAGATGAAGCACATTGAGATCCATATGCACTTCATACGAGAGCTTATTCATGATGGTATCATCGACATTTAGTACATTCAAAAAGCTGATCAAATTACAGATATATTCACCAAGCCCTTCACTAAGGTGAAGTTTCTTCACTTGTAGTCTCTTCTTGGGGTGAGGTCTTATGTAGCTGCTCATCTTCTTCAGGCTATATATTCCTTCTCTTCTTCTTGTTCTTCTAGGAATATATTGTTTGTACATGGTCACCTTATTATTCCTTTAGTTGTCATACCCCATTGACACATCTTTCTTAGTTGTTTAAGAGTGTCTTCTTGTTCTGTTAACTCATCATAGCCTCTACCCTAGCTTCGATGAAGGGGGGTGTTGGTGTGTGGGATCCTATGTGTCCTCCACTCACATATGGAGGGTCATCTCACATGGGTTAGGTTGAGGGTTTGCTTTTGTGTCATGTATTAGGGTTACTTAGGACCCTATATGTATTCCTACATTTGACATTTATGAACATGCCAATACACTCCATTGTATTTCTCTATATATGTAAGCTTTGTTCTATTATGCAAGTTCTTCCATTGATTGATTGATTCCTTCTTGTGATTATGCTGGAGTTATTACGTTTCCTTTGGATTACAACTTCATCATGGTGCACAATTTTTGATATGATTCTCGCAAAACTCTTTCATGATTATCGACAAAAATACTATTTTTTTGTGAGAAAATGGAATAATAAAGATGTAATACCCAAACCATTAGATTAAAAAGGAAATTTCTAATAAATATCATTTAACATTTCATCCAAAAATCCATCGGGATCTCTAGATATGATCATGATAGGCATCTCCCCAAGGTCAAACTCCAAAAATTAGTAAATTTTCTAGGCTAGAAATATAATCAATGGGAGAGTGGAACACTTTGTTACACCATGTGCAAAAAATATTTGGTGAAAAAGTGAAATAAAATGCGCACCTACCCCATTTTGACCCCTAGACCCTCCACATGACCATTGTTGATCTCTTTTCACAAGGTTAAACCCCAAGCATCCATTTCCCACCCCCGCTCCGTGTAATCACAAGACACCAATTTTCAAGCCAAGGTGAGGGTGAATTTTTTTGTCTCATGTGAACCAAATCTTTGGGAAATTTTGGATATAAAACTCCCAAGACATCCCATTTAATCTCTTGGTCATTGATGTGCCCTCAAAAGCTTCTTTAAAGTGCTTTTTCAAGCCCCTCTCTCATCCTCAACAGAAAATCACGCTACTACACATGGCCCAATAGGGATGGGGAAATTTTTTTACACCAATTGAAAATTTAAATTGGTGCATAAAAGTGTGACCCATTCAAAAACTAAAAATATGCAAAAAATCTAACTATCGTGCTGCTTCTAACTACTTCCTTTACGCATGCACAATTTTTTTTTAATTGTCATATTCTCTCTCCAATCCTCCATTACTACTGCATCAAACCCTATGAAACACATCCATCATAGTTTAATCATCTTCCAATATTCATAAAGTGAATAAAGAGATAATTTTTAGAAAAACCATGAGCATGAGTCATCGTAAACCCTAAGGTCCGAAAATGAAAAAGCGTTCATATCTCCCAAACCGTGTATCGATTCCAATGAAAATTTGGGCAGATATTTCTCATAAAAATTCCTTTAAGATATAATAAACAAAGATACATCCTAATTTTATAATTTAATTCATTCAAAAATTTATTCCCTAGAGTTGCTCTCCTTCATTTGCCATCAAATCGCGCAAAAATTTGGGCCAAAAATTCAACAGACCAAAGAACAAAAACCCATACCAAATCTAATTTTTTTTCATCAATATTACACTTATAATTCCGTCTTCTAAAAATAGTAATTTTTTCTTGTTGAAACTTGCCATTTTTATTAATTTTCAAAAATGGAAAACTCCTTCAGAAGAAAGAATGGTGAAAATTATGCAAATAGAAAAAACTAGGGCACATGGAGCAAAAAGCCAAATAATAAAATAGAAAAAAAAATTTCCAAAAATGGAAAGTGATTTGAATTTACCCCAAAACATATATAACAATATTGAAATGTGAAGGGAACTCCTTAGTGCAAACAACAAGGCGAATAACAACCTTTCCCAAAATAGTAACTCCTATGACCTAATTGCCAAAAGTAGTATTTTTCGGTCCGAGGTGAAGAAAGTTGCTATCATCTCCATAAAACGCATATCATTAATTTTTTTCGCCATGGATCTCAATTTCACTAGTTAAGTGAGCTAAGTATATTTGTTCGAATCAAGCTTCTCAAGAAAAGAAGAAGTAATTTGTAGTAGTATCTTCCTCTACACAAACATCAAATTATGTATTCTCAAGGTCATCAAGAGCTATCTCCACAAAATGATTCTCGCAAGCACTCCAGTGGCTGACATCATCATAACTCTTGTAGATACATTTCCATGGATTCAAGAATTACTTGAGAGTTGGAAAAGAACAACACAGCTCGCTACCATTCCTAGTCTTGCGGAAATCTCTAGAATGTTAAAACCCAAGTGAAGGAAGAAGGCCCAGGTAGCTTCCTACTTCTTCAATGACACCTTAGGTAACCAATATGTTTAAGTTTCTAGGACTAATACCACCAATCCCATGATGAAATGACTCTATCTAATTTTGATTTAACTGAAATGTCATTGGGATAAGCTTATCATGAAGATGATATTCACCTGTTTGCATAATCATCTTCCCTTATTTGTGCTCAGATCGAAGAATACAAGTGAACCATTTTACAATTGAAGGAACATGTAAGACCTCTCATTTGATATATTCAAACCTTATTAGGAGTATAATTAACACCTCCCCTTTGAATCGAAGATATTCCCCCAATTAGTAGTATTGACCCCAAGGTGATAAAAAAGCACATGATTACATGATGTGGGGAAAATCCTATGAAAAATGGATTGAGGAAAAGAATTATTTCCAGACATCATTTCTCTCATCTAGTATAATCATGCACCATTTTATGAAGTAAACAAAATGGAGGAATTTATGAAATAGGTCACCACTTGGAGGATATACTCCCACTTTGGTATATAAAATGAGTTCTTTTGATTCTCATGCCCTCATGATCAAATAAGTGTTAACATAAATTACCAAATACTTGTCCTACATTTGGATCCATATCATGGATGCCAAGTATGCAATGTTAAAAAGGGTGATATATGAATTGGGCTCCCATGGGTGCCACGTTTCTAGAATCTTGAATGAATTCTACCATTGTGTTTAAAGGTTTGAATTCCCACCACTCACTTAAGACTCGTCATCAGAGGAAATCATCATTGCATTTTATGAGATGGTCAAGAAAGAGGTAGGTGACCCTATTTCCTTCAATAAAAAAATTAGAGTCCCTAGCAAGTATCCAAAATTACATTTCCTCACTTGTAAAGGACCATGAAGAATGGCTTCATCAATTTCAAATAATTAGGGACGCTCAAGGCACATGGATCAAGGTAATTAGATGCATTTTTATTCCAAGGGAAGAAAATTTCATAGATGCAATAAATTATTTCAACAAATAATTCAAGGAAAAGATTCCCATTCTAGAGGACCCCGATCTAGAGGTTCAATTTTAAAAATTATTCAAGGAGGATGTTACTTCATTGGAAATATCCTTACCTTATCTTCTAGTCTCTTTCCCCCTCTCCATTCTCTCTCCTTTCTAATTATTTGTTTAGCATAATCATTGTATTTATTCCCATTCACTTAAGTGACGTATTTTAAATTTGTAAAATTATTTTCTCAAAATTTTAAGAGAAATACTTAATTCATGGAAATCGAAATGTCAAAAGTGGAATATCAAAATGTATAGTCATATGAGGGAGGCGAAAGGAAAATTCAAATTGTATAAATTGGGATGGATTATCCATTCCAATGGATTCTAGATTTTTAAGACTTATTCTCTATCATGCAGTATTGGATGGTGTTTGTTGGACTTTGTTTCAAAAATATAACTGAAAGAAAGCTACAATTTCTTCTACTTTATTATTTTCCTTGCTTTGCACAACTTGTGTAAATGTAAATGAAGGAATAAAGTTTCTTCTTTCCAAGATGTTTATATGTGTGCAGATTTGTATTCATGGTTTTGTCTCATCATTTACATGATAAGTATGGTTGTTACAAGCATCTCATGGTCTTATATTTCCCTCTTTTATACACTTTTTAATAAGAGTGATGAAATATCTTTGTATCTTTTATAGATGAATATGAGAACTTGGTGTCTCTATTTTCCCATATAAATAGATAGCTTCATTGTGTTTCCTCTATATTTAATGATGATGTATTCCAGTTACTGGGCATGAGAATCTAATTTCCTACACACAACAAGAATCTCCCTTTCATAATTTCTCTCATTTCCCTCATTTACCATAGGTTTAGTGATGTGTCCCTTTGTGATCCCCGACCTATTTTTCCACCCAAAGCATTTAGATATGATTACGATTAGTTTAATTTCAATAATGGGATTCGTACCATTCAATTCAGAGGGGCATAGCCTCGTAAACATTGGTAGAGACACCTAATTTGTCCACCTGACAAATTTTCTCACCAACACAACATCAATATTAGGAAGTTTAATCACACTAAGGGATGTATCATCATGTGTGTTATTTACATGTAAATAAAAATTAGCATGCTCATTTTTGTTAATAATATCATTATGCACATTACTGTTTAAAAGTGGAAGAGAATAAGTACTAGTAAAAGAATCACACTTGCTTGTAGGAGGAGAAAGATAAAAAAAGTGTATCATCCACATCATGATCCATATAAAAAAATTGCATTAATGAGAAATAGAAATTTGTGTACATACAACATCATTATTTTTAAATTCAAATGGAGTAATAGAATTACAAAGTGGTTATTTTGTGCAAGTAAACTAGAAATGTTATAATTAAGATCATTATGTTTACATTTAATTAAAGGAGTAGAAAAACAACCATCATCATCTAGTTCATTGGAATAAGAAACATCATTTATATCACATCATGTCCGTAAGTATGGTACATTACTTCCTCTTCAATAACAAAAACATAACAATGTCATCAATCAATGTGTAAATATAATGGAAACCATTCATCATGCACTAGAAACACTAACATTATCACTAGAATATATAAAATATATAGTATTGGTGTAATGATCTACCTATGAAGGAAATTTCTCATGGTCACTACTCCAACCAGAAATATTATCCCTAGGGTTTTCATGAGTTGCGAAGAGGTGAGAGCTAAGTAACATCATCCGTAATGGTGTCTTGAGGAATTTCTATATAAGGTGTGAAAAAATAGAGAGGGTGATTAGTTAATTGTTGGAAATTAGGATCTAAATCATCATAAATATTATTTCATCTCTAAGGAAGTGTGAAAATATAGTATCATTTATTTTATCCACATAAGTGGTATTGACCTAGTGAAAGGAATACAACCCATTATGCTTCCATAAATATTGAATACAAGCCATGATCACACACAAGAAAAAATCACACACAAACAAAACACTTTTATACCCTAAGACAACACTAAGGTATTTAAACTTATCCTAGACTATAGAAATTTTGGCAAGATCCTAGATTAGGTTAAGGATTTGATCAAAGTAGGTTTAACAAAATGTATAAACCCTAATTGAAAATTAGACAATGGGTGGCTGATAATATAGAAAAATAAATAGTATATAAGATGTTAAATTATGTTTCAGATCATATATACATACACACAAACATACCAATCATTCTAAGGAAGAGTGAAAGCAACCAAATATGTGTTTGGGAAAAATGAATCACTTCATTGATTTATATGAGTTTCATACTCTGTTGATGGGTGATCTATAATAGAAATAGAGTTAGGGAAATGGGGAAATATTTTGTTTCACCATTGGATGTGTTGATCAAAACCATATAACAAACATTAACCTATTTGTATGGTTTTGTATCTATACATAGTTAGAACCTATAAAATTTAGTTAGACTCTTTTTCACCTTTCGTAATATTCAATTTTGCATTAAACCCCAAATTTCACACATGCAGCTAAAAATAACACTAAATACTCAGAAATACACCATAGCACACATTAGATGAAAACTAAATCAAATTCTTGAGTCAAAATGACCTCAAAAGTCACCCCTTATATTATTCACCAAGTGTTTCACCGCATTTTAGACCCCATGGAATTATCATAGTTCTTTATGTTGTTTTGAATGAAAATATCCCTTTTCTTAGTATTGCCTTTGTGTTTCCAAACTAATATCGGGATAAGGTACTTCATCCAATTTTAAAACCTTGTGTGTTGATGAAAGAAATAATAGTTATGCCCTCCTATGTAGTGTATGTATTATGCAATAACATTTCTTTCTACTTCAATTCAAGATATGGTAGATAGATATATTATTTCTAAATATGAAATGCTTATATATATATATATATATATATATATATGAGTTCATTATCTTGATTTTTTTAACCTTAGTGGTTGGAAAAGGCTAAATCAAATATATAAAATAACATTAAAAATAATAATGAAGAGACCCATAAATAAAAAATTAAGTAAAAACCCAAATCTTCTAATAACATATAGAAGGTATGGGACCATAAGTACGACCCTATCCCTAATGTGTGATTTTGGATAGACACCAAATGTAAAGAAAGTGAGAAATAAGAAATATAGAGACCCTCTATGAAACGACATAAAATGAAAAAATTGGAGAAAATAATCACCACAAGATATCAAATTAATCAATGAAAATATGGAGGAGAGTAGGTTATACCACTAAGATCTAGTTTCAAGGTCTTAAACTCATGTACATACAATTATAACAAAAATATGATGTAATAATGATTTTGTGTAAATTTTAGTGTCTACATATATAAAGGAAAAAGGGGAAGAACATGGAGATAAAGATAATATTAAACAAATTGTATGAATGGGATATATGGGTGTTAAGATAGATGTGAATGTGATCATATTAGGGAGGTAGAAAGTATAAACAATAGATGATATGAACATAAAGAGTTCCAATAAAAAAACCTTTATATTACATTTATCTGGACACACTAAAAATACATACTTATTCTTAATCATCCCTATCACCTTCACAATGTGTAAATCATTCCTAGAACATTTTAGACCATTATAATTCACCCACATCCATTTAAAATTATTTTAATGAATTCTATCATGCATAAATCATACACTCACACCCATTAGATAATTTAGCTAGTTATTTAAACAAATAATATCTAATTATCCACTCATCGTCCGCTCATCTCAAATTCACCATCCAACTCAGTCAAGTTGAACTAACTCACTCTACTCAATTTCTAGACCCCTATAAAGGAGGAAGCAAAATATTCACGTGCAACCTCCTTTTGGAATAAAATCAAATTCCAACTAAATATTCATTTTCCCTTAGATTATTATTCACATCATCCAACTTCACAAACTAGATCAACTTTCTAAATAAATAAAATAAATTCATTTACCTATAACACATTCGAATATTGATCCATAATCCATGGCCTCTCCTTTTTCTATAAATATGAGTCTCTTTCCTTAACAATTCATCTTTTGGAAGCTTTAGGAATTTACACCATTACTCTACCAATTTTTCACTAGACGTTATATGCATGAGGGTTCCCATTTGATCATTCATAGCTCTAAAAATGTCTATAGCAAGAATATTTAATAATTCAATACCATATGTAAACTATAGGAATGATTAATGGATGTTATATGTGTTAGGAATTATTATTAGTGCTTCACATTATAATATAGTTTGGTGACATTATTGTTATGTAACAATAATGTATATTAGGAGTTTGTTGTGTACGTGTGTTTACTGTTATTTATGGAAGAGTGGTTGTAGCCACCTCCTTGTTTATAGGAACAACATTGCCTATATATTTGTAATATCACGGATGATGAAATATAGTGTGAAGAAAATTATTGTGTAAATCTCTTTCAAAGCTTTCAATTGGCATCAGAGCAGTCTGATTCTATTCGTCCTGTGATGGAATAAAAATTATTTTGAGGGACATTAGATGTTCTTTGTTGTCCCGTATATGAGCAATATCAAATTCTTCCATGCGGCCTGTGCACATTTGACAGAGTTGCATTGAATCCTGCGCACACATTACAGTCTTCTCCATTTCTTCCGTTGGGCTAGCATCCACGTGGAATTTGCATTCAACGTGTATCATTGGTCTCTGCGCATTCTAACTGATCCATCAAAGGCGTGACAGATCATTCAAAGGCCGATCCATATGAAGTGGATCTCACAATCTGACTCGAGTTCGATTCCTGTGCAAAGAAAAAAGAAAAAAACGTGGTCTGCAGCCTCTACCATCCACGTTCGAAGCTTCCTATGCATTCAATCAAATCCTCGCTTCTTATTCACGTTCGGGCTACACAACCTGTTCTGTAGAGAAAATAGCTACTCGCAACAAGGTTTACATCGTTTACATGCAAGAGCTAATTATTATCTATTCAGTTGATGCACAGAGGACGCTACTATATGATCTCGGTGTGACACAAATCTCTTCTCCTGTCAGATCCAAGATATTCGAATGCCAGGCTCAATCCACATACACAGAATCGTGTAGATTTCACACAGCCACGAATGGAGAAAATAGGTCGGTTTTGTTAATTGTGAGTCTTATTTAGTTTTTGTTTGCATAGTTTTGTGATCTAATTCATTCTGCCCACGTGGAGCAAGTTTTTTTGAAAATTTATTAAAAAGGCATGTAAATGTTTTCAATAGTGGTTAGGATTACTCTATGTCAACGAGAGAGCCGAGTATAGGTGTCATTAGTATTATTTTAGTCATTATTTTATGTCAAAGTTATAAGAGTCATTTTGAGTCATTTTGTTATTGTCGTCTATAGTCAAATGTGTTAAAGTCAAGTGTTGTGTAATTAAAATATTTTTTAATTCGTAGTCAATAAACATAAGTCGTTATTTGTTGCGTTGAGTAGTAGCGTCATTGTCAAAAAGTCAAAAGTCGTGTCATTGTAAAAGTCCAAAATAAAAAAAAATTGCCTCACAGACGCATTTTCGGTGGAATCCGACGTCTAATTGTAGTATATAAATTTGAGCCCCATGATCACATTCGGCTGAGTTAGCAGCAGATCTAATGGAGGATGGAGGCATCGGAGGCTGGAGGTCAGACAACGACCTCTCGTCAGTCACCAACGATGGGGCCGCACAGAATGATTTGGTGGCACAGGTGTGCAGTGTGAGTATATGATTTTCAGTGTGGTTTCCATTTTCTCAGAGTGCTTCTATTTGCAGTGTTCCTGTTTTGTGTGGTATTTGATGGATGTTGGAAAGAGAGTTGTGTTGGAGCGCAGATGACTGTCAGTGATCCTCTGACTGACTTGGTCCTCTGACTGCCGTACTTCGTTGGAAGATGGTCAGCTAGAAGAATATGTTCACTAGCATTAGTGACCATGTGCAGCAAGACCTAACTAGCAAGATCCATTTGGGAGTATGTTCTTCGATGCGCTTTGCTTCTCAAGATATCTATATGAGTGGAATTTCACATTGTGGGGAATACATACCAATTTTCCATTCCCATTCGTACTCCAAAACGACTTAGTCAAGGAAAGCTTCCAGTGGTAGTGGCGCTTTCTATGCTGTTCAAATCGAGTGGCAATGATCAAAGACAAAGACTACAATTAAGAACATTAGGATTCTTATAGGAAGTAATGTGAAATTTTTTCAGTATATCTTCTATTGTGCAGTTTTTTGATATGCATGTTGTGTTTCCTACATTATTCCCTGATGTATAAGCATAGTGGTGAACAGTAGCACCAGAGTAAGTTAGTTCATGGATCTTGAAAGGGTTTGTGGGAGGATCCAAAAAACCACACGAGGTCAACAGTTGATGAGGTTCTTGTCACTTCAAGGTTTGTGGTAAGCCTGTTTAAAACCATGGAAGGAGAGATCCTTTCTTTTGGATCAAGGTCATGAGTCACAGAGTTGGACATGCCACAGGGGTGAGCATACTGCAGAGGAGTGTGTGGATGTTTTTCTACCATGTTCGCACTAAGGGGGGGAATGTTAGGAATTATTATTAGTGCTTCACATTATAATATAGTTTGGTGACATTATTGTTATGTAACAATAATGTATATTAGGAGTTTGTTGTGTACGTGTGTTTACTGTTATTTATGGAAGAGTGGTTGTAGCCACCTCCTTGTTTATAGGAACAACATTGCCTATATATTTGTAATATCACGGATGATGAAATATAGTGTGAAGAAAATTATTGTGTAAATCTCTTTCAAAGCTTTCAAGATGAATGATAGGAATTAATTTAGTGTAATGGTGTAGAATGTCATTAAAAGTCATAAAATAACATAATATTACGAAAGTGGTGACAATAAAATATGAAGAAATTATGAGAGGATTTTAGAGGATTCTACATTTTCCCCTTTAAAGTGTTATTATGAAACTTAATAGTTGTTTAAATATAGTATACACTTGCAAATCGATGAATAAATGATAATAAAGTGTGGAGGAATACCTAATTTTCCCTAGTGAAGTATTTGGATTCCCTAACAAATCTAGATGATACCGAGGAATTACTCCTTGAGTGTTTTGATAACACAACAAAGAGGTGGATAGTTGCTTGATAGGAAAGAGAGATAAAGCCACATAGAAACATAGGAAGAAAGGGATTAGAATGATATTAGGTGGGTAGAAAGGCCATAATTGATAAATTAGGGTTAGGATAAGGGTATAAATAAAAGGGTGGGAGGGTTATAAAAATCATTGGTCATTTTGGCTATTATAGTTTTTCCATCTCGAGTGATATTTTTGCTCTAGATTGTGAAATAAATGGCTCATCATCCCCATTGTGTCCATCATGTTTGAGATTTTAGTTGGGATTTTTAAAATGACACTATGGTATGTATCCAAAAACACTTATATTTTAGATGCATTTAGTTCTTATTAGGCTTAGAAGAAGTTACAAAAGTAATGGATGCAAGTAATTAGGTGCACGAGTGTGTCTCCTAATATGTGCTAATGTATCATTGTGCACGATAGATTCAAAGTATGTGGTCAACGTGAATGGATAGAACCGTTAGCATAAAGGTAAACACATTAGCGTGATTCGTTCACGTACTACTTAACATGTGCTAGCATTAAGGTATGAGTGCTAGAGAAACATAGGTGCACTAGAATGAAGCTGATGATATACAAAAGATTTAGGAAATGAATTAAAAGAAAATGTAACTTGTAAGAGTTTAACAAAAAAATTATGTTTTGTAGTAGAAATTGTATGCCTTATATGTGTGGGAACATCATGGATGGATACGATCATTCAAGAGACAAATGAATCGTATAAAGTAGAGGGGTTTGTATACAATGTTAGAGGTGATAGGCTTATCATATTTTTCTCATCTTATAAATATTGCACAATGGATAAGTGATGACACAAAGTGAGATTCGAGACTTTTAGACTACCTACATAGGAGATGTCAATAAATTTGGAGGATGTATATTGGATATTGTGAGTTCAAATGAAGGGAAAACTAGTACAAAGGGAGATTAGTGTTGCACGGATCTAGAATTACATATGGTTATTATTTAGAGTGGATGATATTTTTAGGGATGACATGGTAGTACAATTTTATGAGTGTATAGAGGATGATATCTTGTTATAAAAAATAATTCTCCTAGTTTTTGTATAACTTAAATCCCAATTTTGGCTATATGGTTTCACATTACAAAAGTTATGCGCACTTCAATTATCTCCTTGACACATATCCATGGTTACATATTCCTTGCATGCTTCACATTATCCTTCCTTCCATGCCCTATTTATTTTCATTTTCCTTTTCCTTTTTGTTCCATCTCCCCCTTGCGATCACTCTCAATGCATTCACCTTATTATCAAAATTTCATGCACCCCGCACATGTGCCTTGGCCCTACTTCTCCAAATCAGCTAAGTCTTTTCATATGCCTCGACCATACTTTCCTTTAGAATGTGTTTGTTTCATTCCTCCAATGCACATTCCATTTACATGTGCCTTCCTCTATTTTCTTCCCGTGCCTCATTATTCTACACACATGACTTTGTGCTTTCTTCTACACAATCATGTGACACATCATCATTTGATAAGCTTGAGTATGCTACATACACCCAATCAAAGTGTGCCAACAGGGCACCAAATCCTTGTAAAAAACTAATGGGTGACACATGGCTAAAATGACAAAGCACTTGCATAGTTAGCTAACTTTTCAGTCAATCACCACGCACCACGTGTCTTGCATGTTCATATGGATCTAACATATTCCAAGAGCCATATATTTTTCTCCATGATTCTAACATGCCCATTCCTAGTCTCATTCAAAAGCTTCGACATGGCCTACAATCTAGGCCATTCAAATTCAAATTTCAGCAGGATCTCGGTAGGCGAGAAGTTGGAAAATGTCTCTCAAGCCATTAATGAGATGATCTTATTGCCCTAACCACCTGATTTGAGATGGATTTTATCTCCTTCCTTATCATACATGCCAAAAAGCTTGGGGAAGTGCATATGATAAATATACAGTGGATTATCGTATTTAATGCTTTTTGTTTATGGTTGTGTTTAAAATTTGAGTTTTCCTCCTTCTCCTCTTCTTCTTCCATCAATTCATCTATAAATGCAAGATCTTGGATCATTGTTAATGTTGGACATTTTAGATCCTTTAGTGTTTTCTAAGGATTCTATATCTATACATTTTAATTTGTAGACCTCCGCATCTAGTTCATGTATGTAGATATTGTCCTTTAGATGCCATTGTAATCAAATACACATACCTATAAGTAATAGAAACATAATTTTGTAGCTATTCTCTTCCTTAATTTGTTTATATTCTTATCTCTTGACTTTTATTTGCATTTTGTTCTTATTGTGTTACTTTAAATCCTTTGAAGCTCCATTTTTGTTTTGTTTCATGAAACCGATCACGGAATGCATGTTTAGTATGTGATACACTATCCTAACCTCCCTTTATGCTTCTTCCTTCATTTTCAATCAAAAATTATAGTGTTCATCCCACTTTTTATGGTTTTATTGCCTTCCATAGTTTAGTTTTCATTTATTTCATTCTTCTATACCTAGTCCCTTGGATTGCTTAGTTTAGTTTTACCTTCCAACTTTAGCAAGTAGTAGTAGTAGAAGTAGAAATAGGTGGAGGAACTGACATTTCTAGAGGTGTGTCTCAAGCATGCAAGGTCCCACACTTGGAGACAATCCCATTATTAACTCAAATAACTCGGTTCATCCAGATACAAGATACGGGTGCAAGTTTGACAACCAATAGTTTTTGGCATTCTTGGTGGGACCAATATTGAAATGTTCAATTTCACATTGCTAAGTTCTTATGTGTGACTTAGAGGTTTCCATCATTTAAATGCTTCTTTCAACACATATAGAAAATCCTAACACTCAAATCTATTTTTTTAGTAGCTAGAGTGCCATTTATGAGAAGAGTGCATAATGACAGTGTTGTAGCTAAAGGATCCTTTGAATATCTCCATCTTTCACTAAGAAACACACGTAGTAGATCTCCTGTGCATTCCAATCTTCCTCATAATAACAAACAAGCATGCCCTGCCATGGCATTACAACCACCTCCTTCTCCAAGGAACTTTTACAACTTCACCGGTGGAATCCCTCCAGCTTGTCCTTAAGAGCATTCCACAATTCACTAATAAGAATTAATTCACCCTTGTTGAGCATATCTAGGATGTATAAAATGTGTGCTCTATCTAATTTATCGTGCATGGTGATATAGAAGCCGGGATGCTTGTAACATCATTCAAAGGCAAGAAAGTCCAATGGTACCGAATTCGAGACCTCCATCTATTGCCACCTAGGATTAGCTTGGAAAACTCTCTACAGTTACTTTGAAGACAAATTGGATCACTTATCTCTAGTGGAACAAATGACTACAACAAATAGGGCGCCCAATGAGTAGATGACTGATTTCAACATCGATTCCATAAGACCTTGGAAATAATTCCTCAAGTGGTAAGGCATATAGCCCAACATTATTTTTTGTATTATCTAAGGGATTTGAATCGTGAAATTTTAGTCATGATTTAATCCATGGGAGGAAGAAATTCACCTGTTGCATAAAACATTTCCATAAGTGCAGAGAACAGTCTAATCCAGAAGGAAAGTTAGTGCCTTTGCTTCTTACGCCCTTATTTTTGGAGATGTCTCTAACACCCCAACCTTTTCTAATCTTATTCCGGTGCAGATTGTGTAACCTATTGCATATATAGCCTACTCTCCCATACGATAGAAAGAAGATGAAGAGATGAAGGCCCTAATTAGAAAATTTTCCAATAAGGTCATATTGTTAGAGAAGTAATAGGCACAAGCCTTCAAGAATAGTTCCATTCGTGTACATAATCGTAACAATCGACCTTGGTGGAATCAATATGAGAACCAGAGAGATGGCCAAAACCAACAAAATGATAGATTTCATGCTATTTCACATCTACCCTTGCAAGTTATTCCTCCAACACAACATTTTCTAGTATTTAGCACAAGTAAAACACTAGTTCTAGTTTATAATAATATGGCTCAAGATTCTAAATGGTGATTCCCTTGCAACATGCCTCATAGTCAATATCATTGCACTAATTCCATGCATGTGTAGGCCTATATGATCCTGAAAGATTCTAATTATGATCCTTCCACTAGTGTAACTGAATTAGAAAATGTAGAAAAGCCAAAATTCCCTCCGTAATAAAATCTGATGTTCTTTGGTGCTAAGGATTTTTTTCAATCAACCAAGTTACGAGATAATATAAAAAAACCATCTTCCTGTAATCGAAAATATAAAGTTCAAGAAGAGAATCCTTGATTCTAGCATGCAAGTCTTAATTCCCATAACATAGGTTGGTCCTAAAAAGAAAAAAAGATGCAGCTAAGGCATCTATCGGAAAAGGTATGCAAGTTCCTACATGCAAGGTTTCACATAATTCTCCTTTGGAAGCAATGTACACCCCTCCTTTAGTAGGACAGCTTCTACTTCACCTAATGCCCCTGTCTCTATGCTTGAATAATTAAGAAGATATGCTGATATGACCCAAATACACAAATTAATGGGCCTCCCATTGAGCATTGTGGACCAAATGAAGAGGAAAAATTTGAATTTCATAATGTGGGATGCCCTGGCCATTCAATCTCAGTGTGACCTATTGCATGAAGGTCTTTCCCAACTTCTACACACTGATCCAACTTTTCATAAATCATGCACTATTGTAAACATCTATGAAGAAGAGGATAAGAAAGTAAGTAAGGTCATCAAAACCCCACCCTTCTATATGTCCTTGATAATAGGAAAACATCTCGTCCATAACTATATGATTGACTTAGGTGCTAGTACATGTATCATTCCTAGTAAAATTGTTTATGTCCTAGGTGCTAAGTACAACCCCTTGATAAAAGGAGTGCAACAAATTGATGGATCAAGTGTTATCACTGTAGGATTCATCAAGGATCTTAATTTGACCTTCCACGTATGTCCAAGTCTAACAATAAATCAAGATGTGTTAATAATTTACCTACCTCCTTTGTTTTCCTTTGTCTGATTAAAATATTTTACTACAAAAGTGGGTGGTTACTTGTCTTCTTATTGGTCCTATATGTTACTCAAGACAAGTTATGGTACCTAGTTTACCATACAAGCTAAGAAAATTTTCTCCAATCATGTAGAGTCATATGACTCATCCCCTCTCCAAACCAATCACTTAATTTAAGAAAAACAAGTTTTATATTATGAATAACATCATGTTCCACCTCCTCTACTGGATTTAGTGCTAGATGAGTTGGTAGAAAGGAACCATAAATTTGATCCATATGTTGAAGAGCTTGAGGATTTTAAAACTGGGATTGGGACATATTGCATCCTTGAAGAAAAATTTGGGTTTCCATGTATGCTGAAATTGAATGAAGAAGGCACTGGTCTATGGAAGTTATACTTTGATGGATCTCAAAGCGTAAATGGTGTGCGCGTAACTTTTGTTCTCATTTATCCCAAGGATGATAATTTATTCTTTGTGCATAGATTATAGTTCACATGCTCCAATAATGTGGCATAATATGAGGTGTTGGTAGATGGTCTTTTGATTATGGAAAAGAAAAATATCAAGGTGTTGTATATCTTTAGGGACACAGAATCAAGTTATCCACCATGTCACAACAAAATATGTGATGAAGAATAAACTTCTCAAAACTTATAAACATGAATTTTAGGACCTCCTTGAGATATTTAATGCTCTAAATTGGCACGTGGTGCCACGTAAGATGAAGAAGGAAGATGATTAGATTACCAAACTTGGCTCTCGGTTCTCTCTTGTAGAGGACTTTATGAAATGAAACATGCAACATATCAAAATAGTGATTAGGCCATCCATTCCAGACAACAACATCAGCTGGAAAATGTTTGAAAATGACACATAGATCATCTAGTTCATAAAAAATGAAGTTGAGTTCTCATCAAGCATGCAAGTTGACTTACATGACATCTATGGTGAGCAAGTGATTCAGCTAAAGACATACAAGTTTCCTAAAGGGATAGTCACCCTAGAACAAATATTTATCCCTGATGATGATTTCAAGTGTGAAGAAAATAATATGTTGGTGGTGTAATAAGACTACTCCCGATTACTATTACACGTGGAAAGGAGTTATTATTAAGATAAATATTTGGCGTATGATGAAAAATTAGGCCTTCATCTGTCTCTACCAAAAATACGTGATATATTTTTATGGGAGTATGAAGACCTTAAAGGTTTTGATCCAAGTTTTTCTTAACACTCTATTGACCTTGATCCTAGTATCAAACCCATTAGACAAAATAAGTGACTAGTCAATTCAAAGATAGATCCCCTCGGAGGAAAGAGTTGTCTAAACTCATTGAGGTGAAGAACATTTTTCTTGTTAAATACTCTACCCGGGTCGTAAATCTATTTCCAAAGTACAAGAAGAATGGTGAAATTAGACTCTATGTTGATTTTATAGATCTAAATAAGGTGTCCCTCAAGGATCATTATCCTTTTCCTTTGATGGAGCATATTCTCCAGACTATGGCTACCATGAAGATATTCTCTATATTGGATGAATACTCTGGTTTTAATTATATCTTGTTCAAAGAAGACGATCAATACAAAATTGTTTTTACAACCAAGTGGGGAACATATTCTTAGCAAAAATTTCCTTCATTCTCACAAACACAGCAACCTTTCAACATGTCATGGATATTACCTTCAAAGGTTACATCAATGAGTTCACATTGGTTTACCTAAATGACATAAGATTTTTCTCGGAAGAAAAGCACATATTATATGGTACATTAGACAAATTCATTGAGAGGTTCTGAAATTTTGGTGTATCTTTTGACCCCAAGAAGTTTAATTTTGTTGTGGCATAGGCCAAGCTACTGGGACATATGGTTTCAAAATATTACATCACCATTGATATGTAGTGCATATCTTCTATCTTAGACCTTTCCCTGCCAAAGACATAAAAAATCCTTACAGTCCTTCCTTGGAAATACCAATTTTTTTAGGTGCTTCATTCCTAACTTTGCATGATTGGTAAGGCTCAACACCCTCATGCTCAAGAAGGACACATAATTTAGGTGGATAGTAGAAGGAAGAGATAGCTTCATAAAAACTAAGCAATAAATTCTTTACATGCCAACACTCATCAACCTATATTACTCGAAGGGTTTAATCCTTTATGCTTATGACGTTGATACAAGTGTGCTTGTTTTCATAACACAAGAAAATGAAAAAGGAATCGAATAACCAATATCTTTATTTAGTCAGAAACTAAAGGATTATGAGTTGAAATATAGTCACATGGAGAAAAAGGTCTATACCATCATGTGTATCCTTAAGAATTTCAAGAGTATGCTTGTTATAAATCATTTCAAGGTACTAGTTTCTCACTACAACGTTAGATACTTCATCATGGGAGTAGAATTAAGTGAAAAGAGAGTAAGGTGGGTGACCAAGATCATGGACTATGACATGAATATCAAAGGAAAAATTATGGTAAGAGGTAGAAAGCTCTGTAAGAAACTTGTTGAAGATGCACAAAATGAACCCGAGGATGCATTGTTTTTAGATGAAAATCTCCCATCCACGTAACTCCGAATGGAATGCAAATCTTGGTGCACGCAATTGGATGAAGGACACGATCAAATTAATTTTTGAGGGTGCATACCCTACTAGTTTAAACAAGGAAAAAATAAGTTATCTCGAGATTTCAATCCACTCCATATTTCTTATTGATTGCCTTCTCTGCAAGAAAAATATTGATGGTGTGCTACTAAGGTGTAGTGATGACGTACATAATCAAAAAGTGTTTGAAGAATTTTATGATTGATTATTTGTTGGACACTTCTCTACCAAGAATATAAAAATGAAGATCATTAAGGTGGGAAACTTTTGGCCTATCCTATTCACTTGACGCGCATAAGTGGGTCAAAAATGTAGAGATTACACTTTCTTTGCAAGTAAGAAAAAATATGCAGCAGCTTCCCCTCTAACCGGTCAAGTGGATCGACCTTTTTACAATGGGATATTGAATTCATAGGCATGATCAACCCACCTTCAAGTGCTATACATAAGTAGGTAATGATAGCTATATATCACTTTACCATATGGAAAAAGGTTGTCTTGCTCAAAGAATCAACTGAGTCACTCATCCTAGAATTCCTCAAAGGACTTGTAATAAGGTTTAGAATTCCTAAATATATTATTTTAGAAAATGTAAAGGCCCTCCTTGGTACTAATTATTTTTGTTGGGTGCTTATCCTTGGTATTTATTTGAAGTCATTCTCCAACTATTACCCTCATGGAAATGGTTTGGGAGAATAAATAAACAAGAACCTAATCAAAATCATGAAACACACAATGAATATCAACAAAAAGTAGTGGCATACAAAGGACTCACATGTTCTCTGGGTAGAAATAGACATGGTGAAGAAGGAAATAGGTACTTCAACCTATAATCTTGTGTATGGTAAGGAAGCTAGAATTTATTTATCTTTGAATTTCCTTCATTAGAACTTTCCCAACATCAAGCAATGATCAAGCTATAACAACATAAATATCTTCCATGATCAAGCTAGAACAACATAAGCAAATCAATATAGCATTGGTTTGATAGAAACGATAGGCCTAAAGCTTTCAAAATTAGGGACTTAGTCTTAAAATAGAATGCTTGACAGAGCTAAATGAGGGCACCATGTAAAGTTTGATGCACTTTGGAGCAGCCAATAAACTATCGGTTCTTGCAAGGAGGCTAACTCTTTTGAGTTATCTCATCTTGATGGAGTGCACTATCAATCCAAATAAATGAGATATATATTAAACCTTTCCATTAATCTTGCTGCATCATTTTATAAATATTTGAGTAATTTCCATTCCTCCAAGTGGATCACGCACATTATTTTTTTGTACATAGATATTTTTTCTTGCATGCTTTTTGTGTGTGATATTTTGTTTCTTCCAAGATGAAAATTGTCTTTCAATAGTTTTAAGAAGTTTTCAAAGTTCAAACAAAGTTTAGATATGTTTCTTAAAGAGACTTCAAGGGGTAGATTTTCAAGGTTATAGATCAGAATTTCATGATTACATAAGTAGAATCCATACCCAATGGATGCTCGAGGATACTGATCTCCTTCATCTAGCAGGTAGATGGCCTCAAAAGTTACCAAATTGTTATCCAAAATAACTCTCCTAGTTATTTGGATAACTTATATCCCCATTTTTCACATTACACTTGCACACACACTTCAATTATCTCCTTGCACATCTCCATGGTTACAAATTCCATGTGTTCCTTACATGCTCCTTCCTCCCATTCCTTCTTTCTTTTCATTTTTATTTTCCTCTTTGTTCCATCTTCCCCTTTGTGATCACTCTCTACGCATTCACCTTGTTCTCATAATTACATGCACTTTCACGTGCACCTTGACCCTACTTCTCAAAATCGATAAGTCTTTGTCATCCTCGTGCACCCTTTTCTCATGTGCCACACATTACTCGTGTAATAATTTATCCTCGACCATAAGTTCCTCTAGCAAGTGTTTTTCCCATTCCTCCCATGTGCATTACATTTATGTGCACCTTCCTTTTGTTTTATTCCCAAGCCTCATTCTTCCATGCACCAACAGGCACCGAATCCTCGCAAAAACTAATTGGTGACACATGGCGTAAAAAAGAACTTGCATAGTTGGTCAATTTTTAGTCAATCAAGACACACCACGTGTCTTATGTGTTTAGATTGATATGACATCTTCCAACATCCATATATTTTGCTACAGGACTCAAACGCATGCACCCAATCTCATTCAAAAGCTACCGATGTGGCATACACTCTAGGCCATTTAAATTTTAATTTCATTGGGATCTAGTATGTGAGAATATGTAAAATGTCTCTCGGTTGCTTCAACCATCCGACTTGACATGGATTTCTCCTCCCTCCTCCTACACACCAAAAAGACTTGAGGTAGTGCATTTGATAAATTTATAGGTGGATTTATAGGAATTGAATGCTTTTTATTTGTGGTTGTGTTTCAAATTTTAGTTTTCCCTCCTTATCCTCTTCTTATTCCATCAGTTCATTTACAAATGTAAGATCTTGGCTCACTATTAATGTTGGACATTTTAGGTTCTCTAGTGTTTGGTAAGGATTCCATATCTCTACATTTTGAGTCGTAGACCTCCGGATCTGGTTCATGTATGCAGATATCATCCTTCGATGCCATTATAATCAACTATGAGTAAGTAATAGAAGCACCATTTTGTGACTATTCTATGGCTTAACATGTTTATATTCTTATCTCTTGTCTTCTATTTTCATTGTATGCTTACCGTGTCATTTTAAATCCTTAAGAGCTCCATTTTTTGTTGTGTTTCATGAAATTGATTGCGTGAATGCATGTTTGGTTTATGCTTTGATTTCCTATCCCCATTTATGCTTCCTCCTTCATTTTCACTCAAAATAGATAGTGTTCATCCCACTTTTTCTGGTGCTATCATCTTCCTTAGTTTATTTTTCATTTCATCCATCCTTATACCCTTGGTCACCTCACCTTCTTATCTTAGTTTTCCCTTCCCGCATTAGGAGTATCAATAGTAGTAGAAATAGGTAGAGGAACCAAAATTTCTAGAGGTCTGTCTCAAGTGTGCAATGTTCCACACTTAGAGATAGTCCCAATGATTACTAAAACAAAAAGGTTCATCCAGATCTAAGATACGGTTACAAGTTTGAAAACCAATAGATACTATGGTGATGGATCTTGTCAGTGGCTACCTACTACCTAGTAAGCTTGATCATCATTTTTCATCATGGACTAATTAGGATAGTAACATAGTTGATGGAATCAACTATAATATTTTCATGGGGACCTTGAATTATTTCTTAATTATACAGATATTTTCACTTGAGAAAATACTTGAGGTTATAGGAACTTTAGTTTAACTAATTTACTACATATTTGTTCATAGGATGTTACTTTAATGGTGAGTGACCACTAGGTATTTTAAGAGATAGATAGCTTGAGGATCCATTTGCTTATCATTAAGAGATATTGGTTACTGGGTAAAGAGTTCATAAAGGATATATGGAATTTTACATATGTTCTATTGATGATTTACATATTCATATGATTACATGGAGGCCCTAAAGTTCGTATAGATGTGCTACGGATGACACAAATTTAGTGATAGAGGAGGTGGATCATTCCATTATTGAGAGATGAACACATATGATGGAGATATATAGACCAAATAAGGTCATGTGGTAGCTTGATTGATTCAAATTATATCGGGAGGAGACTGGTGGTATGTGCGAGTGTAGACACCTAACTTCAAATACAAGATTTTAATACTAAATTTTCACTATTTGTATTCTTTACGATAATTTCATTATGATTACTATTTTTTTTCTAATTATCTAAAATCCTCTTCATATCGATCAATTAATGACACTTCATTAATTTAGTAGCCTTGATCCTCATCCTCGATGTCAATTAGCGTTGCTTCATTAGTTATAATCCTCTTTTAATTAATTAATTGACCATTATTAGTCAATTAGTCTTTTAAACTCCTATTTAATCAATAAACCCTCTTATTTATTAAATTCTCCTTCTTAAACCCTACAAATTCTATTAATACCCTCTTAAATCATCTCAAAATGGCTTCTATAAGCTTAATTTGCCTATTAATTAATCTTAATTGATTAATTAAACCTTCTTTAACTCCCTTGAGTTGTTATTATTTCTAATTAATCTCTTATAATAATAGTTATTCCTTTATGATTATACATTCACTTTACCCCACATTCACTAAGTTGCAAGCTTCTCCCAAAATATAAAGCTATATAAGAAACTTAGTACCTTCTTACCAATCTTACACCTTATATACACTATTTCCTTACAAGACATTATAGTTGAGAAGAAAATTATCATGTTATTGGAAGGCTTGATTCAATCTATCCCTCTTCTACTTGGTAAAGAGTAGTAATAAAAGAAATAAAATGGAAATCAAGATATATTGGTGAGATGTGTTCCTCTTCCTAGGAGAAATATTTGATCACACATAGTTTGTGTTTGGTTCATAAAGGAAGTGTCTACAATCCAAATCACATCCAAGATATCAATGGGAGGTTTATGTTTAATGTTAGATTCATGTTCTATATAATTTAATTAGCTTTCTTTTCATATTTTCTCATGGTGTATTTGTTTAAATTTAACAAATTTATGAACCTACTTGGTTTTAGGTTCATTCAAATAACTTAGTTATTAGTTTAAAATGAATATATTTTTCATTCCTGGATGGGACCGTCATTTTTCTCATGCATATTCATTTATATTTCTTATTTTAGAGCTTATTTTTCCCATTTTTACATGCATGTAATTCTAATTTGTTTAAATTATTAAGTTTCTAGGAATGTATGTTAGTGTTTGGTAGTGTTGAGTCTTCTTTGTAGGTATAAAGGAGGTGAAGTGCTATCAAAATTGGATCTTGATTAGAAAAAAATGAGCTTTTGGTTGTTTTGGATATTTTTGACATTTTTTTCCCTGTAGGTAATAGGATTCACATGTTAGCCTAACACTATTTTTTATACACATACTAGTGTATTATTTCACACACTAGTGTAAAATTATTTTTCTACTACACTCCCTAACATATCAATTCACCCGCTAGAGTAACACTATTTTTCTATTACACATGCTAACCTATAAGTTCACACTCTAGCATAAAACTTGTTTTCTATAGCATGTGCTAGCATCCTATTTCACAAATTTACATTCATCTTCATGTGATAACATGTTCATGCTAGCATACTAGTGTAAGTGCTAAAGATACTATGAAAATTTTTACTAACTTTCTTTTAAATTTTCTCAAATTTTACAATAGTTTCATATTTTAATCTTCAATGTCTTGGTGTTTGATGCATAGTTATGACTCTAACCTAACGTTTATTTGTTTAAATTAGTGTTAAAACTTGATATATTTGTTTATAAGTTTCATTTCTTTGATTTAATCAATTCCATGTATGTTATTCTCTTGCGATCTCAAGTGACCTTGAGAATCATAAATGGTTGTCATCTTTGGTATGTTTATAAAATTGTGGTGCATGGAAAATTACTAATCATTTTGTGTAGGAAATTTGTGAAATTGGAAACATTTACCACACAAAATCAAACAAACAAAACTACTAACAATTTTTACATACATGTTCCTTATTTTAAAGATTAAAAACAAACATTTCTAAATCAAATAAAAATGAACAAATCACATTGTATTTACAAGTTTAAAAAAGGGTAAAACCCTTCTTCTTTAACTATGAGATGTTCTTGTGCTTAAGACCTAAAACTCATTATGAGGAGTACCATAGGAACCCCAAAGTAGTTGGAACATTGAGGGAGCCATCCAATGAAACAGGAAGTGCCCTATCTCATACTTGAATAGTTTTCCCCATGAGGTAGAGATAATTTTATCCTTAGCAATGACCCCAGTTTGATATATTAAGCAAGTTAAAATTTATTTCGTTAATCAAGCAGGTAAATTAAATCTTGTAACTAGAAATTTTCTTGTATATAATTCATGTTCAGATAACACTTGATATTTAGATGTAGAACCTTGTATATGATGCTTATTGGCATCAAATCCAACCTTATTCTATTTTTTTTTGTACCAAACTTATAGATAGTAACACTTTTTCCAAGTTAAAACTTATTTTAGTTATAGAACAAGGTGAAACTATATCCAAGCTATGTCGTTTATCCTTCATGATAAATTATACAAAGTAAAACTTTGTCAGAGTTACCACTTGTTTTAGTGATGGAACAAGGTGAAAATCTTTCCAAGTTGCACCATGTATTTTTCCATCACAAATCATACTTCTCTCACTATTTTGGCTTCATTTATAAAAAGAGAGAAATCCAAATTTCTACCAAAATTGTACCAACCATTTATAAACTCATACTTAAAACTTATTTTCTACACGTGTTTGATTGTCAAAATTGTGTCATTATGATGTTTTTTCCTTAGATTCAATTTATAAACTCCTATGAGCATCCACATGTTTATAAAATGTCTAGTTTGCAGTCATTACACTACTCAAATTGACATGGAACTTCCTTCAATATGAAGGAGTTCAATCAAACAATCTAGATCTAAGAATTCAAATCAAATGATGTCAACCATGACTAGATATCTGATGGTTCCACACAATGCTAACAATATGGGCCCCATCATACCTTTCACTTACCAAGCTTCATCTCCTAATCAGCTCAATCAAAAACCAATTCTCCTAAGACTCCTTGGTCTTGTTCACTCAACTTTCTTCTATGGAATAATCAGTCACCTAACTGATGTCTTCCTCCATTAAAGATCTGTGTCAATCCAAATTCCTCTAATAAAACACCCAATTCGACCCTTGCATCATGATCCACTCTCTTTCCATAAGATCCCCTTTTCTATCTATGTTATGTAATCTTCTAAGAAATATAATTTTAATCTATCCTTAATCTAAATCCAATTCAACTCTCAATACATCTGAATCCAAATCTACAACATCTCTTGATTCATATTCATCTACAAATAAAAATCCAATCTCTCTTCTTCCTCAGTCCATTTTAACCATGTCTTATTCTATTCCCACCAATATTCTAAAAACGGTATCTACATCCACTTCAAATAATTAATAAGAAATAATGTGCTAAGATAATTTTTAAAAGAACTATCAAGTTCCATTATGGAAATAAAAAGGTAAAAAACCCAATCCCATCATCTCCATCATAAAACAACTCTTATCACACTTTTGGACCTTTTCCTTCAAATGAACCTTCTCTCATAGATCAATGACACATATCGATTGATCAAATTTAGAATGAACAAGAGATCATAGAGTTCATGGGGTTAGGTGATGACATTATTATGAAGAGCACAAAAAGGATTCTCTTTTTACCTTGATGCATACACATATTTTTGGGAAGAGGATGAGTCATATGGTCCATCTAACATTGGCAAGGAAGAGAAAATAATTTTTTCCAAAAATAACCTCCTCTTATTCTCACATCATCTCATTTCCCATTACACCGTGAAATGACCATGTCTATCATATATCCATCTCCTGTCTTATTATTATCCTATCATTCCTTACATACCAAATATCCTTAACTAACCCAAATAAATGATCTACCTCCTTCTCACCCATCGTTACCTTCTATACTTGGGAAACCTTCTAGTAACCCATTACCATCAATTCTTAGTCAACTTCCTATTATCCCATTACCTTTTATCCTTGGTCCTCGCTTAGTGTTCCATTACCTTATATCCTTGGGCCTCATCCTACAAGAGTATTATCTTCAATCCATAAACCATATCATATTTTTCCATCACATCCTCTCTCTCTTAGCAACTATGGTAAGCCCACCATCATCCCTAACATTCCTATCATCAATCAAGAACATCCACTTTCTTCTCCCATTTATAAGGACCGAAAAAATCACACATTAGCTTATATGAATCTCAACTAGTGTTTTCATCAAGATTAAATTAAAAATACAATGAGCTCCAAATCTAAAAATAAATCCAAGAACAAAAATCCAATACTCAAAATCAATTCATAAATCAAAACCAATGAGAATTCCAATTATAGAGCAAAGTGAAAAAAAGGATATGCAACACAAGTTCCCACATACAAAATCCATGTTGCAAGATAAGTTTTAGTCATTTATCGAGTATGAAGTCACCATGATCATCAATATTGAAGATAATATCACTCTTGATAACTAAAATATCCTTGTCTCCCTCATCAAATAAATCACAAAATTGTTATTAGATCTTATCACATGGAATGACATTATTGGTCCCAACCTTATAATCCATTTTATCATATTATTCCTACTTTATAATGGTTTGTTTTCCTCCATCCCATTTTTACTCTTACATGTCCCTATTTCATCCATTTTCATCTTCTCCCTTTGAGTTTTTCCCTTCACAAAACCATAAAAAATCTAAAAAAAGAGAAAAAACATTATAAAAAAAGGTACAAACATCATACATCAAAATAAGGTATTAACTCTTATTTTAGTAAATCTTGACTTATTCCAGTCAGAGAAGCTAAAAATAAAGCCAATATTGGAATTTAATATTACTATATTTGGATTCCAAAATGTCAAATATTGGAATTATCTGCACTCAAAAATCACACATAATCTATTCCAAAATCACATCTATTGAATCTAGAATCACATATATATGAATCCAAAATCACCTATATTGGAATTAATTGTACTCCAAAATCACATATATTGGAATCCAAAATCAAAATATTGGAATCCATTAATTCTCCTTCAATAGTCTAATATATCTGGCCATGAATTAAATTTATGAATCTATGAAAAAGTGTATAATGATTTCAGGGAATCCAACATTGATATGAGAAATAATACCTAGTGATGGCTAACCCAAATAGAACATATACATGTTCTGTTTTATAAGGGATAGCGGCTATTAGGATTAATGATTTATTTAGAATAATTCTCTTATCAATTTTAAGATGTTTTTAAGATTAAACTATGCAAATTTAAATATCTCAAATGTGATTGTCCAAGCGATCGCTAGGTTAATGACATTCATGAGATATGAGACACTTCCAAATTTAATTACTATGGTTCCATCGAACCTTGGGGAAACTAGAGAATTACAAAAGATGTTATGAAGAAACCTCAGGGAGGTTGATGATTAAATTTAGGAGAATGTAAGTAACTCAAAACCATTCTAGATATATTTTGATATTTAAAGTTAGATCTCAAATTTACTTTATTTATTATGGTGTGATTAAATTTTTGAAGATATTATGAAGAAATTAGCAGAGTGCAACGATCCACTATAGGAGAATGTAATTAATTTTGAAACCATACCAGATATATTTTCATATTTAAATTTAGACATAAAATCAATTATAAGAGACATGGTATAAAAATTTTCATATTCAAATATTCATATGCAGCCTTGATGGCCCTTTCATGTCTTGCGACATCATGAGTGATGTCCCATTTTTACAGCCCTCTTTGTGCGGGTTACTTATCTTCTTGTGTGTTTACATTACTAATTTATTTGGTATCTTTTACACTATTTGTGTAGCTTATACATTGTATTATATATGCATTCTTTTTCATACTAAAACTTGTCTTTGGCTAGCCTTTTGTTTATGCACGCCTTGGTTTATACCAAGCTCATTCCTTTCCTCCCGTAGGGAATTTTTTTAGAGTACATGTGGTTGGTCATCTTTTGGGGATTCATTCTCTTATCTTTAACGTTGCATGCACCCCCAAAGAGGGGGAATCATTTGAATTTTTACATACTAACCCAATGCATTTACACTCGATTCAATTAAGTTCACTTTCCACCCTTGGCATTGTGGGTTACATACGGTGAGTGGGTTAGGAAAAGTCTACAAACCCCATAAACAATGGATTTTATAGGTCATGTGTCCTTAGCATTCTAGGTAGAAATTATAGGCTCATAGGTTACACTGCGTTTGCCTCACTACTCTACTTCAACTAGTGGAATCGAATCACCCAAAAACTAGGATGTACATATATATCTTCACACACATTCGTGTGGTAGCAGCTTAAATGTTAGAGAATACATCAAAATTCCTCCTTATACTTCTTGGGCCTATGTTGTCGATTGCCCAAAATACACCAAGTATATGTTATCATTTTACACTCTCTTTCTCGACATGGATATGGTGGAGATGTTCCATTTAAACTTTTCAATTCCATATTTTACATTTACATACTTTTACATGCATCTTTACACTACGTTTTTACTCATACATACATACATATTTGACTACTTGATTGTTTTCTCCTTGTAGGTCTAGTCATATCGTAAACATGGAGTCAAATGGGGGTAGCAATAATAACAAAGACAATGATGAAATCAATGACAACACTTTGCGAAAACACACACCTTACTAACCATGTAGGTGTAGACACTAAAATCAGGTCACACTCCCCTTTCATACCTCAAACCAATAAGCACCCTTTATTACATTTACCTAGCCATGACCCCCTTCACCCCAATAATATTAATTTAATTAAATTAATGCATTATCCTCACTATATTTATTATTTGAACATTTTATTTAGATAATATCCACACATAAACTTCACTTAGACACCTCATTAAACCAACTCAACCTAAGACCTATTCTTAGTAAGTTGCCATAACTAACTAACACTTACCCAAACCCTAAAAATCAATGCTTACATTCCCTCTAACCACATTATTGCATGCTCACAATAGGCTCTCGTCTAATCCATGGGATAATGACACAAGATCCAAGGAAATTAGGAGGATCTCCCTAGTTTAGCAAACATAAAAACCCCGCCTTAACCGACACCGCTTACCCTAGCCATTGCCGCTAAGCTGCACCACCATCGGTTACCCCTTTTAACCCCTAAAATACCTTATTATCAAGGTTGGAAAACATTGGGAGAAATTTGATGAGAAATAACACATCTTAGAGAGATAACGCATCTTCAGAGAGCCAATTCTAGTGAAAAATCACATCCAAGGAAGGAGATTGAGCATCTTCTCCTACACAGCCATCCCAACCATGATCTGATATATCTCAGCAAAGAAGAGTGTAGATGTAGCCCATGCAGAATATTTTCTTGAGTTGGTGATCACTTGCAACCTTATAACCCATCATCAACACCTCCATCCCTCACACAAAGGCATTTAGGAATGGAATCCAAGTAAGTATAACATCATACTTTCCTGGTCTATTTCATTTTATCATCATTTTATCATCCATTATTTATCTTGCCCCCTATTGACCTTCTCTTACATTTTCACATCCATATACCCATTAAAACCTCACCAAATCCTACTCCAGTAACCCAATATTTCACCCCAACTCACCAAAGTCCTTTGTGCAATCACAAAGGAGACCACAACTTGTTTTGTGACATTTTCATATCTCACAGTAACCGGCACCGGTTACACCTAACCACCGTCACCACCCTAGCCAAAACCAGTTTACAGTATTTGTAAAAAAAGCCTACAATAGAGACCTACCCACAAAATTTCATCTCACCCCCATTCACCTGTGATCTACCCGAGACCTCTATCAAACCTGCAGAGACCCAAAACCAATCATTTGACCTTTGGATTCTATTCTAGCTTAGCTTATTAGATTAGATCTATTTTTCTTATTGTGTTTTTAAGTGAGATACCTAAATCATTTTAAAATAACAATAGGATTTACTTTTTATACAACATTAAATTGTTTAAAATAGTGGACTGACACCATCTAGGAAGTATCATACTTGCAGATCTAGCATACGCTAGGCAGTTCACTACCCATATTGTTTGATTCCTTCGTGGTCTTATTTTCATTACAGTGTAGTTCCTCCTAGCCAAAAGGAAGCTCTCGATAATCAGATGTTGATCCGTGTCATATGCGTGAAATAACCCATCAACCAACATTTGAATAGGTACTCCTTCTACACCCGTTATCCTATCTATTTCGTGAACACTTCAAAGAAACAATCTAAGAATCAAAGAAACATTTTTGGCACACGCCTTGAAAGGGGACCCATCCGGGTTCCTTGAATTTAATTCATTCTTAGGAAAAAATTATGTGTTTGTTTCCCATCTAAAAGTGTACACACTAATTTTATTTCTTGGTAACCCACCTCTTCTTTCTATTTACTCTAAAGGAAACTTTTCTTTTGGTGTAATGAAAAAGAACCATTTATTCATGTTTTTTGCATCATAGTGAAAGAGCATCCCTCTTCCTCTTCATCTTATTGTGTCATCAAATTTCACATTTTTGATTTGGGTTTAAAAATAAGTGCATTCCATTCTGATTTATTGCATTAGCTCACATTGATTGAGGGCAACCTATACGTTGGAAGTCATTCCTAGCTGATGGTTGACAAACGAATCGTAGAAAATCACTTTTGTTCTTTTCTCTTTCTCTCGAGTCTTACCAAACCACACAAAAATTCAAAATACATACATTCTTAAACAACATCCTACCTAGAACAAATTGTAGGTGATCACATGATCATGGCACAAGGCACCCAACTTGCTGCTCTAACGATTCATACTTCGAGTGAAGCCCGCCCCCCACCATAACATACCCAAACCTCACCTTTAGATCTCCTTCTTCGTAGGAAGCCATCCTCACCAAAACTCTATTTCATAATTCATGTGTTAGTCCCTAAATAGCATAAGCTAAAAAACATAATAGAAAAGGCACTCCTAGGATTGCATTTTCTTACTATTTCTGCTTGGCTTGCATTTTGAGGTGAGAGATCACATGCGTCACTTTTTTTTCATCCTTGCACGCTCCTCATCACATCTGGTGTATTTCAGCTTCACTTGAGTGTGCCAGGGCCATATCATCAACATTCTCGAATTCTGGTCTGATTCTACATCATATTTTATTTCACAACCACTTTCTTTCATCATTGTTTCAATTTCATGAATCGCCATGTACTTTTCGCATATCGGTTATAACCAACTAACATCGGTTCTAGGTCCTTTTGGTAACCTACTCAAAATGACATTTTTATTCATTTTCTTCCACTTTTCACAGTCTCTGTCACTTTCATTATTCCCATTGATGTTTTAAACATCCTTAGATTTGGCATACCTGTCAGATTTTACCTTCTACCTCACTATTTACTCACCGCCATTTTCTACAGAGACTCGGTAATGCGGTTACCCCCAACCGCATCAATTTTTCCTAACGGCATCCGTTACCTTATTTCACATTCCAGCCACCATTTGGCACTTAATCTAATTTTTTCCATTAGATTCACTCCGTCCCTGTGTTTCTCTGTCATTTAAAAAGAAGTAGCCCTACCCGATTAGTACTTGATTCACATGGTGGTGACTCAATACAAACAAGTGCCCTCATATTTCATGCCATTTTTCAACCACTCCCACCTAGTCCTTCACCACCTTCCATTTTATCACCAGCCATGGATCCCATCTAGCCTACTACTATCACTATCAGAGATGAGGAGTTCTCACGACTCCTCGACTAGAACCTTGTCACCTTGCAGTTTTATCTTTCCCACTCATCCACTCGAGATGCTTCAGGTCAATTGATATATGACATGCCCATATCTATCCCCCCGACTCTCACACCCACTCCCGCATCAGCCCCATCTAGCTCCATGCTACCCACATCCACCTTACCCCTAGTCATTTTGTAGTTCGGTCCTATACCCGCTTATGACCGATCGCTATGTTATACCTCTATGGCACTCATTACATTTACCGTACCCTAGATGACTACCCCAAACACAACCTCATCTGCCCCTAATGTCTCATACATACTTGTAGCTACATTACCCCCTCCAAAGTGTCACAGTGACCCCTACCCCATTTCAAAACGTGGTTCTTTCCATTCCATAATCATTAGCCCCTATTACCACTAGGGTTACCACAACCCTTCCACCCCCATATACATACTACCAACAACCTCCTGTTTCATCCATTATTCATTCTCGGGTACATACCCCCTATTTCACTACCTTCTTCTCCACCACCCTACATGGCAGCCCCATACACTGGAGTACCACCCCATTATATGCCCAAAACCAACCTCCTCATGCTACAAGAGGCATCTAATCATCACAACCCACCAATGACCTAATTAAATTGATGTTGGACAAGATGAAGACATTAGAGGCATCGTTTCCAGCTCCCACAACACTCTCACCTATGATGATATTTGCAACGAGCCTATTCTTCCATCCATTCCTATCTCTGTGTTCATACCTGTGCATTGGGAAATTCCTAAATTAAATCATTTCAATAGCAAAGAAGACCCACAAAGAGCATTTACTTCGCTCACACATGGGTGTTATCTGATCACTCATGATGATGCCTTACTTTTGAGAACCTTTCCCATGTCCCTCACTAGACTTGCATTAGATTGGTATAGTGGGTTACCTAAACACTCTATATTCTCATTCAATTAGGTAGCCCAAGCTTTCTTGGATCATTTTTCTATCAATATCGTCAAGAAGGTTACCATGACCGATCTATATTCCACATGTCAAGATAAGGACAAATCTATCACATTTTATCACTCACTAGCACAAACTGATCAATCAACTTACCTTCCAACCGCCACAAACTAAATTCATCGAGGTCTTCATACGAGTGAGCACCGATGGCGTATCTCCCCGACTTGCAGGTCCAAACCTTCCAAACATTCGATGAGGCATTCACTATGGCATGAATTATAGATTCGGGCCATCGAAGAGAAGAAAATCCAATTATACAATAAGAATTTGGCATTCAACTTGAATGATACCTCTTCTTCTTCCAAACCCAAAACTAATTATTCAAAAGCTAAGGGCACCGTTAACATAGTGGTACTCAAGGCTGGTCCACTCATCTATCAAATCAAGCTACACCCTCATCTAATCTCTCACCGTCCAAACGCTTTCAATTCGGATGAGATCAATGAGAATATACCCCAATTTGGTAACCTTACACTTCTATCCTAGAAAAGCTTATCAAAGATGGAGCCATCACCCTTCCACCTATATAACCACACATTGGTTTTGACTCTGCTTGCCCATGCCCGCATGGTATAAACAACATGATTTCTCAGAACTATCATCGAGTAAAGGGTCATAGTGATGGTAATCGCATCACTTTCAAAAATATTGTCCAAGAAATTCTCAAGAAAGGTGAGTTAACTATGGATAATCGCAACGCCACCCCCAACCAAAATCTAAAATCTTAAAAATGGTTTCTCAACCATGCCCCTACATCCAATTAAACCAAAGTGAGACATCAACTCACGATACCCATACCCGTGAGGTTCACACTATCTTTAATGAGGTACCACACCTCCCAATTACCCCATATTCTTTCCATAGAGGAGATCCTAGCCCAAAATTCTCCTTACACATTGGAACCAACCTCTCCTTTCCCTTCACCAATAGAGGAACAACTTTCATCTCCTTCATTACAAACGGAGGGGTCTTCTACTAATGTTGAGCCCATCTCACCCCTAGCTTCACCACCTAGAATACCTAAAATAACTATTCGCGGCCCCACATACCCCATTTCTAATGGCGTCACAAATCACACCATGCTCAAACAATTACACCAATCTCCCCTCAAAATGTCCTTATATGATCTCATCCAAACCTCCAAATCCCATCATCAAGCCCTCATTGAGGTTCTTTAATCTATTGAGGTTTTACCCAATGACCCTACACTGTAGCCTCCATTATCACACCCCATCATGTGGCCTCTCTCACCAAATTACCACCTTCATCTTCACCCCCATCTTATTTGCCAAATGGCCTCCCTTAGCTTTGTAGAGGAAGAGATCACGCCACACCAAAATGATGACCTGCACTCCACCCTCTTCATCTCCGTCCACATTGATGGCATATGGGTACACCATGTGATGATTGATGGAGGTACTAGCATTAACATAATTTCATCCCATGCATTTTCTCAAATGCACATACCTGAGAATTGCATGCATAAACATCCAGTCATGTTGCGTTCATTCAACAATGTTATCACCTCCACACTAGGAACTATCATCCTTCACATTCACGTGGGCCCTCGCACTATTCTAGAATTGTTTTACATTTTGGAAGGGGAATTCCAATATAACTTATTTCTTGGTAGACCCTAGATCTATGTCATGGGTTGTGTTCCTTTCACTTTAGATCATTGTGTAAAGTTTGAACATGAAGGACACACTTATACCATTCCGACTGACCCATCACCTTCCAAAACATGCAACATGCTTTACCGACCTAATGATGTGCTCATACCTATCAAGTCGTCTACCTCCACAACCAATACCGCTTCACCTACACCTTTACCTACCATTACAATGCACTGCTTTCACCGAACATACCTCCTCTATTCCTACCATTGCTATAACCTCCATGGCTGACCCATTAGCTTCCCAATCTGTTAATTCCACCTCTGCATCGACCTCTGACACATCATCCATTCCAGCTACCTACATACTAACCACTGACCCCTTGGAAGGTGTTTTTCAATGCCTCACTCTAGGGGAGTACCACCTATATAGTGTCAACACATTCCTTACTCCACATGAGTATGGAATCCTTCACCAACACCCTCGCTATGATCACCATATAGGAGAACGCCTCCTTTATGGTCCTCCTCATCTTCATACTAGTCTCACCTATGGGGGACTTGATACTTCCACTTACGCAAATGAACCACCATCACAACCCCGCCCATTTTACACTGACTTCCAATCACTTACCAATCACCATTTTTCCCACACCTTCATGCACCGTTGTGAAAGGAAGGGTTTATGTTTTGGCTTTTATGAGCAAGGCTGCCATACTGTTATTTCATGTACCACCTACAAACATAACAACCATCATGGTATCGCTTCCCAAACCCCCTACCAAATAGGCCCACATCAAACTCATTGTGGACCCTAGCCCTTCTCCACCTTCATCTTCATCACCATCTTCACCCGCTCCACCTTCATCACCACCCTCACCGACGGAGTCGATGGATCCTGAATCTATCCCCCTAACCTTTTTTTTCATAAAAACCATTTCCTTGTGGCCTTTAACTTATCAACGTGAAGGTGAGGCCCCTTCCACTCTTCCATTCCCGTATCCCGAGATGATCGATGATGACACACCTACAATTAACGTAGTTCAATGTCGTGATGATGAATCCATACTCACCTACCTTAGTGCGAGAAGACTCATATATTCATCATTCGTTAGCCTCTCGAGATGCAAACCATGTTGAATGAATCAACTATCGAGATCAAAATTCATACTCGTGGATGACCCACACATCCTAAAGATCGGACAAATCTTAAGATACTTCTTGAATGAATAGAAGCCATCACTTCTTTTCTCGAGATCATAACCATGCTTTTGATTGGTATTACATAGACATGCCCGGTATTGACCCCACCATAGTGGTCCACAATATCGTAACTGTTCTCGATGCCAAACCTATCAAACAAAAGCTGAGGAAAATGCACCCTTGCATTGCTCTTCTCATCAAAGAAGAACTTCAGCGCCTTCTTTCCATTTCCTTCATCTTACCCATTGATTATCCTCATTAGATTTCTAACATTTTCCCTGTTACTAAAGCAACAGGGGGACTCTGCATTTGCATGGACTTCCGTGACCTCAACCTAGCCTACCCGAAAGATGACTTTCCCTTGCCCAGTATTGATCAACTGTTGACCTCACTGCTGGTCATGAGATGCTCTCACTCATGGATGGCTTCTTGAGTTATAACCAAATTTTTCTTGCCCTAGAAGATCAACACAAGACCACCTTCATCACCCCTTGGGGAATCTTTTGCTATCGAGTCATGCCTTTTGGCCTTAAAAATGTTGGTGCTATATATTAGCGTGTTATGACTTACATCTTTCATGATATCATGCATCGCATATTGGAAGATTATGTGGATGATCTCTTGACAAATCTAAATGTCATGTCAAGCACCTCAATGTCCTCAAAACCATCTTTGACCACCTCATTAAATATTGTGTCCGCCTTCAGCCTAAAAAGTGCATCTTTGTGGTTCTCTTAGGAAAGCTCCTGGGATTTATTATTTCCCTCTGTGGTATAGAAGTTGACCCTGCTAAATTCAAGGCCATCCTCGAAATGCCTCCACCTACTAACCTTCGCCAACTTCATAGCCTAGTAAGGTAAATTATAGTCCATTCACCATTTCATTTCACAATTATCTGATTGAGTCAACCATTTCATCATCTCTGCTTAGGAAGGATGTCTCCTTTAAGTGGAATGATGATCATTGCAAAGATTTTGAGGCCCTAAAACAATACCTTCTCCAACCACATGTACTCATTCCACCTAAATATGATAAACATTTTTACCTATACATATTAGCTACCGATCATTCCTTGGGAGCCATTCTCGTTCTTCACAATGAAAAACATAGGGAATGGTAGTTTATTACATAAGCCGTACTCTTTTGGACTATGAAACCCGATATAACCATCTAGAAAAACTTTTCTTAGCCTTAGTTTTCATTGCCACAAAACTCGCCATTGCCTAATCAACCATAAAACCTATGTCATGACCAACACCGATCCCTTACACTTCATGTACATAAAAAACCTTATCAAAATTAGTGTGCTGCATGATGGCTTATGCCATACATCGTAACTCATACCTATGGATCGGTGCCTATCGTTTATCCTCACTTGATGGTAAACTTGAACTCCGAGCACCTTAACGCATTGCATCTTCGACCATTCTATTGTTGACTCATTTTCCTACCTCACCCTTTGTCTCTTTACATGCTCATCCCTTGAGTGTTATCCACTCCATATACCTCCTTAACGATTAAACAAGAATAATGTGAGTACCCATCACTTGGTATCTTCTCTTGAATATGTGTACCACGACACTACACATAACATGATTCTCATGGATACTTTTCAGCTACCTTTAGGTGAGATCCCATGGTCATTCCACCTTTCCTTTTGAAAAGAGTCCTATCCTCCACCTTGGTCTTGTCCATGACTTCCACAACCTCACATGGGACCAAACTCCCTGAGTCAAACTTCTAATAAAAGATGACTCCCTCAAAAGGACATCTTCCTCTTGACAAAATTACTGCTATAAATAGACTGCTCCATCGAAGGACAACTATGTGAAGCTTAAAAAAGTGATAGAAACCGAAGCTTCCCGCATCGATCAACTTCACAAAGACCTTAAGGAGTACCATATTCATTCTCCCATATAGACTTCCCACATCAATCAGTCTATCAAAACAGAGAACGTTTTAGTCATGGACTTGCCCACTATGACCTAGGACCCCTTGCCCATGGGCCCTCTCACTCAAAACATATTAAATTAGTTACCTTTCACCCACCTTACCATTTCCACTCTCATTTCCTCAATTTCCTCAAGGGACATCTTGTAATTCGGACATTTGGTGATCCTATGACTACCTTCATCGTAGAACAGCTTAATCGTGAAATGCCTTTTGGGTCTTATGTTCATCACCCCCTCCAAGGTATTATCTACTCGGTATGATCCTACCCAATTAGGTGGATTTATTGCCTCCTTCTTATCTTTTAACCATCTTTGTTTGTATTTTGATTACCTTATATAGGACTTGGTCCTCGACGCTTACCTTTGAGGTAAACCTCCCCTTTCACCATAATCACCTTCACCGCATCCTTTTACCTATAATCTACGACACCTATTAAACCTACACCTGACAACATGCCCAAAACCTACCAACTCATTTTCATATTCTTCCCTAGCTCATGGGAGAACTACATTGGCCTGAGGTCCTTTTTGGCTAGGACTATGTAGGCAGACTCCGATGGCATGGGGCCCTTGGAGATTAGCTCAGCCATTCTCTACCCTAAAACAATTCATCAACTAGACCTAACTCACCATTTACATCACATTTCACTTAGTTCCCTTTTATAACAAAATTGGAAATTAAGCCACATACATAAAAATTTGCTTACCACATCATAGATTTATTACACCTACCATTTCTCTATCATCACTATGCATAGATTATAGAACATTTCACATATGACCCATAGTATCATTCATTGCCAAAATAATGAATCATAACTAAACCTACTTTCAACTCAACCATGCCTAACCCAACCTAACTCAACCATGCCTATAACCTAACTCAACCATGCCTACCAACTTGACTCAACCATGCCTACCAACTCCGACTTAACCATGTCTCAACCCCGACTCGATCCATACCTATAACTTGACTCGAGCCATGCCTATGACCTGAATCGATCCATGCCTAAACCAACATAGCTCCATCATGCCTAACTCAACTAATTTTAATCCAAATTAAAGTAAAAAATCCATATCTCATCTAGTACATGCCATAAACCAATGTCTCATACACACATCAACAAATCACGAAATACCATGAATCTCATCATACAAATCAATAAATATGTATCTCAATATACATGTCTATTTCATCATATCCATCATCTCAAAAATGTTGGCACGTAAGCCGATATATATATATATATGTCATTGGCATGCAGCCGTATATGCTCAAACTATACCAAAAAATCACTCATACATCCTCACTATCTTTGGCATGCAAAGCAAGCATATATATCAAAAAATCACTAGTATACATCAAAAATCATGGGACCACATATCAGACATCTCACCAAATGTCCTCCATCTCGTGTGTCACTGCACCCTCACCTCATATGTTCCTGTTGGCACATCACTTAGGTCTGTCACTTTGTGCACGGTAGCCTCTCCCTCGATTGGGCCTCGAAGCTTGCTGACCTCCTATGCTCTCCACACTATGTGTGCGGGATCTCGTCCTCTCACTGGATGCCTATTGTGCCTGTACTCTCTGTAAGATAGGAAGTCTATCCTGGTTGCCATGAGCTAGTCCTGATAATATCTCACCTCACCTAGGGCATCTCATAACCTAGATATAGGCATGGTCTGTGGTGGTCCCATAGGTCTTGGCCCTTGTACTGCGCTATAGCGACCTTCCCTATGCTAGCCTATGAACCGGGCCGCTCCTATGCCAGGGTGGTGCCCCATGTCCCTGTGCCTGTATCTAGGCCTGTAAGGCCCCAATCTATGCCTAGGTTGTGGCCAATGGCCCTATAAACCTACCACCTAAACCATAGTAAGGTGTCACCTAAGCATCTCTGTCTCCATCTCCTCCATATCCTCCATCCCCTCCCTCCACCATCTAGGCCTGCTGTGATCGCCACCTGTAATCATAGATTTTCTACCTCTACCTCTAACCTCTCTAGCTATGTCTATAGTATACCTATCTAGGTAATCAACGTCGCTACCAGTCCTTGTAGGGTGTATCTCTACACTTTAATGGTAGCTAAGTCAGGCTACCCCGGTCTAGGTGGTATGGCTTGTAAATTAGCTACCCACCACTACCTGTACCTATCTGTAAATCTGACACCATCTATCCATCGATCCACTAGCTCCTCCTCCTGCCTTATAGGCACTGTAGGTTGTGGTAGAGGTAGAGGCCTCTCCACATCATCTTTCCGATACTGTGGGAAGGATGGAGTAATATCTTGTACAAGCCCAAACTACCGTCATACCCTTTCTACCGGGATCATCTCATCCCCCAACACAAAGACCACCAGATATCCACCTCTCTAGCTAGAGCTCATCTAGCTCCTCATGCATGTGTCTATATGAGGGGAATCCCACATATGGCCTCTAGATAATTTCCACTCTGGACAACCCCTCCAACAACTATTGAAAATGGGCCACATCATATGTCAGCCTATCTGATCTCCACTCTCCTACAACTGGAACCCATCTCTTGTATCCCACCCACACACATTGCGTAGAAATGCATCTACTCAAGGCATCCCTATAGGTCAAACATAGACTATGTGCTCATAGGCCCAGCAGTGTAGTATAAAGGTACAACACATGCTAAACCTACGCAGCCGCCCATATGCCCACAACTCTCTATATAGCTGCACCAAGAATGTTGGTGCCTAGGCAAATCATGTCTCATGAACCATCATATTATGGAGCACCCCCATTAGTGATTAGGGAAAGCATCCACCCTCTACATCTGGAAGTGCATAGTAGCACATTACCTCCATCAATAGAACCACTAGCCTCATCTCATCCGAATAGGCTAGGTACATCTCATCATAGCTCAAACTGGCACTACAAAATCTTAGATCCACCACCCCTCACCAAAAACTATCTCGATCAGCTCCTCTAAGGCCTTAGAGGAGATAGAGTAAACCTAGGCACCCAATATGGGTAACCATAAAATCTGGAACACATCCTCTAGGGTGATAGTCATCTCACCCATCGAAGGTGGAACGTGTTGGTCACGAGTCTCATTAATCGATGAGTGCGACCATCAAGCTGGGTTGCCGAACAACATGTCGGTACCACTAAATCCCACTCAAGCCCACTACCTCCACATGGTACAGCTCCAAAGGGGTTGTTAAGTCACGTAATTTCACTAGTAGAGGAAAAACCCTATCCCGCATGTGTAACTACACTATCCCTTGCATCCAATATAAACACACCATTAATCCCTATTTTACCATGACCATATTCACCAATTATCATTACCCTCCAATATATTTTTACCCTACCCATCTCAACCACCTAACCTACATCACTTTTACACCCTTGTGCCTAAAATCCTAACCGGTACTGATTTATTCTAACGAACTTTGGTCACCTTTAAACAGGCATCAATCACCTATTTGGTGACCGATACCATTTCTATCCAACTAACGCGTTGGCCAAGCCTAACCGATGCCGGTCATTGTTGCGAAAATTTGGCGAGTTCCCAAACCCCCTTTTCTATAAACCTCCCCCTGCCCTTTTACCCCACCTACACCGACTGACCTAAACTCCCCTTATACCCCTACCCAACTCACCTATACAATTTACTACACTCCCCCTATTTTTTTCTCGTTAATCCCCCATACCAAAATTTAACTTTTTCCCACCCACAAAAAAAAAAAAAATTAACAAATACCAAAACTTCTAATCTATTTAATCCATAATGTAGTGTTGGGCGCTTACCTCGTCACACTACCGCCATCTCGATGGAACATCTGGATACTATCTTTGGTGGTCCACCCGATCCCTCTCCAGCCTCTTCCATCACCAAATACCTACTCGCAACCTCCGACCAATCAACTCTCTCACCCTGATCCTATGGACCCGCTACTCACCAACCCAACCCTCATCAAATCAAACTATCAGCTCACTGTCCCATTTCTTCTAGACACTTTTCTCTCTTTTCTCTCTTTTTTTGTTGTTTCTTCACTTCGTAAATAAAAATGAATAATAAAAATGTGGATTTTTATTTATATAACCTATCTAACCTAATTGACATCAGTTCCCATTGACCAAAGACGGGCCAGTCTCGTGTCCTACCTTACTCACATCAAATTTCCTATACTGATGTCAGTTATATATGACCGCCATCGGTCACCCTCACCTACACATTGCCCTTACTTTTCCATTTTACCCCACCCTTTACCTTGCTCCTTTACCCCATCCAACCTTTACCCAACCCATTACCTTACCTTTCCTAACCTCGTCACTTCCTATGTCCATTTTCCCTCCTTTGGGGACTTCTTATTCTGTTACCCCTACCTTGGCCTTACCCATGTAGTAACCTAGATATTTGGACCTGAACCATAGCTAGTTACCTTTGACCTCATGTGTTTTCTATACCTTACGGCATTGTTACCTGTATTGATTGACCTAATGACCTTACCTAGCCTATTACCATGACCATTTATCCCGACCCTACTTTTGGTGTATCGGAACATACCTAACTGTTCTTGTGCCTAACCTACATTGTGTTTCCTGACCATATCATGTACCTTGGATACCGATTCACTTCAACCTTGTTTGGATAAACCTATCGACCTTAAAAGGTGTAGAGTTTGCATGCTCTTCAACCTAATAGCGTGCTTTGCAGTTTATACATGTGTGTGCATTTGACTTTTGCTACCTTTGACCACTGAACCATTCCCTAGATTGCTCGATTAGACCTTTCTCCCTTTTCCCCTATACCCACTTACCTTTTCCGCACATTTACCTTTTATCAAACCACTTACTTTGCTTGGCGTGCTTTGCCTCTTCGCCTCTGGTTTGAGGGGATTACCTTCACCCACACATGGGGCAACCACTTCTTATTTTTGTTAGCATCACTTACCAATACAAGCTATGCAACAAAAGGGGCAAAATGTAGATGATAAAAGCAGGTCACACTCCCCTTTCATACCTCAACCAATAAGCACCCTTTATTACATTTACCAAGCCATGACCCCGTTTAGCCCACTAATAGTAATTTAATTAAATTAATGCATTATCCTCACTATATTTATTATTTAAATATTTTATTTAAATAATATCCACACATACACTTCACTTAGACACCTCATCAAACCAACTCAACCTAATACCTATTCTTAGTAAGTCATCATAACTAACTAAGACTTACCCAAACCCTAAAAATCAATGCCTACATTACCTCTAACCACATTCCCACATGCTCACAAGAGGCTCTCGGTCTAATCCATGGGATAACTACACAAGATCCAAGGAAATCGGGAGGGATCTCCTAGTTTAATAAACCTAGGAAATCCCACCTTGGCCGATGCCTTACCCATAACCATCACCGGTTAAGCTAAGCTGCATCGCCGTCGATTACCGATTTTAACCCCTAAACTACCTTATTCTCAAGGTTGGAAAACATTGGGAGAAATTTGACGAGCAAGAACATATCTCAGAGAGATAACACATCTTCAGTGAGCCAATTCTAGTGAAAATTCACATCTAAGGAAGGAGATTGAGCATCTTCTCCTGCACAGCCATCCCAGCCATGATCTGATCTATCCAAGCAAAGAAGAGTGTACATGCAGCCCATGTAGAAGCTTTTCTTTAGTTGGTGATCACTTGTAACCTTAAAACCCATCATCATCACCTCCATCCCTCACACATAGGCATTCAAGAATGGAATCCAAGTAAGTATAACATCATACTTTCCTGGTTTATTTCATTTCTTCATCATTTTATCATCCATTGTTTATCTTGCCCCCTATTGACTTTCTTCAACATTTCACCACCGTATACCGATTAAAACCTCGCCAAATCCTACTCTAGTAACCCAATATTTCACCCTAACTCACCTAAGTCTTTTGTTTAATCACAAAAGAGACCACAACTTGTTCTGTGACATTTTTAGATTTCACAATAACCGACACCGGTTACACGTAACCGCCATCGGTCACCCCTGACTGACATCTATCTAGGTATCTACCCATGTATCCTAGAAAAAGACCTACCCACTAAATTTCATCTCACCCCCATTCACCTGTGATCTACCCGAGACCTCTATCAAACCTGCAGAGACCTAGAACCAATCATTTGACCTTTGGATTCTATTCTAGCTTAGCCTATTAGATTAGATCTATTTTTCTTATTGTTTTTTTAAGTGAGATGCCTAAATCATTTTAAAATATCAATAGGATTTACTTCTTTTACAACATTAAATTGTTTAAAACAATGGACTGATAGCCATCTTGTAAGTATCATACTTCCTGGATCTAGCATACGCTAGGCAGTTCACTGCCCATATTGTTTAATTCCTTTTAGTGGTCTTGTTTTCATTACAGGTAGTTCCTCCTAGCCAAAAGGAAGCTCTCACGATCAGTTGTGGATCTAGAAGTCATACGCACAAAAACCCATCAACCAACATTTACATAGGTATTCCTACTACGCCGCTACCCTATCTGTTTCATCAACACTTCAAAGAAATAATCTAAGAATCAGCCGAAACATTTTGGCACGCCGAGTGGGACCTAACAAAAATGATCTAATAAAAATGTGGATTTTTTTTTAATAACCTACCCGACCTAATTGACGTATCCGACATAAATTGGCTCAACTGCTTGATTTGGGATTGGCCCCATGTGACCCCAATGAGCTAAGCACCTAGATCCCATTGTGCCAATAATGAATGAGTTATACGGATTTCCAACTCTCCCAAGATAAAATGATCTCATTGAGCTCTGCAAAGATCCTTTCTCTACCGCTGCAATGCAATGATATCTGAAAACTAGTTTTAGCTCATCCCATTTCGATGCTCCTTGAGAATTTTCTAACATATTTACCCTTTACAAGGATTTTCTCAAATTTTTATAATCTTAGAGACCGAGATGGGGTAATAAAAACCTTGGATCTTATTTTTCCTCCCTTTTTGATATTTTTCTTGTTTTATCTAGATGTAGGCCTATGGGACCTACTTCTCTTTCTTTAAAGTTAAACCTTAAGGGTCAAAACCCAGAAGAGGAAACAATCCTCTTATGACCCCAACACCGTAAATAATATTCAATGTGTCCCTGAAATTACTCAATGCTTTATGCAACCTCAAATTCATCCTTGGGTCCCCTTCTTACTGCTTGGGTCCCCTTCCTGCTACTTAGATAACATATTCTTCTATAAATGTAAGTTCCATGCTCATTGAAAAAGTTGTTCAACCCTTTTGTTTTGTTAAGGATTTTAGTTCTCTACATATAAATTTACAAACCTTCATATTTAGATTTTTCATGTGGATAAGTGGCTCATATGCTATTATAATCAACTCGCATTTTGGAAAAAAATGAAGGATAGTTTTGTGGCTATTCTCCGCCTTGACTTTTTTATTATTTCTTGTTTCCACTCTCTTGAATTGTGTTCTTATTGTGCTCCATAATGTCCCTTGTAGGTTCTTTTTATTATTGTTCCCCATGAAAATTATTTTTTTGGTGTGTTACAGACTATGATACATGTGTCTATCCTCTCTCTACATATTTTCCTTCTTTTTCACTTAAACCAACTACGTTCATTTCCCTCTTTTGGTGTTATCACCTCTCTCGGATTATTTTTCTATTTCTGCATATCATTCAAAATTTGGTCCCTTGACATGATTAGTTTAGGATCTTATTACAACATTTAGAGTAGTTGTAGCAGTTAAAATAGGTAGAGGAACTAGCCTTATTCGAAGGTCTATCTCAAGTGCGAAAGGTCCTGAACTTGGATACATTCCCATGTTTTCTCAACAAATAGTTCAACTTGATCTGGGATGAGTGCAAGCTTGAGCTCCAACAATATATATGGGAACATTATCAATCCTAGGAATATTATTGAGAGATGAATCATTTTACTGTTGCATTGGTTTAATGGGCTTGACCTTATTATTAGGATCTAGAGGGATATCAAAATTTTGTCATGCAAACATGCAATAGAAAAATTCTCTATTTTCTACCATGACAATGGACCCCCTTATAGAAACTTTTGGTTGTAGACCTTTCCACACATTTTCCCGAGGTCACCCTAACCCCTATGTCAATATTTTTCACCCTCTCTAAGAATTTCAATGTGTCAAGTCAATGTTCCCATAGGTTATTTATGGGTATCTAGTCATTTCAAACGCTTTTAGAGAAAGATCTATCAAGACATGCTTTTTGGCAAGCTTTAGGAAAGGTTATTCCCTAGTCTTCTTGAATATGGTACACACTCACCAGAGTGGAATAAAATGCATAAAATCATCAATGAGGTTTACCATAAAGCCAAGAACATTTTGTAAAAAAAATTGTAACATTTTGAAAGGTCTCACAAGTTTTGGATAATTTTAGCAAAAGTGGGTCTTGGAGGACTAAGCACTTTTGCACGTTGAAAAAAAAAAACCTCTAAGATTCAAGAAGTGATTCTAGGAGCTCCAAAATGAGTTAGGAGTAAAAATAAATATTGTACAAAATTTATTTCAGATCCTTATAGTATGGTAAAGTCATATTTTTCACAACACCTAGGGGAATTGTGTCCATAGTTACTGTTTTCATGTACAACCTAGAATTATGGAAAAAAACATATTTTTAGGGAGAAAATGGATTAATAAATATCTAAGAGTAATCCTATTGGATTTGTAAGGAAAATTCCATTGAATATCACATAAAGTTTCATAAAAACACTCCACCGGAGCTCTATATATGATCCCGATAGAAACTCCCCAAGGTCAAGCTCCAACAGTTAGTCAATTTTTCGGATGGAAATCCAACCAATGGGAGAGTGACACACTTTTTTTGCACCAAGTGCACCAAATATTTGGTTTTTAAAAAGTGCAATAAAATGTGCACCTACCCTATTTTTACCCCTAGACTATTCACATGACTGAAGTTAAGCTCTTTTCACAAGATTAAGTTGTTTAGGATCCATTTCTAGCTCATGCTCTGTGCAATAACAATCTTCCACTTGTATATCAAATATTTGGGACAGTTGGAGTATAAAACTTCCCAACCCTCTCATTTAAGCTCTTTGTCACCCATGTGTCCCTAAAAGCTTCTTTAAAGTTCTTTTTGAAGCCCCTCTCTCATCCTGAACTACAAATCATGCTACGACACATGGCCCAATAGGGATGGGGCTCATTTGTTTTCACCTATTACACCAATAACTTGGTGTGAGTGGGGAAAAAAGTGTGACAGATTCCAAAACTTAAAAAATATGTAAAAAAATCTAAGCTGTCATGTTGCTTCTAGTTGCTTCTTTGACTCACACACATATTTTCTTCAACTACCAGATTCTCCCTCCAATCCTCCATTGTTGCTACTGCCAAACCTTATACAACACCTCGATTACCTTCTAACATTGATGCATTAAAGAAAAATAACATTTTAAAGTAAAACCATGAGTGTGAGCTATTAGAACCATAAAGTCGATTAACGACAAATCACTCATATCTCTATACTGCATCAGTTCCCATGAACTTTTGGGTAGATATCCCTCATCTAAATGCATTGAAGGTTTAACAAAAAAAATTCAAAATAAATCCTAACTTTATAATGGAAACCCTCCAAAACATTCTTCTCTAGATTACATTTCCTTTATTTTCCATCAAACCGTGAAATGGATTTAGCCAAAAATTGAACGAGTCCAAAAAGAAAAAACCCAAAATAAATCTATTTTTTTCTCATCAATATGACACTTATAAGTCCATATTATAAAGAGATTAAGTCTCACTAGTTCATATTTTCCATTTTTAGTAATTTTCTTAACTCAAAGAACTTCTTAAGAAGAAAGAATGGCGAAAAACACTAAACCAAAAAACCTATTATGCGTGGAGCAAAAAGCAAAAAACGTAAAAGGAAAAATTAAACTATATAAAAATGGAAAGTGATTTGAATTTAACCCAAAAAATTTTGTAACAAGCTCAACATGTTAAGGGAACTCCTCAATGCAAATAAAAATGCAAAAAAACAAGCCTACCCAAAATAACAGCTCCTGGGACCTAGTTTCCAAAAATAGCCATTTTCGGTCCTAATTGCGAGAAAGTTACTATCATCTCCATAGAAATGTATATCAATAATGTTTTCCACCATGGATCTCAATTTCACTAGTTAAGTGAGAAAAGGAGAGTATTTTGAATCCAACTTCTCATGGCAAGAAGAATTTTAATTCGTGGCGGTATCTTCCTCTATAAATACATCCAATTATGTCTTCTCAAGGTGATCAAGAGCTAGCTCCAAAATAAGCTTCGTAAGCACTCTGGTGACTGAAATAATGGTAACTCTTGAAGATATATTTCCATGGATTCAATAATTAATCAGGAGTGGGCCAAGAACATTGTAACTCACTACCATTCCTAGTCTCACTTAAATCTTTCGAATGCGACACCCAATCAAAGGAAGAAGGCCCATATAGCTTCCCGCTTCTTTAGTGGAACCTCAGGTAACATATATGTTGAAGTTTCTATGCTTAAAAGATACAATCCCATGGAATAAATGAATCCATTTAATTATGAGTTGACTTGCATCTCATTGGGTCAATCTTCTCATGAAGGCTATGTTCGGTAGTTTGTAGAATCCTCTTCCCGTCTTCAATCTCGGATCAAAGAATACAAGTGAACCATTCTGCAATTAAAGGAACATGTAAGATCTCTCATTTCATACATTCATCCCTTCTCAAGATAATAATTAACACCTCCCCTTATGATCGAAGATATTCCCCTAATCAATAGTATTGACCCCAAGGTGATAAAAAAAGAACATGATTACATGACGTGGGGAAAATCCTAAGAAAAATGGATTGAAGAAATCATAGAGACAAAAATGCATTATGTCTGGAAATCATTTCTCTCATCCAATATGCTCATGCAACATTTTATAAAGTAAACAAAATGGAGGAGGATTTTGTACAAGATGTTAGTCACTTGAAGGAGATACTCCCACTAGTATAAAAAATGAGTTCTTTTTATTTTCACGTCATTGTGAGCAAGGAAGTGTTTGCATCAATTACTAAATACTTGCACCATATTTAGATCCACATCATGGATGCCCAATATGTAATTTAAAAAGGGCCATATTTGAATTGGGATCCAATGGGTTCCAGGTGTTTCTAGAATCTTGAATGAAGTCTACCATTTCTTTCTAAGGTTTGAGTTCCACGTGATCACTTGAAGACTCATCATCATAGGCAATCATCATCGCATTAAAGGAGGTGGTAAAGAAGAAGGAAGGTGACCCTTTTTCCTTCAAAAAAAAAAAAATTGATCCCTCGCGATTCTGAAGTTACATTTCCTCAATTACAATAGATCATGGAGAATGTCTTCATCAATTTCAAATAATCAAGGATGTTCTAGAAACATCGATCAAAGTAGTTGGCTGCATTTGTATTCCAATGGAAGAGAATTTCATAGCTGCAATAACTCAGTTTAGTAGAGAATTCAAGGAAAAGGTGCCCATTCCAAAGGACCCTGATCAAGAGGTTTAATTTTTAAAATTATTTAAGGAGAATGCTACTTCATCAGAAATATCCTTCCCTTATCTTCTACTCTCTTTATCCCCCTCTCCTTTCTCTCTCATTTATAGTTCTTTGTTGAGCATAATCATCATATTTCATCATATTCACTTAAGTGACCTATTTTAAATTTGTAAAATTATTTTCTCAAAATTATAAGAGAAATACTTAATTCATGGAAAGTGAAAGGTCACAAGTGGAATATGGAAACAAAGAGTCATATGAGGGAGGTGAAAAGGAAATTCAAATTGTATAAATTGGGATGGTTCGTCCATTCCAAGGGATTCCCAATTTTGAATACTTCTACTTTATGGAAATATTGGACGGTGTTTGTTGGGATTTGTGTCACAAATATACCTGAAATAAAGATACAATTTCATCCAATTTATTATTTTCCCTTTCTTTGTACAACTTGTGTAAATGTCAATCAAGGAATAGAGTTTTTTCTTTCCAAGATGTATTAATGTGTGAAATTTTTTATACATGGTTTCCTTTCATCACTGACACAATAAACATGGTTATTATAGGCATCTCATGGTTCTTCTATTTCCATATTTTATAGACTTTGTAAGCATAGTGACACAAGAGCTTTATATATTTGATAAATGAATATGATAACTTGGTGTCTCGATCTACCCATATCACTAGATAACTTCATATATTTTCCTCTATATTTAATGATGAAATATTCCAGTTACTGCTCGTGTGAGACTCTGATTTCCTACTCACAAAAGTAGTCACACTTTCATAATTTCTCTCCTTTCCCTTCATCATTGTAATTTCCTCCTTTATACCCCCATACAAGCACCTTTTCATAGGTCTAGTGGAGTGTCCTTGTGTTATCCTGCCAATTTGGCCACCCATAACATTTATATAGGATTAGGATTAGTTTAATTTCAATAATGGGAGTTGTACCATTTAATTCGGAGGGACGTAGCCCGTGAATGTTGGTGGAGACACCTAATTTTTCCACCTAAAGGTTTTTCTCACCAAAAGTTTTTGTGACTCTAATAGGGAGATATTTTCCTAAATGCAACCAAAAAGGATCTCTAGCTAAAAATCAAAAGAATACAAAAATATATTTATTTAAAAAAGAAAAAAATCATATTTCAAATAAAATCAGTTTTGAAGGTGACTTTGTGAAGGAGTGAATCCCTGTCACATTCATTTCCAACACACCATGAAGAAATTTCTACATTGGAGTGAAGTAAAAATGAGTGACATTGAAGAAGAAGAAGAATATGGTTTCCAAGAAATGAATATTGTTGATCAACCACGGTTCCTCACTAGTTATTGCGGGAAGGATAATTTGATAGCAATAAAAGGGTCTACTACTTCAAGAAATAATATGTAGCTAGATAAAAGGAAATAAAAATAACTGTTGATGATGAAAAAAAAAAAAGTTTAAAGAGGCATGAAAAAGATACAATATGCTGCATCAATACCAAGAAGGAGAAGAATATGAAGGTAATACTCTCGAGTATACACAATCAATGAAAAGCGAGAGCAATGTCTTTCATCACCCTTAACTAGGATGATTTCCTTGCATATAGAAATAATAAAATGGAAGTCTTAAAACTTGAGTATATGGAAATAATTATGAGAACTATGGAATGAAATTTCAATCCTCACATCTATCTCAAAATGGTGAAATATGTTGAATCTTTGTAAGAGATATATGAGAAACTTGATGCATCTCATAGCATAGAGGAAGAAGAGGAATTTTCCTATGGAGGAAGATTCTGAATATCATTAATATTATATGGTATTCATACTTGAATGGTTTTGAAAGATACTAAAAAAATAATATCCTTGGGCCTTCCAATAAAGATAAAATCAACACTATGGAATATGATGCAATATTCATTGAAGAAGACTTTTGTAACCTTGCACAACTCACCACGAAATTAAGAAAATTTACTTTCTTCTACTACTCTCTAGATGATTTCATTGCATACGGTGATGAAAAAATGGACATTTGAAAACACAATATTTGGAAAGGATTCAAAATATAATAGAAGGAAATATTGACCCCGAAGCTTGTCATGAAATTTTGAGGTATGCTCTAGCTCTATAAAAAGATACGAACATCTTTAAGGAATTTATCAAATGGAGGAAGAAGATGAGATGTTCCCTATGGAGGAAGACCTTGATGACTACCCATACTACCAGGTGTTCATCCCCAGAAGATTAATGAATAATCTTAAAGTAGATCTTATCATTAAACCTTCCGACGAGAACCAAAGCAACATCATGGAGGATGAAATAGAAGACACTAAGATGGAACTGCTAGTCATTAATAGTTTTTAGCTCAAGGAACATCTCATTGGAGGATAAATGTATTTAAATGAAGACTCTTGTTGCATGAGGGATGATTCAGTGCTTTCCAAAGACTCCATCAACAATGAAAAATACCAATTAACCAATTTGAGTTAATCATGGATAAGATCCATTCAAATTTTGATCTTTAAATTAATTATGGAATGGAGACATGTGAAGAAGTGCAAGAGAGCCATCCTACATCTCATAATCTTGTGGATGAATTTAAAATTATCATTGATAATTTTCCTTCCTATTTTTACTCCTCAAGTGACATAAAAATGTTGAATGAAGAAATGAAGATAGTCAAAGAATCAAGTTCCCTTCTTGATTCAATCATGGATGATTGGATGGAAGAGACCCAATTCATTTTTGAAGCTGAGGATAATGAATGACTAGAGCACAACCTCTTCTCACCCAAATAGCATAATAATCATCACGGTTAATACAAATTATTTCATTATCCATATGAGTAAGAGGATTTAATAATGGATCATTAAGATAGAATTGAGATTTCTTCCCATATTTCTTCCCCAACATGGTCCTATGCTTCATACCAAGAGGAGGATGATATGGATTTTTAACTTGAAGGAGTACCATTCCCACAAAGGATGGACCTCTTCTCCTTTTCAAAAGGTGTCATCACTCAAGTATTCCCATGCTTACAAAAAGTGAATCTGAGAAACACAAAGCATGGAAGAGTTGAATGAGGATTTTAAAATAAATCATGGGCCAAAATGGATCATATTTTCAACCATCTATAGTCGACATAATATGAAGGTCCATCTTATAAGGAAAAATAGGAAAATATGGAAATCTAAAAAGAATTATCAATACAATACATCTTGAAGACTGTGGAAGAGACCGAAGACCCTCAAATCAGGCTTGAACTCTTAACGTAGGCTATGGAAAGGCAATACATGTATGAATTAATTTTTGCTTCTCATTTAAATACACCAATGTTTTATGTTGAGATAGAACCAACAAATGAACTTGATGTCTTCCTTGGAAGAGTGAATACGAAAGAATGATTTTTTATTGCACACAATGCAAAGAGCTTAGTGAGTTAAAAAGAAGGAAGTTTCTTGAACATCCTTTAAAATTCCTCAATCTTGAAGACATCATCTCTGCCACGGAGGAATAAAATAGGGAAAAATATGAGCTGATTTATGTTGAAGAGAGTCATTTAAAACAAAGTGAAAATTTGTAAGGTTATTAGGATAATGCTCATCAAAAAATTATTACCACTTCCTTAGAATTCTCCTATGACCAAGTGAAGGATTGTAGTTTTGAGTGTGATGCATAGACCAATTTTGAATGGATGGATACCCATCAAGATGGTTGCAGAAAAAAAGGTGCCAATGTACATAACTCTTGTGAAGGAATTCAAAATAAGTTCACACTCACTTCCCAATCTCCATTGTTATTTGAACATTTTTCCATGTTGCATGAAGCTCTCGAAGATGATGAATACATTAAGTCCAATGTTATGGCACACATTCTAGAAAACAATTTCTCAGAGTGACAAATTGGGATATTCAAAGAAGTTGTTGAATGAGAAGAAAATTAGTTTGTTCTCACTCCTTCGAGTGCCTTGATGATATACGAGATGATTTAAAATATTGATTCAAAGAGGAATTTTTTTCACACTCTTGAAGACAAGAAATAATGGTGTCTCATGGTTGCAGGGGCATCAAGCGGAAGCTTTAAGGTACAAGAATTTTGAGAATACGACAAAGTGTGCATTGGATGAAATAATTTTATCTATGTAAAATGAGTAAAAATATGGAATATTGATGTGTTTTCTTCTTCTCAAGCCATGCAAATACATCACAAAATAATGGTTTGATAAAAAAAATAGTTTTTGTGCTTCAAAGTTAATATTTTGATTTGTTGTTTCACGATGACATGTAATTTTCTCAACCCATTTCGAGTATGCGTATATTCTTTCCCCACCTTTGTAAATATCCCTCCTCTAGTACATAGTTTCCATGTTTCCATTATATGTTATTTCACTATTTCATGTCTTTCCCTTCCATTTGTGTGTGTGTGTGTGTGTGCGTGTGTGTGTGTTTGTTCGATAAATCAAGTTTGTGTAGTCTATCTTTTTAGTGAATCTATAGCCCAATGGATAACGCATTGGACCAAAAAATACAATTGAGATTATGGAGTTATCGTGTCATTTATTCATTCTGATCAATCATAAACATGTCCCTAAGATAGAACAAGATGTTTTCATGTAAATGTACGATAGAAAAATTCTCAAATTTCAAGCATGACCACAGACCTGCTTTGTTAAAACAAATTTTTGTATGCCTTTCCAAACACTTTCCCGAGTAACCCTAACCCATGTGTAAGTATTTTTACATCTCTTTGAGAATTTAAAGGTGTCATGTTAGTTTTCCCATAGGTGATTTATGGGTATCTAGTCATTTGAAGCATGTTTAGAGAAAGATCCATCAAGACATGATTTTTGCGTTCCTAGTATTCTTGAAGTTGGTACACATCCCCTTGAGTGGAAAAAAATTCCTAAACTCATCGAGGAGTTGTACCATAAATCCAAGAACATTCTTCAATTTTTTAGAAGGTTTTGAAAGGTTTTTCAGGTTTTAGATCAGTTTCATAAAAGTGGGCCCTATAGGTCTAAGCATTGCACGGTGCAAAAATAATCCATGAGCTTCGGGAAGTTATTCGGGACCACCGGAAGGAGTTAGGATTAAAACAAAATAATTTAGGAAATGTATCTTAGATCCCTATAGTATGGTAAAGTCGTATTTTTCACAACACTTAGGTGCATTGTGTCGATAATAAGTTTGTTTCATATACACCTAGGATTTTTGGTGTGTGGGATCCTATGTGTCCTCCACCATGTATGGAGGGTCATCTCACATGGGTTAGGTTTAGGGTTATATTTAGGGTTTGCTTGTGTGTCATGCACTAGGGTTACTCAACACCCTATATGTATTCCTTCATTTGACATTTATGAGCATGCCAAGACAATCCATTATCTTTCTCTATATGTGTAAACTTTGTTTTGTTATGCAAGTTCTATTGATTGATCGATTCCTCCTTGTGATTATGCTAGAGCCATTTCCTTTGGATTAAAAATTCATCATGGTGCATAGTTTTTGATACAATTCTCACAAACTCTTTCATGGTATCAGAGCTTAGATTAGGTAAACATGCATTCTTCATCTGATTTGTGATCACTCTTAGTTTCATTATTTTTACTCCTCGTGTAATATTTTTTGATCATTAGATTCTGGAATTTCATTTGCTAACATTCTTAACAAATTGTTCTTGGAAAGTTTCGGTTTTGCTGTGTTCTTCATGCATGTGCAGATCTCCTTGAGTTTTAGGGGTTTTATAGCTACATTTAGCTAACTACAACTAAATCTGGTAGATTAGTTAAAATAAGAGTTTTTTTAGTTTGTTTAATTTTTTTAAACTGAAATTTTTTTAGATCTATGTTTTTTCTGGTTTCTCTGTGTTTTTTTTTATGTCTTTTTACTGAGAATATAGTTTTTTTGTAGCTTGGAGGTTCCAATTCCATGTTTGGTGGTTTTGTGCTCACCACCAAGCTCCTTCTACATGACCTTCAAGCTATCCGAGTGGGCTACACCCTCTTTAATCAAATCCTAGGAGACCTAGCTCTTTCCTCATCTCATTATTCGGATATCTCTCTTCCTTGAGCATATGTCCTACTTAGTGTAGTCTCCTCGTGGTGCCTGTCGTGGTCGCATGACTTTCTCTCTCGCCCGCATGCTCTACTCCACTAGAAATACAACCTAAAGAGCCTGGCTTCCTTTGCCTCATGATATATTCCCTCCAATGGCTTCTCCCGTGTTTTGTGGCATTGATCTTGTGTTTAATCTAGTGATCTCCAAAGCTTGGCCATTACATGGCTTTCCCAACACCTCCAATTTGGATTTTCTAAAACACTCGACATTTGATTCAACGACCATTACACCTCTTTCCTGACCTTTCTCCTCCCAACGTGGGATAATCCAATCTCTCCATATTTCTCGTGCCCAACTGCCTCTAACTCGGGTTTCAAACAAACCATAAGTTTGTTCAAATTAATTTTTTTGGTAAGTTTTTTAAAATTCCTTTTTTGGTGGGATTTTTTAGGGGTTGTTCAATTTTTTGGTGGGTAATTCCTTTTAAAGGGATATATATTTAAATATTTAATTAGGATTTGATTTTTAATTAGATCTTAATTAGTTTTTTTATTATTTCAAATTAACTAGATTCAATTATATTAAAGCTAGTTGTATTAATTTCAAATCTAATTATCCTTTACATTAGTCAATTAAAAATTGGCCTTCTTAACGCTTATTGTCATTTTTTTCTGAGTCCAACTAGCTCTAAAATTAGCTAAATTGGATGTTTCCAAATGATAAATTTTAGGCGTTATTGTCAATTTTTTTACAAATCATGCACTCAAGTGTATAGTGACACTCTGAGCACCTATTTGTCTACTGTGTGCCCTTCTGACATTCTAGAGATCATCGAGACTCATCTTGAGTTTTTTAAAACTTGTATTTACCCTTGTTATTGCTTGCAACTAGTGAGCACATCCACCATAGTTTGTAGCAAGGGGGTATCCATTACGACATGAGACGCTTTTTCTCACAACCAGGATTTGATTTCACCTCCTTCCTAGTTTTTGCAAGTTGTGCTTGTATACGGTGTCACTTTGTTGCGCTCCATGAAACACAATTGTGGTCTCCTCTCTTGCACGTTATTATGTTGATTGCAAGGTGAGTTACCAAATGTTTCAAGATGCATGCTCGAGACCGATTGTATTCAACGCACTAAACTATAAAGTGCCGAAAGCAGGGGTTATTATATTGTCCTGGGTGGTTGTGATTCTTGTGTTTCTTTTCTACATTCCTTCTCTCTCTCTTCACTATGGATGCACTTTCAATTCCTTTTCTTACACCATTCAAATTCTTTGAATGGAGATCAAAAATGATTATGAAACTAAGGGGTAAAGGGTTATTCCACATCACCATGGGAACTGAGAATGAACCAGATGACGACCTTGAAAAATCTAAGTGGTTAAACCGTAGTGATGAAGCTTTAGGTCTTCTTTACATGTATGTTTCTCCTAACTTTCTCTTCCACATTGATTCATCTAAAACACCTAATTATGTGTGGAAAATGTTATATTGAATGTTTGGAAAAAAATATGACATGAGAGCGCATGAGTTTGAAAACGAACTACTAGGGTTAAATCCTAGTGATTTTGAAAACCTACAAGCATTCTTCTCTATGTTTTCCACACTAGATTGTTGTTAAAGGAATTTCAAGTAGATAAGAAATATTCTCAACTGGATCTTTTCGGTTCTCTCTAAGTTAGGTCCTAAATATTATGTCTTTGTGTTAACTTTTACACTGCAAAAAAGTTGTCTTGGGCAACCTTTGGAATATGCCCTCCTTTGACTATTTTTCATCCCAACTCATTCAAGAATAGGAAAACCATATTCAAATGGGGTCTCTCAAGTCTAAGTCACATGCCCTTGTAGTAAGTACTACTAAGGAAAAGAAGACTTAAAAGAAGAAAGAAAGAAAGGACCAACCTAAGAAGGAAACCAAGACCAAAACTAAATTTAACACAAACACTTTGACTTTTGAGCCTAGAGCACAGAAAGACAAGTATTTTTGTTCCTATTCCAAAAATCCTAGTCATAAAGAGAATATGTGTATGAGAAAACAAATTGATCACCTTACTCATTTACTTGAGAAAAATCAAATAGGTGTTCCTGAGTGTATCAAACAAAATGCTCCAAAGGCCGAGTCTTCTACTGTAAAAGGGTCTAAATATGATAAGAAGAAAGGAAATACCCTTGTAGCCAAATTTGCTCCTTCATCGATGTGGATTATATATTTTGGTGCCTCACACCACATGGCTTCTTTGCATGTTGAGTTCTCCAACATCGAGCCTTTTGGTATGTCCCAAATCACGATGGGTAATGACACGCCGGTGTTGGTTTCGGTATTGGATTAGTAGAGATGAATGGGGAACATTCAACCAAGTGTTGAGTGTTCCTAATCTCTCTACCAATATTCTTCTCGCTTACCAAATTACTCACCTTAGTGAAGAAATGTGAGTGGAATTTGGTCCTAACTTCGTGATTATTCATGAGCTTAATTGTGAAACTACAATGGCTAAGGGAAAGGTATATCACTGCTCACGATTCTATACCTTTTCCAACTTTATTTATTATTCTATGCCCATTTCCTTTCTCACTCATGAAAATGAGGTTAGTAAGCTATGGCATGAGCATTTCATACATCTAAATTATCGCTACTTTAAACAATTGATCCAAAATTAAATGGTCAACATGTTACCCAGCGTCAAGTTTTCTAAGGATGTTTGTAAGGGTTGTACCCTTGGAAAGCATCTTGAAAAGAACTTTGACAAAGGAAAATCTGGAGAGCTACTCGTCCTCCTTGGATCTTGTTCATAGTGATATTTCTCATCCATTTCCGTCTTCTTCTTTTAATAGAGCTCTTTATGTGCTCACCTTCATTAATGACTATCTGCGATATACTTGGGTATATTTTCTTAAGCTTAAGTCTCAAGTCTTTAAACATTTTTAGGACTTTAAGGCTCTCTTTGAGAAATAGGTGGAACAATCTATTAAGGTTCTTTATACTTTGAAGATAGAGGTAAATATGTAAACAATAGGTTCATGGATTTATATACTTCAAGGGATCTCCTTGTATCATATAGTTTCTTATAGCTCTTTGTAGAATGGAGTAGTAGAAAGAGAGAACCATACTCTAAAGGAGATGGCCACTTGTATGATTAACTCAAAGTCTATTCCTCTACAGTATTGGGATGAAGTAGTTAATTTTTCTAATTACATTCAGAACTATGTTCCAAACAAGGCAGTAAGAGGGATGACACCCTTTGAAGCCTGGTTTGGACACAATCATGATGTTGAGCACTTTTGAGTCTTTCGATCCAAGGCTATGGCTTATATTCCCAAGAAGAAATGCAAGGCATTATAACTACAATCCAAACCATGTATCTTTGTAGGGTATCCTGATGGCATGAAGGGATATCAATTATTGAATCCTACTTCTCATGAGATTTATATTGAGAGAAGTGTTAAGTTTGAAAAGTCTTCTTTGACTTCTACTTCTCTACCTATTGAGGTCCTTCAACTTGTTGATTTGGATTACGACTCATCAAATGATGATGTTTTTGAGTGTGCTCCTCTTCTGATCCTCCCAACCATCGACCTTTGAGTCATCTGATTCGATAATAGTGATGATGAGGACGATGTCCCTTCTCACTTGAGTGATGAATCTTCTAACTTAGATCCACGATCCTCCTAGTTCTCTTTGGGCTAGGAAAACCTTGCAAATTCCTAGAGATTTAGTTGGAGATACTTCGGATATGAGATGTACTCACTAAATTTTTTTGGACCCCACTCTTTCTTCACCTCTACCTCTGATCCATAGTATTTCTAGGAGGTTTTTGGTATTCTTGAGTGGGATTCTGCCATAGATGAGGAGTATTCCTATCTCATAAAGAATGATACTTGGGATCTCACTCCTCTTCCAAAAGGAAGAAAAATCATTTAGTGTAAGTGGGTGTTCCAAACGATGCATGGAGTAGATGGAGACATAAAAAATTTTAAGTGCAATTAGTAGCTAAGGTGGATTATACTTGAAATATTTCCTCCATTGCAAATATGACTTCTAATCAATCGACCCTTACCATTTCCAAAACAAACAGATGGAAAGTCCATAAAATGGATGTTAAGAGTGCCTTCCTTCATGGTGACCTAGAGGAAGATGTCTACATGGAGCAACATCTAGGTTATGTACATGATCCTTCCCTTTTTGCAAGTTAAATAAGTCTCTTTATGGCCTTAAACAAGCCCCTCAGGCTTGGTATGACAAGATGGACTCCTTACTTACATTAGGGTTTACTATGTGTCACTTTGATCCAAATGTTTATATTATATGACAAGATGACTCCATACTCATTCTTGTTCTCTATGTTGATGAATTGTTAATCACAGGAAGCTCTTCCTCTATCATTGATTTTGTGAAGATTGCCTAGGCCAACGGGTTTTCCATGGTGACTTGGCTTAGGTCCGCTTCATTACTTTATTGAGATCCAGTTTTCACAATCGACTCGGGAATTTTGATTTAGCAACCTAAATATGCTCTTTACTTGCTCTCTCATTTCCAGATGTCAGATTGCAAGTCTTCTCCTACTCCTTTTCTTTCCAGGGTTAAGTTGGTTTCTAATTTCTCTACTCCCTTAGTTAATGGTACCTTTTATTGACAGTTGGTGGGGAGCTTGATTTACTTGACTCACACACGACTGGATTTATCTTATGTTGTTTGGATTGTGTCCAAATTCATGCATGAGCCACATGAGCTACATTGGAAAGAAACTAAGAAGATCCTTCATTATGTTCATGGCACCTATATTGATGGCATTCACTATTATAGAGGGATGGATATTGACTTATACGGTTCATAAATTCTAATTGGGCTAGTGACTTAGATCATTGGAAATCTACCTCTGATACAATTTCTCTCTTTTTTTGGGTCATATTAGTTGGTCTAGCAAGAAGCGAGAATGTAATTGCGATATATTTTTATAGAGTTAGAATATAGAGGAGTATTTAATGCTACCACATAGGCTGTTTAGGTATAGGGTATTCGACGAGTTTGGCATCTAGTTTCGATGACCTACCATTATCTATTGTGATAACATGAGCACTATCTCAATTTGTAGAAATTCATTTTAGCATTAGTGGATGAAGCACATTGAGATCCATATGCACTTCATACGAGTGTTTATTCATGATGGTGTCATCAACATTTAGTACATTCAAAAAGATGATCAAATTATAGATATATTCACCAAGCCCTTCACTGAGGTGAAGTTTTTTCACTTGCAGTATCTTCTAAGGGTGAGGTATTATGTAGCTGCTCATCTTCTTTAGGATATATAGTCCTTCTCTTCTTCTTCTTCTTCTTATAGGAATATGTTGTTTGTATATGGTCACCTTATCAGGCCTTTAGTTGTCAGGCCCCATTGACACATCTTTCTTAGTTGTTTAGGAGTGTCTTCTTGTTCTGTTTGACTCATCATAGCCGCTACCCTAGCTTCGATGAAGGGGGTGTTGGTGTGTGGGATCCTATGTGTCCTCCACTCACATATGGAGGGTCATCTCACATGGGTTAGGTTTAGGGTTTTCTTGTGTGTCATGCACTAGGGTTACTCAACACCCTATATGTATTCCTTTATTTGACATTTATGAGCATGCCAAGACACTCCACTGTCTTTCTCTATATGTGTAAGCTTTGTTCTGTTATGTAATTTCTTCCATTGATTGATTGATTCCTTCTTGTAATTATGTTGGAGCTATTATGTTTCCTTTGTATTACTACTTCATCATGGTGCACAAGTTTTGATATGATTCTCACAAACTCTTTCAAGATTTTCGACAAAAACCCTATTTTTTGGTGAGAAAATGGAATAATCAAGATGTAATACCCAACCATTGGATTAAAAGGAAATTTATAATAAATATAATTTAACATTTCATCCAAAAACTCCATCGGGAGCTCTATATATGATCATGATAGGCATCTCCCCAAGGTCAAACTCCAACAATTAGTAAATTTTCTAGGCTAGAAATCTAATCAATGGGAGAATGGAACACTTTGTTACACCATGTGCAAAAAATATTTGGATAAAAAAGTGCAATAAAATGTGACCTACCCCATTTTGACCCTTGGACCCTCCACATGACCATTGTTAATCTCTTTTCACAAGGTTAATCCCCTAAGGATCCATTTCCCAGACCCTCGCTTTGTGTAATCACACTACACCACTTTTCAAGCCAAGGTGAGGGTACATTTTTTGTCTCATGTGAACTAAATATTTGGGAAATTTTGGATATAAAACTCCCAAGACATCCCATTTAATCTCTTGGTCATTGATGTGCCCTCGAAGCTTCTTTAAAGTGCCTTTTCAAGCCCCTCTCTCATCCTCAACCATAAATTGCGCTGGGACACATGGCCCAATAGGGATGGGGAAATTTTTTTGCACCAATTGAAAAATGAAATTGGTGCATAAAAGTGTGACCCATTCAAAAACTAAAAAATATGCAAAAAATCTAACTATCGTGCTACTTCTAACTGCTTCCTTTACGCATGCACAAAGTTTCTTTAATTGTCGATTCTCTCTCCAATCCTCCATTACTATTGTTGCCAAACCTTATGCAACACCTCCATAATATTTTAATCATCTTCCAACATTGATAAAGTGAATAAAGAGAGAATTTTTAAGAAAAACCATGAGTGTGAGCTATCAAAACCCTAAAGTCCAAAAATGAAAAAGCATTCATATCTCTCAAACTCATGTGTATCGGATTCCCATGAAATTTTGGGCAGATATTTCTCATAAAAATTCCTTTAAGCTATAAGAAAAAAGGTACATCTTGATTTTATAATGTAATACATTCAAAACTTTATTCCCTAGAGTTGCTCTCCTTGATTGCCATCAAATCGTGCAATGATTGGGTCGAAAAATTGAACAGAGACGAAAAAAAAACCCATACCAAATCTGATTTTTTTCATCAATATAAAAATTAGAATTGCATCTGCTAAAAATAGTAATTTTTTCTTGTTGAAAAATTCCATTTTTATTAATTTTCCAAAAATGGAAAACTCCTTCAAAAGAAAGAACGGTGAAAATTACGCAAACAAAAAAATCTAGGGCACATGGACCGAAAAGCCAAATAATAAATCGGAAAAAAAAAACTTCCCAAAATGGAAAGTGATTTGAATTTAACCCAACACATATATAAAAATATCAAAATATGAAGGGAACTCCTTAGTGAAAACAACAAGGCAAAGAACAACCCTACCCAAAATAGTAGCTCCTAGGACATAATTTCGAAAAATAGTATTTTTCGATACGAGGTGAAGAAAGTTGCTATCATCTCCATAGAAATGTATATCATTAATTTTTTCCACCATGGATCTCAATTTTTCTAGTTAAGTGAGCCAAGGATATTTTTTCTAATCAATATTATCAGGACAAGAATAAGTAATTTGTAGTAGTATCTTCCTCTACACAAACATCAAATTATGTATTCTCGAGGTCATCAAGAGCTATCTCCACAAATGATGCTTTGAGAACTCGAGTGGCTGAAATCACCATAACTCCTATAGAGACATTTCCATGGATTCAAGAATTACTTGAGAGTTGGAAAAGAACAACACAACTCACTACCATTCCTAGTCTTGCGAAAATCTCTAGAGTGTTGAAACCCAAGTGAAGGAAGAAGGCCCAGGTAGCTTCCTTCTTATTCAAGATGGCACCTTAGGTAACCAATATGTTTAAGTTTCCAGGACTAAGACCACCAATCCCATGGATGAAATGACTCTATCTGATTATGATTTGACTGACATGTCATTAGGATAAGCTTATCATGAAGGTGATATTCACCTGTTTGCATAATCATCTTCCCTTCTTTGTTCTCGTTGAAGAATACAAGTGAACCATTTTTCAATAAAAGGAACATGTAAAATCTCTTAGTGCATACATTCAACCCTTATTAGGAGTATAATTAACACCTCCTTGAATTGAAGATATTCCCCCAATCAGCAGTATTAACCCCAAGGCGATAAAAAAGCACATGATTACATGATGTGGGGAAAATCCTATGAAAAATGGATTGAGGAAATCATCGAGAAAGGAAAGGAATTATGTCCAGACATCATTTCTCTCATCCAAGTATAATCGTGCCCATTTTATAAAGTAAAAAAATGAAGGAATTTATGAAAGAGGTCGGTCACTTGGAGGATATACTCCCACTTGTATCCAAAATGAGTTCTTTTAAATCTCATGCCCTCATGATCAAATAAGTGTTAACGTCAATTACTAAATACTTTTCCTACATTTGGATCCACATCATGGATGCCTAGTATGCAATGTTAAAAGGGTGATATCTTAATTGGGCTCCCATGGGTGCCATATTTCTGGAATCTTGAACAAAGTCTACCATTGTGTTTAAAGGTTTGAGTTCCCACCACTCACTGAAGACTCATCATCAGAGGAAATCATCATCGCATTTTATGAGATGGTCAAGAAAGAGGTAGGTTACCCTATTTCCTTCAATAAAAAAATTAGAGTCCTAGCAAGTATCCAAAGTTGCATTTCCTCACTTGCATGGATCATGAAGAATGGCTTCATCAATTTCAAATAGTTAGGGACATTCAAGGCACATGGATCAAGGTAATTAGATGCATTTGTATCCCGGGGAAGAGAATTTCATATATGTAATGAATCATTTCAACGAAGAATTCAAGGAAAAGGTTCCCATTCTAGAGGACCACCGATCCAAAGGTTCAATTTAAAAAATTATTCAAGGAGGATGTTACTTCATCCGAAATATCCTTACCTTATCTTCTAGTCTCTTTCCCCCCTCTCCTTTCTCTCTCCTTTCTAATTATTTGTTGAGCATAATCATTGTATTTATTCCTATTCAGTTAAGTGACGTATTTTAAATTTGTAAAATTATTTTCTCAAAATTATAAGAGAAATACTTAATTCATGTAAATGGAAATTTCAGAAGTGGACTATCAAAACAAAGAGTCATATGAGGGAGGTGAAAGGACAATTCAAATTGTATAAATTGGGATGGATTATCCATTCCAATGGATTCTAGATTTTGAATACTTATTCCCTATTGCAGTATTGGATGGTGTTTGTTGGACTTTGTTTCAAAAATATAAATGAAAGAAAGCTACAATTTCTTCCACACTTTCTTCTTTTCCCTTGCTTTGCACAACTTGTGTAAATGTAAATGAAGGAATAAAGTTTCTTCTTTCAAAGGTGTTTGAATGTATGCAGATTTTTATTCATGATTTTGTATCATCATTTACATGATAATTATGGTTATTAGAGGCATCTCATGGTCTTCTATTTCCCTCTTTTATACACTTTTTAATAAGAGTGATGAAAGATCTTTGTATCTTTATAGATGAATATGAGAACTTGGTGTCTTTATTTTCGCAAAAATAGACAACTGACTTCATTGTGTTTCCTCTATATTGAATGTCTTTGAAGTATTCGGAAACTAGGCGTGGGACTCTAATTTCCTACACACAACAAGTAATCTCCCTTTCATAATTTATCTCATTTTCCCTCATCGCTGTAATTTACTCCCTTATACCCTAGTACAAGCACCTTACCATAGGTTCAGGTGATGTGTCCCTTTGTGATCACTGACCTATTTTTCCACCCAAAGCATTTAGATATGATTAGGATTAGTTTAATTTCAATAATTGGATTTTTACCATTCAATTGAGAGGGGCATATCCCCATGAACATTGGTAGAGACACCTAATTTGTCCACCTGAAATTTTTGTCACCAACACAACATCAATATTAGGAAGTTCAATCACACTAAGGGATGTATCATCATGTGTGTTATTTACATCTAAATAAAAATTAGCATGCTCATTTTTGTTAATAATATCATTATGCACATTAGTATTTAAAAGTGTAAGAGAATAAGTACTAGTTAAAGAATCACACTTGCTTGTAGGAGGAGAAAGATAAAAAAGTGTATCATCCACATCATGATCCATATCAAAAAAATTGCATTAATGAGAAATAGAAATTTGTGTACATACAACATCATTATTTTTAAATTCAAATGGAGTAATAGAATTACAAAGTGGTTATTTTGTGCAAGTAAACTAGAAATGTTATAATTAAGATCATTATGTTTACATTTAATTGAAGGAGTAGAAACACAACCATCATCATCTAGTTCATTGGAATAAGAAACATCATTTATATCACATCATGGCTTTAAGTATGGTACATTACTTCCCCTTCATTAACAAAAACATAACAATTTCATCAATCAATGTGTAAATAGAATGGAAATCATTCATCTATGCACTAGAAACACTAACATTATCACTAGAATACATAAAATATATAGTATTGGTGTAATGATCTATCTAAGGAAATTTCTCATGCTCACTACTCCAACCGGAAATATGATCCCTAGGGTCTTCATGAGATTAAAGAGGTGGGAGCTAAGTTACATCATTAGTAATGGTGTATTGAGGAGTTTCTAAATAAGGTGTGAAAAAATAGAGAGGGTGATTAGTTAATTGTTGGAAATCAGGATCTAAATCATCATAAAATATTATTTCATCTCTAAGGGAGTGTGAAAATATAGTATCATTTATTTTATCCACATAAGTGGTATCGAACTAGTGAAAGGAATACAACCCATTATGCTTCCATAAATATTGAATACAAGCCATGATCACACGAAGAAAAAATCACACACAAACAAAACACTTTTATACCCTAAGACAACACTAAGGTATTTAAAATTTTCCTAGACTATAGAAATTTTGGCAAGATCCTAGATTAGGTTAAGACTCGATCAAAGTGGTTTAACAAAAATGTATAAACCCTAATTGAAAATTAGACAATGGATGGCTGATAATATAGAAAAATAAATAGTATATAAGGTGTTAAATTATGTTTCAGATCATATATACATACACACAAACATGCCAATCATTCTAAGGAAGAGTGAAAGCAACCAAATATGGGTTTGTGAAAAATGAATCACTTCACCGATTTATATGAGTTTCATACTTTGTCGATGGGTGATCTGTAATAGAAATAGAGTTAGGAAATGGGGAAATATTTTGTTTCACCATTGGATGTGTTGGATCAAAACCATATAACACACATTAACCTATTTGTATGGTTTTGTATCTATACATAGTTAGAACCTATAAAATCTAGTTAGACTCTTTTTCACCTTTTGGAATATTCAATTTTGCATTAAACCCCAAATTTCACACATGTAGCTACAAATAACACTAAATACACTGGCAATACACTAAAGCACACATTAGATGAAAAATAAATCAAATTCTTGAGTCAAAATGACATCAGAAGTCACCCTTATATTATTCACCAAGTGTTTCACTACATTTTAGACTCCATGGAGTTATCATAGTTCTTTATGTTGTTTTGAATGAAAATATCCCTTTTCTTAGTATTTCCTTTGTGTTTCCAAACTAATATCGGGATAAGGTACTTCATCCCATTTAAAAACCTTGTGTGTTGATCAAAGAAATCATAGGTATGCCCTCCTATGTAGTGTATGTACTATGCAATAACATTTCTTTCTACTTCAATTCAATATATGGTAGATAGATATATTATTGCTAAATATAAAATGCTTATGTATATATATATATATATATATATATATATATATATATATATATATATGAGTTCATTATCTTGATTTTTTTAACCTTATTGGTAGGAAAAGGCCAAATCAGACATATAAATGAACATTAAAAATAATAGTGAAGAAACCCATAAATCAAAAATTAAGTAAAAACCCAAATCTTCGATAACATATAGAAGGTATGGGACCATAGGTACGACCCTATCCCTAATGTTTGATTTTGGATAGACACCAAATGCAAAGAAAGTGAGAAATAGGAAATATATAGACCCTCTATGAAATGACATACAATGACAAAATCGGAGAAAATAATCACCACAAGATATCAAATTAATCAATGAAAATATGGAGGAGAGTAGGTTATACCACTAAGATTTAGTTTCAGGTCTTAAACACATGTACATACAATTATAACAAAAATATGATGTAATAATGATTTTTTTAAATTTTAGTGTCTACATATATAAAGGAAAAAGGGGAAGATCATGGAGATAAAGATAATATTAAAAGAATTGTATGAATGGGTTATATGGGTGTTAAGATAGATGTGAATCTGATCATATATATGGGTGTCCACTCATCTCAAATTCACCATCCAATTTAGTCAAGTTGAACTAACTCACTCTACTCAAGTTCTAGAACCCTATAAAGGAGGAAGAAAAATATTCACGTCAACCTCCTTTTGGAATAAAATCGAATTCTAACTAAATATTCATTTGCCCTTAGATTATTATTAAAATCATCAAACTTCACAAACTAGATCAACTTTCTAAATAAATAAAATAAATTTATTTACCTATAACTCATTCAAATATTGATCCATAATCCATGGCCTCTCCTTTATCTATAAATATGAGTCTCTTTCCTTAACAATTCATCTTTTGGAAGCTTTAGGCATTTACACCATTACTCTACCAATTTTCACTAAGACTTTATATGTCATGAGGATTTGCATTTGTTCATTCATAGCTCAAAAAAATGTCTATAGCAAGAATATTTAATAATTCAATACCATATGTAAACTATAGGAATGATTAATGGATGTTGTATGAATGATAGGAATTAATTTAGTGTAATGGTGTAGAATGTCATTAAAAGTCATAAAACAACATATATTATGAAAGTGGTGATAATACACTATGAAGAAATTACAAGAGGATTTTAGAGGATTCTACATTTTCCCCTTTAAAGTGTTATTATGAAACTTAATAGTGCTTTAAATATAGTATACACTTTGATGAATAAATGATAATAAAGTGTGGAGGACTACCAATTTTTACCTAGTGAAGTATTTGGATTCCTAGCGAATTTGGATAATACTGGGAATTCCCCCTTGAGTGTTTGGATAACACAACAAAAAGAGGTAGATAGTTTATTTATAGGAAAGAGAGATAAAGCCACATAGAAACATAGGAAGAAAGTTATTAGAATGATATTAGGTGGGTAGAAAGGCCATAATTGGTAAATTAGGGTTAGAATAAAGGTATAAAGAAAAGGGTGGGAGGGTTATAAAAATCATTGGTCATTTTGGCTATTATAGTTTATTTTCCATCTGAGTGATATTTGTGCTCTGGATTGTGAAAGAAATGGCTCATCGTCCCCATTGTGTGCATCATGTCTGAGATTTTAGTTGGGATTTTTAAAATGAAACTATGGTATGTATCCAAAAAAACTTATATTTTACATGCATTTAGTTCTATTAGGCCTAGAAGAAGTTACAAAAGTAATGGATGCAAGTAATTAGGTGCATGAGTGTGTCTCCTAATGTGTGCTAACGTATCATTGTGCATGATAAATTCAAAGTATGTGGTCAATGTGAATGGATATACCCGCTAGCATAAAGGTAAACACATTATCATGATTAGTTCACGTGCTTTACTTAACATGTGCTAGCATTAAGGTATGAGTCCTAGAGAAACATAGGTGCACTAGAATGAAGTTGATTATATACAAAATATTTAGGAAATGAATTAAAAGAAAATGTAACTTGTAAGAGTTTAACAATGGTTTTTTTTTTTATGTTTTGTAGTAGAAACTATGTGCCTCGGATGTGTGGGAGCATCATGGATGGATACGATCATTTAAGAGATGAATGAATAATATAAATTAGAGGGTTTGTATACAATGTTAGAGGTGATAGGATTATCATATGTTTCTCATCTTCTAAATGTTGCACAATGGCTAAGTGATGACACAAGATTCATACAATTAGACTACCTATATGGGAGATGTCAGTAAATTTGGAGGATGTATATTGGATATTGTGAGTTCGAATGAAGGGAAAACTAGTACGAAGGGAGAGTAGTGTTGCACGGATCTAGGATTACATATTTTTATTATTTAGAGTGGATGATATTTATAGGGATGACATGAAAGTACAATTTTATGAGTGTATAGAGGATGATATTGTTATAAAAATAATTCTCCTAGTTTTTGGACAAGTTAAATCCCCATTCTAGCTCTATGGTTTCGCATTATAGGTTACGCACACTTCAATTATCTCCTTGGCACATATCCTTGGTTACATATTCCTTGCATGCTTCGTGTTATCCTTCCTTCCATGCCTTATTTATTTTCCTTTTCCTTTTCCTCTTTGTTCCATCACCCCCATTGTGATCACTCTCAATGCATTCACCTTATTATCACAATTTCACGCACCCTTCATGTGTGCCTTGGCCCTACTTCTCAAAATCAACTAAGTCCTTTGCATCTACCTTGACCATACTTTCCTTCGAGAATGTGTTTGTTTCATTCATCCAATGCACATTGCATTTGCATGCTCCTTGCCTCTGTTGTCTTCCTATGCCTCATTATTCTTCACACATGAATTTGTGCCTTCTTCTGCATAATCATTTGACACATAGTCATTTGATAATATTGAGTGCACTACATACACCCAATCAAAGTGTGCCAACGAGGCACCAAATCCTTGTAACAAACTAATGGGTGACACATGGCTAAAATGACAAAGCACTTGCATAGATGGCTAACTTTTCAGTCAATCACCATGCACCACATGTCTTGCATGTTCATATGTATCTAACATCTTCCAAGACCCATATATTTTTCTCCATGACTCTAACATGCCCATTCCTAGTCTCATTCAAAAGATTCCGACATGACCTACACTATAGGCCATTCAAATTCAAATTTTAGAAAGATATGGTAGGTGAGAATTTTGAAAACGTCTCTCAAGCCATTAATGAGATGATCTTATTGCCCCAACCACCTAATTTGAGATGGATTTTCCTCCTTCCTTATCATACATTCCAAACAAGGTTGGGGAAGCACATTTGATAAATATACGGGTGGATTATCGGGTATTTAATGCTTTCTATTTATGGTTGTGTTTAAAATTTGAGTTTTCCCTCCTTCTCCTCTTCTTCTTCCATCGATTCATCTATAAATGTAAGATCTTAGCTCATTGTTAATTTTGGACATTTTAGATCCTTTAGTTTTTTACAAGGATTTTATATCTCTACATTTTAATTTGCATTCCTCTAGATCTAGTTCATGTATGTAGATATTGTCCTTTAGATGCCATTGTAATTAAATACATATACCTATAAGTAATAGAAGCATCATTTTATATCTATTATCTTCCTTAATTTGTTTATATTCTTATCTCTTGACTTATATTTGCATTGTGTTCTTGTTGTGTCACTTTAAATCCTTTGAAGCTCCATTTTTTGTTGTGTTTCATGAAGCTGATAATGAGAATGCATGTTTAGTACGTGCTACACTTTCCTAACCTCCCTTTATTGTTCCTCCTTCATTTTCACTCAAAAATTATAGTTTTCATCCCCCTTTTTAGTTTGTATTACCTTCCATAGTTTATTTTTCATTTATTTCATTCTTCTATACCTAGTCCCTTGGATTGCTTAGTTTAATTTTACCTTCCAGCATTAACAATAGCAGTAGAAGTAGAAATAGGTAGAGGAACCAACATTTCTGGAGGTTTTTCTCAATCATGATAGGTCCCACACTTGGAGACAATCCCATTGTTAACTCAAATAACTTAGTTCATCCAGATACGAGATATGGGTGTAAGTTTGATAACCAATAGTTTTTGGCATTCTGGTGGGACCAATATTGAAATATTCAATTTCACATTGCTAAGTTCTTATGTGTGACTTAAAGGTTTCCATCCTTTAGATGCTTCTTTCAATACATATAGAAACTCCCAACACTCGAGATCTATTTTTTAGCAATAGACCGCCATTTATGAGAAGAGTGCATACATGCAGAGTGTTATAGCTAAAGGATCCTTTGAATATCTCCATCTTTCACTAAGAAACACACACAATAGAGCTCCCATGCATGCTTCCCCATCTCCATTGTGTCATTTGCATTCCAATCCTCCTCGTAGTAACATATAAGCATGCCCTGTCTTGGCATTACAACCACCTCCTTCTCCAAGGAACTTTTACATCTTCATTGGTGGAATCCCTCTCAATATTAACAAAAACATGATATTCCACCAGCCATCCTTAAGAGCATTCCATAATTCACTGACAAGAATCAAGTCACCCTTGTTGAGCATATCTAGGATGTAGAAAATATGTTCTCTATCTAATTTATCGGGCATGATGATGTAGAAGCTAGGATGCTTGTAACATCATTCAAAGGCAAACACTCCAATGGTACTACATTCTGAGACCTCCATCTATTTCCACCTAGGATTAGCTTGGAAAAACTCTCTGTAATTACTTTGAAGACAAATTGGATCAATAATCTCTAGTGGAATAACTGACTATAACAAAGAGGGTGCCCAATGAGCGGATGAATGATTTCAACATTAGATTCCATAAGACCTTGGAAATAATTCGTCAAGTGGTAAGGATATAGCCCAACATTATTTCTTGTATTATCTAAGGGATTTGAATAGTGAAAATTTAGTCATGATTTAATCCATGGGAGGAAGAACTTTTCTTGTTGTATACAACATTTCCATAAGCACAAAGAACAATCTAATCCAAGAAGGAAAGTTAGTGCCTTAGCTTCCTGCGCCTTATTTCCAGAGATGTCTCCAACACCCCAACCTTTTGTTTATCCTATTACAAGATAGAGCATGCAACCTATTACATCTACATCCTACTCTCCCATGCATTAGAAATAAGATAAAGAGATGAAGGCCGTGATTATAAACTTTTCCAATAAGGTCATATCGTTAGAGAAGTAACATGTGCAAGCCTTCAAGAATAGTTCCAATCAAGTTCATAATCGTAGAACAATTGGCCTTGGTGGAATCAATATGAGAACTAGAGATATGGCCAAAACCAACAAAATGATATATGTCATGCTACTTTGCATCTACCCTTGCAATTTATTCCTCCAAAGACAACATTTTCTAGTATTTAGCACAAGTAAAGCACCGAGTTCAAGTTTAGAATAATATGGCTCAAGAGTCTAAATGGTGCTTTCCTTGCAACATGCCTCATAGTCAATATCACCGCACTAATTCCATGCACATGTAGGCCTATATGATCCTGAAGGCTTATAATTATGATCCTTTCACTAGCATAACTAAAGTAGAAAATGAAGAAAATCCAAAAATTCTCTCCGAATAAAATATGATGTTCTTTGGCACTAAGGAATTTTTTCAATCAACAAAGTTATATATAATACAAAAAAACCATCTGCCTGTGTCACTAACAACGAAGGTTCAAGAAGATAATCCTTGATTCTAGCATGCAAGTATTAATTCCCATAACATAGGTTGATCCTCAAAATAAAAAAGATACAACCGAGGCATCTATCGAAAGGTGTGCCATTTCTAAATGGAAGGTTTCACGTAATTATCCTTCAAGCAATGTGCACCCCTCCTTTGGTAGGACAAGCTTATACTCCACCTAATGCCCCTATCTCTATGCCTAAATAATTAAGAAGATATGTTGATATGACCCAAATACACAAATCAATGGGCTTCCCATTCAGCATTGTGGACCAAATGAAGAGGAAAAATGTGAATTTCACAATGTGGGATGCCCTAGCCATTCAATCTTAGTGTGACCTATTGCATGAAGATCTAGCCCAACTTCTACGCACTGATCCAACTTTTCATAAACCATGCGCTATTGTCAACATCTATGAAGAAGAGGAGAAGAAAGTAAGTAAGGTCATCAAAACCCCACCCTTCTATGTGTCATTGATAATAGGAAAACATCTTGTTCATACCGTATGATTGAATTCGGTGCTAGTACTTCATTATTCCTAATAAAATTATTGATGTCCTAGGTGTTAAGTAAAACCCCTTGATAAAAGGAGTCCTACAAATTGATGGATCAAGTGTTATCACTGTAGGAGTCATCAAGGATATTAATTTGACCCTCCACGTATGTCCAAGTCTAACAATAATTCAAGATGTGTTAATGATTTACCTACCTCCTTTGTTTTCCTTTTTCGCTAAAATATTTTACTACAAAAGTGGGTGGTTACTTATCTTCTTACTGGTCCCATATGCTACTCAAGACAAGGTATGGTACCTAGTTTACCATACAAGCTAAGAAAATTTTCTCCTATCATGTAGAGTCATATGACCTATCCCCTCTCCAAACCAATCACTTAATTCAAGAAGAATAATTTTTATTTTATGAATAACATCTTGCTCCACCTCCTCTCTTGGATTTAGTGCTAGATGAGTTGGTAGAAAAGAACCATAAATTCAATCCATATGTTGAAGAGATTGAGGATTTTTAAAATGGGATTGGGACATATTGCATCCTTTAAGAAGAAGTTTGGTTTCCATGTGCCTTGAAACTGAATGAAGAAGGCACTTTGGTCTATGGAAGTTATAATTCGATGGATCTCAAAGCGAAATGGTGCTTGGCACAAGTGTTGTTCTCATTTCTCCCAAGGATGATAATTTATTATTTGTGCATAGATTATAGTTCACATGCTCCAATAATGTGGCATAATATGAGGTACTTGGTAGATGGTCTTTTGATTATGGAAAATAAAAAGATCAAGGTGTTGTATATCTTTAGGGACACGTAGGCTGGTTATCCACCGTCACAAAAAAAAAGTGATGAATAATAAACTTCTCAAAACTTATAAACACAAAGTTTAGGACCTCCTTGAGATATTTAATGCTCTAAATCAGCACATGGTGCCACGTAAGATGAAGAAGGAAGATGATTAGATGACCAAAATTTGCTCTCAATTCTCTCCTGTAGAGGACTTTATGAAAGGAAACATGCAACATATCAAACTAGTGATTAGGTCATTCATTCCAGATACAACAACATCAGCTGGAAATTATTTGAAAATTACACATAGATCATCTAGTTCATAAAAAATGAAGTTGAGTTCTCATCAAGCATGTAAGTTGACTTACATGAAATCAATGGTGAGCAAGTGATTCAGCTAAAGACATACAAGTTTCCTAAAGGGATGGTCAGCCTAGAACAAATATTTATCCTTGATGATGATTTCAAGGGTGAAGAAAATAATATGTGTGCGGTGTAAGAAGACTACTCCCGAGTTACTTTTACGTGTGGAAAGGAGTTATTGTTCAAATAAATATTTGGTGTATGATGAAAAATTAGTCCTTCATCTCTCTCTACCAAAAATACAGTGATATATTTTCATGGGAATACGAAGACCTTAAATGTTTTGATCCAAGTGTTTCTTAACACTCTATTGACCTTGATCCTAGTATCAAACCCATCAAACAAAAGAAGTGACTAGTAAATTCAAAGATAGAGCCCTTCATGAGGAAAGAGTTGTCTAAACTCATTGAGGTGAAGATCTTTTTCCTATTAAATACTTTACCTATGTCATGAATCTATTTCCGGTGCAAGAAAGAATGGTGAAATTAGACTCTGCGTTGATTTCATAGATCTAAATAAGTTGTCCCTCAAGGATCATTATCCATTTCCTTTGATGGAACATATTCTCTAGACTATGGCTACCATGAAGATATTCTCTATATTGGATGAATACTCTGGTTTTATTAGATCTTGTTCAAAGAAGAGGATCAATACAAAATGGTGTTTACAACCAAGTGGGGAACATATTCTTATCAAAAAAATTCCTTCATTCTATCAAACACAGGGCAACCTTTCAACGTGCCATGGATATTACCTTCAAAGCTTACATCAATGAGTTCATATTGGTTTACCTAAATGAAATAAGATTCTTCTAGAAGAAAAGAACATATTATATGGCACATTAGAAAAATTCATTGAGAGGTTCTGAAATTTTGGTGTATCTCTTGACCCCAAGAAGTTTAATTTTGTTATGGCATAGGGCAAGATACTAGGCCATATGGTTTCAAAAGATTACATCGCCATTGATCTAGAGTGCATCTCTGCTATCTTAGACCTTTCCTTGCCAGCACAAAAAATCCTTACAATCCTTTCTTAGAAATACCAACTATTGTAGGTGCTTCATTCCTAACTTTGCATGACTGGTAAGGATCAAAACCCTCATGCTCAAGAAGGACACATACTTCGGTGGATAGTAGAAGGAAGAGATAGCTTCATAAAAATCAAGAAAGAAATTATTTACATGCCAACACTCAACAACCTAGATTACTCGAAGGGTTTAATCCTTTATGCTTATGGCATTGATACAAGTGTGCTTGTTTTTATAACACAAGAAAATGAAAAAGGACTCAAATAACCAATATCTTTATTTAGTCATAAACTGAAGGATTATGAGTTTAAATATAGCCACATGGAGAAAAATTTCTATACCATCATGTGTATGCTCAAGAAGTTCAAGAGTATGTTTGTTATAAATCATTTCAAGGTACTAGTTTCTCACTACAACGTTAGATACTTCATCATGGGAGTAGAATTAAGTGAAAAGAGAGTAAGGTGGGTGACCAAGATCATGGAGTATGGCATAACTATCAAAGGAAAAATTATGGTAAGAGGTAGCAAGCTCTACAAAAACTTTTGAAGATGCAGAATGAACATGAGGTTGCATTGTTTTGGATGGAGATCTCCCATCCGCGAGAACACGAATGGAATGCAAATCTTTGTGCACACAATTGGATGAAGGACATAATCAAATTAATTTTTGAGGGTGCATACCCTCTTGGTCCAAACAAGGAAAAATAAGACATCTGAGACTTCAATACACTCTATATGTTCTCGATTGATTTCCTTCTCTTCAAGAAAAATATCGATGGCGTGCTACGAAGGTGTAGTGATGACGTACATAATCAAAAAGTGTTGGCAGAATTTTATGATTGATTATTTGGTGACACTTCTCTACCAAGAATATAAAAATAAAGATCATTAAGGTGGGATACTTTTGGCTTATCCTATTTGTAGAGACGTGCATAAGTGGGTCACAAAATGTAGATATTACACTTTCTTTTCCAAGTAAGAAAAAATATGTAGCGGTTCCTATACATACCCAAAATTGTAAGGTACTGTACTGTGGAACGGTGTAATAAATTCCCCAATGATGATACAGGTCTCCTCGCAAGGTGTTCGGGATTCGGAAAATCCCTCGGAGTATGCGTTAACATCCCGCATGCCCCACTTAGCCCCCGCGCCCTTTGTTTTCCCCTTTTTCCCTCTTTCCTTGGCCTCTTGACCTTCAGTGACGAAACCACCGCCCGAGCGGGCGGCGGTCCTGTGCGCGTTTTCCAGAACGCTCTTTTGACGCGACCCGCATGAAATATCACGTTTCACCAGCTTTTCTTTGCCGACTTGAGCATGCATTAATGTTTTTGGTCCCCTGGAACAGTGTTTTTCCTTTGTTTATTGTTTAGGAGTTCAATTTGATTTTGGTTTTTGAGTGTTGGAATTCCTATAAGTGCATGGTTTGTGTTCATGTAAATGGCTTCTAATTTTGGTCTGATTTTGGTCTAAATTTTGGCTGAGTTTGTGTGAAGAATTTGAGCTGGAGTTTTGATCACCATTTTTCCTTGTTAGAGTCTTCTGGCTTTTAGTACTTGGTTTAGCATTGCTCAGCTGTTGGTAAGCCACAGACCCATCTTGTGCAGGTAGTGTTGTTGCTCCATTCAATCCAGGTTAGAAGCTTGCCTCTGAATTCCTTTTGCTGTAAATTTGTTTTACTGTGACTTAGAGTTCTTAGTTCAATTCATTGTATACCTGGTTAGCTTTATTCAGTTGTTAGTAAGCCACATATCCAACTTGTGCAAGCAGTGTCTTTATTTTGGAACAAAATAGCTTGGGAAGCCATTAAAGTTGCAGGTTTTGCTCTTCATATAGGATAGTCAAAGGTTCTGGTCACTTCACGTTGCATGACTCACAGTAAAATCCCGCTAGGAATCGCATAAGCCAAGCTCTGTACTCTTGCGCTATCCCTCTCCTACTCGCATTCTCGGTCTGCATTCTGAGTTGTCCTTGTCCCAAAATCTACTCCTATCGGTGCTAGCATTACACGCTTTTCTGGATCCAAGTGAACACGAAAGAACGAGAAGATCATACTGAGGGGACGAGATCACATACACCATCGGATTCGCCACTGTTCTGTGAAGTCCAGGTTTTAAATTTCAAAGTTCTAGTCAGATTTATATCAAATAGAGTAGTTAATCACTTTATTTTATTTCATTCTATTCTCGATATTGCCAGGGAAGCTGTGGGGATTGATAGTTTCTGAGAAACTATGATTCACTCCTCACTTCTGAGGAAGGATCGAGAATCTTGCAGGTAGATTAGACAGGCTATCTTATTTATTTAGAATAATTCTACAAATTACACAGGCAAATAACCACACTCGGTTATCTTGTCTGTTTTAAATTATTGTTTAGTTATTATTTCTAGATACGCTTAAAATAGTTTGTTTTCCTTAGAATTGTTAGAATATTTCTTAGAAAGATAAAGGTTATATATGTTAGATTTATTTCACATAGTTAGAATTTATTTCATTACAGTTAGATTACATTTTGTTTTGTATGACAATCACGGGACCTCAAGAGCCCAGGGAATATATATTTGAGCCAATCGTGCCTCAACCAAACCTAGCCACAGCAATAGTTGACATAGACCAAAATCTCAGGATACAAGTATTCCGAACAACCGCAGATCTACAACTGATCAGCTCACAGTTAAGAGGATTAAACATAGAAGACGACCAAGCACATGCGTTTTGGTCAAGTCAGCCAAACTACAAATTACCCTAGAAAATATCCACATGACTGTAGAAGGGCTCGAAAGAGAACAAACATTCGGGTGTGATCCTTTAGTTCCACAGCCAGACGCTGGAGACACCCTCGTAGATATAGATACCATCTTAAGAATCCAGGTTGCAAGAACGCCTGTAAGGTATTCTGAGAAGATCACATAACTGTTGGTTCTAAACGTAGAAGCTGAAAAGGCGTACGATTACTAGATACTATGGATTAGAACTTGATCTCGCATATGACCATAACAGGACCGCAACAACCAAGAGTCTATGGTTCTGATCCACAGGTCCCACAGCCCAACGAATCCACAAGTTAGTTAGATATAGACACTGGCCTACACACACTAGTATTTCAGTCCACTCCACTTCCACCTATCATCGTTGAACAACTGTCCTTACTAGATATAGTGGCTAACGAAGCTAGGGAATTCTGGACTAGGCCAGAAAATCGTCCATAGAGTCGACTATTTTCATCGTCCGCCATATGACCTTATCAGGAGATATATACGAAACAATCCCAAGTCATTTCCCACGTATTACGCATCCCATAGATCGAATCATGCCAGAGCTCGATATTGATTGGAGCCTTGAGCGAGCATCATCCTCACTTCGATCGATCTATCACACCAGTCCAAGTTAGAAGGGCCTTCTTTGCCTTAGATTCACAAATTCCACTAGTGCGTGTCGAAGACATTAGACTCCCTAACTAGTTTGTCTGCATATTCTACCCCCACCGGCTGTCTCGGCACGACCTCGGGAGGTCGGGTACGCGGAAGAGTCACTTGTTGATTCTCACGCTCGCCTGTTGCTTTTCCGACGTACAAAATTGGTGAACCCGACGTGAATCAAACAATTATTTCACCTTCTCTTTGAGAAGTTTTATCTTCTCTCTTTCACCTTCGCTCTTTCCCATTATTCTGCGGGTATTCATATACCCCCCGAATATGTCGGGATTCGACGCATATGGCAGACCCCTCCTGGGTCTTGAGGCATACTACGCCCAACAGAATAGGGAATCATCACCCTCGCTCTCAGTATGGGGTGACAACTATTCAACTAATCAGTTGTCAACTCAAACCCCAAGAACCAGATATAGTTTGTCTCTTCAAACCGAGGAGTTAGATCAACCCCCTCGAACCCAACAAACAGAACCTTCAGGTTCCAACAATATGACGTTTACCGGAGAATCTGGTTCGTCTCCTCAAATACTACTCAGACCACATATTAGTAGACAATCAGATCCATACTTGGTCTTAGACGATGGACAATCAATACTTTATCCTAGGAGTGAACAATGCTCCCGGGGTATGTACCCACCTATAGGAGGTTTACAAGTACAACCCGAGACCCATTTTCAAGAAAATATCTCTACAGGAAATATTCTTGGAGAAACTTGGCAAGATAGCAATCAGTTCATGACAGGCTATCACATGCCTATACAACACCAGGGTATACAACAAACGCCGCTCAGGCAAAGTACCGTGACTTCACCGAATGAAGTCATTTCAACGTTAGTAGAAAGAGTGAGAGGGTTAGAACTGGCTCAAGCAAGTCAAAATTCTCCGTACCACTCTGGTCAGGTAGATCTCCTTACGGGAGTAGGCACGTTAGGCATGCCTCCTCAATATCCACAGCAAATGCCAACAAGGCCTATCATCTCTAACACTACTCCTCCCGGTCTAGTGTCGAACAGTCCATTCCTTGACAATACCCCATCCTATTTAAACATGTACTCTAAATCACCACAAGGAGATGTGTTCTCCTCTCTTGGCATGTTTGCTCCAACGCAGGGACCTCCTTATGCCCCTGCCAACGCGTACGTTATGCCATATCAACAACCCATTCCGCCATTGCTCCCTCAGCAACCACCATCAATGGTCGAAAGCTATGCAATAGGGACATATTCAGAATATCTAAAGGAACCCTTAGATTTCACCATACGAAGCGTCATGCTTCCAAGACCCCTCCCTGATTTTCCCAAGTTCAAGGGTGAGGGAGATCCAAATGCGCATATCAAAGCTTACGCTACGGCCATTCGAGAATTACTCCCATGGGATGGGGTTGTTGCTAAAATATTCCCCAAAACACTGGAAGGCATTGCTCTCGATTGGTATTATAGAATACCTGAGGCTTCCATACATTCATTTAAAAAACTTGTGTCAGAGTTCATCAAAGCCTTCGACATGAACAAACTACTGAGAACAGGAATTAGGGAATTCTTACACATCAAGCAAGAACATAACGAATCTGTCGCCCATTTCATCCAGAGGTGGCATACAGTTCTTTATTCATCAGCAAGTGCTCCAAACATGGATCAGATGGAACTATGTGATTTATTCCTTCATTCTCTCAGTAGAGAAGTGAAGGAAGAAGTCCAGAAGTTCCCACTAAGGACTTATGATGAGGTACTTGAGAGCGCTCTGCGAATTGATCAAGCAGCAATAGATAGTGGTCGTAAGACTTACGGAGCAAATGGGAGGTTAATCACCTCCACTCAAAATACTACAACTACCACAAATGTCAATCAAGGACCCAAAATCCTTAACAAAAATCGTGGGGTAACAACGGATGGGGTAACCGACCAGCCCAAGAGGGTAAATGTTGTTAATACTCCGTCGCAAACAAACAACCAGCTAAAACAACAACTTTACCCCGGCGATCAATACAATGGATTTTAACCATCCACAACAACAACAACAACAACAACGGTGAAATCCCATACAAGGGCCAAGCCAAAACTCATTTGGTTACCAAAACCAAAGTCAAAACCAAAAACAACAATTCCAAAACTTTGGTCCTAATAGGCAACAGTTTGATCGGAATTTTAGGCCACAATACACACCAAACCAACAAAACGGGAATTATAATCCCAATTCTTATTGTGGTTTCCATAAAATTCATGGTCACGACACTAGAACGTGCCGTGACTACAATAAATTTATGCAACGTTTGCCAGAAGAACAAAGACAGTTCTTCACAGACTTGTTTTTGGCAGATCCCGTCTCATCATCACCAAATACTCTCACAGGGGCAGTTTCCCCTCAGAATGCTCCCCTCAGGATCTTTAGCGATCCGCTCCCAAATCATGATAGCAATAGGCTGAATCCAACCGGAACAAACAAAGGTACAATAACGGGAAACAATGACCATGAAGCTTCGACTTCATTAAATCCGTCAGTTGCGCCACAGTTGGGAGCTCAACCAAGACCTAAGATAGTTAGTTTGGTAGAATTAGACGTTGAACTACCTATCGAAGCTATAACAAGAACACGAGAGTATTTCTCTCAACCGAGCCCAAGTCATCTGCCAGAGATAGATAGGAGTCAACAAATAATTGAAAAACCCATCGGTGCCTATGATTTAATTAGTGACCTAACAAAGACCTTTTCACACATTTCATTCTTGGACTTGCTAAAGAACTCTCCCCCTCACAGAGCTGCTCTTTTAGAAGCATTAGGTCTAGGCCATCTAATTAACATCACTCCACCTCCTGAAACACAAGTAAATCACGTAGATTTTGATATCCATCCTCCGGGGCAGCCGGACAAGGATGTCGAATTCATCTTCGAAATAAGTAAAATGCCCACAGATGTTGAGATCACACGCCGAGGTGACCCAGCCCTACACTTACAGGTATGGGTTTATAATAACTATGTAAAAAGGGCAATGGTTGACGACGGGGCTGCAGTTAACATAGTCCCTTTCTCTTTCCTCCAAAAACTTGGATATGGAGAAACGAACTGTTCTACTACACGAAATACCTTGAGAGGCTATGATAGCCTCAAAGCCACTTCAATAGGAACTATAATACTGCCGGTCACCTTAGGGCCTAAAACAATCCTGACTGAGTTTTATATTATAGATCGGGAAACTAACTATAATATGATCCTCGGCCGACCTTGGATACATCGAATGAAGGCAATCCCTTCCACGCTATTTCAAGAAGTAAGATTCTTGCATCTGGGAAAGGTATTTGTAGCCAAAGGAGACCCAAAACCTTTTGATTTGCACCTAGCTGATTTAAAGAAAAGACCAGGGGTGCACTCAGAATTCGAACTGCCAACAAATCAACTTAATAAACCCTCTGACCCAAAGCCAGAGGAAAAGTTGATACCTACGATGGATCTTGAAACTACCAACATAGCCAAAACAATTCCAACCCCTAAAAGTAAAACTAAAGAAACAGTATCATTAGGGACTACTGCGAAGATCGTTGAGTTGATAGAACAAGATTCACCAATGTTCTTACCATTCGATTCAGTAGGCATGGGATTTTCCCTAGGTGTTGGTTCCTTGCCAGCAGAAGATCTCTGTATGGTAGAAGTAGAGTGTGCAAACATAGCAGATACCCCTACATCTATGCTCCCGGCTAAGTATTGGACTCTCCATTTCGATGGAGCTAAATGCCGCTATGGAGCGGGGGCAGGTATAATTCTTACCTCGCCCGAGGAAAAGGTCCTCCCATTCTCTTTTAAGTTGAACTTTGAATGCACAAACAACGGCGCTGAGTACGAAGCTCTCCTCCTTGGCCTTACCTTAGCCAAAAGAATTGGTATTGATAACATCAGAGTCCTCGGAGACTCGCAATTAGTAACAAACCAAGTTTCTGAAATATATGAAACTAAAGCCGAACATTTACAACTCTACAAAGACGTTGTGTTAGATTTAAGCAAAGCGTTTAATTTCATATCCATTGAAGCAATCCCACGAGAGAAAAATCTTCTCGCCGATTCAATAGCAACTTCGGCATCACGCTTCACTCCAAGCAATGAGCTAGAAGATACTCACTTCACAGTATCCATTCGTAACGAACCATTGATAAAAACAATGACAAATCCTCTTTCAAGCGGAAATGAATCTACCGTCCTAGACCATGTTGGAAATGATGCGGCTACTTTGGATTACTTAAATGCCTATGCAGCATTACATCTCTCCTATCACACACTAGATTTATCTCTGATCCCGCATTCATCTTCCTACTTCGGAAATCCCGTAACGGATCTTCCCTTGCAAAGGGAACCTAGCATATACGCAATAGAAAATGGGGATGATATAGATCTACCTCCAGCACCACCTGAGTTCGAAGAGGGTAACGCCTCTTTAATCGAAGAAACAATCGATGTCAACATTGGGACAGAGAATGAACCAAGGATATTGAAACTAGGTTCTTCATTAACCCCAGAAGAAGTAGAAATACATACTCAGGTTCTCAAAGAACATCAGAAGGCATTTGCATTTAATTACAAAGAGATGACAGGAGTCACACCCCACATTGCGGTGAAAGGTGCACAACCTCGTCACTAGATCGAATCTGCAAAGCCAATTAAGCAAAAATCAAGACCTATGAAGCCCAAGGTAGCCCTCATGGTAAAAGAGGAGGTAATAAAACTCCTTCAGGTAGGATTTATCAAGCCAGTTGACTACTCCCAATGGGTATCTAATATCGTTCCCGTTCTCAAAAAAATGGAAAGATACGCATCTGCATAGATTTTCGGGACATCAACAAAGCGTGTCCTAAAGACGATTTCCCATTACCATCCATAGACGTTATTGTTGATGCAACAGCTGGTTTTGAACTCTTGTCTCTCATGGATGGATTCTCGGGATACAATCAAATCAGAATATCCGAGCAAGATCAAGCTAAAACCACCTTTATAACTCCTTGGGGAACCTATTGCTACGTTGTTATGCCATTCGGTCTCAAGAACGCCGGTGCCACGTACCAGCGGGCTATGACTTATATATTTCACGATTTAATTCATAAAATCGTGGAATCCTACGTAGATGACTTGTTGGCTAAGGCCAAGAAGCGTTGTGACCATCCCGAAGTACTCCGCGTCATTCTTTCACGTTTAATAGAATACGGAGTTATGCTAAATCCGGAGAAATGCATCTTTGGTGTAACAGGAGGAAAGCTCCTAGGTTACATCATATCGTCACGAGGGATCGACGTTGATCCAACCAAAATTCAGGCTGTCCTCAAAATGGTCCCACCTTCGAGTGAATCTAGAATCAGATCATTTCTCGGGAAGCTGGGTGCAATCCGGAGATTCATCCCGGACTTAAGCTTCGCTATTCATCCAATCAATAATTTACTCAAGAAAGACTATAGCATTGATTGGACCGAAGACTGCAACGAAGCTTTCAACGCAGTTAAACGTTTCTTACTGTCACCACCTACGCTAATGCCACCTAAGCTAGATCACCCGTTAATTCTATACTCACGGGCTACCGATGTCTCGCTGGCCTGTATGTTGGCCCAGGAAGACGATGACAAGAGAGAGCGTGCAATTTATTTCATTAGCCGAACATTGCTCGACTATGAAACATGCTATACACAAGCAGAGCGAGAATGTCTTGCCATAGTCTTTGCTACTAAACGTCTAAGACATTACATGCTGAATCAAGAAACAAGGGTCATGGTAAAGACGGACCATTTACGGACTTTTCTCACACAAGGGTCCTTGTCCAAAAAAGCTGGACGCTTTATAACCTTAATGGGAGAGTTCGAATTAACATTTGTAAACCAGAAGTCAGTTAAAGGACAAATCATCACGGATTGGTTAGCTGACAACCCATTAGACGGAGGCGATTTAGTAGATTTAGACTTTCCAGATGAATGCGTATACTACATTGAAACTCGACCTGCTATCTCTGAGTGCCCTTGGTACACTGATATCATTAATTATATCATGCACCATACGTACCCAGAGGCAGTTACACTGCAACAAAGAAGGCGGTTACGCATAATCGTGTCTAAATATGTCATCATAGAGCAAGTTCTCTATCGAAAAGCATTCGATGGAATGCTTCTAAGGTGTGTCGACACAGAAGAGTCCAAGAGGATTCTCCATGAATCCCACAGCGGTATATGTGGAGGCCACTTCGGTGGCCATGCCACTGCTCGAAAAATACATCGAATGGGCTATTTCTGGCCCACTCTAGAACATGACGCGATAGAGTTTGCACGCAGGTGTCATAAGTGCCAAGAATTCTCCCATGAGATCCACATGCCAGCACAAGCTCTGCAACCAATCGCTACTCCATGGCCCTTTTCTACATGGGGCCTAGACTTAATAGGGAAATTCTCTCCCTCATCCACAGACGGCCACAATTTTATAATCACGGCCACTGAGTATTTTACCAAATGGGTAGAGGCCATGCCTCTTACTACCGTACCTGGCTCAGTAATCGCTAAGTTCATTTTGAATCAAATCATTTGTAGGTACGGTATCCCGCAAATCATTATCTCTGATAATGGAACTTCTTTCAAAAATGAAGAAGTTCGTGAACTATGCAACAAATTTAAAATAAGCCATCATATGGCTTCCTTGTATTATCCCCAAGCCAATGGGCAGGCTGAAGCAACAAACAAAATGCTGAAAGCCATTCTCCTTAAAACGGTGAAAGAAAACAAGCGAGATTGGCACTTGAAGTTATACCCGGCCTTGTGGGCCCACCAAACCTCAATAAGAACACCAACGGGAGCAACTCCTTTCTCGCTAGTATTTGGGGCGGAAGCAGTTCTCCCGCTTGAAGTCGAAATACCCAGTCTCCGCATTTCACTACAAGGGATTCTGGATGAAGACGCTTACAGAGAAGCACGCCTTTCCCAACTAGAAAGCCTAGATGAAACTAGGTTAGATGCTGAGCAGCGGCATAGAGCTTATGCTGACCGAATGTGCCGGCAGTATAACAAGAAGGTTTATGAACGTGATATATATGAAGGTGATCTAGTTCTAAGACTAGACAGCCGGATCGATAAGAAGACCGGCGAAGGAAGGAAATTCCGGCCCAAATGGTTGGGCCCATACCGAGTCATGAAGGACTACGGGAATGGTGCTTATCTCTTATGCACGCTAGAAGGTGAGGAGTTTGGCGAAACAGTCAATTCCCTCCACCTCAAATGTTTCTATGCATAAGCAGCAAGCGCTGCCTATATAACTATCTACATCGCATTTTCATATAAATTAGGATCATTTTGTCCACTTGTTCTTACATAAATTGTGATCAAAGAATCTATTCTCAAAGAAATTCATTACAAACTCGTGATGTTTCTGGCATAAAGTTCTTTAATCATACCTCTCCATCTTCGTATATTATCAAATCATCTTCAGAATCTTTTATCAAATAAAATCAGACATGACGAAGTCCTAACGGTAACCATACCAAGATCTGCAAGTTTGTTCTCGCTTTGATTTCTTCTCAGGATTGGTGTCTTGCCTATGGTCTGTTCTAGAAGCTTCATGGTGTCACATCTATCCCATATATATACATCTCTTTGGAAATAAGCGTATACTGACATTTTACTCAAAAAGACAAGTCAAGAAGTGATTAAACAGAAAATTTTATTTTTACACATTTCCTTTCCCCAACCTTCGGTGATGAGCTTGCATCTCTTACTAGTGACGTAGGGTTGGGAAAGGATGGAAATGCCCTTACTCGCCTATGCCTTGCCCACGGTGATAAACCCATGCTTCTTACAGGTAGCATGGGGCAAAGTGTAGGGGGTCCTCTAGACAAAGTAAATATTAAAAGGTCATAAACAAACAATTCAAACTTTGAGTCAAAACGAATGAATCGGATATTCAAAATTCCAAAAAGAGTTAAAAATCCTAAAAACCCAGATCTTGTCTACTATGTGGCCATCTACGGGTCTAAGTCTGGATAAATCGCAAAGCAAGTTGCACCCAAAACTATGAAGTCATTCAGGTAGAGTGAGCTTGTAGCTTTCACTTTGGTTCCACCAAAGCTTCGTCTGTCTTTCATCACTATCATTTCACCATATTCCATAACTTGCGCCCTTCTTGGCTCTTGGTGATGAGCCCTCGCATCTTACTAGTTGCGTGGAGTTAAGAGTGGGGCAAGTTAATCTGTTCATCATACTGGTTATTTTCATCATTTTGCCAAAACAAATACAAGTTACCCAAATTGCTAACAAAAGTTAAGATTCAAGATCACAGTATATCTATAATATCATGTATCAGCATCATGAAACACAAAAAGAAAGAAAACATTTGCATCATCTATTTTCCATTGCATACATTCTAGAAAGCATATAAACATACATCGTAGTATACACAAAGCAGTTGGAAATAGAAAGGACACACACAAGTGACAAGTTTTGATCCAAAAACGGACGCATATATATAAATAATCAATGTTTATATACAATGCCATCATGCACTAGGCATGGTCAAAATGCTCAAAGAGCCCGTAATACACAAAAGAATCTATAATACAAAAAAATATATATACATAGGAGCCAAGTGGCCTCTCAACCCCTACGCGATCCCGCCGAAGGTGCGTGCCCTCGCCTAGGACTCCGGCTACGCCGGCGCTCTGAATGGACGGAGGGCTCAGGGTCCCGAGGAGCAGCCGTGGTCTCGCCATGAGAGTGGCTCCTCATAAGACGCTCGGCTGTCCTATAGCCTACCAACTCTGTACGGAGAGTCGACACCATCTTGGCCACGTGCCAAATGGGAGCAAAGACGTCAGTATGCCTACCAGCTGCTGAAGGCTCCCGGCATCTACAGATAGCTCCGCACGGGTCTTATCCATAGGGATCATCAGAGAATCAGTACATACCCTACGGATTAGATCCCGCCACTCATCAACAGTCTCTACAAAACAAAGAAGAAAGATGAATTAGAAACTAGGCAAGAGGCTAAAATATACAAGATACAAATATAAGGAGAGATAGCAGTTAAAACAAGTCCTAAATCAAACTAACACTAAAAGAGGAGAGGATAACTTACTCGGATCGGGCCTCCAAGATGGATCGATGGGGCCGGCACCCGTTGCGGATGCCGCTGCCGACTGTGGAGCTGCTCCTGTAGTAGGGGCAACATGTCATCCCGCAACAGACTCGTCCTCTCCACCACGGCCCTGAGAGAGTGGCTCCTCTGAAACTAGAGTCTCTCTCTCTGCACTCTGCTCCTCCCTCTCTCTTTGCGCATGATATCCCCGAGTATCATGCCACTCAGGATCACTCTCATCCGTCTGCTCCTCCGACCCTCCCTCTGCGGACTCCTCAGAATCGGAGTCAATATCTATAGGGTCATCGCTACTATGAGCAGGACCCGCAGTAATCCGAAGTAAAGGTGCCCGAGGCGCACCAGCTCTCCCTCTGGCCCGAACAATCCCCCTGGCTGCAATAGGAATACCAGGAGTGACCACTGTCCAACCACGGCCTCTAGGCCCCCCTCTAGCCTCCCGGACTGATCTATAGACTGGTGCCACTGGAGGAAGCATGCCCACATATGGGAGGCCGAACTGCTGAGGAACCCTGCCGAAAGGATGTACCTCCACCCATCCCACACGGTCAATAAGCTGCCCTGTGGTGGAGCAAGAGATCAATGTGAGAGCCTCCTCTCCCCAAATGCCGGCCATGAGCTGGTACGGTATGGCCTCCATATCTGCTGTGGTGAGGGAAGCTACTGGCTGGTGAGGTGCTCTAAGCACCGACATATCTGACCATCTGGCTGCCCTCACAGCCCCGGGATCTGCCACCTCCACGCCTCTGCCATAGGGAATGAAGCGCTCATACACCCAACTCATAACTAGAGTAGGGTGGCTCAAAGACTGTCCCTGTAAATGGACCACCCTGTATAAGTCGTGATAAGTGGTCCCCAAAATATCTGCGCCCCAGGCGTATATCCGGCCATGCCCCTCTATCTGTGCAATGATGGGGGCCCAGCAGTATAACAATGTATCCCCTCCCTTGTCCCCGATCAGTCTCGAGGCAAGGATCCCCATGATGGCCTGTCGAAATACGGGGATGGGCAAAGAAGGAATGGATCTAACTCTCACTCCCTTCTTCGGCCCCGTGGAAATAGCTGCATCCCCCATATAACCTGCCCACTGTGCAATCTGTGCTCTGGACCCAGCTGTCTCCAGTGTGAGTCTCCTCCCGATGATCGGGACCCCCAAGATACGGTAAACGTCCTCTAGAGTAATAGTCCACTCACCGCGGACCCCTGGCAGTCGGAAAGTGTTCCGATCTGCATCCCAATAAGAAAATAAGTCACAAAGGATGTGACTCGATGGCGTAACATGGGGCACGCGCGATATGCGCAATATACCGGCCCTCTGTAACGTGTCCTCCTCGTCTGGCGAAAGGGCATCCAATACCCCGGGCAACCAATCACACTCTCTCTCCCGGCTCCATCTAATGTACTCCTCCCTCGCCTGCATACACCCAAAAACACACCAAACAGAGCAAGTTAGTATCTAATCAATGCAGGGAGAGTCATAAAAACGTACAGAAATGCAAGAAAATATAAGTATAAGTCTCCAAAACAAGCTCTTTTGCATTCTGTGCAAAACCGCCGCCCTGAGCAGGGAGGCGGTTTTGTAACCGCCGCCTTAAAGGTGGCGTGTCAGTCCGCCGCCCCGATCGGGCGGCGGTCATGCCATGTAACCGCCACCACGGCCGGGCGGCGGTCGCGGTCTGAAAACCCGCGGGTTTTTAACCCTAAAAAGTCCAAAAAACGCAAAGATAGACCATTTTAGCTAAAAAAAGAACCTACCCAGTAGGCGCCCCCCCTAGATGGACCTTTTGAACCAAACATTTTCAAAAATAACCCCCCCATTACAAATAATTTGCCATTTCAAATTTGGAAGGGGAAAAATGCAAAATTGAAGAAAACCAACCTGTGATCTCGCGGGGTGGCGTTCCGCACGTGGAGGCATGATCACGATCTCACTCCGGACGTTTCGACTCTATTCACGCAAGAAACCGTCACCGTGGGTCCCAGAGCTCAAAATCTATCAAATCAACTCGCGCAAATGAATAGGAAAATGGGCCCACTTTCATATATATATTGTTCTATTTCATCTTAAAATGACTTTTTCGCAGGTTTGGAGCGCTGACGGAGGTAAGTTCCTATCCCCGCACAAATGGTACATCCTCTTTCCCTGTTATTTTAGTGTTTATTTTTCAAATTATTGTATCTATCTACACTTGAGTTCTCTTTTCATTTTGCAGGTGGCGGGAATTTTGGATGGCGTCATTTCGACACACGGACGTGTAAGGTATAACTTCTAACTCCCCATTTCGGGACTGCCATACTCGGACCCACCGTTTTATGCCCTTTCATGGCTAAAATGCTTCTCCGAGGGGGCAATATGTACGTACACAAAATTGTAAGGTACTGTACTGCGGAATGGTGTAATAAATGCCCCAATGATGATACAGGTCTCCTCGTAAGGTGTTCGGGATCCGGAAAATCCCTCGGAGTATGCGTTAACATCCCGCATGCCCCGCTTAGCCCCCGCGCCCTTTGTTTTCCCCTTTTTCCCTCTTTCCTTGGCCTCTTGACCTTCAGTGATGAAACCGCCACCTGCCCGGGCGGCGTGACGCGCCGTCTGCGGCGCCGCTCTAACCGCCCCGCCAGCGGGCGGCGGTCCTGTGTGCATTTTCCAGAACGCTCTTTTGGCGCGACCCGCGTGAAATATCACGTTTCACCAGCTTTTCTTTGCCGACTTGAGCATGCATTAATGTTTTTGGTCCCCTGGAATAGTGTTTTTCCTTTGTTTATTGTTTAGGAGTTCAATTTGATTTTGGTTTTTGAGTGTTGGAATTCCTATAAGTGCATGGTTTGTGTTCATGTAAATGGCTTCTAATTTTGGTCTGATTTTGGTCTAAATTTTGGCTGAGTTTGTGTGAAGAATTTGAGCTGGAGTTTTGATCACCATTTTTCCTTGTTAGAGTCTTCTGGTTTTTAGTACTTGGTTTAGCATTGCTCAGCTGTTGGTAAGCCACAGACCCATCTTGTGTAGCGTGTTGTTGTTGCTCCATTCAATCCAGTTAGAAGCTTGCCTCTGAATTCCTTTTGCTGTAAATTTGTTTTACTGTGACTTAGAGTTCTTAGTTCAATTCATTGTATACCTGGTTAGCTTTATTCAGTTGTTAGTAAGCCACATATCCAACTTGTGCAAGTAGTGTCTTTATTTTGGAACAAAATAGCTTGGGAAGCCATTAAAGTTGCAGGTTTTGCTCTTCGTATAGGATAGTCAAAGGTTCTGGTCACTTCACGTTGCATGACTCACAATAAAATCCCACTAGGAATCACATAAGCCAAGCTCTGTACTCTTGCGCTATCCCTCTCCTACTCGCATTCTCGATCTGCATTCTGAGTTGTCCTTGTCCCAAAATCTACTCCTATCGGTGCTAGCATTACACGCTTTCTGGATCCAAGTGAACACGAAAGAACGAGAAGATCATACTGAGGGGACGAGATCACATACACCATCGGATTCGCCACTGTTCTGCGAAGTCCAGGTTTTAAATTTCAAAGTTCTAGTCAGATTTATATCAAATAGAGTAGTTAATCGCTTTATTTTATTTCATTCTATTCTCGATATTGCCGGGAAGCTGTGGGGATTGATAGTTTCTGAGAAACTATGATTCACTCCTCACTTCTGAGGTAGGATCGAGAATCTTGCAGGTAGATTAGATAGGCTATCTTATTTATTTAGAATAATTCTACAAATTGCACAGGCAAATAACCACACTCGGTTATCTTGTCTGTTTTAAATTATTGTTTAGTTATTATTTCTAGATACGCTTAAAATAGTTTGTTTTCCTTAGAATTGTTAGAATATTTCTTAGAAAGATAAAGGTTATATATGTTAGGTTTATTTCACATAGTTAGAATTTATTTCATTACAGTTAGATTACATTTCGTTTTGTATGACAATCACGGGACCTCAAGAGCCCAGGGAATATATATTTGAGCCAATCGTGCCTCAACCAAACCTAGCCACAACAATAGTTGACATAGACCAAAATCTCAGGATACAAGTATTCCGAACAACCGCAGATCTACAACTGATCAGCTCACAGTTAAGAGGATTAAACATAGAAGACGACCAAGCACATGCGTTTTGGTCAAGTCAGCCAAACTACAGATTACCCTAGAAAATATCCACATGACTGTAGAAGGGCTCGAAAGAGAACAAACATTCGGGTGTGATCCTTTAGTTCCACAGCCAGACGCTGGAGACACCCTCGTAGATATAGATACCAGCTTAAGAATCCAGGTTGCAAGAACGCCTGTAAGGTATTCTGAGAAGATCGCACAACTGTTGGTTCTAAACGTAGAAGCTGAAAAGGCGTACGATTACTGGATACTAGGGATTAGAACTTGATCTCGCATATGACCATAACAGGACCGCAACAACCAAGAGTCTATGGTTCTGATCCACAGGTCCCACAGCCCAACGAATCCACAAGTCAGTTAGATATAGACACTGGCCTACGCACACTAGTATTTCAGTCCACTCCACTTCCACCTATCATCGTTGAACAACTGTCCTTACTAGATATAGCGGCTAACGAAGCTAGGGAATTCTGGACTAGGCCAGAAAATCGTCCATAGAGTCGACTATTTTCATCGTCCGCCATATGACCTTATCAGGAGATATATACGAAACAATCCCAGGTCATTTCCCACGTATTCCGCAGCCCATAGATCGAATCACGCCAGAGCTCGATATTGATTGGAGCCTTCGAGCAGTCATCCTCGCTGATCGATCTATCACACCAGTCCAAGTTAGAAGGGCCTTCTTTGCCTTAGATTCGCAAATTCCACTAGTGCGTGTCGAAGACATTAGACTCCCTAACTAGTTTGTCTGCATATTCTACCCCCACCGGCTGTCTCGGCACGACCTCGGGAGGTCGGGTACGCGGAAGAGTCACTTGTTGATTCTCACTTTAGATTACTTTACCGGATGTAAAAAGGTTTTCTTGCTCAAAGAATCAACTGAGTCACTCATCCAAGAATTCCTCAAAAGGACTTGTAATAAGGTTTGGCATTCCTAAATAAATTATTTCGAAAATGTAAAGGCCCTCCTTGGTACTAATATTTTTTTGGGTGCTTATCCTTGGTATTTATTTGAAGTTATTTTCCAACTATTACCCTCATGGCAATGGTTTAGAAGAATAAATAAACAAGAACCTAATTAGAATCATGAAAAGCACAATGAATATCAACAAAAAGTAGTGGCATAAAAATGTCTCATGTGTTCTCTGGGTAGATAGAATCATGGTGAAGAAGGAAATAGGTACTTTAACCTAAAATCTTGTGTATGGTAAGGAAGATATAATTCCTTTATCTCTTGAATTTCTTGCATTAGAAATTTCCCAACATCAAGCAATGATCAAGCTAGAACAACATAAATCTCTTCCATGATCAAGCTAGAACAACATAAGTAGTCAATAAAGAATTGGTTTAACAGAAAAGGATAGGCCTCAAGCTTTCAAATTTAGGGACTTGGTCTTAAAACATGATGCTGATAGAGCTAAAATAGGGCACCATGTAAACTTTGATGCACTTTGGAGGAGCCAATAAACTATCGGTTCTTGCAGGAGGCTAACTCTTTTGAGTTATCTCATCTTGATGGAGGTGCACTATCAATCCCGGTAAATGAGATCTATATTAAACCTTTCCATTAAGCTTTCGCATCATTTTATAAATATTAGAGTAATTTCTATTCCTGCAAGTGGATTGCGAACATTATTTGTTTGTACATAGTTATTTTTCTTGCATGCTTTTTGTGTGTGATATTTTGTTTCTTCCAGGGATGACAGTTGTCTTTGAATAGTTTTAAGAAGTTTATAAAGTTCAAAAAAGTTTAGATATGTTTCTTCAAGAGACTTCAAGGGGTAGATCTTCAAGGCTATAGATCAAAATTTCATGATTACATAAGTAGACTCCATGCCCAATGGGTGCTTGAGGATACTTGATCTCCTTCATCTAGCGGGTAGATGGCCTCAAAGTTTTCAAAATGTTATCCAAAATAACTCTCCTACTTATTTGGATAACTTATATCCCTATTGTTTTACATTATAGGTTATGAAAACTTCAATTATCTCCTTGGCACATCTCCATGGTTACAAATTCCTCATGTTCCTTGCATGCGCCTTCCTCCTATTCATTCTTTCTTTTCATTTTTTTTTTCCTCTTTGTTCCATCTTCCCCCCTCGTGAGCACTCTCTACACTTTCACCTTGTTCTCAGCATTACATGTACTTTTGTGTGCACCTTGACCCTGCTTCTCAAAATTAGATAAGTATTTTTCATCCTCATGCACCCTTTTCTCATGTGCCACACATTACTTTGTAATAATTTATCGTCAACCATAAGTTCCTCTGCTGTTTTTTTTTCCATTCCTCCCATGAGCATTACATTTCTATGCACCTTCCTTTTGTTTTCTTCCTAAGCCTCATTCTTCCATGCACCAATAGGGTGCTAAATCCTTGCAAAAAACCAATTGGTGACACATGGCGAAAAAAAGAACTTGCACAATTGGTTAGTTTTTCAGGTCCAATCGCATGTGCACCACGTGTCTTATGTGTTCAAATTACTCGACATCTTCCAACATCCATATATTTTGCTACAGACTCTAAAATGTGTGCACCTAGGTCTCATTCAAAAGTTACTTATGTGGCACACACTCTAGGCCATTGAAATTTTAATTTCACTAGGATCTAGTATGTGAGAATATGGAAAATTTATCTCGGTTTCTTCAACCACCTAATTTGACATGGATTTCTCCTCCTCCTTCTCCTACACACCAAAAAAGTTGGGGTATTGCATTTGACAAATATTTTGGTGGATTTATAGGAATTGAATGCTTTTATTTGTGGTTTTTTTCAAATTTTAGTTTTCCTCCTTCTCCTCTTCTTATTCCATCAGTTCATCTATAAATGTAAGATCTTGGATCACTATTAATGTTGGACATTTTAAGTTCTCTAGTGTTTGGTAAGGATTCCATATCTCTACATTTTGAGTCGTAGACCTCCGGATCTGGTTCATGTATGCGAGATATCATCCTTCGGATGCCATTGTAATAAACTATGATTAAGTAATAGAAGTACCATTTTGTGACTATTCTCTACCTTAATGTGTCTATATTCTTCTCTCTTGTTTTCTATTTTCATTGTGTGCTTACCGTGTCACTTTAAATCCTTAGCAGCTCCATTTTTTGTTGTGTTTCATGAAATTGATCATGTGAATGCATGTTTGGTTTATGATTTGATTTCCTATCCTCCCTTTATGCTTCCTCCTTCATTTTCTCTCAAAAAAGATAGTGTTCATCCCACTTTTTCTAGTGTTATCACCTTCTTTAGTTTATTTTTCATTTCATTCATCCTTATACCCTTAGTCCCCTCACCCTATTGTCTTAGTTTTTCCCTTCATGCGTTAGGAGTAGCAATAGTAGAAGAAATAGGTAAAGGAACCGAAATTTTTGGAGGTCTATCTAAAGCATGCAATGTCCCATACTTAGAGACAGTCCCAATGATTACTAAAACAAAAAGGTTCATCCAGATTCAAGATATGGGTACAAGTTTGAAAACCAATAGATACTATGGTGATGGATCTTATTAGTGGCTACCTACTACCTGGTAAGCTTGGTAGTCATTTTTCATCATGGAATAATTAGGATAGTAACATAGTTGATGGAGTCGACTACAATATTTTCATGGGGACCACTGAATTCTTTCTCACTTATACGAGATATTTTCACTTGAGAAAATACTTTGAGGTTATAGGAACTTTAGTTTAACTAATTTACTACATATTTGGTCATAGGATGTTACTACGGTGAGCTAACCACTAGGTATATTAAGAGATAGATAGCTAGAGGATCCATTTTCTTGTCATTAAGAGATAGTGGTTACTGGGCATAGAGGTCACAAAGGAGATATGGAATTTTACATATGTTCTATTGGTGATTTATATATTCATATGATTACATGGAGGCCCTGCAGTTCATATAGATGTGCTATGGATGGAAAAAATTTAGTGATATTGGAGGTGGATCATTAAATTATTGAGAGATGAACACATATGATGGAGATATATAGACCAAATAAGGTCATGTGGCAGCTTGGATTGATTCAAATTATATCAAGAGGAGACCGGTGGTGTGCGCGAGTGTACACACCTAATTACAACTGCAAAATTTTAATACTAAGTTTTCACTATTTGTATTCTTTACCATCATTTCATTATGATTACTATTTTATTGATAATTATCTAAAATCCCCTTCGTCTCAATCAATTAATGACACTTCATTAATTTAGTAGCCTCGAGCCTTATGCTCGATGTCAATTAACATTACTTCATTAGATATAATCCTCTTTTAATTAATTAATTGACCATTATTAGTCAATTTGTCTTTTTAAACTCCTATTTAATCAATAAACCCTCTTATTTATGAATCTTCCTTCTTAAACCCTCCAAATTCTACTAATACCCTCCTAAATCATCTCAAAATGGCTTCTACAAGCTTAAATTGGCCTATTAATTAATCTTAGTTGATTAATTAAACCTTCCTTAAATCCCTTGAGTTGTTATTCTCTAATTAATCTCTTATAATAATATTTATTCCTTTATGATTATACATTCACTTTACCCAACATTCACTAAGTTGCAAGCTTCTCCCAAAATATAAAGCTATATAAGAAACTTAGTACCTTCTTACCAATCTTGCACCCTATATACACTATTTCCTTACAAGACATTATCGTTGAGAAGAAAATTATCATTTTATTGGAAGGCTTGATTCAATCTACCCCACTTCTACTTGGTAAAGAGTAGTAATAAAAGAAATAAAATGGAAATCAAGATATATTGGTGAGATATGTTCCTCTTCTAGGAGAAATCTTTGATCACGCATAGTTTATGTTTGGTTCATAAAGTAAGTGTCTACAGTCCAAATCACATCCAAGATATCAATGGGAGGTTTATATTTAATGTTAGATTCATGTTTTATATAATTTAATTAGCTTTCTTTTCATATTTTATCATGGTTTATTTGTTTAAATTTAACAAATTTATGAACTCCTTGCTAGTTTTAGGTTCATTCAAATTACTTAGTTATTAGTTTATCATGAATATATTTTTCATTCCGGTGGGACCATCATTTTTCTCATGCATATTCATTTATATTTCTTATTTTAGAGCTTATTTTTCCCATTTTTACATGCATGTAATTCTGATTTGTTTAAATTATTAAGTTTCTAGGAATGTATGTTAGTGTTTGGTAGTGTCTAGTCTTCTTTGTAGGTATAAAGGGGGTGAAATGCTACCAAATTTGGATCGTGATTAGAAAAATGAGCTTTTGGTTGTTTTGGCTATTTTTGACAAAAATTTTCTATAGGTATAGGATTCACGCGCTAGCCTAACACTATTTTTTGTGCACATACTAGTGTATTAGTTCACACACTAGTGTAAAATTGTTCTTCTACTTGAACTCACTAACATATCGATTCACCCGCTAGAGTAACACTATTTTTCTACTCCATGCACTAGCATATTAAACCATGTGCTAGAGTAACACTATTTTTCTATTACACAGGCTAACATATTAGTTCACACTCTAGCATAAAACTTGTTTTCTATAGCATGTGCGAGCATCCTATTTCACAAATTTACATTCATGTTCATGTGATAACATGTTCATGCTACTATACTAGTGTAAGTGCTGGCATACTATGAAATTTTTTCCTAAATTTCTTTTAAATTTTCTCAAATTTTACAATAGTTTCATATTTTAATCTTCAATGTCTTGGTGTTATATGCATGGTTCTGACTCTAATCTAAAGGTTATTTTTTTAAATTAGTGTTAACATTTGATATATTTGTTTATAACTCTCATTTCTTTGATTTGATAAATTCCATATATGTTCTTCTCTTGCGATCCGGAGTGACCTTAATAATCATAAATGGTTGTGATCCTTGGTATTTTTCTAACATTGTGGTGCATGGAAAATTACTAATCATTTGTGTGTAGGACATTTGCAAAATTGGAAACATTTACCACACAAAATCAAACAAACAAAACTACTAACAATGTTTACATACATGTTCCTTATTTGAAAGATCAAAATCACACTTTACTAAATCAAATAAAAATGAACAAATCACATTGTATTTACAGGTTTAGATAAGGGTAAAACCCATCCACTTTAACTATGATATGTTCTTGTGCTTAAGCCCTAAAACTCATTATGAGGAGTACCACAAGAACCCTAAAGTAGTTGGAACATTTACAAATCCATCCAATGAAACAGAAGTGCCCTATCTCATACTTGACTAGTTTTCCTTGTGAGGTAGAGATAATTTTATCCTTATCAATGACCCCATTTTTATATATTAAGCAAGTTAAAATTTATTTAGTTAATGAAGTGGGTAAAGTAAATCTTGTAACTAGAAATTTTCTAGTATATAATTCTTGTTCGTATAACACTTGATATTTAGATGTAGAACCTTGTATATGATGCTTATTGGCATCAAAGCCAACCTTATTCTATTATTTTTGTGTACCAAAACTTATAGATAGTAACACTTTTTCCAAGTTAAAACTTATTTTAGTGATAGAACAAGGTGAAACTATATGCAAGTTGTGTCGTTTATCCTTCATGATAGATTATACAAAGTAAAACATTGTTAGAGTTACCATCTTGTTTTAGTGATGGAACAAGGTGAAAATATTTCCAAGTTACACCATGTATTTTTCCATCACAAATCATACTTCTCTCACTATTTTGCCTTCATTTATCAAAAGAGAGAAATTCAAATTTCTACAAAAATTGTACCAACCATTTATAAACTCGCACTTAAAACTTATTTTCTACATGTGTTTGATTGTCAAAATTGTGTCGTTATGATGTTTTTTCCTTAGATTCAATTTATAAACTCCCATGATCATCCACATGTTTACAAAATATATAGTTTGCAGCCATTACACTACCATGGAACTTCCTTAAATATAAAGGAATTCAATCAAACAATCTAGATCTAGGAATCCAAATCAAATGATGTCTACCATGACTAGATATCCAATGGTTCCACACAATGCTAACAATATGGGGCCCATCATATCTTTCACTTACCAAGCTTCATCTCCTAATTAGTTCAATCCAAATACCAATTCTCCTAAGACTCCTTGGTCTTGTTCACTCGACTTTCTTCTATCGAATAATAAGTCACCCAACCGATGTCTTTCTCCATTAAAGATATGTGTCAATCTAAATTCCTCTAATAAAACATCTAATTCGACCTTTGCATCATGATCCACTCTCTTTCCACAAGATCCCCTTTTTCTATCTATGTTATGTAATCTTCTAAGAAATATAATTTTAACCTATCCCTAATCTAAATCCAATTCAACTCTCGATACATCTGAATCCAAATCTACAAAATCTCTTGATTCATCTTCATATACCAATAAAAAACCAATCTCTCTTCTTCCCTTAGTCCATTTTAACCATGTCTTATTCTATTCTCACCAATATTCTAAAAAATTATGTCTACATCCACTTCAAATAATTAACAAGAAATGATGTGCTAAGATAATTTTGAAAAGAACTATCAAGTTCCATTGTGGAAATAAAAAGGTAAAAAAACTCAATCCCATCATCTCCATCATAAAACAACTCTTATCACACTTTTTGGACATTTTCCTTTAAATGAACCTTCTCTCATCGATCAATGACATATATCAATTGATTAACTTTAGAATTCACAAGTGATCATAAAGTTCATGGGGTTAGGTGATGACATTATTATAGAAGAGCACAAAGAAGGATTCTATTTTTACCTTGATGCATACACATATTTTTGGGGAGAGGATGAGTCATATGGTCCATCTAACATTGGAAAGGAAGAGAAAAATAATTTTTCCAAAAATAACCTCCTCTTATTCTCCCATCATCTCATTTCCCATTCTTGCACTATGAAATGACCATGTCTATCATATATCCATCTCCTATCTTATTATTATCCAATAATTCCTTACATACCAAATATCCTTAACTAACTTAAATAAATGAGCTACCTCCTTCTAGCCCATCATTACCTTCTATACTTGGGAAACCTTCTAGTAACCCATTACCATCAATTCTTAGTCAACCTCTTATTATGCCATTACATCGTTATCCTTGGTCCTCCTGGTGTTTTATTACCTTATATCCTTGGGCCTCATCCTACGAGAGTATTATCTTCAATCCATAAACCATATCCTATTTTTCCATCATATCCTCTCTCACTCTTAACAAATGTGGTAAGCCCACCATCATCCCTAACACTCCTATCATCAATCAAGAACATCCACTTTCTTCTCCCATTTATAAGGACCGAAAAAATCACACATTAGCTTATATGAATCTCAAATAGTATTTTCATCAAGGTAAAATAAAAAATACAATGAGCTCCAAATCTAAAAATAAATCCAATAACCAAAAATCCAATACTCAAAATCAATTCAAAAATCAAAACCAATGAGAATTCCAAGTATAGTGCAAAGTGAAAAAAAAATGGATATGCAACACAAGTTCCCACATACAAAATCCATGTTGCAAGATAAGTTTTAGTCATTTATCGAGTATGAACTCACCACAATCATCAATATTGAATATAATATCACTCTTGACAACTAAAATATCCTAGTCTCACTCATCAAATAAATCACAAAATTGTTATTAGATCTTATCACATGGAATGCCATTATTGTTCCCAACCTTATAATCCATTTTATCATATTATTCCTACTCTATAATGGTTTGTTTTCCTCCATCCCATTTTTACTCTTACATGTCCCTATTTCATCCATTTTCATCTTCTCCCTTTGAGGTTTTCCCTTCACAAAATCATCAAAAATCTAAAAAAAAGAGAAAAACATTAAAACATTATAAAAAAAGTACAAACATTATACATTAAAATAAGGTATTAACTCTTATTTCACTAAATCTTGACTTATTCCATCGAGAGAAGCTAAAAAAATAAAGCCAATATTGGAGTTTAATATTAATTTTTAGATTCCAAAATGTCAAATCTGGAATTATCTGCACTCAAAAATCACACATATTGGATTCCAAAATCACATCTATTGGAATCTAGAATCACATATATATGAATCCAAAATCACCTATATTAGAATTAATCAGTACTCCAAAATAACATATATTGGAATCCAAAAATCAAAATATTGTGATCCATTAATCCTCCTTCCATAGTCCAATATCTCTGGTCATGGATTAAATTTATGAACCTATGAAAAAATATATAATGATTTCAGGGAATCCAACATTGATATGAGAAATAATACCTAGTTATGGCTACCCCGTATAGAAAATATACATGTTTTGTTTTATAAGGGTTAGTGGCTATTAGGATTAATGATTTCTTTGGAATAATTCTCTTATCAATTTTAATATGTTTTAAAGATTAAACTATGCAAATTTGAATATTTCAAATGTCATTGGCCAAGCGGTCACTAGGCTAATGACATTCACAAGATGTGAGACACTTCCAGATTTAATTACTATGGTTCCATTGAACCTTGGGGAAACTAGAGAATTACCAAAGATGTTATGAAGAAACTTAAAGAGGGTGATGATTAAATTTAGGAGAATGTAATTAACTGTAAAACCATTCTAGATATATTTTCATATTTAAAGTTAGATCTCAAATTTACTTCATTTATTATGGTGTGATTAAATTTTTGAAGATGTTATGAAGAAATTAAGCAGAGTGTAACGATCCACCGTAGGAGAAAACAATTAATTTTGATACCATACCAGATATATTTTCATATTTAAATTTAGATATAAAATCAATTGTAAGAGACATGGTATAAAAATTTTCATATTCAAATATTCATATGCGGCCTTGATGGCCCTTGCATGTCTTCGACATCATGAGTGATGTCCCATGTTTACTGCAACATTCTTTGTGCAGATTACTTATCTTCTTGTGTGTTTACATTACTACTTTCCTTGGTATCTTTTACACTATTTGTGTAGCTTATACATTGTATCCTATATGCATTATTGTTCATACTAAAACTTTTCTTTGGCTATCCTTTTGTTTATGCATGCCTTGGTTTTAACCAAGCTCATTCCTTTCCTCCCAGCAGGGAAATGTTTTAGAGTACATGTGGTTAGTCATATTTTGAGGCTTCATTCTCTTATCTTTGAAATCACATGCACCCCTAAATAGGGGGAATAATTTGAAGTTTTGCATACTAACATAATGCATTTACACCGGTTCAATTAAGTTCACTTTCCACCCTTGGCATTGTGGGTTACATATAGTGAGTGGGTTAGGAAAAGTCTACAAACCTCATAAAAATGGATTTTATAGGTCATGTGTCCTTAGTATTCAGGTAGAAATTATAGGCTTAGAGGTTACAATTTGTGTCCCTTACTACACTACTTCAACAATTGGAATCGATTCACTCAAAAAACTAGGATGTACATATATCTCTTCACACACATTCATGGTAGCGATTAAATGTTAGAGGATACATCAAAATTCCTCCCTATACTTCTTGGGCCTATATTGTCGGACTTCCCAAAATACACCAAAAGTATATGCTATCCTTTACACTCTCTTTCTCAACATGGATAGGGTGCACATGTTCCATTTAAACTTTTCATTTGCATATTTTACATTTACATACTTTTACATGCATCTTTTACATTACGTTTTTACACATACATACATACATATTTGACTACTTGATTGTTTTCTCCTTATAGGTCTATTCGTATCGAAACATGGATTCAAATGGGGGCAGCAATAATAACAAATATAAAGATGAAATCAACTAAAACACTTTGAGAAAATAATCACCTTACTAACCATGCAGGTGTAGACACTAAAATCAGGTCACACTCCCCTTTCGTACCTCGACCAATAAGCACCCTTTATTACATTTACCTAGCCATGACCCCCTTCACCCCACTAATATTAATTTAATTAATTTAATGCATTATCCTCACTATATTTATTATTTAAATAATATCCACACATACACTTCACTTAGACACCTCATCAAACCAACTCAACCTAAGACCTATTCTTAGTAAGTTGTCATAACTAACTAAGACTTACCCAAACCCTAAAAATCAATGCCTACATTCCCTCTAACCACATTCCCGCATGCTCACAAGAGGCTCTCAGTATAATCCATGGGATAATGGCACAAGATCCAAGGAAATTAGGAGGATCTCCCTAGTTTAGTAAACCTAGGAAATCTTGCCTTGACCGACACCAGTTACCCCTAACCATTGTCGGTTAAGCTAGACCGCCATCGGTTACCCCTTTTAACCCCTAAAATACCTTATTCTCAAGGTTGGAAAATATTGGGAGAAATTTGATGAGAAAGAACACATCTCAGAGAGATAACACATCTTCAAAAATCCAATTCGAGTGAAAAATTGCATCCAAGGAGATTGAGAATCTTCTCCTACACAGCCATCCCAGTCATGATCTAATCTATCCAAGAAAAGAAGAGTGTACATGCAGCCCATGCAGAATATTTTCTTTAGTTGGTGATCACTTGCAACCTTCAAACCCATCATCAACACCTCCATCCCTCAGACACAAGAATTCAAGAATGGAATCCAAGTAAGTATAACATCATACTTTCCTGGTCTATTTCATTTCATCATTATTTATCATCCATTGTTTATCTTTCCCCCTATTAACCTTATCTGAAAATTTCACCTCAATATACCCATTAAAACCTCGTCAAAAGCCTACTTCAGTAACCTAATATTTCACCCTAACCCACCAAAGTCCTTTGTGTAATCAAGAAGAAGAGACCACAACTTGTTGCACGTGACATTTTCGGATCTCACATGAATCGCACCGGTTACACCGAACCGCCGTTGGTCACCCCCTGATGGCCCAGTATCTGTATTTACCCACACACTTGATATTTTATTAATCTCAATCAAGAAACAATTACAGAGAATGGGCTGCAATATTTATAGATATTGCATAGCCAAATACACACAGAGAATAAGTTGCACAGTGCAACCAAATGCCAAAATGAATAAGCTTCCAATAACATCCGAAAGAAGCAGAATTAGAAAAAGACAAATATATTGTTTAAAACAATATAACAATCTGAATACAAACAAATATGGTTGATTAACCATACAACAGTATATTTATTATTTAATTAATAAAATTAATTAAATAATCTAACTATGCATAATTAATAATAGGATAATATTATTTATCCTAACATTCCCCCCCTTAATTGTGCATTGTCTGGAGAGATGAGGAGAGAAATGCTCTGAACAACTCGAACTTGTCACGTGCAAGTGACTTTGTGAAAATATTTGCTCGTTGTTCAGCCGTTGGACAAAATTGAAGCTGGATGTTGTGCTTCAATACATGTTCGCGTATGAAATGAACCTGAACTTCAATGTGCTTTGTTCTCTCGTGAAAAACTGGATTGCGAACAAGTTTGAGAACACCTTCGTTGTCAACATACATGGTGGTCGGTTTGTCCTGTGGTATTCCAAGTCCTTCCAGTATGCGATGTAGCCAAATCGCTTCACGCATGCCTTCTCTCGCAGAACGATACTCGCTTCGTGGAAGAGCGAGAAACAAAGTGTTGTTTCTTTACTTCCCATGATATTGGTCCGATCCCATAAAGAATACAAATCCGTAAATGGATTTTCTATCATCAATGTTACCCGCATGATCCGAATCCGAATATCCAAATAAGAAGAAGTTTTCGCTTCTTCTTGTATTCTAGACCAAGATCCACCGATCCTTTGAGATATCTCAAAATGCGCTTTGCTGCTTTCCAATGACAAACTTTGGGTTCCCGCATGAACCTCGGATAGATAGCTCACCGCAAAGCCGATATCCGGTCTAGTGTAGGTCGTAAATGAGACTCCCAATCACCGCCGATGAGAGTGGCACTTACCTCAGAGATGGATCTAACGAGATAATCAGTAATCTGCTCTCCATAGGTGTAGCAATTGGTGTGCAATCCATCATCCTAAACTTCTCGAGCGTTGTCTTGGTATATTTCATCTAAGAGAAACAAAGATGTGATTCTCTTTCTCGCCATACTTCCACCCAAGACAAGAGTGCATAAGCCCGAGATCTCACATGTCGAATGATCGCTTAAGATCTTTCTTTGTTTCATCAATCATCTTCACTCGAACTGCCAAAGATGACTAGATCATCGACATAAACTACAACAATCACCATCTCCCCCTTGCTTTTTGAGGTAGAGATTGGGATCGTATGGATTTCCTCTGACGAATCCATGTTGTACGAGATGCTCATCAATCTTGATGTACCATGCCCGGTGCCTGCTTGAGGCCATACAGAGATTTCCCGAGTCCGCATACCTTTTCTTCTTGACCAGTGTACAACATATCCCTCAAAGTTGAGTCATGTAGACTTCTTCTTGCAAATCTCCATTCAGAAGGCACTTTTACATCCATTTGGTGAACTTTCCATCCAAATCGAAAGTAAAGGCTAGAGCAAAGATCATCCCGATCGCTTTGATCTTAGCCGTGGGAGCAAAAGTCTCCTCATAGTCAATGCCTTCTTTCTCGTATACACTTTGCTACAAGTCTTGCTTTACACTTGTCCACTGTCCCATCTACGCTTTGTACTTAGTTTTGAATATCCATCTGCATCCAATGGGTTTCTTCCCTGGTGGAAGATCGACAAGCTGCCAAGTGTTATTCTTCATCACTGATTGATATTCAGAATCCATGGCATCTTTCCAAGCTTTTGACTGTAGGGCTTCCTGGACTGTAGATGGCTCGTCTGTTTCAATAACTCTACTCATCAAAGCAAAGTTAACTTCTTCTCTTGCTTTACTGCGAGTCCGTGGTCCAGGGGTGGATGTATCCGGTGGAGCATCCAATCTTGCATCTCGTAATGTGCTTGTACACCATTTAGGCATACGTTGAGCTGTTCCCATGGGTTGTGGTTCTATCTGATCAACACCATCATCCCCATCATCACTTTCATCTTCTGAGGGAACATTTGCTTCAGTTTTTACAACTGGTGAAAAATCTACATCTTGCGAGTCCGAGGAGGAGTCTCTACTTCCTTCTTCTCAAAAAACTCAACATCTCTCGCTTGTGTAGACTTTTCTCGGTCTTAGGATCCATCACCTGACTCCAAGAGTCTCTTCACCGTATCCAATGAAGATGAGATTTTGTGACTTCATGTCCAATTTCTTTCTCGTCTGCTTGTTTGGGTATGTGCATGCTTTCTTTTCATCCCGAATACTCTGAGGTGTGCAATGGATGGTTTCCTCTTTGACCATGCTTCTTGTGGTGTAATTCCATCAAGAGCAACAGGCGCTCTGTTTAGCAAATACACTCATTGCTTTTGCTGCTTTCCCAAAATGTCTTTGCAAGTCCGGAATCATCGATCATGCATCGCACCATTTCCATGATAGTACGATTTCTTCTCTCGACAACACCATTTTGCTGCGGTGTGTGTGGAGGAGGCATTTGTCGACGAATCCCGTGAGTTTGTAGATAGTCTCCGAACTCATCACGGTGAATTCCCCCTCGATCTCGAGCGTGAGAGTTCTCGATGTGACGACCAGTTTCTTTCTCAACTGCCACTTTGAACTTTTTGAACGTTTCAAAGGCTTCACTTTTCTTGCGAAGACAAAAAATCCACATTTTGCGTGAATAGTCGTCAACACAGAGCATGAAGTACTGGAACCCTGAATGACTTGGCCGCATTGACCGCATGATCGGTATGAACCAGGTCAAGTTTTCCATGAGCTCGAAAAGTACTCGTTTGGAATGAAACTCTGTGTTGTTTTCCTGCTAAGCAGTGAGGACACTTGTCTGTATCCTTCTGAAGAGATGGTAGCCCATGTACCATATTACACCGGCGAAGTGTGTCGAGATATTTGAAACTTACATGACCAAATCTCCGATGCCACAACTGAGCTGAGGTGGAGTTTTTAGCCACGAGTGCTTGATCATTTTTGTGAATGAAATCAAGTTGAAACATTCTTCCCACATTTGAGGCTTTTGCAATTATTTTCGAGCCTCTTGATTTATCTCGAATCAAACACATTTTCTTGCCGGATTGACTATCAAAGTCAATTTTCAAATTGTGATCTAGGAGTTGACTGACCGAAAGAAGGTTCTTTGTCACAACCTGTGTGACATAGAACATCCGATAGTCTCGCATTTGTGTGAACCAAGGGGTAGAGAAATGTTTCCAATCCCTCGATCAGATATGAAGAATCATCTCCCAACGAAACATGATTTTTCGATGGCGTGTCCTCATTGAAATAAACTAGTCTCTCGTGGGCGGTCATGTGTCGAGTGGCTCCCGAATCAACATACCGACATCACTAGATGACGTGGATGGTTCACTTGATCGAGCAGTGAACAAGAAGTCTTCATTGTCTGACTGATCTTGTTGCTCAGCAATATTACCTTGCTGGTGGGGTCTTCTTTTCCAGTTCCCCTTTTTCTGCCCGTGATAGTTGTTTGAATGTCCCTTGTAAGTTTGTTGTTGTTGAGGTCCATAATTGCTTGATGAACCTTTCTTATATGTGTTAAACCAACATTCTTGCAAGTCATGTCCTCTTTTGCAAATTGGACATCGCTTCTTCTGTTGATTGTCCCCATGATACTGATTCTGATGTGGGGACTTCTGATAGGATTTAGGTTTTCCTTTACCTTTTCCTTTCCATTTTTGATGTGAAGACAATGCCTGCTCCTCTTCATCATCCTTTGTACATATGCTTCTTCCTCTTGTTGCAAAGAGGTTTACTAACTTGTCAAAACTAATTGTCGTATCTGACAAGTTTAGAGTTGTGACAAAAATTCGGTAAGAAGAAGGGAGAGCTCTCAGAACAATGGGAACGAGAGACTCATCTTTGACTTCTTCTCCTAGGGCTAGAAGTGAAGCCCTCAACTCTGCAACTCTTCTTAGGAAGGCTTCAATTTTCTCATTCTGTTTGAATTTCAATGTATGTAACTGACTCTGCAAATTGAGTATGACATTCTTATTCTTGGCCTCATATATTGTGCTCAGCTTATCCCAAGCTTCTTTTGCTGATGTGGCATCTCGAATGTGGGCTTGCACATCGTCGGATACTCCAAACAAAATGATGAGTTTTGCTTTCTGATCTGCTCTATCAAATTGTCGTTGTTGTGTTGCATCCGTTGGTGATCTGGTTAGAGTACCAGTCACAACAGGCCAGATTTCTTCAAACTCAAGTTGTGTTTTTATTTTTGTCTTCCAAGCAAAGATAGTTGTTTCCTCCGAGCAATCAGAATCCTAAGAAAAATTTGGGGGCATTGTGCCCATTTTGCAGAGATCACCGATGGGTTTGGCTCTTATCACCTGGTATAAGGTCTCCCAATCTATATACCGTCAAATTCCGATATACCGAACCTTTCTATATACGCGCCTTCCGATATACCCGCTTGGACGTGGAAGAAGCTCGCCTTTCTATATACCCACGGTGACGTGAAAGAGGCGTTAACGTACGTGAAAGAATTCGATACGTGGTACCAAGACAAGATCGATGGGGTCTCAGTGATTATTGACACCGCTCAAAGAAATATCCTCATACGCGCGTAATTTCGCTATATACTCGATAATTTCTCATTCCGGATTTATGTCTTGCGCAATCGCTCACGATGGATGGGATGGTTCATAGTGTGTGCACTGTGACCTTATTACTCCCCTCGCCGATTTATAGGACGATGCCTGCATTTACGATTTTTGCAGCACGCTATATTAGGCGTTAAGTGTAGTAGTAGTCGCGACGGCTTTACCCGTAAGCGCTTCCCAGAGGCACTGTATATACCGAACGCTGCGAATGAGATCTAGGATCTCGTGAGTGTTACAGAACCAAATTTACTATTTTTGATTACAATTCTGCCAGTTTCTGAGCAGTTACAAAGTTTTGCAGTTGACTATGGCAACCTACAAATTAGTACAATATACAATACAATTTGAATGACAGACAAAAATTTACAATTTCGGGGTCCTGGTGACCTCCTGAACCCAAAATGCTAAAAATTGCAAAAAAATAGCTGAAAATGCAATTTTTAGGTGGGTCTCCTTTTGCAAAAAATGTCTGGAATGAGAAAACAGACCAAATAGGAGAAATTTTTTTTTTTACCCTAAATTAGGGATTCTCCGCTAAATTTAGTTAGTCGTAACTAAATTCAAAAAACTCTTGCTAAATTTAGCAGTTCCGCCAGAATTCCCGCCAGATGCAAAAGGAGAGTTTTTGAGTGTTTTTAGTGGGATTTGATCCTCAAACCTCTCACTCCTAAGGCACATGCAATAACCAACTTGGCCACTTGGGGCGCTTGGACTATGAATGGAAGAAATTTGTATTTAATGTCAAATAAATTGACTTACCTCTTGAAAAATGAATGCCACGTGGCGCATGCTGGTGAAGGGGCGTTTTTAGGGTTCTATTTGCCCAAAAATGGATCTGAGGCTTTATTTCTTTGCTCAGGCCGCATTTACTTGCTCAGGCCTCATTTTCTCCTTCCCACGCACTGATCAAGCCGTATTTTTTGCTGTATTTTCTTCTTGGGCGCGTGTTTGAATGCCAGGCCACGTTTTTCACTGTACAGGCCGCGTTTTTGACTTGTGGCTGCATTTTTTTATTGCTGGGCCGTTTTTTTTAATGCTGGGCGCATTTTTTTGATGCTGGAGGCGTTTTTTTTAATGCTTGGCGCATTTTTTAATTGCTGGAGGCGTTTTTTTAATGCTGGGCGCATTTTTTTGATGCTGGAGGCGTTTTTGATTGTACAGGCCATATTTTTTACAATCTAAGCTTCATTTGCTTGCTGTTTGCATGTGCAGGGCGTGGCAGATGGAGAAGGGCGCGGCTTGAGAGAATGACATTTTTTAGCTCCAAAAACACATTTTTCCTAATGCAGCCGCGCAGGGGATCGAGTATGGGCGCATATGCTAAAAAAAAAAAAAAAACTCTTTTTTTCACCTCCCAATATATATTTTTACTCAGCTTGGGCGCCTCTTTCTTCTTTTTTTTATTTTCTTTGCTCTTTGTTTGTTCACCGCAGTGCATATACACAGCAAAGCAATCCTCCAAAACAAAATATACCTCTAAATGCAAGAAAATCAAAACCCCGATTGGGAAATTTTTTTTTTTTTTTTAAAATTCAATACTCAGAGTAATTTTTGCTCAGGCCGAGTGCACCAAAGGTAAAAAAATTTGCGTTCCAAACACCTGGAACTGAACAGGAGGTTGTTGGTTTGCAGGGGGTTCTGGGAAGTTTCGCAGAGGCAAAGACTGCTCTCCTTTGCCGTGCAGACATTACTTCTCCATGAATTCTCCTTCTTCTGCAACCTTCTCCAACCTTGCCAGGAGCTTCAATTCGCTCTGGTACCAAATGTTGATTGAGAAACAGGGACGGAAGCCTGTGATATTTTATTAATCTCAATCAGTAAACAATTACAGAGAATGGGCTGCAATATTTATAGATATTGCATGCCCAAATACACACAGAGAATAAGTTGCACAATATAACAACCAAATGCCAAAATGAATAAGCTTCCAATAACATCCGGGAAGCAGAATTAGAAAAAGACAAATATATTGTTTAAAACAATATAACAATCAATACAAACAAATATGGTTGATTAACCATACAACAAGATATTTATTATTTAATTAATAAAATCTAATTAAATAATCTAACTATGCATAATTAATAATAGGATATGTTATTTATCCTAACAAGTATACGCTAGGCGCCAACGCCCATTTGTTTGATTCCTTCTCGTGGTCTTGTTTTCAATAATCTAACCAACATTTGAACATGCATAATTAATAATAGGATGTAATAATTTTATTCCTTATAACCCACCTCTTCTTTCTATTTTATCTAAAGGAAACTTTTCTTTTGGTGTAATTAAAAATAACCATTTCTTCATGTTTTCTGCATCGTAGTGAAAGAGCATCCCTCTTCCTCTTCATCTTATTGTGTCATCCAATTTCACATTTTCAATTTGGGTTTAAAAATAAGTGCATTCCATTCTGATTTATTGCATTAGCTCACATTAATTGAGGGCAACCTATATGCTAGAAGTCATGCCCAGCTGATGGTTGACAAACGAATCATAGAAAAGCACTTATATTGTTTTCTCTTTCTCTCGATTCTTACCAAACCACAGAAAAATTCAAAATACATACATTCTTAAACAACATCCTACCTGGAAGAAGCTATAGGTGATCACATGATCACAAAGACAGTGGGCACCTAGCTCACTACTTTGTCGAGTCATACTTCAGAGTAAAGCTCACCCGCACCATAACATACCTCAAACCTCACCTTTAGATCTCCTTCTTTGTAGGATGCCATGCTCACCAAAAACTATATTTCATAATTCATTTTTCAGTCCTAAATAGCATAAGCTAAACAAACATAATAGAAAAGGCACTCCTAGGATCACATTTTCTTAGTGTTTCTACTTGGCTTGTGTTTTGAGATGAGACATCACATGTGTCCCTTTTTTATTCATCCTTGCACACTCCTCATCATAGCTAGTGTATTCCGGCTTGACCTGAGTGTGCTTAAGCCATATCATCATCATTCTCAAAATTCTGGGTCTGATTCTACATCAGATTTTAATTCACAACCACTTTCTTTCATCACTATTTCAATTTCACAATAATTGTCGCTTACCTCGACCACCATCATTTATACCAAACCGACATTGGTTCTAGGTCCTTTTACTAACCTACTCAAAAGGATGTTTTAATTCATTTTTTCCAATTTTCATAGTCTCTGTCACTATCATTATTTCCATTGACATTTTAAACATCCTCGGTTTGGCATACCTGCGATTTTACCTTCGCCTTGCTATTTACTCATTTCCATTTTCTACAAAGACCAACAAAGTGGTTACCCCCGATCGACATCAGTTTTCCCTAACCGACATTGGTTATCCTGTTTCACATTCTAGCCACCATGTGGTGCTTAATCTAGTTTTTCCACTAGATTCACCTATCCCTATTGTTATCTCAGGTGTCATTTATAGAGAAGTAGCCCTACCCGATCATTACTTGTTCACATGGTGCTAACTTGAAGACAAACAAGTGCCCTTGTATTTACACCAGTTGTTAGCCACCCCCACCTAGTTATTCACCACCTTCCATTTTATCACCAGCCATGGATCCCATCCAAATTCTACTACTATCACTATCGAGAGATGAGGGTTCTCACAAATTCTTGACCGTAACCCCGCCACCTTGTAGTTTTACCTTTCCCACTCATCCACTCGAGATGCCTTGGGTCACTTGATATATAGCATGCTCGTATCTATCCCCCGACAATCATACCTACTCCCGCATCGGCCCCATCCGGCCTCAGTGCTACCCACATCCACCTTACCTCTAGTCATTTCAAAGTTAGGTCCTATACCCGCTTATGGCTGCCACGTTTGCTACCTCTATGGAATCCATTACATTCACCGTACCCTCGATGACTTCCCCAAACACAACCTCTTCCACCCCTAAAGTCTCACACATACCTGTAGCTACATTACCACCTTCAGTATCGGTGACCCTTATCCCATTTCAGAACATGGTTCTTTCCATTCCATAATCATTAGACCCTATTACCACTAGGGTTACCATGACCCTTCCACCCCCATATACATACGACCAACAACCTCCTGTTTCATCCATTATTCATTCCGAGTATGTACCCCCTATTTCACTGCCTTCTTCTCCACCACCCTACATGGCAACCCCATACACTGGAGTGACACCCCTGTTAAATGCCCAAAACCAACCTCCTCATGCTACAGGAGGTATCCAATCATCACAACCCACCAATGACCTAATTAAATTGATGTTGGACAAGATGCAAACATTGGAGGCATCGGTTTTTGGCTCCTACAACACTCTCACCTATGACGAGATTTGCAACGAGCCTATTCACCCATCCATTCCTAGTCTGTTCATACATTTTGCATTGGGAAATTCCTAATTCAATCGTTTCAATAGCAAAGAAGACCCATAGCAACATTTGTGGTTGTTTAAACACGGGTGTTATCTGATTTCTTATGATGATGCCTTGCTTTTGAGAACCTTTCCCATGTCCCTCGTTAGACCTGCATTGGATTGATATAGTGGGTTACCTAAACACTCTATATTCTCATTCAATCAGTAGCCCAAGCCTTTTTGGATCATTTTTCTATTGATATAGTAAAGAAGGTTACCATGACCGATCTATATTCCACACATTAGTATGAGGATGAATCTATCGTAGATTTTGTCACTCACTGGCGCAGCCTGATCAATCAACTTACCTTCCAACTACCACAAACTGAACTCATCGAGCTCTTCACACAAGCTTGCACTAGACATATCTCCCCAACCTTGCAAGTCCAAACCTTTTAAACATTCGATGAGGCATTCACTATGGCACGAAAGTTAGAGATTCAGGCCATCGAAGAGAAGAAAATCCAATTACGCAATAAGAATTTGACATTCAAGTCGAATGATACCTCTTCTTCTTCCAAACCACAAACCAATTATTCAAAAGCTAAGGGCACTACTAATGTAGTGGTACTCAAGGCCAGCCTAGCTCATCTATCAAATCAGGCTACACCCTCATCTAATCTCTCACCTGTCCAAACTTTTCAATTCAGATAAGAGAAGTGAAAATATACTGCAAGTGGGGAACCTTACTCTTTTGTCTTATAAAATATTATCAAAGCCGGAGCCATCACCCTTCCACCTATAAAACCACACACTATTTTTGACCCTTCTCGCCCCATGCCCACATGGTATAAAGAACATGATTTCTATAACTATCATCGAGTAAAGGGTCATAGTGATGGTAACTACATCACTTTCAAAAATATTTTCCAAGAAATTCTTGAGAAAGGTGAGTTAACTGTGGATAATCCCAATGCCACCCCTAACCAAAATCTACAAATCTTCCAAAAACCATTTCCCAACCATGCCCCTTCATCTAATCAAACCGGTGAGAAATCAACTCACGATAGCCATACTCGCGAGGTTCATGTTATCATTAACGAGGTAGTTTTCTCCTCCCAATTACCCCATATTCCTTCCATAGAGGAGATCCTAGCCCAAAATCTTCCTTCCAAATTAGAACCAACCTCTCATGTTCCTTCACCAATAGAGAAACATCTTTCATCTCCTTCATTACCAATGGAGGGGTCTTCTGCTAACATTGAGCCCATCTCACCCCTAGCTTCACCACCTAGGGAACCTTTACCTACAATACCTCCTCGACCCATATAGGATCTCCTAGTACCTCCTCCACCCATAGAGGAGCACCCATTTCCTCCTCCACCCATAGAGGCACACCCACCTATTCCTCCACCTATCATCGACCTAGTTGGGATACCTTTTCCTCTTGGTGAGCATTCTCCATCAACTACCCGAATCCCGTTGACCTACTTTTAGCTCTCTTACCCATGGAACCTGAAGCTAGCCAATTCCTCATATCTAAGACACATTTTATGGTAATTTCCATTAGGTCCTCATCAACTCCACCCAAAAATATGTCGTTCTCACATTTGGCTGATCATTTATATTATGTGGATAGGGCTTTACTATGGGGTGCCTCTTACTCCTTATCTCAACAAAATGCAGAGATCCTCGCCGATACCTCCACTATCTACCCAAGAACATTTCGATAGATCAAACCAAATATAACCACCTCTATCACAACCCCTTCCATGATACTTGTTAACACTCAAACCACACCCGTACTCATAACCCAACCTACATCTAAACACAAACCCACACCGACAACATTTGCCTCAACTAAACCTATTTCCACTTTTAGGGGTCACCCTAACCACCACCCTTACTATTCCACCTATTAAACTGAATTTAATGTTATGTGAATTTCCTTATGAGGATATGTCCTTTTGATTTTGGGAAATCCTGCTTGATATGGATATGTCTTTTCTACTCTTGAGATCTTTGATTGAACTAGAATATGCCTAGATTCATTTTCTTTCATTTCTCGTGGATGAGTGCAATCTGATTTCAGGAGGATTGTAAGCTTATCTATCTCTATGACTCATCCTTGGATCAATTATAGTGATCCAAGGAATGTTTTAAATATATTCAGGATGAAAAACCATGAATTGGCATTCTATGAATTATTAGTTCTGGGCTGAACTTAGAATATATATGTTCTTTAATTCTCCTTCATATGAGAATATTTCCATGTATGTGGAAAGTTTCATTGGATTCTGGAATTGACCCCAATTCATTACAGTCACAATTTGGTTTTCAGCCATTTATGGCATCGGAGAGAACCTGGACCTTAAGCCAGGTAAGATATGTGAGTCTTCCTATCTAAGCTTTTATACTTAAACACAAATTCTGAATCCATCCTAAAATGTCTTAGTATCACTGATTTGTCAAAATGTGATTTTAATCTAACCTAGTTCCTAAACTATGTATTTTTGGATATTACCTAAGGGTTTGTCTAACCTATTGCTAAGGTAAATGACTAGGGTTATATCCTAAGGTGTTAGATTTAAATTACCTAAGATCTAACCTAAGTCATTAACCTATCCTAAACCAATTGCTTTGAAAGGGAACCTAAGGGTCACAAGTGTTGGGTGGCGGTTTCTATGGCATTTAAGATGGTGATAAGGTTGTAAGGGCATTGGGAACTGCCAACCTTGGCAGAGGTTAATTTGGCTAGCAGAGGCCTAGGTGGCAGTACCTCTAGAAATGGAAACACTTGTTTATTTTGATTTAGAACTTGCCAACTTTGGCGGGTGGTAAGGAAGATTGGGCGGGAGATATGGTATTAATGTAATTAATGTGCATGGGTTCGTGAGCCCGGATCACTTAGGGAGGCATGCAAATGGATTTTTGTGTGGTTGTTTCATTTTTCATACACTCTGTTTTTCTCTCTGCATGCACACTGGTCTTTCGAACCAACAGTTTATACTTCATTGCATGGCTATTTTGAGGGTTTCAAATCTATTTTTGTTTCATGGAGAATATATGAGGCATGGTGGAAGTAGTATTTTGTTGTTTGACCTTTCGTGGAGAAGAAGAGAAAGAACGGCTCAGCTAGAGGTCTTCTTTGATTTTACAATGACACTATCAGGCATGATAGGCCCTAACTATTAAAATCTTTGCTTTTCTCTAAGTGTTTTATTAAAACAACTCTGTTTCTGATGAGCTCTGTGTATTTATGCTTGTCTAGTAAAAAATATTTCATGGGTTGTGTGTAAACTTAAGTTTCTGGGTTGAATCGGGAGTTTGCTTGATTCTTTTAGAATTTGTTTGCATTACTTTTCTTTTCGTAGTGGTTTTGTGAATATTTGAGTACTTCTGGTAATTGTAAAAGGCTCATAGTGGATGAAATTGTTAGTGATTTGACTTCTTTAGAAGTCTTTATTGTTGCAATAGACCCACCTGTGTTCGTTATGTTTGGAAGTTAAAAACTTGTTTCGGTGGATGGAAACAGTGTTGTTTTTGTGTTTACCAGCCTATGATATTCACGTTTTATCTCATGGTTGTTTGGTCTGTGAATAACTCCTAGAAGGTTTTTTTGGTATCACCCTATGAAGCTTTGACTATTATAAAGATTTCATATTCTAGAAACGTTATATATAAGCCAATCTACACTTCTCTGGAGAAAGGGGATTGACTATTTTTAAGTTCACGGGCACTATGGATAAGACAATATACAGTTAGTTTCTTTATTCTTGTGTGAAACCTTGAATGATAGTAACACTGGCATGCACAGAGGAATAGTATATGGATGAGTTTGTGTTCTACCTATGAAATCTTGGTTGTTTTGGAAAAAGTATTAAAAGGAAATTGTGTCTATTATTTTGAGCAAAAAAGTTTGTAACTTGTAGTCTTTTTTTTACATGGTTTGTGAAATCTTGTTCTTATGACCATGTTAATGGTGGTGGAAACTCTTTCGAACCCGACTTTAAATTCGATAGTTTTAACGATGACCAGTTCAATACATTTTGTTTAAAGTTAGAAATATGGTTGAAATGTTTTGGATACAAATGGAAAACCTATTTTTATTCTGAACTGTTAATGTGAAATTCCTTACTATGGTTTGAATATTACGGATTTTGGGTATTTTTGGAAATTATGATTCAAATTCGGTAGATATATTCTGTACATTCCATTTGGCTTTAGTGTTTCGTATTATAATAGCAACCGAACGATGTATCGGTTCAACTAATTCAGTCTCTGAATACTTTGTCATTAAGGGAAACGTGAAGTTACCCTAACTTGATTTTAAACTTGAATGGTTTGAGTATATGAGGAATGTAGTCTATTTCATTCTGATCGGAATTATATTTTGAGTCTTGATCGGTTCACAATGATTATGTTAAATATTGATCTTGACTTTTATTGGATGTACAATTTGTAGATCCTGTAGGGATGTTATGGTAAACCAATGAGATGGCTCTACCTTGCCAAAATATTGAGTGAAATTAAGTGCTAGAACTACTCAGCTTCTCATTCCTGGTTGGTCTAATAAATGTTTATTATGTCTTAGAACTTGATTTCATTCTAAACTTGATTGCAATAGTGTTTAGATCATCACAGTTCTCTTAGAAATAAAAGGTGAAGAAGCAAAAAGGGTTAAAAAGGGAAGTCGGTTATTTTAATACTCTTTTCCTTGATGGGTTATTGTGCTCCTTCCTTAGAACTTGTAATAAACTCAAACTGAGTGGTTATGAGAAGGCAAGAATTGTTTTAGTAGTTGAAAGAAATAAATGGGATGGGGGATCCTAAATCTTATAAGACTCCTTCATCGCATTTAGTTGGGATAAGATCTTTGTTTGTAAACCTCCTGTTTGTTATTCTTATTGTAAAAAGAAAATTAGTGTTTATTGTCTTGTATACTTTTCATTGATTGAAAATTAAGAAGACTAAGGTAGAAGATAGGTTGGAAAAAGAAATTGAAGGTGGTAGTTAATCCATCACTTCTGTTTGAATTTCTTTTGTATGATCCTATTTTGGATGAATACCTTAAATGGTTTAATTTTTAAATAGAAGATACTTTAAGAATCTATTTAAATCATGATATAAATTGTTTCAACTTTTTGATGGATATGTACTGGTAAAAGGAATGGTTCTTCCTTTCTTGCACAAAGGTGAGATGAATCATCCAAAAAATATTGTGTTGAAATTACTCCTATAAAATTTAGGTTATGATGTGAGTGAAGTTATAATTGATAGGAAGAAAAATCAGTGATATATATATATTAGATTGATCGTGAATGTAATTGTGGAATCAATTATACTTTAAAATTTTAGGGCAAGTAATATAGAATATATCCTATCCACTTTGTTTAAACAGTGTGCTATGACTCTTCTTATATTGATATTGCTTAAAGTTTAGAGAGTATGAAGTAATTGTTGTCATTATAATAGGGTTGTTTTATTGAAACAATTATTGGAATGCACTTGTTTTAAAGATTAGTGCTTATCATGCTCAGTTCATTGAACTGACCCATGCTAGCAATTTTTGCAGATGGACTTCGTAAGTGGTAAAAGAGGGCAAAAACTTAAATGATGCATTGACTGCTCTAAGTTGATTTTAGTGAAGAATTCTGAGTTGATTTCTGAATTGTATTGTAAAAAGAAAAGTTTATCTTTTTTTAAGGAAGGCTGATGTCTTAAAGCATGCCTAAAAAGCATAAGTTGTAATTGTATAAGTTTGGAAATGAATTGAAGAGTGAGAAATTACTTATATAGATTGTGTAAATTATCTTGTTGAGTATAATCTTCTTGTTATCTATATGATTGGATGTGTATTTCAAAGAGTGGTTTTAATAAAAAGGGAACTTAGATAAATTCCCTAAGAAAAATTGAAATTAAATAGGTGGCTGAATACAACATTCTTATCTAAGTTTTTCATTATACCTTGTGAGGTGAAATAAAATTATAATAAAGATTATTGTAACTTAAATGACATGGTAGGGTGTGGCAAGCCCTAAATATGCAATTATGAGAGGAAGACCCTTCCTCTCTAGTAAGGCACTAAATAAAAAAAAATGTGGTTGTGAATCATTTTGATTTAATTACAATAAGTCCGATGTGTTTCAGCCTAATGGACTGATACACTTCTTTAAATGGTTGAGTTATTTAATTAAAGGGAATGTAAGTTGTTGTTGTCCTGCTCTAGGGTAACAAGATGATAGGTCATAACTATCAATCCAGGAAGCAACCCTAAAGTAAATTAAGCTCTTGAATTAATTGAATCTCAACTTTAAATAGGGAACTTAAAGGAATGTTGAACTCGGGGTTTGGTGGGCTGCTGATTTAAGTAGTCTTTTAGACCAGATTTAACCTAACGTTAGTAAACTCTAGAGGTATGTACATCTCTACGAGGTTGTGTGTAGGATGTTGACACACGTCAACTACAAGGTTGTACCTTCAAGAAGATTAGGATCTTCTCGAGGATACAACAGTGTAGATGACATGTGGCAACACCCTTCCACCTTGATCATTGAGATCTACACACTTTTGAACTTGTTCAAGATTCCTCTCCAGGACTGGTTAGTACCATAATCAGGATATGAAGTAGCCCTTTAGGACTCAGGGTACCTTGGCACATGGGGTTAACCTAGGTTGACCCAGTATGCCAATTTACCCTAAGTTTTCAAGAGCCTCGTCATATCATGACCTATGTTGTTAACCTGAGCTTGAGTTAAACCTTGGGCAAGGGGACTGACAGAAGTCAGTGTAAGACATTCAAGATAACAATGGAGTGGGGTGAAGGACGTATTCTGGAATTGATGAGTATGTCATCAAGGAATAAGTAATACAAATAATATGTTATAAATCTTTGGCCAAAGTATCGCAAGCTACTGATTGTGTTGTCCTATGTCACCAGTCTAAGGTTCATGATGCCGATGATGAATATTGGTAACAATTATTCAGTTAGGTTCCTTGGAAAGATCACTCAAAACCCAACATAGGGTGAGAGAACTAAGAATGTGAAGTATTCAGTAGAATACTCCAAACTCAATGTTACACATGAATGGATCGGTAGTTAACCGAGTCATGGAATGAATAGATCGGTTGTACACCGAGTCATTACAACTGCATATGGTTATCTATTATAAGAATGAATGTTATGAAATGTGTGTTCTGAATTGAGTATTTAGAACAGAGAACATTACTCATGCAAAAAAAAAATTCCTTGTTTCTAAAGTCTTAATTTGGGAATGTTACATCTTGGTATCAGAGCTGAAGGTTGTAGCTCTTGACCTATTGTGTCCATAATCTGATAAAAACTTGGATTTTCTTGTAACAAAAATGTTAGAACAAGGGGAAACATTGTGAATAATGCTCCACCTATTGAAGGAGCAGCAATAGCCCAAAAACTTGATGAGATCCTTGCTGCCCTTTTGGACACAAGAGATCATTTGGCTATACTTGAACAACAAGTGATGGGAAATGAGGAGGAAGAAGAAGTTGGTAATAATAATCAACCACCTCCTGAGGACAACCCCAAATTGGGTGTTGATAATAATAATGGTAATGTACCTGTCCAACCAGAAAACAAAAAGGCTAGGTTGGTAATGAACTCACTAATGATATAAAAAGGATAAGTCCACCCAAATTTGATGGCACCACATTAGGAGATGGAGCTGAGAATTGGCTCAGTGAAATGGAGAAGTACTTTGCAATAAGAAACTTCTCAAAGGAAACCAAAGCTATTTGGGGAGCATATTAGCTTTCCCATGAGGCATCTTCATGGTGGGACAGCCATAAGGCTGAGTTAAATATTGATGAAACTAACATCACTTGGGATCAATTTAAAGGTTACTTTAGGCAACATTGGCTGCCACAACTTTATTATGATCAGAAAATGATAGAATTTCATAACTTAGCACAAGGAAAGCTAACTGTAACTAAGTATTGGGAGTGGTTTATGAAACTCCTCAAATATGTACCTCAGTATCAAACTGATGAGAAGTTTAGGATATGAAAATTCATCATGGGATTGAATCCCGTTATTGGGGAGAGGTTGATGTTCACATCCCAACCACTATGGAAGGGGTTGTTGAGAAAGCCATAAGGCAGGAACAAAATTAAAAGCTATTTCTACTCATAAAGAGGAAGTGTGGAAGAAGACACCAAACTCTTCTTCAGCTTCTCTTGCACCTAAGAAGGGACCATGGAAAAAGTTTGGTAACAAAAATAAGTTTTCAGCTGATAATAGTAAGAAAACAACAATGAGCAAGCCTGCTGGAAATGCAAGGAATAATTTTTCCAAGAATAATAATAACGGGCAGAAGTCCTATGGAGGCCAACATGACAATTTTAAGGCTGGAAATAATTCTGAGCCTAAAAAGGGACCTGTAGGAGGCTACTATAATTGTGGCAAAGACCACTACACAAATCAATGTCCTTTGAAGAAGGATGATCATAATCAATAGCACAAGATACACGCTGTGGTAGCTGACAAGCAAGCTGAAAAGAAAGCTACACCCATTGAAGTTCTTGGTAAGTTATTTGGCATACCTGTAACTGTTCTTTTTGATACGGGAGCTACTGAATGTTTCATTTCTAGTAAACTTGCTTCGAAACTTAAAAGAAAGGCTAGAAAAATGGATAAATCATGGACTGTACATTATGGTAATAATTCTATCCATACAGTTAGTATGTGTCTTTTTGGGGCAATCCTTGACTTACCTAGCTTTTCCACTAAAGTTGATCTCTATGTTGCACCTTTGGGATCTTATGATATAGTCATAGGTGTTAATTGGTTAGCTATGCATAAAGCAAAAGTGGACTATTTTGAAAAACATATTAGTTGTTTGGATGATCTGCAGAAAACAATAGAGATTCAAGGTGTAAAATGAGAAATTTCAGTTAGGAAATTGTCAGCTATGCAACTTAAAAAGGCCAAAAATAAAGGTTGTACCTTGTATGTGGTAAAGATTTTAGAGTCTGCAGAAGAAAACAGTGATTTCATGGAATGTTACCCACTATTGCAGAATTTCAGTGACGTATTTCTGGAAGAATTACTCGGGTTTGCCACCCAAAAGGGAGTTTGACTTCACCATTGAAATCAAACCGGTATGGAACCTATTTCTAAAGCACCTTATCAAATGACTACCATAGAGTTAGTTGAGCTTAAGGCTCAGTTGCAAGAACTATTGTCTAAAGGTTTGATTAGACCAAGTGTTTCACCTTGGGGAGCACCAGTGATATTTGTGAAAAAGAAAGATGGAACACTTAGATTGTGTATTGATTATAGGATGTTAAACAAAGCAACCATCAAAAATAGATACCCACTTCCTAGGATTGATGATCTATTTGATCAGATGCGAGGAGCAACGGTATATTCCAAGATAGATCTTCGATCTGGATATCATCAATTAAGAATTAAGGATGAAGATATTCATAAAACAACTTTCAGGACAAGGTATGGACATTATGAATTCATGGTTTTACCCTTTGGATTAACTAATGCACCCAAAATTTTATGAATTTAATGAACAATATCTTTCAAGAATACCTGGACAATTTTGTGCTTGTATTCTTGGATGACATTCTCATATATTCTAAAAGTGTTGAGGAGCATAAAGAGCACTTGAAAATAGTTTTGGGAATTCTGAGAAAGAGACGGTTATATGGTAAGTTATCCAAATGTTCTTTCTTTGATACCGAAGTTCATTATTTGGGGCATGTTATAAGTAAGAATGGGATTGTGGTTGATCCTTCTAAAATAGTAGCTATAACCGAATGGCCTACACCAAAGAATGTACATGAAGTAAGAAGCTTCATGGGCCTTACTGGTTATTATAGAAAATTTGTTAAGGATTTTTCTAAAGTGGCTGCACCAATAACTTCATTATAGAAAAAGGATAAGAAATTTGTTTGGAATGATAAATGTGAATCTGCTTTTAAAAATTTGAAAAGTCAGTTGACTTCAGCACCTATTTTAGCTGTACCTGATCCTAATGGAGACTTTACTGTTGTAACGGATGCATCCAGGGAAGGCCTTGGAGGTATTTTGTTACAAAATGATCATGTCATAGCATATGAAAGTAGAAAACTTAAGTTACATGAGTTGAATTATGCTCCACATGATTTAGAGCTTGCTGCCATAGTTCATGCACTTCAAGTTTGGAGGCATTATTTACTTGGTAAACCATTTGAGTTGAAAACTGATCATCTTGGGCTGAAGTACATTTTCACTCAGCCAAATCTAAATGCAAGACAATGAAGGTGGTTAGAGTTTTTGTCTCAATATGATTTTGATATAAGTTACATCAAAGGAAAAGAGAATAGAGTAGTTGATGCTCTAAGTCGTAGGAAGCACATTTATGCTCTTATAACATTAAGAACTTAGTTTAAAGATGAAGTAAAAAGTGCAATGGAATCTGATTCATACTTTCAGCAAGTAAAAACAATACTTGCTTGCAGATCCAAAAGATGAAAGGTATAAAGGTTTTCATTTCGATAATGAAGGAATCTTATGTTATGAAAACAGAGTATACATACCTTTGCTTAATGATTTGAGAAAGAAATTGTTAGCTGAATTTCACAACTCACCCTTTTCTGGACACCCAGGTATCACTAAAATGCTTGCTGATATAAAACAACAATATTTCTAGAAGGGAATGAAAAAAGATGTTAATTTTGTGACTCATTGTCTTGAATGTCAGCGTGTGAAAGTGGAACATATGCACCCGGCTGGTTTATTATATCCCCATAGCATACCACAGTATAAATGGCAAGTAATAAGCATGGATTTCATGCAAGGGCTGCCTATGTCAAGAAATAAGCATGATGTTATTTTAGTAGTTGTTGATAAGCTAACAAAAGTAGCCCATTTTATTGCTTGGAAATTTAAAGGATGATTCTCCTGTTTTAGCTAAAAGATTTGTACACGAAATTTTCAGATTACATGGAGTACCTAAATTAATTATATCTAACAGAGACCCTAGAATGACATCAAGATTTTGGCAAACACTTAATACAGCTCTTGGAACTAAACTGAACTTTAGTTCTGCGTATCATCCGAAATGGATGGATAGACTGAAAGAGTAAATCAAGTTTTGGAAGATATGTTACGGATGTATTGTATGGATCAGCAGTATAAGTGGGAGGAGTATCTCCCATTAGTTGAATTTGCATACAATAATACATACCATGCTTCTCTTAAGATGGCACCGTTTGAGGCACTTTATGGAAGAAAATGTAGAACCCCTGTTAGTTGGGACAACATTGAGGATAGAGAAGTAATTGGACCTGAAATCCTTACGGAAATGGAACAACAAGTTAAAATGATTCGTGAACGCTTAAAAGAAGTAGCAGATAGGCAAAAGAGTTACGCTGATTTAAAGTGGGTTGACCGAAATTTGAACTTGGTGAGAAGGTTTTTCTTCGTGTTAAGCCAAGAAAGAGTTCCATAACTTTTGGCAAGGCTACCAAGTTATCACCTCATTTTGTGGGACCTTTTGAAATTGTTGAAGTAATCAACCCCGTAGCTTATCGATTAGCATTACCCCTACTTTGTCATGAATGCATGATGTTTTCCATATTTCTTTGCTTAAGAAATACGTTTCAGATTTGTCACATGTGTTAAATTGGAATTCCTTGCAGGTCCAAGACCCAAGAATAATCATGGTTAAACCCACTCGAGTGCTGGAAACTCACCAGTTGCATTTGAGAAATCGTGAAATAAAACAATGTAAGGTCCAGTGGGACCAGTTTAACGAAGAAAGTGCAACTTGGGAAAATCTGGAAGATATGAAAACTACTTTTCCTTTTCTTTTTGAACAGAACTGAATCTGTTGACTGATAAAAAAAAACTGTGATTTTATCTTTGCATGACATTAAGAAAGCTAATTTTGGGCAAAAATTTATTCAATTTGAGTAGATAGTTATATAATACTGATTTCGGGAACTATAAAATTTGAAATATATGGTTTTGAATAAGTGAATGAATTGACAATCCTTAATATAAATAAAGGGATGTAATCATCGGGACGATGATTCTTTTAGGAGGGAAGCATGTAACACCCTTAACTAGTTGTTATTTTCCTCCTTTGTATTCAAGTAATGTTATGTGAATTTCCTTATGAGGATATGTCCTTTTGATTTCGAAATCCTGCTTGATATGGATATGTCTTTTCTACTCTTGAGATCTTTGATTGAACTAGAATATGCCTGGATTCATTTTCTTTCATTTCTTGTGGATGAGTGCAATCTGATTTCAGGAGGATTGTAAGCTTATCTATCTCTATGACTCATCCTTGGATCAATTACAGTGATCCAAGGAATGTTTTAAATATATTCAGGATGAAAAACCATGAATTGGCATTCTATGAATTATTAGTTCTTGGGCTGAACTTAGAATATATATGTTCTTTAATTCTCCTTCATATGAGAATATTTCGTATGTTGTGGAAAGTTTCATTGGATTCTGGAAATTGACCCCGGCAGGTCATTACAGTCACAATTTGGTTTTCAGCCATTTATGGCATCGGAGAGAACCTAGACCTTAAGCCAGGTAAGATATGTGAGTTTTCCTATCTAAGCTTTTATACTTAAACGTGAATTCTGAATCCATCCTGAAACATCTTAGTATCACTGATTTGTCGAAATGTGATTTTAATCTAACCTAGTTCCTAAACTATGTATTTTTGGATATTACCTAAGGGTTTGTCTAACCTATTGCTAAGGTAAGTGACTAGGGTTATATCCTAAGGTGTTAGATTTAAATTACCTAAGATCTAACCTAAGTCATTAACCTATCCTAAACTAATTGCTATGAAAGGGAACCTAAGGGTCGCAAGTGTTGGGCAGCTTTTCTATGGCATTTAAGATGGTGATAAGGTTGTAAGGGCATTGGGAACTGCCAACTTTGGCGGAGGTTAATTTGGCTAGCAGAGGCCTAGGTGGCAGTACCTCTAGAAATGGAAACACTTGTTTATTTTGATTTAGAACTTGCCAACTTTGGTGGGTGGTGGCAAGGAAGATTGGGTGGGAGATATGGTATTAATGCAATTAATGTGCATGGGTTCATGAGCCCGGATCACTTAGGGAGGCATGCAAATGGATTTTTGTGTGGTTGTTTCATTTTTCATGCACTCTATTTTTCTCTCTGCATGCACACTGGTCTTTCAAACCAGCAGTTTATACTTCATTGCATGGCTATTTTGAGGGTTTCAAATCTATTTTTGTTTCATGGAGAATATATGAGGCATGGTGGAGGTAGTATTTTGTTGTTTAACCTTTCGTGGAGAAGAAGAGAAAGAACGGGCTCAGCCAGAGGTCTTCTTCGATTTTACAGCGACACTATCAGGCATGATAGGCCCTAACTATTAAAATATTTGCTTTTCTCTAAGTGTTTCATTAAAACAACTTTGTTCTGATGAGCTCTATGTATTTATGCTTGTCTGGTAAAAAAATATTTCATGGGTTGTGTGTAAACTTAAATTTCTGGGTTGAATCGGGAGTTTGCTTGATTCTTTCATAAATTTGTTTGCATTACTTTTCTTTCGCAGTGGTTTTGAATATTTGAGTACTTCTGGTAATTGTAAAAGGCTCGCAGTGGATGAAATTGTTAGTGATTTCAACTTCTTTAGAAGTCTTTATTGTTGTAATAGACCCACCTGTGTTCGTTATGTTTGGAGTTAAAAACTTGTTTTGGTGGATGGAACAATGTGTTGTTTTTGTTTACCAACCTATGATATTCATGTTCTATCTCGTGGTTGTTTGGTCTGTGAATAACTCTGGATAGGTTTTTTTGGTATCACCCTGTGAAGCTTTGACTGTTATAAAGATTTTGTATTTTGGAAATGTTATATATAAGCCAGTCTGCACTTCTCTGGAGAAAGGGGATTGACTGTTTTTAAGTTCACGGGCACTGTGGATAAGACAATATATAGTTAGTTGCTTTATTCTTGCGTGAAACCTTGAATGATAATAACACTGGCATGCACAGGAGGAATAGTATAAGGATGAGCTTGTGTTCTACCTGCGAAATCTTGGTTGTTTTGGAATAAGCATTAAAAGGAATTTGTGTTTATTATTTTGAGAAAACAAGTCTGTAACTTGTAGTCTTTTTTTACATGGTTTGTGAAATCTAGTTCTTATGACCATGTTAATGGTGGTGGAAACTCTTTCAAACCCGACTTTAAAGTCGACAAGTTTTAACGATGTCCAGTTCAATACATTTTGTTTAAAGTTAGAAATATGGTTGAATTGTTTTGGATACAAATGGAAAACCTATTTTTATTCTGGACTGTTAATGTGAAATTCATTACAATGGTTTGAATATTATGGCTTTTGGGTATTTTTGAAATTATGATTCGAATACGGTAAATATATTCTATATTCAATTTGGCTTTAGTGTTTCATATTAAAATAGCAACCGAATGATGTATCGGTTCAACTAATTTAGTCTCTGATTACTTTGTCATTAAGGGAAATGTGAAGTTACCCTAACTTGATTTTAAACTTGAATGGTTCGAGTATTTGAGGAAATGTAGTCTATTTCATTTGGATCGAATTATATTCTGAGTCTTGATCGGTTCGTAATGATTATGTTAAATATTGATCTTGACTTTTATTGGATGCACAGTTTGTAGATCCTATAGGGATGTAATGGTAAACCAATGAGATGGCTCTACCTTGCCCAAACTATTGGGTGAACTTAAGTGCTAGAACTACTCAGCTTCTCATTCCTTGTTGGTCTAATGAATGTTTATTATGTCTTAGGAACTTGATTTCATTCTAAACTTGATTGCAATAGTGTTTAGATCGTCACAGTTCTCTTAGAGATAAAAGGTGAAGAAGTAAAAGGGTTTAAAAAGGGAAGTCTGTTATTTTAATACTCTTTTCCTTGATGGGTTATTGTGCTCCTTCCTTAGAACTTGTAATGAACTCAAATTGAATGGTTATGAGAAGGTAAGAACTATTTTAGTAGTTGAAAGAAATAAATGGGATGGGGGATCCTAAATCTTATAAGACTCCTTCGTCGTTTAGTTGGGATAAGATCTTTGTTTGTAAACCTCCTGTTTGTTATTCTTATTGTAAAAAGGAAATTAGTGTTTATTGTCTTGTATACTTTTCATTGATTGAAAATTAAGAAGACTAAGGTAGAAGATAGGTTGGAAAAAGAAATTGAAGGTGGTAGTTAATCCATCACTTCTATTTGAATTTCTTTTGTATGATCTTGTTTTGGATGAATACCTTAAATGGTTTAATTTTTAAATAGAAGATACTTTAAGAATCTATTTAAATCATGATATAAACTGTTTCAACTTTTCGGATGGATATGTACTTGGTAAATGGAATGTTTCTTCCTTCCTTACATAAAAGTGAGATGAATCATCCGAAAAATATTATGTTGAAATTACTTCTGTAACTTAGGTTATGATATGAGTGGTGTTATAATTGTTAGGAAGAAAAATCAGTGTTATATTATTTTATTGATCGTGAATGTAATTGCTGGAATCAATTATACTTTAAAATTTTAGGGCAAGTAATATAGAATATATCCTGTCCACTTTGTTTAAACAGTGTGCTATGACTCTTCTTATATTGATATTACTTAAAGCTTAGAGAGTATGAAGTAATTGTTGTCATTATAACAGGGTTGTTTTATTGAAACAATTATTGGAATGCACTTGTTTTAAAGATTAGTGCTTATCATGCTCAGTTCAATGAACTGACCCATGCTAGCAATTTTTGCAGATGGACTTCGTAAGTGGTAAAAGAGGGCAAAAACTTAAATGATGCATTGAATGCTCTAAGCTGATTTTAGTGAAGAATTCTTAGTTGATTTCTGAATTGTATTGTAAAAAGAAAATTTTATCTTTTTTTAAAGAAAGGCTGATGTCTTAAAGCATGCCTAAAAAGCATAAGTTGTAATTGTATAATTTGGAAATGAATTGAAGTGTGAGAAATTACTTATATAGATTGTGTAAATTATCTTGTTGAGTATAATCTTCACGTTACCTATATGATTGATGTGTATTTCAAAGAGTGGTTTTAATAAAAAGGAACTTAGATAAATTCCCTAAGAAAAATTGAAATTAAATAGGTGGCTGAATACAACATTCTTATCTAAGTTTTTCATTATACCTTGTGAGGTGAAATAAAACTATAATAAAGATTATTGTAACTTTAAATGACATGGTAGGGTGTGGCAAGCCCTAAAAATGCAACTATGAAGAGGAAGACCCTTCCTCTCTAGTAAGGCACTAAATAAAAAAAAGATATGGTTGTGAATCATTAAGACTTAATTACAATAAGTCTGATATGTTTCAGCCTAATGGGCTGTTACACTTCCTTAAATGGTTAAGTTATTTAATTTAAGGGAATATAAGTTGTTGTTGTCCTACTCTTGGGTAACGAGATGATAGGTCAAAACTATCAATCTAGGAAGCAATCCTAAAGTAAATTAAGTTCTTGAATTAAATGAATCTCAACTTTAAAAAGGGAACTTAAAGGAATGTTGGACTCGGGGTTTGGTGGGCTACCGATTTAAGTAGTCTTTTAGACCAAATTTAACCTAACGTTAGTAAACTCTAGGAGGTATGTACATCTCTACGAGGCTATGCCATAGGATGTTGACACACGTCAACTACAAGGTTGTACCTTCGAGAAGATTAGGATCTTCTCGAGGATACATCAGTGTAGATGACATGTGGCAACACCCTTCCACCTTGATCATTGAGATCTACATGCCTTTGAACTTGTTCAAGATTCCTCTCTAGGTCTGGTTAGTACCTTGATCAGGATATGAAGTAGCCCTTAAGGACTCAGGGTACCTTGGCACACGGGGTTAACCTAGGTTGACCCAGTATGCCAATTTACCCTAAGTATTCGAGAGCCTCATCATATCATGACCTATGTTGTTAACCTGAGCTTGAGTTAAACCTTGGGCAAGGGGACTGATAGAAGTCAGTGTAAGACATTCGAGATAACAATGGAGTGGGGTGAAGGACGTATTCTAGATTGATGAGTATGTCATCAAGGAATAAGTAATACGAACAGTATGTTATAAATCTTTGGCCAAAGTATCACAAGTTGCTGATTGCGTTGTCCTATGTCACCAGTCTAAGGTTCATGATGCCGATGAATATTGGTAACAATTATTCAGTTAGGTTCCTTGGATAGATCACTCAAAACCCAGTATAGGGTGAGAGAACCAAGAATATGAAGTATTCAGTAGAATACTCCAAACTCAATGTTACACATGAATGGATCGGTAGTTAACCGAGTCATGGAATGAATAGATCGGTTGTACACCGAGTCATTATAGCTGCATATGGTTATCTATTATAAGAATGATTGTTATGAATGTGTGTTCTAAATTAAGTATTTAGAATAGAGAACATTACTCATGTAAAAATCATAATGATACATGTCACTACACGTGCGCAAAAGGGAAAAGAAAAGGCAATCGACCTACCAACCAATCATATACCCAACATACCATCTACACCCATACCTAAAATAAATATCTATGGCCCCATTTACCCCATTTATAACGGTGTCACACATCACACCATGCTCAAAAATTACACCAATCTCCCCTCAAAATGTCCTTATATGATCTCATCCAAACCTCAAAATCCCATCGTCAAACCCTCATGGAGGTTATTTAATCTATTGAGGTTTTAACCAATGACCCCGCACTCGTAGCCTCCATTATCACACCCCATCATGTGGCCTCTCTCACTAAATTACCACCTTCATCTTCACCCCATCTTGTTCACCAAGTGGCTTCCTTATCTTCTCGGAGGAGGAAGAGATCGTGCCACACCAAAACAATGACCTAGACCCAACCCTTTTCATCTCTGTCCACATTGATGACATATGGGTACACCATGTGATGATTGATGGAGGTGCTAGCATTAACATCATTTCATCCCATGCATTTTCTCAAATGCACATACTTGAAAATTGCATACATAAACATCCGGTCATGTTGCGCTCATTCAACGATGCTATCACCTCAACACTAGGCACTGTTATCCTTCACATTTGTATGGGCCCCCGCACTATTCCAGAATTATTTTACATTTTGGAGGGGGGATTCCAATATAACTTATTGCTTGGTAGATCTTGGATCCATGTCATGGGTTACGTTCCTTCCACTTTGCATTGTTGTGTAAAGTTTGAACATGAAGGACACACTTATACCATTCCAGCTGACCCATCAGCTTTCAAAACATGCAACATGCTTTATTGACCTAATAATGTGCTCATACCATCAATCCATCCACCTCCATAACCAATACCACTTTTCCTACACCTTCACCCGCCAAGCAAAGCCACCGCTTTGCTTTCACCGCACATACCTCCTCCATTCCTACCACTACTATAACCTCCACGAATGATCCATTAGCTTCCTAATCCATTAACTCCACCTCTGCATCGACCTCCAACACATCATCCATTCTAGCTACCTACATACCAACCATTGACCCCTTGGAAGGTTTTTTCAATTCCTCACTCTAGGGGAGTACCACCTATATAGTGTCAACACATTCCTTACTCTGCACACAAGTATGGAATCATGCACCAATACCCTCACTATGATCACCGTATAGAGAACACCTCCTTTATGGTCCTCCTCATATTTATACTAGTCTCATCTATGGGGACTTGATAGTACCACTTACACACCTAAACCACCATCACAAGCCCGCCCATTTTCCGCCGACTTCCAATCACTTACTAATCACCATTTCACCCACACCTTTCTGCACCATTGTGCAAGGAAGGGTTTTATTTTTGTCTTTTACGAAAAAGGACACCGTATGGTTATTCCATGTACCACCCGCAAACATAACAACCTTCATGGTATCGTCTTCCCCAACCTCCTACCAAACAGGCCCGCATTGAACTCATTGAGGACCCTAGCCCTTCTCCACCTTCATCTTCACCCGCTCCACCTTCATCACCACCCTCACCAAAGAACTTGATGGATCCTCGAATCTATCACCCCCAACAATATTTTTTTCATAAACACCATTTCCTTGGGGCCTTGACTTATCAATATGAAGGCGAGGCCCCTTCCACTCTTCCATTCCTGTATCCTAAGTTGATCGATGAAGACACAACTATAATTAACGTCATTCAATGTCGATGATGAATCCATACTCACCTACCTTTGTGCGTAAGACTCATATATTCATTGGTCATTACCCTCGATATGCAAACCATGTTGAATGAATCGACTATCGTGATCAACATTCATACTGGGATTACCCGCACATCCTAAAGATCGGACAATCTTTAGATGCTACTTGAAAAAGAAGCCATCACTTATTTTCTTTGAGATCATAACCACACTTTTTCTTGGTCTTAAGCCGACATGCCCAAGTATTGACCGTACCATAGTGGTCCATAATATCGTGACCATTCTCGATGCCAAACCTATCAAACAAAACCTAAGGAAAATACACCCTCATATTTCTCTTCTCATCAAAGAATAACTTCGATTGCCTTGTCTCTGTTTCCTTCATATTACCCATTTATTATACTTTTGGATTTCTAACATTGTCCCTATTAATAAAGAAATAGGGGACTTTTTATTTACATGGACTTCCATGACCTCAACCTAACCTACCCAAAAGATGAATTTCCCTTTCCCGTATTGAGCAACTGGCGACCTTACCACCGGTCATGAGATGCTCTCACTCATGGATGGCTTCTCGAGTTATAACCAAATTTTTCTTACCCTGAAGATCAACACAAGACCACCTTCATAACCCTTTGGGTAACCTTTTGCTACCGATTCATGCCTTTTTTCCTTAAAAACGCTAGTGTTACATATCAGCGTGTTATGAATTACATCTTCCATGATATCATGCATCGCATATTGGAATATTATGTGGATGATCTCTTGGAAAAATATAAATGTCGCATTGAGCACCTCAACATCCTCAAAACCATCTTTGACCACCTCATTAAATATTGTGTCTACCTTTAGCTTAAAAGTGTGTCTTCGTGGTTCTCTCAGAAAGCTCTTAGGATTTATTTTCCTCCGTGGTATAGAATTTGACCCTACTAAAGTCAAGGCCATCCTGAAATGCCTCCACCTACTAACCTTCACCAGCTCCATAGCCTACAAGTTAAATCGTAGTCCATTCACCATTTCATTTCACAATTCTCTTCGATCGGTGTCAACCATTTCATCATCTCGCTTAGGAAGGATGTCTCCTTTAAATGAGATGATGACTGTCACAAAGCTTTTGAGGCCCTAAAATAATACCTTCTCTAACCACCCATACACATTCCACCTAAAGATGATCAACATCTTTACCTATACATATCAGCTACCGATCATTCCTTAGAGTCATGCTCACTCATCGCGATGAATAACATAGGGAGAAAGTGGTTTATTACATAATCCGTACTCTTTTGGACTATGAAACCTGATATAACCATCAAGAGCAACTTTTCTTAGCCTTAGTTTTTCATTGCCACTAAACTCCGTCATTACCTAATCAACCACCAAACCTATTTCGTGACCAACACCGATCCCTTACACTTCATGTAAGCCAAAACTTATCAAAATCAGCGTGTCATGCAATGGCTTATGCCATACATCATAACTCATACCTATGGATTAAGTCCCTATCATTTATCCTCACTTTATGGTAAACTCCGAACATGAGCCCCTTAATGAATTACATCTTCGACCATTCTATTGTTGACTCGTTGTCCTACCTCACCCTTTGTATATTTACAGTGCTTGTCCCTTGAGTGCTATCCACTCAATACACCTCCCTAATGATTAAACAATAATCATGTGAGTAGCCGCACTTGTTATCTTTTCTTGAATATGTGTACCATGGCACTGCACATAGCATGATTCTCATGGATACTTTTCATCTACCTTTAGATGAGATCCCATGGTCATTCCACCTTGCCTTTTGAAAAAGAGTCCTATCCTCCACCTTGGTCTTTTCCATGACTTCAACGACCTCACATGGGACCAAACTCCTTGAGTCAAACTTCTAATAAAAGATGACTCCCTCAAAAGGACATCTTCCTCTCAACAAAATTACTGTTATAAATAGATTGCTCCCTCGAAGGACAACTATGTGAAGCTTTAAAAAAAAATGAGAGAAATTAAAGCTTCCCTCATCGATCACCTATCAAAATAAAGAAATTTTTAGTCATGGACTTGCCCACTATGACCTAGGACCCCTTGCCCAAGGGCCCTATCACTCAAAACATATAAAATTAGATACCTTTCACCCACCTTACCATTTCCACTCTCATTTCCTCAATTACCTCAAGGGACATCTTGGAATATAGACATTTGGTGATCCTGTGACTACCTTCATTGTAGAATCATTAATCATGTAATGCCTTTCGGGTCTAATGTTCATCACCCCTCCAAGGTATAATCTACTCGGTATGATCCTACCTAATCAGGTGGCTTTATTGCCCCTTTCTTATCTTTTAACCATCTTTGTTTACGTTTTGATTACCTTATACAGACTTAGTCCTCGACACTTACCTTATAGGTAATATTTTCCTTTCACCATAACCACCTTCACCGTATCCTTTTCCCCATAATCTACCCACACCTATTAAACCTACACCCACAACATGCCCAAAAACCTACCAACTCATTTTCATATTCTTCCCTAGCTCATGGGAGAACTACATCAGCCTGAGGTCCTTTTTCACTAGGACTATGTAGGTAGTACTCCAAGGGCATGGGCCCCTTGGAGGTTAGCTCGACCATTCTCTACCCTAAAACAATTCATCAACTAGGCCTAACTCACCATTTACATCAGATTTCAATTAGTTCCCCTTTTATAACAAAATTGGAAATTAAGCCACATACATAACAAGTTGCTTGACCACAAGATACATTTATTACACCTCCCATTTCTCTATCATCACTATGCATAGATTATAGAACATTTCACATATGACCCATAGTATCATTCATTGTCAAAATAATGAATCATAACTAAACCTACTTTCAACTCAACCATGCTTAACCCAACCTAACTCAACCATGCCTCAACCCCGACTTGATCTATGTGTATAACTTTGACTCAAGCCATGCCTACCCAAACCTAACTCAATCCATGCCTATAACTCGACTCGATCCATGCCTATAACTTTGACTTGATCCATGCCTAACAAAACATGACTTGATCCATGACTATGGCCTCGACTCAATCCATGCCTAAACCAAGCTAACTCATCATGCCTAACTCAACTAATTTTAATCCACATTAAAGTAACAAATCCATATCTCATCTAATACACGCCATAAACCAATGTCTCATACACACATCAACCAATCATGAAATACCGTGAATCTCATCATACAAATCAATAAATATGTATCTCAATATATATACTACAAAATGTCATCGACACGTAGGCCGTCTCATATATATAAAAAGAATGAATAAATCAATACACAATCTCTTTGCACGTAGGCGATATATGCTCAAACTATACAAAAAAATCACTGTACATCCTCACTTTCATTGGCACATAGGATGGTATGTGATTAAAAATATAACTATCTTTTGCGCACGCAGCCGGCATATATATCAAAAAATCACTAGTATACATAAAAAATCGGGGACCGCATATGAGACATCTCGCCAAATGTCCTCCATATCTATGTCACTGTACCCTCGCCTCTCTGTGTCCCTACTGGCACATCACCTAGCTCTGGCCACTATGTCCTGGTGGCCTCTCCTTGATCGGGCCTCGGAGCTTACTGACCTCCTATGCTCTCCACACTATGTGTGTCGGATATCATCCTCTCACTGGATGCCTGTTGTTCCCTGTACTCTCTGTAAGATAGGAATTCTATCCTGACTCGCCATGAGCTAATCTTGATAATATCTCACCTCAACTAGGGAATCCCGTAACCTAGATACAGGCATGGTTTTTAGTGGTCGTATAGGTCTCAGACCATATACCTACCCTACAGCGACTTGCCCTATGCCGCCTATAAACCGGGACCATTCCTGCTCCCAGTGGTGGCGCCCCCTTTCTCTATGTCTGTGGTGGTTCCCCCTACCCCTGTGCCTATATCTGGGCATGTAAGGCCACAATCTATGCTTGGGCTATGGACAATTGGCCCTATAAACCTGCCACCTGAGCAAGTAAGGCTGTCACCTGACCATCTCTATCTCCATCTCCTCCATCTCCTCCATCCCCTCCCTCCACCATCTAGGCCTACAGAATGGCCTCTTGTACTCGTAGCTCTGCTGCCTCTACCTCTCCGAACCCTCTAGGCCGTGTGTCTACAATATACCTATCTGGGTAATCAACATCACTACCTACCCTTGTAGGGTGTCTCTCTGCACTGTAATGGTAGCTAAGTCAAGCTACCCTAGTCTAGGTGGTATAGCTTGTAATTGAGCCACCCACCACTATCTATACATGTTTGTACATCCACCATCATCTTTCTACTGATCCATTGGCTCCTCCTCCTCCTCCTTGTAGGTACTTTGTAGGCTGTGGTAGAGGTAGAGGCCTCTCCATGTCATCTCTTTGATATTGTGGGAAGGATGGAGGAATATCTTGTACAAGCTCGAACGCCAGACCTTGTCTACCGGGATCATCTCATCCTCCCCGACACGGTGACCCTATATCCACCTCTCTAGCTAGAGCTCAGCTAGCTCCTCATGCATGTGCCTATATGAGGGGAATCCCACATATGGCCTCTAGATAATGTCCACTCTAGACAACCCCTCCAACAACTGCCGAAAATGGGCCACATCATATGTCAGCCTATCTGATCTCCGCTCTCCTGCAACCAACACCCATCTCCTGTATCCCACCCACACACATCTCATGGGAAATGCATCTACTCGGGGCATCCCTATAGGTTGAACATAGACTATGTGCTCGTAGGCCCAACAGTGTAGTATAAAGGTACAACACATGCTAAACCTACGCAGCCACCCATATGCCCACAACTCTCTGTATAGCTACACTAAGAATGTTGGTGCCCAGGAAAAGCATGTCTCATGCACCATCATATCATGGAGCACCCCCATCAGTGATTGGGGAAAGCATCCACCCTCTGCATCTGGTAGTGCATAGTAACACACTGCCTCCATCAATAGAACCACTAGCCTCATCTCATCTAGATGGGATAGGTACATCTCTCCATAGCTCAAACTGGTGCTATGGAATATCAGATCCACCTCCCCCTTGCCAAAAACTATCTTGATCAGGTCCTCTGGGGCCTTGGAGAAGATAGAGTAAACCTGGTCACCCAATATGGGTAACCACAAAATCTAGAACATGTCCTCCAGGGTGATAGTCATCTCACCCGTCGGAAGGTGGAACATGTTGGTCATGGATTTCCATCTATCGATGGGCATGACCATTAAGCTAGGCTGCAAAACAACATGTTGGTGGCACTGAATCCCACTCAAGCCCACTTCCTCCATTTACTGTAGCTCCAAAGGGGTCGCTAAGCTGCATAATATCACCAAAGTAGAGGTGGAACCCTGTCCCGCATGTGTAATTGTGCTCTCCCCTACATCTAATCCAAGCACAACATTAATCCCTATTTTACCATGACCATATTCACCAATTATCATTACCCTCCACCCTATTTTTACCCTACCCATCTCAACCACCTAACCTACATCACTTTTGCACCCTTGTGCCTAAAATCTTGACTGGTACCGGTTTATTCTAACTAACTTCGGTCACCTTTAAACCAACATCAGTCCACTGATTGGTGACCGATACCATTTCTACCCATCGACGCCAAGCTTGACTGATGCCGGTCACTATCATGGAAAATTTTGTGACTTCCCAAACCCCCTTTTCTATAAACCTCCCCGCCCCTTTACCCACCTACACCGACCTAAACTCCCCTTAGACCTTTACCCACCTCACCTATACAATTTACTACCCTCCCCCTCTTTTCTCCCATTAATCCCCCAAACCCAAATGTAACTTTTTCCTAACCGATAAACAAAATACCCATAAAACCCTACAAATAACAAATAACAAACTTGTAATCTATTTAATCCACAAGTGTAGCATTTGACGCTACCTCATTGCATTGCCACCGCTAGGTGGCACATCTATCCAATATGTCGGTGGTCTACCCGATCCCTCTCTAGCCTCTAACATCACCGAATACCTACTCGTGACCTCACGACCAATCACCTCTCTCACCCTGATCTCGTGGACCTGTTACTCACCAACCCAACCCTCATCAAATCCACCTGCCAGCTCACTGTTCCATTTCTTCTAGACACTTTTCTCTCTTTTCTCTCTCTTTTTTTCATATCATCACTTCACAAATAAGAAATGAATAATAAAAATGTGGATTTTTTTTTATAACCTACTCGACCTAACCAACGTCGTTTCCCTTGACCGCCATCGGTCTCATGCCCTACCTCACCGTCATCGATTTTCCTATACCGACGTCAGTTATCCATGACCGCCATCGGTCACCTTCACCTACACATTGCCCTTACTTTACAATTTTACCCCACACTTTACCTTTCTCCTTTACCCCATCCAACCTTTACCCAACCCATTACCTTACCTTTCCTGACCTCATCACTTCCTACCTCCATTTTTCCTCCTTTGGGGACTTCTTATTCTTTTACCCCTACTTTGGCCTTACCTATGCCGTAACCTAGACATTTGGACCTGGACCATTGCTAGTGACCTTTGACCTCATGTGTTTTTATACCTTATGGCATTGTAACTTTGTGTTTATTGACCTAATGACCTTACTTAGCCTATTACCATGACCGTTTATCCTAACCCTACCTTTAGTGTACCAAAACATACCTACACGTTCCTGCACCTAACCTACGTTGTGTTTCCTAACCATATCCTATACCTTGGATACTGGATTCACATCAACCTTGTTCAGATAAACCTATCAACCTTAGATGATGTATATTTTTCTTTATCTTCTACCCGGTAGTGTGCTATAGCTTATACGTGTGCGTACATTTGACTGTTGTTACCTTTAACCCCGACCCATTCCCTAAATTTCTTGAGTAGACCTTTCACCCTTTTCCCCTGTACCCACTTGCATTTTCCTCACATTTACCTTTTATTAAACCACTTACCGCTTCAGCCTGCTGCCTCATCAGTTCCTAGTTTGAGGGGGATCACCTTCACCAACACATGGGGCAACCACATATTTTTTTGTTAGCGTCACTTACTAATACAAGCTATGCAAGAAAAAGGGGCAAAATGTAGACACTAAAATCACGTCACACCCCCTTTCGTACCTCGACCAATAACTACCCTTTATTACATTTACCTAGCCATGAACCCCCATCACCCCACTAATATTAATTTAATTAATTTAATTAAATTAATGCATTATCCTCACTATATTTATTATTTCAATATTTTATTTAAATAATATCCACACATACACTTCACTTAGACACATCATCAAACCAACTCAACCTAATACCTATTCTTAGTAAGTTTCGATAACTAACTAAGACTTACCCAAAACCTAAAAATCAATGCCTACATTCCTCTAACCTCATTCCCACATGCTCACAATAGGCTCTCGCCTAATCCATAAGATAATGACACAAGATCCAAGAAATTAGGAGGATCTCCTAGTTTAGTAAACCTAGGAAATCTCACCTTGATCGACGCCGCTACCCCTAACATACGCAGGTTAAGCCGGACCAATGTCGATTACCCTTTTAACCCCTAAACAACCTTATTCTCAAGGTTGAAAAACATTGGGAGAAATTTGACGAGTAAGAACACATCTCAGAGAGATAACACATCTTCAGAGAGCCAATTCTAGCGAAACTCACATCCAGGAAGGAGATTGAGTATCTTCTCCTACACAGCCATCCCACCCATGATCTGATCTATCTAAGCAAAGAAGAGTGTACATGCAGCCCATACAAAAGATTATCTTAAGTTGGTGATCACTTACAACCTTCAAACCCATCATTAACACCTCCATCCCTCACACACAGACATTAAGGAATGAAATCCAGCTAAGTATAACATCATACTTTCCTAGTCTATTTCATTTCATCATAATTTTATAATCCATTGTTTATCTTGCCCCCTATTGAACTTCTCTGACATTTTCACCTCCATATACCCATTAAAACCTCACCAAAGCCTACTCTAGTAACCCAATATTTCACCCCGACTCACCAAAGTCCTTTGTCTAATCACAAAGGAGACCACAACTTGTTCTGTGACATTTTCAGATCTCACAAGAATCAAGCACCGGATTACACCTAACTGTCATCAATCACCCTTGACCGACACCCATCTCTCGTATTTTCCTAGACAACCTAGAATAGAGACCTACCCATGAAATTTCATCTCACCCCCATTCATTTGTGATCTACCCGAGACCTTTATTAAACTCAAAAACCTTAACCAATCATTTGACCTTTGGATTCTATTCTAGCTTAGTTTGTTAGATTAGATCTATTTTTCTTATTGTGTTTTTAAGTGAGATACCTAAATCATTTTAAAATAGCAATAGGATTTACTTTTTTATAGTATGAAATTGTTTAAAACAATGGATTGGCATCCATCTAGGAAGTATCATACTTCCCGATATATAGCATACGCTAGGCGCTTCACTTTGCCCATAATGTTTAATTCCTTATGGTGGTCTTGTTTACATTACGGTAGTTCCTCCTAGCCAAAAGGAAGCTATCATGATCAGCTATGGATCCGAAGTCATACGCGCACAACAACCCATCAACCAACATTTGAACAGTATTCCTCCTACGCCTGCTACCCTATCTCTGTTTCATCAACACTTTAAATAAACGATCTAAGAATCGGAGAAACATTTTGGCACTCCCAATGGGACCTAATAAAAATGATCTAATAAAAACGTGGATTTTTTGTTTTTATAACCTACCCGACCTAACCAATGTCAGTTCCCCTTGACCACCATCGGTCTCGTGCCCTACCTCACCTTCGTTGATTTTCCTATACCGACGTCAGTTATCCATGACTGCCATCGATCACCCTCACCTACACAATGCCCTTACTTTTTCATTTTACCCCACCCTTTACCTTACTCCTTTACCCCATCCAACATTTACCCAACCCATTACCTTACCTTTCCTAACCTCGTCACTTCCTACCTCCATTTTTCCTCCTTTGGGGACTTCTTATTCTTTTACCCCTACCTTGGTCTTATTTGTGCCATAACCTAGATATTCGGACTGGACCATTGCTAGTGACCTTTGACCTCATGTGTTCACTATACCTTACAACATTGCTACATGTTGATTGAACCAATGACCTTACCTAGCCTATTTTAGGTGACCGTTTATCCTGACCCTACCTTTGGTGTATCAAAACATACCTAAACATTCCTACACCTAACCTACATTGTGTTTCCTGACCATATCCTATACCTTGATACCGGATTCATCAGTAACCTTGTTTGGATAAACCTATCAACCTTAGATGATGTACGGTTTACCTTCTCTTCAACCTAGTAGTGTTTTGTAGTTTATACATGTGAGTGTGTTTGACTTTTGCTACCTTTAACCCTGACCCATTCCCTAGATTACCCGAGTAGACCTTTCACCCTTTTCCCCTATACCCACTTACCTTTTCCTCACATTTACCTTTTATCAAACCACTTACCGCTTCAGCCTACTACCTCATCAGTTCCTAGTTTGAGGGGGATCACCTTCACCCACACATGGGGCAACCACATCTTATTTTTGTTAGTGTCACTTACCAATACAAGCTATGTAACAAAAAGGGGAAAAATGTAGACACTAAAATCAGGTCACACTCCCCTTTCATACCTCGACCAATAAGCACCCTTTATTACATTTACCTAGCCATGACCCCCCTTCACCCCACTAATATTAATTAAATTAAATTAATGCATTATCCTCACTATATTTATTATTTGAATATTTTATTTAAATAATATTCACACATAGACTTCACTTAGACACCTCATCAAACCAACTCAACCTAAGACCTATTCTTAGTAAGTTTCCATAAATAACTAAGACTTACCCAAAACCTAGAAATCAATGCCTACATTCCCTCTAACCACATTCCAAAGCATGCTCACAATAGGATCTCAGTCTAATCCGTAGGATAATGACACAAGATCTAAGGAAATTAGGAGGATCTCCCTAGTTTAGTAAACCTAGGAAATCCCACCTTAACTAACTCTAGTTACCTCTAACCATCACTAGTTAAGCCAGACCGCCATCAGTTACCCCTTTTAACCCCTAAACTACCTTATTCTCAAGGTTGGAAAACATTGGGAGAAATTTGATGAGCAAGAACACATCTCAGAGAGATAACACATCTTCAGAGAGCCAATTCTAGTGAAAACTCACATCCAAGGAAGGAGATTGAGCATCTTCTCCTGCACAACCATCCCAACCATGATATGATCTATCCAAGAAAAGAAGAGTGTACATGCAGCCCATGCAAAAGATTTTCTTTAGTTGGTGATCACTTACAACCTTCAAACCCATCATCAGCACCTCCATCCCTTAGACACAAGCATTAAGGAATGAAATCTAAGTAATTATAACATCATACTTTCTGGTCTATTTCATTACATCATCATTTTATTATCTATTCTTTTTCTTGCCCCCTATTGACCTTCTCTAACATTTTCACCTCCATATACCCATTAAAACCTTGCCAAATCCTACTCCAGTAACCCAATATTTCACCCCAACTCACTAAAGTCCTTTGTGCAATCACAAAGATAACCACAACTTGTTCTGTGACATTTTCAGATCTCACAATAACTAGAACTAGTTACACCTAACCACCGTTGATCACCCCCGACCTAAACCAATCTCTGTATTTTCCCACAAATCCTACAATAGAGACACCCACAAAATTTCATCTCACCCCCATTCACCTATGATCTACCCGAGACGTCTATCAAACTCTCGTGAGACCTAGAACCAATCATTTGACCTTTGGATTCTATTCTAGCTTAGCCTGTTAGATTAGATCTATTTTTCTTATTGTGTTTTTAAGTGAGATACCTAAATCATTTTAAAATAACAATAGGATTTACTTTGTTTACAACATTAAATTGTTTAAAACAGTGGACTGACATCCATCTAGGAAGTATCATACTTCCTAGATCTAGCATACGTTAGACAATTCACTATCCATATTTTTAATTCCTTCGGTGGTTTTGTTTCCATTTCGGGTAGTTCCTCTTAGCCAAAAGGAAGCTCTCATGATCAGCTTTGGATCTAAAAGTCATATGCGCACAATAACCCATTAATGAACATTTGAACAAGTATTCCTCCTACGCTCGTTACCCTATTTGTTTTGTCAACACTTCAAATAAATGATCTAAGAATCAGGTGAAACAATAGGTACATCACATACACTAGTAGCTACACACATGAATCTGCCCTAAGTACACTCTAATCAATTTTTTGTGAATTTTCATCTTTAGTTTCCATGTTCCTTTATCTTTCTATCATACCACACTTTTTATAGTCCTTCAGCACATTTTATACTACAATATTCATGAACATCAAGTACGCATGTCTATCTACTTTATGTTACCGAGATTTTCGCTCACTAACATAGATATGGGGAAAATGTAGTCACAAAATCATGCACTTAAGACATTATTTAGTCTGGTCTCATATTACTATTTAGATGTTTTATGAGTGAAGAAAGTAATAATTAACCCCATTCTTTTGACCATCTTCTTTTATTTTATTTTATCATTCTGACCTTTTACACCCATATGCTCAGTCTCTTTCAGTCACCTTCCATTATTTTAGCCTCAACTAGGGTTCCTAAGCTAATACTTGGCACGTCATGGTCCCACCGGATGCACCTCAATCCTTTTGAACTTTCCCACCATCTTTTGGGAAATTTATAGCCATTTTAGCTTCTTATCTTTTTAGTGGTCAGTCATTTCGGGGTTAATTACAAAATTAGATCAAGAGAACCTTATACATATAAAGTTATGGGACTATAATAAGGGACTAAGAAGTAGTCACTACTATTTTCCACATAGAGTTACATACATTTGGAGATCATTTGCATCCATTATCTTCAACACAAGGACAAGGATGGTTCATCTGCATCACACTACATTGGGGGATTCTATTCTATTTCATGCACACATTCTATTGTATTTTTTACTTTTAGCTATTGTTTGTTAGTTGAGAAAGTGTAATTGGCACAAGAGATCCTAGGGAACATATGCACACTACACCCAAACTACAATTTGGTCCAAAATGTAGTGCAAAGACTTTAGTTAGTAAGCCCACTTTTTTTGAAGTGAGGTCGGCCTAACCCAATCATTTTCATTATTTTTTTTTTAGGGTTTTGATACTTCTTTTGGTCTTTTACAAGTCTTCTATACATGTTAGATTATTAACGTCATCTCAAATTGTGTAACAAATTTGATGTGATACATAATGAGGGTTTCAAACCACCTTCTAGTCCTATGAAAATTAGTTCCATATTTTTGCATAAACCAGGGGTGCCTATTCCGTAGACTAGAGCACTGAAGGATCCCTAGTCCATCTCCAGAACTCCAATCCAATTAGATAGTATAGATCCATCCTTTTCGGGACCTCTACACATTCGTTCCTTCTTTCTATTTTTAAGTCACTTATGTAACACATTCGAGCGATTTTATTTAGTCATCTAAGTCACTTCCTCACTCTTCTTACATATTTTGATTTCTACTTTCATTAAAATAGTTTCTTGGATCATTTCCATATTTATTTATTGAATGTATTTACTATCTTTTACATGTCATTCTAGATTTGATTAACTACCCCCATAACCCATTGTAGTCACACACTTATTTACTCGTATCATTCTACTAGTCCTAGGAATAGGTATAGGACCATTTCTAGGACATTTACTCCATCTCAACATAGGTCCTCCACTTAGTTTATTACACGTGAGTCTTCATCATCTTCACATTACGCATCACGTAGATCTCCGTCACTAATTCATGTATCCATTTCTTGTGCTTAGAATTTATTAATCGGATAAAATTTATCTACCATACCACCATTATTAGAGCACCATCATACACTTTCATCATCAATCACATCAGATGGAGTACCCTCATCCTTCCAAGTTATTTATTAGCTCACTCATTTTCAATTGGGGGCACAACATCTAATACACCCCCAATTCATCATAACATATTTACATCTATTACCTTGGCATGCTCTTACATGAATCACTAGAATACACATATTAATTAATACTTTAGCATCGTCATTACTCGATGACACACTCTTATGCTTCAGTTCAAACTTGACTGTTGAGGATTACTACATATGAACCCCACACACTCCAATATAGACACCACACATCATTTTTCCTACATTCTACATGTTGGAACCCTAAAATAACTAAGTTCCTAAGGGGAAAATCTTTGTGCCATACAAAATCGGGGAAAGAAGGTACACAAAGAAGTAGTTCTTGTGGAGGTGCAAAGGCTCATGCCTAGGAAAAGTGGATTTGTTATTTAGTGAGTTTTTTTTTTTTTTTTTTTTAAACGCGCATAGGGAGAGAATGGAAAAGGTACCGGATACGATGTGGATAAGCTATGGAGACTTGTGGCTCAACGAAAGGATATTCTAGGGAATTAATTGTTTCACTCGATTCTAGAGCATTTCTTCAAATTTTGACGAAACAAATAAGGGTAAACGGGCTAGGAGGGATACCTATTGAGATACTTGGTATAGGTTATTACACGCATATGACTTCTAGATCCACAACCGATCGTGAGAGAGCTTCCTTTTTCTTGGAGGAACTACCTAAAATGGAAAAATTATCACCAAATAAAATTTAAACAATATATACGAAGGGTACTCGCCTAAGCATGTGCTAGATCTTGGAAGTGTGATACTTCCTAGATGGTTGTCAATCCATTGTTTAAAATAACTTAATGTGAACAATAAAGGAAATCTTATTGTAGTTAAAATGATTTAGGTATCTTATTCGTCTACAATAAGAAAATTCATTCACAATAGGTAAAGCTATGACTAAATCAAGGTCAAGATCTTGGTTAGGGTATTGAGTACAGTCACGGTGAGATTTTGGACGATTTTAGGTATTGGGTAGAGAATGAAAGCTCAGTTCTTGGTTTCTGGTATAAAACACAGAGACCGACGCGTCGATCTAGTATGATAAATGTTAGTTTAGATTAACCGGTGACGATTGTGGGTAACCGGCGTTGGTATGGTCGTGGTACAAGAAACTCAATAAAAACTTGGTGGGGTGATAGATATGAGGCTAGATGGAAATGGAAGGGTAATGGTCGGTTCGTATGGGTCTCAGGTATGCACAAGAATGATTAAAATCTGGGTATGGGTAGTTCAAGGGTGTGGATAAAAGGATGGTCAAGTTTTCATGGAGGAAAAATGGTGGGGGAATGGAAAGGGGAGTAGAAACTAATAACAAAAGTAAAAGGATCTATCTAAATGATGATGGACAAGTGTTGGTTAACAAAACTTAGTGTTTGTATGAGCTTGATGTCCGTTGGTAATGGTGGGTGATCAAATAGAATGAACTTGATGTAGTGTTGGCACTTCCCTGGATGCTCCCGTAAAGGAAGATGGTTATGTGATTGCTTCCAGTGCTAGCTATGGATGCTCTGATGTGTGTACAGATGTTGGTTCTGCTTGCTTGCAGCTCTAGTTTTTCTCACTTGTTCTCAAAAGATGTGATTATCTCTCAGAAATGTGCCAACCTCGAAATAAGGTTATTTTGGGATTAAATGGTAACCGATGGCGCTCCGGCTTAACTAGTGGTGGTTTAGGGTAAATGGTGTTAGTTAGGGTGGAATTTCCTAGGTTTACTAAACTAGGTAGATCCCCTTGATTTTCTGGGATCTTGTTCGTTTGCTCCATGGATTAGAATGGAAGATTCCTTCTAACATGCGGGAATATGGTTAGAGGGAATGTAGGATTTGATTTTTAGGGTTTGGGTAGGTCTTAGTTAGTTATGGCAACATATTAAGAATAGGTTTTAGGGTGAGGTGGCTAGATGAGGTGTATATGTGGGAATTATACCAATTAGGATATTTAAATAAGAATTATTGTGAGGATAATAAATTAAATTAATATTAGTGTAGGATGAAAGGGGCCATAGTTAGGTGAATGTGTTCAAGGTGTTTATTTTACGAGGGACTAAAGGGGAGTGTGACCTAATTTTAGTGTCTACATCAATATTGTTATCATGAAAGGATAAGCAGTCGAGATTGTTAAGGATTAGCTAGAAAATACATGCTAAAGGAACTTGATTGAGGGAAATGAATGACGACATATGGAATATTCCTTAGTAGTGGTAGAGAAATCATGATAGGATTCCTTCAATATTTCACAAGTAATGATGAGAAATCAAAATGGGATTCCTTCTTATTCTTCATATGGATGGTTTTCTATTAGGGTTAGGAGGAGGGACATAAGTTAGTATCTGAGAGAGCTATGTGTCATTTTTTCAAATGTGCACTGTGTCTCGATCTAGAAGATCCAAGTTATTTGAGATAATAATAGAACTATCCCCAAGTTATGAGACCTTGCTCGGTTGGGACAGATCTCCAGAGAAGGCTAGTTCCTCTACCTACCTCTAACGCTACTCTTACTCCTAGTGCCAAAAGAAAATCCTAGACTAAATATGCCAAGGTACTAGGGATAGAAGGATGTGTAGAAATAGGAAATACTCAGCTAAGGAAGGTGATAGCACCAGGGAAAGGGTTGATATCTCTCTATGAGTGATGAAGGAAAAGAGAGGGTGCGGGAGAAGAGGGGTGGTGGTGCATGCCATAGATTAACATGCAAGATTTTCCTTCAATGCTCGTAATAAATGAACATGGGGATTATAAGCGAGGAATACATGCAACATGTCAAAAACCAAAAATAGAGAGGTGAGATGCAATGAAAATGAGAAAGGGAAGACAAGAGTTCCACAAAACATAATTTTATTGCTTAAGGGACACACATTCATTTACACTCACGGAAGGAGGTGAGAATACATTGTAGAGACCATGCCAAGGTTTGAGACCCATGGGAATTCAGCCACCATTTTGGCATGGTGTCGTTACAATAGAGAGGGATCATTTTTACAAATCAGAACTCTACTATTTATAGAAGAAGGAGAGAAGAGAAGGAGAAAGAGAGGGAAAATCATATTCAAATCTTTAACCACTAATATCAAGTGATAAATGCCTACAAATCCACCTATAAGGTTGTCGATACACTTCCCTATGTTTTTTTGGAATGTAGAAGAAGGAAGTAGGCAAGTTATGATTAAATTTGGTAGTTGAGGTTGATTAGATGTGTGCATTACTCATTTGAGAGATATTTCCATATTTTTTTCCTAACAATCCTTCATACATTTTAATTTGAATGGTTAAACATGTAGATTGTGTTAGTAGATCTCTCACAAGCCTGTGTGTACAAATCGAGCTCAGTAGCAAAGATACAAATGCTATCGAAGATGTCGATCCGTTTGGCCATGTAAAACATGTGTTGCACATGGGTTGATCAAGGAGTTGGCCAACTGTTCATTTATTTTATTTTTCTTCCATGTGTCATGTATTTTTTTGGTTGTCAAGATTATGCACCCTATTGGCACACTTTTATAGGTTTCTGTAGCACACTCACGTCTAAAAGATGACGTGGCATAATGACTAGCATAGAAGAAGGTGCAAGGAAGCGGGAACCAAAAGACAAAGTGCGAAAGAGAAATAGAGGGAAGGTACATGTAGAGGTATTCATGTAGGAGGAATAGGAGAATACTTGGAGGGGACAAGTATGGGGAAGGGGCTCGAGCATTCAACTAAGGAAGGGGGTGTGGTGGTAGAAATAAAATAGTGTATGTAAAGGAGCACAAGGAAAAGAGGAAGTGTGAGGCACACAAGCATGAAGGTATGCAAGGGACTTAGCTGATTTGGAGGCCAACTCAACCAGAGGTACATGTAAGGAGTGCATGATATGATAGGAAAGAAAGTGGGAACACAGCAGGAATGTGTAAAGGGGAAATGGAAGGAGATAATAGAATGTAAAACGAGAAGTAGGAAGGCACACAAGGGAAATGAAACTGTGCCAAGGTATCAAAAGAAAAATATTGAGTGTGTGTAAATTGAAATATGAAACATCAGAGTTGGAATGAAAATATAAGTTATCTAGATAACTCGGATATTTATTTGGATAAAAGTTTGGTCGAGTTTCGGAGGCCACCTCGCCTACTAGATGAAGAGACCAATATCCTTCAAAGTCCATTGGACATGAAGTCAAGCGCTAAACTTGAAAATATGATCTATAACTTGAAGAACATCCCATAGTCACTTATCTCACTATCTGAACTATGTACTGAACTAATTCTCTCATATGAAGATATTCTGAATTGAATGGATGAGAGTGAAATATGTGCACAGAATTTTTTAATTTCCTCTATTAAAAATGAACTATCATCCTAGGAAGCAATGAAAATGGATGTGCGGGTGCAACAAGAAAGGAAAGGCGCCAAAGGGAGTGCACCGAAATAGAAGCACAACACTATGTACAAAACTAAAAATCATACATGTTCTAAAGGGAACATGCAGAGTGTGCATGAGCACTTGTGTTACTGAAATAAAACCTAAACTAGCCTACTCTAACTAGAGGAAAAGGGTGCTCAAGTAAAACCTACTACAGGTAGGGAGAAATAGCGTACCTTCCTCAAAAATTACAACCATGTAATTGATTTGGTGCTGAACATGGTAAAAAACAAGAGTGAAAAACTACCTTTCATATGGTGTTTAACCCTCCTAAAAATATTAACAAACAAAATATATAACTCCTAAACTTTTTTATGGTTTGGATCTGTAGGTGTTATTTGCTGACATTTGGCGTTCAAGCTCTACCTCATTCTCTCGAAGTGAGGATGACTGGAGGAAACTCGGCTTTGGCTCTAGAATAGCTAGATATGTGATTGGGAATAGTTTTATCCTCGTTATTTTCCCATTACTTTGAGGCTAAATCCCACATATTGGATTTTTTCATAGACTCTCCTTACGAGCAGAGTGCTTGTAGGCTAGGCCACACAAAATTGGGATGCATGGGGTTCTTCCTCTACAAGCAACTGAGTCTCCTTCGAGAGTGCGCCCTATGGAACTAAATAATTTTCTTCTGGAATAGGCACTTGTATGATATCCTCTTCCTAGTCGGATTTGCATGACTCACGTCATTCTTCAACTATTATACAATCGTTAAACATGATGACATTGGTTGGGAAATGCTCGTTTGTAAGGGGTTATTCATTTATGGTAAAACTAGGTAGAGGGGACTTGGAAGAAAATGGGAGGATGGGTGCAGAAGGCATGGAAGTTGCACACAAAGAGGATTTGAAGCGTTTGCATGAGGGGTGATCACAAATAAATTAAGGTGAGAGGGTGGAGGAGGGGAATTCTCAATGGGGGGATCATGCAAGACGATAGGAACACACGCAGTGGGTTGAGATGATGTAAGATGGCATGAAGGAGTGTATGAGTTATAAGATGGTAGTGCAGGGTTGCCCTATTGACATGGTTTTTGCATGCTATATTTTAGAGCCTCTATTTATTCCACCCATGCTATAATTTGTGGTGACATCTTAGTGATAAAGTGTAACTTCTGCTAGGTATTTAACCATCCTAGTCTGAGGCCGACCAATGGACAAGGAACCTTGTAGCCAAATTTAGCTTCCTTTTTGGAGCACTTGACTCGAGATGCATCATGTCCATCTCCATTTTTGCACCTTCCTCTGAAACTCAAATTTAGCCAAGGAGTTACCACCATCATCGACATAAACCTATTCTTTAAAAAAATTGGTAAGAAAAATTGGGTTACATGCATATTTAAGATGACAAGGCTTATAAAAATAATTTGGAGGAGGAATTTGGAACTGTGGGGATCGAGAAAAATACCTCTACTACTATAAATGAGAATTCCATGAAGGGAAAGAATTCATGATTACACAACTTCAAAAAGAGGAAGATGGAATGATGGAAGAAATTAAAATGAATGAAAGGAGGATGGGAGACTGGTCTCAAAATGAGAAAATGGGTGCGTTTTGATTAGTGGAGTCACCAGATGTGTTGAAAATTTCCTCTAAAGAATGGATATTAGTAAAACACAAAACTTTTTGGGATGAAGATGTGCACCTTGCATGCTTGGGACAGATCTCGGGAGAATGTTGGTTCCTCTACCTACCTCTAATGCTAATCATACTCTTAATGCCAAAAGAAAATACTAGACTAAACATTCGAAGGGACTAGGGATTGAATGATGTATAGAAAGGGAAATCCTAACCTAAGGAAGGTGATAGTGCTAGGGAAAGGGTAGATATCTCTCCACGAACTACGAAGGAAATAGAGAGGGCACGGGAAAAGAGGGCAGATGGTGTTTGCCATAGATCAACATGTGGGCTTGGCCTTACAATGTTCACAACATATGAAAATAGGGTCTCGCAAGTGGGAATATGTGCAACATGCCAAAAATGAAAATAGAGAGGAAAGATGTAATGGAAACGAAAGAGAGAAGACAAGAGTTCCACAAAACACTATTTTATTTCTTAAGGGATGCGAGTCATTTTCACTCATGGCGGGAGGTGAGAATACATTATAGAGACCATGTCGAGATTTGAGACCCATGGGAAGTCGGCTGCTATTTTTTTTCATGGTGTCATTACAAAAGAGAGGGATCCCTCTTTACAAAGAAAAACTCATTTATTTATAGGAGAAGAAGGAGAGAAGAGAAGAAGAAAGAGAGAAACTTGGATTCAAATCTTCAATCTCCAAGAACAAGTGATAAATTCCAACAAATATGTCTTTAAGGCTATCATAGGCATTACTCCATGTCTTTTTGGCATGTAGAAGAAGGAAGGAGGAAAGATCTGATGAAATATAGTGGTTGAGGTTTATTGGATGTGTGCATTGATGAGTTGAGAGACATTTCCCTATTTTCTACCTACAAAATCCTACCTACATTTATATTTGAATAGTCCAACATGTAGCTTATGTCATGAGCTCTTTGACAAGCCCAAGTGCACACTAATTGGAGATATGTAGAAAAAGATACGGCTTTTTAAATATGTCACATTTGTCTTGACACATAACACACATGGAACGTGTGGAGTACCAAGGAGTAAGCCAAATTTTTATTTGTTTTGTATTTTTACCACATTTCATCCACTGATTGGTTTTCGAGGATTCAAAACCTCTTCGCAAACTTTGATAGGTTGCATGTAGTACACTCAAGTATTATAGATGATGTGGCACAATTATTGGCATAGAAGCGAGAACAAGGCATGAAAGTAAAAGGTAGGCATGTAAAAGGGAAATAAAGGGAAGGTGCATGTAGAGGTAAGCACATAGAAGTTAGAGGAGAATACTTGTAGGGGATAAGTTTGGAGAAGGGGAAAAAAATCAACTCGGGAAGGGCATGTGATGGTAGAAAGAAAAGGGGGAACACAAAGGAGCACAAGGAAAAGAGGAAGTGCAAGGAATGCAAGCACGAAGGCATGTGAGGGACTTAGCCAATTTTGAAGGCAAGTCTACTAGAGGTGCACGCAAGGAGTGTGTGACAGGATAGGAAAGAAAGTGGGTGCACAGGAGGAAGGTGCAAAGGGAAAATGGAAGGAGATAACAGAATGCAAAGGGAGAAGAAGGAATGTGCACAAGGGCATACGAGGAATTACAATTGTGACAAGATATCAAAAGAACAATTTTGAGTGCGTGTAACCTAAAATGTGAAACATCAGAGTCAAAATGAAAATATAAGTTATCCAGATAACTAGGAGAGTTATTTGGATAATAGTATGCAAGAAAGAGAGCAAAAGAAAAAGATAGAGGTATTATGGAATGTGTAATGATGAGCCTTGTAATGTATGAAGGCTTTGCTACTATGAATGTTCCATGGGATGGAACCCTTTTCGATGTAATCTTGGTTATTGTATTTTATTAATCAATATAATGAAGATTTTATGAAGCACTCATGTGATGGATCTTGATATGTACATTTCCCTTATGTTCATGTGTGTATTACTAGTTCTCTTGATATTATTCGGGGTTTGATTCTACCTTCATTTAGTTGATCATGTTATACCATGCTCTGATGCATTAGATTAGGACTAGTTCTTTATCTCAATTCCCATAATGGGTATGTTCATTCCATGTTTATGCAAGAACTCATGTACCAATGGTGATCATTCTCGTAAATCTCACATAAAAGATGGGCTCGAAATTTCTCACGCCTTGGGTGAGCTTCCAAAGCAATTGGGATGATATGTCAAAGTGTATCACATCTTTAAGAAACCTTTTCCTAATCATGCCCCTTCATTTGATCAAACCGGTGAGACCTCAACTCATGATAGCCATACCCACGAGGTCCACACTATTTTCAACGATGCACCCATTACTTCCAAATTACCTCATATTCCTTCCATAGAGGAAATTCTAGCGCAAATTCCTCCACCTACACTTGAACCCACTTCACCTATTCCTCCACCCATAGAGGAACACCTTTCACCTCCTTCCTCACCCATGGAGTAGCATTCCACTAATATCAAGGTCATTTCACCTTTGGCTTCTCCACTTAGAGAGCCGTCATCCACAATACTTCTTTAGTCCATGAAGGACACTTTTTTATCTCCTCCACCCACAGAAGAGCACCCATCATCTCCTCCACTTATAGAGGAGCACCCATTTTCTCCTCCACCTATCAAATATCCAATGGAGATAACCTTTTCTGCTAGGTGAGCATTCCCCATCGCCTACCTCGAGATCCTGCAGACCTACTTTCGGCTCTCTTACCCACAGAAGCCAAAGCTAACAAATTTCCCATCTCTAAGACACATTTTAGGGAAATTTCCATTAGATCCTCATCAACCTCACCTATAGATGTGTCATTCTCAAGTTTATCCGATCACTTAGATTATGTGGACAGATCCTTACTTTGTGGGTGTCTTCGCTTTCTATCTCAATGCAAATGCAGATGTCACTTTTTTACACTTCCACTATCTACCCAAAAATATTTCAACCAATTTAACCAAACACAATCTCTATCACAACTTCTTCTATGACACCCATCACAGCTCAACACACACCCTTACCCATAACCCAACATACATCTAACTCCAAACCCACACCTACATCGTCCTCCTCACCTAAACCTATTACTACCTTAGGGGTCACCCCAACCACTAGCCTTACTCATCCACCTATAAAACTAGAGTTAGCAACATCCTCCAAAGTCAACAAATAACCTACTCTGCACCCAAACAGAAGAACCAAGCCCATAGAACTCATACCCTGGATATGCCAATCATACCTTCATCACCTTCACCCTTTCCATTAGTCTTAAGACCTTAACCTCCCAACGCAGTTAAGAAACCTCCACCCATCAATAAACCAAAAAAAAATCTCATTCCTTCCTCACAAACCTCTAACATACCCAAGCACCCGACATAGCTTACACCCACACCTGCAACATCTTTACCACCCATACCTCCAATACCCTCAACAACTTCTTCACTACCCACTACACTTTAGTCTCTATCCCTCACACCCCCTGCATGACCCACATCATCTACCTTCACAACACCTCCGTTATCCCCGTGGGTAACTCACCCTATTCCCCCATCTGCTTTTCCCTCTAGATCTCATACACCCATATCACCTTTACCCAAAGACAAAAATCTGCTACCCTCCAATAAGGTAGTCAAAACAACCATACACCCTCCTGCCAGTTCATCTACCATACCCCTACCCAAGAAAACATTACCAACACCCAAGACCATGCCAGCACCCAAAACCATAACTCGACCCACTCAGTAACATTCCCATTTTAATACTTTAGAAAAAGATTTTTTTTATTTTTATTTTTTCTTTCTTTGCACGATTAATGTTCTCTTTTCTAAATACATAATTTAGAACACACATATCATAAAAATCATTCTTATAACAGAGATAACCATATGTAGTCAGTAATGACTCGGATACCACCGATCTATTCATTCCATGACTCGGTGAACTACCGATCTATTCATGCGTAACTTTGAGATTGAATTTTCAACCGAACAATTTATTCTCATGGTTCTCTTCCCTATTCCAAGTTCTCGAGTGTTACGTCCAAGGACCTATCTGAATAATTGTTGCCACTATTCATCGGCATCACAATCCTTAGACTAGGTGACATAGGACAACACAATCAATAGCTTACGATACTTTGGCCAAAGGTTTAAACATACTGTTCATATTACTTATCCCTTGACGGCATACTCGTCAATCTAGAATATGTCCTTCACCCCACTCTAATGTTATATAGAACGTCTTATACTAACCTCTGTCAGTCCCCTTGTCCCAAGTTTTCACTCTGGATCGGGTTAATATCATAATTCACGTTATAAAGATGCTCTTGAAGACTAGGGGTAAGTTGACATACTGGGTCAACCGATGTTAACCCCGTGTGTCAAGATACCCTGAGTCTCAAAGGGGTGCCTCATAACCTATCTATGATCCTAACCAGTCTCGGAGGAAATCTTGATCAAGTTTCGGTGTGTAAATATTAACGATCAATGCGAGAAGAGTGTTGCCATATGTCATCTCGCATTATTCTATCCTCGAGAAGATCCTAATCTTCTCGAAGGTACAACCTTAAAGTTGACATGTGTCAACATCCTACAGAATAGCCTCAGAAATATGTACATACCTCCAAGAATTTACTTATGTAAAGTTATATTTGGATTACAGACCCACTTTATTAGGTAGCCTTCCTAACCACGAGTCCAACACTCCTTGAGTTACCTTTTGTAATTAGGTTCAGTTTCACAAAAGGGTTTTAATTAGATTTAATATTGTTTCTAAGTTTTTGGTTGGTTTCAAAAACCTTGTTTGCACAAAATAGGACAATAACCATTTAAGTTCTCCTATTAGGAAAATAACTAATCCAAAAAGGGTATATAACAACCTTAAAGACCGAAACATATCGGACTTAATACCATTAATTCATGGTGATTTATAACCATATATATTTCTTTTGAATTATTGCATTAGGAGAGGTCAAAATTCTCTCCCAGTTATAGTTACATTTTAGGGCATAGCTCAACCTCAACGTTCCCTAAAAATGTAGTGGTCTTATTTACAATTTTAGCCACAATAATAAGATATAAAGAATTACTAACCAAAAAAATGTAGTATCTAGCCATATAATTAGCTAAGGCTTACTTAGGAAATCCATCCAAACTCCATTGAATATAACAATAAGAATGAAAACTCATTCATAAATAATCAATTCAAAAATAAGGAGCACAAACCACATAAGTAATATCTCTCCATTTCCTTCATTTCTAAACCTATACAATTACAACCTATGCAAGCTTCGGCATATTTTAAGACAATAGCCTTTAACAAAAGAGTAACTTGTTTCCATAGTACAATTAGAAAAATCAAGTCATTGCATCATATCGATCTCTTTTGCCTTTACCACTTAAGATGACCATTTGCAAAAATTGCTAGCACGAGTCGATTCGGTGAGTGAGCACCATAAGCACTAATCCTTAAAACAATTGCATTCCACTAATTTTTTCATTAAACAATCCTGTTTAAATGACATCAATTTCTTCAATTCCCAATTCATTGATACACTCTAGGTTTTCCTTTTTACCAATGACTTTATATCGTAACTCAAATCACAGGCATAATTTCAACTTAGTCTATTTCAGATGATTTGTTTAATACAAGAAAAGAAGAAAGGACATTCTGTATCTTAAGTACCTAACCATCCGCAAAACCGAGAACAATGTCAATCATGTTTTAATCACTCCTATTAAAAGAATGAAACCTTTTTAAGGTATGCATCCAACAGTTTGTATAAAAGTAATTTGAGCAAAGAATAGATTACTGCCTCATGTAATTTCATCTAGCAAACTTCCATTAACTCTATTATATCAAATTTTTAATCATTGATAAGTATGCAAAACATTAACTACAGGGCTACCTTTATACAAGAAGATAACAAACTGAGTTCTAAATCAGGATAATAATACTGCTAATAAAGGAAAGGAGTCTTCTAAGTTAAGATCTCACCACTTACCATTTCTTTCCACTTAATTTTAATAGTCCTATCATCTCATAACCATACTGTAGAGTTCCTTATAGAATTCTATAGAAGAGCTCACTATTATTCCAAGAGAGAGTATAAATACCTTCGTATTTTGAAATCCTATAACAACTTTCCTTCATAACTTAGAGGAAGGAACAGAGAAAATCATAACTCTATTTTAATCAAGTTCAGAACTATACTAACTTCCAAGAAGTAATATACATTCTCTAGTCCAATCAGGGAAAGAAGAAGACAAGTAATACAACACTTAAGTTTAACCAATAGCTCAGGTCAGGTAGAGCCACCTTAAGAATTTGCCAATGGATCCCTACGGTTTTACAACTATACATTAAACAAAATTCAATAACATTTTCTTTACATAAAACGTTATAAATGATCAAATCTCAGACCACAATCCTGCTCTAAAGTAAACAATCTACATTTCATCCATTACTTGAACCATTTTAGTCTAAGAGTTAGGGTAACTTTCCCATTACCATTAATTACCAATGGATCGAAACTAAATTATTCCAACCATTGCACTGTTAGGTTGTTATATTGTTCCAAGATACCAAACCAAAAATGCATGTACAGAGTTAATAATCGAATTCTAAATATAGATTCAAAATTCCCTAGAGTCACCCTATTCATACCATAGTAGTGAATAATGCTCTATCTATCAAAATAAATAGATCATTCAGTTGTGTTGAAAGCATTTCAACCCTAATTTCTCCTCTTGGTAACATCAAACACAAATCCTATCTTAACCAAATATTAAACATAATTTCCATTCATGCAGATCCAAGATCTACCATGAATTGCCAGTGAAATAGAGTTCATCCAAGTACATTTAGTCCTAACCATATTCGTGTTCCTAATATCCATGTTTAATCACAAAAACAACAGTTAAACTATATACTTCGTTACTCACAGAACCTATATTCATAAGAACATTCAAACCCCTTTAAAATAAAAAGTACAGAGCTTAACTTCATACAACATTCCCAACTCTCCCAACTAAAAAGTTGAGTTTCACTTGAATAACTAACGTTCCAACCACAAAATCAATTACCTACTTCCTTGAACATGGACTGGTAATAGTTAGAGTTCTTATGGAGAATCAAACAACCCGTTGTTCTAATCACAAATGAAACCGTAAAGAATTACCATGGTGTTTCCAAACACGTAAACTTTTAATATGTTTCTTTCCATGGAGCCGTTTCTAGTTTAATACTTTTTCATATAAGAACATACAGTACTTCCAAATGGATAGCAAAACTCCAAGTTTGATTCACAACAAAGGAACAGGAATAATGAAGCAGGTTTCATCCAGGACCCAAAATTTCATGTTCAACCCAGAACCCCAAATTAATATTAAACCCAAATCATTGTTACCAGCCAAGCCAAAATGTGCATACATTATCTGAACATAGTTGTTATAATGAAAACATTTAAAGGAAAGAAAGATTTTAATAGTTAGGGCCTATCATGCTTGATAGTGTCGCTAAAAAGTCGACGAAGACCTCTGGATGCGCTCGCCCATTCTCTTCTTCTTCCATGAAATATTAAACAACAAAATATTGTTACCTCCATGCCTTATATACTCCCCATGACATAGAAGTAAATTTGAAACTTTCAAAATTGCCATGCAATGAAGAGTAGATGGCTGGTTTGAAGTACCAGTGCTCATGTAGAGCGAAAAAAGAATGCATGAAAAACAAGACAACCAAGAAAAATTCCACTTGCATGCCTTCCCAAGAAATCCACACTCGAGGCCCTATGTAAATTAATTTCATTAAATTTCATTCTCCCACCTATTTTCCATTGCCACTGACTGCCAAAGTTGGCGAATGCTAAAAAAATAAAGAAAAGTTCCCATTCTTAGAGAAACTACCATGTAAGACCCTTTCTTAACAAATTTAACCTCCGCTAACCCGCAACACTCCCCTCGTCCTTCATCCTTATCATTTCCTTAAATTCCATGGAAACCACCGCTTGAGACTTGCAACCCTCTTTAGGCCTCCCTTCATTGCATTAGTTTAGGATAGGTTAGTGACTTAGGTTAGATCATAAGTAGACTTAGTCTTAATGCCATAGGATATAACATTAGTCACCCTCCTTAGTGTTAGGTTTAGTTAACCCTTAGGAGTATCAAGCACATAGTTTAGGACTAGGTTAGATTAAATAACCTTACAACATTAGGTTATAGCTTAGGTTAAAACTAATAACCTTACTGATTCTAGTCTAGGTCCCCTAGATAGGATTAATTAGTAAATAGAATTCAAACAGAATAAAACATTCCCAGATCAGATTCTGATTTGCATCAAGTAATTAAGCTTTAAATAGAAAACTTACACATCTTACCTGGCTTAAGGTCCAGGTCCTTTCTGATGCTATGATGACTGAAACCAGATTCTGATTACAATGATCAGCTAGAGTTAACCTCCGAATCCAACAAAACTATCCTCTACAGACATACATATATATATTTTTTCATACATAAGGAGTTTTAACGAACATGAACATTTAAAGGTCAGTCATACTTAGTAACTCACGAAATATTAATACAAATTGTTCATCTTGAATAAAATTAAAACATTCCTTGGATCAATGCAACTGATCCAAGGTTGAGTCATAAAGGTGGATAAATCCACAATCTTCTAGAAATCAGATTGTACTCATATGCGAAGGATGAAAGAAACAAAAGATTCCAAGCATATTCCGGTTCAATCAAAGATCTTAAGAGTAGAAAAGACATAATCCAAATCAAGCATGACTTCCCAAAACCAAAGGAACATATCCTCATATGGGAAAAAAAAATCACATATCAACACTTGAATGCTCAGGAGAAAGTAACAACAGTTCAAGGTGTTACATGCTTCCCTCCTAAAAGATTCATCGTCTCGATGATTACATCCTTTTATTTATATTCAGGTCAATTAATTCTTTTACTTACTGAACAAATTAACTATTTCAAACTTGAATAGTTTCATAAATCAATATTATGTTACTATTTATTCAACCTGAATAAATGTTTGCCCCAAAACTAGCTTACATAATGACATGTAAAAGATAAATTCATAATAATATTTTTTTTTATCAGTCAACAGATTCAATTCTATTCAAAAAAAGAAAGGGAAAAGTAGTTTTCATCTCTTCTAGATTTTCCCAAGTTGCACTTTCTTCGTTAAACTAGTCCCACTGGACCTTACATTGTTGTATTTCTCGATTCCTCAAATGCAATTGGTGAGTTTCCAGCACTCGAGTGGGTTTAACCACAATTATTCTTGGGTCTTGGACCTGCAAGGAATTCCAATTTAACACATGTGAAAAATCTGAAACGTATTTCTTAAGCAAAGAAATATGGAAAACATCATGCATTCATGACAAAGTAGGTGGTAATGCTAATTGGTAAGCTACGGGATTGATTACTTCGACAATTTCGAAAGGTCCCACAAAACAAGGTGATAACTTGGTAGCCTTGCCAAAAGTTATAGAACTCTTTCTTGGTTTAACATGAAGAAAAACCTTTTCACCAAGTTCAAATTTTTGGTCAACCCACTTTAAGTCAGCATAACTCTTCTGCCTATTTGCCGCTTCCCTCAATCGTTCACGAATCATTTTTACGTGTTGCTCCATTTCAGTAAGGATTTCAGGCCCAATTACCTCTCTATCCTCAACGCTATCCCAACTAACAAGGGTTCTGCATTTTCTTCCATAAAGTGCCTCAAAAGGTGCCATTTTAAGAGAAGAGTGATATGTGTTGTTGTATGCAAATTCAACTAATGGGAGATACTCTTCCCATTTATACTGTTGATCCATGCAATACATTCATAACATATCTTCTAACACCTGATTTACTCTCTCAGTTTGTCCATCCGTTTCCAGATGATACAGAACTGAAGTTCAGTTTAGTTCCAAGAGCTGCATTAAGCGTTTGCCAAAATCTTGATGTCATTCTAGGATCCCTGTCTGATATTATTAATTCTGGTACTCCATGTAACCTGAAAATTTCATGCACAAATATTTTAGCTAACACAAGAGAATCATCCTTTAGATTTCCAGCGATGAAATGAGCTACTTTCATTAGTTTATCAACAACTACCAAGATAACATCATGTTTATTTCTTGACATAGGCAGCCCTTGTACAAAGTCCATGCTTATTACTTTCCATTTGTACTGCGGTATGCTATGGGGATATAATAAACCAGCAGGGTGCATGTGTTCTGCCTTCACCCACTGACATTCAAGACAATGAGTCACAAAATTAATAACATCCTTTTTCATTCCTCTCCAGAAATATTGTTGTTTTAGATCGGCAAGCATTTTAGTAATACCCGGGTGTCTAGAAAAGGGTGAATTATGAAATTCAGCTAACAATTTCTTTCTCAAATCATTAAGCAAAGGTACGTATACTCTATTTTCATAACATAAGATTCCTTCATTATCAAAATGAAAACCTTTATACCTTTCATCTTTTGGATCTCAGTAAGCGTTACTGCTTTCACTTGCTTTGAAAGTATATATCAGATTCTAATGCACTTTTCACCTCATCTTTAAACTGAGTTCTTAATGTTATAAGAGCAGAAATGTGCTTCCTACGACTTAGAGCATCTACTACTCTATTCTCTTTTCCTTTTATGTAACTAATATCAAAATCATATTGAGACAAAAACTCTAACCACCTTCGTTGTCTTGCATTTAGATTAGGCTGAGTGAAAATATATTTCAGCCCTAGATGATCAGTTTTCAACTCAAAAGGTTTCCAAAGTAAATAGTGTCTCCAAACTTGAAGTGCATGTACTATGGCAGCAGGCTCTAAATCATGTGGGTCATAATTTAACTCATGTAACTTAAGTTTTCCACTTTCATATGCTATGACATGATCATTTTGTAACAAAACACCTCCAATGCCTTCCCCGAAGCATCTCACAACAAAGAAAAGTCTCCATTAGGGTCGGAATGCACGTTAAAATAGGTGCTAAAGTCAATTGAATTTTTAAAATTTTAAGAGTAGATTCACACTTATCATCCCAAGAAAAATTCTTATCCTTTTTTCTCAGTAATGAAGTTATCGGTGAAGCCACTTTAGAAAAATCTTTAATAAATTTTCTATAATAACTAAAGAGGCCCATGAAGCTTCTTACTTCATGTACATTCCTTGTGCATGTCACTTGGTTATTGCCACTATTTTAGAAGGATCTACAGAAATTCCTTCTTTACTAATAACATGTCCTAAATAATGAACTTCGATAGCAAAGAAAGAACATCTGGATAACTTACCAAATAACCTTCTTTTTCTCAAAATTTCCAAGACTACTTTCAAATGCTCATTATGCTCCTCGACACTTTTAGAATATATGAGAATATCATCCAAGAATACAAGCACAAACTTGTCCAAATATTCTTGAAAGATATTATTCATTAAGTTCATAAAAGTTGCGGGTGCATTAGTTAATCCAAAGGGTAAAACCGTGAATTCATAATGTTTGTACCTTGTCCGAGAAAAGTTGTTTTATGAATATATTCTTCTTTAATTCTTAATTGATGATACCCAAATCAAAGATCTATCTTGGAATAAACCGATGCTCCATGCATCTGATCAAATAAATCATCAATTCTAGGAAGTGGGTATCTATTCTTGATTGTTGCCTTGTTTAACATCTAATAATCAATACACAATCTAAGTGTCCTATCTTTCTTTTTCACAAATATCACTGGTGCTCCCCAAGGTGAAACACTTGGTCTAATCAAACCTTTAGACAAAATTTCTTGCAATTGAGCCTTAAGCTTGACTAACTCTGTAGTAGTCATCCGATAAGGTGCTTTAGAAATAGGCTTCATCCCTGGTTTGATTTCAATGGTGAAATCAAATTCCCTTTTGGGTGGTAAACCTGGTAATTCCTCTGAAATACATCCTTGAAACTCTGTAACAACGGATATTGTTTCATGAATTCACCGTCTTCTTCTACTGATTCGAGATATTTTTACCGCATATAAGGTACATCTTTATTTTTAGTCTTTTTAAGTTACATAGCTAACAATTTCCTAGCTGAAATTTCCCATTTTACACCTTGAATATATGTTGTTTTTTGCGGATCATCTAAACATCTTATATATTTTTCAAAGCAGTCCACTTTTTCTTTATGATCAGCTAACCAATTAACGCCGATGACAACATCATAGGATCCCAAAGGTGCAACATAGAGATCAACTTCAAAGGGAAAATTTAGGCAAGTCAAGTACTACCCCAAAAGACACATACTAACTCGTATGAATAGAGTTATCACCATACTTTATACCCATGATTTATCCATTTTCTAGCTTTTCTTTTAAGTTTCAAGCAAGTTTACTAGAAATAAAACATTCAATAGCTCCTGTATTAAAAAGAATAGTTACAGGTATGCCAAATAACTTACCAGTAACTTCTATAGGTGTCACTTACCTTTCAACTTGCTTGTCATGCTACTACTACAAGATGTATCTTATGTTGTATATTACGATCATCCTTCTTCAAATGGCATTGGTTTATGTAGTGATCTTTGCCACAATTATAGCAGCCTCCTACAGGTCCCTTCTTAGGCTCAAAATTACTTCCAGCCTTAAAATTATCACATTGGCCTCTATAGGACTTCTACCCATTATTATAATTCTTGGCAAAACTATCCCTTACATTTCCAGCAGGCTTGTTCGTTTTCATTTTCTTATTATTATCCACTAAAAACTTATTTTTGTTGCCAAATTTTTTCCATGGCCCCTTCTTGGGTGCAAGAGAAGCTGAAGAAGGGTTTCGAATCTTCTTCCGCACTTCCTCTTTATGAGTAGAAAAAGAATTTAATTTTTGTTCTGCGCTTATGGCTTTTCAACAACCCCTTCCATAGTGGTTGGGCTATGAACATCAACCTCTCCTCCAATCATGGGATTCAGTCCCATGATGAATTTTTGTATTCTGAACTTCTCGTCAGTTTGATACTGCAGTATATACTTGAGGAGTTTCGTAAACCACTCCCATTATTTCATCACAGTTAGCTTCCCTTGAGCTAAGTTCTAAAATTCTGTCATTTTCTGATCATAGAAAAGTTGTGGCAGCCAACGTTGCCTAAAATAGCCTTTAAATTGATCCCAAGTGATGTTAGTTTCATCAATATTTAGCTCAGCCTTACGGCTGTCCCACCATAAAGATGCTTCATGGGAAAGCTGATATGCTCCCCAAATAGCTTTGGTTTAATCTCGAGAAGTTTCTTATTGCAAAGTACTTCTCCATCTTGCTGAGCCAGTTCTCACCTCCATCTCCTAATGTGGTGCCATCAAATTTAGGTGGACTTATCCTTTTTATATCATTAGTGAGTTCCACTGCCAACCTGGCCTTTTTGTTTTCTGGTTGGATAGGTACATTTCCATTGTTATTACTAACACCCATATCGAGGTTGTCCTCAGGAGGTGGCTGATTGTTGTTATCAGTTTCTTTGTCCTCCTCATTTCCCATCACTTGCTGTTCAAGTATAGCCAAATGATCTCTTGTGTCCAATAGGGCAGCAAGGATCTCATCAAGTTTTTGGGTTGTTGCTGCCCCTTCCTCAGGTGGAGCATTATTCGCAACATTTCCCCTTGTTCTAACCATTTTTCGCTTACAAGAAAATTCAGGTTTTCATCAGATTATGGACACAATAGGTCTAAGAGCTGCAACCTTCAACTCTGATACCAAGATGTAACATTCCCATTTTAATACTTTAGAACAAAAAAATTTCTTTCTTTCTTTGCACGATTAATGTTCTCTGTTCTAAATACATAATTTAGAACACACATATCATAACAATCATTCTTATAACAGATAACCATATGTATCTGTAATGACTCGGTATACCACCGATCTATTCATTCCATGACTTGGTGAACCAACGATCTATTCATACGTAACTTTGAGATTGAAGTTTTCAACCAAAACTTCATTCTCGTGGTTCTCTTCCTATTCGGGGTTAAGTGTTATGTCTAAGGAACCTATCTGAATAATTGTTACCACTATTCATCGACATCATGATCCTTAGAATAGGTGACATAGGACAACGCAATCAGTAGCTTGTGATACTTTGGCCAAAGGTTTAAACATACTATTTGTATTACTTATCCCTTGATGGCATACTCGTTAATCTAGAATACCTCCTTCACCCCACTCTAATGTTATATAGAATGTCTTATACTGACCTCTGTTAGTCCCCTTGTCCCAAGTTTTCACTCTGGATTGGGTTAATATCATAATTCACGTTATAAAGATGCTCTTGAAGACTAGGGGTAAGTTGACATACTGGGTCAACCGATGTTAACCCCATGTGTCAAGATACCTGAGTCTCAAAGGGATGCCTCATAACTTGTCTATGATCCTAACTAGTCCCGAGAGGAAATCTTGATCAAGTCTTGGTGTGTAAATCTTAACGATCAATGCAGAAGGGTGTTGCCATATGTCATCTGCATTTTTGTATCCTCGAGAAGATCCTAATCTTCTCAAAGGTACAACCTTGCAGTTGACATGTGTCAACATCCTACGGAACAGCCTTGGAAAGATGTACATACCTCCAAGAATTTACTTATGTTAAGTTATATTTGGATTACAGGCCCATTTTATTAGGTAGTCTTCCCTAACCCTGAGTCCAACACTCCTTGAGTTACCTTTTGTAATTAGGTTCAGTTTCACAAAAGGGTTTTAATTAGATTTAAGATTGTTTCTAAGTTGCTGGTTGGTGCCAAAAAACCTTGTATCCAAAAAATAGGACACTATCCATTTAAGTTCTCCCTGTTAGGAAAATAACTAATCCAAAGAAGGGTATGTAACAACCTTAAAGACTGAAATATATTGGACTTAATACCATTAAGTCATGGTGATTTATAACCATATATATTTCTTTTGAATTAGTGAATTTTGAGAGGTCAAAACTCTCTCCTAGTTATAGTTACATTTTAGGGCATAGCTCAACCTCAACGCTTCCCTAAAAATGCGGTGGTCTTACTTACAATTTTAGCCACAATCATAAGATATAAAGAATTACTAACCAAAAAAATGTAGTATCCAGCCATATAATTAGCTAAGGCTTACTTAGGAAATCAATCTAGACTCCATTGAATAGAACAATAAGAATTCACACTCATTCATACAGATAATAATAAAATCAATTCAACAAATCAATTCAACTCATGATAGCCATACCCGAGGTCCACGCTATTTTCAGCGACACACCCATTGCTTCCGAATTACCTCATATTCCTTCCATAGAGGAAATTCTAGCCCAAATTCCTCCACCTACACTTGAACCCACTTCACCTATTCCTCCACCCATAGAGGAACACCTTTCACCTCCTTCCTCACCCATGGAGGAGCCTTCCACTAATATCAAGGTCATTTCACCTTTGGCTTCTCCACTTAGAGAGCTGTCATCCACAATACTTCTTCATTCCATGGAGGATACTTTTTTATCTTCTCCACCCACAGAAGAGCACCCATCATCTCCTCCACTTATAGAGGAGCACCCATTTTCTCCTCTACCTATCAAATATCCAATGGAGATACCTTTTACACAGCTAGGTGAGCATTCCCCATTAGCTACCCAAGATCCTGTAGACCTACTTTTGGCTCTCTTAACCACGGAAGCTGAAGTTAACAAATTTCCCATCTCTAAGACACATATTACGGGAATTGCCATTAGATCCTCATTAACCTCACCTACAGATGTGTCATTCTCAGGTTTAGCTGATCGCTTAGATTATGTGGACAAAAGAGCCTTACTTTGGGGGTGTCTTCGCTTTCTATCTCAATGAAAATGTAGATGTCACTTGCTGACACTTCCACTATCTAACCAAAAATATTTTGACCAATCAAACCAAACACAATCAACTCTATCGCAACTTCTTCCATGACACCCATCACACTCAACACACACCAAACCCACATCTACATCGTCCTCCTCTCCTAAACCTATTACTACCTTAGGGGTCACCCCAACCACTAGCCTTACTCATCCACCTATAAAACTAGAGTTAGCAACATCCTCCAAAGTCAACAACAAACCTACTCTGGCACCCAAATAGAAGAACCAAGCCCATAGAACTCATACCCTGGATATGCCAATTGTACCTTCATCACCTTCACCCTTTCCATCTATCTTAGGACCTCAACCTCCCAATGCAGTTAAGAAACCTCCACCCATCAATAAACCAAAAAAAAAAAAATCCCATTCCTTCCTCACAAACCTCTAACATACCCAAGCACCCGACACGACTTACACCCGCACCTGAACATCTTTACCACCCATACCTCCAATACCCTCAGCAAATTATTTACTACCCACTACACTTCAGTCTCTATCCCTCACACCCCATGCATGACCCACGTCATCTACCTTCACAGCACCTCCGTTATCCCTGTGGGTAACTCACCCTCTTCCCTCATCTTCTTTTCCCTCTAGATCTCATACACCCATATCACCTTTACCCAAATATAAAAATCTTCTACCCTCCAATAAGGTAGTCAAAATAACCATACACCCTCCTTCCAGGTTCATCTACCATACCCCTACCCAAGCAAAAATGACCAACACCCAAGACCGCACCAAAGACCTAAAACCATAACTCAACCCACTCGTAACATTCCCATTTTAATACTTTAGAACAAGATTTTTTTCTTTCTTTGAACGATAAATGTTCTCTTTTCTAAATACATAATTTAGAACACACATATTATAACAATCATTCTTATAATAGATAAACATATGCAGCTATAATGACTCAGTATACCACTGATCTATTCATTCCATGACTCGGTGAACTACCGATCTATTCATGCGTAACTTTGAGATTGAAGTTTTCAACTGAACAATTTATTCTCATGGTTCTCTTCCCTATTCCAAGTTCTGAGTGTTCTGTCCAAGGACCAATCTAAATAATTGTTGCCACTATTCATCGGCATCACAATCCTTAGACTAGGTGACATAGGACAACAAAATCAATAGCTTGTGATCCTTTGGCCAAAGATTTAAACATACTATTCGTATTACTTATCCCTTGACGGCATACTCGTCAATCCAGAATACATCCTTCACCCCACTCTAATGTTATATAGAATTTCTATACTAACCTCTATCAGTCCCCTTGTCCCAAGTTTTCACTCTGGATCATGTTAATATCATAATTCACGTTATAAAGATGCTCTTGAAGACTAGGGGTAAGTTGACATACTGGGTCAAACGATGTTAACCCCATGTGTCAAGATACCCTGAGTCTAAAAGGGGTGCCTCATAACATTTCTATGATCCTAACCAGTCCCGGAGGGAAATCTTGATGAAGTCTTGGTGTGTAAATCTTAATGATTAATGCAGAAGGGTGTTGCCATATGTCATTTGCATTGTTGTATCCTCAAGAAGATCCTAATCTTCTCGAAGGTACAACCTTTCAGTTGACATGTGTCAACATCCTACAAAACAACCTCAAAAAGATGTACATACCTCCAAGAATTTACTTATGTTAAGTTATATTTGGATTACAGGCCCACCTTATTAGGTAGCCTTCCCTAACCCTGAGTCCAACACTCCTTGAGTTACCTTTTGTAATTAGGTTCAGTTTCACAAAAGGGTTTTAATTAGATTTAAGATTGTTTCTAAGTTGTCGGTTGGTACTGAATAACCTTGTATCCACAAAATAGGACAATAACCATTTAATTTCTCCCTATTAGGAAAATAACTAATCTAGCAAGGGTAGGTAAAAACCTTAAAGACCGAAACATATCAGACTTAATACCATTAAGTCATGGTGATTTATAACCATATATATTTCTTTTGAATTAGTGCATTACAAGAGGTCAAAATTCTCTCCCAGTTATAGTTACATTTTAGGGCATAGCTCAACCTCAACGTTCCCTAAAAATGCAGTGGTCTTATTTACAATTTTAGCCACAATCATAAGATATAAAGAATTACTAACCAGAAAAATGTAGTATCCAGCCATATAATTAGCTAAGGCTTACTTAGGAAATCCATCCAGACTCCATTGAATAGAACAATAAGAATGCACACTCATTCATACAGATAATAAGAAGATCAATTCAACAAATAAGGAGCACAAACCACATAAGTAATATCTCTCCATTTCCTTCATTTCCAAACCTATACAATTACAACCTATGCACTTCGGCATATTTTAAGACAATAGCCTTCAGCAAAAGAGTAACTTTCTTCCATAGTACAATTAGAAAAATCAAGTCAGAATTCTTCATAAGAACCAGATTAAACAGTCATTGCATCATATCGGATCTGCCTACCTTTACCACTTAAGATGACCATCTGCAAAAATTTCTAGCACGGGTTAGTTCAGTGAACTGAGCATGATAAGCACTAATCCTTAAAACAATTGCATTCCACTAATTGTTTTCATTAAACAATCCTATTTAAATGACATCAATTTCTTCAATTCCCAATTCATTAATACACTATTGGTTTTCCTTTTTACCAATGACTTTATATCGTAACCCAAATCACAGGTATAATTTCAACTTAGTCTAATTCAGATGATTTGTTTTATACAAGAAAATAAGAAAGGACATTTTGTATCTCAAGTACCTAACCATCCGTAAAACCGAGAATAGTGTCAATCATGTTTTAATCACTCCTATTAAAAGAATGAAACCTTTTTAAGGTATGTGTTCAACAGGTTTGTATAAAAGTAATTTGAGTAAAGAACAGATTACTACCTCATGTAACTTCATCTAGAAAACTGTCATTAACTCTAATATATCAAATTTTTAATCATTGATAAGTATGCAAAACATTAACTACAGGGCTACCTTTATACAAGAAGATAACAAACTGAGTTCTAAATTAGGATAATAATACTGCTAATAAAGGAAAGGAGTCTTCTAAGTTAAGATCTCACCACTTACCATTTCTTTCCACTTAATTTTAACATTCCTGTCATCTCATAACCATACTGTAGAGTTCCTTATAGAATTCTATAGAAGAGATCACTATTATTCCAAAAGAGAGTATAAATACCTTCGTATTTTGAAATCCTATAACAAATTTCCTTCATAACTTAGAGGAAAGAATAGAGAAAATCATAACTCTATTTTAATCAAGTTCAGAACTATACTAACTTCCAAGAAGTAATATACATTCTCTAGTCCAATCAGGGAAGAAGAAGACGAGTAGTACAACACTTAAGTTTAACCAATAGCTCAGGTCAGGTAGAGCCACCTTAAGAGTTTTCCAATGGATCCCTATGGTTTTACAACTATACATTAAACAAAATTCAATAACATTTTCTTTACATAAAATGTTATAAATGATCAAATCTCATACCACAATCCTACTCTAAAGTAAAAAGTCTACATTTCATCCATTACTCGAACCATTTTAGTTTAAGAGTTAGTGTAACTTTTGCATTACCGTCAATTACCAATGGATCGAAACTAAATTATTCCAACCGTTGCAGGTTGCTAGGCTATTATATTGTTCCAAGATACCAAACCAAAAACACATGTACAAAGTTAATAATCGAAATCTAAATATAGATTTAGTAATTCCCCGAGTCACCCTATTCATACCATAGTAGTGAATAATGGTCTATCTGTCAAAATAAATAGATCATTCAGTTGTGTTGAAAGCATTTCAACCCTAATTTCACCTCTGGGTAACATCAAACATAGTCCTATCTTAACCAAACATTAAACATAATTTCCATTCATGCAGATCCAGGATCTACCATGAATTGCTAGGGAAACAAAGTTCATCTAAGTACATTTCCTCCTGAGAATATCCGTTTTCCTAATATCCATGTTTAATCACAAAAAAATAGTTAAACTATATACTTCCTTACTCACATAACCTACAATCATAAGAACATTCAAACCCCTTTGAAATAAAAAGTACAGGCTTAACTTCATACAACATTTCCAACTCACGCAACTAAAATAGTCAAGTTTCACTGAATAAACTAACATTCCAACCACAAAATCAATTACCTACTTCCTTGAACATGGACCGGTAATAGTTAGAGTTCTTACGGCGAAGCAAACAACCCGTTGTTCCAATCACAAATGAAACAGTAAAGAATTACCATGGTGTTTCCAAACACGTAAACTTTTAATATGTTTCTTTCCATGGAGCCAATTCTAGTTTAATACTTTGTCATATAAGAACATACAATACTTGCAAATGAATAACAAAACTCCAAGTTTGATTCATAGAAAAGAACAGGAATAATGAAGTAGGTTTCATCTAGGACCCAAAATTTCATGTTCAACCTAGAACCCCAAATTAATATTAAACCCAAATCATTGTTACCAGCCAAGCCAAAATGCGCATACATTATCTGAACAAAGTTGTTCTAATGAAAACATTTAAAGGAAATCAAGGTTTTAATAGTTAGGGCCTACCATGCCTAAAAGTGTCACTAAAAATTCGAAGAAGACCTCTCGATGCACTCGCCCCTTCTCTTCTTCTTCCATGAAAGATTAAACAATGAAATATTGTTACCTCCATGCCTTATATACTCCCCATGACATAGGAGTAACTTTGAAACTTTCAAAATTTCCATGCAACCAAGAGTAGACAGTGGTTCTAAGTACCGAGTGCTCATGCAGAGCGAAAAATAGAATGCATGAAAAACAAGACAACCAAGAAAAATTCCACTTGCATGCCTTCCCAAGAAATCTGCGCTCGAGGCCCTATGTAAATTAATTGCATTAAATTTCATTCTCCCGCCTATTTTCCATTTCCACCAACTGCCAAAGTTGGCGAATGCTAAAATAAAATAAAGAAAAGTTCCTATTCTTAGAGATGCTGCCACGTAAGACCCTTTCTTAACAAATTTAACCTCCATTAACCCTAACAGCACTCCCTGTCCTTCATCCTTATCCTTTCCTTAAATGCCATGGAAACCACCGCCAAGACTTGCAACCTTCCTTAGGCCTCCCTTCATAGCATTAGTTTAGGATAGGTTAGTGACTTGAGGTTAGATCATAAGTAGACTTAGTCTTAATGCCATAGGATATAACATTAGTCACCCTCCTTAGTGTTAGGTTTAGTTAACCCTTAGGAGTATCAAGCACATAGTTTAGGACTAGGTTAGATTAACTAGCCTTATAACATTAGGTTATAGCTTAGGTTAAAACTAATAACCTTACTGATTCTAGTCTAGGTCCCCTAGATAGGATTAATCAATAAATAGAATTCAAACAGAATAAAACATTCCCGGATCAGATTCCAATTTGCATCAAGTAATTAAGCTTTAGATAGAAAACTTACACATCTTACCTAGCTTAAGGTCCAGGTCCTTTCTGATGCTATGATGACTGAAACCAGATTCTGATTACAATGATCAGCTAGAGTTAACCTCCGAATCCAACAAAACTATCCTCTACGGAGACATACATATATATATTTATATATATAAGAAGGATTTTTAAAAGAACTTGAACATTCAAAGTTCAGTCAGACTTAGTAACTCATGAAATGTTAATACAAATTTTTCATCCTGAATAAAATTAAAACATTCCTTGGATCAATGCAACTAATCCAAGGTTGAGTCATAATGGTGGATGAATCCACAATCTTCCAAAAATCAGATTTTACTCATATGCGAATGATGAAAGAAACAAAAGAGTCCAAGCATATTTCGGTTCACAAAGATCTTAAGAGTAGAAAAGACATAATCCAAATCAAGCATGAATTCCAAAAACCTAAGGAACATATCCTCATATGGGAAAAAAAATCACATATCAACACTTGAATGCTTAGGAGAAAGTAACAACAGCTTCAGTGGTATTACACACTCTCCCTCTTGCAAAGGCCATTCCTCCACAATCAATCACACCTACATCAAAACCCACTTTCACTTCCCATTACGACCCACTAGCGGGTCTTATGCCAAAATCTTAACCAACCTCATTGAAACTTATGTCATCACATTACCACCGCTCGGACCTTATGAACCCCTCAAACCCGAGCCAAAAGGGTTTGATGACACTAAAATTTGTTCCTACCATCGTGTTCCAGGGCACGATGTGGAGAAATGCAAGGCTTTGAAAACTATCCTTATCCAGCTATGTTCTTCTCAAGCAAAATTTGATGATGATGACCTTCTTGATGAGGACCCCATGTCACCAATGCCCATTCCCATAGTCCTTCCCTCACTACCTACTCAACAAACATGACCTCCACCCCCACAAATCTTAGAGCCACCCCCAAGATTCAAAATTAACATGGTTTGAATCAAAGAACTTGCCACATCATTACCTAAATGTTGTTACACCCATCTCACTTCACAAGGATTTTCTCCCTCGATAGGTTTTTTCCCGTCATGTTGATATACCACTCATCCTACACCTTCTCCATTTGCCAACTCCCCTTAGATCAACATGATCCATGTTGTTACCCATGCTCAGAAGGAAAAAAGTAAGGAAAAGGAAACTGACTCACTAGCCAATCCCATACCCAACATACCATCTGCACCCACTAAAATCACTATCCATGGCCCCACATATCCTATTTCTAATGGGGTCACACACTATGCATGATGCTCAAACAACTACACCAATCCCCCCTCAAAATGTCCCTATATGATCTCATCCAAACCTTAGAATCCCATCGTCAAGCTCTCATGGAGGTCCTATAATCTATTGAAGTTTTACCCAATGACCCTACACCCATAGCCTCCATTATCATACCACATCATGTAGCCTCTCTCACCAAATTACCACCTTTATCCACACCTCAATCTACTCACCAGATAGCCTCCCTTAGCTTCTCAGAGGAAGAGATCGCACTATACCAAACTGATGACCCAAACCCAGCTCTCTTCATCTCTGTCCACATCAATGATATATGTGTACGATGTGTAATGATTAATGGGGGAGCTAGCATTAACATCATTTAATCCCATGCATTCACTAAAATGTGCATACCTGACAATTACATGCATAAATATCCTATCATGTTGCATTCATTCAATGATGCTATCACCTCTACACTAGGCACCGTCATCCTCCACATTTGCATGGGCCCCACACTATTCTAGAGTTATTTTATGTCTTGGAGGGGGAATTTAAATATAACCTATTTTTGGTAGACTCTAGATCCATGTCATGTGTTGTGTTCCTTCCACTTTGCATCATTGTGTAAAGTTTGAGCATGAAGGACACACCTATACTATTCCAGCTGATCCTTCACCTTTTACAACATGCAACATGCTTTACAGACCCAATGACGTGCTTATAACCATTGAGGAATCTACCTCCATGACCACTTCCACTTCACCTACACCTCCGCTTACCAAGATGGGCAGTCACTACCTCAGCCACACATACCTCCTCCATTCCTACTACCGCCACAACCTCCATGGCCAATCCATCACCTCCCAATCCATTAACTCCACCTCCGCATCGACCTCCGACACATCATATATTCTAGCTCCCCACATACCAACTACTGATCCCTTGGAAGGCATTTTTCAATGCCTCACTCTGGGGAGTATAATCTATATAGTGTCAACACGTTACTTACTCCAAAAGAGTATAGAAGTTTGCACCAACATCCTCGCTATGATCACTACATAGGAGAACATCTCCTTTATGGTCCTCCTCATCTTTGTACCAGTCTCACCTATGGGGGACTTGCTACTACCACTTACACACCTGAATCGCCATCACAAACCCGCCCATTTTCTGTTGATTGTAGTCTCTCACTAATCACTCTTTCGCCCACACCTTCTTACACCAATGTGCATGGAAGGGCTTTGGGTTTGGATTTTATGAGGAAGGTCACCATAGTGTTATTCCATGTACTACTCGTAAACATAACGACCGTAGTGGTATCATCTTTCTGAACCACCTACCAAGAAGGCCCACATTGAACTAATCGAGGACATCAGCCCTTCTCCACCCTATCTAACCCACTCACCCTAGGAACCTTTTTTAATCCTTTTCTCCAAAACCCGACTGATTCTAATTATCTCTAACTGACCCTGGTCACCCCTAAACCAACATCGGTCACCTATTTCATGATCGATACCAGTTTGACCCTACTAATTCCGGCTAGCCTAGACCGATGCCAATCATTGTCGTAGTGAAAAATACAACACCCAAAACCCTCCCCTCTCAAAAACCTCCCTCTCCTATCTCTTTTCCCCACCCATTCTCATCTACACTTTCCCTTAACCCCATCCTATCCCCTATTCACCCACTTACCTCTGTCTCGCTCCTATTCTACCTAATTCACCCTCCCACATTTCAAATTTCATTTTCATCCCCCAAAATGAAAAAACCCAATTTTCAAACCCCACCTATAACCTAATCTATCTAATAAAACACAACATGGGCTTGATTCTTACCTCGTCATGTTACCTTCGCCATGGTGGCATGTCCAGCTATTGCACCAGTGGACCACCCGATCCCTCTCCAACCTCTGCCATCACTAATTGCTAACCATGCCTCCACCAACTCAAATCACAAAATCTAATCCCATGGACCCACCTCTCAACTACCAATCACCCACCATTTGGCTCGCCAACTCAACTCTCCATTCCATCTGGACACTTTTCCCCTTTCTCTCTCTCTTGTGTCATTTTCCCAATTTGCAAGAAGACAAATGATTTGTAAAACATGCGGATTTTTTGTTTTTATGATATCCCCGACCTAATCGAAATTGTTTTTACCTTCACCGACATCGGTCTAGTACCTATATTACCATGTTTAGTCGTGCTTGACCGGCATTAGTTGCGTTAGTCATGTCATCGCTTCCTACTTAGTCTTTTTCCTACCCCCTACCCCCAATTTTTGACATGAATCCTTTTTTATCCTACACTTACCTCACTTGGCCACACCACTTGACCTTCTTGACATTACCCTTTACCCCCTCACCTCATCCTCATTCAGGGACTCATTATTTTACCCATACCTCGGCCCTACCCATGCCATGACCTAGATTCTTGGACTTAGAACATCGCTAGTGACCTTTGACCCCATGTGTTCGCTATACCTTGCGACACTGTTACCTATGTTGATTGACCTAATGACCTTACCTTGCCTCTGGCCATGACCATTTATCCTAACCTTACCTTTGGTGTACCGAAACACACCTAAACATTCTTGCACCTACCTGCATCATGTTTCCTAACCATATCCTATACCTGGATACTGGAATCACCTCAACCTTATTTGGATAAACCTATCAACCTTAGATAATGTAGAGTTTTCTGCTCTTCAACCCGGTACTATGTTGCGGTTTATACATGTTCGTGCATTTGATTACCACCTTTGACCTTGCCCATTACCTAGATTACCCACGTACACCTTTTCCTTTTTTTCCCCACGTTACCCACCATCCTCTTCCTAACATTCACATTTTATCAAACCACTCACTACTTCGCCTTTTTCCTCGTTAGTTCCTAGTTTGAGGGGGATCACCTCCACACACACATGGGGCAACCACAACTTATTTTTTCAACATCACTTACCAATACAATCCACACAATAAAAAGGGGAAAATGTAGACAAAAAATTTGGTCACACTCTCCTTGGTCCCTCAATAAATAAATACCTTGAGCACATCCACCTAGCCATGGCCCCCTTCACCCCACTATAATATTAATTTAATTAATTTAATTAAATTAATTCATTACCCTCACCATATTTATTATTTAATATCTTAATGGGGATAATGTCCACATATCCACCTCACCCTAAGACCTATTCTTAGGAAGTTTCCATAACTAACTAATACCTACACAAACCCTAAATATCAATGCCTACATTCCCTCTAACCACATTCTGCCGGTTAGAAGGAAGCTTCCATGCTAATCTGTAGTAAAATGAAAGCGAGATCCCGAAAATCAAGGGGATTTTCCTCGTTTATTTTAGTTAAATGGTGTGGGTAAAGAGGTAGTTAAGTTTTAATGGAGATAAAATGTTGGGGAATGGAAATGAAAGTATAAACTAATAACAAATGCAAAATGATCTGCTTTCGAATGACAAGGAAACAATCCGAGTTAAAAACTTACTATTTATACAAGCTCGATTCCTAGTTGGTAATGGTGGGTGATCGAATGAACTTGGTGTAGTGTTGGCACTTCCCGCATCATCCCGTGAAGGAAGGTGGCTATGTGATTGCTTTGGGTACTAGCTATGGGTGTTTTGATGCTGGTATGGATGCTTTGGTTTGGATTACATACGACTCTGGTTTTGTCGGTTGTTCTCGGAAGATTTCCTTCTCTCTCAAAAATGTGTCAACCTCGAAATAAGGTTGTTTTGGGAGTTAAATGGTAACCGATGATGGTTCCGGATTAACCGGTGGTAGTTAAGGGTAACCGACATCGGTTAGGGTGGGATTTCCTAGGTTTACTAAACTAGGAAGATCCCCTTGATTTTTTGGGATCTCATTTCGTTTTACTCCATAGATTAGCATGGAAGCTTCCTTGTAATGGGTGGGAATGTGGTTAGAGGGAATGTAGGCATTGATTTTTAGGGTTTGGGTAGGCCTTAGTTTGTTATGGAAAATTCCTAAGAATAGGTCTTAGGGTGAGGTGGATATCTAGACATGTATACCCATTGAGATATTAAATAATAAATATGGTGAGGGTAATGAATTAATTTAATTAAATTAATATTATAGTGGGAGTGAAGGGGGCATGGATAGGTGGATTTGCTTAAGGCATTCATTGATCGAGTGACCAAGGAGAGTGTGACCCAATTTTGGTGTCTACATTTTACCCATTTTGTTGTGTGGCTTGTATTGGTAAGCGACGTTGACAAAAATAAGATGTGGTTTTCCCATGTGTGGGTGGAGGTGATCCCCTCAAACCAAGATCTAATGAGGCAAAAGGTAGAAGCGGTGAGTGGTTTGATAAAATGTGAATGTTAGGAAGAGGATGGTGGGTAACGCAGGGAAAGAGGAAAAAGGTCTACTTGGGTAATCTAGGTCATGGGTAGGGTCAAAGGTACTAACAAGAAAATGCACGCACATGTATAAACTGTAGCATAGTACCAAGTTGAAGAGTAAACAAACTCTACAATGTCTAAGGTTGATAGGTTTATCCAAATAAGGTTGAGGTGATTCCATTATCCAAGGTATAGGATATGGTCAGAAACACGATGTAGGCAGGTGTAAGAACATTTAGGTGTGTTCTAGTAAACCAATGGTAAGGTAAGAATAAACGGTCATGGCCGGAGGCAAGGTAAGGTCATCAAGTCAATCAACATAAGTAACAAAGATGTCGCAAGGTATAGTGAACACATGGGGTCAAAGGTCACTAGCTATGTTCCACATCCAAGAATTTAGGTCACAACATGGGTAGGGCCGAGGTATGGGTAAAATAATGAGTCCCCAAATGAGGATGATGTGAGGGGGTAAAGGGTAACATCAAGAAGGTCAAGTGGTGTGGCCATGTGAGGTAAGTGTAGGATAAAAATGATTCGGGTCAAAAATTGGGGGTGGGGGTTGGAAAAATACTTAGCGAGTAAACTAATGACAGCTTAAGGGAGATGATGCCGATCGAGTGTGACCAACCACATAAGCTAGGCACTGGACAGATGTTAGTGAAGGTAAAACTGGCGTCGGTTAGGTTGGGGATATTATAAAAATGAAAAAGCCACGTGTTTTGTAAATCATTTGTCTTCTTGCGAATTGGGAAAACGAGACAAGAGATAAAGAAACAGGAAAAGTGTCTGGATGTAATGGAGAGTTGAGTTGGAAACCCAAGCGGTCGGTGATTGGTAGGTAAGAGGTGGGTCCATGGGATCAGATTGTGTGATTTGAGTGGTTGGAGGTGTGGTTAGTGATTGGTGATGGCAGAGGCCAGAGAGGGATTAGGCAGGAAACCGATGTAGAGGTAAGATGTGCCACCACGGTGACGACAACATGATGAGGTAAGAATCAAACCCATGTTTTGTTTTGTAAGATAGATTACGTGATAGGTCAGGGTTTAAAAAATTGGGTTTTTCTTGTTGGGGAAAATGAATTTTGAAATGTGGGAGGGTGAATTGGGTAGAATAGGAGTAGGGAGAGAGGTAAGTGGGTGAATAGGGGATGGGATGGGGTTGAGGGGAAGTGTAGATGAGAATGTGTGGGGAGAAGAGATAGGAGAGGGAGGTCTTTAAGAGGGGAGGGTTACTGGGGTTGTAGTTTTCATCAAACAGATGACCAACATTGGTCTTGAATAGATGGCATTGGTAGGGTCAAACTGGTATTGGTCACGAAACAGGTGACCGATGCTGTTTAGGGGTGACCGAGGTCAGTTAGAGATAACCAAAACCGGTCATTTTTTTGAGAAAAAGGGGTCAAAAAAGGGTCATAGGTTGAGTGGATGAGATAGGGAACGGTAAAATAGGGTGTTTTGGTGAAAAATGGGTTTGGGGAAATGATATTGGGCGAGTATGGATATGATAAATGTGGATTAATTTGTTGTTTGTATTAAATGCAAGGAGATATCAACTATGGATGACAGATGAGGTACCACCTCTGCTCTTGAGAGTGTGAAGCATGGTGACCACTTAGGAGTGACAACACATGGAGAAAGTGAGCCTAAGTTTTGTCTAGCACTATCAGCATGCAGTCTGGAAGCTGAGTCTGATGGTCTCTCTAATCGATAGATGGGATTCAACGACCAACACGTTCCACCTACCAATGGGTGAGATAACAGTCACCCTAGAGGACGTGTTTAGGATCCTACGGCTACCGATACTAGGGACATAGGTGTATTCAATATCCTCTGAGGCCTCGAAGGAGTTGATGCTCACAGTGTTGGGAGAGGGACTGGAAGACATGGCATTCCATAGTGTTAGTCTGAGTTATGAAGGTATGCATCAAGAACATCTAGAGGAGACAAGGCTCGTTGTTTTATTGATGGAGTTAGTGTGTTGTTTCACACTTCCGGATGTAGAGGGAGGGATATTTCCTGCTTATTGATGGGGGTACTACATGACATGATGATAGATCAGACCTGTTTTTCTTGGGAACCAGCATTCCCGATGCAACTATACAGAGATTTGTGGGCATATGGGCATCTATGTAGGTTCATCCTTTGTTGCACATTTTTACTACACTACTGGGCCTATGAGCACATAGTTTGTGTGCAGCCAGTAGGTATGCCCTAAGCATATGCATTTCCACCGAGATTGGTGCATGTGGGGTACAGGTGACGGGTACATGTGATTGGAGAGCGCGATCGAGGCAGGGGCTATATATGATGTAGCATATTACATGCATTTATTGGAGGGGTTATCCAGTGGACATCATATGGAGACCATATGTGGGTTATCCCTCATTCAGTGGATGCATGATGAGTTAGATGGTCTTTAGTTGTTGAGATGGATAGTGGGGTGCCGTGCCAGGGAGCACGAGATGATCCTAGTGGACAAGGTTAGATGGTAGTTTGGACTACCATAGGACATACCTCCACCCTTCCCAGTAGTACAAGAGAGATGATGTGGAGAGGCCATTACCTCTACCACAATCGATAGTGCCCGTAGGGTAGGAGAAGTAGGTGGTAGACCGGCGATTGACGATGTCGTGGTTAGTGATTGATACGAGACAGTGGTGGGCATCTCATTTATGAGCAGTACCACCTAGGCTGGGGTAGCCAGATTTAGCCACCATCACAGTGTAGAGGGATGCCCTACAAGGGTAGGTGGTGACCTTGATTACCCAGTTGGGTATGGTGTAGGGACAACTTTCGAGCTCAGAGGTGGAGGTGGCCGAGTTACATGTACATGTTTCTAGTCTTTAAGCCCAAATGGCCCAAGGTGGGGATGGAGATGGAGATGGGGATGATGGTCGGGTGAATTCCCTATAGGCACAAGTGACAAGGTTACAGGGCAAGTTGGCAACAACACAAGCACAAATTGGGGCTTTATAGGACCAGATACAGGCACAGGAGTAGGGGTCGATGGCACCACCACAAACACTAGAGGCAGTGTCCCGGTTTATAGCGCAGGGGTAGGATAGGGTCCCACATGATAAGTATAGGGTCAAAGGATGATGGGGCCACCATAGAAAGTTCCCATATCTATGCTATGGGAGCCGAGAGAGGATGTCGAGTACTATCGGGATCATCGGAAGAGGATAAATTTATTATCATATGCCAAGTACAAGACATAACAGAGCCTCTAGCGAGAGGACCAGATCATGCACCCATAGTGTGGAGAGAATAGGGGGCCAGCAAGCCCCAAGACATGGTCGAGTGAGGTCACCGGTTCCCAGAGGCTAGTTTTGGTTGGTGCACCAAGTAAGGACCCGACCACCACCTATGATGAGTGGGGAGATGTTAGTAGGTCACCGAGACAGGGGCCGAGGAGGAAGAGGGGACAGTGAAACAAATAAGGAGGATATCCACTAAGGGGATGCCTGATTTATGGCTCTCAATTTTGACATACTCTTGATGTGATATATACCACCTATGTGCTAAGATATTGTTATGTTTTTATCACATACCAGCCTACGTGCTAAAGAGAGTGAGGATGTATAAGAGTTTTGTATTATTGAGCATATATCACTTTGTGTGGCGAAGAGATTTTGTATTGAGTATCGGCATATGTGTCGATGATTTTGAGACATGTACATGATTGAATATCCGTGTATATTGTATAGAGACACACATAGTTGTTTATATGATGAGATAGATGAGATTCGATGATTTGTTGATGTTTATGAGAGTTTTAATTTTTTTATGATATGGATGGAAACCGGGTGAGTGAGGGATGATGGAGTCGGGTTGGTTAGGCATGGATTGAGTCAAGTTAGTTAGGCATGGATCGAGTCGGGTTGGTTTGGCATGGATTGAGTCAGGTCATAGGCATGGATCGAGTCAGGTTGGTTTAGGCATGGATTGAGTTAGGTCATAGGCATGGTTGAGTTAGGTCATAGGCATGGTTGAGTTAGGTTTGTGGTCTAGGCATGGCTGAATTTAAATTGGTTGAAGTTTTGATTCATTAATTTGTGTAATGAATGATGATATGGGTCATGTGTAAGATGCTTTGTAATACATGCATGATGATGGTAGAGAAATGGTAGTCATAATAAATGTATGTTGTGATGGTAATAAAAATGTTAACCAACTTGTTGTTTGTTTGGTTTAATTTCCAATTTATGACATAAAAAGGAAACTAAGTGGGGTAGAATGTGGTTTAGGAAAATAAAATATGGATTGGTTAAGGTAGAGAGTGGCCGAGCTAAACTCCAAGGGCCCCATACCCTCGGAGTGCTACCTACATAGTCTCGGTGAAAAGGACCTCATGCTGATGTAGTTCTCCCACAAGCTAGGGAAGAATATGAGGAGGTATGAAAATCAGTTGGTAGGTTTTAGGCATGATTTGGGTTTAGGTCTCATTAAGCATGGGTGAGTTGTGGGAAACTTGGTATAGGTGATATTTATGTGGTAGAAGAAGAAGATTACCCCAAAGGTAAGCATCAAGGACTAAGTCCTTTATAAGGTAATCAACATGTAATAAAGAATGTTGAAAGATAAGAGGGGGCAAGAAAGCCACTTGATTGGTTAGGTTCATACCGAGTAGGTCATACCTTGGAAGAGGTGATGAAAATGAGACCCTAAAGACAACTGCAAGATTGATTGATCTAAGGGTGAAAAGTAGTCACATGATCACCAAATGTCATGGTTCCAAGAGGTTCCTTGAGGCAGTAGGAAATGAAAATGTGAATGGTGAGAGGGTGAAAATTGATAGTCTACATGGTAGTAGGTAACATGCCTTTTGATAAGAGATCCAAGGTCACAATGGGAAATTCCATGAATTTTTTTTTTATTGTTTGACTTACATTTAAAATATACTGATCGATGTGGGAAGTCTATATGGGATGAGGAAATTAACTCCTTGAGGTCTTCGTGAAGCCGATAAATGCGGGAAGATTCAAATTCTCTCGTTCTCTTCTCTTTTTTTTGAAAGAGCTTTACATAACTGACCTTGAAGGAGTAGTCTATTTATAGCAGCAATTGCTTTGAGAGGAAGATGTCCTTTTGAGGGATTCATCATTTTTTTAGAATTTTGACTCAAGGAGTTGGATCCCATGTGAGGGATTTTGAAGTCATGGATGAGACCAAGGTGAAGAACATGATTCTTATTCAGAAAGCATGGTGAAATGACCATGGGATCTCATCTAAAGGTAGACAAAAAGTATCCATGAGAAGCATGCTATGTGTAGTGCCATGGTACACATATTTAAGAGAAGATACAAAGTGATGGGTACTCACATGATTATTGTTTAGTAATTGGTGAGATGTAGGAAGTGGATAACACTCAAGGGAAGAGCATAGAAAGAGGCGTAAAGATGAGGTAGGATTAAAATTCAACAATAGAATGGTTGCAGATGCAAGGCATTAAGGGGCTCAGTTTGGATTTACCATCAAGTGAAGATAAAAAATAAGCACCCGATCCATAAGTATGGGTCATGATGTATGGTCTAAGCCAATTGGGAGCAAATTTTCCTTGTTTACTTTTTTCTTCTTTTGTTACATGTTGATTTTCTTTTAGGACAAGGTCACCAACTTGGAAGGTTCATTCATGTACACGTTTGTCATAGGAATGTTTGATACTTTTTTATAAACTTGAAGGTGGTCAAGAGCGTTAATACGATGTTCATTTAATAACTCGACCTATCCTAAATAGTCATGATGATAGTCATCATCATTGAGCATGTCATGGAGAGAAATGCAGAGTGAGGGAATCAGACTTTGAGAGGTAGAAACAGCCTCCTGTACCATAGACTAGAGAAAAGGTGTAGCAACTGTGGAAGTATGGATACTAGTACGATATGCCCACAGGGAAAAAGGAATGTGCATATGCCAATCCTTCCTAGTATCATTAACTACTTTCATGAGAATTTTTTTAACGTTTTTTTAGTATATTTGGATTGGCCATTGGTTTTGGGTAATAAGGTGATGAGAAATTTAGCCGCATGCCGAAGGTGTCGCAAAGTTTTCATAGGATTTTATTTTTGAATTATTTTCTCATTGTCGGTGATGAGGTGATGAGGAACACCAAAATGACATATGATGTGATGATTGATGAACTCACATATTTTATCAGCTTTCATAGAGATAAGTGGTATGGCTTCAACCCATTTTGTGTATTATTTGGTAGCGGTGATGATCCATTGATGGTGTTAGGAAGAATGGGGATTGATCTCTCCAATAAGATCCAAACCCCATTGAGAGAAGAGCCAAATATCATGAGTGACCCGTAAGGCATGACTAGGTGCATGATGAAGGTTAGCATATTGTTAGTATTATACACAATTTTTGATGTAGTCATGAAACAATCATGGTGAGGGTCACCAAGAATAGCTTGGGAAAAGAATACACTTAGTAACAAAGAAGGCCATTGAAGTGACCTCCACATATGCCATCATGAACTTCTGAATGGTATAATGAGTTTCAGAATTTGTGAGGCATTAGAAGAGAATACCATTAAAGCCATGCTTATAGAGGAGGCCCCCATGATGACGTAATGAGAGACCTTTTTAAGGAAGGTGCGTTGTCCATTACGGGTGAGGTCGGGAGGTAAGATGGAGAGAGAAAGATAGTTGGAGTATTGTTTATACCAAAGGTCACTCGGGTTGGGGGTAGCGGTTCCGATGGAGTAAATGTCATGAGGTAAATATGAGGGTGATTGGAGTCATTGTATGGTGAAAAATATTTTAGAATCGACATGCGAAGCGGGTATTTGAGAAGCAAGGCGAGGCCATGGTATCTCAGTAAATTTGTTGGTTGCACGGGGGATGGTTTGAAGGGCGTAATAGTTGAAGGTGGTCAAAAGTATGTCTACATGATATTTATACTTTTGAAGTACCTCATTATGACATTCGTATATACCATTAACTTGGTTTATAACCAATTAAGAATCACCAAAGATGTTGATTGATTTGACATCTAGGGCGTAGGCAGCTTGGAGACCTACTACAAGCACTTCGTATTTGGAAATATTGTTTATACAATCAAAATCAATTTTGAAAGACAAAGGCATGGGCTCACCATCAAGAAGAATGAGGATAACACTAGCCCCACCCCCATGTTGACACTTGGAACCATAGAAGAAGAGTGTAATTTTGTAAACGGGTTCATCTAGGGAAAGGGTAGCAATTGAATCATCTAGAAAGCAAAAATTAGAGGGTTGATCCCGAAAATAGGTGTGTCACCAATTGGTTGAAATAGCTTGACCCTTGATGGAATTGATGAATGAATTTGAGGTCGTGGTCAACTAAAAGCATAAGCCATCGTGCGGCACACTGATTTTGATAAGGTTTGGCATACATGAAGTGTAAGGGGTCGGTGTTGGTCACAACATAGGTTTTGTGGTTGAGTAGGTAATGGTGGAGTTTTGTGGCAACGAAAAACTAAGGCTAAGCAAAGTTTTTCAAGATGGGTGTATCAAGTTTTGTAGTCCAAAAGAGTATGGCTTATGTAATAAACCACCTGCTCCCTATGTTGTTCATCATGATGAGCGAGCATGGCTCCCAAGGAGTGATTAGTAGCAGAGATGTATAGGTAGAAGGGTTGATCGTCTTTAGGTGGGATGAGTACGGATGGTTGGAGAAGGTATTGTTTTAAGTCATCAAAAGCTTTGTGGTAGTCATTATCCCATTTAAAGGAGACATCCTTCTTGAGTAGATGATGAAATGGTTGACACCAATCAGATAATTGTGAAATGAAATGGTGAATAGACTACAACTTACCTTGTAGGCTACGGAGTTGTCTAAGGTTAGTGGGTAGAGGCATTTCTAGAATGGCCTTGACTTTAGCAGGGTCAACTTCTATACCACGTAGGGAAATGATAAATCCAAAGAGTATTCTGAGAAGACTACAAAGACAAAATTCTTAGGCTGAAGGTGAATGCAATATTTAATGAGGTGGTCAAAAATGGTTTTGAGGATAGTGAGATGCTCGGAGCGGTATTTAGATTTGGCTAGGAGATCATCCACATAATCTTCCAATATACGATGCATGATGTCATGGAAGATATAAGTCATAGCCCGCTGATATGTGGCACCAATGTTTTTAAGGCCAAAAGGCATGACTCGGTAATAGAAGGTCCCCTAAGGGGTAATAAATGTATTTTTGTGTTGATCCTCTAGGGAAAGCAAGATTTGGTTATAACCCAAGAAGCGATCCATGAGTGATAGCATCTTGTGACCGGTGGTAAGGTTAACCATTGGTCAATACCAGTGAAGCGAAAGTCATCTTTTGGGAAAGCTAGATTGAGGTCATAGAAATCTGTGCAAATGCGGAGTCCCCTCGTTGCCTTGGTGATAGGGACAATGTTAGAAATCCAATGAGGATAATCAATGGGTAAGATGAAGGAAATGGAAAGAAGATGCTAAAGTTATTATTTAACGAGAAGGGCAATATGAGGGTTCCTCAGTTTTTATTTGATGGGTTTGGCATCGAGAACGGTTACAATATTGTGGACCACTATGGTGGGGTCAATACCGGGCATGTCTCCATAAGACCAAGTGAAAGCGTGGTTATGATCTTTGAGAAAAGAAGTGATGGCTTCCTGTTTAGCAACATCTAAAGATTTACCAATCTTTAGGATGTGTGGGTAATTTTGAGTATGAATTTTGATCTTGATAGTCGATTCATTTAACATGGCTTTCATCTCAGAGGGTAACAAATGATGAATATATGAGTATTTTGCACCAAGGTAAGTGAGTATAGATTCATCATCCTAAAATTGAATGACATTAATTGAAGGTGTATCGTCATCAATTATTTCAAGGTATAGGAAGGGAAGAGAGGAAGGAGCCTCACCCTTGTGTTGATAAGTCAAAGGCCCTAAGGAAATGGTGTTTATGAAAAAAAAGTTAGGAGGGATAGATTTTGGATCCATCGACTCCGTCAACGAAGGCAATGATGAAGGTGGAGTGGGTGAAGAGGGTGGAGAAGGGCTAATGTCCTCGATGAGTTCAATGTGGGCTTGCTTGGTAGGTGGTTTAGCAAAGCCAATACCACTATAGTCATTATGTTTGCGGGTAGTACATGGAATAACATTATGGTGGCCTTGCTTGTAAAATCCAAAACCAAAACCCTTCCACGCACATCAAGATCTGAAGGTGTGTTTGAAACAATGATTGGTGAGAGACTGGAAATCGGTGGAAATGCGCAGTTTTTTTTTTTATTAAGGGAAAATAGTTTTGAAGGGACTATACCCTGTATACAAAAGGGCTCAAAAGCCAGATAGTAAAGGTGAGAAAAATAGCCCAGAGAAGGGCAAAACTGCCAACCAAAGAGGGCTCAACAGCCAAATATGACAATATAAGTGAAAAAGGATCCAAACGTACAATGATCCAAAAAGAAGCAGAAAAGATCAAAAAGTAACCAAAAGAGAAACAACATATAGAGCTCTGCCAAAAAAAGGCGCGGAACTACCGGATAACAAAGAACTCCGCAGCAAAAAAATAGCATCACAGCAACTCGTTACTTGATAGCCTTGTCAATCTTGGTCTTGATAGCCTGCAGTGACATGAAGAAGGCAATGGCAGTGGCCTGAGAGGAGTCTTGCATATCTTCCTAAGCAATTGCAATATCCCTTTTCTCTTTAGGGCCCCAAATGTCCTCATTAACCCCACTTAAACTACAGACACTATGAACATGTTGTTCAATGAAATTATAAATGCTTTTGAGGGCAGATAATATGTAGTCATTGCAACTTTTAGCATTCCCCATTCTTCCATCTAAGGACTGTAACTTCTTGAAGACTTCATAAATAACCCCCTCTTCCTCATCACTTTGAAGAATCCCTTTTCCCTTAGATCTTTCCATATTTTTTATGGTCCCTTTGAGCTCTTGTATCTCCTTTTCTAATCTATCCACTCTGTCCATTTATTCCTCCTCCTTAGGATCCTCCACTTGTTTACTAATATGTAGGAGGTTTTCAGCAAGTTCCAGGTATTTGTGGCTCCTTAGGACCTGTTGGGAAGCAAGGATTTTAGCTTTGATGCTCTTGCTTTTCTTGCTAGAAGCAGCAGCTTCAATCTTTCTTTTCAAGTAGCGGGGAGTGGAAGTGGTGCGAGTAGGTGGAGGTATGGAGGAAGGAGGTGGGGTAGGATTCACGGGGGTAGCTAGAACAGTGGCAATGGATCAGGAGGATAAGTCCCTAGTATAAAGGGACAACCCTAGAGTGGCTCTGAACTTCCCTAATTGATTTCTCCAGTGAGTTTATCAAATAGTGAGGAAAGATGATGATGATATTTCTACGAAAGTGATTTAGAAATATCGATGTTTTTGAGGTATAGTCACAAATCTTCCTTCAAGAGTTACATACCTAACCACCATCCTGGAAAGCTCAGCAAAAGGCTCAGGAATCGACGCCACCTTGATGCCAGCAGTCATGAATTCAAGATTCTCCCCCTCATCCAAGAATTTCTTGGTCTCCACCTCCCTGTCCACCTTCTTATTGAAGAATTTGGTGCCTTCCAGGCTGAGGCCCATGATCTGGGTGATGAGCTCTTCCATGATTTCCATCTCCATGTTACTATATTTGACAATCCTATTCTTCCATCCCTGGGTGAATCTGATAGAAATGTCTTGGTCGAAGCCTTGAATCCTTTCAATTAAATTAGACAGACCCCCAATTTGTAGGTAATTCCAAAGCTCCGTATTCTCTTTCCACGCAGGATTGTGGGTCGGTTCAGTTTTGCAAGGCGGACCCCCCATGTTTCCTCTGCTCCTTTTCCTGTTCTCAATGGTAAAAAAGCTACCACTATGCGGGACAGTAGAGCTTTGATTTTGGTATTTGAATCTTTCCTTTCCGTGAAAGTAGGTTTAATTATTATGCCATACTTGTTATTATTGCCCCGCTCCTCGGCTTTCCTCCTATGCCAAGAAATGATGACAGTCCATCCCGCACAGATCACATCAATCATCCATATCTTTTGTGATGTCATCATAATGTACTTGAGGATCCACACATTAGCATCCAAATTACAGCCGTTAGTGTTGATTTTCACTGCCATGTAGATCAATGATTATGGCTTTATTGATTTGAGTGGGCAGAACGTCCCCCCTAAGCCAAGTTTGAAAGGAATTATTAACACCGAAGTTAGCCAAACTGTCAGCGACCCTATTTCCTTCCCGATAGGTGTGGGTGATTTGAACATTTTCAAAGCTCTTGCATATATCAATAGCTTCCCCAATAGAATCCCTGATAGACCAGCTGGGGTGTTGCTTTTTATTTAAAAGATTGATGATATTCAGAGAATCACCTTCAATTATAATATTTGGAATATTACAATCTCTGGCAAGTCTTATACCCCAAAGAGCCGCCAGGGCTTCAGAATAATGATTAGTCTACCTACCCATTCTCCCAGAAAAAGAAGCAACAAAACAACCTCTTTGATCTCTCGATGGCTCCCCCTCCTCCGGGGGTCTCTGGATTGTCTTTTGAGGCCCCATCAAAATTTAACTTGTGCCAATCGGTGGGAGGCTTAATCCATCGACCGTGTTTCATCAATACCATTGTTATTTCCTATTGACAAAGTGTCAATATTCCAATCGATCGGGATGTATTCTTCATTCTTCGGGTAAAGTCTATTTTTAGGGGTTTAAATCTAACAATAATATTATCTTACACAAGAATGATAATTTCCTTGTAGACTTTGTTACAAGCCCTGTCTATTGTTTCTGAAAATGTTATCATTACGAGCCTTCCAAATTATCCACATAGTGTGGGGTATAAAAAGTTACCACAATATTTTCACCACACAATGCTTAAATGAAGGGTCCCATTGCTCCCAGGCCTAAAGACAGGTAAGGGGAAAAATCCATCTCAGATTAAATTTTGCAAAAACAAGCTGCCAAATTTTGGAAGCAATCTCACAATGGAGGAATAAATGCTTTATATCTTCTACCTCTTTCTGACACATGCAACATCTATTCGGCATGATGAATCCCTTCTTGATGAGGTTGTCATTAGTTAGGATCTTGCCATTAATAATTAGCCACCAAAATAAGTTCACTCTAGGGGTTAACTCTGGCATCCACAACTTGTGCCACTTAATTTCACTTTCCATGGATACAAAGAAAGAATTATATCCTGATTTAACAGAGTATTCCCCATCAAAAGAATCTTTCCAGATGAGTTCATCCTTAAGATTTTGATTACTTATATGGATTAGAGAAAGTTGATTCTGTAAAGATGAAATATCAGCCTGTATACTATCATTCTCCACTTTTAGTTGTTTCCATTTTCTTTTGTTTCCATCCCTCTCAATGTACCCCTGGATTTTGTGCCCATACTTTGTAATTAAGCTATCTTTAATGTGATCATAAGCAGAAATCTAGTTAGAATCAGTCCACTTATCAGTCCAGAAGTTTATGTTTTGTCCATCTCCAAGCTTCCAGCTACACCCCTGAGAGAGAATGTGTCTGCTGCTGAAGAAGGTTGTTCCAGAAAATAGAACCACTCGGAAGAGACTGATCATATATGAAGGAAATCTTGTTTTGGTTTGAAAGATATTTGATCTTAACCAACTCTGTCCAAGGTCTGTGCTCTTTTATAAGCCTCCATCCTAATTTTGCAATAAGGGCAGTACTCATATGTTTGATATCTTTGATGTCTAACCCCCCAAGTCTCTTAGGTTTACAAACCTGCTCCCAAGCCACAAGATGATATCTGAATCTGTCCTCAGTACCATGCCATAAAAAGTGCTTTTGAATCTTCTCAATACTATTCATCACTGCTGCAGGCATGCTGAACATTGACATGATGTAAATAGGCAAGTTTTGGAGCGTGCTTTTAACCAAAAGGCACTTTCCTGCACTTGAAAGAACAACTCCTTTCCAGCCAGCCAACTTTCTTTGAAATCTCTTAATAAGATCATTCCATACCTCCACAGAAATCTTGCCAGTACTTAAAGGTAAACCTAAGTAAGTAGCTGGTAGAGAATTAATAGTGCATCCTAGAATATTAGCAATCTTTCTTTGCCTTTCCCAAGGAGTATTGAAGAAATAAATAGAGCTTTTGTCAAAATTAAATTTTTGTCCCGAGGCTTCCTCATAAAATCTAAGGACAGTTTTGATAGCCTTTGCCTCAATGATAGAGGCCATCAGGAGAAGCAAAGTGTCATCAACAAACTGCTGGTGTGAGGAGATCTGATTACCAGTAGTTGGAGGGAAGCCTTTTATCATGCCAATGCCAATAGCTTTGGAAATAGATCTACTTAAACTATCAGCCATAATAATGAATAATAGAGGGGAAATTGGGTCGCCTTGTTGGATACCTCTATTGCTGGCAAAAAAACCCACAGGTTCCCCATTAACAACCACAGAGAATCTAGAGGTAGAGATACAAGAGTGAATGATTTTTCTGAATTTGATTTGAAAACCAAACTTGGATAAGACCTCATCCATGAATCTCTAGGAGACTCTATCGAAAGCTTTATGCATGTCCAGTTTGATGGCCATCCCCGCCTTTTTACTTTTATCCATAGAATGTATAGTTTCATGAACCATGATAATTCCATCTTGAATAATTCTTCCTTGGATGAATCCGCTCTGCTGTTGTGAAATGATCTCCATAAGAATAGGTTGCATTCTAGTGGTGAGAATCTTTGTGAAAATCCTATATATAACATTAACCAAACTGATAGGCCTGAAATCTTTGAAGTCCTTTGCATCCAACTTTTTCGGGGCAAGCACAATGTGTGTATTATTTAGTTCTTTAATGAGATTTCCCATTCTGTAAAACTCATTAACAGCTTTCAAGAGATCTTCAGAGCATATTTCCCAACATCTTTGGTAAAAGTTATCCAAAAATCCATCTGGACCTGGAGCCTTATCCCCTTCTAAAGAAAAAACAACCTTTTTTAATTCCTCAATGGTGACAGTTTTTGAAAGACTTTTAAATCTCTCAGCAGGTATCAGATTATTAGGAATGGAGTCTAAGAGGAAAGAGGCCGCTTGTTCATTGTAGGAGTTATTCTCAGTGAGGAGGTTCTTGTAGAAATTAAGCACCTCTATTTTGATGTCCTCTGGATCCTTAGTAATGTTTCCATTTCCTTTAGCAACCTCAGATATTCTGTTACAAGCTCTATGTTTGAGGGCTGTCAAATGATTTTTTTGTATTTCTGTCTCCTTCTTTAAGCCAAAGGGCTCTAGACTTCATTCTCCAAAAGGATTCTTCATGGCTGTTTATATTATGCAGATCCGAGAGGATTTTTTTTTCCCACTGATGATCCTCTAGAGACATACCTTTCATGGAAACATTTAGCTCAAGCTCTTCTAGCTGTTGCTTAAGTTCTTTCTTCTTTTCAAAAATGTTTCCAAAAACCTCTTTATTCCAAATTCTAATCTTTTGTTTAACATTCTTCAACTTCTGTAGAAGCCTGAATTGGGCCGTCCCTGTGCCTTCCCAAAACCACCACTCTTTAATTCTGTCCAGAATATCTTCATGCTCGAACCACATTTTCTCAAATTTGAAATTACCATGAAAAGGTTTTGTCCAATTGAAGAAATTTAGGACAATTGGATTATGATCAGAGCCCGTTCTGGGGAGAGAAGAAAGATGAAAATTCTAGTCCAGAATCCAATTTACAGAAATAAGAGCTTTGTCAAGTTTAACCTGAATTAAGTTCTCCCCTAACCTTCTGTTGGACCAGGTAAATTGGTTGCCATGAAGCTCTATGTCCATAAGATTAAGAGTCGAAATGAAGCCAGCAAATTCTTCCATACCAAGGGAGAATTCAGAGCTTCCCAAAAATTTTCTCCTGGATTCAAAGGAGTATTGAAGTCTCCCATAACCAACCAGTTCATGTTTTCAACATTGCTTCGGAACAAGGTTAACTCTTTCCATAGATTTATTTTACCGAAGAGTAGTTCTATCCAAAATGTGCCCTGCTCATTTTTTGTGGCTAACTCCTCTCATTTTCCTCTCTTGTGCCTCGGTCATAATATTGTGCTTTTTAGGAACTCAAAACCTTCTCGGAAATGATACCATTGGATAGAGCTCTTTCTCAGCTTTCTAGAAAGGTAAAGTTTTCCTCCTAACTCCATGTATTTTTCAAGTTATGGCTCGGCGGAGTTTTTGTGGAAAATTTTCCCCTAAAAGGCCCGCGGCTAATGAGATGCCGCCACGTGGCACCTAGAGTGGCAGAGTGTGGGGAAATTTTGGAAAATTTTCCAATTGACCAAAAAGGTGCAAAAATTCAAATTTTTGCCCGTCGACCCGATTTGGCCCTGTTTTGCCCTAAAACTTCAAATCGCCATATCTTTCGATCCAAAGCTTAGTTTTTCATGTTCTTTATATCAATGGAAAGATGGTGAAATTATCTACAAGATTATGGGGTCAATTTTTCATTTTGGTGGAGTTTGAAGAGATAAAATAAAAAACACTTCTGGCACGTGGTCATGGACAAAAATGACGTTTCAACCACCGTTTTTAATGAAGAATGGCTCGCATTCTCTCCCAACATGGCTAAAAATGTTAGGGAATGGGTGTATCGAGTGCCCATGCTATTTTGATGGAATTTTGGTCAATGGTTGAACCCCTTGCATGTTTTCCCATGTTTCTCTCTCCTGGGGTCGTGGTTTGCACTTTGTAAAAGCCAGAATGAGTTCATTTTGCAAAGGAGAGACACTTTTTCAGCTCTGCAACTTCCCTTTTCTTCCTCCTTGGTAGAATTTGTGAAGAAATTTTACCTTTCCATGTAATGCAGCACCTTTTCTTGCCTCTGGATCACTGTAATGTACTGTATTGGGTCTGAGATGTTGATATATGTTCTGTGATTAAAATCCCTCAATCCTTTCATATATCTATCATTGCTTTCTTGATCTTTCATTACATTTTGAGCATTTGTGCATGTTTTGTGTTGTGTTTCCTTGTGGATTATGTATTTCATGCAGCATCAGGTGTCTACAACTCCTTTGGTGCATCACCTATTAGCATTAGTTCTTTCTTTTTGCATTCTCTATCTCTATCTCCTTGGAATTTAGAGTAGATTTAGGAGTTTAAACCTCTGCGCAATTGTGCAAGTGAAATAGCTGATCGGAGGAGTTAAGGAACCAACCTCTAATCTGGAGATTTCTCTTCCATTTTGAAAGTCCCACACTTGGGAAGAGGATTCAATGTTGTGCAATGACACTTTGGATGCATAGGGTGATCAAACTAGAAATCGATCAACATCCAAGGGGTGCTACTTGATTTGCAACAATAGTTTTGGCACGATCGGTGGGACCTTAGAGGTCTTCCACTTTATCTTTGACAGGTTAGTGTGTTCTGTTAAGGATTCAACCTTTTGGAGGCACTTTTAAAAGCACATCCGGTGACTCCATCCGGTAAACAACTCATTCTCTAAGTTCTGAGATCTGATTTCCATTCATTTCCATCCATTCTTCTTTCCATCATTTTCATTCTTTTCATTCCATGAAGTTGTGCAATCATGACTTCATTTCCATCATGGAATTCACATTTACAATAGCAGTATATCACACCTCCAACATGTTTTACAAATCCTCCAAATCAGCATTTTGATCAAATTCAAAATCAGCATGTCTACCCATATGAGCAGCAGTGCCAAAGTCAGTTTGGTTGTGAAGCACATCAAGAACAAGGGTACGCATGCAATGCAGACAATCAAATTGAAGATGCATATTTTGTGGAAAAAATCCAAAAGATGGAGGCAAAGATGGTGCAATCAAGAGCAGCAGCTCAAATGAAGGCTTTCAAAATTAGTTGTAGGACTCCTTGTCCATGGGGAGGCCCTTTTCCAAGACACTTCAGCCCTCAGGAGAAGCTAGACTTTATGATGAAGATGCTGCCCCAACTTGCACAATGGACAGCAGAAATAGAGGCCTATACACTTGGTGTTGAACAACCTTGTCAATGGGTAAGTTCTACACCATCATCTAGTTTTTTGCTTCCCATTACTCAAGCAACATCATCTCATTTGGAATTTCAAATTCTAAATCCAGTCAATGCTGCCCCAGGAGTTAATTCCATTTCGCCATCCCCTAGTCTTCCACCACATCTCGATTCTTCTTTCCCCTTTCCTTCCAAATAGTCATCCCCTCCACAAGAGCTAACAGAAATACCCTCTCCTCCAAAGAAACAAGAGTTTCTACCTCCTCCACCACCACAAAAAATTTCCAAATCAATTGAGTTACAATCCACTTCTCCTCTTGCATTCCCAAATCCATGTTGGGAGGATAAAAATTAGAATGCCAGTCAAGGAAAACAACAACAAAAAGAGAAGCCAAACAAAGATGAAGAAATTCAAATTATGAAGAGTTGGGCTCTTAAATTTGGGATGAAAAAAATCCCCTTGATGGTTAAGCCTTTAGAAGAGGTTGGAGTTGGAGAACAAGTAGTGGTTAGGACTGATTTTGTGACAGTGAGAAGAAGAGCAAAAAGAAGAAGTAGACCAGCAGTTAGTTTGCTCAGAAATTAGTGTCCATGTTGGCACTCTATTTGAAGGGAATTCTGATTCAATTCAAGTTGCACAATCAGCCATGGAGGAAGAAAGCTCAGAAGAAGATCTTGCAGTCCCAACTTGTCCTCTAGAGCAGTAGATTGAAGAGTTTGACTTGAAAAACTTCATGCTAGGAGAAGAGTTCTATCAAGAGCAAGATTTCCTTCAAGTAGTAGAGGAGGGAGAAGCCGATCCAAATGCGAAAGAAGAGGAGCACATTCTAGCTGTGAAGAAGAAAAGTGCAGATCCAAGGGCTTTGAACACAAGGCAAGCTACAGGGGAACCTTTAGTTCTTCTTTCTCTGCATCCCTCTCATGTTATAGTGCTGAAGAAGAGTTTGATCTCTCAAACTCAATGTTGGAGGATGAAAGAAACCATGATGATCAAGTTCTGAGATCAAGAGGACACTATGGAGGAAGTTGACGATTTGCATCGGACAATAATGAGGTAGTGTATCTCAGATTTGGAGGAATTTGTTTTGATGAAGAAGAATCAGTTGAGTTTCCACCATTATCTCTTTCATCTTCCACGTCCCAAATACTTGAGCTTGCTGTCATGAAGGAGAGCATTCATTTGCAGCAGCCTGCATCTTATAGCAGCTCTTTGGAACTAAGATTGGAAGATTTTAATCTTTCATGTTCTTCATTGGAAGAAGAGAAAGGGCAGAAAGGTTCTACCATTTATTCCACATCACCCACCCAAGAAGGTCTACAAGAAGACTCCATTTTTGGAGTTGAAAATCAGAGCTATGGGCATATCAAACGGATCATACCTTGCCCAATCAGGTATTTGGATTTATTGGAGCCAAAGGAGAAGTCACAACCAGTCATGCTTGCTTCTAAGCATGAGGATGAGCTACAAAGAACCAAGGATCAGTTGTCATACCTCTCCAATCCAAATGCAGAACAACTAAAAGAGGTATTGAATTTTCCTTCAGCTGATACCTTGATGATTTGGGTGGAAGACCAGCTTCTTGTTGATTTTCCATTCATCCAATCAGCCATGTTCAATTCCAAATTAGTTGCACGATTGCCAATTTTGAAGAAAGGAAGCTATTTTGCACAAACAGTTGCAGGTTTTGTTTAGCTCACCTTTGTTTCCATTAGGGTAGAGTAGGTAGGTTTTCTTTCAGTAAAAGAAGTGCTTGTGCACACTCTGCATGTTCCATTTGGAGCATGTATGATTTTCAGTTTTGTACATAGTTTTTGTGGTGCTAGTTTTGCTCTTGCACAGTCCATTTCAATGGGTTTCCAAGTGGCTCAAAGATGAGGTTTTCAAATTTCAAATCAGTTTTTAGGCTACAACTCATGACTCCATGCCCAATGGATGCTTCAGGCAACTGGTAACTTCATCCAACAGGCAGATGACCCCTCTGAGTCGCCAAAATTGTTATCCAAAATGTGCCCCTGCTCATTTTTTGTGGCTAACTCCTCTCATTTTTTCCTCTCTTGTGCCTCAGTCATAATATTTTTCTTTTCAGGCACTCAAAACCTTCTGGAAATGACACCATTGGATAGAGCTCTTTCTCAGCTTTCTAGAAAGGTAAAGTTTTCCTCCTAACTCCATGTATTTTTCAAGTTATGGCTCGGCGGAGTTTTTGTGGAAAATTTTCCCCTGAAAGGCCCACGGCTAATGAGATGCTGCCACGTGGCACCTAGAGTGGTGGAGCATGGGGAAATTTTAGAAAATTTTCCAATTGACCAAAAAGGTGCAAAAATTCAAATTTTTGCCCGCCGACCCGATTTGGCCCTGTTTTGCCCTAAAACTTCAAATCGCCATATCTTTCGATCTAGAGCTTGGTTTTTCACGTTCTTTATATCAATGGAAAGCTGGTGAAATTCTCTACAATATTATGGGGTCATTTTTTCATTTTGGTGGAGTTTGAAGAGATAAAATTAAAAATTCTTCTGGCACATGGTCATGAACAGAAATGACGTTTCAACCACCATTTTTAATGAAGAATGGCTCGCATTCTCTCCCAACATGGCTAAAAATGTCAGGGAATGGGTCTATCAGGGTGCCCATGCTATTTTGATGGAATTTTGGTCAATGGTTGAACCCCTTGCATGTTTTCCCACGTTTCTCTCTCCTGGGGTCGTGGTTTGCACTGTAAAAGCTAGAATGAGTTCATTTTGCAAAGGAGAGACACTTTTTCAGCTCTGCAACTTCCCTTTTCTTCCTCCTTGGTAGAATTTGTGAAGAAATTTTACCTTTCCATGTAATGCAGCACCTTTTCTTGCCTCTGGATCACTGTAATGTACTGTATTGGAGTCTGAGATGTTGATATATGTTCTGTGATTAAAATCCCTCAATCCTTTCATATATCTATCATTGCTTTCTTGATCTTTCATTACATTTTGAGTGTTTGTGCATGTTTTGTGTTGTGTTTCCTTGTGGATTATGTATTTCATGCAGCATCAGGTGTCTACAACTCCTTTGGTGCATCACCTATTAGCATTATTTCTTTCTTTTTGCATTCTCTATCTCTATCTCCTTGGAATTTAGAGTAGATTTAGGAGTTTAAACCTCTGCAATTGTGCAAGTGAAATAGCTGATCAGAGGAGTTAAGGAACCAACCTCTAATCTAGAGATTTCTCTTCCATTTTTCAAGTCCCACACTTGGGAAGAGGATTCAATGTTGTGCAATGACACTGGATGCATAGGGTGATCAAACTATAAATCTGATCAACATCCAGGGGGTGCTGCTGATTTGCAACAACAGTAGTATTGGGCGTGTAAATATTAGACAAAATCCATCTATGATTATTTTCAAGACTTTTAAAAATAATAGCTAAATGGTTATGGGTGGAGGAGAGTACCTTACCATTAACAATCTTTGTATCCCAAAAGATCGCTAAGCCTCCAGAAGCCCCTTGAGAATCAACAGCAGCAAAGGCAGCGTTCTCCCAGAAATATCTTTTGAAGTCTTCAACTGCCTTACTTTTCATTTTAGTTTCCTGAATAGGAAGAATGCTAGGTTTGTTTGATCTTTTAATTTCCTTAAGCATTCTTTGCTTAGGCCCCCCATTGAGGCCTCTGACATTCCAAGAAATAACCTTCATTAAAAAAAATTTGGAGATGCATTTGCCGAATGGTTCAAAATTCTTTGTGTACCATCTGCAATTTCTTTTTCAGTCTCTTTTTCTCTTTCTTCTCTCTTAGATAGCCTACCTTTTCTATATGTGACTCCAATATTTGCAGTTCTTCTAGTAGTGGCCCTTGTGATTCTTGAGGTGGAAGCTTCCCAGCTTCCAATCTACTTTTTTTTCTCACTATAGAGTGATTCTGGACTTTCTTCCAAACTTTTTAGACCTCTTTTCTTTCTTTTCACTAAGATGAATCCATCATTATCACAATCTGATATATTTTCCTTGCTAATGGGGGTAATTTCCCCATCCTCTTTTCCTGTGGCAATATCAGTCTGCTTATCCATTTTAGGAGCTAGCTCCTCCATATCAGTATCCTCTTTATCTTGGTTTAGATCTCGTGTAATGGATTCTAGATCCTCTTTGACTTTTCCTTACCTCATTTTGAGTTTCTCCAGAGAGTTGTTCTTATTTGACACTCTTAATGAGCAAGATGATTTTTTCTATCTCTTCTTCCATATACGAGAGAGAAATGAAATTTTTTTCATTTTCTTCATCAACCTCCATGCTCAACTTTACCGATTTGGTGTCAAAGTGTTCAATGCTGAATCCACTGACATCTCCCTTTTGTTTTCTTCCTCTTTCGGACCCAGATCTATTTCCTGTTGAGTCTCAACCAGTTTCTTAGGTCTCCATAGTTTTCTATAAACCGGTGGTCTCTTCGCCTTAAATCCTTTTTTCCTTTCTTTTAACTTGGAATGCCTCTGCAAATGCCTATTTCCAGTAGCTGGATCAGATAGCAGCTCTTTATCCACCTTATCTATCTATTTCTATCTTTGAGCTTCAGGAATATCTGAGAGAATTTCCAGCTTTTGAACTGTTTGATCAGGACATTTGTTGGCAAAGTGGCCTAATCTATGGCATTTGCTACATCTTAGTTGGAAAGCTTCATATTCTATTTGTTGTTTCCATACTCCAAATTTGGACTGCAGAACAATGTGATCAGGAAGCTCTTGATCCATTTCAATAGAGACACAGAACCTAGCAAATGCCAGCCTAGACCTATTTCTCGTGGGCCCATCCAGGCCAATAGGTGAACCAATCAATTTGGCTATATGAAGGAGGATTTCATCATCCCATAGATGCAGGGGTAGTCCTGGGAGTCTACACCAGATGGGTATGGCATGAATATTCTCAACATATGGATTGAATCCAGGATACCATTTTTTAAAAACAGTCCCATATTTCCCAGACACCAGGGACCACCCAACAAGACCGAGTCAACATCAGATTGGAGATTAAATCGGGCCAGAAAAAAACCTTTTGCCATGGTGGTGATAATCAAATCCCCTTTTGGTTTCCATCTACGAATGGCCCATTTCCTAATGGTGTCCACATTGGGTCGTGATCCCAAAAATTTTCCGACAAGGGCCAGATTGGTTTTCTCCAGAGCTCTTTGCAGACATCATGTCAGGCACCTGTAAGTGGGTCACCCCTTCAGCATCTTTTGTACTTTTAAAATCACATGCAGGCTGAGGTCCCACATTTTTGTCAGGAGGAATCTTTACAACATCCGCCCAGGCTCTAGATCCAAAACTACCACCAATGATCACATTTTTCACTTTTATCGGTTCATTAGCGGCTACAACACAGTCCTTTGAAAGACATTTAGCAGCCAGAGCTGCTGAAACCATGCTTTCAAAACCCTCACGCAACTCATCCACATTTTCAAACAAGCAGTCTCCCGCATTTTTCAGTCACAAAAAAACATTGATGGCGTGTCGGGTGTGTAAGTTGTAGTATCAAGTCCCCATATGTGAGATTGGTACAAAAGATGAGGAGGACCGTAAAGGATAAATTTTCCTATGCAGTGATTGTAGCGAGGATGTTGGTGAAGACTTCCATACTCGATGGAGTAAGGAACATGTTGACACTATATAGGTGATATTCCCAGTTGAGGCGTTGAAAAACACCTTCTAAGGGATTGGTGGTTGGTATGAGGGTAGCTATAATATATGATGCATCGAGGGTTGATGTGGAGGTGGAGTTAATGGATTGGGAGGCTAATAGGTTTGCCGTGGAGGTTGTGGCAGCAGTAGGAATGGAGGAGGTATGTGCGGTTGAGGTAGTTCTTGTATTGGTAAGCGAGGTGTAGGTGAAGAAGTAGTGGTCGTGGAGGTATATGCCTTAATGGGTATAAGCACATCATTGGGTAAGTAAATAATGTTGCATTTTTTAAGAGGTGAAGGATTAGCTAGAATAGTATAGGTGTGTTCTTCATGCTCAAACTTTGCACAAGAATGCAAAGTAGAAGGAACACAACCCATGACATGGATCCAGGGTCTACCAAGCAATATGTTATATTGAAATTCCCCGTCCAAGACGTAAAATAAATCTGGAATAGTTCGGGAGCCCACATGAATGTGGAGGATGACAGTGCCTAGTGTAGAGGTGATAGTTTCATTGAATGAACGCAACATGATAGGATGTTTATGCATAAAATTGTCGTGTATGCACATTTGAACGAATGCATGGGATGAAATGATGTTAATGCTAGTGCCCCCATCAAGCATTGCATGTCGTACACGTATATCATCGATGTGGATATAGATGAAGAGAGCTAGGTATGGGTCATCGGTTTGGTGCGGTGTGATCTCTTCCTCCGAGAAGCTAAGGGTGGCTATTTTCTTTTAGTAGGTTGAGGTATGGATAAAGGTGGGAATTTGGTGAGAGATGCTACATGATGTGGTGTGATAATGGAGGCTATGTGTGTAGGGTCATTGGGTAAAACATGAATAGATTGTAGGACCTCCATGAGAGCTTGACAATGGGATCCCCGTGTTTGGATGAGATCATATAGGGACATTTTGAGGAGGGATTGATGTAGTTGTTTGAGCATCACGCGGTGTGTGACCCCATTATAAATAGGATACGTGGGGCGCAGATAGTGATTTTAGGTGTGGGTGCGAGATGGTATGTTGGGTATGGGACCTGGTTGGTGAGTCAATTGCCTTTTCCTTGCCTTTGTCCTTCGAGCATGGGTAATAACATGGATCATGTTAATTTGAGGGAGTTGGAAATTGGAGAAGGTGTAGAATGAGTGGTATAGTGACATGATGGGCAAAACCTCACTGGGGGAGAAAATCCTTGTGAAGTGATTTGGGCACAATGAAATTTAGGTAGTGGTGTGGCAAGTTCTCTTATGTGAACCATGTTAATTTCAAATCTTGGGGGTGGCTCTAAGAGTTGTGGGGGTGGAGGTCATGTTTGTTGAGTAGGTAGTGAGGGAAGGACTATGGGAATGGGCATTGGTGAAATGGGGTCCTCATCAAGAAGGTCATCATCGTCAAAGTTTTCTTTAGGAGGACATAACTAGATAAGGATGGTTTTCAAAGCCTTGCAGTTCTCCACATCGTGCCTTGGCACACGATGGTAGGTGTAAATTTTAGTGTCATCAAACCCTTTTGGCTTGGGTTTGAGGGGGTCATAAGGTCTGAGCGGCGGTAATGTGATGACATAAGTCTCAAGGAGGTTGGTTAAGATTTTGGCATAGGACCTGCTAGTGGGTCGCAATGGGAAGTGAAAGTGGGTTTTGGCGTAGGTGTGACTGATTATGGAGGAATGGACTTTGTAGGAGGGAGAGTGGGTTGAGTTATGGTTTTGGGTGCTGGCATGGTCTTGGGTGTTGGTTTTGTTTACTTGGGTAGGGGTATGGTAGACAAATAGGTAGGAGGGTGTATGGCTATTTTGACTACCTTATTGGAGGGTAGTGGTATTTTGTATTTGGGTTGCGAGATTCTTGGGTAAAGGTGATATGGGTGTACGAGATCTAGAGGAAAAAGTAGATGGGGGAAGTGGGTGAGTTACCCACAAGGATAATGGAGGTACTATTGTTGCAAATCGAAGCACCCCTGGATGTTGATCGATTTCTAGTTTGATCATCCTAAGACATCCAAAGTGATTGCACAACATTGAATCCTTTCCCCAAGTGTGGGAATTGTAAAATCGGAAAGGAATCTCCAGATTAGAAGTTGGTTCCTTAACTCCTCTAATCAGATATATCACTTGCACAATTGCAGAGGTTTAAATTCCTAATTCCTACTCTAAATTCCAAAGGGACAAAGATAGAGAATGCAAAAACTAAAACTAATGCTAATAGGTGATGCACCAAAGGAGTGGTGAGCATTTCTTACTTCTACAGATTGACACAGTTCACAAAATGCAACAAAACTTCATGCACAAATTGATAACTGTAATGGAGGATCAGAAATTAGTCAAACAACACAAGCAGAGGATGGAAACTTAATCACAAGGCCTGTATTGTTATTTTAACATCAAAAATCACTTGCATTACAACACCTGAGAGGAAAAACAGGTTGCAGTCTTGAAAAAGGTCTTTTTTTTCACAAAATCACATTTTAGGTGAAAGAGAGAGCCTGCAATACAAAAGAAAATGTTCAACACTTTGAAAATGAGCCAAAACTGGCTTTACAGTGCCAAGGATGAGCCCAGGAGAGAGAAACATGGGAAAACATGGAAGGGATTCAACCAAAGAGCATGGGCATCCTTACAGACCCATCCCTTGACATTTTTAGCCATGCTGGGAGAGAATGCGAGCCATTCTTCATTAAAAATGGTGGTTGAAACGTCATTTCTGTCCATGACCACATGCCAGAGGTGTTTTTAGATTTTCTCTCTCCAAACTCCATAAAAATGTAAAAATGACACTGAATCTTGTATAGAATTTTACCAGATTTCCATTGATATCAAGAACATGAAAAACAAAGCTCTGGATCAAAAGATATGGCCATTTGAAAATTTAGGGCAAAACAGGGCCAAATCGGATTGGCGGGTGAAAATTTGAATTTTTTCACCTTTTTTGCATTTGGGAAAATTTCCCAAAAATCCCTATGCTCTGCCATTCCAAGTGCCATGTGGCATGTTTTTATTGGTCTGCGGGCCCATCCTACTCCATTTTCCTTTGTTTTTCCCTTTGTGAAATTTTCCAAAAAATCCTCGCGAGGCCGGTGAGTTGAGGCCACGTGTCGTGCGCTGATTGGACGTGGGCCTATCCTTCCTGAATTTTCCACGGGCCGCTTTGATCATTTTCAACCTGGACACGTGGCAGTGTCTCATTGGGTGCAGGTTTTCCCCTTCAAATTTTTCATGCGGGCTTTTCCTTGATTTTTGGCGCCACCTGGACACGTGGCAAGATTCCATTGGCTCGCATTTTGGGGGCGGGCTTTTGCCTTTTAAATTTCCTTTGTTTTCCCTGTGGGAAAATTTCCCAAATTCTCCCCACCCCCACTAGTTCAAGACACGTGGCGGCATTTCATTGGTTGCGGGCCATCCACAAACACTTTTACTTTTGTGCGCAAACTTTGGGAAAAAATCCCAATTTCCTCCTGCGCTCCGCCTTTCTGGGCTCCGGTGACACGTGGCCTAATCTGATTAGTCGGCGGGGTAGCGGGCCAAAACTTTCTTCATTGAAATTTGGCGAAACACTTTGCCAAAATTCCAACTTCTCCTCCGCACTCCATAACTCCTATGCCATAGGACACGTGGTGCAATCTGATTGGGCACGGACCTTTCCTTCAAAAAATTTCCATGTGCAACACTTAGCCAAATTTTTCAAATTTCTCCCCTGGACACGTGGCAGTGTCTCATTCGTCGATGGGCCTGCGGGAACAAATCTTCCTTTTGAAATTTTGCCAAAACACTTGGTAAAAACCCAAGTTCTCCTCCGACCCCTGCCACTTCCTTGGACATGTGGCACGTTTTTATTGGCGAGGCCTTTCGTGGAAAATTTCCCACAAAAACTCCGTCGAGCCATAACTTCAAAAATACATGGAGTTAGGAGGAAAATTTTACCTTTGTGGAAAGCTGAGAGAGAGATTTATCTAATGGTGCCATTTCCGAAAAGTTTTGAGTGCGTGAAAAGAAAAATTTTGTGACCGAGGCATAAGAGAGGGAAGAATGAGAGGAGTTAGCCACAAAAATGAGCAGGGGGCACATTTTGGATAATAATTTTGGCGACTCATAGGGGTCATCTTCCTGCTGGATGAAATTACCAGTTGCCTGAAACAATCCATTGGGCATGGAGTCATCGAATTCTCTGTTTGATACCCCAACTGACTAGAACACTACAAGGAGGAAGATGGAATATCATCTGATGGAGCAAGGCCTGCAAACACATCTCCAGGAACAACAAGCTTGTGCCAAAGCACTTAGGGAAAACAAACTAACATACAAAAAAAATGTGCTAAAGCACTTAGAGGAATGGAAACCTCAGCTAATAAATACAAGGTGGAGAATTTCCCTTTAATAGCAATGCTTTAGATGGATTCTATTGACCGAGAATCTACAGCTCTTTCGCCATCCAATGAAGACAATTGGAAAGCATTGCTGCCCTTACACTTTGTGACCATGTATGGGCCACTCCAAATGGCATCAAATTTTGAATGCCTTCCCGGTTTTGCTTTGTTTGCATCCCATTTTAACACTAGATCTCCAACTTGGAAGGATCTATTCTTGGCCTTTATATCAAAGGTCTTCTTTATCAAAGCTTGATCCTTCTCCATTAATTGGGATGCCTAATTTTTGATCTCTTGGAGCTCTATCAATTCTGCATATTTGACTTCCATGGGCTCAAAATCCAACAACTCCAACTATTTCATGAGTTCCAATGTTGGCAACTCAAGTGACATGGGCAAAATTTCCTCTCTTCCATAAACAAGCTTGAATGGAGAGTTACCTGTAGATCTCTTGGGATTTATCCTATCATCCCATAAGGCTGATTTCAATTTAGTATGCCAAGACCTCTGATTTTCATCAAGAGTCCTCTTAATGATCCTCAACAAGTTCTTGTTTGTAGACTCATCCTGGCCATTACCCTGAGGGTAATAGTTCAATGAAGTACTTAGGTAGATCCCATTCTTGATAGCCCATTCACCACCTTGGACCCAGTGAATGCCAATGCATTATCGGATATTATTGTAGAAGGTATGCCAAATATGGTTTCTATTCCCTCATAGAAGTCTAGGATGCTAGATTCATTTGCTTCCTTGAGTGCTACTACTTCAGTCCACTTGGTGAAATAATCTGTTGCTGTTAGAATCCATTTTTTCCCTTGGCTTGAATTGGGATTAATGACTCCAATGAATTCTAAACCCCATTGCATGAATGGCTGGTCAACAGAAATTAGATGCAATGGAAGGGTAGCTAGCCTCTCTTTACCTGTGAAGAATGCACAATTCTTGCACCTCTTGATCCATGCATAGCAATCACTGAAAATATTGGGCAAATAATAGCCAGCCCTTATGATCTTTAGAGCTATCACTCTTGGTGCAAAATGACCACCAGCTGGTCCACCATGGAACTCTTCCAACACCCTATGAATCTGATTTGTACCGATGCATCTCAACAGTACTCCATTCACATCTCTTTTGAACAGAACACCATCAACAAGGGCATATGGGATAGCCTGCAATCTGAAGTGTCTTCTTTGGGTCTTGTTCATTTTGGGAGGGCATAGGCTTGTGCTCAGGAAGTGCATTATACATTGGGTCCAGCAAGGAGTGAGGACATCATCATTCTCCTCTTGAGTGCTTCCTTTCTCATGGCTGTCTTACAACGCCAAAACAGCCTCCTTCTCATTGCATGCTTCCTTTTGTGTGCTCAAAAAAGCTACTCACACAATCCTTTCCTCTCGCCAACTTGGTGAATTTTATCTCAATTTCATACTCCATGACACGAGTAATCCAACCTTCTCTCTTTTCATTCAAGTCTTTGTTGAGGAGGAAGTCTTTAACTCCCGCATGAGAAACCAATAGTTGGACCTTGTTTGTTTTTGAGACTAAACGCTTGAATTTCTTCAAGATTTTGATTACTACAAGAACATGCTTCTCAATGAAAGAATACCTCACCTCATAGTCCTCCAGGCTTTGGCTGAAGAAAGCAATTGGCTACTCATCATTGTCTTTGTTCTGTTGTATCAAAATTGTAGAAATTGTATCATCACCCCCAAATGCATAGAGGATGAAATCCTTGGAGAAATCTGGGTTGATGAGAGTTGGGGCTTGAGAGATGGATTTTTTGATTGCCTCAAAACTCTCCTTTCCTTCATTTTTCCATTTGAAAGCCATGCTTTTTTTTAACATCTTGTTGATAGTCTTGACTAGGGCTATAAAATTTGGGACAAACCTCTGAACAAAATTTATTCTCCCCAAGAAAATTTGAAGGGCCTTCTTGTGGCTTGGAAATGGTAGGGCTCTTATGGCTTCAAATCTTTCTAGATCAATTGCTAATCCTTCTTTGGAGACAATGTGGCCAAGGATTTTTCCTTCATGGGCTAGAAAAATACACTTTTTAGGATTCAAGGATACTCCAAATCTTCTGCACCTTTGGAACACTTGTCTCAAATGAAAGAGGTGGTCTGCTATAATTTTTAAAAAAAAACAGTGATATCATCAAGATATATCAGTACAATGTTGTTAATCAAACCTTTGAATGCCATGTCCATTGCTCTTTAGAAAGTAGCTCCAGCATTGGACAACCCAAATGGCATTTTCTTTTATGCATAAGTCCCCTATTTGGTTGTAAAGGCTGTCTTGAACTCATCTTCTTCCTTCACCATAATCTGATTATACCACTAATAGCCATCAAGTAATGAAAACCTCTTAGAGCTAGCAACAACTTGCAAAATTTTATCCATAGAAGGAAGTTGGTAATGATCCTTGAGAGATGCTCTATTCAAATCTTTGAAGTCAACACACAATCTGATTAACCCACTCTTCTTTCTTACTCGAACCAAGTTGGCTACCCAACCGGAACGCTTGATAGGGAATATGATTCTTGATTCTATCAACTTATTCAATTATTTTCTCATGAGAGGCTCCATGTGGGGTTGATCGCCTTTGTTTTTCCCCGATGGGTTTAGTACTTGGATCCAATTCAATGGTATTTTGAGATAACTCGGGATTGAAACCTTTCAAATCCTCATAGCTCCAAGAAAACACATCAGGGAATTCTTGACAAAGTTGTATGAACTCATACCTTTCTTGCTCAGTTGTCATCTTACCAATTTGGAGTGATTTTCCTCCTTCTACCGAGATGGACACTGAATCTTCTCCCTTGACTTGGATGTTTGCTTTCTCCTTCCTAAACTGATCATTAGGATTGAAAATGGACTCCAAAGTAATAAGTCCCTTTGGTAGCTTGTTGGTTCTCAGCTGCACCACTTGGTCACCATACTACTGCTCCAACTTTTCCTGATTTTTAGTTGAAAACTCAGCCTCTTCTTGCAAGAAATGGATGATTTGCTGATCATTTTCAAACACTTGCCAACTTACATTGTTGTCTAGCACTGAAGGCCTCACAATCACATGGATGTTTGGCTGTACCTTGTCTTTTTGAATTCTTTCAACAACATCAAAGGCTGCCCCTACTATTGCAATCTGTCGCAGAGCTTGGTTCTCTTTTCTAAGAATGGATTTTATGCTAAAGCCCTCAAAATCTTCAATGAGGTCCCACACCCTATTCTTATAGCACTTGAGTAGATCATTCTTGATGGCATGCTACCCCTTAACTTGGTTGACAATCAACTCACTATCACCAAAGACCTGCAAGTTCTTTATTCCTCTCTTGATTGACCAATGCAATCCTTGTACCAAAGCTTCATATTCAGCAGTGTTATTAGAGAATGCAAACTGAAATCTAAAAGGTGAATAATACTTAACTCCTTGAGGTGAATCAAGAAAAGCTCCCCCTCCTGCACCTTGTCTACTCCTTGATCCATAAAAAAAAAACTGTCATACCTCATTGCCATCCTTGTGGTCTAGCTTGGTGATGCTAGGAATAGGCTGATTTTCTTCATACATGCAATAGACTCCTAACTCAGATTCTTATATTTCTTGATAAGGATCAAAAGAATGCACCTTGTTTTCCCATTCATCAAGAGTTAGATATGGGATGCTTCCCACCTTGGTTTCAGCTTCATCAGTGCTTGGATAATCCTCTTGATCAAATGCTAAACAATTAGTATTGATTTTGCTTGGAGCGTAAGGCTCAATGTGAAAGTTTGTAATAGGTTCAGATATGATTGTGGATTTAGTTCCATATCTTGTCCTAAACAACATGTGTGACCAATCAGCAGATAAGTAACCTCCAATCTTGGCTGTGAAATCCCTTGATAGACATAGGGAAAAGAGTGGTGGAAGGTCTATTACTGAGACATCTTGCAAAACAACAACGTTGGGGTCAGGCATGCAAGGTAAGACTCAAGTTTTTATCACTCCAACTATTGTTACTACTGTCCCATCCAATTACACTACCCCTTTGGATATGGTTTCATACTGGAATTCCCAACTGATCAGCTATTTGCTTGGGCATTACTAAACTACTTGCCCTGGAATCAATCATGCAATTGTGTACTAATTGATTCCCAATGATCAATGAAACATAGAATGGAGGGGGCTTCAACATTTTACCTTACTATCCTCCATGATTCCCTTCAGGCTGGGCAACATTTGTGAGCACCTTCTCTTGCATTTGGACTTGCTGATTTGAAGTTGACCAATCCTTCATGGCAGCTTGTAGCAAATCTCTTTGGCTTGGGATAGATAGTGATTCCCACATTGATATGTTTACATTTGTCTTCTTCATCTGATCAATGATATTGAATGGAGATGAAGTATCCCTTCTCTATCCCTTAGCCTACACATGCATTCCTTGTGTATGGATAACAACAACTGGAATTTGAGCTGGCCTAGAAACTGTTTTAGGTAGTCCTTGTGTGTTTGGAGCTGGACTTTGTTTGCCAATAACTTGTGGGGTGATAGAAGGTTGTGGATTTCTTGGAGCTAATGGCTGTTCTTCACCCAAATTTCTTCCTTTTGATCTTGTGTTGGCCGTAACAATTTTGGAAACCATTTGATTCATGCCACAAAAATATTCTACCTATCAGTTTACAAGTGTGGCATCATTTGGAGCTGATTGCTGCTGGAATGTGTCTTAACTACCCTCACCCTTCACACCAGTAGTTTTCACCATTAATGCTTTATTCAAGGCATCATTGAAGCACATGGATTGGTTATGAGGTTCATTACATGGGAAACACCAATCATACTCTTGAGCTATATTGTTTTGAATCGCACTAATCCTTTAGAGGTAGATGTAGCATTTGGATTATAGGGTTGAAATGGTCTGTTGGTAGGAGGCCTTGCTTGATTCAAATTTGCAGCTGGATTGGGTGGTCTTTGGGGTTGATATGGCTACCTGTTAGGCTAAGCTTGAGGCTGGAAGGGAGGTCTAAAACCTTGGGCTTGCTGCCTCTTGAGTGTAACCAGCTCATTGCCTAGATTTTGCAGCTGCTTCATGACTTCTTGAAGCTCATTTGAGGCACTAGAAGATGAAGTAGAAGCTTCACTTGAATTCTGGTTTCTAGGAGTGGGGATAGGAGCTAAATTAGGCATTTGATTAGTGTTTGGGCTCTCTAAACTTGGAAACAATGGCATTGGAGGTCTAGGAGCTAGCTTGCCAGCTTGAATCAAACAATTTTTAGCTCTAATAGCAATGCTATAAGCAATGGGTATATTTGTGCCTCCTATGGATTGAATTAACATAGAAATATCAGAATTTAAAGCTTTGAGGTAATAAAGAAAAGCACCTTCTATTGTTGGCCTGACTGCCACTGGAATTCTCTCCCAAGTCCTTTGAAATATGAAGTTAAAATTAGTCAGCTACTCATTGGGAGCTCTCTTGATGGTTGTCAGCTGCTCCAAAAGGGACAAGTTGTCTCCCTTTTCTCCAAACTGCTTCATGGAGGGCTATACATAGCTGATTCCAATTTTGAATAGAACCTTAGGCAAGACTCCTGAACCATTGCAAAGCTTTCCCATTGAATGAAGATGCCAACAGTTTGATAGCAACTTGCATCTCATTGATCTCATGGATTACACAAATGTTAGTAATATCCTTATCATGGTCACCAGGAGTGGTCTGATTCTCTCCAAGAAAGTATGGGATTTTCTTCAATGTCAGAATCGAATTGGATTTTGTGCATTGAGAGCAAGTGGGTTGCTTCAAAGGAAATTGACATAGGGGTTGTTTTGTACCATTCGATTGGCCTTAGAACCCTTGTTGATTGAATGAAAGGCCTACCAGTGGAGGAGTTGAAAGAGTTCTATTTGGTGGAGATGGGGACCTTTGAATTCTCCTTCCTCTTTGCCTTCTTCTTAGAGATAATTATAGATATTCAAACAGCACCTCTTCTTCTCCAGCTCTTGACCTTGTGGTGATTCTTCTCATGAGTTTTCGGGCTGTCTTTGTTAAAACCAGATGATTCTTCTTCCTTGGAGTTGCCAGATGTGCAATTTAGGGCTCTTTAAACTTGAGAACTTGCAAAAAATGCACATCAATTTTCTGTAATGAAGATGAAGACCTCTAAGGTCCCACTGGGCATGCCACAATTGTTGTTGCAAATCAGCAGCAACCCTAGATGTTGATCAGATTTCTATTTTGATCATCCTAAGTCAACCAGTGTGATTACACAACATTGGATCCTTTCCCCAAGTGTGGGACTTGTAAAATGGGAAAGGAATCTCTAGATTAGAGGCTAGTTCCTCAACTCCTCTAATCAGATATATCACTTGCATAGATGCAAAGGTTTAAATTCCCAATTCCTACTCTAAATTCCAAAGGGACAAAGATAGAGAATGCAAAAAACTAAAAGTAATGCTAATAGGTGATGCACCAAAGGAGTGGTGAGCATTTCTTACTTCTATATATTGAAACAGTTCACAAAATGCAACAAAACTTCATGCACAAACTGATAACTGTAATGGAGGATCAAAAATTAGTTAAATAACACAAGTAGAGGATGGAAACTTAATCACAGGGCCTGTATTGTTATTTTAACATCAAAAATCACTTGCATTACAACACATGAGAGGAAAAATAGGTTGCAGCTTTCAAAAAGGTCTGATTTTTTCACAAAATCACTTTTTTGTGAAAGAGGGAGCCTCGCAATATAAAAGAAAATGTTCAACACTTTGAAAATGAGCCAAAATCGGCTTTTACAAAGGTGGATGAGCCCGGAGAGAGAAACATAGGAAAACATGGAAGGGATTCAAACATTGACCAAAATGCAATCAAAACAACATGGGCGTCCTACATGCACCCATCCTCGACATTTTTAGCCATGCTCGGAGAGAATATGAGCCATTCTTCTTTAAAAATGGTGGTTGAAACATCATTTCGTCCATGACCACGTGCGCAGGGCATTGTTTGATTTTCTCTCTTCAAAATCCATCAAAATGCAAAAATGACCTGTAATATTGTATAGAAATTTTCCAGCTTTCTATTGATATCAAGAACATAAAAATCGAGCTCTGATCAAAAGATATGGCCATTTGAAAATTTAGGGAAAAACAGGGCCAAATCGGATTGGTGGGAAAAAAATTTGAATTTTTTCACCGTTTTTGCATTTAGGAAAATTTCCCAAAAAATCCCCACACTCTGCCATTCTAGGTTCCATGTGGCAAATTTTTATTGGCTGTGGGCCCATCCCACTCCATTTTCCTTTATTTTTCCCTTTGGGAAATTTTCTAAAAAACCCACTGGTTGGTGAGTTGAGGCCACATGTCATGCGCCGATTGGACGTGGGCCTTTCCTTCCTGAATTTTCCATGGGCCGCTTTGATCAATTTTGACCTGCACACACGTGGCACTGTCTCATTGGGTGTAGGTTTTCCCCTTCAAATTTTTCATGTGGGCTTTTCCTTGATTTTTGGCACCACCTGGACACGTGGCGAGATTCCACTAGCTCGCATTTTGGGGGCGAGATTTTGCCTTTTAAATTTCCTTTGTTTTCCCTGTGGGAAAATTTCCCAAATTTTTCCCACCCCTCGCTTCCACTTCTCGAGACATGTGGCAGCATTTCATTGGTTGTGGGCCATCCACAAACACTTTTAATTTTGTGCGCAAACTTTGGGAAAAAATCCCAATTTCCTCCCGCGCTCCACCTTTTCGGGTTCCGATGACACGTAGCCTCCGATCTCGATTATTTGGCGGGCAAGGTCAAAACTTTCTTCATTGAAATTTGGCGAAACACTTCACCAAAATTCCAACTTCTCCTCCGCACTCCACAACTCCCATGCCATAGGACACGTGGTGCAATCTGATTGGGTGCGGACCTTTCCTTCAAAAAATTTTCCATGCGCAACACTTAGCCAAATTTTTCATATTTCTCCCCTGGACACGTGGTAGTGTCTCATTCGTCGGCGGGCCTATGGGAAAAAATCTTCCTTTTTAAATTTCACCAAAACACTTGGTAAAAACCCAAGTTCTCCTCCGACTCCCCACCATTTCCTTGGACACATGGCACGTTTTTATTGGTGCAGAGGCCTTTTTAGGGAAATTTTCCCACAAAAACTCCATTGAGCCATAACTTCAAAAATACATGGAGTTAGGAGGAAAATTTTACCTTTCTGGAAAGCCGAGAGAGATCTCTATCCAATGGTGCCATTTCCAAAAAAATTGAGTTCCTAAAAGAAATTTTTTTGACTGAGGCACAAGAGAGGGAAGAATGAGAGGAGTTAGCCACAAAAATGAACATGGGGCACATTTTGGATAAGCAGTCTTGTGAAGGTAGATGACATGGATCATACAAGTGGTGTGAGGTACAGAGACTTAATTGTATTGGGTAGTGAAGAAGTTACTGAGGGTATTGGAGGTATGGGTGGTAAAGATATTGTAGGTGTGGGTATAAGCCATGTCTTGCTCCCCGGGTATGTTAGAGGTTTACAAGGAAGGAATGGAATGTTGTGTTTTTGGTTTATTGACGGGGAGGAGGTTTCTTAACCGTGTTGGGAGGTTACGGTCCTAAGATGGATGAAAAGGGTGAAGGTGATGAAGATATGATTCACGTAGATGGGGGATGAGTTCTATAGGCTTGGTTTTTCTATTTGGGTGCCAGAGTAGGTTTGGTGTTGACTTTGGAGGATGTAGCTAAATCTAGTTTGATAGGTGGATGAGTAAGGCTGGTGGTTGGGATGACCCCTAAAAGTTAGTAATAGGTTTAGGTGATGAGGATGATGTAGGTGTGGGTTTAGAGTTATATGTATGTTGGGTCATGGGTAAGGGTGTGTGTTGAGCCGTGATGGGTGTCATGTAAGAAGTTGTGATAGAGGTGGTTGTGTTCGGTTCGATTGGTCGAAATATTTTTAGGTAGATAGTGGAAGTGTCAAAAGTGACATCAAAATTTTCATTGAGACAAGAAGTAGAAGACACCCCCAAAGTAAGGCTCTATCCACATAATCTAAGCGATCACTAAATGTGAGAATGACACATCTATAGGTGAGGTTAATAAGAATCTAATGGAAATTCCCATAAAATGTGTCTTAGAGATGGGAAATTTTTAGCTGATCTTGGGTAAGAGAGCCAAAACTAGGTATATAGGATCTTGGGTAGGCGATGGATAATGCTCACCTAATGGAAAAGGTATCTCTACTGGATCCTTGATAGGTAGAGGAGAAATAGGTTCTCCTCTCGTAGGTGGAGGAGATGATGGGTGCTCCTCTCGTGGGTGGAGGTGATAAATAATTATCCTTTAGAGAATGAATAATTACGGTGGGTGACGGCTCTCCAAGTGGAGAAGCCAAAGGTGAAATGACCTCGATATTAGTGGAAGGCTCCTCCATGGGTTAGGAAACAAGTGAAAGGTGTTACTCTATGGGTGGAGGAATAGGTGAAGTGGGTTAAAGTGTAGGTGGAGGAATTTAGGATAGAATTTCCTCTATGGAAGGAATACGAGGTAATTCAAAAGTAATAGGTGCGTCACTAAAAATAGCATGGACCTCGTGGGTATGGCTATCATGAGTTGAGGTCTCACCGATTTGATCAGATGAAGGGGCATGATTAGGAAAAGGTTTCTTAAAGATGTTTAGGTTTTGATTGGTAGGTGCATTAGGATTATCCATGGTTAACTTACCTTTCTCACGCATTTCTTGGACAATTTTTTTGAAAGTGATGGAATTACCGTCACTATGACCCTTTACTCAATGAGAGTTATAGAAGTCATGTTATTTATACCATGTGGGCATGGGCCAAGTAGGGTCAAAACTAGTGTGTGGTTTTATAGGCGGAAGGGTGATGGCCCCATCTTTAATGAGATTTTCTAAGATAGAAGAATAAGGCTCCCCAATTGGGGTGTATTTCTATTGTTCCCATCTGAATTGAAGAGTCTCGAACTAGTGAGAGATTAGATGAGGGGCTAGCCTGATTTGATGAATGAGTCGGGATGGCTTTAAATACCAATGTGTTAGTGGTCCCCTTGGCCTTTGAATATCTGTTTCTATAGTTTAGAATAAGAAGAGGTATCATTTTTCTTGAATGTCGAGTTCTTATTGCGTAATTGGATTTTCTTCTCTTTGATGGCACAAATCTCTAGCTTTCGTGCCATGGTGAATGCTTCGTCGAAGGTTTAGAAAGTTTAGACCTGTAGGGTCAGTAAGATATGTCTAGCACAAGCCTTCATGAAGAGCTCAATGAGTTCAGTTTGTGTTAGTTGGAATGTGAGTTGATTAATTAGGCTACGCCAGGTGAGCAATGAAATCTGCAATAGATTCATCATCATACTGATGCGTTGAGAATAGGTCAATCATGGTAACCTTCTTAACAATATTGATTGAGAAGTGATCCAAGAAGGCTTGGGCTACCTGATTAAATAAAAATATAGAGTGTCTAGGTAACCAACTATACCAATCTAATGCAGGTATAGTCAGAGACATGGGAAAGTTCCTCAAGAGCAAAGCATCATCGTGGGTGATTAGGTAGCACCCTTGTTTGAAAGACCGCAAATTCTATTGTGGGTCTTCCTTGCTATTGAAATAGTTGAATTTAGGAATTTCCCAATGCATAGGGTATGGAATAATGGGGATGGATGGGTTTATGGGCTCATTACAAATATTGTCGTAGGTGAGAGTGTTTTGGGATCCGTAAACCGATGCCTCCAATCTCTCGCATCTTGTCCATGATTAATTTGATTAGGTCATTGGCGGGTTATGATGTCTCGGGTACCTCTATATCGTAAGAGGGTGTGTGTTAGGCATATGACGGGGTGGCATTCCAATAAATCATAGAGCCACATATGTGGATTGAGAAGTAGGTAGTGAAATAAGGGGTACGTACTTCAGGATGAATGATAGTTGAAATGAGAGGTCACTCTTGGTAGTACGTATATGGAGGTGGAACTGTCATGGTAACCCTAGTGGTAATGGGGGCTAATTTACTATAGAATAGAAAGGATGAAATTTTGAAAATGGTAGGGGTCAAAGACACTAGAGGTGGTTTTGTAGCTACATGTATCAGTAAACACTAAAATTAGGTAACACTCCCATTTGGTCCCTCGACATATAAGCACCCTAAATTACATTAACCTAGCCATGACCCCCTTCAATCCACTAATATTAATTTAATTAAAATAATGAATTATCCTCACTATATTTATTATTTTAATATTTTATTTAAATAATATCCACACATACACTTCACTTAGACACCTCATCAAACCAACTCAACCTAAGACCTATTCTTAGTAAGTTGCCATAACTAACTAAGACTTACCCAAACCCTAAAAATCAATGCCTACATTCCCTCTAACCACATCCCCACATGCTCACAAGAATCTCTCAGTATAATCCATGGGATAACAAAGATGAGATCTAAGGAAATCAGGAGGATCTCCCTAGTTTAGTAAACCTAGGAAATCCCACCTTGACCGACGTTACTTACCCCTAACCATCGCTAGTTAAGCTAGACCGCCATCGGTTACCCCTTTTAACCCCTAAACTAACTTATTCTCAAGGTTGGAAAATATTGGGAGAAATTTGACGAGCAAGAACACATCTTAGAGAGATAACACATCTTCAGAAATCAAATTCTAGCAAAAACTCACATCCAAGGAAGGAAATTGAGTAATTTCTCCCAGCATCACCATCCTGCACCATGATCTGATCTATCCTCGAAACTTTTCTTTAGTTGTTGATCACTTGTAACCTTCAACCCATCATTAGCACCTCCATCCCTCACACACAAGCCTTCAAGAATAGAATCCAAGTAAGTACAACATCATACTTTCCTAGTTATTTCATTTCATCATCATTTTATCATCCATTGTTTACCTTGCCCCTATTGACCTTCTCCACATTTTCACCTCAATATACCCATTAAAACCTTGCAAAATCCTACTCCAGTCACCCAATACCTCATCCCACCAACCAAAGTCCTTTGTGCAATCACAAAGGAGACTAAAATCTTGTTCTGTGACATTTCCAGATCTCACAAGAATGGCACACACTATTACACCTAACTAACCACTTTGTCGGTCACCCCGACCGACACCGGTCTCTGTGTTTGCCCACACATCCTTAAACAACGACCTACACACCTAATTTATCTCACCCTCATTCACCTGTGATCTACCCAAGACCTTTATTAGACCTGTAGAGACCCAGAACCAATCATTTGACCTTTGGATTCTATTCTAGCTTAGCCTGTTAGATTAGATCTATTTCTTTTTGTGTTTTTAAGTGAGATACCTAAATCATTTTAAAATAACAATAGGATTTACTTTATTTACAACATTGAGTTGTTTAAAACAATGGACTGACAGGCATTTAAGAAGTATCATACTTCCTAGATCTAGCTTACGCTAGGCCGTTCACTGCCCATATTGCTTAATTCTTTCTCGGTGGTCTTGTTTTCATTACGGGTAGTTCCTCCTAGCCAAAAGGAAGCTCTCATGAATAGTTGTGGATTCAGAATTCATATGCGTGCAACAACCCATCAACCAACATTTGAACAGGTATTCCTTCTACACCCGTTACCCTATCTATTTTGTCAACGCTTCAAAGAAATGAACTAAGAAAAAGGTGAAACATTTTGGCACACCTGGTGGGACCCATCCAGGGTTCCTTGCATTTCATTCATTCCTAGGAAAAAATTATGTGTTTGTTTCCCTTCTAAAAAGCGTACACACTAATTTTCTTCCCTGGTAATCCACCTCTCCTTTCTATTTGCTCTAAAGGAAACTTTTCTTTTGGTGTAATTAAAAGGAATCATTTCTTCATGTTTTCTGCATTGTAGTGAAAGAGCATCCCTCTTCCTCTTCATCTTATTGTGTCATCCAATTTCACATTTTTGATTTGGGTTTAAAAATAAGTGCATTCCATTTTGATTTATTGCATTAGCTCACATTAATTGAGGGTAACCTATACGCTGGAAGTCATGACCAGCTAATGGTTGACAAATGAATCATAGAAAAGCACTTCTATCCTTTTCTCTTTCTTTGAGTCTTACCAAACCGCACGAAAATTCAAAATACATACATTATTAAACAACATCATTCCGGAAGAAGTTGTAGGTGATCACACGATCATGAATAGTGGGCACCCAGCTCACTTTGCTGTCGAATCATACTTCAGAGTGAAGCCTACCCCCACCATAACATACCTGAAACCTCACTTTTTAAATCTCCTTCTTTGTAGGAAGCCATCCTCACCAAAAAATCTATTTCACAATTCATGTATTAGTCCTTAAATAGAATAAACTAAACAAACATAATAGAAAAGGTGCTCCTAGAATCACATTTTCTTAGTGTTTCTATTTGGCTTATGTTTTGAGGTGAGAGATCACATTCATCACTTTTTTGTTCATCCTTGTACACTCCTCATCATAGCTAGTGTATTCCGGCTTCACTTGAGTGTGCCTGGGCCATATCATCATCATTCCCAAAATTCTAGGTTTGATTCTACATCAGATTTTAATTCACAACCACTTTCTTTCATCATTGTTTCAATTCCACAATAGCCATCGTCGGTTACCTCTGACCGCCATCGGTTATACCCAACCGACATTGGTTCCAAGTCCTTTTACTAACCTACTCAAAAGGAAATTTTACTTCACTTTCTTCCACTTTTCACAATCTCTGTCACTATCATTATTCCCATTGATGTTTTAAACATCCTTAGATTTGGCATACCTATCAGATTTTACCTTCCTTGTTGTTTACTCACTGTCCATTTTCTACATGACCAAGTGGTTACCCCCGACCAACGTTGGTTTCCCTAACCGACATCGATAAGCCTATTTCACATTCTAGCCAATGGTTGGTACTTCATCCACTTTTTATCATCAAATTCACCTATTCCTATTCTTCTCTGTATCATTTATAGAGAAGCAGACCCTACCTCGATCGATCTTGGTTTAGATGGTGCTGACCCAAAGACAAACAATCACCCTCGTATTTCACACTAGTTTTCAACCACTCCCACCTAGTCCTTCACCACCTTCTATTTTATCACCAGCCATGGATCCCATATAGCCTACTACTATCGGTATCGGAGATGAGGAGTTCACACAACTCCTTGACCAGAACCATGTCGTCTTGTATTTTTACCATTCCCACTCATCCACTCAAGATGCTTTGGGTCAGTTGATATACGGCATGCCCGTATCTATCCCCCGACTCTCACACCCACTTCCTCATTGGCCCCATTTGGCTTCATGCTACTCGTATCCACCTTACCCCTAGTCATTTCCCAATTAAGTTTTATACCCACTATGACTCGCCACGTCTGTACCTCTATTGCACCCATTACATCCACCGTACCCTCGATGACTACCATAAACAAAACATCATCTACCTTGAATGTCTCATACATACCTATAGCTACATTCCCACCTTAAGTGTTGGTAACCCCTACCCCATTTTATAACGTGGTTCTTTCCATTCCATAATCATTTGTATCTATTGCCACTAGGGTTACCACAACCCTTCCACCCCCATATACATACTACCAAAACCTCTGTTTATCCATTATTCATTTCGGGTACATGCCCCCTATTTCACTACCTTCTTCTCCACCACCCTACGTGGCAGCCCCATACACTAGAGTGCTACCCTTGTTATATTCCCAAAACCAACCTCCTCATGCTACAATAGGCATCAATCATCATAACCCACCAAAGGATCTAATTAAATTGATGTTGGACAAGATGAAGACTTTAGAGGCATTGGTTTCTAGCTCCTACAACACTCTCACCTATGATGAGATTTGCAACGAGCCTATTAACCCATCCATTCATATTCATTCATACCTTGTGCAATTGGGAAATGCCTAAATTCAATCATTTCAATAGCAAAGAAGACCCATAGCAACATTTGTGGGCATTCAAACATGGGTGTTATTTGATCGCTCATGATGATGCCTTGCTTTTGAGAAATTTTCCCATGTCTCTCACTAGACCTGTATTAGATTGGTATAGTGGGTTACCTAAACACTCTATATTCTCATTCAATTAGGTATCCCAAGCCTTCTTGGATCATTTCTCTATCAATATTGTCAAGAAGGATACCATGACCAACCTATAGTCTACATGTTAGTATGAGGACAAATCTATCACAAATTTTGTCACTCATTGGCATTTCCTGATCAATCAACTTACCTTCCAACTACCACAAATAGAACTCATCAAAATATTTACATGAGATTACGCTAGAAATATCTCCCCGTCTTTGTAGGTCCAAACCTTCCAAACATTGGATGAGGCATTCACTATGGCATGAAAGTTAGAGATTTGGGCCATCAAAGAGAAGAAAATCCAATTATGTTACAAGACATCGGCATTCAAGTTGAATGAAACCTCTTCTTCTTCCATACCACAAACTAATTATTCAAAAGCTAAAGTCACCACTAATGGAGTGGTACTCAAGGCCAGCCTAGCTCATTTGTTGAATCAAGCTACACCCATATCTAATCTCTCACCGTCTAAACTTTTCAATTCAAACGAGAGCAGCAAAAATATACCTCAATCAAGGAACCTTACTCTTCCTGTCTTAGAAAATCTTATAAAATCTTGAGCCATCACCCTTCCACCCATAAAACCACACACTAGTTTTGACCCTACTCGCCCCATGCCGCATGGTATAAAGAACATGATTTCGTAACTATCATTGAGTAAAGGTTCATAGTGATGGTAACTTACATCACTTTTACGAATATTGTGCAAGAAATTCTCGATAAAGGTGAGTTCACTGTGGATAATCCCAACACCACCCCCCAACCAAAATCTACAAATCTTCAAAAACCATTTTCCAACCATGCCCCTTCATCTAATCAAACCGGTGAGACATCAACTCACGATACCTATACCCATGAGGTTCATGCTATCTTTAATGAGGTACATGTCGCCTCTCAATTTCCTCACATCCCTTCCATAGAGGAGATCCTAGTCGAAATCATCCTTCCACATTGGATCCAACCTTCCCTATTCCTTTACCCATAGAGGAACACCTTTCATCTCCTTCATCACCGACGGAGGGTCTTCCACTAACATCAAGACCATTTCACCCTTGGCTTCCTCACTATGAGAACCTTTATCTATAGTACCTCCTCCACCCGTATATGAACACCCATTACCTCCTCCACCCACAGAGGAGCACCCATTATCTCCTACACCCACATCGAGTACCTATCTATTCCTCCACTTATAGAGGAGGTCCTATCATCTCCTCCACCCATCATAGACCTAGTTGAGATACCTTTGCCTCTCGGCAAGCATTCTCCATCACTACCCAAAATCCAATGAGACCTACTTTCGGCTCTCTTACCCATGGAAGCTGAAGCTGACCAATTCCTCGTCTCTAAGATGAATTTTATGGGAATTACCATTAGGTCCTCACCAAATCCACCCACAGATGTGTTGTTCTCACGTTTGGCCTATCACTTAGATTATGTGGATAGGGCTTTACTATGGGGACACCTCTTACTCCCGGTCTCAACACGGATGCAAAGATCCCTCGCTGATACCTCCACTATCTACCCAACACATTTTTACCCATCAAACCAAATACAACCACTGCTATTGCAACCCCTTCCATGATACCTGTTAGCGCTCAAACCACACCCTTACCCATAACCTGACCTACATCTAAACCTAAACCCACACTCACAACATTTACCTCAACTAAACCTATTACCATTTTAGGGGTCACCTCAACCATTAGCCTTACTCATCCACCTATTAAACTATATTTAGATACATCCTCCAACATCTAAACCACACCTATGCCAACACCCAAAATAAAGAAACAAACTCATCAACCTCATACCTCGACCATACCAATCAAGCCCAAACTTGTCCCGTCTACCTTAAAACCCCAGGCTTGTCCAAAATGGTCAAACACCCTACACCCATCCATAAACCAATAACATAACCACCCATTCTTTCCTCATAAACCTCTAACCTACCTGCACACAACACAACTTATACCCACACCTACGGTCTCTTTACCACCAATACCTCTAATACCTTTAGTTATTGCTTGATCATTGTCCCTCACACCCCAAGTACAACATGCATCATCTACCTTCACAGCACCCCCATTATCCCCATGGGTAACTCACCCTCTTCCTCCATCTTCTTTTCCTTCTAGACCTCGTACACCCACATCACCTTTACCCAAGAAGGTGCAACCCAAAAACAAAACCCCACTACCCCACAACAAGGTATTCAAAACAACCCCACACCCTCCTACCCGTCCATCTACTATACCCCTACCCAAATGAACCCGACCGATACCTCAAACCACACCGACACCTAAACCCATAGCTCAACCCATTCCTACTCTTCCAAAAATAGTTCCTCGACAATCAACCACACCTACACCCAAACCCATGTTCACTTCCCATTGTGATCCACTAGCAGGGTCCTATGCCAAAATTTTAACCAACCTCCTCGAGACTTCTGTTATCACATTACCGCCACTCGACCTTATGACCCCCTCAAACCCAAGCCAAAAGGGTTTGATGATACTAAAATTACGCATACCATCATGTGCCGGGCATGATGTGGAGAACTACGCAAGGCCTTGAAAACCTTCCTTATCTAATTGTGTCCACCATAAACGAACTTTGATGATGATGACCTTGTCGACGAGGATCCTACTTCACCAACACCCATTCCTACACTACCCACTCACCAACCACAACCTCCACCCTCACACCTCCTAGAGCCACACCCAAGATTTGAAATTAACATGGTTCACATCAGAGAACTTTCCACACCACCACCCAAATTTTGTTGCACCCAGCTGACCTCATAGGGTTTTTCTCCTCTAGTAGGTTTTTACCCATCGTGTCATTATACCACTCACCCTACACCTTCTCCATTTTCCAACTTCCCTCAAATCAACATGATACACGTCACTACACATGCGTAAAAGGGAAAAGAAAAGGCAACTGACCCACCAACCAATCCTATACCCAACATACCATCTGCACCCATACCTAAAATAACTATCCGCGGCCCCATGTACCCCATTTCTAATGGCATCACACATTGCACCATGCTCAAACAATTACACCAATCTCCCCTCAAAATGTCCTTATATGACCTCATCTAAATCTCGAAATCCCATTGTCAAGCCCTCATGGAGTTTCTTCAATCTATTGAGGTTTTACCCAATGACCCTACACCCGTAGCCTCCATTATCACACCCCATCATGTATCCTCTCTCACTAAATTACCACCTTCATCCTCACCTCACCTTGTTCACCAAGTGACCTCCCTTAGCTTCTCAAAGGAAGAGATCACACCACACCAAAATGATGACCCGGACCTAGCCCTCTTCATCTCCATCCACATTGATGACATATGGGTATGCCACATGATGATTGATGGAGGGCACTACCATTAACATCATTTCATCCCATGCATTTTCTCAAATGCGCATACCTAAAAATTACATGCATAAACATCTGGTCATGTTACGTTCATTCAATGACGCTATCACCTCCACACTAGGAACTATCATCCTTCACATTCGTGTGGCCCCCACACTATTCCAGAATTGTTTTATGTTTTAGAGGGGGAATTCCAATATAACTTGTTGCTTGGTAGACCCTAGATCCGTGTCATGGGTTACGTTCCTTCCACTTTGCATCATTGTGTAAAGTTTGAACACGAAGGACACACGTATACCATTCCAGCTATCCCATAACCTTTCAAAACATATAACATGCTTTACCAACCTAATGATGTGCTCATACCTATCAAGCCGTCTACCTCCGCAAATCATACCACTTCACCTACACCTCCACCTACCAAGACAACCGCTTTTTTACCGCACATACCTCCTCCATTCCTATCACTGCTATAACCTCCATGGCTAATTCATTAGCTTCCCATTCTGTTAACTCCACCTCTGCATCGACCTCCGACACATTATCTATACTAGCTACCTACATACTAACCACTAATCCCTTGGAAGGTGTTTTTCAATGCCTCACTCTGGGGGAGTACCACCTATATAGTGTAAAAACATTCCTTACTCCACACGAATATGGAAGCCTTCACCAACACCCCCACTATGATCACCATATTGGAGAATGCATCCTTTATGGTCCTCCTCATCTTTGTATTAGTCTCACCTATGGGGGACTTGATACTACCACTTACACACCTGAACCACCATCACAACCCCACCCATTTTCCATTGACTTCCAATCACTTACCAATATCCTTTTCGTGCACACCTTTCTACATCATTGTGCATGGAAGGGTTTATTTTTGGCTTTTATGAGCAAGGCTGCCATACCGTTATTCCATGTACCACTCGTAAAACATAATGACCATAGTGGTATCGGCTTCCTCGAACCTCCTACCAAACATGCCGACATTGAACTCATTCAAGACCCTAGCCCTCCTCCACCTTCATCTTCATCATTACCTTCACCCACTCCACCTTCATCACCACCCTCACCGGCGAGTCGATGGATCTTGAATCTTTCCCCCTAAATTTCTTTTTCATAACACCATTCCTTGGGGACTTTGACTTATCAACGTGAAAGTGAGGACCCCTCCACTCTTCCATTCCTATATCCTGAGATGATCGATGATGACACACCTATAACTAACATTGTTTAATGTTAGGATGATGAATCCATACTCACCTACCTTGGTGCAGAGGACTCATATATTTATCGGTCGTTACCATCTGAGATGCAAACCATGTTGAATGAATTGACTATTGAGATCAACATTCATACTCAGGATGACCCGCACATCCTAAAGATTGGAAAATCTTTAGATGTTGCTGAATAGGAAGCCATCACTTATTTTCTCCGAGATCATAACCACGCTTTCACTTGGTCTTACGTAGACATGCCTAGTATTGACCCCACCATAGTGGTCCACAATATCATAACCATTCCCAATGCCAAACCTATCAAACAAAAGCTGAGGAAAATGCACCCTCGCATTTCTCTTCTCATCAAAGAAGAACTTCAACACCTTCTTTTTGTTTCCTTCATCTTACCCATTGATTATCCTTGTTGGATTTCTAACATTGTCCTTGTTACTAAAGCAACAGGGGGACTCTGCATTTACATGGAATTCCATGACCTCAACCTCGCCTACCCGAAAGATAACTTTCCCTTTTCCAAGTATTGATCAACTGGTTGACCTCACCACTGGTCACAAGATGCTCTCACTCATAGATGGCTTCTTGGGTTATAACCAAATTTTTCTTTCCCTAGAACATCAACACAAGACCGCATTCATTACCCCTTGGGGAACCTTTTGCTATTGAGTCATGCCTTTTGGCCTTAAAAATGCTAGTGCTACATATTAGTGTGATATGACTTACATATTACATGATATCATGCATCACATATTGGAAGATTACGTGGATGATCTCTTTGCCAAATCTAAACATCACTCCGAGAACCTCACCATCTTCGAAATGATCTTTGATCGCCTCATTAAATATTACATCCGCCTTCAACCTAAAAAGTGCACCTTCGCGGTTCTCTCAGAAAGCTCATGGGATTTATTGTTTCCCCGTGGTATAGAATTTGACCCTACTAAAGTCAAGGCCATTCTGAAATGCCTCTTCCCACCAACCTTAAACAAATTTGTAGCCTCGTAAAGTAAATTGCAATCCATTTGTCATGTTTCATTTCACAATTATCTCGATCGGTGTCAACGATTTCATCATCTTCTTAGGAAGGATGTCTCCTTTAAATGGGATGATGACAAATCACAAAAGATTTTGAGTCCATAAAACAATACCCTCTCTAACCACCCGTACTCATTCCACCTAAAGACGATCAACCTTTTTACGTATACATATCAGCTATTGATCATTCCTTGGGAGCCATGCTCACTCATCGTGATGAACAACACAGGGAGCAGGTGGTTTATTATATAAGCCATACTCTTTTAGACTATGAAACCCAATACAACCATCCAGAAAATATTTTCTTATCCTTAGTTTTTGTTGCCACCAAACTCCGTCATTACCTACTCAACCACAAAACCTATGTCATGACCAACATCGATCCCTTACACTTCATGTATGCCAAACCTTATAAAAATCATCACGCCATGTGATGGCTTATGCTTTTAGCTGATCTTGACCTCAAATTCATTCACCAAAAGTACATCAAGGGCCAAGCTATCACCGACCAACTAGTTAACGCACCTATTTCTAGGGATCAACCCTCTAATTTTGACTTTCCCGATGAGTCAATTACTACTCTTTCCTGGACGAACCCTTTACCAAACAACATTGTTATTCGATGGTTCCAAGTGTCGCGTGTGGGGGGCGGGGCTGGTGTTATCCTCATTCCTCTAGATGGAGAACCCATGCCTTTTTATTTTAAACTAGACTTTGAATGCACCAACAATATTTCTGAGTACGAAGCACTTGTACTAGGTCTCCAAGACACATATGCCCTAGATTTAAAATCAATCCACATCTTTGGTGATTCACAATTGGTCATAAACCAATTCAATGGTATGTACCAATGTTGTAATGAGATACTTCAAAAGTATAAACATCATGTAGACATACTTTTGACAACCTTTGATCATTACACCCTTCAAACCATCCCATGTTCAACCAAAAATTTCGATACCATGGCCTCGCTTATCTTCCCAAATACCCTCTTCCCTGTCGATTCCAAAATATTTGTCACCGTACAACACCTCCATTCACCTTCTTATTTACCTCACGATGTTTACTCAATCGAGCCAACACCCCGACCCGAGTGACCTTTGGTATAAACAATACTCCAACTACCTTTCTCTTTCCATCTTACCTCCCGATCCCGTCTGTATGGATAATGCACCTTCCTTAAAAAGTTCTCATTTTTTGTCATTATCGGGGGACTCCCTATAAATTCAACTTTGATGGTATTTTATTACAATTCCTCACAATTTTGAAATTCCTTATACCATTAAGGAGGTTCATGATGGCATATGTGGATGATCGGGGGCCATTTTTGAAAGTTCCCTAAACATCCATGAATGGTGTCTGCAGAAGATCATCTCGAGAGATTTCCAACAATGTAAGTGAAAAATGGACATCGGGAACTCTAGATATGTTTGGTCAAAGTTCAAACAACGAAAAGTCAACTAAATCAATCTGTGTCAATATTGGACCAATCACACTGTGACACATAGTGAAAAGGCAAAAGGGAGTTGTTTGTTGGTTTTCAATCACCGGTCTTCGACGAGTGTAAAAATGGTGCAGGGAACATAAGAGGCTCAACTTTTATTACGGAGGGGATCCCACCGCCGTGACATGTGGACTATGCTTTGGATCATCAACGTGGTGGGTCCACATCCAGCTTCACTACTCGTCGAATTTGGCTCAATTAGCCTATTGTGAGATGACAAGTGGAATATATACTATTGACCTAGTTAATTATTTCCATACCACATTACATGGGTCGAAATTATATTTACTTGGTAAGTCCACTTTCCATATTCCACGCATTTAATCCAAATCCATATTACATATTCCATGCATTATATTTGGTTTAACCTCCATAAGCATTATTCAAGGCACCTAAAAATACTATGTCTATCCATGCGCCATCCTTCCAAACAACAAATGTGCCCACTTCCCATGGCTAAGGTGGCTCTTAAGACATTTAAAACATCGCACCGCCCACCTTTTAAAACCTCCTCCACTTTAATCTGCGCCAAATGTGGGATATTGTTCCCTAAGAGATAAGTCAAATGCATGGGGAGGAGAATGGAACCTAGGTGGGCCGTGTAAAAGGATAAGCACCTAGCCAGTATGCTAGGAGGCTTAGAAACATTATAAAAGGAGTGTTATTTTATTTGAATAGCATTCAGTTTGTGTAAATGAGGAAGGAGGCAGTTTTCAGAAAATGCCATTTTTGAAGGCCTTACGCTCAGAATGAGAACTTAGAGTAAAAAGATGAAATGAAGGAAATTCTAAGGCAATTCCAACGATGTAAGATTTGATATCTTTTGTTGAGTTTTAACCTATTTTTGGAATCTTTGAATGAAATTTTTAACATAGATCTACAAGACAGCTAGTTGGAAAACATGAATTTCAATGCACCTCTGGTTCGAATTGTGACTTGGTGTAAACATGAAAAGTATTCAGAATTCAGAGATGAACTCAGATATATGATTTTTTTTCATAGAATGTTTTTAAATCTCCATTTGTAGGTGTTTTTATAACACCGTTACAGGGAGATCACATTGTGAAAACACTGTAGGAGCCACAGATCATTCTTGGGATAGTTTTTGCTATTTTTCAGAGTTCTTGGGACATTGATCAACTCATTTGCAGGTTGTGATTAATTATTGGTTGTTTGTAAGAGTTATTGTACTTAAATTTTAATATTATTAATGGATCGGTTCAATCCGAACCCGAGGACGTAGGAATTTCTGAACCCCATAAACAATCTTGTTTGTTATCTGAATGTTTTTAGTTTTTTGATTATTTATTTGCTACACAAGTTTTCCACACTTCTATGGATGCATAATAATCATAATTTAATCAATTTATGGAGTTAAGAATACTTAAAATTGGTTAAGAAAATCACGATCTTTGGAAACTTTTAAAAGTGAAGAAAAAAACAACACACGTTTTCAGATCAAGTTTGCTATCAGAGAAGTTAGATTGCCGGATTAGCTTCTAATTGTGTTTGGAAATTTGGATTCAGTTTCAATATTGATTTTATTCTTTAGTGTGTAGACATTTTGGGGCTTGTTAATCTTCTTTTGCAGTGTGCGGTTTTGAAGTACAGGTTGTGTTTGCAGGAACCGGGAATCATGGGCAAGTCATCCAAATAGGAGCAACTAGATGATCTTGAAGCCATAAACTGCCAACTCCAAGAAGAAAACTCTTTCTTGAGAGCTAATTTTTATTCCTTAGAAGAGGAAATAGTGTGGTTAAAATCTGAGCCACAATCCTCTATAACCAAGAAAGAGGAGTATGTCAATAAGATGCTTGAAGAGAGCAAGAAGTTGATGGGCTTTGTTAAAGAGTTGCAGGAAGAAATACGGACCAAGGATGCCCTCTTGGAAAAGCTGCAACAAGGTGAACATAAGAAGGAAATGCCTTCCAAAGCAGATGTAGGTACTATGACAAAAGAATGCACTATAAGTTGTTCACATTTTAATTCTTCCTCTCATTCAGTTTCAGATATTCCTTTGGGTCAGTTTGAAAAACACTAAGGGAATTGGGTCTAAGCTAATGGTTAAGATGGGATTTAATGGAAAGGGCCTTGGTAAAAATGGACAAGGTGATGCTAACCCAATACAGGTAGAGGATCAGCCTTGGTTTGTAGGTTTGGGTTATTTTAGTGGGAAAATGGAAATTGGAGAAAGTTCCAAAGTAGCTGAAGGAAGACAAGATTCCAATAGCCAAGGATCTATGCCACTAGAATTGTAGGATTCCGCCATTAGGGGAACAATGAAAGGTGTAAGAAAATAGGTAAAAAGGTAATAAGATTCCACCTCCTTCCACTTATACTAAAAATAGCACTAAGGAAAATAAAACCTAAAACTTCTAATACACTCTTTCGGTTGGAACAATATAGCTTTGGTAGGCGAAATATGCTTTCCTTGCACATTTTGTGAAGGTACTAATCATTCTATTTCATATTGTTGGAAGAGGAAAATTTTGATTAAGAAGTTAATGCCTTTCGTGAACGATAAGGCAGGTGCTAAAGACCAATCTCACCAAGGAAAGGTGAGAAATGGAAAGAATGTTACCTCTCCTAAATAGGGGAATCATTCTAGTAGACAGAGTCCTGAGAATGGTAAAATGGGTAAGACTCCTAAAAATAGGGAAGTTCAATTTTTTTCCCATTGTAATAGGAAGGGTCATGATGTTAAGGTTTGTTGGTTTGTTCCTAAACAACAAAATTGGAAAGTTGTTAAAAAGAACAATATTGTAAAACCAACAATGCTAAACCTAACTAAACCTCATTGTGGTATTGAGAAGGTAAAACAACCAAAATGGAAAAACCTAAGTGATTGGTTGGGAAAAACACTCCACAACTTTATATTTGCACTACAGTAAATTGTTGATAGTAGCAAACAAAAAAATTTCAGAGCTATATTTTAGGGATTCCTGTTGATTGATAAGGATTTTTTTTCCTAAGTTGATATTTAATCTTTGAAAATGAATGGAAACAACTGAAGAGAAGATTTGAGTGGTAGGTTCATCATAATCATGTTTTGTTTTATCATATTGGTTGGTAGTTCCATTGTTGAAAACACTATGCAGGGATAGGCATCAATAACATGTCTAAATTTGAAACTTGCAGTTGTAATCAACATAATCACAAAGTGTTAGTTGAACACTAGCTTCCGTTATAGATGGGTGTTATTATCTGACTTATTATTTGTGATGGTGATACAGTGTTTTGGCATATTCATGTTGATTCAGTTGTTGACTATAGCTATTTTTGGGCGTTGATAGTCTATTATATTCTGATAGTGAATACTTGTAGTTGTTACAGTTTCAGATGGGCAGTGGGCACTAGCCTAATTGTGGGCAGTTTAGATGTCTTGTATACTGATCTATGTTATGGAATTGTAATTTTTGGTAATCAGCCGTATCACAAAGTGACAGTTGAACACTAGCTTTCTGTAATAGAATGGGTGTTATTATCTGGTCAATTAATTGTGATGGCATTACAGTGGGGTATGACAGATCACAGTTGTGTGTAGAGTTGACAGGGTTACAACGTTTCAGTTGAACACTAGCTTAATTGGGTGTTATTATCTGATCGGTTATGTAATTAGCTAATCAACTATTTGCATTTTTATTAACCTATAATGTTATTTCAAGTTCTTGTATGTGTTTGTGCAATGCAGGAAGAGATAGCATTATTTTTGGGTTGATACACAACTTTTTGTGGACAAAAAGCCTTTCTCAGTGGGGAGGTGTGATCAGGGGATCATTTTTGAAAGTTCCCTAAACATCCCTAAATAGTTTTAGTGTAGAATATCATCTCGAGATCTTTCCAACAACTATAAAAACATGACAAACGGACATCAAGAACTCTAGATATGTTCGGTCAAAGTTCGGATAGCGAGAAAGTCAACTTTGGTCAACTGGTCAATATTGGACCAATCGCACTGTGACACGTGGCAAAAACACAAAATGGAGTTGTTTGTTGGTTTATGATCACCGATCTTCGACGAGCAAAAAAATGGTGCACGGGAACACAACAGCTCAACTTTTATTATGGAGGGAGCCTAGCGGTGTGTGGACTATGGTATTATCGCCAACGTGGTGGATCCACAAGCCACCACGTGGCTTGCCACCACTCATCGAATTCACTCAATTTTCCTATCATGAGATGACAAGTGGAATATATACTATTGACCGAGTTAATTATTTCCATACCACATTACATGGGTCAAAATTATATTTACTTGGTAAGTCCACTTTCCATATTCCACGCATTTAATCCAAATCCATATTACATATTCCATGCATTATATTTGGTTTAACCTCCATAAGAATTATTCAAGGCACCTAAAAATACTATGTCTATCCATGTGCCATCCTTCCAACCAACAAATGTGCCCACTTCCCATGGCTAAGGTGGCTCTTAAGCCACTTAAAACATTGCACCGCCCACCTTTTAAAACCTCCTCCACTTTAATCTGCGCCAAATGTGGGATATTGTTCCCTAAGAGATAAGTCAAATGCATGGGGAGGAGAATGGAACCCGGGTGGGCCGTGTAAAAGGATAAGCACCCAGCTGGTATGCTAGGAGGCTTAGAAACAATATAAAAGGAGTGTTATTTTATTTGAATAGCATTCAGGTCTGTGCAAAGGAGGAAGGAGGCATTTTTCAGAAAATGCCATTTTTTAAGGCCTTACACTCAGAATGAGAACTCGGAGTAAAAATATGAAATGAAGGAAATTCTGAGAAAATTTCAATGATGTAATATTTGATATTTTTTGTTGATTTTTAACCTATTTTTGGAAGCTTTGAATTCAGTTTTTACATAGATCTACAAGACAGCTAGTTGGAAAACACGAATTTCAATGCACCTCTCGGTTTGAATTGTGACTTGGTGTAAACATGAAAAGTGTTCATAATTCAGAGATGAACTCAGATATATGATTTGTTTTCATATAAATTTTTTAAATCTCCATTTTTAGGTTTTTTTATAACACAGTTGCAGGGAGATCACATTGTGAAAACACTGTAGGAGCCACGGATCATTCTTGGGACAGTTTCTGCTATTTTTCAGAGTTCTTGGGACATTGATTAGCTCATTTGCAGGTTTTCATTCATTATTGGTTGTTTTTAAGAGTTATTGTACTTAAATTTTAATATTATTAATGGATCGGTTCAATCCAAACCCGGGGACGTAGGAATTTCCGAACCCTGTAAACAATCTTGTTTTTTATCTGAATGTTTTCAGTTTTCTGATTATTTATTTACTACAAAAGTTTTCCACACTTCTATGGATGCATGGTAATCAGAATTTAATCAATTTGTGGAGTTAAGATTACTTAAAATTGGTTAAGAAAATCACGATCTTTGGAAACTTTTAAAAGTTAAAAAAATACAACACACGTTTTCATATCAATGGAGGTCACTTTAGTGGCCTTCTGTTGCTAAGTGTATTCTTCGCCTAGGATATTACTTTCAACCTTAACCATGATTGTTGAGACTATGTCAAACATTGTGTAAAATCTTAACAACATTCCAACCTTCATAATACACCCAATCATTCCTTACAGTCACTTGTGACCTTTGGCCCTTCTCTCAATGGGGTATGGATCTTCTAGGAGAAATCAATCCTCATTCTTCCCAATGTCATCAATGGATCATAACTACTACTCAATACTACACAAGATGGGTGGAAGCCATACCACTCATCTTCATGAAAGCCGATAAGATCTGTGAGTTCATTAACCATCGCATCATTTGTCACTTTTGTGTTCCTCATTGCCTCATCACTAACAATGGAAAACAATTCAAAAACAAAACATTGCAAAAAATTTGTGATGCCTTCGACATTCAGCTTAGTTTCTCATCACCTTATTACCCACAAACCAATGGCTAAGCTAAATCCACTAATAAAATTCTCATGAAAGTGGTTGACAATATTAGGAAGGATTGACATATGCACATTCCTTTTGTCCTATGGGCATACCACACTAGTATTCACACTTCCACTACGGCCACACCCTTGTCATTGGTCTATGGTATAGAGGTTGTTCGCCACTCAAGTCCGATCCCCTGCACTCCACATTTCTATCTAGGACATGCTTACCGATGATGAATTTCATCGAACCGCTTAGCAAAACTAGAGTTATTAGATGAACGTCACCTTAACACTCTAGATCACCTTAAAGTTTACCAACAATGTATCAATCGTGCTTATGACAAACATGTTCATGAATGAACCTTTCAAGTCGGTGACCTTGTCTTGAAATAAAATCAACACGTAACCAAAGTAGAAAAAATTAAATGGGGAAAATTCATGCCTAATTGGCTTGGACCATACATCGTAACTCATACCTATGGATCAGGTGCCTATTGTTTATCCTCACTTGAGGGTAGACCTAAACTTCAGCCCCTTAACACATTGCATCTTTGACCATTCTATTGTTGACTCATTTTCCTACCTCACCCTTCATCTCTTTACAGGCTCATCCCTTGAGTGCTATCCACTCCATAAAATTCCCTAATGATTAAGTAAGAATCATGTGAGTTCCCATCACTTGTTATCTTCTCTTGAATATGTGTACCATGACACTGCACATAGCATGATTCTCATGGATACTTTTCATCTACCTTTAGATGAGATCCCATGGTCATTCCACCTTACCTTTTGAACAAGAGTCCTATCCTCCACCTTGGTCTTGTCCATGATTTCAAAAACCTCACATGGGACCAAACTCCTTGAGTCAAACTTCTAATAAAAAGATGACTCCCTCAAAAGGACATCTTCCTCTCGACAAAATTGCTACTATAAATAGACTTCTCCCTCGAAGGACAGCTATGTGAAGCTTTAAAAAAATGAGAGAAACCAAAGCTTCCCACATCGATCAGCTTCATGAAGACCTCAAGGAGTACCATATTATTTATCCCATATAGAATTCTCGCATCGATCAATCTATCTCAACAAAAACTTTTTAGTCATGGACTTGCCCATTGTGACCTCAAACCTCTTTCCCAAAAGACCTGTCACTCAAAACATATAAAATTAACTACCTTTCACCCACCTTACCATTTACAATCTCATTTTCTTGATCGCCTTAAGGGACATCTTGGAATTTCAACATTTGGTGATCCCGTGACTACCTTTATCATAGAATAGTTAATCATGCAATGCCTTTCGTGTCTTGTGATCATCACCCTCCAAGGTATGATCTACTTGGTATGATCCTACCCAATCAAGTAGCTTTATTTCCCCCTCTTATCTTGTAACCATCTCTGTTTACATTTTGATTACCTTATACAGGACTTGGTACGACGCTTATCTTTGAGTTAGTCCTCCCCTTTTTCCATTATCACCTTAACTCGTATCCTTTTACCTATAATCTACCCACACCTATTACACCTAAACCCACTACATGCCCAAAAACCTACCAACTCATTATCATATTCTTCCCTAGCTTATGGGAGAACTACATCATCCCGAGGTCCCTTTTTCACTTTGGGACTATATAGGCAACACTCCGAGGGCATGGGGCCCTTGGAGGTTAGCTCGGCCATCCTCTACCCTAAAAGAATTCATCAACCATAACTAACTCACCATTTACATCACATTTCACATAGTTTCCTTTTATAACAAAATTAGAAATTAAGCCGCATACATAAAATGTTACTTCCCATTTTATACGTTTATTACACCTACCATTTCTCTATCATCACTATGAATGGATTATACCACATCTCACATATGACCCATATTATCATTCATTGCAAACAATAATGAATCATAAACCAACCTAACTCAACCATGCCTATAACCTGACTCAATCCATGCCTAAACCAACCTTGACTCAACCATGCCTATAACCTAACTCAATCCATGCCTAAACCAACCTAACTCATCCATTCCTATAACTTGACTCAATCATAACTATACCTACGTTCACCTCAACCATGCCTATGACCTCGGCTTCGATCCATGCCTATAACCTCGACACAATCCATGCCTATAACCTAACTCGATCGATGCCTAAACAAACCTAACTCCATCATGCCTAACTCACCTAATTTTAAACCACATTAAAGTAACACATCCATATCTCATCTAACACAAGCCATAAAACCAATATCTCATAAACACATTAACACATCACAAAATACCATGAATCTCATCATATAAATCAATAAATGTGTATCTTAAAATACATGCCTATCTCATCATGGCCATCATCTCAAAAATGTTGGCACACAGGCCGATATATAATACAAAATGTCATCAACACATAGGTCGGTCTCATATATACAAAAATAATGAATGAATCAATACCAAAATCTCTTCAAGACACGATACCATTATATGCTCACAATAAACAAAACTCACTCATACATTCTCACTTTGTCTTTGGTGTGCGGGCTGGTGTGTGATAAAAATACAAATATCTTTGACATGTAGGCCAACATGCATATCAAAAATCACTAGTATATAATAAGGTGACCACATCTCAAGCATCTTGTCGATGTCCTCCATCTCTGTGTCACCCGCACCTCGGCCTCTTGTGTCCCTCGCTAGCATATCACCTTGCTCTATTCACCGTGTACTAGTTACCTCTCCCTAATCAAGCCTCAATGCTCACCGACCTCCTGTGCTCTCCACACTATGTGTGTGGGATATCATCCTCTCACTGGACACCTATTGTGCCCTATACTCTCCATAAGAGAGGAATTCTATCTCGTCTGTCATGAGATGGTCATCCGATAGTATCTCACCTCACCTAAGCATCTCATAACTTAGATACGTGGCATGGTATGTTGTGGTACCATAGGTGTCAGCCCCTATACCTACCCTATGCCAACCGGTGAACTAGGACCAGCTCCTCGTGCCTCGGTGGTGTGCCCCTTGTCCACGTGCTTCGGTGGTGCCCCTTGTCCTTAATCCTATTGTGGTGTCCCATATCCTTGTGCCTATATCTAGTCTTGTAAGGCCCCAATCTATGCTGGGCTGTGGTCAATTGGCCCTGTAAACCTTCCACCTGACCATCTTTGTCTTCATCTCTTCCACCCTCTCAATCTGCCATCTGGGCCTATATACTAGCCACCTATACTTGTAGCTCTACTACCTCTACCTCTAACCCCTCCAACTGTGTCTATAGTATACCTATCTACGTGATCAGCATCACTACCTACCCCTATAGGGTGTCTCTCTGCACTACAATGATAGCTAGGTCGGGATTCCCTTGTCTAGGTGGTATGGATCATAACTAATTCGCCCACCACCGCTATACCTATCTCATGTATCCAGCATCATCAATCCAAAAATCCACTGCTACTTCTCCTCCTCTATAGGTACTATAGGCTATGGTAGAGGTATAGGCCTCTCAACATCATCTCTCTGATATTGTAGGCGGGGGCGGAGGAATATCTTGTACAAGACCAAACTACTGTCGGACCCTATCTACTAGGATCATCTCATCCTCCCTAACACGACGACCCTGTATCCACATCTCTAGCTAGAACTCAGCTAGCTCCTCATGCATGTGCCTATATGAGGGGAATCCCACATATGGACTCCAAATAATGTCCACTTCTAGAAACCCCTCCAACAACCGCCGAAATGAGCCACATCGTATATCGGCCTATCTGATCTCCACTCTCCTACAACTGGAACCCATCTTTTATATCCCAACCGCACACATCTTGGGGGAAATGCATCTACTCGGGGCATCCCTATCGTTCAAACACATAATATGTGCTCATAGGTCCAACAAAGGCAAGATAAATGTACAAAGACATGCTAAAACTACGAATCGCCCATATGCCCACAACTCTCTATATAGCTGCACCAAGAATGTTGGTGCCCAAGAAAAGCATGTCAAATGCACCATAATATCATGGAGCACCCCCATCAGTGAGTGGGGAAAGTGTCCACCCTCTACATATGGCAGTGCATAGCAACACACTACCTCCATCAATAGAACCACTAGCCTCGTCTCATCTAGATGGGCTAGGTACATCTCACTATAGCTCAAACTGGTGCTATGGAATCTCGATCCGCAACCTCCTTACCAAAACTATCTTGATCAGCTCCTCTGAGGCCTTAGAGGAGATAGAGTAAACCTAGGCACCTAATATGGGTAACCATAAAATCTAGAACATGTCCTCCAGGGTGATAGTCATCTCACCCATCGGAAGGTGGAACGTGTTGGTCACGGAGTCCCATCTATTGATGAGTGCGACCATCAAGTTGGGTTACCAAACAACATGTTGGTAGCATTGAATTCCACTCAAACCCACTACCTCCATGTGTTGTAGTAGAACCTTGTCCCGCATGTGTAATCACGCTCTCCCCGATCTAATCCAAAAGCACGACATTAATCCCTATTTTACCATGATCATAGTCACCAATTATCATTATCCTCCACCTTATTTTTTCTTTACCCATCTCAACTACCTGGCCCACATCCTTCTTGGACATTTTTTCCTTAAATCCCAACTAGTGCCGGTTCATCCTAACCAACTCTAGTCACCCTTAAATCAGCATCGGTCACCTATTTGGTGACCGATACTAGTTCCTCTTTACCGACCATGGTTACCACGTAATCAACTTCAGTCACCTATTTGGTGACTGATCTTGGTTCTACCCAACCGACGCTGACCAAGCTTGACCGATGCCAGTCATTGTCATGGAAAAATCATGACTTCCCAAACCCCCTTTTTTATAAACCTCCCCCTACCCCTTTTACCCCACCTATAATGACCTAAACTCCCCTTAGACCCCTACCCACCCCACCTTTACTACCATCCCCACCTCTTTTCTACCCATTATTCCCCCATACCTGATTTAACTTTTACCCACCCATAAAATACAAAAACCCACAAAACCCTACAAATAACAACTATCATAACCTCTACTCTATCTAATTAACACTATAGAGTTAGGTGCTTACCTCATCGTGCTACCGTTGTCTCGGTGGCATGTCTGACTCACTGTGTTGGTGGTCCACCCGATCCCTCTCTAGCCTCTTCCATCCCCAAATATCTACCCATAACCTTCGATGAATCAAATCTCTCACCCTGATCCCTTGGACCCGCTACTCACTAACCCAACCCTCATCAAATCACACTTTGTCACACTCACCGTCCTATTTTATCTCGGAAACTTTTCCCTCTTTTCTCTTTTTTTGTTGTTTATTCCCTTCACAAATAACAAATGAATAATAAAAATTTGGATTTTTATTTTTATACAAAACCTAACCTAACCGACATCGGTTCCCCTTGACCGGCATCAGTCTCATGCCCTACCTCACCATGTCATCAATTTTCCTATACCGACATTAGTTATCCATGACCGCCATCGGTCAACCTAACCTACACATTGCCCCTACTTTGCCATTTTACCCCACCCTTTACCTTGCTCCTTTACCCCATCCAGCCTTTACCCAACCCATTACCTTACCTTTCCTGACCTCATCATTTACTACCTCCATTTTTCCTCCTTTAGGGACTCATTATTTTACCCCTACCTTGGCCTTACCCATGCCACGACCTAGATATTTGGACCTGGACCATCACTAGTGACCTCTGACCTCATGTGTTCACCATGCCTTGTGGCATCAAGTACTGTGTTGATTGACCTAATGACCTTACCTAGCCTATTGTCGTGACTGTTTATCTTGATCCTTCCTTTGGTGTACCGAAACATACCTAAACATTCCTACACCTAACCTACATTGTGTTTCCTGACCATATCCTATACCTTTGATACCGATTCACTTCAACCTTGTTTGGATAAACCTATCGACCTTAGACGATGTAGAGTTTACCTTCTCTTCAACCCGGTAGTGTGTTGTAGTTTATATGTGTGCGTGCGTTTAAATTTTACTACCTGTGACCCTTACCCATTACCTAGATTTCCCTTTCACCCTTTTTCCCTATACCCACTTGCATTTTCCTCACCTTAACCTTTTATCAAACCACTCACCACTTCACTGCTTTGCCTTGTCAATTATTGGTTTGAGGGGATCACCTTCACCCACACATGGGGCAACCACATCTTATTTTCATTACCCTCGCTTACCAATGCAAGCTACACAACAAAAATGGGTAAAATTTAGACACTAAAATTAGGTCACACTCCCCTTTGGTCCCTCGACATATAAGCACCCTTTATTACATTTACCTAGCCATGACCCCCTTCACCCCACTAATATTAATTTAATTAATTTAATTAAATTAATGCATTATCCTCACTATATTTATTATTTGAATATTTTATTTAAATAATATCCACACATACACTTCACTTAGACACCTCATCAAACCAACTCAACCTAAGACCTATTCTTAGTAAGTTGCCATAACTAACTAAGACTTACCCAAACCCTAAAAATTAATGCCTACATTCCCTCTAACCACATGCCCACATGCTCACAAGAAGCTCTCAAGATAATCCATGGGATAACGGCATGAGAACCAAGGAAATCGGGAGGATCACCCTAGTTTATTAAACCTAGGAAATCCTACCATGACCAATGTTGGTTACCCCTAACCATCGCGGTTAATCCGGACCTCCGTCAGTTACCCCTTTTAACCCTTAAACTACCTTATTCTCAAGGTTGGCAAATATTGGGAGAAATTTGACAAGAAATAACACATCTTGGAGAGATAACGCATCTTCAGAGAGTAAATTCCAGTGAAAACTCACATCCAAGGAAGGAGATTGAGCATCTTCTCCTGCGCAACCATCCTAGCCACTATCTAATCTATCCAAGTAAATAGGAGTGTACATATAGCCCATGCGAAGCTTTTATTCGGTTGGCGATTGCTTGAACCTTTAAAACCATCATCAGCACTTCCATCCCTCACACATAGGCCTTCAGAATGGAATCCAAGTAACTACAACATCATACTTTCCCGATTATTTCATTTCATCATCATTTTATCATTCATTGTTTACCTTGCCACCCTATTGACCTTTTCCACATTTTCACTTCAATATACCCATTAAAACCTCGTAAAGCCTACTCCAAATCACCCAATACCTCATCCCGACCCACCAAAGTCCTTTGCGTAATCACAAAGGAGACCAAAATTTTGTTCTCGTGACATTTCCGCATCTCACAAGAATGGCACTAGTTACACCTAACCACCATCACCACCCCGACCGACACTAGTCTTTGTGTTTTCCCACATATCCCTAAATGGAGACCTACTCACATAATTTTATCTCACCCTCATTCACCTCGTGATCTACCCGAGACCTTTATCGACACAAAGAGAGACCCGAACCAATCATTTGACATTTGGATTCTATTCTAGCTTAGCCTGTTAGATTAGATCTATTTATTATTGTGTTTTTAAGTGAGATAACTAAATCATTTTAAAATAACAATAGGATTTACTTTTTTACAACATTGAGTTGTTTAAAAAAGTGTATCTTGACAAACCATCTAGAAGTATCATACTTCCCGGATCTAGCTTATGCTAAGCGAGTTCACTTGCCCATATTGTTTAATTCTTTCTCGATGGTCTTTTTTTTTCATTACAGGTAGTTCCTCCTAGCCAAAAGGAAGCTCTCACAAATAGCTATGGATTTGGAATTCATACGCGCTCAACAACCCATCAAATGAAATTTGAATAGGTATTCCTACTATGCCCATTACCATATTTGTTTTGTCAACACTTCATAGAAACAATCTAAGAAAAGGTGAAATAGGTATATGAAAAACAATATGGGTGGATGAGGTGGTGTTCTGGGTTTTTTGTGAAGGTATAGTGGATGTGGATGGTACAACAGATGTAGAAGATGTGACAGTCATTGTGGGTGTAGGTCCTAACTGCAAAACAACTCGGGGTAAGATAGATATAGGAAACACGAGGTTAATAGGCATTGGAGCAGAAGAGAAGTGAGTGTCGGGGATAGATACAAGCATGTCATATATCAATTGACTCGAGGCATCTTGAGTGGATGAGTGGGAAAGGTAAAACAATAAGGTGGCAGGATTTAGTTCAAGGAGTCATGTGAACTCCTTGTCTCTGTAGTGATAGATATAGGTTAGATAGACTCCATGAAGGTGATAAAATGGAAGGTGGTGAAGGGCTATGTGGGAGTGGTTGACAACTAGGATGGAATAGGATGGCACTAGCTTTCGATGTGTCGCACCATGTGAATAGGTACTAACGTGGTAAGACTGCTTTCTGTAGGTGACACAGAAATACAAAATAGGTAGGATAAATAGACAGTGGTGGGTGAATTGGGTCTAAATAACATAGGCTAACCGATGCGCTTAGGATAAACTAATGCCGGTCATAGGTAACCATTTCTCGGTCACTATGGAAAGTGGACAGTTGGTCAAAAATAAGGTATAAGGCCAAATTTACTAGGTATGCAAAATGCTGATGAGATTTACCAGTAAAGTGAATATGATGAGAGTTACAGGGACTCTAAATAGTTGAAGAAGGTGAATATGTGTCCTTTTGGGTAGGTCAACCAAAAGAACAGTGAACCGACACCGGTTGGGTAGAACTGATGACAAATATGCATAGGGTAATCGATGACGGTCCACCGGAGTGACACCGGCCACCGTGTGAAATTGAAACAGTGATGAAGAAAATGTGGTTGTGAATTAAAATTTGATGTGGAATCAAACCCATAATTCAGGAATGATGAGATTATGGTCCAGGAACACTCAGGTAAAGCTAGAATACACCAACTATGATGGGGAGTGTACAAGGAGAAATAAGAAAAATTAAGACTGTGACCTCTCACCTCAAAACGTAAACTGCAAAAACACTAAGAAAAATACAATCCTAAGTGTGATTTTTCTATTATGTTTGTTTAGCTTATATTATTTAAGGACTGACTCATGAATCGTAGAATAAATTTTTTTGGTGAGGATGGCTTCCTACAAAGAAGGAAATATACAAGGAGAGGTTTCAGGTATGTTATGGTGGGGGCAGCCTCGCTTTGAAGTATGACTGACAGAGTAGTGAGCCGGGTGCCCACTCGCCATGATCGTGCAATCACCTACATCTTCTTCCAGAAAGGTGTTGTTCAAGAATGTGTATATTTTCAATTTTTTTGGTGTTTGGATATGACTCAAGAGAGAAAGAGAGATGTGATTTCTACGATTCGTTTATCAACCATCAGCTGGTCATGACTTCCAGTGTATAGGTTGCCCTCATTTAATGTGAGCTAATGCAGAAAATCAGAATGAAATGAAGTTAATTTTAAACCCAAATCAAAATATGGAATTCGATGACACAATAAGAGGAATAGGAGAAAGTATGATCTTTCACTAATGCAATGCAAATGAAATAGAAGAAGAGTTCTTTTTAAGCACCAAAACATGATTATTTTGAGATAATAGAAAGAAGAGAAGATTCCAAGGGATAAATTTTAATGTGAGAACCTTTTAGAAAGGAAACAAACATGTAACTTTTCACCTAGAAATGAATGAATGCAAGGAACCCCGAATGGGTCCCACTGGCATGCCAAAATGTTTCACCTGATTCTTAGATCATTTCTTCAAAAATGACGAAAAATTTAGGGTAACGGGCGTAGGAGGAATACTTCAAAATCCACAACTGATCGTGAGAGCTTCCTTTTTACTTGGAGGAACTACCTGAAATGTAACACAAGACCACAAAATTAAAGTTAAAAAATATGTGTAGTGGACTTCCTAGCATGTGCTATGTCCAGAAGTGTGATACTTCCTAGACGACTATCAATCCATTATTTAAAATAGCTTAATGTTGTTAATAAAGTAAATCCTACTATACTAAAAATGATTTAAGTACCCCATTCATCTACATTACATTCACAACAGATAAGCTATGATTGAATCTGAAGGTCAAGGTCACTGTCATGATACTGTTATTAGTCAAGGTCAAATTCGGGTAGTTTAGGGTATTTGGTAGAGGTCTTAGGCTTTGATCTAGGTTTCTGGTAAAAGACACAGAGACCGATGTTAGTTTAGGTTAACGACGATGGTTATGGGTGACCAGCATCGGTATGGTCGAGGTATAGGAAACTCAATAAAACTTGGCTAGATGATAGCTCCGATATTAGGTGAATGTGGAAGGAAATGACAAGATTCATATGGATCCTGGATATGCACAGAATGATGAAAATATGGGTATGGATAGTTCAATGGTGTGGGTAAAGAGGTAGTTAATTTTGCATGGAGATAAAATGGTGGGGAATGGAAATGAAAGCAGAAACTAATAACAAATGTAAAAGGATCTAGCTCAAATGACAAGGAAACAATGCAGGTTAACAAACTTACTATTTGTATAAGCTTGATGCCTGGTTGGTAATGGTGGGTGATCGAATGAACTTGGTGTAGTGTTGGCGCTTCCCGGATTCTCCCATGAAGGTAGGTGGTTATGTGATTACTTCAAGTACTAGATATGGGTTTTTTGATGTTGGTACAAATGCTAGTTTGGCTTGCATGGATCTCTAGTAGACCTTGTAGTTGAAAAGGAGAGGGAAGAGAGATGGGTCAAGTATAATGATTCTTATGAAAGGGAAATGGATAGAAAACAAAAAGTTGTAGGAGTGATGGAACTATGGAGGTATAAGTCGGAGAAGGAATTGAGGTTCACGTGGAGGACATGGAACTTAAGTAGTCCGAGCTACCCCATCTTGGAAAATGTGGAAGAGAAACCTCCTCATCTTCTAGAGAGAGATCCTCATATGAAGAAGGGAGAAGAGCCATCGGCATGCATCTGAAATACGTGTTGACCAACCTTTGGCACTTAATTTTCCAAATTTAGTGATAAGTATTACTAACCCAGTTGGTATTGGTTGAAGTAACCGATAAACACCTAGTAGGTATAATTTTTCATTTGGTACATCCATGGCTGCATAATCATTTCCTATTTCTAGAAGTATATTTTATGGTACAACATTTAGACAAAGTACATGTACATAAAGCTTGGGTATCACATCTAGAAGAAGTGTGGGAAACACATATTGTAGTACTAATAATATTACGTAATGTTGGCACGTAATTTAGTGCAACAAGAGGGACACAAGGCACGACCACTTTAGGACCTTTCCCAACTACAAGAGGTGGATCTAATGGGTCGGTGGAGTAGGAACTAGAGGACTAGGTGGAACCGGTAGATGAGGAGGATCTGGTGGGTTAGGAGGAATAGGTGCTGGTGGATCTAGTGGATCTGGTGGTGGAGGTAATGCTTTGGGAGAAATCCATGTTTTGGATTAGGTAGACAAGGGCCTCAACCACCTCAACAATTATTCTTTGAAATGGATTTATATATGTCATATTACAATGGTGTTGAGGATTTTGTAGAGCATGTACACAAATGTTAGTTGTTATGGTGCGCAAATAGGATCACTACCCTTGAACAAAAGGAAATTTAGTTTCGCAATGATGTTGCGAAGGGCGCATGCATAGTTGGTACCAAAAGTATGACCCTCACCAGATAGAATTATATTATACCGTATAGTGTAATGCCTTCTTAGCTAAATTCCATATTCCTAAGTTTGAACATAAGAGCATTAGCACACTAAAGGAGATTCAAAAAGGTATGGCAGAGAGTGTATGGGAGTATGATGCACACTTTAAGACTCTCTTGTCAAAATTATCTTATGATATTCATCCTTCTTAGTATGCTCAATGGTTTTTTTAATGATTAATAACTCCCTTCAGAGATATTTTCTGAGGTCTTTCACAGCACCCACACGAGGCCTTGGAGGATGTCTTGCGTATGCTAAGGATGTGGGAAACATGGATACCAATGTTAGTCCTTTTCTTGAATCTCAAATTTCTGCCATGGAAAAGCAACTGGAGAAGCTATATGCGAACTCGACACATGAAACTCGTAGTGGCCTATGGTGAACGGATTCTAAGGTAGAGGGGAATATAAAGGATTTTTTTCCTTGGATATCCATATGTTCCATGATAGTAGACTTTGATATTTTCCATGGAGATCATGATGCAAGTAGGTGTCCACTACTACTTTGATCTATAAAAATGTGTCTTACTATTGCAAGATTTACACCTCTACTACTCATGACACCAAGGATTGTAGATTGATTTACTAGATGGATGATGCCATTAATATTGGTGTACGCTCAGACCAATGTTGTAAAAATTCCAAGGATGATGGTCATCACTATGAATGACATGTGGATGAAGGAGCATGAGGAAGAGAATTTTACAGAGGATTTAGAGGCCATAGAAATCATAGAGGTGGAAGAAGTGAATTTCCTCATGGAACTTATTATAATTGTGGGTTCACAAAGCATTACAAGCATGAATTTGCTGACCTACTACAATGTTCTTAGTGTGGGAAGAATAAAAACTATGAGGAGTTTCAAAAATTATTTGTACACATGAGCTAGCAACAACGGAAAGACAAGGGTGTCGAGACGGTAAGAATGAAGAAATTAGACTCATAGTGGATGCCAAGGGTGGTGTGTGAGTCAAAATTAGAACCTTTACTAGTGATAACGTGAGTTGAGGCTACACATGCCAAGGAAATATAAAAGAAAATACCACTAGTCACAAGAGAAGAGGTGGTGCATGGGAAGTATCTAGACCCCGCTCATCAAAAGGAATTTTATTAGGACACCATGGATGTGATTCAAATCCTACAAGGAGATATCCAATACCCGAAGGATAAATTACGGAAACTAGAGCAAAATAAGAGTGCTAAGGCTCCATAGATTGATCTAGATGATGTCCAAGATGTATTAAATATTTGAGACAAGAAAATTTCATCTCGTTACTATGAAGCTAGTTAAGAGAGAAAGTACCAAGCACTGGACCAAATTGTGAAAGGAAGGTTTTACATGTCAATCGACCTCATCACAATATTTACTATGATAAGGAAATTACCCTGAATGTCATGGTTTATGAATGGATCTTGAGTAATATCCTAATTTACATGGGTGTAGAAGTTAATGTTCTCACCTTGGATTCAAATGGGAAGGCCCCCATTACAACCATCTTCAAATGTGTTATATATGGTGAACAAGATAAGGTAATGCCCATTGGAGTTTTGAAGGATGTTGCTATCACTATCCAAGGGGTGAAATTCACTGAGACTTCAAATTATTTGGGCTTTCTAAGGCAAACAAATTTCTAGCATTACTTGGGTGCCCTCATGCTATAAGAACAATGTTGACTTACATTTCAATAAGGGGTATATAATTTTAAGAACAATGAGGAATGATTTATCATCTTGTTGATGATGGAAAGTCAGTTCCTATATTAAACCTTTAGGAGAAGAATATCTAGACAAAATATATGTGCAAAATATAAAATACCCTAATTTGTGCATCCAAGAAAGGGGTTATTTAGTGGGAAGACATTCAATCAGTAAGTGATATCACTAGACTAACATGTGACAATTGGGAACATGGGATGTATGAGTTAGTCATATGGCGTTAAGAGGCTTTGTGATAAGAGTACAAAATGTGTACTCATTCAAGTGCCTATAAGGAAAGAACTTTCCAAGTTATAATGGGGGCCAACCCGATGTTTTCCCCGTGAGAAATGGAGACCTAGTTGAGATGTGAGATCGAAAGGAGAAGGATTCTTAGCTATAGCTATCTCAAGAACATCGTATGCGTTGGTGGGTGACCCATCACGATAGCCTTATAGAGTGGTGCAAGGTGAGAATCATGTTCTATGTTAGTTTTATCTAAATAAATGCACCTACTATCATATAATATTATCATGGGAAGGAACCTACCTCATTTCACGTCTAAGCATGTGAGAATTCCTAGATGGAAGGCGTAGAAGAATTTATGCCTTCTTTATGGGTACATAGGATTTAATCCACCTTACAAGGTTGTGTGTGCACATGGTACATTCACTCAGAGATGCATCATTAGATAGGAAACTTGTAGGAGTTGACAACTGATCTCCTTCAAGATTTTAAATATCGAGTGCTAAGAAATTAGTGGATGAGGCATTGCAGGTTGTCAAGTTCCTAACTATGGGAGATAGTGTCATGGTAGAGGATAGAATACTAGAATTATTGGGTGAACCTAGCTTAGAAGCACACTTTGATGAGGAATAATTAGAGGAGATACAACTTGGGCATGCATGCATAGAAAAAGAGAAAGGAAATTTGGTCTATGTGATCAATGGTGAAGAGGTGGAAAACTTGGATGTTAACAAAACTATTGGTATGCTTGAAGTAATGGAAAGTGTTGATGAGAAATGACATGTGTACTGTGAACCCCTAAGAAATACAAAGGTTAACATTGGCTCGATATCGAAAGCTAAGGAGGCTACTATCAAAGATTACTAGTCGGGAAGGATTTTTAAAGATCATTCATCTATTATGTAAGTTTCGGATTTGTTTCCACATTGGTACCATGAGCTTAATGGACTTCACCACTCTTTAGGGGATATGAGGATCAAATTAAAGGAGGAAGCACACCTAATTTGAAAGAGACCTTATCACATGAATATAAATCAACGCGTTAAAGTCAAGGAGGATATTGGAAAGATGATTGCATCAAGAATCATTGAGGTTGTTGAATAATTAGAATGGACAATTCCAATGGTCATCAACATTAAGAAGGATGGAAGGATAAAGATTTGTTTTGATTATTGAGATTTGAATGTAGTATGTGTCATTGACCCTTTTCCACCCCCATTAACTAAAGAGATCATGGAAGGAGTAGCTGGGCACGAGATCTATTCTTTCATAGATGGATTCTCAGGATATCATCAAGTTAGAATTGCAAAGGAGGACCAAAAAAAGAAAAATTTCACCATTGAATGGGAAATTTTGGCCTACATTGTCATGCCTTTTTGTCTAAAGAATGTGCCTGCTAAGTTTTCATGCATTGTGGTCCTAGTGTTTTAGGACTTCATCCACAATTTTCTAGAAGTCTACCACGATTACTTGGAAAATATATGGATTAGTGAGGGACCATTGTGACAATCTGAGGCTGATGTTTGAAATATGTTGGTAGAATGAGGATATCCCTCAACCTTAAGAATTTTTTTTTTACTCCATTTAGAACCATATTGGGGCATATCATATGTAAGGAAGACTTGTTGTTGGATCCTACCAAAATTGTCGTTATTATAGGATTGAGGGAACCTACTAGCCAGAGCACGTTGTGTAGATTCCTTGGGCATACGAGGTATTACCGGAAATTTATCAAGGAGTATGACAAGATTGTTATGCCATTGAAAAGTTACTAAAACACAAAATTACATTTCATTGGGGAGAGGTGCAACAAATGCCATTTGATACATTGAAGAATAGACTTATTACTATGCCCATATTATGCTTTCTGTCTTGGGAAAAACCATTTCATGGGCATGTTGATGCTTCAAGAATGGAAATTGGAGTAGTGTTGGCATAACCAAGTGAGGGAATTTTTGACCACCCTATTTGTTTCACAAGAAGTTAACCCCAACATAACGAACTATACTACTACTGAGCATGAGGCATTGTCAATGATCTATGTGTTGCAAAAATTCAAGCATTCTCTGTGGAAACAACATTTATATTCTACACGACCACATGACATTGATGTACTTGGTAAATAATCTTGTTTTACAAGGGCACATATGCAGGAAAATCCTGTTGATTTAAGAGTTTGAGTTTACGGTTATTGTGAAACTGTGTAAGAGTAATTTTGGACCCGACCATTTATCAAGGATTGAATCAGGGGAAGACGCGTAGAGCATTGAGGATACACTACCAAATGCATAATTTTTTAAATTGTATTATGTGTCATCTTAGTTATAAGATATGGTGGTTTTTCTCAAAATGGGTATGGCGCCAGTGGGAATGAAGACTTTGGAAAGAAAAAAATTAGCTATGCGTGTTGTGCTCTACATCCTAATTAGAAAAGACTTATACAAGCTAGGTCGTGATGATTTTTTTCACCGGTGCATGTTAGAGCATGAGCACATTGAAATTATGGAGGAAGCACATGATGGAATTACAAGAGAACATTATGCAAGGAATGTAACCATGTGCAAGATCCTTCTAGCAATATTTTGGTGGGAAATAGTTTACAAATATTGTATCGAGTATTGCAAGGCTTGTGACCACTGCCAGCACCTTGGTAAACCAGGGAAAAGAGATGAAATTCCATTAAGGTCGATAACTAGTGCTGAGCCATTTGAGAAGTGGGCAATTGACTGTGTAGGACCTATTTCACCTATCATGCGGAAGATCTGGTTCGCGTTATATAATTACTTGTACTAATTACTTAACATGGTGGGAGGAGGTAGTGCCTATAAGGGATTGCATTGTGGCCGAAAAAAAATATTCTTGAGGGAAAATATAATTGGTAGGTATTGGTGCCCTTTGACTAATGATAGAGGTACACATTTATTGAATGAGAAAGTTAGGATCTTATTGGAAAAATTCATGGTGGCTCATCACAAGACTACCCCTATCACCCTCGGACTAATGGAATAGTTGACCCATTCAAAAATATACTAATTCACATGTTGACCAAGATTTATGATGTTAGGACAAAGGATTGGGATGAAAAAGTCTGAATAGTGCTATGGGCATAAAGAAAAAACTAGAAGAGAGTGAACAAATACAAAACATTTTAATTTGTGTTTGGCACGTAAGCCATTTATCGGTAGAATTAATGTTACCCTCTCTATGTATTGTGCATGTGGGAGGATTAGCTAACGAAAAAGCATTAAAAGAGTGCATGGATAAGTTAATGTAGTTGGATGAAAGGAGATCACTTCAAGATGGAGTTAGAAGACCGAAAAAGGGAGACAAAAATCATGACATGATCTTCACATTAAGATGGTTCTACTGTATGATTCTAAGTTTTTGCCATCCTAGGAAGCTCAAATTCCATTGGTTAGGGCCATACATTATGTCTTACATCCTTGATTTAGGTGCATACTGGTTTCAAGTGATGGATTGAACAAGGTTACCAAGATATTTCAATGGGAGTAGGCTGAAGCCTTACTATAAATAAGGCCATCATGTGTCTATAAAATAAGGCAATATTGCCAACTAGCTTAGGTTTCCCTTAATTCTTTCCCCTTTCCGTTGTTTCCTTTTTTGTCATTTTTTGGTTTTGTGTTGTTCGTTGGTGCACTAGTGTGCATTAGAAGTGATTTTATGTGTAGAGGACCACACATGAATTTTTGTGTGGGGTGGATTGGAAAATATGCTTGGATATGTTTAAACAAATTCCTTTGATAAGGGACTATCTAGAAACTCATTATGAAGATAGAATAATGGTTGGTATGGTGGATTAAGGTGTTTATATTTTTGTGGTTATAAAGGTGTGTTGAGAGAATTTTGAATACCACAAAGAGGAGAAATATCGCACAATATAACATAAGGTAGGTATCACAATGGGAAATTACTTTGTAGTCGTAAGCAGAGGTTATGTAATTCAACACGATGAAGTGTGTGAAGGAGGTATGTGGAAATGAAGCAATGTTTGAGTTCCATAAGGTTATAGATGTGATGTGCAAAAGGAAGTCATGAAGTTTAAGTTGAGTAAAGTAAAGTACTATATTAAAAAGAGACATTGAGACATGTGGTCGAAAGAACTTTAAGGTGCTAGAAAAGTATAAATAGAAGGGTAAAAGTAGAAATTTCGATTAATTTTCCTTAGAGAATTTATTTTTATGTTGATGATCTTAAAGTAAAAGGAGGGTTTTGCAAAGGATAGAAAATAATTTTTCACAAACCACTTTGTGATTATGTGAAGTTGTGGAGTAATATTGTAGTGCAAACAAGAGGAGAAAGGAGATATGAGGACAAGATGGGGTAGTGTTAGAGAGAAGCGTGGAAGTCATCGATTTCGGAAAAACATGGGATATGTTAAGAGAACCTAGGGCATGAAGGAAAGGAGGAGGAAGATGGCACCAAATAAGGCCCATACAAAGAGACTAGTGGTGGAAAAGGAGGATCCCGTGGAAATTTACTCAATAATGCAATATGCTCCTACATTTATCAAGGAAGAAAAGTGGAGCTCAAAGATATACAAATGCAAAATTAGTGAGTATAACCACAAGACAAGTGATAACAAGAATTTTATGAGGAAATACTTGTTTTGGACACTCCAATGGTAGACGAGATTAGAAACACTAGGGTTGATGACTCAGTATAATAGGAAATGCATAAAACCAGAGTCTTGTAGCTATGTGAGCTTCCTTTCTTTGTGAAATTCACCCCATTATTCAGGTGGTTAATGTTGTAGGTGCATGATGACTTCTTTATTTTGTGGGGTGAAGGATGAGGATAATAGGCCACTTGATTAGGATAGTTACAGCCTTAAAAAACACTAGCGAGGACATGGCACTTGATTTATGTGCCACTTCTAAGATTGAGGAGCTAACAAAGAAATTGAACTACAAGAAGGGAGGTAGGGCACAAGTAATTGTAGATCTCCAAGACCCAGTGTTGAGAGTCACCTCCCGGTTCATTAGTTATAAATTGGGCATGTCAAAGAGATGGACAAACATTAATAGGAGGTTCTTATACATGGCCTATAGATTTTCTAAGAAGACACATTATAACTTTGAAGAGTTTATCATAAAGGGCATTGTTGAGGAAGAATGAGAGTAGAACAAGGCAAGAACAGAGATCATATGGGACTCCATCCTATTGTTGATCATATTATGGGAGATTGGTGTCCCAGAAGGACCAATTGGTAACATTTGGGTTCACCCACCTACACACACATCCCCTCGTAGTCTAATTCACAAAGTTCACCTACGATGGGACCATCTTGAGCACTTACAAGGCTTAGATGAATAGGTGGTTTAAGTGATCCTTCAAATATTTTGAGAATGAGTCATGCATCTCCCACAAGTTACCACAAGTTATTGGGGACCAAATAAATTTTATTGTCTAAAAAAAATTATAATGGCCAAGGGAGAGATGGGGCCATGGTGCAAACTCCCCTTCACATTTACTGCCAAATATTTGAAATGCACCATCAACTGGATAAAAGATGCATATAAGTTGGTTTTGATGTGGAAAAAGTGGATGTTGATGTCCACACATTATGTATAACATAAAAATTTGGCACTCGACCTACTTACATTGATGTTTTGGAGCCATATTTTTTGGATTTACACCGTTAAGTCACCATTACCATCAATGAGTATGTCCATCGGTATTCGTGCAAATACACCCCTAGAAGATGAAGGGGATTCGGGGAAGTTACAGACTCTCCCTTTCCAAAGACATGGGAGACATCAATCTTGTGCATGAAAGCAGTACATGGAGAAGAGGAAGAGGAAGATGGAAAGTTAGATACTTCTAGAAAGAGGAAGTACTACACACGCCAGAATGGGACCAAGGGTACTAAAACTTCATAAGGTATCACTAAGGCCTCATTGTCATGGCGTGAGGAAGGGGAGGAAGAGGAGGAGATTAAAGAAAATAAGTGGAAAACACAAGATGCATCGAGTTCCATTACATGCTCGGATGAAGATGAAGATGAAGAGGAGGAAAACACCTCATTCAAGGTGGAGTTAGAGGTAGGAATTAAGGAGAAGGAAGCCAAAGTGAAGCAAGGGTTGAGGGTGATGCACGTGAGAAAGGGAAGGATAACTCTACATAACTAAAGAAAACTCCAACCCACAAGGTGTCCCCATCAATGACTTCCAACCTAGGAGGAGGAGATAAAGGGGACTCCTTCATTGTAAAGGAGGATAAAAGATTTAGCCCGGGATCAAAGAAGTAGAGGAACAACCTCAAGGCAATGAGGAAGAAGTGGAACCCCATGTCCCCACATATGGAATTCATGGATGACCCCATGAAGGTGTTACATGTGAGGTTCTAGGCCACCCTCCCACCAAAAAATTTGCATGGTTGGGATTTGATGGACCAAGATGGGGGTGTGCCCAGGACTAGGAAGATGCTCAGCTGGATCATGCGATTACTCGAGGAACCTGATTTCAAGGTAAATGATCATGCAATCAAGACCTTTCATTTAAAGAAGAAAGGAGGAGATACATATAAGGTGGTGGATCCTAACCACCTAATAGATGAGAAGGCATGTAATGCATTGTGAAATATGTCCATGGAGGTGATTCGATGCATCTTGGATGTAGGAGCCACTATTCTAGTCTTGGTCATGAAAAAAAAAAAAGTATGAAAAGGAAGTAGACATATGTCACCAAGGACTGAAGGGTGAACACATGAAAACCAAGGAGCCGTATGACCAAGTTGGGGCCCCAGGTAAAAATCATTCGGGGACAATGTCCGATATTGGTAATCCAGGAAGGACCAATTATGAGGATGAAAAGGAATACCTCGAGGACCTTGTGGGGATGTTACTCATTAACATTAAGGATGGCATGAGCCCCACAGTTTTAGAGCTCACAAAGGAAAAAGAAGAGAATAAGGTCTTTTATCGAATCCCATATCACTGAGTTGGAAGACTTAATATCCCAAATCAAGGAATAAAATATACTATAGATAATACGAGCTAATTATAAATGTGTGAGTAACAGGAGGAGGAATAAAACCTTGAGGTTTTGTAAGAGACCATCCCTACCAACAATTCAGAGCATGCATAGCTAGTTGTTAACACCACAACCCAAAAGGAGAAAATCAAGACAAAGCACAAGAAATTTGGCTTCGAATCAACAAAATCGATACTCCATCAGTGAACGGATGGATGAGTTTGAAGGTTTCTACATCAAGTTAGGGATGGTTATCAATGTACTAAAGGGGAAGGAGGAAAAGATCATCCTAGACAAGGTGCCCAATGTTGGAGGAGAAGAATCAAGAAAGGCCCTATCATAATTGAGGGTGCGGGGAAAGTTAAAGGATGAGATAGATACGAGTTCCCCAAACTCCTCCAATTGGTTACATAACATATTCCTCCATCCTTAAATTATTTATTCAGATTCTTTCCCAACCACTATTCTTTATTCTTTGGAGCAATATTTTTCCTTAGCATATTTGGGTCGACAAGTTTTTGTTCAAGGAGTGTAAAGGATTGCCAGGGCGGTAACTAGTTTAGTGTGGGGTGATGTTGGACCCCTAAAATAACTAAGTACCTAAGGCACAAATTATTTTGGCATACAAAAAGCAGGGGCATGAAATCATGTGAAGAAGTAGTTCTTGGAGAGGCAAAAAGGCTCACACCTAGGAAGGATGGATTCAAGACTTAGTGAGTTTTGACAACAAGAAAATATGCGCATAGGGAAAAAATGGAAAAGCCATAAGATACAGATGTGGATAAGATATGGAGACTTGTGGATCAAGGAAAGGATATTCCAGGGCATCAATATGGTTATCATGAAAGGATAAGGAGTCGAGGTTGTTAAGGATTAGTTGAAAAATGCATGCTAAAGGAAATCAATTGAGGGAAACACATGACAACATCTGGCATATTCTTGGGTAGTGGTAGAGAAATCATGAGAGGATTCCTTTAGGATTTTGTAGGTAATGATGAGTGGTTAAGAGGAGATTCCTTCTTATTCTTCATATGGATAGATTTCTAGTAGGAGGAGGGAGATACGTTAGTATGTGAGAGGTATGCAAGAAAGAGAGAAAAATAAAAATGATATAAGTATTGTGTAATGTGTAATGGCAATCTTTGTAATGTATAAAGTCTCTACTACTATGAACATTCATAGGGATGGAACCATTTTTTATGTAATCTTGGCTACTGTATTTGATTAATTAATATAATGAAGAGTTTATGAAGAACTCATGTGATGGATACTGATATGTACATTTCCCTTATGTTCATGTGCGTGTTATTGGTTCTCTTGATATTATTCATGGTTTGATTCTACTTTCATTTAGCTTATCATGTTATACTATGCTTCGATGCATTAGACTAGGACTAGTTCTTTAACTCAATTCTCGGAATGGGTATGTTCATTTCATGTTTATGCAAGAACCCCCTTACCAAGGGTGATAATTCTTACAAAGAACACATAAAGGAGGGGCTCAACCTCTATGCATGACTCGGGTGAGCTTCCAGACCAATCTGGATGATATTTCAATGCATTTGGGGTTGGTTGTTAAAGAAAGTAGTAAAAAGAGACTATACTACATGTATTCCATACTATTTTAATCTTTTCATATCTACACATCATACATCATATTATTCTTCATCATATTCATCTATCATTGCATCCTACCTACTATACTCTCATAGGCACACTACACATATTGCATTCAATACTATACACTACATACACATCACATGGCCATTTATCATCTTCATTACATATACTACATCTTCTACGTGATGCACTCACTACCCTATGATGTATTTTAGTTATTTTGTCCATACTAGACTATCGAGGTTTACAAATCAAATGGAACTTATCATACTCACATGTTTATCATTCAACCTTCCATCCCACGACATTACTAGGTTAGTGACATACATTATAGGATAAATGGTCACCTAATCTACCATCTTGTACTAGTATATGCTTTAGGATACATCACCACTCCCTACTATTCATCTTATAGTGCTATATGCTTTAGGATACATCACTACTCCCTACTATTCATCTTGTAGTGGTATATGCTTTTGGCTACATCACACTCCCTTTTATTCATCCAAAGTAGTGATATATGCTTAGGGATAAATCATCACTCATTTTATTCCTTGTGTCATGATATATTCTTAGGCTATAGAGCTCACACATGAATCACTTCAGTTATATGTCACATATCATCATCATTACACATACATACTCATCACAATGCACTAGATACTATACACACTATTTGACTATTTCGCGATGACACACTCTCGTTTACTATTCATTCTTGACTGATCATGGGGAAAATGAAATGAACCTAAATGAATACATTTCCATGCACTCAAGGGGCACATGACTTCTATCACTCCATCTTGCATTCCATTCCATCCATCCACAACATACTGCATATTATGGTTTGTTTACTTTTGCTTACTTTTTCTTGTACATAGTTGCTTTATTACACATGCTAGTTTGATTACTTATATGTCATTTATCTATATCATACACACATGCATGTTCACGTATTTTTCTAATTGTTATCATAGATAGAGGTCTCTTACCCATAGCATGGATGCTCACCTTATACCCTTCCTAAATTGGTCACTTTGGGGCATCTACCTTAATCTCTCAAATGTTCTATTATTTCATTTTGTACTTGGAACTTTCAATTACTTGGTTATACCTACTTTTTACATATTTGTTATCTTTCTAACATGCTCATGGTTGCTTCATGTGCAGAATTTGTTATGCAGGGATATTTACTTCCATACTTGTTTATTACATTGTTTGTTATTATTTGTTCTTATATGTGGGCCTTGCCTTATGTTTTCCATGTACAGTTGTTTTTTTGTTTGTGTCCATGATTTCCTTGCGTGTCTTGCGATATCATGAGTGATGTCCCATTTTTGTAGTTTGGTTTGTGTATATTACTTATCTTCTTGCGTATTTACATTACTATTTTTTCTTGGTACCTTTTACATTGTTTTCCTAGATTTTACATTGTTTTCTATATGCATGCATGTTTTAATAACACTTGTCTTTGTCTAGCTTTGCTTTTTTTGCGTGCCTTGGTTTCTACCAAGCACATTCCTTTCCCCCTATAGGGAAGACTTTAAAAGTACATGAAATTATTGTTATTTTGGGGTCGCATTATCTTATCAAAGCAACATCGCATGTGCCCCTAAAGAGGGGGCATAATTTTGACTTTTACATACTAACAGAGTCCATTTATACCAATTCAATTTAGTGCACTTTCCACCCTTAGAATTTTGGGTTACATATAGTTAGTGGGTTCTAATTAGTTTAAGAACCCCATACTCAATGGATTTTAGAGGACATGGTGTCCTTAGCATTCTTACAAAGTACAATGGAAGAAGTTATGGGATCGAGATCTTATAATGGGTGTGCCTCTTTACACTACTTCCGTCGGTGGCGTCGGATTACCAAAAAAACTAGGATGCACATAGATATCTTAACACATATTTAGGGAATTAGTTAGATCTTGGAAGATATAGTGGAATTCCTTCCTACACTTCTTCACCTATTGCTTCAGATCGCCCAAAAAGCCCTAAGCGATACTAGATATCCTTCTACACTCTCTTACTCAACATGGATCAGTGCACATGTTCTATTCACACTTTTTCATTTACGTATTTATATTTACATACATATGCATTTGTCTTTTACATTACATTTTTACACATACATACATAAATATTTTACTACTTGATCATTTTGTCCGTGTAGGTCAAGCCGTATGAGAAACAAGAAGTCAAATGGAGGAAAAAAACATCCACATCAATAACAACACACAACATACTAACCATGTAGGTACATCACACACATTAGTAGAAACATACACATTTCCACCTTAGGTTCACTCTCATTAATTTTTTTGTGCATTTCCATATTTAGATTCCACTCTCCACTATATTTTTGTCATTCCACACTTTGTCTAGTACATCGACACATCTTCTACTACAATCATCTTGGACATTAGGTGCACATCTCTATCTAATTTATGTTACCAATATTTCCACTCACCAACATAAAGTGGGAGTAAAATGTAGTCACAAAATCATGCACTTTAGATAGTATTTAATCCCAGTTTCATACTACTATTTATAAGGTTATTGAGTGAATAAATTAATAATCAACCCCTGTCATTTGGCCATCTTTTTTATTTTTATTTGGTGACTCCCGACCTTTTACACCCACATGCTTATTCATCTTTCATCACTTGGAATTATTTTATCCTCAAATGGGGTGCCCAAAGCTATTACTAAGGCACCCATGAGTGCCGTAATCCTTACTACACTTTCTCATAACTTTTTGGGCTCTTTCTATCCATTTTAGATCTTTATCTCATTGGGTGGTTTTCCATTTTAAGGCTAGTTACCAAATTAGATAAAGAGAACCCTATAAATAAAAAGTTACTAGACCATAATGATGGACCAAGCACTATTCATTACTATCATCCACCTAGAGTTGCATCCATCTATCACATTGGACATCACTTACATCCACACAGCTCCATCACAAGGCAAAAGGCTAGAAATTTGCATCACACATAGTATAGGCAAGGATTCTATTCTATTCCATACACACATTCTATTACATTTTCTACACCTAGTAATTTCTCACTACTTCACAAAGTATGACCTGACCTAAGAGAACCTAGGGAATATTATGTAAACACTCACCAAAACTACATTTGGGTTCAAAATGTAGTACTATGCTCAATTACTAAACCCACTGTTGTGGTGGCTAAGGTCGGTCTAACCCATTCATTTACATTATTATATTTTTAGGTTTTTGATACTCTTCTTTGTTCTTTTATAGGTGTTTTATACATCTTAGATTATTGATGAAATCGATACACAATGCGATGAATGTAATATGACACATAACGATGGTTTTGAATTACCTCCCAACCTTGTGAAATTTAGTTTCAAATATATTTTACTGAGACCAAGGCACTGTTTATAGACCGAGTGCGTGTAGGTTCCCAAGTCCCTCTCCGTGTGCTCCACTAGATAAATATTACAGATCCATCCTTTTTGGGGTTTTGACACGGTCTTTCCTAAATTTTTCTCCTCCATTCACCTTTATAACACATTCTAGGTAGCTTGTCTAATTATTTGAGTTCTTTCCTCTCCTCTCTTGTGCATTAGGGATAGAAATTCCTTTTACACAGCTTTCTTAGGTCATATTTATATTTACATCATCTATTTACTTTATTTACAAATGTTCATAGCTTACATAAACTTGTCCATATACCTAAATTTTAGTTAATCACACATTTTTATTTAATTAAGGATTTCCTCATCCATTTTTAGATAATACCTCCCCAATCTGAGGCTTTTAAGTCCCTAAAAGCTTCAAGGACTGATGAGGTGAGGAAATATATTCCCACACCCTCTCTCAAATACCACTTGTCTTTGGTAGAAAAATTGGCTTTCAACCTAATCAACCACCTAAACCTACACTCCTCCGTGTTGTCCTCTCTTTATTCTCAGTAACACAACATCTTCCTCTAATTCCAACTTCATGTATGGATAAATATCCTCAATAAACGGAAGAAATATTTCTCCTTATTCATTATCCAACATCGAGGGCTCAAAAATACATAAGTTTTAAAAATTCACAACTTAATAAATATTCATAACAAGGAAAATCCAAGTGAAATGCATTCTTACTCACATGTTCCAAAATTTCAAATGTTCCATATCGAAGAGGCTTAAGTTTCTTATATTTTCTTGGTAGCCTATCTCGGCTCAAATACAACCATACCTTATCTCAAACTAGTAAGGAATGCTTAGTCCTATGTTTATCATGTCGTGCTTTCGACTTGACATGTGACTCTATCAACATCTTATTTACCCGAAGGTGTATCTACTAAGTTGTCTCAATAAACTTCTGAACCTTGTTGACCTCCGTTCCACTTTCCCATTATCTCATGCATGGTAATATTAAAATAATATCAAAACAACTCTTAGGAAAATAATTAAAACATGTTTTAAAAGGATTTTTACTAGTAGAAGCATAAACTTCCTTATTATAAGAATGCTATATATACACCAAGTTCTCATCCTAGGTCCTCGATATTTCCTTTTATACCATCTCAAGAGCTAGACCAAGGTAAAATTCACCAGCTCTATTATCCCATTTGTCTCTAGATGAAAGGTGGTATACCTCTTTATCTTTGTATCCACCTTTTCCCATAAAGTATACCAAAACTTCCCTACAAACTGTGAGTCTCTATCTGACACAATATAACAAGGAAAAATAAAAGTGAACCCACACATTAGAATCAATAACTCAGCTTCATCACTAGCCTTAATGGTCATTTTGCAATGAATAGGAATACATTTTTTTCTAAATTAGTCTACAATTACAAATATATAATCATGACCTTTTTTGGAGGTAGGAAAACTACCCACAAAATCCATGGAGATACTTTCCCATGGTCGGGAAGGAACTAGAAACTACATATATAACCCCAACTTCCTATTATTAGGATTTCTTGTACTACATAAAATACAACCCCTGATGATTTTAGCAACTTATGCTTATATGTTTGGACAATAAACATACCTCTGTAAGTGTACTACAATATTTATCACACCAAAGTGACCAGCTACCTTGGAAGTGTGTTCTTCTCTCATCAAATACACTCTTTCCCCCTTAGGCACACAAAGTTTCTCATTCTTGTAGAGCAACCCATCCTAGAAATAGTATTCTCTTATAGGTAGAAATCCCTCACTTGGAGGTTGCTACTGAAAATTATTTAAAAAATCAGGATCCTTCTCATCACCTTGCTTAAGAAAAGTTAATGTACCCATAGTTGAAAGAAAATGAGGTCTAGATAACATATCAGCTAACTTCTTAGTCATACCTTTTGTATATTTAATAATCAAATGAATTTTTTGTAAAAAAACCCATCCGTTTATAGTGTCTAGTTTGCTAAAGTGTTTTTTGAGCTTGCAAATATTAGAGAGGTCAGTGATCCATGTCGATGATAGTTTCCATACCCATCAAATATTGTTTCCATTTCTTGATTGCCTAAACAAGAGCATATAATTCCTTGTCATAAGTACAATAATTCAGAATTACACCATCAAACAATTTAGAGTAATAACATACCAACCTACCTCCTTGAAGTACGACACCCCCATAGCATAGTCACTTTGGTATCGGTTTCAAATTTGAAGGGAATATGTAAGCTAGGTAAGGACAAAACTAGAGCATGACTAGTTTTATATTAAAAAATTCATAATAAATTTGTTATTTCTTACCCCATTATCACCAAATGTCGTGGCACTTTGCTATGGATGGAAGAGAAGTTTTTAATGAACTTCTATAAATACTAAACTACTCCCAAAAACTCCTGGTCTCTGTGAAACTTGATGGTGTAGGCCGCCTAAATGGCCTCTATATTTTCTGGATAAATCATTAACTCTCCATCTCTAACAATTTTTCCCAAAAATAAAAGCAAATTTTATACAAAATCGCACTTATTTTCATTCAACACAAGTAAGGTCTCCTTAATAACCTATAAAACTTGATGAAAATGATCAATATGCTCTTCAAAAATTTTCCAATAGACCAAAATGTCATGCAAGTACATAATAACAATGGAATCAATAAATTTCCCTATTACCTCATTCATCTATCTAATGAAAGTAGCTGGTGCATTTTATATCCCAAAAGGTAATGCCAACCATTTATATAACCATTTCCTAGTCTTGAATTTCATCTTATAGATGTCCTCTTCCTTGATTTGTAGTTAATGGTACTCGGGCTTGAAATCAAGCTTAGTAAAATCTTTAACATGTTATAGATGATCTAATAAATCTTCAATGCAAGGAAGAGGGCACCTATTCTTGATGGTTTTTTAATTTAAATCTCTATATTTTACACACATTCTCCATGAACCATCTTTCTTAGGTACTAAAATAATAAGAGAACCACATGGAGAAGTGATAAGAAATATTATACCTTGTTCAAACGAAGACTGAAACTATTACTTTAACCCATTGGAATCTTTCAAAGATTACCCGTATAATCCCATTTTTGGAAGCATAATATCAGGTAGCAAGTGCATCTCATGCTTAATTACTCTAACTTAACATTATTTATTGCTCAAACTTTATCTATGGATTATTCGAAACTTGATGAAGAACCACTGTCAACAAGATCCTAAGCTTAACTCCATGACTACCATTAAAAATGAATCTTAACAATATTTAATGGTCCAAATTTATCTTTAGATTTGTCCTGACTATCATATGAATGGGAGGAATATTTTACATTAGAATATTTTGGATCAATGGTAGGTTGAGGACTAGGTATGGGAGAAATAATATATTGAAAAGGAAATTGAGGTTCCCAAACTTTTTTCATGTTGTTTCCATGTAAGTAAGATTATTGATTTATATTGTGACTATGGAATGAGGTGTTTGATCAATAAAGGAAATAATGGAACTAAAATCAACATTGTTAGAGGATTATCCCTTATCTTGAGCTTTATCATTCGTATCATGCTTCATAAATGGATCCTTAAACACCTTTAATATCTCATTTGGTGTGTTGGTATTAGTTTTGTTTTCTATGTCAATATCTCTGTGAATTATTAAATCTTGAATGTAATGACATAGTCTTACACAATGATCAATAGGGTGACCATTGATGTAGTGGTACTTGAAATTCATATTCATTTTACCATGTGGGTTTTGGTTGTCCTTCTTTGAAGGTTATTATAACATAATAAGTAACCATATTAGAACTTTCTAATTAGTGAAGGACAGTAGAAATACTTTCTCGAAGAGGTGTAAATTATCTTCATCTACCGTCACAAGGAGTATCTTCTTTGATATAAATTTTAATTGGTTTTTTGTTTGAGGTGGTTTCTTTCAATGGTTACTTTTTCACATTTTACACACTCGAGCGTCGATTACCCCATCATTCACAATGTTTTGATTGAGATTGAAATTTTTTATTTATCATGATATTTTTTATTATCTTTGTTGGTTTGATATTTCAAGGAGTTTTGATAGACCCTTGTAAATGAGATACCTTTCGATTTTGGCTCCTTTCTCAACTACTTCCTTGGTGTTTGTTAATCAATGCAATTGAATTTTAAATGATAGTTCTAAATTAAGATTAGGAATAAAAATATTCACTAATTAGTTTTTGGAGATATAACAAGGAAAACGGCTTGTAATTCCTCTCCATCATTATATGAATGACGTGAATGTTTCATTACCCATTTTCCTATTACTAAAAAATTCCATCATTGTGATTTTTGAATCTATATTAAATGAAAATTATTTGACAAAATTCTCTGATTAGTTATTGAAGGTCGTAATTGAACCTTTAGCGAAATGTTAGTACCACTCTAGATTTTGTCCTCCTTGACTCTTTAATAATATATGCAAGAGATATATGTCGGTATAGGATATTGTTTGGAATATAATGAAGCATTATTTAAAATGTTCACATGGGTCTTGTTTTCCTTTGAAATTATTGAATTTTTGGCTTTTGAAATATTTGGGAAATGGTATACACAAAATTACTATTTCAAATGGATTGGGAAAAGTTCTTTAAAATTGAATTATTTGGTTTTTTTCATCCCCATGATTGTTTCTTTCATGATTTTCCATTCTTGAGAGAATGGTGAGTTTGTGAGAGGAATATTCACTATTGTTTCTATTTCATTATTTGTTTGAACCTTTTCCTCATTTCCTTGAGTAACTTTAGAAGCCATATTATAAAGTTCCTTTGTCATCTCTTGAATTTTTGTGAATAAGCTTTCATTAGTTGTACTTGTGTAATTGTTATATTTTTATTTATTTTTTCTAGATTTGGGTTTATCTATAAGATGTTTCAAATTCTCATCACCAAAATATGAAGGTATTTTAGCTCCCATTTCTAGGAGATGAAGAAGAAATTGATGTTTATTTTTTCATAAAAGTTCATCAAGTTGTTCATGTTCTTCTTTTGAAACTTGAAGTTGTTTATTTTCTTCCTCTTCATCAATTGTCTATATGAAAAGCATTTTTGTCGTTTTTCCCAAATATTTCAGTGTTTACTTCATGTTTCCACAATTTTGTACTAAAATGGGTAAAAATTAAAGTAGCATGTGTTATTGGTGAATCTAATTCAGTAATATTTGTCTAATATGAATTCAGATTCAAGTGATTTTATTAAACTTAGATAAAGTGAATATCTGAAAGTATAAGACTTAGCTAGGGTTGATTGATATGCTTGACATTGGACAAAGTGAATATTACAAAATAACATTCTCGATTGATTGGAGGTATAGTATTAAATATTAACAAAGTGAATGTACAAAAGATGAGACTTTGATTTATAGAAAGGAAATGCTTAAAATTTGAACAAAGTGATAGATAAGACTTTGATTGATAGAATGGATAGGCTGAAATTTTATCAAAGTTAATGTCCAAAGATAAGACTTCAATTTATAGAATGGATAGGCTTACATGTTAACAGAGTAAATATCTACAAGATAATAATTTGATTGATAGAATGGATAGGTTTAAATTTGAACAAAGTGAATGTCCAAAGATAATGATTTGATTGAGTAGGTAGGATTAAATTTGAACAAGTGAAAGTAAAAAGATATGAATTTGATTGATTGGATAGGATTATATTTGAATAAATTAAATGTACAAAGATAAGGATTTGACTAATTGGATAGGATTAAATTTATACAAAGTGAATGTCCAAAGATAAGACTTTTGATTCAAATTTTGATAATTTGATGGGATGATTTTGAATGATCAAGTTTTGATAGGTTTGGACAATTTTTATTCTAATTTGGATTTGCAAAAGGATAGAATTTTTTTATTTGATTATCGAATAGAAATATAGAATTCATAGGAAATTTTTACTTAGATTCTCTCCTATTCAAATGTTTATAATTTTAATGATAACTACATTCTCCTCTTTTCAACCTCAGCATGGGAATGATTACAATGTTTTATTATCGATGCACTATAAGAATAAAACAAATGAAAAATATAGAATTTTCCAAAAGAAAAGGAAACCTCATCATTAGTGGTTGACGAAGCATTATGTATCCTCCTTCCTCCATTTCCTCTAACCTCTAATTTAAGATTTTAGGTCTTCACAACAAGATTATTTATTCTCAACTACCTTATATATTATCATGAAATTAATTGTTGACATTTAGAAGGTCTAGTTGCCTCATATTCATCATCTAGCTCATATCATATTTCTAAATGTTGGTAAATTCTATTTTTATAGAATCGCACATCAATAATGATGTGGACCATCAAATTACTTGATTTAACAAATCTAATGGATTCAAGAGTCTCTTGCGAGAGAAATATAAAAGATTTCATAATGTGAAGTCATAAATAAAGGGTATAAAGCTCCACCGATCATACACCCATGAGGTAAAAAAATGACATTTTTACATGGAAACAACTCTATTAATTAAACAAATATAAATTCTATGACAATAAAAGAGATGAAATGTGATGGATTATTTATATGAACACTTAGGAAAAATTTATGGATATTTGAGTGCTATATACTAATGATTTTTAATATTTTAACATTAAAGGAATTTAGCATACATGCTTTTTGAATAATAATAATGTGTTAAAAACTCCATAATTGGTAACAATAATACCGAGTTGAAATCAAGTCTGATTTAGAGAAGAGAAAGACATAATATAGAGAGATAACTATAGATATATGCATAGATTATTGAACAAGCAGATTGTGAATACAAATTATATTTGGGACTCTAAAAGTTTGGTTTCTTCTATTTCATGAGATTTTTTAAAGCTCCAAAGTAATATATAATCTAGAGCCTTATTTATTCCTTATCCTTTTTCTTCACTCTAACATAATAATTATAGTCACTTTCTAGGCTTGAGGATAGAGATATGAGGAAATAACTGGATAACATCAAAATAATACATAGAGATAGATCAATCATCACACTTTAGGTATTTGCAAAATTTCACAAAATGTGATAATCTACAAATATCTATAGCCTTGGTTGTTACGCATTGGATAGAAACATATATACATTAATAGGTACACATATGCAAATGAATAATGAGTCGAGGTTCAAATAAATACCATTCAACCGATTGAGTTGTGATATAATGTTGAAGAAGTTGAATCAATGCCAAATTGATCCTCAATTTAGAAAAGAGGATTCCTAATGATTTAACATAAATATTGGTCCATATGTATAGAATTTGATTCAATATTAGTCGGTTAAATAACTTGTCAATATTGTGAGAAAAATTATGCTCAAGTTATCTTATAATATTTTGGTCCAAGTTAGGGTGTTCATAGGAAATACAAGTTGTGCTTTAAATCCTCACCTAGTTATCCAATGATAACACATTTTATGCATGATTGAATTTTGAATGTTTATATATGTTGAAATATCATTAGATTAATGCACAACACAAATCCACAGGTAATGAAAAAATATGAATGTAAACCGATGGAGACTATATAACTTTTTAAGATAATTTGAATGTAAATGATCCAAATGAACAAACTTAAACATTATTAAGATAGTAATTAATACATAATAATTAAAATACTCTCATTTGGATTTAATGGCTCAACCTTTGGATGTAAATAATAGATTAGCCAAAAATAGAGATTTATAATAATAAAACTTCATATTAAATTTCATATGCATAGATTACATATTTATAGGCGTTGTGTCTTTGATATAATAGGGGAAATATCATATCTCCTACAACCACCCATACAAAATATAAGGGTTGTTAGAACAGTTCATAACACACTAAAATCTATTTATGTTGGTTCTTATAACTCCATAGATAATATTATTTACAATAAAATATTATATTATCATAGATAATATAATTACACACACTTATTATATATGTGAACACTATCAATTCCTACTAGTAAGGTGTTCATAAGAGGGATTAGTACCAAATATATGGCCCCATAACTTGGTAAAATGGTCTTTAGAACTTATCTTGAAATTCATCCCATATATACACAAATTAATTATTTAATGTTCCCTCTTACTATATGCTACATTCTAATCTAAACAGATAACACCTATTCTCCAACTCAATTTTTCAAGAATCAATACACCTTATAGATAACATATCTATGTACATCCACTTGTATAAGAACAAAATAATTTCACACCTTAGAAAGTTTCATGAGTCTAGGATAGGTTAATACATGAACCTATCCCACCTTCCATAACTCATCTATTGCAATTGTAAAGTTCAGTTTTAAAATGTTATCTTATCTTAGTCATCATAGGTAGTGTTTTTGGGTGAATGAGATAATGAACAATATGAATGGTCACATATAAATAGAGATACACCTTATGATATTAGGGTCATCTTGGTATCCTATATTTAAATCATTATAATGAGGTTAAGATAAACTATTTAAGCATCTAATTCCTTATAGCACTCTCACCATGGATATTGATTATAAATTTGAAGACATATATTGTTTCCTAGATTAAAAATGAAATAAAATTGAATAATTGAGTGTGTGTTCCCAAGTTTGAGTGTCATATCAGGGTTTTTACATCCTTTTTAATTTTATTATATTTTTTATGCAATACATAACAAATAAAATTTATGTAAGGTTGGGAAATTAGGAGCTATTATAGCAAATCAGCTTCCAACATTAATGTACAAAATTAGAGTAACATATTGGTTTTCTTAATACATGTATAACCTCAAAATACATAATATATATAGAGAGAGAGTTATATTTACATATCAATATAATAATAATATAGGAAGAAATATGATAGAATTTGGACATGTATATCCCGGAGAAATTGCATTGACATAATTGTAGCTTACAAATATATTGGTACAAAATCATACGGTATGGTTAGGATGTATAATCCACTCCTTCCCCTTCATGCAATATTTTATTCATTCATAATGGGGTTATAAAAATTTCTAGGTACATTAGCGTCCTATAAATAAACTTGTATGTGAAACCCTAGTTAGCACAAAGATTTCATATCATTTGAGTCACTCCTAAAAATTAACCATGGGTAGAAGACCCTCCACGAAGGTTAGTGTTTGGGTATTGGTGCACCCCATGCATTCCTACATTATCAATACTATGAAGATGCCTTAAACCACACATAATTATCTACATAACATGTAATTTGATTTTAAATTTAGCTAGTTGTAAACTTGAACCCCTTCGATTGTGCTTTATTGGATTGTGCTCTTGCTAAGACTTGGAAATGGGAACTCGGTGTGCTTGGATGTGAAGGAAGATAAAGTCATTTACCTATTTTAGTTCTTCATAACTATAGTGTTGGATTCCCTAATATATTTACATCAGCTTTATCATGATTTAGTGAGCCTTAAGTTCCTTTTGTGCCGTATTGGTAATGATATCTCATGAGAGTACCAAGTTATTATATGAGGTGATTTTAACTTTATTTATAAAGGTGATTAATTGTTATAATTCCAACCTAGGAGGATAAAAATACCCAAAAATTATATTTCATCGAAATAGATCTATAAACCGTGTCATTCTATGACCTACAAAGGTTGTCTAAGTGTGGATTATATAACCTAACTAAACTATGCGAGTTTTGGACATGGATAAACTCAATGAAATTTGAAAGTTTTATCCTAGAAAGTAGATATTGAGAACTGGTCTTGTATATTGATATTCAAAATTTTTGACATATAGGTGTTTGTAAATAAGTAATTAATACCATATATGGAAATATTCAATGAGTGGGAATAAGATATGGGTTTATTTTTAGGTAAGAAGGACAATTGCAATGAGAAATGTCAAAAGGATAAATTTCTAATTTGAGTGTCTATATTTTTCTACCCCTTCAAGTATGAAATAAAAATTACATGCCTAAATAAAAATATACTTGAGTGTGTAAACAAAATTTGTCTTTTCTACAAATGACTTTTGTGCGGGGTGTTCTTTTTTTCACTATCTTTGTCTATGATTGTTAGTTCCTTTGATGTTGTTAGTTTGACTATAGTTTTTGTTCTTGTTAGTATCACTATATGGGATCCTAAGTGCTCTTATTACTATGAACTTTTATACTATGGTTTTTTTATGTTATTATAATTGGCTTTATCTGCACTCATGGATCTTTCTTGATGTACGGGGTAGGGTCCCTTAACCCTCTTTTTACCACTAATTAAAAAAATGGTCTTTTCTTGGGTTTTTGTCCAAATGTGTTGGTGTTGGTATGCTCCATGATGAAACCTATAACACATAGTATGGTCAATGTACATAGTAGAAATTGAATTATAACTCAATAGCAAATTTAGAATTTGAACTTCAATAAAATTAAATAAATATATGTAAAACATCAAAAGTGTACACTTGTTTAATTTTTGAAGGGAAGATATTCCCGTTCCTTTCTTATAGTTAAAGATGTCAATATTTAATTATTTTGGTTAAATTTTAATTAAAGGATTATTGGTATCATTCCTAAATTGTATCAGTGGAGAAGCTAGATTATTTTTTTCATATAACCCAACACTAAATAAAAGGTAGAAAAATAAGAAAGGATAGGGATCAATGCACCTGTGAAGGAAAAATACCACGTATCAAAGTTTTTAGTAACCCTTATAGGTTCCCTTTATAATGAGGAGAGGAAAGACTTCCTACAAATAAATTACCTTCTTTGACACTTCCATAATCACATGGACAACATCTTTACAAACATATATAAGCCCAATTTCTAAGCATATAAAAACAAGGTGTACAGATAATAAGTACCTCCATACTCTTCTTGTGTGTCATAATATTGAGTAAGAGTATGTAATACATTTAAATATCAAGGAAAAGGAGACATATTCCCATAAAACACCTATATTTTGTAAATCTGTAATTGAGCATTAAAGTGAAGAAGGAGTGAAATATTTCATTCCCCTTGTAAAATGATTTGAATTTTGTTATCTAAGTTTGATATTATTCCAAAAATTAGTATCCATGTTGATAAATATGGAACTATAGGAAAACCTAGTGTTTTTTCCTAGGAAAAAATGTATGGTATGGTCAATAAATTCCATACAATATTGACCCTAATGTATTGTGTCTTTTCCACCAAAATTTGATGTTTAGATTTGTTTCAAAGTATGTTTTCCTATGAAATATTGTATCTAAATGCGTGATTCTAATTTTGAGCATATAACATACTACAATGGATTTCCATTTTTTGAGGCATGTGCAAAAAAACATTTGAGCACATAGATAAAAAAGATATTTCCCCATGTGTTGTATGTTTAATAATCTACATGGAGTGTAGGATGTTGAATAGGTGGCCACATCGATATTATATACCTACAATAAGTTCGTTGCACATGGTGGTGACCATAGAATACAAATATAAATATAACCATAGAAATTGGATTAAGATTAGTAGTTATAAAAAGAATTGCAGTAATAGAAATAACATATTTATATTAAAAATAAAATAAAGAGAAAACAAAAATCAAGTGAGGAAATAAGAAAAAACATGTAAAAAAATTCACATCAAGAATAAATCCATAAATATGGACACACATGTTGTCCCAATATAATCAAGACACTTAAGTTACATACAAGAGAAGAGATGTCACACAAGAAGACATATATCTAAAAACATGGGATGTTTACGATGTCATAAGATAAGTAAGAAACTCAGGCCACATAAAATGAAGTAATAAAGGTGTAACACAAGTAATGAGAAATCATGTATAAAAAATAGTAATGTCAAACAGTGATGAAAGTAATCAATGGTAAGAGAGCACATGAAGTAATATATGTCAATGTTACACAAGACACTTATATTAGTCATATTATTTTGAAAAGATATCAGATACATCATATCTATAATCATGTTTAATTAGGAAATATAAATGAATTTTGATGAAATAATAACACATGTAGAATGTGGAGGGATTACCCCAAGAGAAGAATTCAAAGAACCATGGAAGCTCCTATTAGCATGTAACAATCTATGTTTCCTATATGAAGCTCAATATAAGTCATGGATGAATGTGTGTAAAGAGTAGAAAATAAATGCTATCAATCAAACCAAAGTTACTAATAACATATGTAAAGTAAAATATGAATCCTATAAGTGATATGTGCATTTCCTAGTTTTATGTTTATTCAAATATATGAGTTTTTAATATTATGTAATATATCTATGTACAAGTAGAGGGGTAACAAAATATCTTCCCGAGTAGATCATTTTGATGATTGGAGATAATATAGGAGGAAAAAAAGGGGGAATCAAGTATTCCAATTAATAATGGTGATATGCAAGTGGTGTTGTAGTAGTATCATGTGTCATAGAAACCCATGGGGAGAGAAAGGTGTTATAGATCCATAAGAGTAAGTATGTGATAGGGAAGATATGTGAAGAGGAATCAAAGAGAGAGAGAGAGCCAAAAGAGATTATATGTTCACTCTAGAAGAATTATGTGAGGAATCTTGGGAGGGAAGGAACCACTGGTGTAGCTTGTGTGTGGGGAGAGTTACTACAAGATCTAGGAGGAATAAAGTTGTAGGATACAACATGTGTGTTAAATACCTATCAGAATAATGACTAGAGTTGTGAGATATAACTTGTGTAACATAATGCATAGAAAAATACTTGGAATGAGGAATTAAAGAATCATGATGAAATAACATAGGAAGAGGAGCCTAAAAAATAATACATTGAATGGTGACAAGTTGTTTTCGGTGTATGAACTTAATACTTTGGAGTAAAATAAAAGATATGTACCAAATATTGGATAACCCTGTAAACCAAAATGCGTGTCAACTTATTAAAGATTAGAAGAAACAAATAATGGGACTTGAGTAATGATCAAACCAATAGTGATGTGTAGAATCATATGTCCATAAGAAAAAATAGGATTGTGTAAAATGTGCTTCTTAGAATAACCGAGTGGAGAAGATTGAAATTACCTAGATTTTCCTTATTATGTGGGTCAACCAAAACATTTTGGATAGGAACATGATTGACGAATTCATGAACATATATGGGATCATAAATAAATGTATGATCCATATCACATTCATCAAAAGGAATAATTAGTGTAGAAAGTGGTGTATGGATGATAATTATAATCATTTCATATAATGGATGATCGTAAGAAGGAAGATATTGTACCACATAATAGTTATGATACACTTTACAAGTATATTTATCAAGGTTATGCCAATTCAATTAGTCATTGAATATTTTAATATTTTCATTATTATTAGTAGGCCTAAATGATTCAGTGGGCTCATCTCATTAGATTGCATTGCCATCAATAATTTCTTCTATAGTTGTGAAATTCGGTAGAGATAATCAAAGGAAAGACACATAAAACTTGAATATCTCATAAAATAATAAATATCCAACACTAATATTCTTTTCATTATTTAATTTTTTGAAATTGCATATTTATGGGCTTTAGATCTCCTTATTAAGGAATCAAGAGAATCTCACAACTATTATATATTCTCATGAGTTGGTTCAATAAAAACAAATCTAATAGTAAACTAATAATATTCACCTAAGAAATTTATAATTTTTACCAACCTTTAACAAACATATGAATATTTTTAATATAATTAACCTATTCACTAAATAACTAAGAATATTTATCTATTTTCTTGCACAAATAATTATTTATGTGAGAACTAATGTAATAGATTCTGAACATCCCCCTTAGCACAAACATGGGGAAACAACACATCACAAGAATTGAAAAATAGAATCATATGCCAACAAATAGTTTTAAGCATGCATACTCTTATTACGAGAATTTACTTGCTTATGATCACCTACATAGGGTAACTCAATAGTTAATACTCTCACTTCTAGTGAATGATTTTTCACCATCTAGATGCACTTGCACCGATTCACTTACATATGAGACCATAATAGTTATTTATTTAACTTCCAATGAGCTTCCCATTTTCCAATCAATGAATTATGGCATTCGGATGATGTTTGTATTCATCTTCTCTCCTATATAAGTGTTTACAATATATGTGATTTACACATTATCCTATTTGTAATCTTAGTAGGGGAATGATTACGGGTTTTTTTCAAACACAATACATCACACACATGAATACCATTATTATGTAGTCGAGCTATTAGACTCAAGAAAACACCATGAAAAGGTAGTTTAAGATCATCTAAACCAACAAAACATGACAAGGATTGAGAACTTTCAACATTGTTAAAAGTACCATATTATTAATTTTACTATTACAGCAATGGATTATTACACTTGTTTCCCCTTTAAATTTGCAAAATCTAAATGTTTATATCATTCAATAAGAAATCAAGACTTGTTTCAACTCATTCACTCATATACACCTATTAAGAGCTAGTATCCTTATAATGACCAAATTTTGTCACCTCACATCCAGGATTTTTTAAAAATTATTATTATTCTTACTTTATGCTTCTTGATTCAAATACCCATATATTTAAATCCTACATAAACCTTAATGCAATCCATTTCCTATAGCTATTATAAACCATGTACAACTTATTGAGAGTATATAGATCCTAATCGATCCTCCTCAATGCTCATTATGAGCCAATACATCAACTGTATCATTTTGTCTTCCATTTTTAATGATGTGTTAATTAAGTGAATATATCTAAGTGTGTACATGGGTTTCGCCAAGGAAATCCCTAGGAATCTTACACCTTATATCTTGGTGAAACCACGATAGTGTAATAAGGATTTTACACTATGTTGCACAAAGTTTCATAGTCATGTATTCCATGCTCAGTTCCATTATGAAACAATCGTCATTCAAAACTTATCATCTCACCTTAATCACTTATTCGATTATATGGATTAGCAGTCCATGTCTTTCTATGGTTAAGTTATTCAGTTCATAATTAACATCTTAAGCAATCATTAATGTCCTTTATTCACTATTAAGTTGATTCATATTCCTAATATTGATAAGTACATTTGTACTTAACATTCAATCGTGAAGTAACTTTGTATATCATTCCATAATAACATGATTTGGTTGTTCAATAGTGGTACTTATCCATGTAGTTGATGGTATAAAGAAGAATCCTTTCTCGATTTATTTCATCATATAACTTAGGTTATTAAGTTCACTCTTACACTTCTTAAGTGATCAATAATATTCATCTCTATAGTTTACTTTATGTTCCCGATTTTATTTTATTAGATTTCCTCTAATTATTCTAAAACACATTTATATTAGCTATACCCATAAAGATTACAAAGTGATAATAATAAATAATCTCAAGAAGAAGAGAATATCCATTAGACATATTTGTCTTCATTTTATTCCATGTCATGTTGTAACGTTCATGTTTTGATTATAGTTTAAGAACATCAAGACTTCTTAAAGTAAAAATAATATTCCATATTTAACACCATTTTCTAATGGTCAGACTATTAAAAGATGTTTTTACATGGGTAAATAGTATAAAATGTACTATATAGGTTAAACATTCATATACTTTTGGCTTAGGGGATTTATGTAAGAAAATACTTACTTCTCATAACATTAATAATTTATTCTTATGGCTTCCATCATTGAAGCTAAGGCTATCAAAACCATTCTCAAATTCTATGAGGAAGCCTCAGGATAGAAATTAAACTTTGATAAAAGCTCGGTTTACTTCTTCAATACTCCTATTGAAAGAAAAAAAAGATTGCTCTTATTCTTGGTTGCAAAATCAACTCCCTCCCAGCTACTTATCTAGGGCTCCCTATGAGTACTAGTAAGGTTTCTAATGAGGTTTGGAATGATCTGCTTAAGAGATTTAAAAAAACTAGCTAGATGGAAAGGTGTTATCCTCTCAAGTGCTGGAAAATGTTTATTGATTAAAAGCACTCTTTAGAATCTTCCCATCTATATCATGTCAATGTTCAACATTCCAGCAGTAGTGGTGAATAGCATTGAAAAAATTCAAAAACACTTCTTATGGCATGGGACAGAAGACAGGTTCAGATATCATTTAGTAGCATGGGAACAGGTCTGTAAGCCAAAGAGGATTGGGGGTTTAGGTATTAAAGATATCAGAAATATGAATGTTGCTCTAATTGCAAAGCTGGGTTGGAGGCTCATCAAAGAGCATAAACCATGGACTGAGTTGATCAAAGTAAAATACCTTTCCAATCAAAACTTGTATTCCTTTCTCTTTGACCAGAACTTCCAAATGGATCAATTTTTGGAATAATCTGCTCCACATCAGGCATATCCTCTCCCAGGGTTGTAGATGGAAACTTGGAAATGGGCATGATATTGATTTCTGGGATGACATCTGGTCTGACACAAGTTGGGATACCACTTTTAGCTACATCAAAGACAACCTAATTAAAAACTATGGAAAGAAAGTCAAAGACTATATTGAGGTGTCTGGCAACAGAAGGAAATGGAAGCAACTTAAAGTTGATGAGGAAAATATGCAGCCTGCTATTTCCTACATGTAGACTCATCTCTCCCTAATTCATATCAGCCAACATGATAATAAGGATGAGATTATTTGGAAAGATTCCTTTGATGGAGAATATTCTGTTAAATCTGGTTACAACTCTTTTTTTTGCTATTGATAGTGAAATTGATTGGCACAAGCTTTGGATGCCCGAGCTAACCCCTAAAGTAAATTTCTTCTAGTGGCTTATCATCAAGGGTAAGATTCTCACTAATGACAATCTCATCAGGAAAGGTTTCATCATGCCTAACAGATGTTGCATGTGCCAGGAAGAAGCTGAAGACATTAAACACCTTTTTCTGCATTGTAAGTATACTTAAAAAATATGGCATCTTATTCTTGAAAATTTCAATCAGAATTGGGTTTTCCCCCATACTTTTCTACAGGCATGGAAACAATGGAACTCCCCTTATAAGCACTATATGGTTAGGAGGCTTTGGCAACTAGTTCTCCCTCACACCATGTGGAGAGTCTGGAAAGCTAGAAATGATGTTATTTTCAGAAATACTAGAAAGATATGTACAAAAGTCTTTAATGAAATTATCATTGCAGTGAAAGAAAACATTGAAATATTTAAGCCTCCCAAAAATAAACTTTATCCTGAGGAAGAGGAGCACATTCTTGCTACTTGGAACATTGGCACTAATAGTAGTAAATGTAAGGACAACAATAGCATTGATAGATCTACTGTACGATGGATCCAGCCTCCCACTACATGGCACAAACTAAACTTTGATGGAGCTTCAAAAGGTAATCCTAGGGATTTGGGAGGTGGTGGGGTGATTAGAGATCACAGAGGCTACTTTGTTGCTACTTTTTCTAGTAAGATGGGTAAGCAAACAAATCACTACTTGGAAGCTTTAGCAACACTCTGGGAATAAGGTTGGCTAGAGATTGTAATATTTCCAATATTATAATTGAGGGGGATTCGTTGAACATCATTAATTTGTTAAATCAAAAGCAACCTCCAAGCTGGTCCATCAAGGACTTCATTAATGAAGCTATTGAAATATGTAATGGTTTTGATAATTATAAGATTATCCACACCTACCATGAAGGCAATAGAGTGGCCGATTGTTTAGCAAATATTGGGGTCAACAATACAATGCAAACTTGGCTAAGTGGTGACCCCCTTCTTGCCAAAGTACTTGATGACATCACTAAAGATATACATGATTTTAAACACAATCATTAATAGATACATAGAAGATGCTAAGGAGGTGCTTATTAATTACAAAGTTAAGTTTAATGATGCTCTTAAAATTCCACACGCTTCAGAGGTCTCCAAAATCGAGGTGGTGTTGAGTCATATGGGATTCAAAAATTTATACTTGTTGTGCAGAGCAGAAACAATACAAGAAAAATGGGGGGACCTCCATGCAAAACCGAACCCATTCATGATCCAGCTTGGAAAAATGACACAATTCTTTGGAATTATCTACAAATGGGGGTATTTCAAATTTCATTGAAAAAATGAAGGGATTCGACCAGGAAATTTTGGTGAAATTTGCTAATGGATGGAGAAATCATGTAGTTGAGTATGGGGATGTCAGGGTCGAGATCTCTGAGGAACTCATTGCCCAGGTCACAGGGTTGAACCTAGAAGGAGCCAAGTTCTTCAACAAACGAGTCGACAGAGAGGTGGAGGTGAAAAAATTTCTCGATGAAGGGGAGAACCTTGAGTTTGTTGTGGCTGGCATAAAGGTGACCTCTATCCCTGAGCCCTTTACTGAGATTGTGCATATGATGGTTAGGTACATCTCTTTGGAGGGAAGATATGTCACCATTCCCCTGAAACATTTAATTTTCCTCAATCATTTTTGTAGGAATCTTACCATCAATTTCCCGCATTATTTACTAAACTCCTTGGAGAAGTCTGTTCTTGAAGTTCAGAAACATACCAGGGTTGTTCCCCTTCACCAAGGCCTAATCCTACTCATCCACCACCATTGCTTCTCCGGCTCTCACCCTCTGCCTACTCCCCCTATTATTATCCCTCTCCCTAGCTGACAAAGATCTGGACACTGCTACCTCGATAAGAAGAGGAAAGACAAGAAGGCTAAGGTTGCTCTGCCTTCTTCGTAGAGAATTTTGCGTAGTCATAGGGATTTGGAACTTGCAGAGAACTTATTGCACATAAGTAAACCTGTTGATAATTCTAGAGAAGTGGACCTTCTTACCAGGGTTAGTAAGCTTGAAGAGGAGATCAAAGACCTCAAAAATGCTATGAGGAATATGGAAAAAACAAAAGGTAAGAGGAAGTTGCAAAGTTTTGAGGACATGGATACTATTGCTGAGATTTTCAAAAAGCTACTTTCACTTGATACCAGGCTGGGAAATGCCAAGGTGCGTCAGGATTGCATCCTCTCTGCTCTGAAAGGTGTCTATAACTTTATGGAACAACACGTGAGAAGTGTGTGTAGCCTTAGTGGCATTCCAGAAAACATTTGGGATTCCAATGAGACCCATGACCTTGCACTTGCTCAGGTAGACATGAACAATCCTTCTCATGCCATGGCCATTGCACTCTTCACCTCTCTCCAAGAAAATTAAGGTCAAGATTGACAAGGCAGTCAAGTGATGTGGTGCCCAGATCTTTGCTTTGTTCTTTGTGAAGATGTTATTTTTGGTGGTTTTGATGTTGTTTTCTTGCTGGGATGCCCTGTTTTGGATCCCTCTTTGTTATTTTTTGGCCCTTTTGTTCTTCTTCGGATCACTGTCTAGATTGATCATTTTGTTCTTTATCTACTGATGTATCGGCTTTTGAGCCTCCATGTTTAAGGCATTTAGCCTTTCTTGGATGGGTTTTCTCCTTCTGATATCTAGCTTTTTGAGCCTTTTTGTACACAGGGTATAGTCCCTTCAAAACTATTTATCCTTAATAATTAAAAAAACTTTAATTTTATTATTATTACATGTACAAGATACTCAGTAAATACAATAGGCCTTAGATTACAAATTCGAGAAATTGGTAGTATCTCGATTTATAATTCTCATTACCATTCATATTATGCTACAAGGGATATTATTTGATAGTAATAAGGTCACTTACCTTTAATTATATCAAATAAATCTTTCATGTTAATACAACATGTTCATTTCCATTTTAACATTCAAATGGCATGGTTCAAAATAATTATAACAAGTCGTAACAAATCATTTTCCCTTTTCATATTTCTTTTTAATAATAGACAATCCTTTCAATAAGAACACAAGTACAAAATTTAATCATTTGGTTAGCCTTCCACTTATCAAATCCTTACATGTAGCTAAAAATATATGTACAACAATTGTACATGGTTAGTTAAGCTAGAATTTGTATGGAATAATCAACTCATATTCGTGTTGTTATGTGTTGAAATACATGATCATAATGTAGTAATTTGTTCTTAATATATTCATAATTGAATAACTATAAAAGAAAATATAGTTCTCCTTCCACAAGAGAGTATAATTACAAGTACTTGTTAAGATAATCATTCCACATTACATCATAATATAGTTGTCATTCGGTAATTTTTTTATGAAGTAAGGAAGACATAAATATCATTAGTACTTTAACAAGCCACATATCCCCACATGAACACTCTTAAAAATACATCTATATTTTTGAAATTACAAAAGTTATAAAGGATTTAACATTAGCATATGATACATTTTATGTCCTTTTAACATTAACATCCGAACACTTCATACCCCTTTTAACATTAACAACATAAACACTTTATGTCCTATCTCGGAAGAAATATATCCTTTAACGGATTAAGTTTACTTTTATCTCTCAAATGGAAATTTATTTCACAAATATAATTTAGGATGGGGATAAATTTCATCAACTCAAATTCTTATATAGCCTCTTTACCAAGAAAAATATGTATCCAAAAATATGGCAAAATTCCTCATTTGGTTATCCTTTCATTGGGTAGAACCTGAATACATTTAGAACCCTCCTCCCATCACACATTTTTAGCTACAAATTTAAGAGAGTAAAGTTTATTATCTGATATTTACAGAAAATATAATGCCCAAGAAAAGATCTCCTAGAAGATATAATAGTGACCCTCGGAAGATACTTCCTTAAGATTTACAATACCTAACCCTTTGTACTTTGTTTATTATATACATATATATTTTACGAGTGGTGGATACCTCAAACCGCATAGAAAATCATTTTCAAGAAACATACATAAATATAAGTACCCATTTCAAAATGGCATAGTAAAAGAACACTTCAAGACAATTTCGGTGGATATATATATATATATATATATATATATACTACATACATACATACATACATACATACATACATATAAATCTATAGTACGCATTTCTTATTTGCATAATAGAAATCAAAACAAATCAATTTAAGAGAAAATTCATATATATTTGTATATATTTAACCCATTTCAAAATTTTCCTTCATGTATTTACCACAGATGAAAAAACCTATTATTCTCGTGCATTCAAAAAAAATAAGAAAATACGAGGTTGAGTAATCCATGTCTACATTAATTAAAATATCTTAAATAACCCTTTTTTTTGCAGTTCAAGAACCCACATGCACTAGCAGTATATATTTTATTTCCACTCTAGCCCCATCGAATCCCCTCCAATCCATTCTATTTCAGCCACGACAAAACCGATAAGTCCCAAATAAATATCTCATATCATCCCAAGATTTTTGAGTGAACTGGTCTTAAATATTTCACAAAAATACTAATAGAACTCTACCAAAAATACCCCTATAACTGAGCCCAAATTATCTCCTAACAATTAGCATGAAAAGTTAGTGCAACATGGAGTTAAAAAGGTAGATAAGAAATTCGAGCTGAAAAATATATGAGACTAGAATGAAGGCATGCACATAGCTTCTCCGGGGAAGGTCATAGTTTTCAAGTAATTAAATGCATATTAAATACATTCGTTTCCTTAATGCTATGAAGTGACCTTTTATAACTTTATCAATTCCTCCATCTAGTTTTGACGGTGGTCCAAATGGTTCATTCTAATAATATTAATGATGAACATGGATGATGGAAAAACTAATCCAAGTTTATCACAATGGTTTACATGGCATAATTTTTCCAATAACTCCTCTGAGTGGATTACGAGTGGTCTTACATGGAAGAAGTTAAAATAAAAACCAACTATATCTATGACAATTTTTAATATGGCTCATGGCCAAATAAATTTCCATAACTATTCCATCAACTATGGTTGACTTCCCATAACCCAAGATTAATAACCATGCTAACAAATTATTTCTCTTATAAAAACCAATGTTACATTAAATGGGTCCATTTTTATAATATTTTGTAATTAGATTTGGGTCTATGACCACACATTGTTGTTTATATAAAATTGATTTTTCCCATTATCTAAATATGTACCGATCTCTCGAAATACCATATAGTCAAACACATCAAGATTAAGTATTTCTCACGGTGTAACTATTCTAGTCAATTCCTTAGTTAAATATGGTGTTAATGTCCTATGATCAAATTACCGATAATTTATCATAATCAAAATAAAATAGACCACATTAATACTTAGGGGGGAACTAGCACTTTCTCTTTCAACTAGATTGAGGGATGTGACATACTTCCCCTTTTAATGAATCATCATCCCAATGATTTAATTATTAATCATAATTCAAATCATTCCAACACAGATTTATATCTAAAATATTAAGGAGAATAGATCAACCTTTCACCCAAAACTCACTATTTTTTCAGTTTTTAGTCTATCTCATTTCAAATTCATTGGCTGTAGTAGCCATCCTATGATTAAAAATTGTTACATAGTCTACAACATGACATACTTTTTGTCATTACAACCCATCATCACATGTAATATATTAGTTAATATATGTGCCAAATTGTCAAAAATTATGCTATGTAAAGCATAATCAAGCTAGTGAAACATTGTTTTTACTTTTCTAAGTTCATTTTCTAGCTACAAATATTTTTAGGACTCTTTCATTTCATGGCAAACAAATAATTTTATTTACTACATCTTAGGTTCCTAACTGAAATTAGGTATGTCATCCACTTTCCCTGATGTGGTTAAACAATTTCAATATCACAAGGATTGACACATGTTACGGATCAAGTAATTTCTTATTATTTTATATTGAAAAATATGAATTCTAATTCAATTTTTCAGTCAATTATTTAGTACAACTTATATTTACTAGTGTTATACACAACTTTGACATCTATGTTTCTACTGCTCATCCTTCCCCGCATAGTGCTAACATTTTTACCATTGAGAACAGAAACAGTGGAAAAATGGGGGGTCCGCCATGCAAAACAGAACCCACCCACAATCCAGCATGGAAAGAGGATGTGGTGCTTTGGAACTACCTTCAAATTGGGGGTCTGTCAAATTTGATAGAAAGGATTCAAGGGTTTGATCAAGATATTTCTATTAGATTCACCCAGGGATGGAAGAATCGGGTTGTCAAATACAACAACATGGAGGTTGAGATCACGGAGGAGCTCATCGCCTAGATCATGGGACTCAGTCTTGAGGGCACCAAATTCTTCAATAAGAAGGTAGACAAGGAGGTGGAGACTAAGAAATTCCTGGACGATGGGGAGAATCTTGAATTTGTGACTGCAGGCATCAAGGTGGCTTCGATTCCTGAGCCTTTTGCTGAGCTAGCCAGGATGGTTGTTAGGTATGTAACTCTTGAAGGAAGATTTGTGACTATACCTCAAAAACATTTGATATTTCTTAACCACTTTCATAGAAATATAATCATCAGCTTCCCTCACTACTTGATAAACTCGCTGGAGAAATCAATTAGGGAAGTTCAGAGCCATTCTAGGGTTGTCCCTCTGCATCAAGGGCTAATCCTGCTGATCCATCGCCACTGTTCAAACTGTCCCCGCATGAATCCTACTCCACCCTCTTCCTCCATACCTCCCCCTGCTCACACCGCCTTCATTCCCCCTGCTAGAAAGGAAGATTGAAACTGCTACTTCTAGCAAGAAAAGAAAGGGCATAAAAACTAAAATCCCTACTTCCCAATGGGTCCTCAGAAGTCACAAAGACCTAGAGCTTGCTGAGAACCTCCTGCATATCAGCCAACCGATGGAGGAACCTAAGGAGGAGGACTTGATGGACAGAGTGGGCAGGATGGAAAAGGAAATACAAGAACTCAAAGGGGTTATAAAAAATATGGAAAAAGCTAAGGGAAAAGGAATACTGCAAAGTGATGATGAGGAGGGGGTTATTGCTGAAGTATTCAAGAAGTTACAGTCTTTGGATGGTAGAATGGGAATGAAAAAGTCGCAGTGACTGCATACTATCTACCCTTAAAAGTATTTATAATTTCATTGAACAACATGTTCATAGTGTATGCAGTTTAAGTGGGATTAATGAAGACATTTGGGGCCCCAAAGAGAAAAGGGATATAGCAATTGCTCAGGCGGATCTGAAAGACTCCTCACAAGCCACAGCCATTGCCTTCTTCATGTCACTACAGGCTATCAAAACCAAGATTGATAGGGCTATCAAGTAACGGGGTGTTGTGATGTTGTTTGCTGGCTGCGAAGTTGTTGATTTTTGGCGGTTCTGGAGCTATTTTTTGGCAGAGATATTATATGATGGATATATTTTGTTTCCTTTTTTATCTCTTCTGCTACTTTTTAGATCATTGTACATCTAGATCGTTTCTTCTGTTTTGTTGTTTTATCTGGCTAATGAGCCCTCTTAGGTTGGTTGTTTTGCCCTTCTCTAGGTTGTTTTCCTCACTTATGATATTTGGCTTTTGAGCCCTTTTGTATACAGGGTATAGTCCCTTCCAAACTATTTGCCCTTAATAAAAAAAAACAATCTATGTTTCTACCATATCATTTCAACCACCTTTTTAAATGCAGGTGGTAGGTGAGGAAGAGTTAATAATCTTATATTATTATTTTTTATTATGGGTAAATATTTTTGAAGGGACTATACCCTATGTACAAAAAGGCTCAAAAGCCAGATATCAAAAGAAGAGAAACCAATCCTAGATATGCCAAACACCATAAACTAGGAGGCTCAACAGCTAGATAATACAATATATGTAGAAAAATAGGATCAAGATAGACAGTGATCTGAATAAGAGAAAAGAGACAAAAAACAAACAAGAGGGAACCACCACTGGTCATCCCAATCAAAAAACAACATCAAAATTGCCAAACAACAACAACTTCACCGCCAGTAAACAACAATAGGGCACCACATCACTTGACAACTCAGTCAATCTTGGCCTTAATCATTTGGAGCGAGACGAAGAACACAATGGCCGTGGCCTAGGATGGATCTTTCAAATCCGCCTAGGAAATTGCAAGATCTCTGTTCTCCTTTGAACCCCAAATATCCTCGGTAATGCCGCTGAGACTGCAAATACTTCACACATGTTGCTCTATAAAATTATATATATTTTTAAGAGCTAAAAGGATATAGTCATTACGCCCTTTTACATTGCCAAGTTTGGCATCCAAAGAGAGAAGCTTCTTGAATATTTCAGCAGTGGTATCATCTTCTTTAGATTTTTGCAGCTTCTGTTTGCCCTTTGTTTTATCCATATCCCTAATAGCACTCTTTAGGTCATGAATCTCCTTTTCCATCTTTTCAACCCTGACCAACAGTCCACTTCTTTAGATTCCTTCACCAGTTTACTTATGTGAAGTAAATTCTCTACAAGTTCTATATCTTTATGGCTTCTTAAAACCCTCTGTGAAGATGGTAGAGGGACCTTAGCTTTCATTTCTTTCCTTTTCTGCTGGTGGTAGCAATGTCAAGTTTTCTATTGGCAAGGGGAGGAATGGAGGCAAGGGAGGAGTAGGTTGGGGGCGGGAGTAGGCTGAGCAATGGCGGTGAATGAAAAGGATCAACCCTTGGTGAAGGGGAACAACAATTGTGTGATTTTGCACCTCAAGAAAAATTTTCTCTAATGAATTCAGCAAATAATGAGGAAAAATTATGGTAAGGTTCCTGCGAAAGTGATTAAGGAAAATTAAGTGCTTCTAGGGGATAGTGACAAATCTCCCCTCCAGAGTAACGTACCTTACCACCATCCTTACAATCTTAGTGAAGGGCTCTAGAATAGATGCTATTTTGATGCCAGCCATCACAAACTCTAGATTCTCCCCCTCATCGAGAAACTTCTTAGCCTCCACCTCTCTGTCCACGCACTTGTTGAAGAATTTGGTTCCATCTAGATTGAGCCTAGTGACCTGGGAAATTAGCTCCTCGAAATCTCAACCTTGATATTACTGTACTCAATAACATGATTCCTCCATCCATTCATGAATTTTATTGAAATATCCTGATCAAAACCTTGAATTTTTTCAATAAAATTTGTAAGACCCCCTTTTTGCAAATAGTTCCAGAGAACTGTATCATTTTTCCATGTTGGATTATGGGTGGGCTCAGTCTTGTAAGGCGGTCCCCCCATTTTTCTTGTGATGTTTCTACTTCTCACAATGGTAAAAATTTGAAATCTATACGATTCATCCTCTACTCTACTTTTGAAGACCTCCCAAATGTACGAAAATTTTAATCATTAATCCTCACTTTGCAATTAATAAACCGCTCCTTAGCATCTACCCTACATCTATTAATGATTACACTCCAAGTCATGCAAATCTTTAATGATGTCATCACTTACTTTAGTAGGAAGAGTGTCACCCCTTAGCCAAGTTTGCAATGTATTGTTTACCCCAATAATTGCCAGACCATCTGCTACACTATTGCCTTCCCGGTAGGTATGTTTGATTTTAAAATTATCAAAACTCTTGCAAATATCAATAGCTTCAGCTATAAAGTCCCTGATTGACCAGCTTGGAGGTTGTTTTTGGTTTAACAAATTGATAATGTTCAGTGAATCACCCTCAATTATAATATTGGAAATATTACAATCTCTAGCTAACCTTATTCCCCAAAGTGCTGCTAGAGCTTCTGAGTAGTGATTGGTTTTCCTACCCATTTTTCTAGAAAAAGCAGCAAAAAAATAGCCTCTGTGATCTCTAATGACTCCACCTCCTCCTGAATCCCTAGGATTTCCTTTTGAGGCCCCATCAAAATTCAACTTGTGTCATGCACTAGGAGGTTGAATCCATCGGATAGTGGATCTATCAATGCTACTGTTATTCTTGTTCCTAATAGTGCCAATGTTCCAAGCAGCCAGAATGTTCTCTTCTTCCATAGGGTAAAGTCTATTTTTAGGGGGTTTAAATCTTTCAATGTTGTCTTTTACAGTAATGATAATTTCTTTGTAAACTTTTTGCATATCTTTCTAGTATTCCTGAAAATGATATCATTTCTAGCTTTCTAGACTCGCCACATGGTGTGAGGGAGAACTAGTTGCCATAATCTCCTCACCACATAGTGCTTGTAAGGAGAGTTCCATTATTCTTAAGCCTGTAGAAAAGTATGGGGAAAGATCCATTCCTGATTGAAGTTTTCAAAAATAAGATGCTAGATTTTGGAAGTATACTTACAATGAAGAAAGAGGTGTTTGATGTCTTCTGCTTCCTCCTGACACATGCAACATCTGTTAGGCATGATAAATCCTTTCCTAATGATATTTTCATTAGTGAGGATCTTTCCTTTAATGATAAGCCACTAGAAAAATTTACTCTAGGGGTTAGCTTGGGCATCCACAACTTATGCCATTCAATTTCACTTTCAATAGAGGAAAAGAAAGAGTTGTAGCTAGATTTAACCAAGTACTCTCCATCAAAGGAATATTTCCAAATAATTTCATCCTTATGATTTTGAGGACTGATATGTATTAGGGAGAGATGACTCTACATGGATGAAACAACAGACTACATATTATCCTCATCTACTTTGATTTGTTTCCATTTCCTTTTGTTGTCAACCACCTCAATATAGTCCTGGAATTTCTTCCCATAATTTCTAATTAGGTTGTCTTTAATGTGTCCATAAGAGGAAATCCAGTTAATGTCTGACCATTTTTCATTATAGAAATAAATGTCTTGTCCATCTCTGAGCTTCCAACTACATCCCTGGGAGAAAATATACCTAATGTGGAGAAGATTATTCCATAAAATTTAACCATTCGGAAGTAGCTGATCAAAAAGAAAGGAATTCATGTTCTGATTGGAAAGGTATTTGATTTTGATCAACTCGGTCCATGGCTTCTGCTCTTTTATAAGCCTCCAACCCAACTTTGCAATAAGAGCAGCATTCATATGTCGGATATCTTTGATGCCTAAACCCCCAATCCTCTTTGGTTTACAAACCTACTCCCAAGCTACTAAATGGTACCTAAACCTGTCTTTTGTGCCATGCCATAAAAAGTTATTTTGGATTTTTTCAATGCTATTCACCACTACTACTTTGGAATGTTGAACATCGACATGATATAAATAGGTAAGTTCTGAAGAGTGCTTTTTATCAATAAACATTTGCCAACACTTAAAAGTAAATCACCTTTCCAACCAACAAGTTTTTTCTAAAATATCTTAAGAAGATCATTCCAAACCTCATTAGAAACCTTACTAGTACTCATAGGGAGCCCTAAATAAGTAGCTAGAAGGGAGTTAATTGTATAGCCAAGAATGAGAGCAATCTTTCTTTTCCTTTCAATAGGAGTATTGAAAAAATAAACTTATATTTTCTCAAAGTTTAGTTTCATCTGAGGCTTCCTCATAAAATATTAGAATAGTTTTGATAGCATTAGCTTCAATGATTGAGGCCATGAGAAGCAAGATAGTGTCATCAGAAAACTGCTGGTGAGAGGAAACCCAATTGCCAGAAGTAGGTTGAAAACCCTTTATCATACCAATATGAATAGCTTTTGAAATAGATCGGCTTAAACTGTCAGCCATTATGATGAACAACAAAGGGGATATGGGGTCCCCTTGGTGAATTCCTCTAGTGCTAGCAAAAAAATCCAACTGGTTCACCATTGACAACCACTGAGAATCTAGATGAGGATATGCAAGATTGGATAATTTTCCTGAATTTATTTTGAAACCCAAACTTGGAAAAAACCTCATCCATGAATTTCTAGGAGACTCTATCAAATGCCTTATGCATGTCTAACTTGATAGCCATCCCAGCTTTTTTAATTTTATCCATTGAATGAATTGTTTCATGAACCATAATAACTCCATCCTGGATAATTCTACCTTGTATGAATCTGCTCTACTGTTGGGAAATAATTTCCATTAGAAGAGGTTGAATTCTAGTGGTTAAAATCTTTGTGAAGATCCTATAGACTACATTAACCAAACTTATTGGCCTTGAAATCCTTTACATCCAGCTTCTTAGGTGTAAACACAATATGTGTATTATTTAACTCTTTTATAAGATTTCCAGTTCTATAGAACTCATTTACAACTTTCAGCAGATCTTCAGAGCAAATTTCCCAACATCTTTGGAAGAAGTTTGTAGAGAAACCATCAGGGCCCGGAGCCTTATCCCCTTCCAAAGAAAAATAGCTTTTTTCAACTCCTCAATGGTGACTGTTTTGGAAAGGCTCTTAAATCTCTCTTCAGGCAGAAAATTATTAGGAATGGAGTCTAAGAGAAAGGAGGCTACTTGCTCATTGTAGGAATTGTTCTCTGTGAGAAGATTCTTGTAGAATTTGAGGGCTTCAACTTTGATGTCCTCAGAATCCATAGTAATGGTACCATTTCCCTTGGAGACTTCAGTAATTATGTTACAAGCCCTATGCTTGAGGGTTGTCATATGAAAGTATTTTGTGTTTCTATCTCCTGCCTTTAGCCAGAGAGCTCTAGATTTCATTCTCCAAAGGTTTCCTCACAGCTGTTGATATTATGCAGGTCAGAAAGAATATTTTTTTCCTTTTGATGATCCTCAAAGGTCATACCTTTCATTGAGACTTTAAGCTCAAACTCTTCCAGTTGTTGTTTAAGCTCTTTCTTTTTTTCAAAAATATTACCAAAAACCTCTTTATTCCAGATTCTAACCTTTTGTTTCACATTTTTTAACTTTTGAAGAAGTCTGAATTGGGCAGTTCCAGTCCCTTCCCAAGTCCACCACTCTTTAATTCTGTCCAGAATGTCCTCATGTTCAAGCCACATCTTTTCAAATTTAAAATTGCAGTGAAAAGGTTTTGACCAATTGAAGAAATTAAGGGCAATAGGATTGTGGTCTGAACCCATTCTGGGAAGAGAGGAGAGATAAAAATTCTGATCTAAGATCTAGTTAGCAGAAATGAGAGCTCTATCTAATCTAACCTGAATAATATTTTCCCCAATTCTTCTGTTAGACTAGGTGTATTGATTACCATGAAGTTCAATGTCTATAAGGTTAGGCGCTGAAATGAAGCCTGCAAAATCTTCCATGTTGGTAGAGAAATCAGAGTTCCCTCCAAAATTTTCCCGAGATTTAAAGGAGTGTTAAAGTCCCCCATTATCAACCAATTCGTATCCTCAAATTTATTTTGAAATGAGACTAACTCTTTCCACATATTTCTTCTACCAGAGAACAGTATTAGGGGCATAAATATTGGAAAGAATCCAGCTAGAATTATTCTCAAGACTTTTAAAAATTATAGCTAAATGATTCTGGGAGGATGAAAGCACATTACCATGAATAGTTTTAGTGTCCCAGAAGACCACTAATCCTCCAGAAGCTCCTTGAGAATCAGCAGCAGCAAAGGCAACATTCTCCCAAAAAGACCTTTTGCAATCTTCAACAGCTTTAGTTTTCATTTTCATTTCTTGAATTAGAAGGATGTTGGGCCTACTTGATCTTTTGATTTCCTTAATCATTCTTTGTTTAGGTCCCCAATTGAGTCCTCGACATTCTATTATCCAAAATGTGCCCCCTACTCATTTTGTGGCCAACTCCTTTCATTCTTCCCTCTCTTGTGCCTCAGTCATAATTTTTTTGCTTTTAGGCACTCAAAAATTTCTGGAAATGACATTATTGGATATAGCTCTCTCGGCTTTCCCGAGAAGGTAAATTTTTCCTCCTGACTCCATGTATTTTTGAAGTTATGACTTGGCAGATTTTTGGTGGGAAATTTTCCCCGAAAAGGCCCACGACAATGAGATGTTGCCACGTATCCAAGGAAGTGGCGGGGACGGAGGGAAAGTTGGAATTTTCACCAAGTGTTTGGAAAAAGTTTTCAAAAGGAAGATTTTCCCCACAGGCCCACCGATGGATCAGGTGATGCCACGTGTCTAGGGGAGGAATTTGTAAAATTTGACTAAGTGTTGCACATGGAAAATTTTGGAGGGAAGGCCTGCGCCCAATCATATTGTGCCACGTGTCCTATGGCGTCAGAATTTTGAAGGGTAGGGGAAAAGTTAGAATTTTGGCAAAGTGTTTTGCCAAATTTTGAAAAGGGTAGGTTTTGGCCCGCTGTCCCCGTCGACCAATCAGCAAAGGCCACGTGTCACCGGAGCCTGGAAAGGTAGAGCGCGGGAGGAGATTGGAAAATTTTCACAAAGTGTTGGCGCAAAAGTAAAAATGTTTGCGGAGGGACTATGGCTAATCAAATTGTGCCACGTGTCCTAGACCGGTGGAAGGTGGGGAGAATTTGAGAAATTTTCCCAAAGGAAAACTCAAAGGGAAAGCCCACAACCAATGGGGTTTTGCCACGTGTTCAAGTCAAAATGGTCAAAATGGCACATGGAAAATTTAGGAAGGAAAGGGCCGCACCCAATTAGCACATGCCATGTGTCCTCAACTCATCGGCCCGGCGAGTTTTTTGGGAATTTTTTCCAAGGGCAAAACAATGAAAAATGAAACAGGATAGGCTTGTGCCCAATCAAAGCATGCCATGTGGCACTTGGAGTGGCAGAGCATGGGGAATTTTTGGGAATTTTTCCCAAATGCAAAAAGGGTGAAAAATTCAAAAATTTTGCCCGCCAACCCGATTTGGCCTGTTTTGCCCTAAAACTTCAAATGGACATATCTTTCAATCCAGAGCTCGGTTTTTCACGTTCTTTATATCAATGGAAAGTCTGGTGAAATTATCTATAAGATTACGGAGTCATTTTTGCATTTTGATAGAGTTTAGAGAGAGAGAAAATTGAAAAACGCCCCTGGCATGTGGTCATGGATAGAAATGACATTTCAACCACCGTTTTTAATGAAAAATGGCTCGCATTCTCTCCCATGGTTAAAAATGTCGGGATGGGCCCGTAAGGATGCCCATGTTGTTTTGATTGTGTTTTTGGTCGATGGTTGAATCTCCCCACGTTTTCCCGTGTTTCTCTCTCCGGGGTCATGGCTCACCTTTGTAAAAGCCGAATGGGTTCATTTTGGCGAGGGAGACACTTTTTCAGCTCTACAACTTTCCTTTTCTTTGGCAGAATTTGTGAAGATTTTTACCTTTCCATGTAATCTGACACCCCTTTTCCTCTTGATCACTGTAATGCATTGTATTGGATCGAAATGTTAATATATGTTCGTGATTAAAATCCTCGATCCTTTCATATATATATCATTGTTTTCTGATCTTTCATTACATTTTGAGAAATTTTTGCATGCTTTGTGCTGTGTTTTCTTGTGGATTGTGTATGTATTGTAGTTTCAGGTGTCTACAACTCCTTTGGTGCATCACCTCATTAACATTAGTTTCATTTTCTTGCATTCCCCTATCTCTGTCCCTTTTGGAATTTAGAATAGGATTTTGAATTTGAAAACCTCTGTATAACTTGCAAGTGATAAATCTGATCAGAGGAGTTGAGGAACCAGCCTCTAATCTAGAGATTCCTCTCCCATTTTTACAAGTCCCACACTTGGGGGGAGGATTCAATGTTGTGCAATCACACTAGATGCTTAGGATGATCAAACTAGAAATCTGATCAACATCCAGGGGTGTTGTTGATTTGCAACAACAATTTTGGCACACCCGGTGGGAGCTTAGAGGTCTTCATCTTCATTGAAACAAAAATGATGTGCATTTTTTGCAAGATTCTTTCTTAAAAGAGCCTAAATTACACATCGGCGACTCCAAGGAGAAAGAATCAACTGGTTTTAGTAGTGCGAGACCTAAAAACTCATGAGAAGAATCACCAGAAGGTTAAGAGTTGGAGAAGAAGAGGTGTTTTTGAGTATTTGCGGTTATCTCCAAGAAGAAGGTAAAGAGGGAGGAGAATTCGAGAGGTCTCCATCTCTCGCCAAAAACAGAACTCTCTCAACTCCTCCACTTGGTAGGCCTTTCATTTAATCAACAAGGGTTCTAAGGCCAATCAAAATGGCACAAAACAACCCCTATGTCAACTTCACTTGGAAGCATCCCACTTTCTCTCAATGTATACGAACCCAATCCTAGTTGCAGCATTGAAGAACATCCCATACTTTACTGGAGAGAATCAGACTACTCCTAGTGATCATGTCAAGGATATTTATAACATTTGTGTAATCCATGAGATCAATGAGATGCAAGTTACTGTCAAACTGCTGGCATCTTCATTCAAAGAGAAAGATTTACAATGGTTCAGGAGTCTTGCCTCAGGTTCTATTCAAAATTGGAATCAGCTATGTATAGCCCTCCATGAGTAGTTTGGAGAAAAGGGAGACAACTTGTCCCTTTTAGAGCAGCTGACAACCATCAAGAGAGCTCCCAATGAGCAGCTGACTAATTTTAACTTCAGATTTCAAAGGAATTGGGAGAGAATTCCAGTGGCAATCAGGCCAACAATAGAAGGTGCTTTTCTTTATTACCTCAAAGCTTTAAATTATGATATTTCTATGTTAATTCAGTCCATGGGAGGCACAACTATCCCCATTGCTTATAGCATTGCCATTAGAGCTGAAAATTGTTTGATTCAAGCTGGCAAGCTAGCTCCTAGGCCTCCAATGCCACTATTTCCAAGTTTAGAGAGCCCAAACACTAATCAAATGCCTAATTTAGCTCCTATTCCCACTCCTAAAAATCAAAATTCAAGTGAAGCTTCTACTTCATCTTCTAGTGCCTCAAATGAGCTTCAAGAAGTCATGAAGCAGCTGCAAAATGTAGGTAATGAGCTGGTTACACTCAAAAGGCAGCAAGCCCAAAGCTTTAGACCTTCTTTCTAGCCCCAATCTTAGCCTAACAGGAATCCATATCAACCCCAAAGACCACCCAACCCAACTACAAATTTGAATCAAGCAAGGCCTCCTACTAATAGACCATTTCAGCCTTATAATCCCAATGCTACATCTGCCTCTAAAGCATTAGTGCCAGTACAAAACAATATGGCTCAAGAGTATGATTGGTGTTTCCCATGCAATGAACCTCATAACCAATCCATATGCTTCAACAGTGCCTTGAATCAAGCATTAATAGTGACAACAACTGGTGTGGAAGGTGAGGGTAGTCAAGAAACATTCCAGCAGCAGTCAACTCCAAATGATACCACACTTGTAAACTGGTAGGCAGAAGATTTTTGTGGCATGAATCAAATGGTTTCCCAAAGTGTTGCAACCAACACAAGGTCAAAGAGGAGAAATTTGGGTGAAGAACAGCCATTAGCCCCAAGCAATCCTCAATCTTCTATCACTCCACAAACTATTGGCAAACAAAATCCAATCCCAAACACGCAAGGACTGCCCAAAACAATTCCTAAGCCAACTCAAATACCAGTTGCTACTGCCCATGTGCAAGGAATGAATGTGCAGGCCAAGGGACAGCAAAGGGATACTTCATCTCCATTCAATATCATTGATCAGATGAAGAAGAAAAATGTAAACATATCAATGTGGGAATCACTATCTATCCCAGGCCAAAGAGATTTGTTATAAGCTATCATGAAGGGATGGTCGACTTCAAATCGGGAAGTCCAAATGCAAGAGAAAGTGCTCACAAATGCTTCCCATCCCGAGGGGAATCATGGAGGACAGCAAGGTAAAATGTTGAAGCCCCCTCCTTTTATGTTTCATTGATAATTGGGAATCAATTAGTACACATTGCATGATTGACTCTGGAGCAAGTGGTTCATAATGCCCAAGGAAATAGCTGATCGGTTGGGAATTTAGTATGAAGTCATATCCAAAGGGTAGTTCAATTGGATGGGATGGAATTAACAACGTGTTGGAGTGATAAAAACTTGAGTCTTACCTTGCATGCCTGCTTTGACGTTGTTGTTTTGTAAGATGTCTCAGTAATAGACCTTCCACCACTCTTTTCCCTATGTCTGTCAAGGGATTTCATAGCCAAGATTAGAGGTTACTTATCTGCTGATTGGTCACACATGTTGTTCAGAACGAGATATGGAACCAAGGCCACAATCAGATCTGAACCTATTGCAAACTTTCACATTGAGCCTTACACTCCAAGTCAGATCAATACCAATTGTTCAACGTTTGATCAAGAAGATTATCCAAGCACTGATGAAGCTGACACCAAGGTTGGAAGCATCCTAGATCTAACTCTTGATGAATGGGTGAACAAGGTACATGCTTTTGATCCTTATCAAGAAATAGAAGAATCTGAGTTAGGAGTCTATTGCATGCATGAAGAAAATCAGCCTATTCCTAGCATCACCAAGCCAGACCACAAGGATGACAATGAGGTATGGCAGTTGTTTTTTGATGGGTCAAGGAGTAGACAAGGTGCAGGAGGGGGAGCTATGCTTGTTTCACCATAAGGAGTTAAGTATTATTCAGCTTTTAGATTTCAGTTTGCATGCTCTAATAACAACTTTGCTGAATATGAAGCCTTGATACAAGGATTGCATTGGTCAATCAAGAGAGGAATAAAGAACTTGCAAGTCTTTGGTGACAGGTGAGTTGATTGTCAACCAAGTTAAGGGTAGCATGCTTTGTCAAGAATGATCTTCTCAAATGCTACAAGAACAAGGTGTGGGACCTCATTGAAGATTTTGATGGTTTTGGCATAAAATCTATTCCTAGAAAAGAGAACCAAGTTCTTGACAAGCTTGCAGCAGTTGGGGCAGCCTTTGACGTTGTTGAAAGCATTAAAAAGACAAGGTACAACCAAACATCCATGTGATTGTGAGGCCTTCAGTGGAAGACAACAATGTAAGTTGACAATTGTTTGAAAATGATCAGCAAATCATCCATTTCTTACAAGAAGAGGCTGAGTTCTCAGCTAAAAACCAAGAAAAGTTAGAGCAGTTGTATGGTGACCAAGTGGTACAGCTGAGAACCAACAAACTACCAAAGGGACTTATTACTTTGGATTTCATTTTCAATCCTAATGATCAGTTTAGGAAGGAGAAAGCAAACATCCAAGTCAAGGGAGAAGATTCAGTGTCCATCTCGATAGAAGGAGGCAAATCACTCCAAATTGGTAAGATGACAACTGAGCAAGAAAGGTATGAGTTCATACAACTTTGTCAAGAATTTCTGATGTGTTTGCTTGGAGCTATGAAGATTTGAAAGGTTTGATCCGAGTTAGCTCAACATACCATTGAATTGGATCCAAGTACTAAATCCATTAGGCAAAAACAAATGCCAGTCAACCCCCATATGGAGCCTCTCATGAGAAAAAAATTGAATAAGTTAATAGAATCAAGAATCATATTCCCTATCAAGCATTCTAGTTGGGTAGCCAACTTGGTTCCAGTAAGAAAGAAGAGTGGGGAAATCAGATTGTGTGTTGACTTCAGATATTTGAATAGAGCATCTCTCAAGGATCATTATCCACTTCCTTCTATGGAGAAAATTTTGCAAGTTGTTGCTGGCTGCGAGAGGTTTTCACTACTTGATGGCTATTCGGGGTACAATCAGATTATAGTGAAGGAAGAAGATCAGTTCAAGATAGCCTTTACAACCAAATGGGGAACTTATGCATATAGGAAAATTCCATTTGGGCTGTCCAACGCTGGAGCTACCTTCCAAAGAGAAATGGACATGGCGTTCAAGGATTTGATTAACAACATAGTGCTGATATATCTTGATGATATCACTATTTTTTCAAAAGATGCAACAGACCACCTCTCTCATTTGAGACAAGTGTTCCAAAGGTGTAGAAGATTTGGAGTCTCCTTGAATCCTAACAAATGTATTTTTCAAGCCCATGAAGGAAATATCCTTGGCCACATTGTCTCCAAAGAAGGATTATAAATTGATCTAGAGAGAGCTAAAGCCATAAGAGAACTACCATTGCCAAGCCACAAGAAGGCCCTTCAAAGTTTCTTAGGGAGAATAAAAAAATTTCAGAGGTTTGTCCCAAATTTTGCAGCCCTAGTCAATCCTTTCACCAAGATGTTAAAGAAAAGCATGGATTTCAAATGGACAACGAGAAGGCAAGGAAAGTTTTGAAGCAATCAAAGAAGCCATCTCTCAAGCCCCAACTCTCATCAACTTTGGATTTCTCCAAGGATTTCACCCTCTATGCATTTGGGGGTGATGATACTATTTCTGCAATTTTGGTACAATAGAACAAAGACAATGAAGAACAGCCAATTGCTTTCTTCAGCCAAATCCTGGAGGAATATGAGGTGAGATATTCTTTCATTGAGAAGCATGTTCTTGCAATAATCAGGAGCTTGAAGAAATTCAAGCATCTAGTTTCAAACAATAAGGTCCAATTGTTGGTTTCTCATGTGGGAGTTAAAGACTTCCTCCTCAACAAAGACTTGAATGAAAAGAGAGCAGGTTGGATTACTCATGTCATGGAGTATGACATTGAGATCAAAGTTACCAAGTTGGTAAGAGGAAAAGGATTGTGTGAGCAGCTGATTTAGGGAAAACAAAAGGAAGCATGCAATGAGAAGGAGGTTGTTTTGGCGTTGCAAGACAGCCATGAGAAAGGAAACACTCGAGAAGAAAATAATGGTGTCCCCAATCCTTTCTGGACCCAAGGTATAATGCACTTCCTAAGCATAGGCCTATGCCCTCCGAGAGATGAACAAGACCCAAAGAAGACAGTTCAGATTGCTGGCTGTCCCATATGCCCTTGTTGACGGTGTTTTGTTCAAGAAATATGTGAATGGAGTACTACTGAGATGCATTGGTACAAATCATATTCATAGGGTGTTGGAAGAGTTCCATGGTTGACCAGGTGGTGGTCATTTTGCACCAAGAGTGATAGCTCTAAAGATCATGAGGGATGGCTATTATTGGCCCAAGATCTTGATGATTGTTATGCATGGATCAAGAGGTGCAAGAATTGTGTATTCTTCATAGGTAAAGAGAGGCTAGCTACCCTTCTATTGCATCCAATTTCAGTTGACCAGCCATTCATGCAATGGGGTTTAGACTTCATTGAGTCATTAATCCCAATTGAAGCCAAGGGCACAAATGGATTTTAACGACCACAGTTACTTAACCAAATGGGTGAAGCGGTGGCACTCGAGGAAGAAAATGAATCTAGCATTCTAGACTTCGATGATGGAATAGCAACTAGGTTTGGTGTACCTTCTACAATAATATCGATAATGCATTGGCATTCATTGGTTCCAAGGTGGCTGAATGGGTTGTCAAGAATGGGATCTACCTAAGTACTTCATCAAACTATTACCCTCGGGGTAATGGCCAGTGAGTCTACAAACAAGAACTTGTTGAGGATCATTAGGAGGAATCTTGATGAAAATCGAGGTCTTGGCATACTGAATTGAAATCAGCCTTATGGGCTGATAGGATAACTCCCAAGAGATCTACAGGTAACTCTCCATTCAAGCTTTTTTATGGGAGAGAGGCAATTTTTCCCATGTCACTTGAGTTGCCAACATTAGAAATCATGAAACAATTGGAGTTGTTGGAGTTTGAGCCCAAGGAGGTTAGATATGCAGAATTGATGGAGCTCCAAGAAATTAGAAATCAGGCATCCCAAGCAATGGAGAAGGATCAGGCTTTGATAAAGAAGACCTTTGATAGAAAGGCCAAGAATAGATCCTTCCAAGTTGGAGATCTAGTGTTAAAATGGGATGCAGACAGAGAAAAACCGGGAAGGCATTCAAAATTTGATGCCATTTGGAGTGGCCTATACATGGTCACAAAGTGTAAGGACAACAATGCCTTCCAATTGTCTTCATTGGATGGCGAAGAACTGCAGATTCCAGTCAATGGAATCCATCTAAAGCATTGTTATTGAAAGGAACTCTCCACCTTGTACATATTAGCTTAGGTTTCCATTCCTCCAAGTGCTTGTGCACATTGTTTTGCTTTGTAGGTTAGTTTGTTTTCCCTAAGTGCTTTGGCACAAGCTTGTTGTTCCTGGGAATGTGTTTGCAGGCCTTGCTCCATCAGGTGATATTCCATCTTCCTCCTTACAGTGTTCTAGTCAGTTGGGGTATCAAATAGAGAATTTTATGATTCCATGCCCAAAGGATTGTTTTAGGAAACTAGTAATTTCATCCGGTGGTAGACAACCCCTCGAGTCACCAAAATTGTTGTCCAAAATGTGCCCCCTACTCATTTTGTGGCCAACTCCTTTCATTCTTCCCTCTCTTGTGCCTCAATCATAATTTTTTACTTTTTAGGCACTTAAAACTTTCTAGAAATGACATCATTGGATAGAGCTCTCTCTCAGCTTTCCAGAAAGGTAAAGTTTTCCTCCTAACTCCATGTATTTTTGAAGTTATGGCTCGGCGGAGTTTTTGTGGGAAATTTTCCCCTGAAAGGCCCATAGCCAATGAGATGTTGCCATGTGTCCAAGGAAGTGGCGGGGGTCGGAGGAAACTTGGAATTTTCACCAAGTGTTTGGCAAAAGTTTTCAAAAGGAATATTTTCCCGCAGGCCCGCCGATGAATCAGGTGATGCCACGTGTCTAGGGGAGGAATTTGCAAAATTTGACTAAGTGTTGCGCATGGAAAATTTTGAAGGGAAGGCCCGCGCCCAATCATATTGCACCACGTGTCCTATGGTGTCAGAATTTCGAAGGGTGGGGAAAAGTTAGAATTTTGGCAAAGTGTTTTGCCAAATTTTAAAAAGGGTAGGTTTTGGCCCGCTGCCCCCGTCGACCAATCAATCAAGAAAGGCCACATGTCACCGGAGCCCAGAAAGGCGGAGTGCGGGAGGAGATTGGAAAATTTTCACAAAGTATTGGCACAAAAGTAAAAAAATTTGCGGAGGGCCCATGGCTAATCAAATTTTTCCACATGTCCTAGACCGGTGGAAGGCAAGGAGAATTTGAGAAATTTTCCCAAAGGAAAAAACAAAGGAAAATTCAAAGGGAAAATCCCGCCCCTAAATGCGAGCCAATGGGATCTTGCCACGTGTCAGGTGGTGGCGAAAAATCAAGCCAAGCCCACATGGAAAATTTGAAGGGGCAAGCCCACAACCAATGGGGTTTTGCCACGTGTCTAGGTCAAAATGGTCAAAATGGCCCATGGAAAATTTAGGAAGGAAAGGGTCGCGCCCAATTAGCACATGCCACGTGTCCTCAACTCATCGGCCCAGCGGAGTTTTTTTGGGAATTTTTTTTTTTTTCAAGGGAAAACAATGAAAAATGAAACATGATAGGTCTACACCCAATCAAAGCATGCCACATGGCACTTGGAGTGGCGAGCATGGGGAATTTTGGGAATTTTCCCAAATGCAAAAAGGGTGAAAAATTCAAAAATTTTGCCCGCCAACCCGATTTGGCCCTATTTTTACCTAAAACTTCAAATGGCCATATCTTTCAATCCAGAGCTTAGTTTTTCATGTTCTTTATATCAACGGAAAGATGGTGAAATTATCTACAATATTATGGGGTCATTTTTGTATTTTGATGGATTTTGGAGAGATAAAATTGAAAAATACCTCTGGCATGTGGTCATGGACAGAAATGATGTTTCAACCACCGTTTTTAATGAAGAATGGCTCACATTCTCTCCCAACATGGTTTATTATGTCAGGGGATGGGCCAGTAAGGATACCCATGTTGTTTTGATTGCATTTTGGTCAATGGTTGAATCTCCCCCACGTTTTCCTACATTTCTCTCTCCTGGGGTCGTGGCTTGCACTGTAAAAGCCAGAATGGGTTCATTTTTGCAGAGGGAGACACTTTTTCAGCTCTGCAACTTTCCTTTTCTTCCTCTTTGGTAGAATTTGTGAAGATTTTTACCTTTCCATGTAATACAGCACCCCTTTTTCCTCTTGATCACTGTAATGCATTGTATTGGATCTGAAATGTTAATATATGTTCTGTGATTAAAATCCCTCAATCCTTTCATATATCTATCATTGTTTTCCTGATCTTTCATTACATTTTGAGAAATCATGCATGCTTTGTGGATTGTGTATATATTGTAGTTTCAGGTTTCTACAACTCCTTTGGTGAATCATCTCATTAACATTAGTTTCATTTTCTTGCACTCCCCTATCTCTGTCCCTTTTGGAATTTAGAATAGGATTTTGAATTTGAAAACCTCTGTATAACTTGCAAGTGATAAATCTGATCGGAGGAGTTGTGGAACCACCTCTTATCTAGAGATTCCTCTCCCATTTTTACAAGTCCCACACTTGGGGGAGGATTCAATGTTGTGCAATCACACTTTGGATGCTTAGGATGATCAAACTAGAAATCGATCAACATCCGAGTCTTTGCTGATTTGCAACAACACATTCCATTATATAACCTTCATTAAAAAAATTTGGGGATGTAGTTTCCGGATGGTTCAAAAGCCTTTGAGTACCATCTACAATTTCTTTCTCAGTCTCTTTTTCCCTTACTTCTCTCTTGGAGAGTCTACCTTTTCTATAAGTGACTCCAATATTTGTAGTTCTCTTGGCAGTAGCCCTTGTGATTCTTGAGGTGGAAGCTTCCCAACTTCCTATTTGTTTCTTTTTATCACTATAGAGTGATTCAGGAATTTCTTCAAACCCTTTTAGTCTTCGTTTCTTACTTCGCACTGTGATGAATCCATCTTTATCACATTCAGACAGGTTTTTCTTTAAAGTAGGAGTAATTTCTCCTTCTTCTTTTCCTTTTTCAAAATCAAGTTGTTGAGCTATTAGAGGTGTGAGCTCCTCCATATCTGCAAACTCTTTATCCTGATTTAGATCTCTTGCTATGGATTCCAGAAGTTCTTTGGCTTTTCCTTGTCTCATCTTGTGTAGCTCCAGAGAGTTGTTCTTAGTTATCGGTTCTTGATGAGGTAGAGGAGTGATTTTTTCCATCTCCTCTTCATTGGAAGTGGTTAGATGAATGTATACTTTTTCATTTTCTTCATCCACTTCCATGCTCAGCCTTATAGGATTTGTTTTCTCAAGTATCATTGTTTGATCTTTTTCAATTTCCTTCTTAGCTTCTTCACCCTTTGTCGGTTCAATATCTTTTTCCTTTTGGGCTTCAACATGCTTTTCCGACTGGTGGATCTTGGGTCTCCACAGTTTCCTATAAACCGGTGGCCTCTTTATTATGGTCTTAAAACCTTTTTTCTGGTCCTTGATTCTTAGATTCATCTACATGTAGTGATCCCTTATATTTTGATCCTATCATCGATCGAGAGAGGCTTTCTTCTATTTCTGTCCTTGTTCTTCAGTATGATCAAAGGGTTTTTCCAGTTGTTGCTTCATTCTCTCGAACATTTACCAGTAAAATGCCCTAATTTATGGCATTTGTGGCATCTTAGCTAGAAAGCCTCATATTCTATTGGTTATTTCCATGCCCCAAATTTGGATTGTAGAATGATGTGTTCAGGCAGCTCCTTTTCCATTTTAGATGAGACATAGAACCTTGCAAAGGCAAGTCTGGATCTATTTTTCGTAGGCCCATCTAGCCCAATTGGTGAACCAATCGATCTAGCAATATGAAGAAGGATCTCATCATCCCAGAGATGTAAGGGCAGCCCTGGGAGTCTACACCAGATGGGTATGGCATGTATGTTCTCAATATTAGGGTTAAACCGGGATACCATTTTTTCAGAAAAAGCCCCATATTGCCAATACACCAGGACCACCCAATAACTTGAATCCACATCAGCTTGTAGATTGAAGTGGGCTAGAAAAAATCCCTTTGCCATGGTGGTGATAATCAAATCTCCTTTTGGTTTCCATCGGCGTATGGCCCATTTTCTTATAATATCGACATTGGGTCTTGATCCCAAAAACTTTCCAATGAGGCGAGATTAGTTTTCTCTAGAGCTCTATGTAGACAACCGTCAGGCACTTGTATGTGGGTCACCCCCTCATTATCTTTTGTACTTTTAAAAATATTCAGTCCAGATGCAGGAGAAAGGGGACCCACATTTTTGTCAAAAGGTACCTTAACAATATCAGCCTAGGCTCTAGATCCAATGCTAATACCTTTATTCAGTTATCCATCTATAAATGGTGTCTTATCAACTTGTTCACAGACCTCTTTAAAGACATTCGGTGGCGAGTGGCTGAAACCACACTCTCAAAACCCTCCTGTAGTCCTCCATAGGTTCATTTTAACGTAAATGTCATTGTGCATGAGACAACCATCAAGCACTTGTATGTGGGTCACCCCCTCATTATCTTTTGTACTTTTAAAAATATTTAGTCCAGATGCAGGAGAAAGGGGACCCACATTTTTGTCAGGAGGTACCTTAACAATATCATCCCAGGCTCTAGATCCAATGCTAATACCTTTATTTGGTTCTCCATCTGTAAATGACACCTTATCAACTTGTTCATAGCCTCTTGAAAGACATTCAGTGGCTAGAGTGGCTGAAACCACACTCTCAAAACCCTCCCATAGTCCTCCATGAGCTCTAATCCCATAGTCTTCCATAGGTTCATTTTGACGTAGTCCTCCATGAGCTCTAATCTTATATTCTTATAGTCTTTTGAGTTAGAAATTATTTATTACAGATTATGTTTTTAGAATTTTGAATTTTCTACGCATTTCTTTGAAGTAGAAAATCCACGCCTATCTACTTCATCTTCCCTTTGTGGGTTTTATTTCATATTGTATTTAAATTACAAAATATTCCCTCATTACGATTCAACAATCAAGACACCCTTTTTTATTGTTATTAATCGGTCCAAATTGTTTTCCTTGGCTGATCATGTTCACACTTACCACCGCTCCATGCATCTATCTAGTTTAGTGTGTCACTGAAGGAATTTGTTAGATTATTATCTAACTTATTTTCCCCAAACCCAAATCTTATTTTTGTCTAGTTCATTATATATGGTACATCCTTCATTAATTTTATTTTTTTATAAAATAAGAATTTACTAAGTGTAAGGACCCATTAAGTCCAAGAGTTGTAACCTTCGCTCTGTTAGCAAAATGTAACAACCAAATTTTGTCACACGATATGAAAGGATTTTTGTATTTTATTATTATTATTCTTACTTTATGCTTCTCGAATAAAATACTCATATATTTAAATAGAAAATAAACCTTAATGCAATTCATTTCCTATAATTTTCATAAACCATGTACAACTTGCTTGAGAGTATACGAGATCATAATCGATCCCCCTCAATACTCATTACAAGCTAATACATCAAATGATTTGGTGTTCCCTTTTTCAAGATATGATAACTAAGTGAAGTTATCTAAGTGTCTACCTAGGTTACGCTATGGAAACCCCAAGTAATATCAAAACTTAAATCTTGGTGAAACCATGATAGTGTAATCGGCAGTTTACACTACTTTGCACAAAGTTTCAGAGTCATGTATGTCATGCTCAGTTCCGTGATGGCACACTCATCATTGGGAACTTATCATCTCACCTTAATCACTTATTTAGTTATATGGATTAGCATTCCACATATTTATGTGGTTAATTTATTCATTTCATAGTTAACAACTTAAGCATTCATTAATGTCCTTTATTCGTTATTAAGTTGATTCATCTTCCTAATACTTGATAAGTAGATTTGTACTTAACCAATCAATCATGAAGTACCTTTTTGTTTCATTCCATACAAACATGATTCAGTTGTTTAGTGGTGGTACTCAACCATGTAATTGATTGTAGAAGGAAGAAGCCTTTGTCGGATCGATTTCATCATACAACTTAGGTTATTAAGTTCAACTGTTAAACTTCTTAAGTGATCACTAATATTCATCTCTATGGTTTACTTTATGTTTTTGGTTTTATTTTATTAGATTTCCTCTAATTATTCTAAAACACATTTATAGTAGTTATGCACATAAATATTGCGAGTGATAGTACTATCTAATCTCAAGAAGAATAGAATATCCATTAGACATATCTATCTTCATTTTATTCCACGTCATGTTACTGACCTTCTTGTTTTGATAACAATTTAAGCACATTAGGACCTATTGAAGCAAAAATAATTTTCCATATTTAACACCATTTTCTAATTGTCAAACTATTAACAAATATATTTTTATATACATGGGTAAATATTCTAAAAGGTACTATATAGGTTAAACATTGATATAATTATGGCTCGGGGGCCTTATGTAAGAAAATACTTCTCATAATGTTAATAATTTACTTTTATTATTATTAAACGTCAAGACATTTAGTAAATACAATAAACCTTCAATTACAACTTAGAGGAATTGCTAGTATATCAATTAACAATTCTAATTGCCATTCATATGAGGCTATTAGGGATAGTATTTGAGTGCAACAAGATCAATTACCATTAATTATATCGAGATAAATCCTTCATACTAATACAACATGTTCATTTCCATTTTCACATTCAAATGACATGGTTCAACAATAATTACAACAAATCGTATCAAATCCTTTTCCCTTTTCATATTTATTTTCAATAATAGACAACCCTTTCCATGCGAACACAAGTACAAAATTAAATCGATCGATTATCCTTCCTCTTATCAAATCCTTGGCTATAGTTGAAAAATTAAGTACAACAATTGTACATGGTTAGTTCACCCGGAACTGGCATGGAATAATCAACTCATATTCATGTTGTTGTGTTTTGAAATACATGATCATAATATATTAATGTGTTCTTAATGTATTCATAATTGAACAACTATAAAATAAAATACAGTTCACCGTCCACAAGCAAGTATAAACAAAAGTACCATTCATATAATCATTCAACATTACATCATAATCTAATTGTCATTTTGGTATATTTTTAATGAAGTAAGGGAATACATAAATATCATTAATACTTTAACAATCACCATATCCCCAGAGGAACACTCCTTAAAAAATTACATCTATATTTTTGAAAGTATAAAAATCACTAAAGGATTTAACATTAACAGTTGATACAATTTATGTACTTTTAACACTAATAACTAAAAATTGCATACCCCTTTTAACATTAAAAATAGAAACACTTCATGTCCTATCTCAAGAAGACACAAATCCATCAACGGATTAGGTTTTACATTTCTCTATCAAACCAAAATTTATTTCACAAATCTACTTTAAGAATGGGATAAATTTCATCAACTCAAATCCTTATATAGCCTCTTTACCAAGACAAATACGTATCCATAAATATGGAAAATTTACTCATTTGATTAACCTTTCATTGGGTAGAACCTAGACTATGATAATCTCCTTCCTCCCATTAGACATTTTTAGCTATAAGTTTCAAAGACTAAAGTTGAATATCCTAGATTTACATAAAATCCAATTCCAAAGAAAATATCTCTAAGAAGATATAATAGTGAGCCCGAGGAAGATACTTCCTTAAGATTAACAATACCTAACCCTTTGTACTTTAATTTTTATATACATATATATTTTACAAAGTGAGTGGTCGATACCTTAAATCACATAACAAAAATTTTTAGAGAAACATACATAAATATAAATACCCATTTCAAGATGGCATAATAAAATAAAACTTCAAGATGATTTCAAGGATATATATATATATATACATGCATATGAATCTATAGTACCCATTTCTGATTTGCATAATAGAAATCACAACAAATTGATTTTAGAGAAAATTTATATCTATCTGCATATATTTAACTCATTTCAAAATTTTCCTTCGGTATTTACCACATGAGAAAAATCCTATTATTCTCGTGCATTCAAAAATGTAATAAAAAAAATACGTGGGTGAGTAATTTGTGCATTAATTGAAATATCTTAAATAACCCTTTTTTTTACCTTGGCTCAAGAACCCTTATACACAAGAAGTTGATATTTTCTTTCAGTCTACCCTCATCGAATCCCCTTCATTCCATTTTATTTCTCCCACGTTGAAATTGATAAGTCCCAAAGAAATACTCATATCATTCCAATATTTTTACTAGAACTAGGTCTTAAATATTTCACAAAAATCCCAATAGAACTCTACCAAAATCCCCCTATAACTAAGCCCGAATTATCTCCTAACAATCAACATCCATATTTCATGCAACATGGAGCTAATAAGGGAGATAAGGAGTTTTCATTTTAAAAATATACCAAACTAGAATAAAGACATTGCTAATAGCTTCTTCAGAAACTCACATTTTTCAAGGAATTAAATCCAAATTAAATACATTCAATGTCTTAGTGCTACAAAGTGACATTCTATAACTTTAGCAATTCTTCCATCTAGTTTCTACGATGGTCCAAATGGTTCATTCAAATATTATTAATGAACCCGGATGATGGAAAAACTAATCCAAGTTTATCACAACTAGTTTACATGGCATAATTTTTTCCAATAACTCCTCTAAGTGGATTACGAGTGGTCAAAGACAAATTTTAAAACAAAATTAAACTTTCATGGATGTTATTAAAATAAAAACCAACTATATCTATGAGAATTTTTAATATGGCACCCATCCAAATAAATGTTTATAACATTTACCAATGATATGTATGCCATCAACTATGGTTGAGTGCCCATAACCCAAGATTAATAACATTGCTAACGAAATATTTCTCTTATAACAAACAATGTTACATGACATGGGTCTATTTTTATAATCTATTCTAATTAGAATTGGGTATATGACCACAAATTTTTGTTTATATAAAATTAATGTTTCCCCATTATTGAAATATGTACCAATCATCAAGAAGACCATATAGTCAAACACAACAAGATTAAGTATTTTTCACATTGTGACTATTTTAGTCAATTCCTTAGTAAAATATGGTTTTAATGTTCTACGATCAAATTACCACATAATTTTATCAAGTAATTAGAATAAAATAGACCACATTAAAACTTAGCTAGGAACTAGCACTTAATCTTTCAACTAGATTGAGGATTGGCACCCCTCATTTAATATACTATTTGGAATGAATCAATAGGACTCCTAAGAATATGAAACCATTTTCTGATATCCTTTATCATGTTAATGCTTCTTGAGAAATTTCAGGGTCTAACTCATAATGTAACTTTCTCAACCGACCTTCCTCCACATCCAATTAGGTCTCCTCGTATTAGACTTATTTTTGAAAATCCTTATTGTCTATAACATTCCTTGAGGAGTTAGAGGTGTAAAAATACATTCTCACATATCCTTTATGGATTTCATTATTCATGCAAAATTTCAAGTGTCAATTCTAAAGGTTATTTACTTATTTAGATAGTTATTTTTCCCAATTATCTTTCCTTTAGTCCTTCTTAGGCCATTGAATGAGTTTTATATATTTTAATGGAATATTCTAGGTAATTACCTCCAAAAACAAATCAAACTCACTTGAATAATCCTCATTCAATTTTTGGTTAATTCTCAAACACTAGACTTGTCTCCCAACACAATACTCTTATTGTCTTATCTTGTCTTTTCCAAGCTATGTCTCTTATGCTAAGTATTATCACTTCTCATATGCACACATGTCAAATAATGTTTAAACATCTTGAATAACATATGGTATGAACTAAAAATAGTTTCCAAAATTTTCATGCACTCATATTGGATAAAACTCCCAAAATCCCAAATTTAGAAATTTGACTCTAGTTATATGACTATGTTAGATGCAAATGTTAAAAATCCATAAATTTTGATGGGATGTGTTTCAAATATTCAAACCACCTCTAAAATTGAATTTTTCCCCAAATGCAATTTTTACCTTTTATGACCAATGAGTGATATTGGATGGATTTTTCCTAGTTATAAGATTAGCTCAAAATTTTGAGTTTGTTGAGGATATTAAGTAGGATGTGTTGTAAATATCTTCCCCACGGGTAGATATAGACAAGCAGAAGAATATGGAAATCAAAGGGTAAAAACCTGAAATTTATTCATGAAAAAATTTGCACCTTGGCGCAGGTAAAGGGTGCATGACATAGAGTGTCGACATGACAAAATTCGTGCCTTGGTGCACGTAAAGGGCACATGACACAAAGTGTCGACATGACAAAATTTGCACCTTGGCGTATGTAAAGGGCACATGACACAGAGTGTTGACATGAAATTTTTTTGCCTTGGCACATGTAAGGGTATGTCGACATGAAGATGGATGCGCCAAGGTGCACCTTCAGGAGGCACAACATTTTGAGCGCTGATAGGAAGCAAACCCTGACCCAGATATTCAGATGGCCATAACTTTTCACAGGGAGCTCAGATTCACGCAAAGTTGGAATTTTCGGAAAGCTTACAAGGTCCTATACCAAACTACAAATGGATATCTCTTAATTGGATGGGAAAAAATTCTTAAAAATGCAAAATACAGTTCACCACTTTTGGGGTTTGCTAGGGTTCTCACCTATCACCATAATGAGATGAATTAAATGTAACCTAGAGGTGGTTGGGGTAGATTTGGATTTCCTCTCTCTTCCCTCTCTCATTCTTCCTATAAATTTTAAGGAGGGGATTATTTCTAAAGGTTGGAAATTCTTGTTTTGCCTCTCCCTTCTTCTCTTTGGCAGGTGAATTTGTGGATTTCAAACCTCCCATCTAAAACTGTAATGCAAATTTGCCTCTTGGAATTTTGTAGTGTATTGTATCAATCTTTGGAGAAAATAATGCATGTCTGTGGATGATTCTCAACCCTCTCTGTGTTCATTTGCATCCTCCTGATCTTTCACTGCAAATCTGGTTATCTGTGCATGATCTTGCATTACATTTTAATGGTTTTGTGTTTATTGGCAAGACAGATGTTCTTCATTCCTCGGTGCATCACCTTTGTAGTTTAGGTTTTATTTTATGCATCTTCTTACCCTGTCTCCTTGGAAAATTAGTTTAGGTTTTTGAGTAAACCCTCTACATTTTTACATGTGCATCTGAATAGAGGAATAGGAACCGGCCTTCATCCGGAGAGCTTTTCCATTTTGTGAGGTCCCACACTTGGGAAAAGCTCCATGTTATGCAATCACATTGAGAGTCCCAACCCATCGAGATGCGGACATTCGGGGTGTTGTGACACACCATCAGCAGATTTTGGCATGTCGGGTGGGACCAAGAGGTCATTCCACGAGGATTTGAAGGGTTTTCAAGAAATTTGGACTAGAAAGTGCAGTTTTACAATTTCATTTTTTTACCTTCTAGGCTGAACTTTGAAATCGATTTTCAAGGGCGTAACTTGCTCAAAAAAATTCAAAATTTCACCAGTTGATAGATCGGGGATAATCTTCAAAAGGGTATTCTTAGATTTTTGAGATTTTGACTTTCAAAATTTCATGGTTTTTAGTATTTCAGGTTTTCCTAGGTATTGAGCATGTCCCAAGTTCTGACACGGTGTATTTCAGGTTTTGTAAGTTACCTTGCATGACCTGAGTTTCACTTGTACCTTCGAGGATTAGTAACTACACAACAATACCCAATAACCGAATTGAAGAACTGTATCTTTCGGGTCCTTCAAATTTTTAAATTATTTTTTAATATTGTCAGGTTTGGTGTGTAACTTGGCAGAATCTAGCCTTTTGAGGCTCACTTTCTAACACATCTGCAACTCCGAAGGGATAGAATTCAATGGTATAGCAACACAGGTTTCCCAGGTACATGAGAATAATTCGAACCAGGTTTGATACTTGAGAAGAGGGGCTATTTGTTCACTTGCAACTATCACCAGGCAGAGGAAGGAGAGGAAGAGGACCCCGAAGATCACCATCTCCACCTAACCGGACTTTGTCTACACTTCCACCTAGTAGACCTTCTCTCGCATCAACCAGAGTTCTTAGGCCAATCATAATGGCACATCTACCACCGAATCCCTTTGTCAATTTCACTGGTAGCAGCCCACTTGCCCTCAATGCACATAATCCAATTCCAATTGTAGCATTGAAGAACATTCCATTTTTCATTGGAGAAAATCATACCACTGCTGGTGATCATGTCAAAGACATTGCTAACGTTTGTGCAATCCATGAGATAAATGAAATGGATGTTGTTGTCAAATTGCTAACATCTTCGTTCACGGGAAGGATTTGCAATGGTTTAGGAGCCTTGGAGATGGTTCTATCCAAAATTGGAATCAGTTATGCATAGTTCTCCATAAGAAGTTTGGAGAAAAGGGAGATAATTTGTCTCTACTAGAACAATTGACAACTATCAAGAGAGCTCCCAATGAACAGCTGGCTGACTTCAACTTCAGATTTCAACAGTCTTAGGATAGGATTCTAGTGGCCATTAGGCCAACAGCTGAAGGTGATTTTCTGTATTATCTTAAAGCTTTGAATTCTGATATTTCTATGTTAATTCAATCTATGGGAGGCACAACCTTACCTGCTACTTATAGCATTTCCATTAGAGCTGAAAACTATCTTATTCAAGCTGGTAAGCTGACTTCTAGGCCTCCCAAGCCCTTGTATCCAAACTTAGAAAATCCAAGCACTAGTCAAGCACCCACTTTGGCTCATATTCCCACTCCTAGATATCAAAGTTCAAATGAAACTTCTACTTCATCCTCCAGTGCTTCAAATGAACTCTAAGAGGTCATGAAACAATTGCAAAATTTAGGAAATGAGTTGGTTACACTCAAGAGGCAGCAAGCCCAAAGCTTTAGACCTTCTTATCAGCCTCAAGCTCAACCTAATAGGCCACCATACCAGCCCAATAGGCCACCCAATCCAGCTGCAAATCAAAGCCAAGTAAGGCCTCCTGCTAATAGACCATTTCAGCCCTATAACCCCAATGTTGCATCTACTTCTAAAGCATTAGTGCCAGTGCAAAACAACATAGCTCAAGAGTATGATTGGTGTTTCCCATGCAATGAACCTCACAACCAATCTATGTGCTTCAATGGTGCTTTGAACCAAGCCTTGATGGTGACAACTACTAGCGTAGAGGGTGAAGTGAGTCAAGAAACAAATCAGCAACAAGGGACATCTCAAAGAAAACACACCCAAATGATACCGCACTTGTGATTTGGAAAGCCGAGGATTTTTGTGGCATGAATCAAATGATTTCTCAAAGTGTAGCAAGAAGCTAACACAAGATCAAAGAAGAGGAATATTGGTGAAGGGAAGTCATTGGCTTCAAGTGATGTACAACCTTCCATCACCCTACAAGGTGTTCGTAAGCAAAATACAGCTCCAAACACACAAGGACAGCCCAAACAACCTTCTAAGCCAACTCAAATGCCAGTTGTTGCTACCCATGCGCAAGAAAGGAATGTGCAGGCTAAAGGACAACAAAGATATGTTTCATCCCCTTTTAGCATCATTTATCAAATGAAGAAGACAAATGTGAATATATCAATGTGGGAATCTGTATCCATCCCAGGCCAAAGATATCTTCTACAAGCTGCCATGAAGAATTGGTCAACTTCAAACCAACATGTCCATATGCAAGAGAAGGTCCTCACAAATGTTGCTCAGCCTGAAGGGAATCATGGAGGACAACAAGGTAAGTTTTTGAAGCCCCCTCCATTCTATGTTTCATTAATCATTAGGGATAAACTAGTACACAATTGCATGATTGATTCTGGGGCAAGTAGTTCTGTCATGCCCAAGTAAATAGCTGATCAGCTGGGTTTCCAATATGAAGTAATATCTAAAGGGGTAGTGCAATTGGATGGGACAGCGTGCTTGATAGTGGGAGTGATTAAAGTTTTGAATTTTATCTTGCATGCATGCCCCAACGTTACCATTTTGCAAGATGTGTCAGTGATAGATTTGCCACCACTATTTGCCCTATGCTTATCAAGGGATTTCACAGCTAGAATTAGAGGCTACTTATCTACTGACTAGTCACACATGTTGTTCAGAACAAGATATGGTACTAAGGTCACAATCAGATCCAAACCAATTGCAAACTTTCATATTGAGCCTCGTACTCCAAGCCAAATCAATGCCAACTATTCAGCATTTGATCAAGAAGATTATCCGAGCACGTATGAAGTGACACCAAAGTTGAAAGCATCCCAGTTTAACTCTTGATGAATGGGAAAGAAAGGTACATGCTTTTGATCCCTACCAAGTAGAAAGAATCGAGCTAGGAATCTATTGCATTCATGAAGAAAACCAGCCCATTCCTAGCATCACCAAACTAGACCATAAGGATGACAATGAGGTATGGCAATTATTTTTCGATGGATCAAGGAGTAGGCAAGGCGTAGGAGGAGGAGCTATGCTTGTTTCACCTCAAGGCATCAAATATTATTCAGCCTTCCATTTCTAGTGTTCCTGTTCAAACAACACAACTGAATATGAGGCCTTGATTCATGGACTTCATTGGGCCAAGAAAAATGGCATAAAGAACTTGCAGGTGTTCGGGATAGCAAGTTGATTGTCAACCAAGTTAGGGAAAACATGCTACAAAGAATGACCTACTGAAGAACTACAAGAATAGGGTATGGGACCTCGTTGAGGATTTTGAATCTTTCAACATCGTGTCCATACCTAGGAAGAAAAATGAAGCCGCAGATAGGCTCACAGTAGTTGGAGCAACATTTGATGTGGTTGACAGCATTGGTAGGGAAAAAACACAACCACATATCCATGAGATTGTGAGGCCAGCAGTTCCAAATAATAACACAAGCTGGCAAGTGTTTGAGAACGATCAATAGATTGTCAATTTCTTACAAGAAGAGGCTGAATTCTCAGCTAGGAATCAGGATAGACTAGAGCAGCAGTACGGGGATCAAGTAGTGCAGCTATGGACAAACAAGCTTCATAAGGGTTTAGTAACATTGGAGTCTATCTTTAACCCTAACGACCAGTTCTGTAAGGAAAAGGCTAACATACAGGTGAAGAGGGAAGATTCAGAGCCAATTCCAGTTGGGGAAGGCAAAACACTTCAAATTGGTAAAGTGGCCACTGAGCAAGAGAAATCAGATTTCATACAACTTTTCCAAGAATTTCCAGATGTCTTCACTTGGAGCTATGAATACTTGAGAGGATTCAATCCGAATTTGGCACAACATACCATAGAATTAGATCCAAACACTAAGCCCATCAGGAAGAAGCAAAGACCAGTCAACCCTCACATTGAGCCTCTAATGAAGAAAGAGCTAAACAAGGTAATAGAGGCAAGCATTATATTCCCGATCAAGCACTCAAGCTGGGTTGCAAACTTGGTTCTGGCCAGGAAGAAGAACGGAGAAATCAGGTTGTGTGTGGACTTACGAGACCTCAACAGGGCATCTGTCAAAGACCATTACCCACTTCCTTCAATGGAACAAATATTGCTAGTATTTGGTTCAGAGAGATTCTCTCTCCTAGATGGCTACTTAGGGTATAATCAGGTAATGGTGAAAGAAGATGACCAGTTCAAGATGACTTTCACCACCAAATGGGGCACTTATGCCTACAATAAGATGCCATTTGGGCTATCAAATGCTTTGGAGCCACTTTCCAAAGGGTAATGGATATGGCATTCAAGGGTTGATCAATAAAATAGTTCGATATATCTTGATGACATCACCGTGTTCTCCAAAATGTAGTGGATCACCTCTTTGATCTAAGGTAGGTATTTCAGAGGTGTAGAAAATTTGGGGTATCATTGAATCCCAAAAAATGCGTATTCTTGGCTCACGAGGTAAAACTTCTAGGCCATATTGTTTCAAAGGAGGTATTGACGATTGACCTAGAAAGAGTTGAAGCAATTCGAGCGTTGCCATTGCCAAGTCATAAGAAGGCTCTTCAAAGCTTCTTAGGAAGGATCAATTTTGTTCGCAGGTTTGTTCCAAACTTTGCAGCTCTCGTAAAGCCAATAACACTAATTTTGAAGAGCATGGCATTTAGGTGGACATTTAAAGGCAAGGCAAGGTTTGAGGTAATAAAAGAGGATATATCTCGGATCCCACTCTCATCAATCCATAATTCTCCAAGGACTTCATGTTATATGCCTTCGGTGGTGGAGACACCATTTCTGCAATCTTGGTATAGCGAAACAAGGAAGGATTAGAATAACCAGTTGCTTTCTTCAATCAAGGCTTGGAGGAATATGAAACTAGGTACTCTTTAATTGAAAATCATGTCCTTGCAGTGATCAAGAGCTTAAAGAAATTCAAGCACCTAGTCTCAAACAATAAGATCCAATTATTTGTCTCTCATGTGGGAGTCAAGGACTTCCTTCTAAACAAGGATGTAAATGAGAAATGTGTAGGATGGATCACTCGTGTCATGGAATATGACATCAAGATCAAGGTCATGAAACTAGTACATGGAAAAGGACTATGTGAACAACTAGCTTTGAGTCGAAAGTTGAAGCAAGTGATGAAAAAGAGACTGTCTTGGTACTACAAGATGGTCAAGAACAGGAAGATGATGATGTGCTCACTCCTTGTTGGGCTCGAATATGATACACTTCCTACATGAGACAGGCCTATGCCCTCCGAGAAATGAGCAAAGAAAAGAGGAGATACTTCAAATTACAAGCCATTCCATATGTACTTATTGATGGTGTTTTGTTTAAAAAGACACCAATAGAGTTCTATTGAGGTGCATTGGGACAGTCAAATTGAGAGGGTGTTACAAGATTTTCATGATGGAGATTCCGGAGGACATTTCACCCCACGAATGACTCTCAAGATAATGAAGGTAGGGTATTATTGGCCCACAATGTTAGGTGAATGTTATACATGGATAAGAAAATGCAAGAAATGTGCACTCTTTACAGGAAAAGAAAGACTAGCAGCACTTCCATTGTACCCGATTTTGGTTGACCAACCATTTATGCAATGGGGATTGGACTTCATTGGGGTCATCAACCCAAACTCAAGCCAAGGCCACAAGTGGATTCTCACGGCAACGGACTATTTCACCAAGAGGACCAAATCAATAGCGCTCAAAGAGGCAAATGAGTCTAACATACTAGAATTTTATGAAGGAATAGTGACTAGGTTCGGTGTGCTGGCCACTATCATATCAGATAATGCATTGGCATTCATAGGTTCTAAGATTATAGAATGGGCTGTCAAGAATGGAATCTATTTGAGCACCTCTTCAAATTATTACCCATAGGGTAATGGATAGGCAGAGTCCATGAACAAGAATTTGCTAAGAATCATTAGAAGGACTTTGGATGAAAACCAAAGGACATGGCATACCAAGCTAAAATCAGCATTATGGGCTGACAGATAACGCCAAAGAGATATACAGGTAATTCTCCCTACAAGTTGGTCTATGGGAAAGAAGTAGTATTGCTTATGTCATTATAATTACCGGCATTAGAGCTCATGAAGTAGTTGGAGTTGTCTGAGTTTGAACCAATAGAGGCCGGGTATGCGAGATTTGATGGAATTGGAAGAAATCAGAGAGCATGTAGTTTAGACAATCGAGAGAGATCATGCCTTAGTAAAAATATGGTTTGATAAGAAGGCAAGAACAAGGACCTTCTAGGAAGGGGACCTAGTTCTGAAATGGGATGCAGGATCGGGAAAACCAGGAAGGCATTCCAAGTTTGATGCCATTTGGAGTGGGCCCTACATGGTCACGGGATGTAAAAGTAGTAATGCCTTCCAATTGTCTACATTGGATGGAGAAGAACTCCCGATTCCGGTTAATGGAATATATCTTAAACATTGCTACTAAAAGGAAAAGGTTTACCCTTGTAAATATTAGCCTAGATTTCAATTCCTCTAAGTGTGTATGCACATTGTCTTGTTGTAGTTAGGTTTCAATTTCCCTAAGTGCTTCGGCATAGGTTTTGTTGCTCTCAGGTTGAATTTCTATAGTTCAGCGTGCTCTCGAGAGAAGGAGTTACAATATCAGGCTTGGGATCAAATATCAGGTTGGTTTCAGGTTATTGCTTATGACTCCATGCCCAATGGATTGCTAAAAGGCCAACTGATCTTCTACCTAGCAAGTAGGTGCTCCTTTGAATCACCAAATTGTTGTAAATATCTTCCCCCTGGGTAGATATAGAAAAGCGAAGAATATGGAAATAAAAGGGACTCAAAACTTGACATTTATTCATGACAAAATTCGTGCCTTGGCATAGGTAAAGGGCACATGACACAGAGTGTCAACATGAATAAATTTGCGCCTTGGCGCACGTAAAGGGCGCATGACACAGAGTGTCGACATGATAAAATTTGCGCCTTGGCGCATGTAAAGGCACATGACACGAGTGTCGACATGAAAAATTTGCACCTTGGCACACATAAGGGTATGTCGACATGAAGATGAATGCGCCAAGGCGCACCTTCGTAAGGTGCAACATTTTGAGTCTTGACAGAAGAAGCGAGACCACGACCCGGATATTTAGATGGCCATAAATTTTCACAGGAGCTCAGATTCACGCAAGGTTGGACTTTTCGGAAAGCTTACGAGGTCCTATATCTAACTACAAATTGATATCTTTAATTGGGTGGGAAAAAATTCTTAAAAATTCAAAATACAGTTTGCCACTTTTGGGGTTTGCTAGGGTTCTCACCTACCGCCATAATGAGATGAATTAAATGTAACCTAGAGGTGGTTGGGGTAGATTTGGATTTCCTCTCTTCCCTCTCTCATTCTTCCTATAAATTATGAGGGGATTCTTTCTAAAGGTTGGACATTCTTGTTTTGCCCCTCCCTTCTTCTCTTTGGCAGGTGAATTTGTGGAGTTCAAACCTCCCATCTAAAACTGTAATGCAACTTTTCCTCTTGGCATTTTGTAGTGTATTGTATCAATCTTTGGAGAAAATAATGCATGTTTGTGGATGATTCTCAACCCTCTCTGTGTTCATTTGCATCCTCCTGATCTTTCACTACAAATCAGTTATCTGTGCATGATCTTGCATTACATTTTAATGGTTTTGTGTTTATTGGCAAGACAGATGTTCTTCATTCCTCGGTGCATCACCTTTGTAGTTTAGGTTTTATTTTATGCATCTTCTTACCTTGTCTCCTTGGAAAGTTAGTTTAGGTTTTTGAGTAAACCCTCTGCATTTTTACATGTGCATCTGAACAGAGGAATAGGAACCAGCCTTCATCCGGAGAGCTTTTCCATTTTCGCGAGGTCCCACACTTGGGAAAAGCTCCATGTTATGCAATCGTACTGAGAGTCCCAACCCATCAAGTTCTGATCATTCAGGGTGCTATGACACACCATCAACAAAATGTTTGCAAATAATTGTATAAATTGAACAAATTTACTCTTTTAGACATAAAATTATCTTATAGATTTATTAAATTACCTCCTCCACCTTTAATTTTCTTACCAAAACTCTTTAAAACCTACCTTTAACTCCCAACAATAAGGTTTATCTTATTCTTCCATAACAAAACCTTACTTACTACACACAATCCATAAAATATTCACTCAAAATCCTTTTTATATCATTATTCAATCTTAAAATACACTCTTACTCTTTTCCATTCATTCCTTAACTCATCTCATCTTGTAATTCAACATTTCATTAATTCTTTCATCAAATACTTTTGAGAATGATTAACAAATTTAGCACTTTTTCTTACAACTGAGAACTTCTTCTCTTCAAGTGACCTCAAACCCTAAGAGAGTTCATTAACACATTATAAAACCTCACTCACACATTTAAATAACATTTATATTCACTCATTCAATACAAAAATCTCAAACACTACTAAATCACATCATACTCATCAAGTTCTCAAGACATTGATAGAAAATACATTACCAAAGCATTATTACCTATAATAATCACCTTTATATAATCAAATACATCATGATATACCATTTAAAATTCATAATATATAAACACATAGAGATTTCATGAAAAATACTCATTTTTATTTATAGTTACAATAATCTTCATCATTCCTCTACAAGAACCATGTTCTACAAGTTCTTCATGCCCAACATCATAGGTTCTTTCCTTCTTGAGGTTATTCACCTACTCTTGAACCTCTATTCCTCTCTCCTATTCTCTTCTTGCCTTATCCATCTGAATTTCTTTTTCATGATTAAATAGATGAGAGAAAATAATGAGTTTTCACTTCCTAACCATGGTGGAGGCTAACCACACATGGTGACCCTTTTTTTTAAGGTAAAAATACATCATTTATAGAAATTTAGGACCTTTTAGAACATTTCATTACTTCACTTACAAAATTAAACCTTTTAGACCCTTAGCCTATAAATTCAAATATTCATTTTGGATGAAAAATCAAAATAGCTACTTAACACCCATGAAAGGACATAATAAGGTCAATAAGGACTCGAGAACACCTGAAAAGAATCCTAAGACCTACTACAAAAAAAAACTCATTAAAAATAAAAACTTTATATGTCTAAGATTGATTCTCCTACATCATTTTCCCTAGTGGGAAAATTTGAACCCCTATTCAATTGTTCAACTTATTCCTTTTATTCCAATATATTTCCTTCTTTAAATTGTCTATTTTCTTGATTGGTTTAAGTTAATCTTCAACTTCAATGGATTATTCACTATCTTTCATAGCTTCACTTGATTCTAGCTTGCTTTTTTTTCTTCATTTTGCTTCGATATTTTTAAATGTCATCTTCAATTTCTTCCTCTCCACCTTCTAGTTATACATTTTCTTGTATTTTTCTAGATCCCATGTCCACTTTTGGATTCATACCTACATAAACATAACTATAAGGAACATTAGATATAAATGAATGAGATAAACCTGTCTCAATTTTGAGTAATTTCTTCCACTACTTGATTTGTTGTATCTTTTTATGATCAATTTTTGGTTATTTGAACTATATTTTTTGTTTATCATCACATTCTTCTTCTTTTTATTTCTCTTGAACCTATACTATTCCATCATTTTTATTGTACTCTTCCTTGCCCAATATTTCCAATTATTTTCCCTACATTTTCACTTCATTTTCACTTCATTTTCACGCTTATCATTGAGCTTCTTCAACTTATTTGAACCTCTAACTACTACAAAAAAAGTCTTTACTAGAATTAAATATCTCCTTAATAATCATAATTTCTTATTTAAATAAGAAATCATTCATTTTCTTCATCAAACCTGGGACCTAATTTCTCTTCATCTTCTCTTAAATTATGTCCTAAATCAGTATACTCAACATCTACTTCCTCTTTTCTAAATTTATCTTCTTCCTTTTTCATTTTTCGAGTATATCTCTCATTGGTTTCATTCATACATTCCCCATATTGCATGTTAGTTCTCATATTCACTATATTATAAGACTCACAATCACTTTTAATGAACTCATTTAATGTGTCCTTACTCAAAAAATTATAAACAACTTGTTTACCTTTCATTTATTTTGTGTTCTAATCCTACCATGAACTTATTAGGCTGAAACATGTCATCTTAGGTTATTATTCATCACTTTTATCTTGTTTAGTGTACTCACAATGATATTAATATTTACTTTTGTCTCTTTCTTTTTCTACGATATCGTTTTGCTCAAGTTTAATGCATTCTTGAAAGGATTCCTTCTTGTTATGCTCAATGGCATTATTAATTGGCATTTATTTCATTCCTTTGACCTTCCACACTTTTTTCTTCATCACCTTGGGTTGATACATGCTTACCACCTCATTATTTGTTCTTAAAATACAATTTTTTCAATACTTTGACACACATCTTCCATAACTCCATTTTTACCTCCTTCACTATATACTTGTTTCATTTTGAAATATTCTCTTTCCTTTTTTTTCCTCTTGTCCTCCATTTAATTTTTCATCTTCATTTCCCTATTTCTTGAGTTTTGCATCCTTCATATGATTATATTATTTATTAATCCAATTTGGCACTATATATCGATGATTTAATTCACATTTGGAAGAATTAACTTTACTTTTCTTTGTACCAATATGTATTACATAACTTTAATTCATATATGCATGATAAAAAATTTATTTAAATCTCTATTTTATTGATTATTAACTAGATGTATGATCATATATCTTTTCATTTCATCATTACTTGTTATCACCTTGTTTTAGAAATATATCTTGTCTTCCTCTTCTGATATGCTTTCCAAAGAATCATGAAAATCTATATTGTCTTCCATATCTATACTATCATGCTAAAATATTTCAATTTCCTCTTTATAATCCTTCAAAAATTCTTTCTTTCTCTATCATACCCATTTTTCTTTAAGGATTATCTTCTCTCTCCATTTCTTGTAAATTTTAGTGCCTTATCTTTAAAATTATTCATAAATTTTCTCATACCTACACACATACACTTAAACACAACATTAGAGAGCAAAAAAGAGACCAAAATGTCTCCATGAGTGCAATATTCTTAGATAATATCCTATTTTTCTTCATTTCTTCACCAAATGCTTATTTTTGGAATTTTTATCTTCTTCACTCTTCTTTATGATTTATCATGTACTCCATAATGAGAACTCTTTTTACTTCTTATCTTTCATTTTTCTCACTGGGAAACTCTTTATTCTTCCGACCATCATAGGATTTTCCCTCTTTATGTTCTTTTGTTCTCATGGCATTCATATTTTTCTTCTTCATTTCTTGACAAGTGACTTTGTAAGCAACTTCCCCATTATTTTCAACCACCGACTATTGGAAATTCTAGGCACTTAGTGCAGCGAGGAGGGGGGGTGAATAACATCTCATTGAACTTTTGAAAGATAATTCAATTACATTAACTTTGTTATTATGAAATCAAAACACCATTCACAAGAAATCAACATGATAACACATAGAGAGATAATATTTAATGTGGGAAACTGTTCAGGGGAGAAAACCAACTAAAACCAATGAAGTAACTTGGAAAAAATTGTCTTCTGAATGTTACAAATATTTTACTATTGATAATCCACTCAATATAAAGCTAAAACTCCAAAATTTAGTCAAGAAACCACTTGAAATTTAAAAATATTCTACTTGTATGAATGCTACAACTCCCAACGTATTCATTCAAGCTAGAACTTAACCTTCTACAAGCTACCACTTACAAGGAAGCTTCAACTCCTGTTTGTTAAGCCAAAACTTAATATTCTTCACAATGTTTTGATAAATTCCCTTGTGTTGTCTCTCATAAAAAAATGGACCACCTATTCATCTCACCCATATTTCCTTTTCAAACTCCTAAATCACCTCTTTTTATTACCGAATCAGCTACAAAGAAGTTTCATACAAATATTCTTCAACATAAAACATTTTTATATGTTTCACAACTTGAATCACACTATGAAGCACTTATTCATACATATATCCATACTACTGTATAAATATACTTCATGAAATTATACTCCTAGTTGTCATCAGGTGTCTTTAAAGTGTGATCATCAAATTTATATTCTCATACTTCATATATATTCACTCAACTAGCCCTCATATTATAAAACATTGTCTTCATAACCATCTCATCATTTATTCAACAAATAAATCATGCATAAAGAACTATACATGTATAAGAGAGTGATATTATCACACATCTCTAACACTTCCACTTCTCACCTATACAACTTCTATCACTTTCAAGATTATACAAGGAAGACTAATTGTCATCACAAAATTATCCACTATCAATGATTACATTTTGAGAGGTCAAATACAAAATCCTTGTTTCATGAACTATAAAACTCTTCATGAATTCATTCAGAATAAATAAACATGTCTCAACATTATAACATACAATTACAAATGTAAAGATTCCAAAATATACCTCTTCCAAACCCATTTGTACCAGCTTATTCCTTATTTGTCTTATAGTAAAGTGAGTAATCCTTTATCTTCTAACACATTATTACCATAAAAAAGTAAAATAAGTATGTTAGAATGCTATACAACTCCTCTTTCTTCTTTCTATACTTATGACAATCCTTGAGACTCGCCATTCTATATTTAAGGAAAAAATTGAACTTACATGCATAGATAGTGCCCACACACCTTGCAATCTTTAACTTAATCTATTAGGGGACTTATACACTTGAAAGCTTGCATTACATTTGAATGAAATACATTTTTAGGAGATATTGACTTTCACTATAATATTGGATATCATTTAGTCAACATATAAAGATCTTATATGAGCTCACTTTCAATGTTTCTTATACACAATCATGGAGGAACTAAGACCAGTCATTGAAATCATTTATCATCTTCAAGACATCAGACTTCATAACACTTAAATTCTTAGACACGAGATGCGTGTGGTTCCTAAATCATCTTCAGATGCAAAGAAACAAAACTTCCACTTTCATTTAAGAAAGAGACATCAATTTGGACAAGATATTATCGGGCCTAGAGGCATAGACAAATTATCTTCACAAAGAAAGAAATTTAATGCAATCGAACAATCATTCATGACACCTAATAAAAATTTATACAAGGTAATAACCCTTATTAAAATAATCATAATAACAAAAATCCTCATTTAAAGATATATATGGAAAGTAACCTTTCATTTCATAGACATCTAAAACTTGTTTCAACAGACCCAAAGACTAGTCTTTATTTGTATGGATTCAATTGCTTTAATTTCCCCTTTATGCTCAACCAATGCATGAACAATATCTCATAGGACCTTTAATTCACTTTAAAAATTCAATTGTAAATATTATATGAAGAGAAGCACATTTACCTTTCAAACACAGTATTTATTTTTGGCTTGTTTAACATTCTTAGGAGGTAGGAGATAAACACACTTATATTATAATTTTTTACAAATAAATAACCTAGATGACTTCACAAATATCAAGATAATATCCAAAAATTATTTCACTAAAAATTCAGCATATTTTTCTTTATAAATTTATCTTGTACACTAAACTCTTCACAAAATAGTTGTTTTCTTGTGGGGTCCACCATGTGTCATAAGCTCAAAAAAAAATGAAAATTACCTAGGATGAGTTATATACACACTCAACAACAATTCAAGGAAAAATATTCCATTTGGAGGCATAACCAATAAATTTTATCCATACCACTTACAACTAAGGTTTAGGAGGGATTTAGGTATTGCCATAAAAATGAATAGAAGTTTTTATCCTTCATCCTTTCGTCTTCATAATTTTTCATAATATTTTTCTCTCTATGCTCTTAAAATATTCTTGTTATGATTTATATTAACAATTATTTTCAATTTAGATCAAACGCTAATAAGTCAAGGACATTATTTTGGCATACCTTACTTAGCTTGGTTTTGACAAAATTTTAATTTCCTGCACAAAACCTATCTTCTGATTATAAAATTTGGTCCACACCTTCATTACTATCTCCTACATGATCTCAAATGGCTAATTTTTAATGGTTCACCCCGGAAATTTCAAATCCCGTCTCATTTTGTAATGTTAAACATGTTTTCCATGAAGGGAAGTCATACAAATGACCCTAAATATGCCTTTAAGTATTGATTTATGACATGTAGATTCATTTGAGGACTCTTGTAAATTTCCCTACACACTTCACATGCTTGAATTTTATTTACTTATCTTATTTTGTTTCATACCCTCATTATAGGCCCTTGAAATAGGCCTAAATGAGCTATTTACACTATAACACATAATGCATATCTTTGTTTCATCATGTAGCCCCTTATACATGTCCTATAATGTGTCTCATGCATCTACCATGCTTCATCATCTGACTCATAACTTCACTCCACCTTTCCAGGTCACTTTACTAACTATGCTTAGGGATTAGGCTTGCTAAATTGAGCTAGTCTCACCAATTCCACTAATGTACCCATGTATTCATCCTTCTAACCTTGTTAGCCTCATTCCAAAATCCCTTTAAACCTCATGCATTCAAATTTTTCATTAATGTTCCTTTTTCATCAATGACAACTTCATCAATCACATGCCAAAAAACTCCCTCATTTTCATCTATGAAAAACCTCTTAATTCTTCTCCCCATTTTTACATTAATGATAAAGTTCATGTATGTAGTTCATGGTCTTCTACTTCATCATATTATTGTATCCTTATCTTTGTTTGAAAAATCAACCAAACTCATCATTCAATCTCCTCCTTTTGTCTCTTATGTTTTAGATATGTTATTTGTCTTCACCATACATTGGATTCACTAGTGCTCCCCATGAGAATATGCATTTAAACCATATACACATGACAAAAATATGAAATTTTAGTTAAAATAGCCTCCTATTACACAAATATGTTTATCTCAGCTCATGATGTTCAAAACAAGCTTCATTTTACCGGATGTTGGTTTTACATATTGTTTACAACTTAGTTCCCTAAATCATCCTATTAGTGCATTTTGGTCCAAATTTTTCATCCTCTAGAACTTCATATACCTCATGAAGATATTATTTCTACTTTCCTTTAAGGCTATACCATCAAACTCTTTCTTCCTATGCCAAATTTTTTTCCTTATATCTTGACCTTAAGTCAAATAGGTGGTTCCTCAATTGTACCTTTACCCTTAACCACTTTTTTAGTGTTTATGCTCTTATTAGGATGATATAGATACTTACTAAATTATGAAAATTTCTCACCCTTGGAAGAGTCTTTAATCCATTAATCATTCATCCACTCTCGAATTATCAACACCTAAATCCTCATTTTTAAGAACATAAAAATCTCCCCTTCCTTGAGTATCTCTCTTAAACCTATAGATCCACCTTTTAGACCCATGAAAATTCAATTTTAGAGTTCAACCACCATCAACACCCTTAGACTATGAATTACTGTATTAAAATTCCATTTGAGTTTTTATTAAAACATTGATATGAACTTGTTAGCTCCCATATTCCAATATACACTACTTATTATCATCATTATGATTATTCATGCCTATTGTAGGTGTAATTTATACCACTTTTAATGCGGTTACCATCTTAAGAATGGATCACGAGATATATCCTCCAATTTATAAGCCTACACAGACTTCAAAATCATTCATCGATTTTAAATCATTAAGACATCCATATATGACTAATTTAAATGCTTTTGACACTCTATACACTGGTTAGAATATTTATTTTAAGTTCACATCAACTCATATTTAATTTTACAATCAAGTTCACAATTAAAACACTTATCTCCGATCTTCACCTTCTTTATAGTACCTCAATTTTCCTCATACCACCTTGATTAGTCATGATCAACTTTGATACATCTTATGCATTTATCTTGAAGGCTATGACACACTATAAGAAATTTGTATAATTTCCTCATTAGACGGAGGCGGTTCTAAAAATGAATTTTCTCATTTTCTTAACATTTAACAAAAATATTGTCATAGATTTCACACATCTTCATCATTCTTAATCATACCATTTCTAAGAATCACAATCCTACACAATGAATGAATTAATGAGAAAGCACAAGGAAATTTTTTTCACTAGCTTACACTCTGCCTCCTATAGTTTTTATCCCTGTCACACTGATAATTTGATGATAACTTTTGAAATCTTCCACATTAGAGAAATAAATTTGTATTTTCAGGGACCCATTTGGCCTATAACCTTGTCTCATCCTTTTCACAAACCCTTCATTTGTAGTGATTAGCCTAGATTTCAAGTTATTTTCTTTGATTAGGTCTTTTATACCCAATTTTAGACGAGATGGAAAAATATGGCCATACACTTTTATATCACCATGAAATTTTGAGATCTTATTTCGAATCAAGTTGTAACCATATGTTCCAAATTTTAATACTTTTCATCCACAAAAACTAGTTTTAGAGAAAATTTTCTCCTCGAACCTTGAGATAGGGTTTTTACTAAGCCTGTGAAGAGACCTTTTCAAATAACTTGTTTAATATTGAGTTTCATAACTTCCATTTGGTATAAAATTATTTTAATTGATTTTTTCATCTTTTTGCTTTAGGGATTTCACCAAGATATCCTTTATATTAGTAGTATTGACAAGATTTTAAACAATCTTATCATTTGAAGGCCATGTTTAAGAGTACATACTAGTTATGCCTTCTTATTTTCTTATCAATCCTTTCAACTTATTCATTCTCATGTCCACCCATTAGCTTCTACAGATTCTCATTCTTCTTAAACAATTTATTTCTAGCTTCTTACTATTAGTGCAAATTAGGAGCACCCCCTAAATGACTTGCATGTCTGCAAGTGAGAATTGGGTCATTTAGCGTGATTACACAACATTAAATCTTTTCCCCAAGTGTGGGACTTGAAAAAATGGGAAAAGACTCTCCAGTGTTAAAGGCTGGTCCCTCTACTCCCCGATCGATGTATGCATGAATTTTTGTAGAGGTTTAATACTAGATCCTACTCTAAATTCCAAGGAGACAGAGATAAAGGATGCAAAAGAAATAAAACTAAGTAAAAGTGGTGATACACCAAAGGAGTGGTGAACATATATTTCTGCAAATTGACACAGATTACAAAATGTAACACAAATCATGCACAAATTACTAAAAATGTAATGAAGGATTAGTATAGGGCAAACAACACAAGAGAGGATTGAAAATTCATTCACAGAGCTTGTATTGTCATTTCCATTTTTAAATACAATGCATTACAATAGCAAAGAGGTAGAAAACATGTTGCAGTCCTGAAAGAGGTTTGATATTCCACAAATTCACTTACCAAGGTGAAGGAGGGAGCTTGCAGTTCATAAAAATGTCTAACCCTTTACAAATGAGCTAAATCTAGCTTTTAACAATGAAAACTCGAGCTCGGAAGTGAAACGTGGGAAAACGAAAGGAATCATTCAACCACCGACTAGATCCATAAAAATAGAATGGGTACCCTTAAATTTTCATTCCCAAGATTTTTGACTATCCTAAAGAAGAATGGAAGCCATACTGCATTAAAAATGGTGGTTGAAATGTCAATTCTGCTCTTTTCCCATGTTAAAGGCATTTTTGATTTTTCTCCCACTAAACTTCACCAAAAAAATTGAATATTCCATCATGTAGAGGACTTCAATAGCTTTCCAATGACACAAAAATCAATAAAATTTAAGCTTTGGATCTAAATATATGCCCCTCTAAAGATTTAGGGCAAAACAGGCAAAATCGGGTCAGTGGGCCTAAACAAAAAAAAATTCCCTCTTTTTTGAATTTGGGAAAATTTCCCCAAAAAGTTCTACCCCCCACCAGCCCAATGCCATGTGGCACTTTTTGATTGGTCTGTGGGTTTAACTAGCCCTTTTACGCCTTTTGAGTTTTTTGGAAAATTTTAAAAAAATGTTTCGTGCCCTGTCGCTTCGATGCCACATGGTGCTCTCCAATTAGACGCAACATGTGCTCCAAATTCTCCCTATACATTACTGAAAACTAGCTCAAACAGGACACATGGAACCTTCCCATTGGCATAGGCCTTTGTGGGCCAAAGTTTTATTGTGAAATTTGCAACACTTTAGTGAAATTGTAAAATTACCCCCTCACCCCCGACCCCCGCCAGATCCATGGACACATGTCACCTTCCTATTCACTCATGGGGCTTCAAACCAAAAATTTTCTCTACACCCCCCACTGAGAACTTTGGAAAAAATTTAACTTGTTCCCACTGACCCGCCATTCCGCCGCTAATGTGGCACATTTTGATTGGTCTGTGGACCTTCCTAGGAAAATTTCCCTCCAAAACTCTGCCGAGCCATAACTTGCAAAATACAAGGAGTTAGAAGGAAAACTTTACCTTTCTGGAAAGGTGAGAAAATTATCTATCTGATGAAGCCATTTCTAGAAAATTTTGAGTGCCTAAAAGTGGAAAAATTTGACTAAGGCACAAGGAAGGAAGAATTGAAGAGAGTTAGCCAAAAATAAGCAAGGGGCTTATTTTGGATAACAATTTTGGTGACTCAGAGGGGTCATCTGTCTACTGGATGAATGATCAACTACTTGAAGCAATCCATTGGGCATGGAGTCATCAACTTAACCACTTGGCACTCTCAACTCATTAGAAAATTTCCTAGAAAGAATATTATGAGAGTAGAACATCACTTGATCTGGAGCATGGCCTACAAAGATGCATCCTTGGGTCACAGAGCTCACAATGCGAAAGCACTTAGGGAAATGTAAAACTAAGATACAAAAAAATATACACAAGCACTCAAAGGAATGAAAACCTAAGCTAATATGTACAAGGTGAGGAGTTTCCTTTCTAGTAGCAATACTTTAGATGGATTCCATTAACTAGAATCTACAGCTTCTTCACCATCCAATGTAGATAATTGGAAGGCATTACTACTCTTACATTTTGTGACCACATAGGGGCCACTCCAAATGGGATCAAAATTTGAATGCCTTCCTGGCTTTTCTTGATCTACATCCCATTTCAACACTAAATATCCAACCCGGAAGGTTGTATCCTTGGCTTTCCTATCAAAGTTTCTCTTGATCAAGGCTTGGTCCTTCTCCATTGTTTAGCTTTGCATGCTCTCTAATTTCTTAGAGTTCCATAAATTCTGCATATCTAACCTCCATGGGTTCAAACTCCAACAATTCCAATTGCTTCATGAGTTCCAACGTTAGTAACTCAAGTGACATAGGCGGGATTACCTCTCTTCCATAAACAATTCTCGAATGGAGAGTTACCGTGGATCTCTTAGAGTTATCCTATTAGCCCACAAGGCTTATTTAAGTTTAGTGTGCCAAGTCCTCTGATTTTCATCAATATTCCTCTTGATAATCTTTAATATGTTTTTGTTGGTAGACTCATCTTGGCCATTACCTTGAGGGTAATAATTTAATGAAGTGCTCGGATAAATCCCATTCTTAACATCCCATTCAGCTTACCTTTGCTCCTATGAATGCCGGTGCATTATCTGATATTATAGTGGCAAGTTTACCAAATTTGGTTATTATCCCCTCATAGAAGTCTATAATGCTAGATTCATTTGCCTCTTTAAGTGCCACCGCCTCACCATTTGGTGAAGTAGTCTATTGCTGTTAGAATCCACTTGTGTCCTTGCTTTGAGTTTGGGTTAATGACTCCAATGAAGTCCAAACCCCATTGCATGAATGGATGGTCAACTAAAATTGGGTACAATGGAAGGGAAATTAATATTTCCTTGCCCGTGAAGAATGCACAATTTTTACATCTCATGATCCATGTATAACAATCACTAAACATCTTGGGCCAATAATAGCCAGCCTTCATAATCTTGAGGGCTGTCACTCTTGGAGAAAATGACCCCACTGATCCACCATGGAACTCTTCTAACATTATCTTAATTTGATTTTTCCCAATTCATCTCAAAGAACACTCCATTTATATCCTTTTTGAACAAGACACCATTAACAAGTTCATATGGAACAACTTGCAATCAAGTGTTTTCTCTTGGTCTTGTTCATCTTTGGAGGACATAGGCCTATTTGTAAGAAGTACCTTATATCTTGGGTCCAACAAGGAGTGAGCATATCACCATTCTCTTCTTGAATACCTCTTTGTTCTTGGTTGACTTGTAATGCCAAAACAACATCCTTCCCATTGCTTGATTCCATTGATTTTCTCAAGACCAGATGCTCACACAATCCCTTTCCTTAGACTAGATTGGTGACTTTGATATCAATGTCATACTCCATGACACAAGTAATCCACCCTACACGTTTTTCATTTAGGTCTTTGTTGAGGAGGAAGTCCTAAACTCCCACATGAGAAACCAAGAGTTGAACCTTGTTATTTGAAAATGGATGCTTAAATTTCTTCAAGCTCTTAATCAATGTAGGAACATGCTTCTCAATGAAGGAATACCTCACCTCACAGTCCTCCAGGATTTGGCTAAAGAATGCAATTAGTTGTTCCACATTTTCTTGGTTCTCATTGTACTAAAATTGTAGAAATGGTATTATCATCACCAAATGTATAAAGGATAAAGTCCTTGGAGAAATATGGGTTAATGAGAGTTGGATCTTGTGAGATAGCCTCTTTGATTTCTTCAAAGCTTTCCTTACCTTTAGCTATCCATTTGAAAGCCATAATTTTCTTCAACATCATAGTTATTGGCTTGACAAGGGCTGCAAAATCTGGAACAAACCTTTGAACAAAGTTGATTCTTCCCAAGAAACTTTGAAGGGCCTTCTTGTGGCTTGGTAATGGTAGTGCTTTTATTGCTTCAACCTCTCTAGATCAATTGCTAATCCATCTTTGGAAACAATGTGACCTAGGAGCTTTCCTTCATGAGCTAGGAAGATACATTTTTTGGGATTCAAGGATACCCCAAACCTTCTACATCTATAGAACACTTGTCTCAAATGAAAGTGACGATCTGCTACACTTTTAGAAAATATAGTAATATCATTTAGGTATATTAGCACTATTTTTTTGATCAATCCCTTGAATTCCATATCCATTGCCCTTTGGAAGGTAGCTCTGTCGTTAGACAGTCAAATGGCATTTTCCTATATGCATAGGTTCCCCATTTCGTGGTGAATACTATTTTGAACTGATCATCCTCCTTTACCATGATCCGATTATACCCGAATAACCATCTAGCAATGAAAACCTCTTAGAGCCAATAATAACTTGCAAAATCTGCTCCATATAAGGAAGTGGGTAATGATCCTTGAGAAGTTCTCTATTCAAATCTCAAAAGTCTAAACACAATCTGATTTGTCCACTCTTCTTTCTAATTGGAATCAAGTTTGCAACCCACTTGATTTCTTGATGGGAAATATGATACTTTCCTCTATTAAATTATTCAATTCCTTCTTCATGAGAGGATCCATGTGTGGATTGACCGGTCTTTGTTTTTTCCTAATGGGTTTAGCAATTGGATCCAATTCAATTGTGTGTTGATCCAAATTGGGATTAAAACCTCTCAAGTCTTCATAGCTCCAAGAAAATATATCCGGGAACTCTTGGCAAAGTTTCATGAACTCATACCTTTCTTGCTTGATTTCCACTTTACCAATTTGAAGTGATTTTCCTTTTCTAACTGAGATGGGCACTAAATCTTCTCCTTGACTTGGATTTTTGCTTTCTCCCTCCTAAATTGTTCATTAGGATTAAATATGGACTCCAAAGTGACAAGTCCTTTTGGTAGTTTGTTTTTTCTCACTGCAGTACCACTTGATCACCATACCGTTGTTCTAACTTTTCCTCCTTTGGTTGAGAACTCAACTTCTTCTTGCAACAAATTGATGATTTGTTGTTCACTTTCAAACACTTTCCAAATTACATTATTGTCTGGCACTAATGGCCTTACAATCACATGAATGTTTAGCTGTACTTTATCTTCCTTGATACTTTCCACAACATCAAAAGCTACTCCAATCACTGCAAGTCTATCAAGCAGCTTGGTTTTATTTCCTAGGGATGGAGTTGATGCCAAAGTCTTCAAAATCCTCGATGAGGTCCCACACCCTATTCTTATAACACTTGAGTAAATCATTTTTGGTAGCATGTTTTCCTTAACTTGATTAACAATCAGCTCACTATCACCAAAGACTTGTAATTTTTTTATACCTCTCTTTCTTAACCAATCAAATCCTTGTATCAAGCCTCATATTCAGCAGTGTTGTTAGAACATGCAAACTGAAATCTAAAAGTTGAACAATACTTAATGTCTTGAGGTGAAACAAGCATAGCTCCCCTAAACCTTGTATACTTCTTGATCCATCAAAGAACAACCGCCATACCTCATTATCATCTTTATGGTCTTGCTTGGTGATGCTAGGAATAGGTTGATTTTCTTCATGCATGTAATAAACTCCTAGTTCAGATTCCTCTATTTCCTTGTAGGGATCAAAAGCACATACCTTTCTTTCTCATTCATCAAGATTCAAATCTGGGATGCTTCCAACTTTTGTGTCAACTTCATCGGTGCTTGGATAATCCTCTTGATCAAATTTTGAATAGTTGGCATTGATTAGGTTTGGAGTATGAGGCTCAATATGAAATTTTGGAATAGGTTCAGACCTAATTGTGGCCTTAGTTCCATATTTGGTTCTAAACAACATGTGTGACCAATTAGCAAACAAATAGCCTCCAATTCTAGCTGTGAAGTGCCTTGACAAGCATAGGGCAAAAAGTGGTGGTAAATATATCACCGACACATCTTACAAAACAGTGACATTGGGACATATATGTAAAGTGAGGCTCAAATATTTAATTACCCTAACTATTGTTACTATTTTCCCATCCAACAGTACCACCCCTTTAGATATGACTTCATATTGGAGGCCCAACTGATCAGCTATTTCCTTGGGCATTATAGAACTACTTGCCCCAGATTCAATCATACAATTATGTACTAGTTTATCCCCAATGATCAATGAAACATAGAATGGAGGGGGCTTCAAAGCTTTACCTTGTTGTCCTCCAAGCTTCTCCTCAAGCTAAGCAGCACTTGTGAGTACCTTCTCTTGCACATGAGCTTGCTGATTTGAAGTTGACCAATTCTTCATGGAAGCTTGTAGTAGATCCCTTTGGCCTAGGATGGATAGTGATTCCCACATAGATATATTCACATTTTTATTATTCATTTGTGTAATGATGCTAAATGGGGATGAAACATCTCTTTGTACCCGTTAGCTCCGTACATTATTTTCTCATACATGGGCTACAATAGCTAGCATTTTACCTGGTCTAGAAGGTGGCTTGGGTTGTCCTTGCACATTTGGAACTACATTTTTCTTGCCAACACTTTGTGGAGTGATGGAAGGTTGTGGATCACCTGGAGCTAATGATTACCCTTCACCAATATTCCTCTTCTTTGACTATGTGTTAGCTGCTACATTATAATAAATTGTTTGATTCATACCACAAAAATCTGTAGCTTGTCAGTTCACAAGTGTAGTCTCATTTGGAGTTGTATTTTGCTGAGATGTTCCTTGTTATTGTTTTTTTTCTTGACTCACTTCACTCTCTACACCAGTTGTTGTCACCATCAAAGCTTGGTTCAAAACACCATTGAATCATAGACTAGTTGTGGGGTTCATTGCATGGGAAACACCAATCATACTCTTGAGCTATATTATTTTGCACTGGCACTAAGGCTTTAGAGGTAGATGCAACATTGGGGTTATAGGGCTGAAATTGTCTATTGGGAGGCCTTACTTGATTTTGATTTGCAACTAGATTAGGTGGCCTATTAGGTTGATATGGTTACCTATTACGCTGAGTTTGAGACTGATAAGAAGGTATAAAACTTTGGGCTTACTGCCTCTTGAGTGTAACTAGCTCATTGCCTAAATTTGGTAATTGTCTAATGACTTCTTGAATTTTATTTGAGGCACTAGAGGATGAAGTAGAAGTTTCATTTAAACTCGATTTCTAGGAGTGAGAATAGGAGCTAAATTAGGTGCTTGACTAGTGATTAGATTTTCTAAGTTTGGATATAAGGGCATGAGAGGCCTAGGAGCTAGTTTACCACTTGGATCAAGCAATTCTCACCCTAATGGAGATGCTATAAGCTATAGGTATATTTTCACTTCTCATGGATTGGATTAACATAGAAATATAAGAATTTAAAGCTTTGAGATAGTATAAGAAATAAAATTCAGATGTTGGCCTTATCACATCGGATTATATCCTAGGTCCTTTAAAATCTAAAATTAAAGTCTATTAGCTGCTCATTGGGAGCTCTCTTGATAGTTGTCGTGTGTTCTAATAGAGACAAAGTATCCCCTTTTCTTCAAACTGCTTCATGGAGAGCTATGCATAAATGGTTCCAATTTTGGATAGAGCTTTCCCCAAGACTCCTAAACCATTGCAAGGCCTTCCATTTGAATGAAGATGTCAGCAATTTGATAGTAATTTGCATCTCATCAATCTCATGGATCACACAAACATTAGCAATGTCTTTGACATGATCATCGTGAGTGGTCCGATTTTCTCTAGTAAAGTATGGGATGTTCTTCAATGCCGCAACCGAACCGGGTTTTGTGCATTAAGAGCAAGCGGGATGCTCCAAAGTGAAGTTGACATAAGGGTTGTTTTGTGTAATTATGATTAGCCCGATAACTCTTGTTGATTGGGTGAAAGGTCTACCGGTGGAGGAGTTGATAGGGTGTGTGTGGTGGAGATGGAGACCTTTGAATTCTTCTTCCCCTCTATCTTCTTCCTAGGGATAACTATAGATACTCAGAAAATCCTTCTTCTCCAGCCCTTGAGCTTATTTGGATGCTTCTCATGAATCTTCAGAGTTGGACTGCTGAAACCAGTTGATTTTATTTCTTTGGAGTCACCAGATGTGCAAATCAGGGCTCTTTTTAAGCAAGAAACTTACAACAAATGCACATCAACTTTGTTTTAATGAAGATGAAGACATATAAGGTCCCACTCGGTGTGCCAAAATTGTTAGTGCAAATCAAGAGCACCCAATAAATGACCTGCAGGTCTGCAAGTGATAATTGGGTCATTTAGCGTGATTGCACAACATTGAATATTTTCCCCAAGTGTGGGACTTGCAAAAAATGGGAAAAGAATCTCCAGGTTGAAGGTTGGTTCCTCTACTCCTCTGATTAGATGTATGCATTAATTTTTGTAGAGGTTTAATACTAGATCCTACTCTAAATTACAAGGAGACAGAGATAAAGGATGAAAAAGAAATAAAACTAAGTAAAAGTGGTGATACACCAAAGGAGAGGTGAACATATACTTTAGAAAATTGACACAGACACAAAAATTCAACACAAATCATGCACAAATTGCTAAAAATGTAATGAAGGATTAGTATAGAGCAAACAACATAAGAGAGGATTGAAAATTCATTCATAGAGCTTGTATTGTCATTTCCATTTTTAAATACAATGCATTACAACAAAAAGAGGTAGAAAACATGTTGAAGTCCTGAAAGAGGTCTGATATTCCACAAATTCACTTGTCAGGGTGAATGACGGAGACTATAGTTCATAAAAATGTCCAACCCTTTACAAATGAGCCAAATCTGGCTTTTAACAATGAAAACTTGAGCTTAGGAAGGAGAAACATGGGAAAAGTGAAAGGAATCATTCAACCACTAACCAGATCCATCAAAATAGCATGGGTACCATTAAAATTTCATTCCCCAAGATTTTTGACCATGCTGAAGAAGAATGGAAGCCATCTTGTATTAAAAATGGTGGTTGAAATGTCGATTCAAGCATTTTTTATTTTTCTCCAACTAAACTTCACCAAAAAATAAAATTGAATATTCCATTGTGTAGAGGACTTCAATATATTTCCAATGACACAAAAATCAAGAAAAACTAAGCTCTGGATTGAAAGATATGCCCCTCTGAATATTTAGGGAAAAACAGGGCAAAATTTGGGTCAAGGGCCTAAACCAAAAATGTTCCCTCTTTTTTTTAATTTGGGAAAATTTCCCAAATAGTTCCACCCCCATCACCCGATGCCACGTGGAAATTTTTGATTGGTCCATGGGTTTAATCGCCCCTTTTATGCCTTTTGAATTTTTTTGGAAAATTTTAAAAAATGTTCTACGCCCGCCATTCCAATGCCACGTGGCGCTCTCCAATTGGGACGCGGGCATGTGCTCCAAATTCTCCCTATGCGTTACGACCACTACCTTGAATAGGACACATGGCACCTTCCCATTAGTGTAGACCTTCAAGGTTCATATTTATTGCACACCCGCAACACTTTGGTGAAATTTTTAAATTCCCCATGCCCTCGACCCCCGTCGGATCCATGGACACATGTCACCTTCCTATTCGCTACGGGGCTTCAGGGGAAAAATTTTTATTTTCACCCCCACCGAGAACTTTGGAAATTTATTTAAGTTTTTCTCACCGACCCGCCATTCTTCCACTAACTTGGCATGTTTTGATTGGTCCATGAGACCTCCCTAGGGAAAATTTCCCTCCAAAACTCCACCGAGCCATAACTTGCAAAATACAAGGAGTTAGAAGGAAAATTTTACCTTTCTGGAAAGGTGAGAAAATTATCTATCTGATGAAACCATTTCCAAAAAAATTTGAGTTCCTAAAAATTGAAAAAATTGATTGAGGCACAAGGAAGGAAGAAATGAAAGAGAGTTAGCCAAAAATAAGCAAGGGGTTTATTTTGGATAACACTTACCTTATTCATTCTTACTAGAATAAGATTATGCTCTTCTTCTTCTTGAATTTTAAGTTACTCTTAACCATTTGAGATCATTATTAAAAATTATATATTTTCATGACTTCTTGCCATGGGGATAACTCTTGTATACTTTCCTTTCCTCACCACACCTTGAGAAAAACTTACTTTATAGTGAATTCAAGTTTACATGACTTTTATAACATTCGATCCTCTTTTAGAAAACATTTGGTGTTGACTGATAATGATTTGACAAAGATTACACACTATGCACCTAACATCATTGTATATAGAAAATATTGTCTTTTCACGCTCCTTGTTATCTCCATATCATCATGTGAAAGCATCATGAACTCTCATGTCCTAAAAATGATAATGTTTTTATGGCTCTTTAATTTTTTCATGTTAAATATAAGATCATGCATGTTTTCCACCTTTGCAACTCCTTTGATGATCAAAAAGTCTATAAATCATAACCAAAGTGACAACATGATGTATACTTCTCATTCTCCACACTTGGATCTCTTCTTCATACTTTCATGACTGTAAAGCACTTGGAATAACATCTAGACACAAATATTCTCGAGAGAGGGATTCGTAAGAATCGATTTCAAAAATAATGCACCACAATAAAGTTACACTTTGATGATAATGTCAAGCTCCAATGCAATAAGCAATATTCAAACAATGGAAAGAATATGCAAATAAGAAAACAGATTTTCTCATACTCATAGATCAAAAAAAGGAAGTAAAAATAGGGGTGGTTTGTAACCCCCATTCCAAACAAGGAAAGAATATTAATAACACCACTGACACATATGACATGACTAACGCATATGACACCACTAAAGGACGAGTTACAATTCTAAATAAGTAATGTAACTCCTATGACACACTAACGTAAATGACAATGACAGATTCTATGACAGAATCTGACACTTGTCATTTGACTTCCTAAGATCTATGACTCTCACAAGGTGAGATGAATCACCAGTGATGTAGATGAAGACTAGGAATGTCACACACACTAACACCCCCTTCATCGAAGCCAAGGAAGAGGTCAAGGTAATCTAGAATAGAAAATAAGACTCCCCTAGACAACTAAGAAAGATGTGTCAATAGGGCCTGACAACTAAAGGCTTGATAAGGAGCCCATATACAAATAACATATTTCTAGAAAGAATAATAGGAAAATAAGGAGGACTAAATAGCCCGAAGAAGATGGGAAGCTGCAACATACCTCACCCCAAGAAGAGACCGCAAGTGTAGAAATTTCACCTCAGTGAAGGGCTTGGTGAATATGTTTGCAACCTGATCAGCTTTCTGAACATACTATATGTCAATGATGTTTTTCATGTATCAGCTCTCGTATGAAGTTCATGTGAATCTCAATGTGCTTCATTCCACCGATGATGAAATAAATTTCTACAAATCAAGATAGTGCTTATGTTGTCATAGTAAATAATGGTAGGTCACCAAAGTTGACTGCAAACTCTGTCAAGATACCCTGTAACCAACCAACTTCTATGGTAGTTTTAACTACTCATTTGTACTCTAGTTCTCATCGATTATATGGAAATGGCATTCTACTTCTTGCTAGACTAACTGATAGGACTTGAACCAAGAGTGAAATCGTAGCTTGAGGTATACTTCGATGATCTAGATCACCTACGAATCTTAGTCTATAAATCCAATATCAGTCCCTCCTAAGTAATGAATACCATCTATGTGAGTGCCATGAACATAGTGATGGATCCACTTTGTTTCTTTTAAATGCATCTCATGAGGCTCTTACATAAATTTGGACACAATCCCAACAACATACAAAATATCTGGCCAAGTGTGAGTAAGGTAGATCAAGCTCCCCACAAACTATCGATAAAGGGTACCACCAACCAAGGGGAAGAGCAATCGAAACCAAATTGACCTCGTAAAGAAAAGGAGTAGGTGAGGAATTACAATCAGACATGTGAAACCAAGCAAGAAAATCAAGAGAGTACTTAGGTTGTGAGATCATAATTCCCGAGTCAAATTGTGAAATCTAGATCCCAAGAAAGTAATGAAGCAATCCTAAGTCAGATATGGAGAACTTGTTGGCCAAGGATATCTTCATAGAATAAATGATAGAGGAAGAGCTACCCGTGATCAACAAGTCATCAACATAGAGAACAATAATAAGCATAGAGTCATCCTACCACAGAATATACACATTTGGGTTAGAGTGACACCGAGAGAACCCTAATGCAAGTAAAAAGGAGTCCATCTTGGCATACCAATCCCGAGGGGCTTATTTAAGGCCATAGAGAGACTTATTTAACTTGAAAATGAGGGATGGGTCATGAAAATAACCCAAAGGTTGTTCCATATAGATCTCTTCCTCTAGGTCCCCGTGAAGGAAGACACTCTTAATGTCCATCTGGTGGACTTCCCATCTCATAATGATAGTGATGGCAAGGTTTAGTCGAATGGAAGTCATATTCACAACCGGGGAAAAGGTTTCGAGTGATCAACCCCACTACATGGGAGAAACCCTTATCTACAAGTCACACTTTATACTTCTTGACTTTTCCATTGGCTCCATACTTGGATTGATATATCCACCTACACCGAATGAATTTTCTTTCTTTTGGAAGAGGGCTAAGATCCCAAGTGGCATTTTTATGAGTGAGGAATAATCCTCATCCAAAATAGAATCCCACTTAGGAATCCGTAAGCTTCCTAGAAAAATGGTGGATCAAGTAGAGGAAAAGAAGGAGTGGGGTCCAATGAAACTTGAGTGCGTATGTCTCTCTTTTAAAGGATCTCCAACTAAATCTCTAGCATTCTCAGTAAAGTTTTCCTAGCCCAAAGAGGTTCTCAAGGTTTAAGCTTAGATTCGAAGATTCTTCATTCGAGTGAGAAGGGACATAGTCCTCATCATCACTACTTTTAGAATCAGAAGACTCAAAATTTTGAATATTGAGAGGAGCAAGGAGAGGAGGAACTCACTCAACAACATCATCATCCGATGAGTCAAAATTTGAATCAAGGTGGTAAAATTAATCTCGGTAGAAGTAAAAGTATAGGATGACTCATCAAACTTCACAGTCCTCTTAATATAGAGCTCATGGGTTGTAGGGTTCAATAACCAATATCCCTTCACACCATCAAGATACCTGAAAAGATACAAGGTTTGGATTGTGGATTCAATGCCTTACGTTTCTTCTTGGGAATTCGAGCCATAGCCTTGGATCTAAAGTATCGAAATTACTCAACATCAAGCTTGTGTCCAAACTAGGCTTCAAAGGGTGGCATCCCTCTTATTTCCTTGTGTGGAACATGATTCCAAATGTAACAAGCACACAATTCACTTTCACCCCAATACTTTTTGTGGAGGAAGGGACTTTGAGTGAACCATACAAGTAGTCATCTCCTTTAGAGTTCGGTTCTTTCTTTCTCAGAACTCCATTTTGGGAAGGGTCAAAGCAATCGTACGTTACAAAACAATCCCCTCGAAGTGCAAAAATCCTCAAACCTATTGCTCACATACTCATCTCCATTGTCGGTTTGAAGAACCTTAATAGACCATTCTACTTGTTTCTCAAAGAAGAGCCTCAAAGTTTTGAAAATGCTCAAAGAATTCGAAATTAATCTTAAGAAAATATACCCAAGTATAACATGAAAATTCATCAATGAAGGTTAGTATATATAAATCTCTAGTGAAAAAATGAGATGGAAAGGGGCCAAAAACATCACTATGAACAAGATCTAAGGGATGTGTAGCTCTCCATGATTTTTTTCTTATCAAATTATTTCTCGGGGTGCTTTCCATGGGTGCAACCCTCACAAAGACCTTTAGAAAATTTAACTCAGGGGTAACCCATTGACCATTTCATTTTGGCTCAATTATTCAAGGTAATGATAATTTAGATGCCCAAATATCTCATGCCATAGCTTTCTAACCTCATTTGCATGAGTGAGCAAGGCATTGGGCATCAAATCAGAAGAGAAGTGGGAAAAGGTATACAATGGTGAATAGTGATCCACCTTTCCCTCAGCCACAATGCAGTCAGAGTTAAGCTCACCAATGATCACCGAGTTAGGACCAAATTCCACTCACATTACTTCACCAATGTGGGTGATTTGGTAAACTGATATGAGATTGGTAGAGAGATTGGGAACACTCAATAGTTGGTTGAATTTTCCACCTTCTATCTCTACCAATCCACTACTGCAAATCGACACATGAACGTCATCACCCAATGTGATTTGGGACATGCCACATGGTTCAATGCTAGATAGTTCAACCTCTAAATAATCCATGTGGTTTGAGGCACTCGGAATCAATGATTCAAGTTGATGATGGAGTTGATCTAGCTACGAGGGCATTACCTTTCATCTTTTCATTTTTAGACTCCTTTTATTTAGAAGACTCGCCCTTCTCGAGCATTTTGTTTAACAGATTCAAGAACACTTATTTTATTCTTCTCAAGAAAATGAGTTAAGTGATCAATTTGTTTCTGAAAACAATGATGCTCATCATCTCCAGAATTCTTATAATAGGAGCTTTTAAACTTTTCCTTCTTCACTTTAGGCTTAGAAGTCAATGTGTTAGTGTTGGGCTTAGCTAGGGGTTGGTTTGTCTAGGTAGGTTTATTAGTTATATCCTTTGTTTCTTTCTTATTTTTATTTTTCTTGCCCTTATTCACCACAAGTTCATGTGACTTGGATTTTAGAGTCCCCATTTGAATGAGTTTGTCTTGTTCTTGAATGAGTTGGGATGAAAAATTGTGAAAGGAGGGAATTTTACAAGCACTACCCAAGGTGGATTTCATGGCGTGGAAAGTTGAAATGAAGACATAGTATTTAGGACCTAACTTAGAAAGAAATAACAAGATCAATTGAGAGTCTTTCTTTTCAACTTTACATTCCTTTAGAAGCAATCTAGTGTGGACAAACTTTGAGAAGAAGGCCTACAGGTTTTTAAAGTCACTAGGATTTAACCCTAGTAGTTTGTTCTCCAAATCATGTGCTCTCATGTCATCTTTCTTCCCAAACATATCATCGATTTTTTCCACACTGCATCAAGAGTTGAGGAAGTTTTGATGTGGAAGATAAAGTCGGGAGAGATAGACATACAGAGAAGACCTAAGGCTTCATCACAACGTTTGAACCACTTAGATTTTTTAGGTTCATCATTAGGTTTGGTCTCTAACCCCATGATGACACAGTATAACCCTTTACTTTTGCAAACTAATATAATTTTAGATTTTCATTTGAAGAAATTAAAAGGTATGAGCACCGGTACTTTAGAGATATCCATAATGAAGAGATAGAACCAACGAAGGAAGAAGGAAGAAGAGAGAAAGGAAACAACCACCCTAGAACAATATTACACCCCCAAGTTTGGAACTTTATAGTTTAGTGCATTGATTACAATCAGATGTGACTGTGTGCCAAGAACCAGTTTGTCACTCACCTTGCAATCAACATAATAACACGCAAGAGTGGAGACAACAATCAAGGTTTGTTGGGCACAACAGTTTGACACCATAAGAAAGCACAAGAATGAGTGAAAACAAGAAGGGGAAGAGAAGGCCTTGTGATAAATAGTGTCTCACATTGCATGAAAGAATCCCTTTGTTGTAATACTATGGCGGATGCGCTCACAAGTCCACAAGAAATAAAAGGGATAGAACAAAGCTCAAGATGATTTGAAATGAGTTGAATTAAGCAATACAAAGACACCCCCAAGAATGTGGAACTTTATAAAATAGTGTGTTTATAAAAATGATAATCCCATCATCTAGAGTGCAAAAAAACATGCAACTTTGACTAAAGAAGTGCTCAAAACTGAGCAACGAGTCAAAAGTTATAGAAAAAACAATTCCCGCAACTAATGGAAAAAAGATAATAATCCTACAAATGGATTAAAAAAGTGCCCTAAGTGCATGTTAAGGGTGTCTTATGTATGATTTTTGGAAATGACATCAAATTTAAGATAGGGTTTGTTTTAATTGTGAGGTGGGATTAGCCTCCTACCAACCTTGGACCTCACCCTCCGTCTTCGACACTTGAAGGAAGGATATTAAAACAAGTAAAAACTAAAAATAAAGGTTTACAATGCCAATTAAAATTTTTACACCTTAAAATATTAAAGGTGAGATTGATTTTATCTTCAAATAATTCTAAAAGGAAATGTTGACTGAGCTGAATTACATGTTGAAGTTAGATAGGTTGAAAAAAATCTTTCCACAATAAGAGCCACATTTGTAAACTACGGAATTGGTGGTAACCACAAAGTTGAGCCACCAAGCCACGTGTCAATGAAAGGTGAGACCAATTTGCAGAGGGATTTTGGGTTGCGTGGATTTTGAGGAAGGTGTCAAGAGATATGCCCGAAGTCCGACAAAGCAAATGTTGAGGTAGTGAAGTTTGAATGAAGAATTCAGAGGCTGCAGCGAGATAGTGAATAGCTCAGACTAATGGCAGAGAGGGAATGAGAGAACCAATAAGGAAAGGGAATTTCCAATGACAAAATGTAGCACCAAACAAATGTAGGGAGCACAAACCAAGTTGTAGTAACATATCCACTTGGGAATGACCAACCAAGAACAAGCTATAACAAGAAAAAATCAGAAACCAAGTAGAAGATCAACCATGAACTGAATGAACACACACATAGAACCGATCACCAAAACAAGAGGTCGAGCTAAATGGTGGAGTTAGATGTAATAAAAATCTTGTAAAATAGTGATATAAGGTATAAAAATCCATAGTGGAAATGATAACCGAGCCTACGGTCGTGGATCAAGTTACAATGTAAAAACCTAAGAATCTAATGTAAAAGTTGAACCCAAGGCAATGTAGAGAGGCTCAATTCATCGGGAGGATTCATGTAGAAAGGCAAGGTGAGCAGGGTAGAGTATAGCTCAAAGTGAAAAACAAGACAACTCTAAACTCTGAAATCTACAACCCTTGAACCTAAAATGCACCCCGAAACACACAGAAATGCATGCAAATCCTAGAAAACTCAAACCATGAACCAATGAATAACCCTCAAACTTGCAACTACTGAAACCTCAATACAAGGTGAGCAATACAATTCCAAAATAATAATCAAAAAAACTTACACGAGGAAATAAGAAGAAACTAGAAGTAATAAACAACTTGATAAACAAAGAGTGCATGTTTTACCGAAACCATCTCTGATACCATGAAAGAGGGATTCATGAGAACTGATGTCAAAAATAATGCACCACAACAAAGTTACACTCCGATGGTAATGTCAAGCTCCAATGCAATAAGCAAGATTCAAATAATGGAAAGAATATGCAAATAAGAAAATAGGTATGCTCATACTCATAGATTGAAAAAAGGAAGTACAAATAGGGGTGTTGTGTAACCCCCATGCCTAAACAAGGAAATAATATTAGTGACACCACTGACACATATGATGTGATTGATGTATATGAAGCCACTAAAGGAGGAGTTATAATTCCAAATAAGGAATGTAACTCCTATGACGCACTGACGCAAATGATAATGAAAGATTCTATGACAGAATATAACACTTGTCATTTGACTTCCTAATACCTATGAATCTCGCAAGGCAATATGACTCACAAAGTGATGTGGACGATGAATAGGCATGTCACACACACCAACATATTCTTGCACCATAGTGCTTATTGTAATCTCTTTCTTCAACACAATACGTAATGAACTTGATGATATTTTGATCAGTCAATGGTCACAAGATCCTTCTAAGGTATCCTAATGGTTTCAAAGGTGGTACCTTTGGTGTATTTTGAGGAAAAAATCAACTATTGCATCCTGATGAAAAATATCCTCATACACTTTTCATGACTAGTAAGCATACTTGAAACTTAAAATAGGTATGTAGCTAAGCATAACAAATGTATACTCAAGAATGATGCCTTGAATTTTTTTCTCTATTTTTAAAGAAACCTTTTGACATGCATAACTCCAAGTAGCATAATAAATATATATTTTGAAATGCATACTTCTTCCTTCCGACATCTTGATATATCATGAAGACCTTATTGAGAAAACTCATATCATTTACACATTATTTGTACCTAATGGTTCTTGAAATTCACTAATTAACTCATGATTATACATTATTGGGGGCAATAAAAACAATTATTTTTGTGACAGTGTACACACATGTTTATGATAAGAATTAAAAATTAAATCTCGATCCGATCTAGTACAAATCATGAAAAAACTCTTACTATGATACACTTGAAGAATAATTTTCTTAAAAAAACACTAAAATTGTGTCATTGATAAATGAATACCCTCATCACAGCTAGGATCAACATTTAATACTCAATTCAACTTGGTTTCAGTTCAAGACAAACTTAGAAAAACCTTGAGCACTTCTTTCATGATTTATTCATTTGGGGTCTAGGACATATATCATCATAGACTATTATGATACATTGGCAAGATGATCGGATAAACACATATAATGGCATGACTCATATCACATTTCTCTACTTGACAATAAAATAAGGCCTTATGCTGACTAAGAAAGTACAAATATTTTATGAAAATGATTCAAAGATACATACCTTGAATTGTTTAATCAAATTTAACATTGAGAAGACTTTTTTGAGTAGTTACAGGATGATAGTGTACTTCCAAAACTTCACCTAATTTTCTTCACATGACACATGCCTTCTAGAATCCTATAGAAGGCACACCATGCTTGTTATATAACCTTACAACAATATATAGTCATCGAATTATTATGATGACTTTATCCTTTCTCTTCTTTACCCTGAGACCCTATCAATATTATTCGATGCACTTCTAGGTGTGATAACCTCATCTCCTATGTCTTATTGTTTGTATTTTATTCCTTACAAGAATACATGATGCATATCATATATGTGTTCTACCACATCTAGGGGTAAGATTTATTCCTAGATTTCATTTGGCTTGTTTACTTTCTTCTTAGCTAGATCATCATCTTTTGTTACCTTTCTTGAAATTTTCTCTCCTATGAATGTCATTGATTTCCTTTTCTCTTCATTACTACCCATAATAAATTTTTTTCATTCTTTGTCTCTTCAAGCCTAGATTTAGTTTCCTTGACTCTGTGTTGGTTCCTAATTAATGACCACCTTCTTTGCTTTCACTATCCTAGACTTTGCTATCTTGGACTCACTTTTAGGATGTTTATTCACTTTTATACCTTTTTGCATTGCTTCTTGATTGTATGAATATTACTGCCATATCTAAGAGGTTCATAAAAGTTTTTTTCAAAATGTCTACATCTGTGAAAATTGAAACACACAACATAGTTCTTTTCTCTAGTAATTTCATTTCTACAAATTTTGACTAAATGATTCATAGAGACAATACTTAATGCTATGACCCTTCTATTGATAGTTTAAGCATAATATGTTATTTGAGTACTCATATCTATAATCTCTCCATGGATGTTCATCCATGACATGATTTCTACATTCCTTAGCTCTATGTCCAAAATTATGACAAGAAAAGTAATAGTCATTAAAGTTTCTTTCATACTTGGATGCATTTGGTTGTCTAACTTTGAATTTCTTGTCTTTGTTTCCTTTGTCATTTTCATTCTTTTTTTTATACTTCGACAAGCCTTGTCATCCTCTTTTTTCTCCATAGGTTATCCTTTGAATCCTAGAATTTTTTAATCACATGCTCCTCCTTGAATCTCTATAATTTCATCAATAACTTTCGTACTCTTCTCCATATTTCCATACAGCTTTCAACATGTTAGATTATTCTAGATAAGATTTAATGGTTCTTAATTATTCTTCATGTTTAAGGAAAACATATTATTTTTCCTTTAGTTATTTTTCTACATTTTTAACTATATATTCCATATCTTTGAGGGATTGGACATGATTAGCTTCCATAAGATTTATTTATTTCTTCAATCCTTCAATTAGGGTCTCATAAATATCATACTTTATTTTCAGAATCTGCTTCATCTTGGTTACACATGCTTGTGCCTCAAGGATATCCTCTAAGTTGAAAATTTTACAAGAGGACTAGTCTCTTATAACAATTGTTGAAAATTGTAGGTACTAGGGGGTGAATGAATGATTATTAAAACTTTAAAATATAATTCAATTAGCTTATATTTGTTATGATGAAACCACAAAAATATTCACAAGAAATCAACAGATAACACATAGAGAGACAATATTTAATGTGGGAAACACTTCAAGGGATAAAAACCCACTAAAACCAAAGAACTAACTTGGAAAAAAATGTCATGTAAATGTTACAAAGATTTCACTATTCTGCATCCACTCAACATGAAGATACAACTACAAAATTTAATCAAATAACCACTAGAACTTTAGAAAGCTTCTACTTTCATGGAAGCTACAACCAAGAACTAATTCGGTCAAGTTACAACTTAACCTTCATGTAAGCTACCACTTACAAGGAAGCTTCAACTCCCTATTTGATAAGCCACAACTTATTCTTCTTCACAAGGCTTTGATCACTTTCCTTGTTTTTATCTCATAGAAAATTTTTACCACCTATTAGTATTAGCTATATTTCAATTTCACCCTCCTAAATCACCTCTCTTCTCGATCACCTAATTAGCTGCAAATAATTGTCATACAAAACATCTTCCACATATACCCTCTTGTCATGTTTAACACATTGAAACACTCTATCAAGAACTTCTTCATACATAGATACATATTTTTGTAGCAATATACTTCATGGAATTATACTCTTAGTTTTGAACAAGATTATTCAAAGCATGATCATCAAATTTAAATTATCATACTTCATATATATTCCATTAACTAGCTCTCATATTATAAAACATTGTCTTCATCAGCATCTCACCATTTCTTCAACAACAACCTCATGCATAAAAACTACACACACACACACACACACACACACACACACACAAGAGTGAGATTATCACATGTCTCTAAAACTTCCACTTATCACCTATACAACTTCTATCACATTTCAACTCATAAAAGGAAGACTAACTCTCAACTAACAATGATTACATTTTTTTAGGAGGTAAGATACAAAATCCTTCATTTAATAAACTTTCATAACTCTTCATACACCTATTGAGAATAAGGAAACATGTATCAATATTTTGACATTCAGTTAAAAATTAAAATATTCAAAAACATACCTCTGATACACCCATTTTTAATGGTTATTCCTTATTTGTCTTCCAAAGAAAGTGAAGGTAATGCTTTGTATTCTAGAACATTATAACCATGTAATAAGTTGCATAAGTATGTGAGCACATTATACAACTCCTCTTTTTTCTTTATATACTTATGAACAACCTAAAGACTTTTAATTCTATCTTTAAGGAAACATTTGAATTTACATACAAAGTTAGTGTATAGTCACTACAATATTGAGTTGAATCTATTAGGAGCTTTATACACTTAGAGGTTTGCATTAAATTTAGATTAACTAAATTTTTAGGATCTCAAAACCGTCACTATGATATTGTATATCATTTTCTCAAGACATGAATATCTTATATCATCTCACTTTCAAAGTTTCTTGCACATAATCATGGAGGAACTAAGACCAGTCATGGAAATGCTTCATCATCTTCAAGATGCATGAGTCTTCATAAAACTTAAATTATTAGATACATATGAATTTTATTCTTATATCATCTTCATATACACATAAATAAGCCTTCCACCTTCATTCAAGTAAGAGACATCAATTTGGACAAGATATTATCGAGATTTCAAGCATAAACAAATTGAAGTTTCATGAACTCAAACACTCCTTCATGAATCCTAATCAACATTTATGAGAGGTAATAACCCTTATTCAACTCATCATACTAATATAAAGCCTCATTTCAAGATATATAGGCCAAGTAACCTTACATTTCATAGACATCAAAACTAGTTTCAAAACACCCAAAGACTAGTCTTGAGTTGTATGGCTTCAACCACTTCAATTAAAAATTAATGCTCATAAAATTTATGAAACATCTCTCACATGACCTTTACTTCACTTTCATACCTTCACTTGTAAATATTATATGGAGAGAAGCACATTTACCTTTCAAACACAAAGACATGTTTTATCCTTGTGTAGCATTATTAGGTGGTAGGATCAAAAACACATGTATCATAAAATTTATAAAGATAAATAACCCATATTAATTCATGGAAATAAAGACCACATCCCCAAAATCTTTCACAAAAACTTTAAGCATGCATTCCTTTGTAAATTTATCTTCTACACTGAATTCTTCACAAAATAGTTTTTTTCTTATGGGTTCCACCATGTGCCATAAGATTAATCCATGATGAACATGACCTTTGATGATTTTTATACACACTCAAATGATTTAATAGGGAAAAAAATTCATTTGGAAGCATAACCAATCAATTTTCTCCATACCACTTCCAACTAGGGTTTCGTGAGGGGTTTTTTTATTAGTGGTAAAAAGAGGGTTAAGGGGACCCTACCCGTACATCAAGAAAGATCCATGAGAGGAGATTAAGATAAATTATAATAACATCAAAACGCCATAGTATAAAATTTCATAATAATAAGGATACTTAGGTGCCCATATAGTGAAACTAACAACAACAACAAAAAAAAAACCGTAGTGAAACTAACAACATCGAAGGAACTAATAGCCAAAGACAAGGATAGTGAAAAAATAGAAAACCCCACATCAAATTAATTTGTTGGATTTTTCAATCCCCTCCAGCACCTTATCCCATTCTTTTGCAAGAGCATAAATATTAATAGCTAATGATCCTAGGTCTAAACCATTTGGGTCACCTTCCGTTTCCTTCCTTGAATATCCCCAACACAATACAAATTGGAAAGCTTCCCAAAAGTTTGAAGGTGAAGCAGGGTTGACTTAACAATCACAATGATCCATTCCATATAGCTATGGAGGGCATCTTTAACCTGATCCATATCCCTAGTTATGGCCCCCAAGTTGGCTTTTAGGATCTTGATCTCGCCACCTTGCCCATTGCTAACAACTTCTTGCACCTGCTCCCTCATCTTGTGCCAATCATTAAAAAGAAACTAGACTGAGATCTTAGTGAGCTACATGTCCCCCTTGAGCTCATCGATATTAGCAACCATCTTGGCCAAGTGATTTTCCCCATCATAGTTTCGTAGGGTTTTAGATAGTGCTAGAAAAATGGATAAAACTTTCTTATCCTTCACCCTTTTTACTTCCAAATTTTTGCATACTATTTTTCTCTATATTATATTTAATTTTTTATATTATTATTTATCTTAACAATTCTTTTCAATTTAGATCAAATGCTAAGAAGTCAAGGCACTATTTTGGCATACCTTGCTTAACCCAGTTTTGACAAAATTTCAATTTCTTACACAAAACTCATCCTCTTGTCCTCAAATTTTGTCCACACATTTATTACTACATATCACATGATCTCCAATGGATACTTTGTCATGGTTCACCCTATAAATTCCAATCCCATCTCATTTTTGGATGTTAAACCTGTTTGTCCTAAAGAGAAATCATACAAATGATCCTAAATATTCCTCTAAGTGTTTACTTATGACATGTAGATTCATATGAGAACTCTTAGAAATTTCCCTACACACTTCCTATTCTTGAATTTTCTTTACATAGTTTTTTTCTTCATACCCTCATTTTAGGTCCTTTAAATAGGCCTACATGTGCTAATTTGCACTATAACTCATCACTCAAGTTTTTCCTGCATCATGTAGCCCCTTAGACATGTCATATCATGTGTATCATGCATCTACAATGTTTCAAAATCTTCCCCATGCCTTAAATCCACATTTCTAGGTCACTTTTCTAACTAGGCCTAGGGATTATGCCTGCTAAAGTAAGCTATTCTCACCAATTCCACTCGTGTACCCCTCTAGTAATCATATTAACCTTTTTAACCTCATTATAAGATCCATTTATCTCTCCTACATCCTAATTTGTCATTAATGTACCTTTTTCATCAAATCCAACTTCATAAATCACATGAAAACACCATCCATATGATTGGTTTATTTTTGTAGCCATAACCTCTCCAAGAATTCAAACCTCTTCAAATCACTTCTTAACTCGACTATTTCTTTATCTAATTTTTATTCTTGGTTATTTTTATTTGTATTTATATCTTATTTCCTCTTCTTAAGAGATAACGTGCCAATTTGTAACACCCATGTTATACTTCAAAAATTAAGGGATTTTTTTTTATAAACCCTTAATTACATTTTTATGCCTTGAATGATTTTCAGAACGTAATGATTAAATCCAACATAATAATATTTACAAAATACCTTAATTTTTTATGTTGTAATGAATAACATTATTACCTAGCTCAATACTAAGTAATCCAACATAATTAATATTCTAGAATCCATCTTGATAACATACATTAACCATGTGCAACTATAAGGGTCAATTAGATCTATTCGATCTCCCGTAATCACTCTATAAGAGCATGTATACACTCAGTATATGTTTAATTAAACCATATTATAGGTTTTAAAATCCTACACATATTGTTTTTTATTATCTAGTAAAGTTTTCAAGTACTTCACTCCAACTCAAAACTCTATTGAAAGAAGAAATGGTGAAAATACAATGCAATCCGTCATTTGCACTATTATGACCATAGTTTTCTAGCAAGGCATTACAAGATTAGTTTTGTGATTGCACATAATCCAAACAAAAATTGTCTTCCATTCATCATACAACCATCTTATTATCAATATTGTTTTTCATTGATTAAGTATTTAATTATCATTCTGAAGCAATGGCAACCATGAATCATCCTTCTAGAAAAGAAATCCTATTAATGCCATCTTAGGATCCCTATGGGAAAGATAGTGACCATGTAATTAATTTATTCATTTCATCCTCACTACCCTTCCCATAGTCATCCTCATATGTTACGGGTAGGATACCATCGATAGAATGATAAGAAATAGTGAGTATGCCATGTTTATATTTTATAGTTATCCAATATAGTTAAGTATATTATTTTATCATAACCATTGGCTATTTAGTAACAATCTACGATATTCCTTTCCATAATATATTCATAGTAACATGTCGGGTCGATATATCTATTAAATAACTCTCATCATACATGTCGTATTTCAGTGTTTGTTATTAATATAGGATAACTTATCGTGATTTATTGATACAACAATTTCATAAATAGTGTCTTTCACATAAGTTTAACGCTTCTACAATAATAGTTCTCTTGGTTCTTATTTTTAATCATAGGCCATTCATATAACAAATTATTTCAATACAATGCAACGCTTTATATAACCATGTTTACATTTCACCATATTCATGTACCGTGCCTTGTATGCTAGAGAATTTTTGTTTATCCACTGACACCGTAAAATTAGTCATGATTACGATGTCAAATGTCTAACTTTTAATTAATCATTGTTGTAATAAATTCATCACTTAATCAAGGTAATTTATTGATTTATTAGGGTGTCATCATATTGATTAACCAATTTGTAATATGTTATATACCGTTGGAAATTTCTCTCAACCAGGATAAAAAAACATGAATAATGTCCTAACTACACTTATATCTCATGTAATTCCATTTTTACCATAAGATTCTCCAAACTACCACAAAACTAGTCTTCCTAAATAGGCCATAATTTTCCATTTAGAAGCTCAACCATGATTTGAAACTATCATGTACAAATAGAAAAAATCCAGGGATAAAAAATGTCAATTTATTTATCACCTTCTTTGAATAATTTTTCCACAAATGGAACTTCTTCAGAAATAAAATTTTTTCAGGTGGGCCTCACATACAGTCACATGATCTAATATACATTTCTAGAAATTTGGATCATTCCTCTAAAAATTAAAATCATCACATTTGAAAAACTAATCAAGAATGGCTTGGTATACTTATTTTTCTCGCAAGTCACTTTGAGCTAGAATCTAGCTAAGGTTTCAAAGAAACTTATATTCTTAACTATCATTCATAAAAATGTTTCACTTAAACCACCTAATTCTTTTTCTAAACCTTCTTAGTTCTTGGAAAAATCTTCCCCAAAATATTTCAGTCCCGTGTAAAGAACACAATTCACAACAAGCATCGAAGGTCAATTTTTACCTCAAAATCACACTTTAAATCACTCAGCTTTTACCAAAAATGACATATCTTCAAATTCCTTCTTTATAATGACCTTAAACTTATCATGAAGTTTCATGAAAACATAATCTAACTATCCATACTCACCATCTATTCCAAATAGGTATGAAACACTCTAGCCATTAAGACTTATGTGTTCTATATTTATTATTTCCACCTTCTTGCTTCCCAAGGACATCATACAAGAAATGTACCTTTGAGTACTAACCCAAAACTTCTTATACACTTAATATACATTTCCATCATGCTACTAGCATAATTCAAAAAAAAATCCAAAACTCATGTCCACATACCATTCTCGCATGCTCTAGGGATAGGAATAGGCATGGAATGACCTAACTCAACCACGACATAATATTAAGTGGCCATGTTTATCTTTTAAATAATCATTAACACCTATGACATGCATCGATGAACATGTGTGACCTCATTAAAATATCCAACCAACTAAAGAAGACTCACACTATTATCATGTAAGCTAAATCCATGTCAAGATAACATGACAACTCACCAAATCCAGTCACTACCAATCAACCTTCATGTTTGACACTTGACCAACACCTCATGGAGACTCATATGACCTCATGAAACCCTTTTTCATCAATGGAATTGACATCAATGGCTACACTAACAAAAAATGTCCAACAAAAACATATAGGTTCATTCGTGTTGAATTAATGGAAACAGATAGATGAACTTATCGTAATAGTGTATGTATTGATTAAAGTAACTAGATGTACACTTGTGTAACATCATGACATTGTCATATTAGAGTAAAATGACACTACTTTCATAAATTCATGTTATTTTTCCCATAATTTGGTACTCATATTTATGATGTAATTTTCATCCTTAAGAAACCATAAATTTGGCAAGGATTCTTAATTGATAACAATAAATCTCTCAAAGACATTGTTGTTAATATCAGCCCCTAAATTATTTTAGCCTAATTATGAAAATAATAATATAAGGGATTAATTATAACATAGTGATATCTATATCAAATTTTTAGTTGGATATCTTCATAATTAGACATTACTTGTATAATTCCATCCTTTCGACACTACTAACAAGGATATCAAAAATTCTAATGTACTAGCCATAATTCATGAATAGTTTGTTTAATATGATTGTTATCAATCTATATCATTTATAAACATATTTTCCCCATCATAATGGAAATAAATATCATTTAAAATTTTACATTATAACTTCAATCCACTTAAACCATACTTTTTGTAAACAATAGTATAATTTCTTCATTTCTCACAATCATAGTAAACAATACAACAAGTACTTTATTTAATACCTTTAATTATAATACATATGTTTGTAAAATTATCAGTATATAATATAAGAAGTAAAATAGGCCATCTTACCTTCATTTAATGGTGAGATAACACTCTCACTTTTTATTAAAATGTTACTACAACAATATAAATATTTGAATTTGAATAATGAAAAACACCGCATGAAAAATATTGTGCATCCTATCCTTAGGGTCACTTAATAATGTTTAAACCATCCTAGAACCTATAGGAAAGATAAATTGTATACATGTCTAGTTCATCAAACTGACATGGTTTATCAACATTTATCTTGTTGCTTTGTTTTGAAGTAAAGAAATATAAAAAGGTTAACTTCCATTTTAGTTATCATCAATTAGCTAAACAATAAGAATACCAATGATCACATGAACTCATAATGAAATATCTATTTCCAAACATCCATAGGAAAAGCTATGTACATGATCTTACAACCTTATTGATATATAAGTTTTATAATAAACTCCTAAGTTGTTTGATATTTATATTTATAAACATTTAATTTAATAGTATCGTATCCAACATAAAAATGTTACAAAAATAATTGAATTGATCATATAAAAACAAAGGAGTCAACCATTCAAGATTTTCATTACACATAGAGACCGATACAACATTTTAAAGGAATGTAAACCATTCTATATGAGACCACTCAAGAACAAATGGTTTAAATAATGGTAATTTCCTATTAACCAATTATCACATATACAAGAGGGAGTTCTTTATTCAAAATATCTGTCAAAATTCTCCACTATTTGTATCTATAAAACCATGGAGATAAATCTTCCATGTATAAATTCCAACTAAGTGATTGGGAACTGTAATTTTAAATTTGGATAATATGATGCCCAAATCGACCCAAAAGTCAATCAAAAAATAATAATCCTCATGATACCAAGTTAGTTTCAAATAGAATTAGGACTCGCACTTCTCCATGAGATTTAAATATCAATCGTAACTCTTAGGCTACACAAATGGTTTACTTTATTAAAATGGGAAACTATATGGTTCATCCATTATATACTAAATGGAATATATTCATAGATGATTTCAATTGAAATTATTCAATCTCGCTTACTTTGCATAAGGGACATAAAAACACATTCTTAGTTAAGGCCAAAATAAGACAATATAAATTTTACCATCTTTTATGAAACTAGATCACATACAAAAATAAATCAAAGTTCACAACCGGATTTCTTAATAAATATTTTTATAAGATATGTACTATATAATGTTTTCAAGGAAGAGAGAGAAATATCTAACAATAACCAAATATTTGAAGACGTTTTCGTATTTCCATTTAAATACCCAATCTTGAATATCATTAAAATTTCCTATAAAATTAATAGGATTAAAACTTGAAAAGAGTTTCAACCCAATATTTCCAAACATCATTACTTGGTAGTACAACCATTTCCACAAGAAACTGAACACAAAATATAATCTAACATAGTTGGTTTTAAAATTTGGCTAGAAATAAAAAATTCCTTATCTAATCAATAATATCATATTTTGTCATTGGAAGGGAGGTTTGTCACTGTTCCTGCGAAGCACCTTATTTTTCTTAATCATTTTCGTAGGGATCGGCTGGTTTGTTTCCCCCATTACTTGTTGAACTCTCTTGAACGCTCCATTCTTGAGTTTCAAAAGCATTCCCGGGCGGTTCCTTTGCACCAGGGGCTCATTTTGTTGCTACACAAATGTTGTCTTCTCAGGTTTCCTGGTCTCCCATCCTCCCCTAGCTCGATTCCTCCTTTGCCAAGCTCTGCTGCTGCCAGCCCTGTTTCTCCTTTCTCTGTCCCTGCCACCGCTGCTGTCACCCCCATGCCGGCCATTCAGGCTTCTTCTCCCGTTCCCCCTTCTGAGGCTCCTGCCCCCCACTTGGCCTCTACCTCGCGGAGACCAGTTACCAGGGCTTCTAGGAAGCTCAACCTCGAGACCCTTGCTGTGGAGAAGGGTTCTCAGGATTTTGAAATTGCTCATGACCTTCTGCATATCAGCAGTGCCAGCCCCCGGGAAGTGCAATTGGAAAGCCCTACTAAAAGGCTGGAAGCCTTAGAGGCAGATATGAAATTGTTAAAGGATGAAGTTAAAAACTTGACAAAACAGAAAGGAAAGAGGAAGGAGGAGGAGGAGGACGTGGACAACAGCCAAATTGAAGATATATACAAGAAATTACACTCCTTGGACTCTCGCTTAGGGAAGGCCAAGACTAGGCATGATTACAACATTGCCATCTTTAGGGCAATTGAGGAATTTATTGAACAACACGTCAGAAGTGTCTCCAACCTAAGCGGAGTGCCAAAGAACTCTTTGGGGTACTGATAAAGAAAGAAAGAAGACCTTGGAGCAGCTGGATCCTAATGACGCTGCCCATATGACTACTTTGGGAATGTTTAATTCCTGGAAGAATATCAAAACCATCTTAGACAAAGCTACTAGGAAGTAGCTGCAGTTGATTCTGCTGTCCTTGTTTGCTTTTTTGTTGTTCTGTCTTGTTTTGGTAGCTATTTTTAGCTACTTTGAGCATCATTGTAACATTTGGATTCTGATCCTTTTCGCTCTGGTTTTCTTGCTCATCCTGGCTTTTAGGCCTTCTTTTGTATTCAAGGGTATAGTCCCTTTCAAAAAACTATTTGCCAATAATAAAAAAAAAATAATATCATATTTTTGCAGTATCCATTAATTACATGTAATATTAGATACAAAGTCTATGATTATGGTAACTACCCCATACCTAGATTAATTTTTAGAAAGAATAAAACAATTACACAATACCCTCCCGGATAAATGATTCTATGTAGGGTTTTGAAGTCAAATATACTTGATTTAATATCCACATCTTCCTAAATAGAAAACATAGTAGAAAACCAACAATATTCCTTACAATAATAATTCAAGATAGAATTCTATAACCACATAACAATCGAGAGAAATGTGTATTTCCACAATACCCATTTTCTATTTCTATTATATGTTATGTTGTATTTATTTTATATGCAAATACATAATTTGAATCGCCCATAATATGGTAAATAGTCTCAAACCCAGTTCATAAACTAGAATATTAACCATATTACAACATAACCATTTATTTGTATAAACATATGTAATATTTCCCTATCAAATTTACTAATATATCTTCATATTATTCAGATTTGAACCTAGAATAGAAAACCCATACTATATGTTCTTCTTTCAAATAAAAACAAGAGATTAAAAGTTAGATAACCATGCCTGCAATAAAATATACCTTTTTCCAAATTGTGTTTTCACAAATCATTCTGATTAGAAGAATGAATTTATTTGAGCATCAAGAAAATACTTCAACAAGATTAGACCTAAAATTCCCAAAGAATACATAACTACACTTCTTAAAGCATTTGAAAATCCTCACATGCACTTATTTTTACCATATTTTCATCCATTTCCACATAGAAGAGAAAAAATAGTTGTCTTTGAAAATGAGTGTAGGTTTGCATGCCCCAAACTTTTCTTGAAAGTTTTCTAGCTCCAATAAATCTGCGTGAACATTAAATGGTATTTAATTTTACGAGATTAACTTTTCCATGCACATTTACCCATTCACTAAGCAAGGTTCAATTCAAACCTTATCCAATTCCCCTTGGTGCATGGTGATTAAAAAAACTATCAATTATCACTTCCTTTACATTGAGGTTGGTTATTGATTGAATAATATAATAATAATAATAATTAATCTTTTGTCAATGTTCATTGATATGGTCTAGGACCATACATAAAACAAAATGATATATTCGTAAGGTCAAGGACACATATCGCTCAAACTTAACATTACTCGGTTAGCATGATTTCTGATCATGTTATTAATAGACATAACCATTCAATTTTTCCAATTTTATATGTTCACAAACCATCATGAAATCATCTCTTAATAGCAATATTTTTTACTATGGTCGTATGCACATTTGAAAATTATTTTTAATTACCAAATAAGGTAGCCAAAAGAATTATACTTTTACCTTGTCGATGGTAACAATAAAGATAAAAAAATTATGACTTCCGGTATTTTGACTCAATTTGAATGCCAAGAGGAATTATCCTTTTAAGAAACATGCATCATTGATATTACTTGCGAAGTGGTATGTGACCAATAAATTAGAATGTCAGAAACAATAAATACTTTGCTAAGTGGTCCAAGACCAATTCGAACACCAATTTCCATCAAAAAGAAATTGTTCGGTTTATTGATCAGTAATGAAATCATCACATATAGAAAGCAAGTAAAATCACCCAAGCATGTACAACAAGAACAAGTTGTGATTATTAAAAAATTGTGAAGGTGAGGTGACGAGTGCGGATATGGTGTTGGGTATACACCTAAGCACATGTATGTATCCCTTTTGCAAATATATACAAATGTATAACTATGTATTTAAATTTCTATCAATGCTATTCAACACACTTTCATAAAGTGTTTAACATGTAACAGCTTTATTTTTACATGGCGAATGAAAATGCAGGTGTGACATATTTACAATATATTAGCATAATACCTTGTTAGATTCTTATTCCTTTTGATAAACCTACTCGATATCACTTTGATGTAGACATACTAGTATACTAAATACATCACCATGCGGAGGTAGTTTCAAGATTATCCAAACCAACAAAGAATGAAAAAGATTAAGAAATTTCAACATGCTTAAAGTACCAAATTTTAAATTTTATTATTGCAATGGATTCTTACTCTTGTGTCTCCTAAAAATTCATCAAAACAACATTTTTAAACCATTTAATAATAAATCAAGACTTATTTCAACTCAATCTACCCTATAAGCCTATTGGTAGCTACTAGCCCTCCTTCAATGAAAATTTTGTTTTTTTGGAATGACTCACTAGGACTCCTAGGAATATGAAACCATTTTAGGATACCCTTTATCTTTTTATGGTACTTGAGAAATTTTAGAGTCTAAATCATAATGTAACTTGCTCAACTGACCTTCCTCCACTTATAATTAGGTCTCCTCCTACTAGACCAATTTTTACAAAAAAAAATATTTTGTAGGCCATTCCCTAAGGATTTAGAGTTAGAAAATGATATTCTCACATAATCTTTATGGATTTCATGATCCATTCAACATTTTAAGTATCGATTCACAAGGTAAGATACTTATCTACATCATCATTGTTCCCAATTAGCCCTCCTTTAGTCTTTCTTATGCTTTGAATTGAGATTTATATATTTGAATGTCATATTATAGGTTAATACCTAAAAAACCTCGAGAACCACTTAAATATTCCTCATTCAAGTTTTTTTAATGTTCAAATACTAGATTTGTCTCCCAACACAATACTCTTGATGTCTTGTCTTATCTTGTGTCCAAACTAGGTATCTTTAGCTAGGTATTTATCAATTTTCATACCCACATGTACCAAATAATTCTTAAACCTCTTGAATCACTTATATTATGACTTAAAAATCGTTTGAATTTTTTTCATGCACTCATCTTGGTTGAAAATCCTAAAATCCCGAATTTAGAATTTTGAGTCGAGATTTAAGAATGTGCTGGTAGAAAACAGTAAAAAATCCATAAATTTTTATGGGATGCATTTCAAAGCATTAAATAACCTCTAAACCTTTTTATTTTTACCTTATCCAACTTTTCCCTTTTATGAGAAATGACTGATATTGTACAGATGTTTCCTAGTTATAATATTTTCTCAAATTTCTAGGTTTGTTTAGGATAACAAGTAGGATGTTGACAAATAATTCTATAACTTGAATAAACTTTAACTTTTAGACCTAAAATTAACTTATAAATTTATGAAATTACTGTAGACACCTAAAATTGGCTACCCAATTTAGTGTCCCCCACGTTCGTTTACCTTCTCGGGTAACCTGGGGCATGTTTATATCACCACTTCTCCCTTAGGGTATTATTTAAATATTTGATTTAAACATCTATCCTAAGTTTATTATACCCCATTATGTTTTACCCATGGATAATTAAATATTAACTATTTAATTACACTTTTTACATGTATCTTAACCGCTTATCTACCCCATATCAATTCCTAACCTCCCATATCAATTCTATCCATCTATCCCCCCTATTTCTCCTCCCCCAAACCGTGCAGTGGGATATTTCCCATATTTGAGTTAGAGGGATCACTTGTATCTTTCAAAAAGATCCTTTTAGTCAAGCTTTGATTCGGTTCCCGATCGCATCAACCGGTACTTGGCGACACTCGATTTTCCCAAACGGCACCGATTATATCTGGTCGGCACCAATTACAAATACATGGCCAAAATTTAGTTCTCAAGTTACAGATAGAAAGAACGACAGAGAGAGTTTTGAGCATCAAGCCCGAGTATTATCTATCAAGAAAAATCTAATTCTCTCCAAATAAATCCCTGAGAGGAGTACCGTTACTTTGCTCCTACCACATCGACATCGTGAGCCTCCATCAATCTCTTGGTGACTCTACTCCTACATCTAGCGAAGGTGGAGCTTTGTTAGCATCCTTAAGGCTCCTACAGATCTAGCGGACATTGACAATCTAGCTTTCATTGTCTGTTTCCCAATCTTCCTACAATTTTCCCCTAGTCGATGCCGACCTACCCAGTTGACACTGATTTTCCTTAGTCGACGCTGACCTATCTCAGTCGACGCTGATTTTCCTAATTGACGTTGATTGGCCTATAGACAGGTAAAAGAATTCAAGTAACACAAATCCAGCATTGTTTTCACAGTTTCCTATTTTTGCTACTTTACATTTCTTATTTACATTCTATCTATCACTTTTAATTAGAAAATCTAGACATTTATTTACACTCTTTTATCATGTATGCTTCTTCCTTTAATTGAAAACATGGACTGACATCCGCCGAGGGAGCTTATCACTTCCCGGACCCACTTTTTAGGCATTCCACCCAAATATCTTTTAACGTTGTCTTTTTCTCAAAGTATCTCGTGTCTCACAAGTTTCTCGATCTAATTGCAGGATTGCTTGTGTGTGCCCATCTTGTCTACATCGGCTTTCTTTTCCATCTACATCTTTGGATCTTGTCTTATTTATCAGGTATCAATTTCATTTGAGTTTTTCAGGGTTTTTGTGTTTAGCTTGGTACATTAACTTGGACAGGTAACAAGCGCAGAAATTCTTGATCTACAATTACCTCCTCCATATTTGATTATCTTACACCAACTCTTAAAACCCTATCATTAACTCCCAACAACAAGGTTTTTCTTATTCTTGCATAAGAAAATTTTGTTTTCTACAGAAAAGTCCACCAAATATTCACTCAAATTCCTTTTTCTATCATTATTAATCCTTAAAATAAACTCTTACACATTTTCATTCATGTCACAAGTCATCTCATCATATAATTCATCAATTCCTTTCTTCTTTCATCAAATAGTTTTAAGAATGCTTAACAACTTACCACTTTTACCCTCAAACTAAGAATTTCTTCTCTTCATGTCAACTCAAACCCTAAGAGGGTTCATTCACACATTTAAATATCCCGCATAATCACTCATTTAATTCACAAATTTTCAAACATTACTACATCGCATCATATTAATCAAGTTCTCAAGCCATTCATAGAAAATACATTACCAAAACATTATTACCAGTAATAAGCACCTTCATATAATGAAATCCATCATGACATACCATTTAAAACTTATAATATACAAACATACATATATTTCATGAAAATACTAATTTTTATTCATATTTACAAGAATCATCATCATTCCTCTACAAGTTCTTCATGAACAACATCATAGGTTATTTCCTTCTTCAGGCTATACACCTACTCTTGAACCTCTATTCCTCTCTCCTATTATCTTCTTCCCTTATCAATTAAAAAAATCACGACCAAAAAGGTGAGATAAAATAACTAATTTTCCCTTCCTAATCATGGTGGAGACTAACCACATAAGGAGACACTTTCTTAAGGGTAAAATACATTAAACACATCATATATAGTCCTTTAAGACATTATAAAACCTTTCATTAATTCACTTACAACATTACACCTTTTAGAACCATAGCTTACAAATTCAAATATTCATTTTGGAGGGAAACTCAAAATACCTACTTAACACCCACGAAATGACCTAATAAGGTTGAGAAGTGTTAGTACCCAAATTTTTTCTCCTTTTCAGTCTGAGTAGCATCACAGATATGGCATGAAGCTTGAAGACAAATAGATCATGATGTATGTCATTTTGTAGCCGGGGATGTGATCTAACTGGCACTCAGATTTGTGGAGAGATGGATAACACTCAAATAGGAATTGATCTTGTCCTAACTATTTTAGGTTGTGCCTTTTAACCAAGGTAAGAGGACCTATTTTGTAACCCTCAAATGGTGAAGGAGATGAAGATATCCCTCAATTTGTGTAAATAGTATGAAGGGGCCTTGGGAAAATATGATCAACACTCCAAATATGACTTTCACAAGTTGTCACTTCTAGATTATGGAGATACTTTCAATGCAAGGAAAGGGTTACTGAAGACATTTTAAATCCTGATTTGTTCTACATACTTTAGCAAATGGATTTTGATCTTCTATGGGTATACATGCCAAAATAGGGGTAGTATGGGATAGGGTTAGTTTTTTAGAATTATTTTTGGTGGGATATTGATAAGAAAACTTGACTATGCCAAATCTTTGACAACCTCTACAACATTTGAACAACTATCAGATAAAATGCTTCAAAACAGTCAGGATGTTCTTTCAACTAGAAGAGATACACAAATGGAGGCCTAGGTTTGCACTCTTCACACAATCTTTGAGACCTCAACACAAAATATTGAGTTAAAGGACTCAATTAAACATTAAAATCTCTGATCAAATCATGCCTAAGGTACCCCCAAAGGCTTACAAGCAATCTTTGTCAACAAATGAAGGTGAAGTGATTTTAAACTTCTTATTTTCAATGCCAAATGAAATATCTTCTAACAAATAAAATTGCAAATTCCACTAAACTATCAATAAGGATGAGATCTGTGTGACTCCTAAAGATTTCAATGCAAGATTGCAACAAGAACAAGAAAAAATTGTTTGAAGACATTTAAACATGATAATAGACATCATATTTCCCAAAATAACATAGATCAATTCAAAATCTTGTTAGATTAATCAGCAAGGGAGAGTTTTAGGAACAATCTCAGAGTTGTGTGATGGCTATACACTTGTAACCAACTCAAAATGAATGAAGATCTAGCACAAAAGACATTAACCAGGTTTTTTGGAGGGTTTCTTAGAAGATGGGCTTCTCTCAAAAATTTCTTGTGATTTTCAATTTCCTAACCATTTGCATGTCTCAAAACATGCATTATATATCTATATTACATTTGAACCTTCTTTCCCAAGAAAATAATATCCTATGGCATCTTAGTTTGTTACAAATTCACTCATGATTTGCGTAAACGGAAATCTAACGAAAAAATGTTCAAAAAGTTGCAGTGCCTCAAAAAGGAAAATCATTGCAAAATTCACATCATTATCCATTGCAGAGGCATGTTTTTCATATTCAAAGCATGCAGACCCCCTTTCATTATTTCATCCTTATCCCTCAAAATTTTTCCTTTGCAACTTTTGGATCTGATATTTCACATTTTTTCTCGATCCCGAACATAATTTCATTTCAAAAGTACCTTAGATCTATAAATTAAATTTTCAAATTAATTTCATTGATCCTTGAAGGGAAAAATGACATGAATTTGCCAAAATTCAATCAAAATTGATGCAAAAAATGCATTTCCACACTTACTGGAGCAAAAATGGTGGCCAAATTGAAAAATGCACAGTTACCATTGATTTTCCTTTCTTCCTTCAATATGAGCCCTCCATGTGTCACAATGTGATTGGAAATGGGTTTGGGATCACTTTTTGATATTTTAACATTTTTGGAAAAATGTAAAAATTTGACATTTTTCTCTGCCCCTCCGAGCTTGACACGTGTCCCAATGTGGGCCCCATTGGAATCGTGGATCGATTCCACACATTTCCACCTTTTTGGAAAAAGGAAAATTTTCACAATTTCCTCCACCGCTTTGCCCTTGAGATTTGGTGTTGACACGTGGCACAATATGATTGGATTCAAGGTTGCCACTCAATTTTACACATTTCCACCCATTTTTGGAAAAAAAGGAATTTTTTTCACAATTTTCCCCACAGACCCGCACCTCCTCTTCTATCATTGACACATGGTGATCGGTACTTCACTGTGGGGCCATAACTCCCTTCTTTGCCTCATACTTATGTCACAAAATTTTAATTTTTTTCAAAACTCACCGAAATGCCGGCACTCCCCTCTTGCATTTACTTTTGACACGTGTCTCCCTCTGATTCATTACGAGCCACGTTTCAAATTATCACTCTAACTCATTTTTCCAAAAAGGCAATATTTCCCTTTTTCCTCCAGTGCCCGCACTCCCCTCTACCCAAATCCTACCATGTGTCCACTCCCCGATTAGCTTTGGTCGACCCATGCCCTTTTCACAACTTTTTCTCCCTTTCGCCAAAAGGAAAAAAATTTCTAAGTCCTCCGCTAGCCTTCCATCCCACTTTTGATGAGAACATGACATGTGTCCACCTCTGATTCACCGAGGGCTGCACTCTGAAACCACCACATGTTCCATTCTATTTCATTGTGGGCATGTGCTCTAAAGTTGCCACATGTTCCATTATGATTCATTGTGGGCCCTAGGCATTTTCATTGTACCTTAACTCTTTTTCCAAAATTACTTTAAGGCACAAAAGACCCACCCGTCTACCTTCACTCTACTTATGACACGTGTACCTCCTCTAGGTACGAAGTTGGGGGCAACATGTACTTTTTCCAAAACACAAAAAACATTAAGTTTTTCGAAAGCGGACCACTGAATCTTGTCTAACCACAAATGACCACATATGAGAAGATGTTTGAACTGAAATTGGATAGGAAAAGGATGCTCGTATGACTTTCAAAAGACGTAAAATTTTCCACCGATGCCCTAGGACACTTTGAAGATGAATTTGACGGGAAGATGGCCTGTCACAACCATTAAAACACAAAAAATGCTAGGGATGCCCTAGAATATGATTTTTTCGCTAAGGATGACAAATTTCTCAAATTTGATCCAATTAAAACATGTTTTCAAATCATTTTTGATCATGGAATTGGATTTTCAATGGCATACAAGTGAAAATCAATCAATTTTAAAATTTTCGTGATTGGGTAAAAAGGAAAAATGGCAGAGCTCACAGATTTGGAAAAATTAGGGCACGAGAACGGGGCATACATGCATATTTCTTTGAAATTGGGGAAAAACAATAAGTTTATGAGCATTTCAAGGCATTCAATCTGGAGGGAAAAGTTGCATACCACTAATTTTGAGAGAAAAATGCTTTAGAGTATGCATAATGAAGGAAAATCACACATTCAAATATCCTACATAATCACTCATTTAATTCACCAATTGTCAAACATTACTACATTGCTTCATATTAATCAAGTTCTCAAGCCATTCATAGAAAATAAATTACCAAATCAGTATTACCAGTAATAAGCACCTTCATATAATGAAATCCATCATGACATATTATTTAAAACTTATAATATACAAACATACACAAATATTTCATGAAAAGACTCATTTTAATTCATATTTACAAGAATCATCATCATTCCTTTACAAGTTATTCATGAACAACATCACAAGTTATTTCCTTCTTGAGGCTATACACCTACTCTTGAACCTCTATTCATCTCTCCTATTATCTTCTTCCCTTATCAATTAAAAAAAATCACGACCAAAAAGGTGAGATAAAAGAACTAATTTTCCCTTCCTAACCATGGTGGAGACTAACCACATAAGGAGACACTTTCTTAAGGGTAAAAATACATTAAACACATCATATATACTCCTTTAAGACATTATAAAACCTTTAATTACTTCACTTACAACATTACACCTTTTAGACCCTTAGCTTACAAATTCAAATATTCATTTTTGGAGGGAAACTTAAAATACCTACTTAACACCCATGAAATTGACCTAATCTTGACTCTCAAGAACACCTTACAACAATCCTAATACCTACTACAAACCAAAGCTCATTTAATATAAATATTTAATATGTACAAACTTGATGCTCTAACATCATTCTCCCTACTAGGAAGATTTGAATCCTGTTCAACTATCCATCTTCTTCCTTTTCTTCCAATCTCCTTACTTCTTTAAATTTTATGCTTTCCTGATTTGTTTGAAATCACATTCATCTTCTATGGATTATTCATTATCCTTCATAGATTGACTTGTTTCTAGCTTACTTATTTTGTCTTCATTTTTCTTTAATATTTCTTTTTCATATTTTAATTTATTCCTCTCCACTTATTAGCTTTACCTTTTCATATTTTAATTGTATTTTTATACCTCCCATGTGCACTTTTTGATTCATACGTGCACAAACATAACTAGAAACAACATTATATATAAATAAACGAGAGAAAATTTTCTCAATTTTGATTTATTTCTTCCACCACTTGAGTTATTCTCTCTTTTTATTACTTTATGTTGTTTCAACTATATTTTGTTGTTTATCATTACATTATTCTTATTTTTCTTTCTCTTGAACTTGTACTAGGACATAATTTTTATTTTACTTTTCCTTTCCCAAGATATCAAATGATTTTCATTTCATCTTCTTGTTTATCATTGATATCCTTCAATTGATTTGAACCTATACCTATTATAAATAAGTCCTTATTGGAATTGAATACCTCCTTAATAGTCCACATTTATTCTTGCAATAAGAAATCATTCATTTTTTCATTGTCCTCATCTTCTCTTAACTTTTTCTTAAATCATAATACTTATCTTGTACTTCCTCTTTTCTCAATTTATCTTCATCCTTTTCAAGTTTTCTAGTCTCTCTCTACTTAATTTAATTCATAAATTCCAAATTTTCCATGTTAGTTCTCATATTGGTTCTATTATAAGACTCAAAACCACTTTTAATGAACTCATTTATTGCATCCTTACTCAAAACATTCAAAACAACTTGATTACCTTTCATTTATTTTATGTTTTTTTTTCATGTCACACTCTTGTTAGGATAACCCATGTCATCTTAGGTTCTTCTTCATCACTGATGCAAGAGCATCATCTATAAGTCATTCAAGTAGAAGTGGTCTTACCCACGAGGTCAAATAGGTATGTTGAGTCATGAGAGAGAAATAGTACGAATGAGGGAGTTTAAGAATTCAAATGGGATATTTCCTCCAAAATGCAATTCAAATTGTAAAGGCATATCCAAATAGTACTAAATGTGTGTAAGGTTTCGTAAGTGTCTAGTTAAGTCATAAGGTGTGTATTTAGTCATCATGTGAGTAGATAGGAGTTATGAATGTGTGAAAGATGGTCTTAGTATGTACGAAAGTCCAAAGGTCTCTAAATGGAAGTTAGGAGTCATCATGAGACTTGTGTGTTAGATAGCATGTGTAAGTAGGAGTTACATGAAGTAGAAACTCGAATATAGGAGGCTAAGTTAGTGAGTTGGGAGTTCATTCCTCATATGGAGGATGAGAGGAACCATGAAATGAAGAAAAATGAAGTATTTTGTATGATATTTAAAGTGAAATATACATATACAACTATTTTATGTGTGTACATTCAGTACATAGTATTTAAAATACAATTTTTTTCTATGGTGAGTTATATTATGTTTTGAATGCCTTAGCAAACTAGTCTTTGATTAAGAATACACTACTTCATGTGTGTGTTGAATGATCTTGTATGAAGAAATATGTTAATATATATGTAATTGCAAGGTTACAAATTTATCTTGCCTTGCAGAGGTTTTTTCTAAGTTGGAAATGGTTTTATCTCCATATTTCTTGAAGGATTCAATGAGGGGATGGTTCATAATACCTTTCATGTGCTCTAAATGTTGTATTTTTAATGATATTAAGACTATCTCAAGCCTAGGATATGGTTGTATTAACTCTTAAGAGATACAATGGTGATTTATTAGTGGAGGAACGTGATAAAAAATGTGTGATAGGAGAGTGTAGTGTTTAAAAATATTTAATGATTGATGAACTCATTACATTTAATTCAAGCTAAGGGATTTACATCTATTTGAGGGGTGTAAGTCTTTGTGTTTTGGGTGTAGGAAAACTAAGTCTGAATATTAAAACTCTATGAGAAGTAATCCTTGTAATGACATGAGGGAGTGAGGTTTATTGGAGTCACATTTCATGAAATTTCTATAGGGGAAGTATCAAATCAAATGAAAGGAACCGTTTCTTTATTTTAATGTTGTGAAGTAATGCTAACCATGATTGTGTGCATATATAGTTTGACAAGGAGAGAGAAAGTTTATTCATGTGGGTTTGACCTCTTTAGAGCCTAATGGTAATAAAATACTTTATTGGATATTGAAACAAACATGTGTGTAAATTTTCAGGTCTTGAATCGATGATCAAAGAAAGTTATAGTCAAATAACCTCTAACGGGTGAGTTAGTAAAGGTTTACTTGTGAGTGCTAGGGTTTGTGAATGGAAGCATTTACTCAACATTTTTTGTCCTGAAATATTCAATATATCATTCTAAGGGATCCTAGAAGTGTATTTTGAAGAAAATTTTAGAAACTAAGTGTTACATTTTCATTTTTTCATGACAGTTTGGGAAAAGGTGATCAAACACAGTCAAGGGCTAATTTATAGGGTATTTTCCCCAAGGAATTGATATTTTACTTATGATATGGAATTTGAAACTTATCATGATATTGATCCATAATGGGTCCCCAAAAAATTTGATTTTATGTCTTGAGTCCATGTGGAAGAGAAGTTTTACGATTTTCAAGACTGTCTAGGTAGTTGTCTTTATGTAAGCAAAAGGTGAAAAAATGAGCTATACGGAGTTGGAGAAGGATTTGGAGTATAATATTTTGGGATCATATTAGTGATGCAAAAATTTAAATAATTAAGTTTTAAAAACCTTCTGGGTTTCCTTATATAACTTTATCCATGGTTGTTGCAAGCATTTTGTCTTAAGAGGCATTTGGTAGGCAAAATTGATCAAGGAGGGTAAGTTGATGTTGTGGATCATTTTGAACGTTATTGATGAGTAAAATGAGATTTTTTTAGCTATTGGATTATGGAATAAGGTTTGGAAAGGATAAAAATATCAAAAAGAGTAATAATTGCACCTTGAGAAAAGGAGCTAGTCAAGCAAGAAATTGTGCAAGTGGTAGCAGGTAAGTGTATAGAAGACCCTAGAGAAGTTTGATGAGTTGGTTGATGAATGGGAAATTTCATGAAGATTATGAGAAGGGCAGGGTGCTATTTTTATCAAGGAATGAAGCCATTCTATAATATTTTGACATTTTTGCAAAGTTTTTTTTTTTTTGGGCTTGTTTTAATCCTCTAGTGTAGATCTAAGGAGAAGACAATTTCTTGAATACATCTTGTTCACATAATATATGTATGATTTTATTTTTCCCAGCATCAATCAATTTTATCTTTTTTATTAGAATTGTGAAAGGATGTGAACACTAAATTTTGTCTCTTTCTTTTTCTACCATCTCTTTTTCTCAAGTTTCTTGCATTCATGAAAGTCTTCCTCCTTGTTACGCTTAGTGAAATTGTTCATTTACATTTATTTCATTCTATTGACCTTATATAGTTTTTTTGTCATCACCTTGGACTGATACATGATTATTACCTCATTATTTCTTCTTGAATTACAAGTTGGTCCTAACTTTGATACACTTCTTTCAGGCCTCCATTTTTACCTCCTTCACTATATTATTGTTTCATTTTAAAATATTCTATTTCCTTGTTATTTTCCTCTTGTCCTCCATTACATTTTCATCTTCATTAACTTCTTTTTTATTTTTTCATCTATCTTATAATTATCTTATTTATTGAGCCATTTTGGCACTATATATCCATGATTTGGTTTAGATTTTGAAGAGTCAACTTTAGTTTTTGTATCGATATCTATGTCATGAGTTTCATTATTATATGCATGAGAAAAATCATGATTTAAACCTCTAATTACTCTATTATTAACTAGATGTATGATCATATAACTTTTCATTACCTCATTTCATGTTATCTCCTTGTTTTTGAATTCTTTCTCATCTTCCTCTTCTTATATTCTTTTGAAAGCATCATGAAACTTTATATTCTCTTCCATATCTTTATTAGCATGTTGAAAAATTTATATTTCATATATAGACCTTCATAACCTACTCTCTTTCTATCATACCCATTTTTCTTTATGGATGCTCTTCTTGATCAATTTGTTGAATATTTCTATGCCTTATATTTAATATTATTCATAAAGTTTCTCATACCTGCACACATGCACTTAAACACAACATTAGATAATAAAATTAGAGACCAAAATGTCTCCATGAGTGCCTCTTTCTTTGATGTTCTCCTCTTTTTCTTCATTTCTTCAACAAGTTCTTCTTTTTACAATTTTTATCTTTTCCACTCTTCTTTAGTTTTAACCATGTTATGAAAAATGAGAACTCTTATTACTTCCTCTCTTTTGTGTTTATCACTAGGAAAATATCTATTCTTCCATCTTTAGTCCTCTTTATCCTATTCTATTCTCATGGCATTCACCTTTTTCTTCTTCCTTTCTTGACAAATGACTCTATAGGCCACTTCACCCTTCTTTGTAACCACCAACCATGTACTTGGTTTCTTTTACGTATCCAAAACCTCTCAAGGAATTCAAATCACTTCAAAACTCATCAATTTCTTCATCTAATTTTGTTTCTTGATTCTTATTATTTGTCTTCATATCCACTTTCCTCTTCTTAATGGCTAACATGTCAATTTTCAATATATATTAGCACAACACCTTGTTAAATTCTTATTCCTTTTTTAAACCTACTTTGATGTCACTTTGATGTAGAGGAATTACTAGATTCAACCCAACACCATTCAAAGGTAGATTCAAGATCATTCAAACCAATAAAACATGATAAGGCTCAAGAACTTTCAATATGCTTAAAAGTACCAAATTTTTAATTTTTTAGTTGCAGATGGATTCTTATACTTGTTTCTCCTTTAAATATATCAAAACCACATGTTTATAACATTCAATAATAAATCAATAATTGTTTCAACTCAATAACCTCAATAAGATTATTAAGAAAAAGTATCCCTCCTTTGATGTAAATTCTTTTGGAATGACTCACTAGGAATCATGAGAATATGAAACCATTTTTGGATACCCTTTATCTTTTTATGGAACTAGATAAAATTAAGAGTCTAACTCATAATGTAATTTTCTCAAGTGACCTTCCTCTAATTCCAATTAGGTCTCCTCCTACTAGCTTTATTTTTAGAAAAACGTTATTGTCTAGGACATTCCCTAAGGATTAAGAGGTATAAAATTATACTCATATACCCTTTCGTATTTCATGATTCATGCAAAATTTCATGTATCAATTCTCAAGGAAAGTTACTTATGTAGACTATCATCATTCCTAATTAGCCCTCTTTAGTCCTTATTAGGCCTTATAATGATTTTTAAAGATTTAAATGTCATCTTGAAGGTTGATACCTCAAAAACACCTAAAAACAATTAAATCGTCTCCATTCAAGTTTTTATTAATGCTCAAACACTAGATTTGTCTGCCAACACAATACTCTTACTATCTTTTCTTATTTTGTGTCCAAAATAGGTCTCTTAAGCTAGGAATTTATCCCTTGTCATACCCACATGTGCCAAATAAGTCAGAAAACTCTTTAATCACTTATAGTACGACCTAAAAATGGTTTCCAAAAAGTTTCTTACACTTATATTGGATAAAACTCCCAAAATCCCAAATTCAAAAATTTTACTATAGCTTTAGGACTATGTTAGCAACAAGCATTAAAAATCCATAAATTTTGATTGGGTTTGTTTAAAACCTTAAAACCAACTCTAAAGTTCAGTTTTTAATTTTTCCAATTTTTCCCTTATATAACCAATGACCGATATTGTCCGTATTTTTCCCGCTTTAATAGTTTATCAAATTGTTAGGTTTGTTTAGGATAGCAAACAAGGTGTTTGCAAATAATTTTATAAGTAGAAAAAAATCACTTTTGGACCTAAAATTAACTTATAAATTCCATAAATGACATCCTCTACCTTTCATATTATTACACCAACTCTCGAAACCCTACGCTTAAGTCCCAACAATAAGGTTTGCCCTATTTTTCTTAAGAAACCCCTATTTTCAATGCACAATCAACCAAATATTCACTCAGATTATTTTTTCTATCATTATTCATTCTTAAAATAAAAGCTTACACCTATTCATGCATGATACAACTCATCATATCATCTAATTCATCATTTCCTTTCTTCTCTCATTAAAAACTTTTAAGAATGCTTAACAAACTTACCAATTTTTACCTCCAACTGATAACTTCTTGTATTCCTATCACATTAGACCCTAATAGGGTTAATTCACACATTTTAAAACCTCACTCACATGTTAAAAACACTGTATAATGACTCATTCAATATAATAACTCTCAACCATTACTAAATCACATCATATTCATGAAGTTTTCAAGACATTCATATAAAATATAGTACGAAAACATTATTACCAGTAATAAGCACCTTAATATAATGAAATCCATTATGACATACCATTTCAAAATCATAACATATAAACATACAAAAAGATTTCATGAAAAGACACATTTTTTATTCATATTTACAAGAATCTTCATCATTCCTCTACAAGAACCATGTTTTAAAAGTTATTTCCTTCATGAGGATCTTCATATGCTATTATACCTATATTACTCTCCTATTCTCTTCTTCCCTTCTCCATTCGAATATCTTTTTCATGAAAAAAATTGTGAGAGATAATAACTAATTTTCTGTTCCTAACCATGGTGGAGACTAACCACACATGGTGACACTTTATTAAGCTTCAAAATACATTAATTACATCATATATAATCCTTTATGAAAATTTACAAGATATTTCATTACTTCACTTACAACATTACATGTTTTAGACCCTTAGCTTACAAATTCAAATTTATAAATATCCATCTTGGACAGAAACTCAAAATACCTACTTTACACCCATGAAGGTTAAGAAGGACTCAAGAACAACTAAAAAGAATCCTAAGACATACTACAATCCAAAACTCATTAAAAATAAAAACTTTATATGCACAAGCATGATGCTCTTGCATCACATATCTCAATATGCATCTCTATCTTTAGCATTTGATGAGAGGGTACTTATTTTCCCAAACTTCTACACCTCCATCCCATTCTTATTTTTTTATTACTAAACTAATGAATACTTAATCGTCATTGGTTTCCATATTTTTTTATTCTTATCTCCCCCTATAATTTGAAAAACTTTATTTAATAGAGTGTTTCATTACACGAAAATGATTCCATAAAGAAAACAAATATGACACTTTAAGAATAAAAATTATTTTGATGATTTTATTTTTGGTAGACACTAATATGACTTTGATAAGACTATAAATTTTTTTACATGACACACTCTTTATTGAAAATAACCAACAATTACTTTTAGAATTTTGATGATATATATTGAATAACAAAATTTATCCAACTTGACAATTATACATGAATTTTATAATTCAGTTTTTACAATGATAAAAATAGAATAAAACATATTATATGACCAAAAAAATATGACACTAACACTTCTTACAGAATAAACTAGATTTCTTATTTAATGTTCACACTAGAAACACTTTTTAAAAACAATTTTAAATAGTATTAAAACATAAGCATATATTCATAAAATTAATACAAACTAATATACCAACTAAAAAAACCTTGTAGAACATGCACTTTAAAGTAAAATGACTTAGAAACAATAAAAAAATTTGTTTATGTTGTATGTAAAATTTATTTTACCAAAACACATCCTTTACACATTGATTTTTTCACATATACATCATTAATCTTAATATGATGTAAACAATACAATTTTGTGTATCTTTCTTATCTTTCCAAAAAAATAAATCTCCTCAATTGTATATCTTATGAAGAAGATTTGTTTGTTTTACTAAAATGTTTCTTCTAGAATCATTCTAAAGTGATTATTTTAACTCCTTTGCCCCCTTATTTTTTGTTGCACTTTCAGAAGTTTCTAATTCTACATCACTCAAAAATATTTCAATTCCTATTACTGAAAATTCATACAAATTACACTAAAAATTTTCATCAAAAATTAACTCATAAATTTGAGGCAAGAATGCAAACTATGAATATGCCCCATAAACATTAATATGCTTCTACTATAGAGGATACCAACTTTGATACCAAATGTGAAATTTGGTAGATATTCTCAAAGGAAAGACACAGAAAACTTGAATTTCTCATAGAATAATCATTCTCCAACAACAATATTTTTTTTAATATTAAATCATATGAAGAATTGCACATTTATAGAATTTATATCTCCTTATTAAGGTATCAAACAAATCCCACAACTATTGCCTATTCTCATGATTTGGTTCAATAACCAAATAACTCACATACCAAACTAATAATATTCACCCAAACACTTGCTAACTTTGACTAACCATTAACAAAAATTATAATAGGTTTTAAAATTAAAATTATTTACTAAATACTTAACTAGATTTACATATTTACTCACACATATAATTATTTATTTGAGCACTAACATAATAAATTCCTAACAATGATATGTTTGAGATTGATACATCTATTAGTGATATGAACAATATATTTAGGATAATTAAAATAAAATTTAGGTTAAAAACCTTATTTTGAAGCTTTCTTGGATCAACCCCAAGTGGTGGAGAGAGAGAGAGAGAGAGAGAGAGAGAGAGAGAGAGAGAGAGAGAGAAGATTGCACTCAAGTAATTAGTTTAGGATGATATGAAGAGGACAAAGTAAACATTTTAATTGACATCTTATAGGTTGTAATTGTAGCTTAGTAGGTTGGGATATGTCGTTAACAAAGTCCTTGGTATTAGAATTACTATCAATAGCTTTTCCTTTGAATGTAGATTTGAGTAGGAAATTGACAACAAATGTAAAAGAGGAGATAGAAACATAATTGATATTATTAATCCATATTAATTTGGACTGACATTCCTTTAGGATTTGAATATATGATAAAATTAAGGGAACTCATAAACTATAACAGTCTTTCAATAGAGTAAACAATATTTATATGAACAGTATTAAAGTTCACTATTACAAAATATCATATTCACTTTAGTAAGAATAATATAGTGTAAAACATAGGAATTTATGTGTTCATTAGACCCTTGTTAGACTTTATACATTTGGGCATATAAAATTTTGTTTCCAATGTTGATAGAGAATTGTGAAAGAAATTTATTTTCCAAAGTTTTGAAATCATAGATCTATTGCAAGGAAATGTCTATAAGAATCCTAGGGAAAAACTTGATGAGTAAGATATCATAAGAAGCATATTCAAAATAAGCCACATGGAGTAATATAAGGAGATATGTGTTATAATTTTTCTATCATAAATATGTATCTAAATGGAAATAAAATCAACATGTAATGAATAAGAAGCCACTGGGCAAGTGTATTATGAAACAAATGTTTTGAATGCACAAGTGTGAGAAGTAGAGCATGTACCTTGTTGTAATTAGAGGATTTGGTCTTGTAAAATATGAAAAAGGCATTTAAGGTCCTACATGCTAGAAGAACAAACATGAGGCACTATGATTTCCATTAGGAATAGTAACTGATATATGAATAAACATAGAAATATAGTGGATTGGAGAACTTGGTACCCCAATAGATGTAGGTAGAGTAGGAGGATCGTTAGATGTCTCTTGGTGAGATGTCCCAATAATGGATGCTAATTTAGGTTTATAATCATGAAAAATATTGGAATCAAGGAGAATTTTAATAATAGAATAAATTTGATTGGGATTTGCATAAATTTTTAACATAAATTACAATTAAATTCCACTTATTATTTATCCTTAGTTTATTTTCATCATGATTGTAATCACAATAATGTTCACTAGTAATTACAATTTAATGCAATGGTATCTCAGTGGAAGGATCAAGCATATATGGATTCATAGTGTTATAAAAATTATGGATAATAATCCACGAGACTAAGAAACTTGTGAGTAAGAGGAGAGAGTTTAATATGTTCAATAGATTAACTGTTAAGCTAATTGCTACACCAAAAGGGTATATGAAAGAAAAATATGAAAACTTAAGAGATTCAACAAAAAAATACAATGACAAGAAATCCTAGGAAGCTAGGGTTTTGAATAATAAATAATTGCTTTATAGGTAGGGTTCAAAACTATTTACACCCTTTTTAAGATTATAGAGTTGGTTATGTAATAGATTATAAATAAAAAGGTATGTAACGTTGGGAAACTATGGGCTACTCTAATAAATTAACTTCCAACATTAATTATATAAAATTAAAATAATTTAATTGTTATTTAAATGCATGTATATACTCAAAATACATAAGAGAGTTATATGTAGCTATAAATATATGCATAGGAATAATATGGGAGTGCAAATCTTAGATATAATTCAATTCCAAAGCGTAACTTGTGAATCTCTTGGTGTAGAATCATACGGCTTGATTAGGATGTATAATTTGGTCCTTCCCCTTTTGCATGGTCTTAAAAACTTTAAAATTTCAATATATAATTTTTTTGTGTCCTTCAGAGGCAAAAATTGCACTTATTTGTCGAACCCTATTTATTACAAAGTCTTGATATCATTGTAATTATATGAATCAGTCAAAATTCTAACCATGGGTAAAATACCTAAAATAATGTTAGTGTTTTAGTTGTAGTGCACCACATGCACCACTTACATCATCACTACTCGAGTAAGCCTCAAACCAAAGAAATTTCTCTCCCTATCATATAACATCTATATGAATGTAACTAGTCGGTAACTTGAACCGATTCTATCATGCTTGATTGGATCGTAATCTTGTTAATACTTGGAAATGGTAACTTGGTGTGCTTAGATGTGAGGAAATTTATAATCCTTGACCTAGTTAAGTTCTTCAGAATTATAGTTTTGGTTTCCCTAGTTTATGTACATAAACTTTATGATGATTTAATGAGCCTTGAGCTCCCTTTATGCTAGTTTTTGTAATGAGATCTCATGAAAGTGCCAAAGTTATGAAATGAGGTGAGTTTATATTTCTTAAATAGGGTTCTAAATGTAGTTTATTATGATAAGGCCCACCCAAGAGGATAAAAGGACCAACAAATGATATTAAATTGAAAATAGAGTTGGAAATGGTGTCGTTTTAGGATCGTATGTGATTTTAGCTATTTGTAGCATAGTTCGGACCGCATTATTGATAGAAAAGGAGAAATTCATTTTTAGTAATCACTTATTACTATCCCTAATTATTCATTAACTATAGGATCATCATAGTCCTCTCACGATTGCATGATCACCACCAATCCCTTAGATTTGTGCTCAATTGGACAATAGAATAGTAGTGGGGATCTATATAGTGTTCATTTATCGATTCACCCATGATAGTTGGCCAAAACCTTAGATCTATGCCCATTTCTAGAGTGGGGTTCATATGTTGATTCACCTATGATAGATTTCCAATACATTATAACCTCATTGGAATGTATGTTATTTGATAGGGATACGCTCAATGATATTTGAAGGTTGAATATTAGAAAGTAGATATTAAGAAATGATCCTTTATATTAATATTCACAATTTTTCAAAATATAGGTGTATGGAAATAAGAAACCTAGACAAAATATGGAAACATGTCTTGAGTGGGAATAGGATACGGGTGTTTTTATCAGCTATGAATCAAAATTATATTAAGTACTTTCAAAAGGATAATTTATAAATTTTATTTTCTACACAAGGAATTCATTTTCTATTATTTTATTTTATATTACATGTATATTAACCTAGGCTTAAGAAAAATACATGTGGATTGGTACCTCTTTGAAGTGATGGTATGTGGCACAAGAATCTTCACATCAATGATAATTTGGTGAGGAAATCTATCCTAGTTTTTATCGGACCCTTTTAGGTCTCAAGAGAAAGAGATAAGGTTTGAAGAAAGGAGAATCTATATATCAGCACAACATAATCATTGCTAAAATATATACACATATTAGACCTTTTGAGGTAGGAAAACAAGATCCTAAAATCCAAACCAAGTGTATAGGTATAGAGGAAATTTTTATAGCCTTAGGTATAGGTTTATCTATAAATTGTTTCAAGTACCACACAAACTCATCTTGTGATGAGTTTCAAATCTTCATATTTTATAGATAGATTGAATACACCTTGATATACATATATAAACATGTTAAGTACTTAGTGACATAGTCTAATCACATAATTTTGATTTATATCCCTCACCCTCATCATATTTTTTGATTTATGTTAGTGTAGGCTATTGTTTCTAATTTTATTTTTTTATTATTATAATTCTTGCACTTGGGTTATTAATACAATTACTGAGTTGGATTTCTTAAGTGTACAAGTTGTGTAGAGTTATCTTTCTAGTCATGTGGAGTTAGTTTTCTAGTCTTGTGGAGTCGGTTTAATTTCTAGTATTATTTTGTGGAATTTCTCACCAGTTTATAGGTAGCATTTTCACTTCTCTCCTCCTTTATGTACATCTTGATTATTGAGATAATTCATGAAATGGAATGGGATTTCATTATAAAGAGTTTCATGATACAATATATGATATTGTTGTTATTTGCTTACATGTGTGTTTTGTAAGTTTATTATATGAAATTACTTTAAATTATTAAATATGATGTTCTTTTAGCATCTGATATTTTTGTGTCTTGGAATAATATGGTTATAATTAATTTCATGGTATTAAAGAGATAGATGTTGTAGATATCCACCTGTAAGTTTTTTTCACAAGCAAGGGTTTAGTTGTTTTCAAATATTTGGAATTTGTTATCATGTTTATATAGCATGCATTTCTATTTAAAATGTAGTAAAACATTGGGTTTGCAAGGTCTAAAAACCCCAAGATTGACAATAAACTTGACCATATTTTGAAATAGTCAAATCTGGGCATTTTTGGGTTTTGTTGTAGATTTTGGGCAAGCTATGCATTTCTATAAGACCATAGGTTTTTCTAAATTATGGCGTCTGGGTTTTGTTGGTTTCATCTAAAAGAAATTTGAGCCTTATTCATATTTCTTTTTACATGCACCTATTTTGTAGATCTGGCTTTGATTTTTGGGGCAAGCTACACAATTCCAATACAAAGACATTTTTTCAAAAAAATGACTTCGGGTTTTGATGGCTTCTGTAAAAACAATATGGGTCTTGTTCATATTATTTATTACAAGAACCCATTTTCATTGATCTAATTATGAGATTTTTTTTTCATTGGTTACCCAAAGGACTCATTCAATAGCATTTTAAATGTTTTCTCATTTGCAGGCATAATATATTAATAATGGATCTTTAGAGAAAAAAATTAGTGTTGTGGAAGCCATTACTAAATGATTCAAGCTTCAAGTAGCTATAAGAGAATTTTTAACAGATATTTTTTTATTTTCATCATATTCACAACTTATACTCACCAAAAAGAGAAATATTTAATGGTTTTTGTTCGCGTCCCCCCAAAAAAATCTTGGTATCTCATTAGATTTTGCAGATCATGAACAAAATTTATACAATTTTTTGTTAAATCAAGTGGTCAACTCTCTAATGGAAGTTGCATGTTGTTAGGTTAATGAGATATTTTTACTAAAATAAAATTTTCTTATCCCTTGTTGTCCAATTTGATATCTTGTAAGTATATTTTTATTATTTTTGTATAAAAACAACATCTCAATTGGAATATTGTAAAAGATTTAAAAATAAAGTTTTTATTGCTTGCTTGAATCCCTTGTATTTTCTCTTGTAAATGATGCAACCTAGAATCTCTTGTGAATAACCTGGGCATGCTAGCACATCACCCAACCTAATTTGAGTGCTCACCAAAAGTGCAAAAAGGTACCATGACCCTCTTTAGAGTTACTTATGAAGGATGTTAGTGTGATGGTGATAAAACATATTTAGATCCATAATTAAACATAAACATTCTACCGTGTATAATCTAGATCTAGATATTAGTGAATCATGAATTAAACAATAACTATGATAAGATTAACCATGTATGAATGATATTAGGTTATATTTAACACCATTATCTCGCTAATATACTTCATAACATTACACATTGTAAAACACAAAAGTTTTTTACATTATAAAGTATCACCATGAGGCATGCACGCATTAGATCTAGTAGCATAACTCTATAATAAATTAGTCCTTCTAAACTACATAGTTCAATACATATTTATAGAGGTGGGGACTTGTCCTTCACTGCCCATGCATTTCTCAAAATAGGTCGCATGCTGATAATAGCCACGCACCTTTACAATAGTGTGTACAACATGCAAGTGTGCTAATAATAGATGTCATATAATTAACTCTAAGAAGAAATCCTATTATTAACTCAAACCATGCATGGTGCTTATCATTCACTTGTTCCCAAAATACCATTGCGTGTAGTGCAAGTCTTCATCTCTATGTTTTCTCCACACGCTATCTCCAAAAATAGCCCTTATCCATAAAAATGGTTAAGTCCTGAGCTAAAGTGTTTTGCACGCATTTCCTTCCCTATCTTCCCACGCCTTCAAATTAACCTTGTTCCTGCACGCGTATATTTTATGTTTCTTCTCCTTTGAACAATAATTTTTCTTCTCAACATTATCCCACACTAAATTACATTTTCATACGACAATGAGAATTATTTCTGATGTTCCCAAATAAAAAGAATAAGTGATGAAAGAACTAAAAATTCACTATACTAAAGAATGGGCATTCACTTTGTAGAACCCTCTTATTCAACTATGAGGATCAACTCGAATATTCAATTTTGATATCAGCCTCTAATGTCTACGATCAACTTAGCATTGTCTTTGTCTTCTCTAGAATATATATGGCTATGGAATCTAGTTCGTCCTAAGTGATCTTTTCTTTCTCATTCTATAGTACCCAGGACAACATTATCCATACCTAACATCATTCCTTCCAGGAGATCCATCTTCTACATTATGAGCTTCCTAATCTCATCAATCCTCTCCTTATGTGGATCCTAGGATGCTGCAAGGGATTCATGCTTTTGTTTCACTAGTGTCAATCTATTTGCGCACCCTAAAGTCTCATCTTTTATTGCCGCTAGAACTTCATTATCCTCAACTAGAGTTTTGGTCCTTATTACATCTTCTAGTGCCACACAAAAATTGATAGCTTGGTCTGATTTATTCAGCTCATCCTTTAAATTTTGGAGCAATGCCTTGTAATTTTAAATTTTTCCAAGCATAGAGGCCCTTTCTCTCTCTGCTTCTTATTCAACAACTTTTGGTGTGGTCATTCGAATTGGTACATCTTCTAACACCAAATCAACCAAATTACACACATAATGCATAGAAGAAAGAATATTTTCAGGAACCTTAGGTTATAGACGAGGCCTTGTTTTCACAATATGATCGCCAATATCCTCGGCCATGCTAATGAAAGCCTCATTCTTTTCTCATTATTGTTCCTTCTATTCTTTTAAGTGTGTTATCTCTCTTTTTTTTATCTTTATTATCTTCAATTAGCACTCTAATTGAGGTGGACTTATCAATATTTCTTCACACCACCTCAGCAGATACCTTGACCAAGGAATTGTTGACCTTCTCATTAGACATGAGAGTATCCTTTATTGTCATGTGTCTTCTCTGGGGTTCCTTCTTCACTCTTTTCGAGACATAAGACTCCTCGCACACATAAAAATTTGGTTCATCCATATGATTCTGAATGGACCATGATAGTTTCTTCCATGTGCACATAGTGGCCATATCTAGGTCCATCGGCTCCCACCCATATAACTCTTTAAGGCCCACAATGATTTAAAAATGGGCATAGACAATTTTTCTTGTGTCCTCAACATAGTGCATCTTTGGGATAACATATTCTTCACTTCTCGTTATCCTTGGCCCCTTAGGAACCTGAGCACCAAGGTTTCAAGTTGACCCTTCTCCTACCCGATTTGTCATGGGTGTGTTGGTTTTCCTATGAACTACTTCTTCTTATTTCACCCCTTCTTCTTAATATCTCATTTAATCATCCCTAGGTTCCTCCGTATCTTCAGTTAAACCGGGTACCGTGTGCTCTCTTCAGACTCCTCCTCCTCATTAAACTTTATCTTTCTTCTTATCTTCTTCTTAGGTTCCTATTTTTGAGGGGAGAGTCAAGGGGACCTTCTTACAGGTTGAGATGTTTCAATACCTTGGGTCCTGGTTTTTCTAAACACCTTCTTAAACTAGCGCTCCTCTTAGAATGTATCCATGTCAAATTATTTCTCTCCTCCTTGCACCTATGGTGGAGTATTTACGTGCTCAATTTCCACTTTTTCTTTGGGCTACTTCGGCCTTTATGGTCTAATCCTCCAAAGATCCTCATGTTCTTCTTATTATTTTAACTTTATGTTCATGGCATGCTTTGGAGCTACCACATTTTCAACTGTGTGTTTTCCCTTAGGCGCGCCCGGGAGTAGGAACTCATTCTCCACATACTTTCCATTATTTAACCTAGGCTTGATCTCGAGATAGATTAGTGCATCTCCATTGCCCCTAATATCAAAACTCACCAGATTCATACTTATAACTTTTGAAATAATCCTCTCAATGTAGGTAGACCGACCTAGATAAACATAAGAAATTTTAGAGTATGGTAGTCACAATATACCTTGTTCGCATTAAATCTCAACCGGTGCACATCATTAAACCTATGTACTAAGGCCTAGAAATAGCTCAATGTGAAGGCATATGGAATTTTTCACATGGAATCCATGTCCAATCCTTCATTGTGAATTACATGATGTAAAAGTGCTGATCCATTGCAAACTATACCACCTTACCCACTACTTGAAGGAAAATCCTTTGGTATGAACCATTCCTCTTCAAAGGTCATGCATAGTTGATCATACCATAGTTCTACCCTTTTTTTGAATGTGCAACTCATTTTTCCTTCCCACAAACACTTCTCAAATATCTCTCGTAGGGGACTTCTTTTCCGTAGTGTATTCCCAAATTTAGCTCTTTGGCCCATCGGGCACTCAAATTTATAAAAATACAAGAGATGATAAGATAGTGCGAAAACTTATATTTTCACCTATGTGTTCTTACTCAATAATTATTTTGACCATCTCTCTTAATCATTCAATTTAGTGAGCATTTGTGAGACATCCTGTACCACTAGGTACTTCCTTAATTTATAAATGTCCATTCTGCGCGGACCCTTGGAGTATCCCAACTCCGTGTTTATGGATATAACAACTGATTTATTTGTTAGATCACTAATAAAATCTTCCCCCATGCCCTTCAATTCTGTCAATGTGGCAATCAAAGGAACGGTGATCCTTATCCACTGTCTAGAAAAATAGAATAAGTCCTCGTGGAATCTACTCATAAGCCATTGGTATAAAATTTATGGTTTTCCAAAATATGAGAGTTCAAACTATTGATATACCCCTACCGTCTTGAGAAAATTCTCCCTAATATTTTCATATCTTTGGGATGTTATATATTGTGCTCTTGTTCATCTTATCATTCAACAAAGCATCCAACTCTCCCTTATTGTTGGTGGTGTAGTGGTTATAATTACTTACTTTGCATTTATAGATATGGGAATCCCGATCCTTCCCGACAAGTACATCTTTAGGATACTGCATATCTAAAAAAATTCTCTCGGGAGCAACTTCAACCTTGAATTTGATCGTTTTCTTCCCCTTCGTTCTCGCTACAAGTGCTTTCTTCAGCTCCAGGGTTAAAATATTACATTTTCTTATCTATTGAGTAATCCCTCACATCTTAGCTCTAAAACATGTTCCCTATCTTGAAAATCTATGCCTAAGATCCTTCTCAATGCTTCTACTTCACTCAAACCCTTCTCCAATGGAGATGCAAGACACTTCAGTGCACAAATCTTATTTCCACACTGGTTTTTTTAGCTCTCTTCACCTCAACATGTTCTTCTTGGATCAGTCACAACTTAGCTTTCAGGAATACTTGTGATTGCAAATTTAAAAATTAACCCTCATCACATCCTTATATATATTTTTGAAAATTTAGTGCATTTATTTCTCCTTCACTTGTCACCGATCCTCTCATTAATTGACAATTTTTCCAATTTACGTGTGGTACACCTTCGTGCCCCAACTATAACCTTGTAGTGCACCTTCTTACCTTCTTACTAAAAACCTCCTTCTATGCGCATCCATGCACCAAAGTACCTCACCACTACACCTTCCCCTAGTAGTTTTCATGGCTACAGCTTACCTCATGTTATACTATTCATTCATTTATTTCTAGCCGTAGTCTTCTCTAGGAACAATCTCCTTTCTCGTAACTCCTTTCCATACATAAATAACACCCGTAACAATTTTTTTCTTATGTGTACCCATTTTTGAATAAAAATAACAACCACCCCACACCAATGGTATGTGTAGTCCTCTATGCATAAAAATACTTCATATTATAATTAGCTTCTAGCACACAAATGTGCTTATTACAAAAAACACCAAACTAAATTTAACAAAGCATAGAGACAAAGAAGGAAATACATTAAAAGAAATACGAGAAAGGGAAATCTACAATAATGGCAATACTTGCCTTATTATAAACACCAATAATAATTATTTATAGTAGGGCTTCATCCTACTCCTATTGTAGTATCCAAGCTAGCATATTCCATCAAGCGTCTCTAACCGACAAGTGCCTAATTCAAGTATGTGAGTGATAACATATGATCCCAACCAATGCACCTTAAGTTTTCCTAGATAGTGCAGAAACTTGGAATCATAAAGGAGTACCATTTTTCCAACCTCAAGATTCTTATCCCTGATGTGTCTATCATACCATGCCTTCTTCCTGGAATTTTCCTACTTTTGACTCCAACATGCTATGATGTGCCTCTCATCTAACAAGATTAAATTGTCAATTCTTTCTTGTAATGCTTGATCATCATCTATACCTCCAAAGTGTGCACAATACGCAAAGAAGGTAACAAGAATTCCATGGGAAGAACTACTTTTACACCATACACCAACTAAAAGGGTGTAGCCTTATTCAACCTCTTATGGGTTGTTCTATACACCAAAATTACAACAAAAACTTTATCATCCCAATATTTCCTTCCAACATCACAATTTTTTGTTAAAGTCTAGCTCAATATCTTGTTGAAGGCCTTAGTAGTCCCATTTTCTTAAGGGTGATAAGGTGTTGTATTATGGTACGCAACTATAAATTCATCCAATAATATCCTAATTATCTCATTCAAGAAGTGTGTGCCCCTATCACTTGTCAAACTCAGTGGACATCCATACCTAGTAAGAATATTTTCCCATAAGAACCTTGCTATTGTAGCTATTGTACAATCCTTTATAGGTGTTGCTTCTGCCCACCTTGTAAGATAATCTATACAAGTGATGATGTAGTGTGATCTAGTTCTATGTGTGGCTAGGGAAATAGGACCCACAAATTATATTTCCCATTTTTCAAATGGCTCTGCACTAGCAATAGGCCTCAAAGGCATTTCATCTCTTTGCCCATGTCTTCCAAGGCACTAACAGCGATCAAAAGTTTTACAATACTCTTTACAATCCTTTTACTGGGTCTCCACCCCTAATCCAAAGTAAGTAGAATCTTATTCACGGTGGTGTAACCTACCTAGTGCCTACCTACAATTCTTCCATGATATCTGTGTGCTCACATTCTAGTACACACCAATGCAATACACCATATCATCCTAGTTTGTATAATTCATCACTAATCAACATGAAGGGTGTCGCATGAATTGCAAGTTATTTCTTCTCTAAGGATTTCATTCCTTCTAGCACCATACCTATGTATAAAAATATAACAATATCCTCCAATTCCAAAGGTGTGTAATGTAACCTATACAACTATGCATCGGAATTGTATCTTCAATTTTCTGTAAGGCCTCTCCCGATTAAATTCTTGATAATTGGTCCAGTTAGAATTACTTTTTCATAGTTTTACCATGACTATAAAGTCAAATTATTGGAAGAAGAGAACCCATAGACATATGTACCCATGTAAAATGGGCTTATTTACCAAGTACTTTAATGCCATGTGATCTATATAAAATACACAGGGTGTTTTCTAGAAAGTATTGTTCGAACTTATACAATGCATAGATCATCAATAAGGCCTCATGCTCTGTAATTGTATAATTATGTTATCCATGATTCAACTTTATAGTATAATAAAAGATAGGATGATATATAATACCTTCTCTAGGGTGAGCTAATACTACACCAATGGATGTGCTAGAGGCATCCACATGTACATGAAACAATTGGTTTTATGAGAGAAAACATAAAATAGGCATTGTAGTAAGTTTGTCCTTAAATTCCTCAAATGTAAGTTATTGATGTTCTCTCCAATAGAATGTACCTTTTCCCTTTAGTAACTCCTCCAAGGGTGTGGCAATATTTGCATATCCTTTGATAAAAATTTTGTAATACCCTATGTGGCCCAAAAATCTGTACACCTCACTCTAACTAATAGGCTTCTCCATGCCTATGATAACTGCAACCTTATCTGGATCTACTAACAAACATTTCTTACAGATGATGTGCCCCAAAAGAGTTCCAAAAGGTGTATAACACATGCACTTATTGATGTTTAAAGAGATTCTTGACTTTCTACATCTTTCAAACATTAAGTGTGAGTTGTCACAATGATCCTTAACAAGCCCATACACCATCCAATAATCTAACTAAACATACAAGAATTTGTGAATAAAATCTTAGAATGCTTGAACAACTATGCGTGAAAATACAACAGGCGTGTTCTTTAAACCAAAGGGAATCACATTATATGCAAAAATTACCCATTCAGTGGTGAAATTCATTTTCTCTTGATCCTCCTATGTAATTCTAACTTGGTGATACCCGAGAATCCATCTGTGAAAGATTAAACTTTGCACCCTACAACACCTTCTAATAATTCCTTGGTGAAAGGCATAGGGAAAGGATCAATCACACATGCAGCATTCATATCCCGGTGGTAATCCACACAAATTATAATATAGACATCTTTATTTATACTTATTACCATGAGGCTAACCCACTCTTATTCTTCTAGGGGTTTAATGATTCTAGATGCCAACATTTTGTCAATTTCTTCTTTAACTTTTATGCATAGGTTTGGGCTCATTCTCGTAAGGTCTCTTCCTAACCAGGCTTATACCTTCCTTTGGCTTAGTATTCATCTCACCCAATGAATCATGGAATCCTTTTATCTCATGGCATCCCATATGGAATAAGTCTTGGAAATCACATAGTAACTCAATTATCTTTGTTACTTTAGAATCGACCAATAATCTCCAATTAGTTCCTCCTTAGGTTTTGCATCTGTGTCACTATTTACTTTCTTAGTCCTCATAGGTTCATGATAGACACGTGTATTTTTATCTACAGTTTCTAATACTTCACGCATACCATTGAATAATCTATGTCCAAATCTTGTACTTCTTCATCATCCACTATGTAAACCATATTTCCTTTCTCCTTCTTAAAGGAATCATGCTTAAATAGTTTAGCATCAGTCATCATCTACCTCAAAACCCACTCCTTGTTCTTCCTCACCAAATAAATCATGAATGTGTTTTTCAGCCTTTGCATTGTCTCCCATAATCAAGTTCTTTGTAACCCTTAATACCTCATCCATCGGAGTTTTAGTAGAGAATTATTTAAAATCCTGGGTCATTCCTATAATAAAGTCCTACCAATTTCTAATCTCCTATATAGTTCCACAAAAACATACAAAGTGCATGCATAGCCTTGTAAAGTGGAATAAAGTTTATACACCCATAGCGAAGGTGGTAAAGTTCCTTATCCTTTTTCTAGAGTCTCTCATGCTTGCTGAACATGGTGCTAAACAAGTTGATCACCATGATATATGCAGATTTGATTAGGCACATTGCTCTAATGAACCAAGTTGTCGAGAAATTCTTACTTCATTCCATTCTATGAGATTATCCCTGTGAACCAACCACTAGTGCGTTTTCATCTTGTGCGGGTATACACGAACATATTTATTCTTTCCACTTGATCTGTCTACTGCTCCTCCATGGCACATAGGAATACCATAGGATCTCCTTCTCCAGTGTACCAGGGTACAAAGTTGTTACTTATCCTCCTAATACAACGAGGTTTTCCCCTTTGCAAAAATGTTCTTCTTACCTCACACCCAACCATCTTACAGGTGTCATTTACACAATTATCACAAGAAATACTTGTAGTATCACTAATAGACTATGCATCTTCCCACTAGAGTATTCCTTCCTTATATGGATCAAGTACTTCGGATCTTGAATGGCGGGCACATAAATTATGTTCAAGTCTTCCTCACTCAAAGGTTCAACATAAGGTGCATATTTCCCATATGTTAAAGGGATAATAAATATTTCTTCCTTGTTCTCAAAACTTATATGCCCCTTGTTGAACTTGTTATCCAAAATGTACCCCTTGCTCATTTTGTGGCTAACTCCTTTCATTCTTCCCTCTATTGTGCCTCAGTCATAATTTTTTGCTTTTCAGGCACTCAAAAATTTCTGGAAATGGCACCATTGGATAGAGCTCTTTCTCAGCTTTCCAGAAAGGTAAATTTCCCCCTAACTCCATGTATTTTTGAAGTTATGGCCCGACGGAGTTTTTGTGGGAAATTTTCCCCTGAAAGGCCCTGTAGCCAATGAAATGGCGCCATGTGTCCAAGGAAGTGGTGGGGGTCGGAGGAAAACTTGGTTTTTTACCAAGTGTTTGGAAAAGATTTCAAAAGGGATATTTTTCCTCACAGGCCCGCCAGCGAATCAGATTTTGCCATGTGTCCAGGGGGAAAATTGAAAAAATCAACTAAGTGTTGGCACCATGGAGAAATTTTAGAGGGAGGGCCCGTGCCCAATCACATTTTTCCATGTGTCACCGGAGGTTGGAATGGCGGAGGGCAGAGGTGAACTTAGAATTTTGGTGAAGTGTTTTGGTAAAAGGTAATGAAGAAGCTTTTCACCCATGGCCTCTGTCGACCAATCATATTATGCCACATGTCCATGGGGACGCGGGGTAGTGACGTGGGGGAGATTGGGATTTTTTCCCAAAAGCTAAAATGAAAAGGAAAAATGTTTTCCTAGGCCCCGCATCTAGTAAGACAACGCCACATGTCCTGAACCATGGAAGGTGTGGAAAATTTGGGAAATTTTCCCAAAGGAAAAAATAAGGAAATTTGAATTGCCCCTCCCAAAACGCGAGCCAATAGAATCTCGCCACATGTCCGGTGGCGACAAAAGCATCACCAAGCCCGCATGGAAAATTGGAAGGGAGAGGCCCGCAACGAATGAGGTTTTTCCATGTGTTCGAGTGAAGGAATAGGATCAAACAAAGTGAAGGAAAATTTAGGAGGATAGGCCCGCGCCCAATTAGCATGTGCCACGTCTCCTCGATCATCGGCCCGACAGGGAAATTTTGGAAAACTTTCCAAAGGGAAAAACAATGGAAAATGAAGCATTAAAGGCCTGTGCCCAATTAGAACATCCCACATGGCACCCAAAATGGTGGAGCATGGGGAATTTTTGAAAAATTTCCAAATGACCAAAAAGTGAAAAATTTAAAATTTTGCCCGCTAATATGATTTGCTCTGTTTTTCCCTAAAATTTCAAATGGCCATATCTTTCGATCCAGAGCTCGGTTTTTCATGTTATTTATATCAATGGAAAGATGGTGAAATTATCTACAAGATTCCAGGGTCATTTTTGCATTTTGATGGATTTTAGAGAGAGAAAATTGAAAAACTCCTCTAGCACGTGGTCATGGACAGAAATGATGTTTCAACCACCATTTTTAATGAAGAATGGCTCGCATTCTCTCCCAGCATGGAAAAAAATGTCAGGGGATGGGCCTGTAAGGATGCCCATGTTGTTTTAATGTGTTTTGGGTTAGTGGTTGAAGCTCTCCCATGTTTTCCCATGTTTCTCTCTCCTAGGGTCGTGGCTTGCACTGTAAAAGCTAGATTTGGCTCATTTTCAAAGGGTTGAACATTTTTTATGTATTGCAGGCTCCCTCTGTCACTTTGAAAGTGATTTTTGTGGAAAAATCAGACCTTTTCCAAGACTGCAACCTATTTTTCCTCTCAGGTGTTGTAATGCAAGTGGTTTTTGATGTTAAAATGACAATACAGGCTCTGTGAATGAGTTTTAATCCTTTGTTTGTGTTGTTTGATTCATTTCTGACCCTCCATTACAGTTATCAGTTTGTGCATGAAGTTTTGTTGCATTTTTATGAACTGTGTCAATCTACAGAAGTAAGAAATGCTCACCACTCCTTTGGTGCATCACCTTATTAGCACTAGTTTCAGTTTTTTTGCAGTCTCTATCTCTGTCCACTTTGGAATTTAGAGTAGGATTTTGAGTTTGAAACCTCTGTATAACTTGCAAGTAATATATCTTATCAGGGGAATTGAGGAACTAACCTATAAACTGAGATTCTTTTCCCATTTTACAAGTCCCGCACTTGGGGAAAATATTCATTATTGTGCAATCACACTGGATGTCCAAGATGTCAAACTAGAAGCCTGATCAACATCCATGGGTGCTGCTGATTTGCAACAATAGTTTTGGCACACCCGGTGGGACCTTAGAGGTCTTCATCTTCATGGCAACAAATTGATGTGCATTTTTTACAAGTTTATTGCTTAAAAGATCCCTAAATTACACATCTGCGACTCCAAGGAAGAAGAATCTCTTTGTTTTAGCAATGCAGACCTGAAAACTCACGAGAAGAATCACCACAAGGTCAAGAGTTGTAGAAGAAGAGGTGTTGTTTGAGTATGTGCGCTTATGTCCAAGAAGAAGGAAAAGAGGGAGGAGAATTCAAAGGTCTCCATCTCCACCAAACAGAACTCTCTCAACTCCTCCACCTGGTTGGCCTTTCATTCAATCAACAAGGGTTCTAAGGCCAATCAGAATGGCACAAAACAACCCATATGTCAATTTCACTAGCATAAGCCCACTTTCTCTCAATGCACAAAATCCAATCCCAGTTGATGCATTGAAGAACATCCCATACTTTACTAGAGAGGATCAGATCACTCTTGGTGATCATGTTAAGGATATTGCTAATATTTGTGTAATCCATGAGATCAATGAGATGCAAGTTCCTGTCAAACTACTGGAATCTTCATTCAAAGGGAAACCTTTGCAATAATTCAGGATTCTTACCTCAAGTTCTATCAAAAATTGGAACTAGCTATGTATAGCCCTCCATGAGCAGTTTGGGGAAAAGGGAGACAACTTGTCCCTTTTGGAACAGCTGACAACCATCGAGAGAGCTCCCAATGAGCAGATGACTGACTTCAACTTCAGATTTCAAATGACTTGGGAGAGAATTCTAGTAGCAGTAAGGCCAACAGCAGAAGGTGCTTTTCTATATTACCTTAAAGATTTAAATTATGATATTTCTATGTTAATTCAATCCATGGGAGGCACAACTATCCCTATTGCTTATAGCATTTCCATTAGAGCTGAAAATTGTTTGATTCAAGATGGCAAGCTAGCTCCTAGGCCTCCAATGCCATTGTTTCCAAGTTTAGAAAGCCCAAGTACTAGCCAAGTACCTAATTTAGCTCCTATTCCCACTCCTAGAAATCAGAATTTAAGTGAAGCTTCTACTTCATCTTCTAGTGCCTCAAATGAACTTCAAGAAGTCATGAAGCAATTGCAAAATTTAGGTAATGAGTTGGTTACACTCAAGAGACAAAGCAAGCCCAAGATTGTAGACCTCCCTTCTAGCCTCGAGCTTAGCCTAACATATAGCCATACCAACCTCAAAGACCACCCAATTCAGCTTTAAATTTAAACCAAGCAAGACCTCTTGCCAATGACCATTTCAGCCCTATAATCCCAATGCTATATCTTCCTCTAAGGCATTAGTGCCAGTGCAAAACAACATAAATCAAGAGTATGATTGGTATTTCCCATGCAATGAACCTCACAACTAGTCTATGTGATTCAACGGTGCCTTGAATCAAGCATTAATGGTGACTACAACTGGTGTGGAGGGTGAAGGTAGTCAAGGAAATAACTAGCAATAAGAAACATTCCAACAACAATCAACTCCAAATGATACTACACTTGTAAACTAAAGAGCCAGAGGATTTTTTTGGCATGAATCAAATAGTTTCCCAAAGTGTTGTAGGTAACACAAGGTCAAAAAGGAGGAATTTGGGTGAAGAACAGCCATTGGATCCAAATAATCCACAACCTCCTACTATTCCACAAATTATTGGCAAACAAAATTCATTTCCAAACACACAAGGGCTGCCTAAAACAGCTCCTAGGCCAGCTCAAACACCAATTTTTGCTACCCATATGCAAGGAATGAATGTGCAGGCCAAGTGACAGCAAAGAGATTCTTCATCCTCATTAAACATCATTGATCAAATGAAGAAGAAAAATATAAACATATCAATGTGGGAGTCACTATCTATCCCGTGCCAAAGAGATTTGCTACAAGCTGCCATGAAGGACTAGTCAACTTCAAACCAGCAAGTCCAAATGCAAGAGAAGGTGTTCAAAAATGCTTCCACTGAGGGGAATCATAGAGGACAAAGCAGGGTAAATGTTGAAGCCCCCTCCATTCTATGTTTCATTGATCATTAGAAACCAATTAGTACACAATTGCATGATTGATTCCGGGGCAAGTAGTTCAGTAATGCCAAAGAAAATAGCTGATTAGTTGGGAATTCAGTATGAAGTCATATCTAAAGGGGTAGTGCAATTGGATGGGATAGTAGTAACAATAGTAGGAGTGATAAAAAACTTGAGTCTTAATTTGCATTCATGCCCCAACGTTGTTGTTTTGCAAGATGTCTCAGTAATAGATCTTCCACCACTCTTTGCCCTATGTTTGTCAAGGGATTTCACAGCCAAGATTGGAGGCTACTTATTTGTTGATTGGTCACACATGTTGTTCAGATCAAGATATGGAACCAAGGCCACAATCAGATCTAAACATATTGCAAACTTTCACATTGAGCCTTACACTCCAAGTCGATCAATACCAATTGTTCAAGATTTGATCAAGAGGATTATCCAAGCACCGATGAAACTAACACCAAGGCATGGAGCATCCCGGATCTAACTCTTGATGAATGGGCAAACAAGGTGCATGCTTTTGATCCTTATCAAGAAATAGAAGAATCTGAGCTAGGAGTCTATTGCATGCATGAAGAAAATAAGCCTATTCCTAGCATCATCAAGCCAACCCACAAGGATGATAATGAGGTATGGCAGTTTTTTTTTTTATGGATCGAGGGTAGACAAGGTGCAGGAGGGGGAGCTATGCTTGTTTCACCTCAAGGATTTAAGTATTATTCAGCTTTTAGATTTCAGTTTGCATGCTCTAATAACACTTTGTTGAATACAAAGCTTTGATACAAGGATTGCATTGGTCAATCAAGAGAGGAATAAAGAACTTGCAAGTCTTTGGTGACAGTGAGTTGATTGTCAACCAAGTTAAGGGGCAGCATGCTTTCAAGAATTATATACTCGAGTGCTACAAGAATAGGGTGTGGGACCTCATTGAAGATTTTGAGGACTTTGGCATAAAATCCATTCCTAGAAAAGAGAACCAAGATGCTTGATGGCTTGCAACAGTTGGGGCAGCCTTTGATGTTGTTGAAAGCATCCAAAAAGACAAGGTACAGCCAAACATCCATGTGATTGTAAGGCCCTCAGTTCCAGACAACAATGTAAGTTGGCTAGTGTTTGAAAATGATCAACAAATCATCCATTTCTTACAAGAAGAGGCCGAGTTCTCAGCTAAGAATCAGGAAAAGTTGGAGCAGCAGTATGGTGACCAAGTGGTACAACTGAGAACTAACAAACTACCCAAGGGACTTATTACTTTGGAGTCCATTTTCAATCCTAATGATCAGTTTAGGAAGGAGAAAGAAAACATTCAAGTCAAGGGAGAAGATTCAGTTTCCATCTTGGTAGAAGAAGGCAAATCACTCCAAGTTGGCAAAGTAACAACTGAGCAAGAAAGGTATGAATTCATACAACTTTGTCAAGAATTACCTGATGTGTTTACTTGGAGATATGAAGATTTGAAAGGTTTCAATCCCAAGTTAGCTCAACACACCATTGAATTGGATCCAAGTACTAAACCCATCAGGCAAAAACAAAGGCTAGTCAATCCACACATGGAGCCTCTCATGAGAAAGGAATTGAATAAGTTGATAGAATCAAGAATCATATTCCCCATCAAGCATTCTAGTTGGGTGGACAACTTGGTTCTAGTTAGAAAGAAGAGTGGGGAAATCAGATTGTGTGTTGACTTCAGAGATTTGAATAGAGCATCTCTCAAGGATCGTTATCCACTTCTTTCTATGGAGAAAATTTTACAAGTTGTTGCTGGCTCTGAGAGGTTTTCATTACTTGATGGCTATTCGGGGTACAATCAGATTATGGTGAAAGAAGAAGATCAGTTCAAGACAACCTTTACAACCAAATGGGGAACTTATGCATACAGGAAAATGCCATTTGGGATATCCAACGCTGGAGCTACTTTCCAAAGAGAAATGGACATGGCGTTCAAGGATTTGATTAACAACATTGTGCTGATATATCTTGATGATATCACTATTTTTTCAAAAAATGCAGCAGACCACCTCTTTCATTTGAGACAAGTGTTCCAAAGGTGTAGAAGATTTGGAGTATCCTTGAATCCTAAAAAGTGTATTTTTCTAGCCCATGAAGGAAAACTCCTTGGCCACATTGTCTCCAAAGAAGGATTAGCAATTGATCCAGAAAGAGTTGAAGCCATAAGAGCACTACCATTGCCAAGCCACAAGAAGGCCCTTCAAAGTTTCTTGGGGAGAATAAATTTTTTCGAAGGTTTGTCCCAAATTATATAGCCCTAGTCAAGCCTATCACCAAGATGTTAAAGAAAAGCATGGATTTCAAATGGATAGCAGAAGGCAAGGAAAGTTTTGAAGAAATCAAAGTAGCCATATCTCAAGCCCCAACTCTCATTAACCTGGATTTCTCCAAGCATTTCATCCTCTATGCATTTGGGGGTGATGATACTATTTCTTCAATTTTGGTACAGCAGAACAAAGACAATTATGAGCAGCCAATTGCTTTCTTCAGCCAAATCCTGGAGGACTATGAGATGATATATTCTTTCATTAAGAAGCATGTTCTTGCAATAATCAGGAGCTTGAAGAAGTTCAAGCATCTAGTTTCAAACAACAAGGTTCAGTTGCTGGTTTCTCATGTGGGAGTTAAAGATTTCCTCCTCAACAAAGACTTGAATGAAAAGAGAGCAGGTTGGATTACTCATTTCATGGAGTATGACACTGAGATCAAAGTCACCAAGTTGGTCAGAGGAAAAGGATTGTGTGAGCAGCTGATTTTGAGAAAACAAAAGGAAGCATGTAATGAGAAGGAGGTTGTTTTGGCGTTACAAGACAACCATGAGAAAGGAAGCACTCAAGATGAAAATAATGGTGTTCTCACTCCTTGCTAGACCCAAGACATAATGCACTTCCTAAACATAGGTCTATGCCCTCCATAGATGAACAAGACCAAAATAAGACACTTCAGATTGTACTCTTGTCCCATATGCCCTTGTTGATGGTGTTTTGTTCAAAAGGGATGTGAATGGAGTGCTTCTTTGAGATGCATTGGTACAAATCATATTCATAGGACATTGGAAGAGTTCCATGGTGGATAAGTCAATGGTCATTTTTCACCAAGAGTGATAGCTCTAAAGATCATGAGGGCTGGCTATTATTGGCCCAAGATTTTCAATGATTGTTATGCATGGATCAAGAGGTGCAAGAATTGTGCATTCTTCACAGGTAAAGAGAGGCTAGCTACCCTTCCATTGCATCCAATTTCAGTTGACCAACCATTCATGCAATGGGGTTTGGACTTCATTAGAGTCATTAATCCCAATTCAAGCCAAGGACACAAATGGATTCTAACAGCAATAGATTACTTCACTAAATGGACTGAAGCAATAACACTCAAGGAAGAAAATGAATCTAGCATCCTGGACTTCTATGAGGGAATAGCAACCAGATTTGGCATACCTGCTATAATAATATCAGATAATGCATTGGCATTCATTGGGTCCAAGGTGATTGAATGGGCTATCAAGAATGGGATCTACCTAAGTACTTCATCAAACTATTAACCTCAGGGTAATGGCCAGGCTGAATCTACAAACAAGAACTTGTTAAGGATCATTAGGAGGACTCTTGATGAAAATCAGAGGTCTTGGCATACTAAATTTAAATCAGCCTTATGGGCTGATAGGATAACTCCCAAGAGATCTACAGGTAACTCTCCATTTAAGCTTGTTTATGGGAGAGAAGCAATTTTGCCCATGTCACTTGAGTTTCCAACATTGGAACTCATGAAACAATTGGAGTTTGTGGAGTTTGAGCCCATGAAGGTTAGATATGTAGAATTGATGGAGCTCCAAGAAGTCAGAAATCAGGCATCCCAAGCAATGGAGAAGGATCAAGCCTTGATCAAGAAGACCTTTGATAGGAAGGCCAAGAATAGATCTTTCCAAGTTGGAGATCTAGTGTTAAAATGGGATGTAGATAGATCAAAACTGGGAAAGCATTCAAAATTTGATGCCATTTGGAGTGGCCCATACATGGTCACAAAGTGTAAGGACATCAATGCTTTCCAATTGTCTTCATTGGATGGCGAAAAATTGTAGATTCCAGTCAATGGAATCCATCTAAAGCATTTCTATTAAAGGGAACTCTCCACCTTGTACATATTAGCTTAGATTTCCATTTTTCCAAGTGCTTGTGCACATTATTTTGTTGTAGATTAGCTTTGCTTTCCCTAAGTGCTTTGGCACAAGTTGTTGTTCCTGGAAATGTGTGTTACAGGCCTTGCTAAAACCAGATGATGTGCCACCCTCCATCTTCCTCCTTGCAGTGTTCTAGTCAGTTGGGGTACCAAACAAAGAATTTGATGACTCCATGCCCAATGGATTGCTTTAGGAAAATAGTAACTTCATCTAGCGGGTAGATGACCCCTCTGAGTCACCAAAATTGTTATCTAAAATGTACCCCTTGCTCATTTTGTGGCTAACTCCTTTCATTCTTCCCTCTGTTGTGCGTAAGTCATAATTTTTTGCTTTTTAGGCACTCAAAACTTTCTGGAAATGGAACCATTTGATAGAGCTCTTTCTCAGCTTTCCAAAAAGGTAAAGTTTTCCTCCTAACTCCATGTATTTTTGAAGTTATGGCCTAGGAGGAGTTTTGTGGGAAATTTTCCCTAAAAGGCCCGACCAATGAAATGGCACCACGTGTCCAAGGAAGTGGCGGGGTCGGGAAAAAACTTGGTTTTTACCAAGTGTTTAGAAAAGCTTTCAAAAGGGATATTTTTCCCCACGAGCCCGCCAAATGAATCAGATTTTTCCATGTGTCCAAGGGAAAATTTAAAAATTGACTAAGTGTTGGCACCATAGAAAATTTTAGAGGGAGGGCTCGTGCCCAATCACGTTTTGCCACGTGTCACCGGAGCTCGAATGGCGGAGGCGGAGGTGAACTTAGAATTTTGGTGAAGTGTTTTGGTAAAAGGTAATGAAGAATATTTTCACTGTGGCCCCGCCGACCAATTATATTATGCCACATGTTCATGGGGACGTGGAATAGGCTTGCGCATGGGGGAGATTGGGATTTTTTCCCAAAAGCTAAAATGAAAAGGAAAAATGTTTGCCTAGGACCCGCATCTAGTAAGAAGCTACCACATGTCCTAGACTAGCAGAAGGTGGGGAAAATTTGGGAAATTTTCCCAAAGGAAAAAGAAGGAAATTTCAAAGTGAATTTCCCCTCCCCAAAACATGAGCCAATAGAATCTCGCCACATGTCCGGTGGTGACAAAAGCATCACCAAGCCCGCATGGAAAATTCAAAGGGAGAGGCCCACAATGAATGAGGTTTTACCACATGTCTGAGTGAAGGAATAGGATCAAACAGCGACGGAAAATTTAGGAGGACAGGCTGCGCCCAATCAAAGCACGTGCCACGTCTCCTTAGATCATCACCTGCCGATGGGAAATTTTGGAAAACTTTCCAAAGGGAAAACAATGGAAAATGAAGCATTAAAGGCCCATGCCCAATCAGAACATGCCATGTGGCACCTAGAATGGCGGAGCATGGGGAATTTTTGGAAAAGTTTCCAAACGACCAAAAAGTGAAAAATTTAAATTTTGCCCGCTAACTGATTTGGTCCTGTTTTGCCCTAAAATTTCAAACGGCCATATATTTCGATCCAGAGCTCGGTTTTTCACGTTCTTTATATCAATGGAAAGATGGTGAAATTATCTACAATATTCTGGGGTCATTTTTGCATTTTGATGGATTTTGGAGAGATAAAATTGAAAAATTCCTCTGGCACATGGTCATGGATAGAAATGACGTTTCAACCACCATTTTTAATGAAGAATGGCTCGCATTCTCTCCCAGCATGGTGAAAAATGTCAAGGGATGGGACTGTAAGGATGCCCATGATATTTTAATATGTTTTGGGTCGATGGTTGAAGCTCTCCCACGTTTTCCCATTTCTCTCTCTTGGGGTCATGGTTTGCATTGTAAAAGCCAGATTTGGCTCATTTTCAAAGGGTTGAACATCTTTTATGTATTGTAGGCTCCCTCTGTCACTTTGAAAGTGTTTTTGTGGAAAAATCAGACCTTTTCCAAGACTGCAACCTATTTTTCCTCTCAGGTGTTGTAATGCAAGTGGTTTTTGATGTTAAAATGACAATACAGGCTCTGTGAATGAGTTTTAATCCTTTGCTTATGTTGTTTGATTCATTGCACGACCCTCCATTACAGCTTATCAATTTGTGCATGAAGATTTGTTACATTTTTTTGAACTATTTCAATCTGCGAAGTAATAAATGCTCACTACTCCTTTGGTGCATCACCTTATTGGCACTAGTTTCAGTTTTTTGCAATCTCTATCTCTATCCACTTTGGAATTTAGAGTAGGATTTTGAGTTTGAAACCTCTATATAACTTGCAAGTAATATATCTGATCGGGGAGTTGAGGAACCAGCCTCTAAACTGGAGATTCTTTTCCCATTTTACAAGTCCCACACTTAGGGAAAAGATTCAATGTTGTGGAATCACATTGGATGTCCAAGATGTCAAACTAGAAGCCTGATCAACATCCAGGTGCTACTTGATTTGCAACAATAGAACCATAGGTAAAAATTATTTTCATAACAAGGGCACCCAAGTAGAGATGGGAATTTTTCTTCTTGTAAAAGTGATAAAACCTCAAAGAACCCAAAGAACTTTTCCCCCATATAGTAATGGATGCATCCTTTAAAATGATAATTGGAGTGGCCTTAGTCGATTAGCGATAAAAAATACATTAGAGGATGACCTGTAATGGACATCTTCACATCTTTACTCATGCATCTAAAGTAAGCACATTCACTTTCATGCATGTGTCAATCAATATATTACTCAAAATCCACTCATCCAAAACATCATTTAGAGTGATCTCCTTTTCATAATCCAAGCTATGAGGGGGGAGATTAGCATGTAGGATTTGTATTCCATTCTCAATACGTGCATGTGTATTGTTCCCCATTAGCCAATTCCCTAGTAATGGAATAATATTCTCATGGTGTAGCATCTTGCATACCTATTTCAAATCATTAACATCAGACTAAACCATCTCTATTGCCTTCTTTTATTCCAACTTCCATGAATATTACTTTAAACACTATATTTCACCACTGAAGATCCATGAGTACCTCTATGGTTTCCTAATAAATCTCCTTCTTATATGTAGGATATGGGTATTTTTCATATAAAATCTCCTCCTTAGTGATGGTATGATTCTACTATAACGTCTCTCCGGCATGTGCAACTTCATCACGTGTAGTAATTTTCATAGGTACTACCTCAGCTCTTGGTGCCAAATTTGGCATCAAATGATTTTATATGGCATGTTGTATCCTAACCAGTCATGTGCCCTTGTTTTCCTATTTATGTTGTTTGCTAGGATGATCATATAAGTTTGGGCATTCCTCATAATTATGATTCTTTCCACAAAATGAACACATAATATTCTCGATTACATTTGCACTGTAATGGTTAGGATATCCGCATGTAAAACATGTTCCATGAGGAAACTAGAATTTCCCACCTCCATGGCCTCGACCTCCAAATCCACCACGGTATCCTCGACCTTCCTTTAAAGATCCCTTCTTTCGAGATCATAATACACTTGAGTGTGATCATGATCATGGTGCTCACTTTTACTTTTAGAGTTATCATATATTCTTGTGTGTCATACAACAATATCTATAGCATCATGGAAATGACCAATCAACTTGTAATATTCTATATTATGAGTCATGGACTAGAAAATATTACAATAGAAAGATACATTATTTCTTATCACGCGTTCTAATAATGGGTAGTAGCTTTCATCATGGTATACATGACATATCTCACGGTCCAAAGAATAATAAATGTATTGAATTTTGGGGACAACTATCCTTAGTGTACCCTTCCACTTCATATTCTATACAAAAAATTCTAGTGTGCATCTCATGAGCTGAATTGGCTGATAGATTCTCCAAAATTTTTTCCATAGCTACAATCTGTGCTTCTAGGAATGGGCTCACTCGAGTGTCTATACTTCTAATTGCCTCATCATGCAACATTTCTTCAAGTGCTTCACACAAATCTGTATACATCTTATGCAATAATGCCCTCCTAAAAGGTGTGATCAAGCCCCCAATAAACCATTGTGCATGTTGGATTACATGTATATCAAACACAATTTTAGACACTAGTGTTTTGAAATGGGCATCATACTCCCAACACTCTCGGTAGTGCCCTACTTAATATCCTTGAGAAATCTTATAATCATCTACTCAAATTTAGGGATATGAAAATCATTAAGGAAATCTTCCCATGATCTTTGCATAATATACACAAGTCTAACCAAGTTCAAACTTTATGTACCAACTATGAGTGCATCCCTGTAATGTAGTTACAAACTAACTTGCCTTACCTTCAAATCCATGATTCCTTTTATGTGCCATAATATCTCACACATGTGACCAAAGCTTACAAAAAATTTATTTCCCTATACTCTTGAAGTCAAAGCAACATCTCCATGTAAATATTTTCTGGTTAAAGAGGACCCCACCCCCTTATCTAGAACCTCCTGTGTTACCTCTACCTCTAGAATCACCTGATCCACCAAAACTAGAGCCACCTATGCCCCCTGATCCTCCACATGTAGCCAAAAGTAGAGTAGTGAATGTACTTCCTTGAGTCCCAAGATTGGTACTAAATGAACTCCTATACTTTCGAGGTGGTACTACTCAAAGAAATGAGTCTAAAATTATACATGCTTGAGATTTGTGCCTTTGATGCACCAGAAAAGGTACCTCCAAATAATAAATAATACATTTTCCTGACCATATATGTACTTTTTTTTTGACATAATCCTATTCTTCTACTTCCCAAACTAGCTCGCGACTACCGGTTATACTATATACTAGAAAACCAAGCACAATGGCTAGGTTTCCAGGTAGATTCATATGTGCTCCCACATCCCATGTCGTCTCTACTAATGCACTCCCATAGGAGTCCGAGGAGGGTTCCCTGTCATGTTTTCCCAAATGGGTGAATTCTAGATGCTCTAGCTCCACACCTTCTATGTGAGTTCTAAATCCTTCACGAGCCATATCTCTCCTCAATACCATTTGTTCTCTAATATCGAGTTGCTTATTTATCTCCCTGTCATGTGCCTCATTGTAATTAAGTTTCCTTTCTTCTCTTTTCATCTCTACTTCTAGGTCATGCATCCTTCACCAAACCTTTTCCCTCCCCCACACATGGTGGGGTTTAGCTAGCCAGTGGCTTTTCTTCAAAGTTCATGGTTAGCATCAAAATTTTGATCACTAGTGGAATGTCTTGCAAATAAGTTCCCCTAGGATAATGTAAAAACTACAACTCACGTACCTCTAGGAAAGGGTAAGTGGAAATTGAGTACTCCAAAATATAACTATTTAGAACACCACAAAACCAAGTATCCAAAGCACATGTCCAAATCATATCGGCGTCATAGAGGGCCCAAAATTATTCCTACATCCAAACAAGTGTACGATACCTCCAATTCCTTTTAGACACATAAGCAACTGACAGACACTTGTATAAATCCACCGGAAAGATAGAAATGAAGCTCTAATACAAATAGTTGTACAAATTTTCTCTCACCCATGTGCATGCGTCAAACTTAGATCTAGTGTTAAACCTCCAAGCGTACTCTTCTTCTATATATTTTATCCACTTATCAACACTTGTTAGGTCAATTGATACGTCTTCATCATGAAACATCCTGAAAATAGATAAAAAAGAGGTCCCGACAATGGAATCAATGATGCAGCCTAGAATCAACTATGCATAACCTAGGTGCATTGAGACATCACCCAGACCTAATCGAGTGCTCATCCAAAGCACGCAAAGGTACCAACCTCCTCTTTAGAGTTTCTTATGTAAGATGTTAGTGTGATGGTGATAAAACATTTTCAGATCCATAATTAAACATAAACATTCAACAATGTATAATCTAGATCTAGATCGTAGTGAATCATGAATTAAATAGTAACTATTATTAGATTAATCATGCATGAACCAAATTCATTTATGTTTAACACCATTATCCAGCCAATATACTCCATTACATTAAACACTATAAAACACATAAGCTTCTTATATTATAAAGCATCACCATGAGTCATGCACACATAATATCTAGCAACATAACTTTACAATAAATCACTCCTTCTAAACTACACAGTTTAATACATATTTATAAAGGTTGGGACTTGACCTTGACCGCCCATGCATTTCCCAAAATAGGTTACATGTTGATAATATTCATGTTCCTTTACAATAGTGTGCACAACATGTAAGTGTGATAATAATATATGTCCTACAATTAACTCTAAGAAGAATTCCTATTATTAACTCAAACCAAACATGGCATTTATCATCCACTCGTTCCCAAAATATCATTCTGTAGAAAAATTATTCTTTTATATGTGTTCTCCACATGCTATCTCTAAAAATATTCATTATCCATAAAAACGGTTAAGTCCTGAGCCAAAGTGTTATGGCACATGTTTCCTTCCTTATCTTCTTGCGCCTTCAAATGCACCATCTTCCCATGTGCACATATTTTGTTTGTCTTCTCCTTAGAACAATATTATGTCTTCTCAAAAGTTGAAATGAAGGGTGAGTTTTGGTTTAGAAGGAGGTCAAAAAGTCTCTAACAAGAAAAACAAAACTTTCTTCTCTTTTTTCTAGTTCCAATGACTAGTTAAAAGGTCACATTTCTTCATCCCTTAGTTCTCTTTTAAATTATGTAATGCAATCTAAATAAAATGGCCATTAATTATGGGAAATCATTTCCTTAATATATTTTGATTAGTAACTCAGAACTAAGTGTCATATTTTGTAAAATTTCATATTTTTACATTTCCCACCATTGACCATTTTTCCCATTGTAAAACACACTAGTTTATAAAGTTTCATAATTCGGGGGTATTGTAATCACATGTAGATGCATTTTTTTAACTGACATCTTAAAATTTTTATGTTACATCATCTTTTTAGTACATTATTGCATATATCATGGAAATAATTTTTTTAATATAAGAATGAGATGTTCTATGAATTTTTGAAATTCAAGAGGACATAATTAAATTTGTGGAAGAAAATAGATCACTCAAGAAGAAAATTTATCTTCTACATTCCCTCATCCAAACAAATAATAAACTAATACACTCTCTATAAAAAAACTTGTTATCTTGCAACATTATCCACATATTGTGGACTCCCATACCCCTAATCCTATTCCAATTGTTAATATTTCTCCTAAACCTACTGAACTTAATTTTTCATTTTATGAAAATGATTTTGTTGTTGATACTTGTATGCATATTAAACTTATTACTTTTAATGTTCTAATTTTGCACTTATGTTTATCATAGTTACACACTTTGTGTATCCCACATTTGCTCAAATTGCACACATGTCTGGACCCTTTAAGAAAAAAACCCTTGTATTTGGTTCTCACATGCTATATTCAATGGGTTATTGTAGCAGAGGTAATTGTAGACATTCAAAGGGTACTGCTTCCCTATTAAACATGTTAAGTGGCATTATCAGCATGGAATTATTTTTCATACAAGTAATACTTCAGTGAGATCACATGATGATACATCTCATATTTTTCACTCAATTCTTTCCCAAGATCATGAGATACACATGAGTTTTTAAAAACCTTCACCTGGGCATGAGAAACCTAATATTTCAGTTGATAAGATTTATCAACTTGATGGACATTCTAATGTTACTTTACATGTTTGAGTTATTCATTTTATATTGAATCATATGTAGACATATTATTATACCATCCATTTTCATTAGATATGGATATCTTATCACTTATGATAGTGACGTAGTCATTCGTTGATAGAACTCTATAAATGTGGCTCCTCCACCATTCAAATTATTTCTCCTCTTTTTCCCCTCCTACATTGTAATTCTCCTTATTTTGAGATATTTTATTTAGCATGTCTAATGAGTATATATATTTTTAAAGTTTTTTTATATGTATTTTGGAAACCTTTTAGGCATCTTGATAGTCCCTTTTGTTATGGATCTATTTAGGAAAACCTAGCATTAGTTTTTAGTGTTTGACTAGTGGTGTGCCAACTCATACAAATTTTGTAGCATTACTCCACCAATTAAGTAGTATGGGAGGGTGTGGTGTTGATCTTTATTCTTTGGTTCTCATGTATTTTTCTTGGTTATTATTGGTTTTCATGACACACATTTTTCTAGAAATAGATCGGACTATGTTCTCTTTAGTTATTTTTGGTGTTGACTTTTGACATCACTTCTAACATTATCCTTTAGTTATTTTTTAAGTGTTTTATCCTTCTAAAGATTAGTTATTCTATTGAATTACAACTTCGAGACTCCATTGATAGTATCCTAGTATGTATCTATTCTATTATATCATAGTGTCGTTTATTTTTTAGTTTTTAGATCAAGTGGTGGATCCATTCCATAGTGCAAAACAAACTTTTTCTTCAACAAAGTATGAGTTATTTGGCCAATCTTATTAGGATGCATTATAAAGGGATTTTTATCTCTAATTTGTTATCATTTGTTTTTAGTACCTTTCACTAAATTTTTTCATCCATGGTAACTCTTGTTTCGAGTTTATTGTATGTAGCTACCTCATTAGGCCTTATTAGTAGGACCCATCTTCTTTTCCACCCATCTAAGTTATGCTTATAGGGGATGATAGTGTAGGTTTTTTTATTTATCCTTTTATTTTTTTATTAAGATAATTCTTTCACTTGAGTTATCCCTACACTTATTGAGTTACATTTCTTAGGTGTACTAGTTGTCTGTAGTTAGCTTTCTAGTTATGTGGAGTTAGTTTGCTAGTATTGTGGAGTCACTTAATCACAATATTTTTAGTGGGATTTATCATCACTATTATAGGTGGTAGTTAAACTTCCATCCTCCTATATGTCCATCCTGATTATTGAGCTAATTCATGAGTGGAATAAAAATGTATTATATAGAGTTTCATGATATAATATATGATAATATTGCTCTTTATTTTCATGTGTTTTGTAAGTTTATTATATGGAATTGATTTCAAGTTATTGAATGTGATGTTCTATTAGCATTTAATATCTTTGTGTCCCGCAATAACTCGAGTCATCATTCCTTTCAATTTAACATTGGAAAATGCAATATTAGAACAATTTAGGACTATTAGGATTACTTATTATATTTTTAATTATTATTATCATTGATTATATTAAATTAGGAATATAATCATAATTTTTATTATATTTTTGTGAACATGCATATCTATATAACTACAAAAACCTAATTTTTATAATTTTTTGAACTTAGGGTTTCACCCAAACCGTTTCCCCTTATTGTACATACATCAATTCTATTATCTTATTCCATCTAAGAAAGCTTGGTCTCTTACATTAACTAAGAAAATTTCTAGATTAATTTTTGCACACAATGATTACATCTAAGTTCCCTTAGTTCCATTTTATAATAAGAAAATGGAAAATAAATATGTTATTACCACTTATTCTTTTATCAATCCTCATGTAATTTAAAATGTTGATAATATTTTTTTAATATTGGTAAATAGTTTTTGAAAGGGACTATACCCTTGTGTACAAAAGAAGGCCTAAAAGCCGGAATAAGAGAGAGGAGCAGAGAAGTCAGTGTGGCACAAAAGTTACAAAAAAAGAACAACGAAGCCCGAATGCTATACAATCGAGACTTAACAAAAAACAACGGCAAAAAAAGCAAGCAAGCCTACGGCCAAGAAGCAAGAATAAATACAATAAGGACCAGCAAAGTAGTGGGGACTACTTCTTGGCCGCTTGATCAATACTCATCTTTACTCTTTTCCAAGCATGATACATGCCCAGCGTGGTCATATGAGCAGCATCCGTCTTATCAAGCTCCTCTCTGGTTCTTTTGCTCTCTTTCTCATTGCCCCAAAGTGTAGCCGGGACACCGCTAAGTTGTGAAACACTTCTTGCATGACCTTCGATGAACTCCTCGATGGCCCTGAAGGCTGCAATATTATACTCATGCCTAGTCTTCATCTTCCCTAGGCGGGAGTCTAAGGAGGTCGATTTTTATATGTCATCAATCGCTGTGCCAATGCTCCCTTCCCCCTCAATGCTTTGTTTTCCTTTTTGCTTAGCAAGGTTTTTAACCTCATCCTTCAAAGAATTTAAGCTCACCTCTAAGGCCTCCAATCTCCTAGAAGGGTTATCCGTTGGTGCCGCTTTGGGACTAGCACTACTAATGTTCAAGCAGATCACGACCAATGTCCTCCAAAGGTTCAACCTCCTCAGCAGTAGACTCAAGGTTGAGTCTCCTAGAAGCCCTGGTGACATGTTTAGAGGTAGAGACAGGGTGGGTGGCAGGGGCAGCAACAGGAGGAAAAGAAGGAGAAGCATGAGCAGCCGGCATGGGGGTAGCAGCACCGAAGGCGGGGGCAGCAGCAGGGGCAGCAGGGGAGACAGGACTGGCAGCAGCGGAACCCAACAAAGCCGGGCCGGGAGAGGAAGGGAGACCGGGGAATTTAACAAGGCAGTGCTTGTGAATAAGCAAAATAAGCCCTTGGTGTAAGGGAACCACCCGGGTATGCTTCTGGAACTCCAAAATGGAGCGTTCAAGAGAATTTAACAGATAGTGAGGGAAGCAAACCAACCTACTCCTACGAAAGTGATTCAAAAAGACAAGGTGCTTGGCAGGGACAGTAACAAACCTGCCTTCTAAGGATATGAAGCGAATCATCATGCGGGTGACTTCATCATACGGGGATGGAATTGAGTTAATAAGCAGACCCGCGGTGTTGAATATAAGCTTCTCCTCCTCCTCCACAAATCTTCTCTCTTCAACCTCTTTGATGACCCTCTTGTTGAAGAAGCGGTATCCTTCCAAGCTGAGGCCAGTCGCTTCGGCTATGAGTTCCTCATTAATAAGAATTTTCTGCCCTCCATAGTCGACCGTCCTCTCATTCCACTCCTTGGCAAAGCGAACAAAAATGCTTTGATCATGTCCTTGCACTCTTTCCACAAAGTTGGTGAATCCGCCGATGCTAAGAATGTTCCAGAGCTCAGTGTTTTCTTTCCAGTCAGGGTCCGCGCACGGCTCAATCTGGCAGGGAGGCCCTCCCATCTTCACAATGATGTGCAGGTTACAACAATTTTTAGAATACCTTTGGGCGTTGAGAGTGGTTCGTTTCTCACTGTTGCGGGTCGCATAAAAATGGGAACTGTAGCCGTTGGTCCTCCCACGAACGGCTGTATGATTGCCGATCTGAGCCTGCGTGGAGTCGCGCGTGAAAACCCTTTCCCTGTCAGCTTTCACCTTGTAGTTATCTTCGGTTTTCGCGGAGCTAGGCATCCGAATATCAACAGCTATTGTACCTCCCGCGTGCGCTGTTTTTAAATTTAGACCACTCCACTTGAAGTTCCTAAACAAAATCTTGCTATCATTTGAATTAGATATCATTTGCCACGCCAAATAAATTAAAACAGCACATGTGGAAGAATTTATGGATTTCCTCCAAAGATTAAGGCATGTCTCTAGAGATTGTTTGCGTGTGAAGGTCCGCATGTATGCTGTTGTGAAGCTGATTAGGGATACTATCATTATCCCAAATAGTGAAATTTATATTAATGCCATAATTGGCCAATGCATCGGCCAGCTTGTTTCCCTCCCTGTAAGAATGTATGATTCTGATGCTGTTGAAGGTATGACTGATGCTTATGGATTCAGAGATAAAATCTTTGATATTCCAGCTAGGAGAAGAGGACTGATTAAGCAGTTTAATAATATTAAGGGAGTCCCCTTCAACAATGAGGTTCTGGATATTTTGGGCCCGTGCAACTCTCAATCCCCATAGAGCAGATAAAGCTTCTGCAAAATGATTGGTTTGGATTCCCATTTTTCCAGCATATGCAGCAATCAAATTACCTTTATGGTCCCGTATTGCTCCTCCTCCAGCTGCTGTTCCAGGGTTCCCCTTAGAGGCTCCATCAAAGTTCAGCTTGAACCAATTGGATTCAGGGGGATGCCATTTAACCAAAGATCTATCCACACTATTCCCGGGGTTGCTCCAATATCCGATCTGCCAATTTGATAAGATGTGCTTTTCATTTTCAGGGTAACAATTGTTCTTGGGAGGTTTAAATCTGGCCATGTCCTCTTTGATGCCTTGGGAGATCTTGCCAGTAGTGAATTTAAAATTCTGCTTCTTATTTCTAAAAACGATATTATTTCTATCCTTCCAGATCCTCCAAATTAAATGCGGGATGGCTAATTTCCAGATTCTTTTGATAGCACAATGTCTGAATGGTGGGTTCCATTGATTCCATAGCTGAATGTTGATAATATTGTTTATATTTATAATGATGCTATAAATAAAAATGAGGATATTTTTATTAATGATAAATTATATAATTATGAGGGATAAAAATAAGAATATAATCATGAAAAACTTTCTATCATTCAATAAATATGATCTAAAGTTTTAAAAATCAATTTAGATAAAATCCTAATAGTATCGATGGAGTACTAGCTATGTTAGTTTAATCCCATAAGAAACATTTCTAATAGAAATATAATCTTGGGGATGTTATTTTCAAATATTTAATTGATACAAATCCACCTTTTAGAACCTATCTATCTATATTACTTTCTCGTGAACATATTCTATGCAATTTTTTCCTAATTACTATTCTAACTATGGTGATATCATGACTAGCTCCTAAACTCATCATGCATATGGGTACAAATCCTAATTATTTTACTACTACACATAATACTTATACTATGGTTATTAATATCTCAAGTTATGTTTACGCCTAAAAATGCAATCTATTCAATATCATCTAGTTTTCTTTAAATTAACTTAAAGGATACCACAACTTCCATTGGTTCATTAAATGATCCATTTACAATTAATGCTCAGAAAAACCCCTTAATCAAATGGTTTATTTCACTTAATATCTCTTTATATGATGGAAATTTAGATATCGAGCACCACCTTTGATCCTCTTTCTTCATTCATGATGTATGGAGGTAATGACACATTATTGTTAAAAACATTCCCACATAGCATCAAGTAATATGTATTGGATGGGTTATAAATTCTCCCTCAAGGTTAGGTGGACTCATTCTAATCTTTGGCCAATAGTTTCCTAGATCATATTTCTATCAACATTATCCAAAGGATGTTCTTTCTATAAATTTCCAAATTCAAGATATGATGGGTCACTTTGATGCCTAATGATTTAATCAACGAGTCTGAAGTTTATGCCATTTTAGTAAGGAATTATATAATGAAGACAACATATATATAACTAGTTATAGTAGTTTTAGTATCAATGGTTTTCTTCTATTTGTTTGAGTCTTTTCTATTCACTAAACTAACTATCAATACCAATTAAATTCTTAAAACTTCTAAGAGAAATAACTCTAGACTATTTAGAATTAAACAACAACACAAATAACATCGAATATATTGATACCAATGTACATAAAAAAATTCTTTGAAAAATGAAATTTCTCTTAAACAAAGCTTGTTATAATTGAAGATAATTTGGAATAAAAATTATTAAAATTGAAAACAACATACAATGAAGTAAATTACTAAAAGAGTAGTGCTAATTTTAGTGTAATATTGTAAGTTATGGGAATGATTTTTTGAAGCACACTTTATAATTCAAGAATGTGATAAAAACATGAATATAAATTAAAAATAGCAAATTCCTCAATTGAATAGGCCCTTTCTATTCTTCAGATTGGATTAATGATAAAGTTTTCCCATTAAAATTTTATTTATCAAAAAGGAGTTTCATACAACATAAAATTGAAATAATTATAAAATCCACTTGCACTCCTCTATCCTGTTACATTCTACACGTACATGCATATATTCAACTAAGTCAATCGGTATTATATAGCTAATGTCTCCCACCACATGCCCAAGAATCTAGGGAGATGGATATGGGAATAGTTTTGGATTTGGTTATAGCTCGTTTTTATTCTTCATTAACTTCCCTTAAATGGATCTTCATGATGTAGTAAACCACATCGAGTATTGATTGTGACACCTTGCATTGGTGGTTATAATGAATTTATTAACCTAGAACATTGCCATGCATTTTTTCAAAGTAGTTAGTTAGAAAAATACCTTAATCATTAGGCCACATAATTCAATAAGGATAAAATTCATTATTTCCCTACTTTGTACTTGAGAAATCAAACCATCTAATGTATTGATTAATATTTTTATGAGAAAAAATATCATTATTTGGTGATTAAATGGGTAAATTTATGGACACATCATCTCCTTTAAACCTTACCTTTTATAAGTCCTCTTGAAAACTACTATTGGATTATCCTTTGATCAAGCATATATGCATATTAAATTATTTATAATAATGTGCATACCGCTTTTGAAGTTATACTCTTGAATCCCTATCTTCAAAGAATGCAACTACCCATTATTTAAATTAATTGTCATGTTATGGTGCATAATTATTCCATGATTTCATAGGACTGATAACCAAAGGTGGTCTAGTCCTCATTCTTATTAATTCATCATTTTCTTCTTATGCCGATGCTAACAAATTTTCACAATTGATTTTATTCTCATCATGCTCCATGTGAGATTATGGGAGAGATTACATCCCTTATTTTTAATTTAATGTTTAAATTTTCCAATCTTGCATTGTATGCAACAAGAGATTCCTCATAATTTACTTGCCAAAAGATTCAAAAATTTAATGAATTCATCCATAATTTACAGATTGGATGATTTGAAACTCGAGATGGTAATAATAACCTCCAAAATATCTCCTCATCTGGTTTGTACTTTCATGTTAAGGCCTTATTAAGAAATAAATAGTCCTTTCCTTATTCATGAAATAATTAGTATTTTAGTCCATAATTTTTTTATGTAGTAGAGATTAAAAATATTAAATGATATTCTCCCACATACAAATTGAGTAGAAAATATGGTACATTAGGAACAACCAAATTACATAAAAATAATTCACGTAATAGATTTTGTTGTTATTTGGAAAATGTATTATAAATAACCATATAATTTTTACATCACCTGCTTCATGAGGTATGCCATAGAAAAGTGTGGTGATCTACCAAAAATATAACTACTCTTGAAGAAACAGACTATACACATGCTTTCCTCCCGTAAGATAGAAGTTTTCATCTATTTCATAAATGGTGCCAAACTTGGATTCTAATTTTATTTTTAAATCTTTTTGGATTAATATTATTCTCTTAATTTGTTATTTTCATCTAGGAGAAAAAAATTCTTGTCAAATGTTTTCACATTTTTTGGTAAGATCATCCCAATATTAGAGCCCAATATTTATCTATTTTCTTATATGAGATACTTCTAGGTTCAATTCAGAAATGATCTTATCTTTATCTACATTTTGGAGATTTTTATTTGAACATCATATTTTATTTAGAAGTGTTAGATTCTTCCATACCTTTGGATTTCATCCTTAGTAATTCTATCTACTTATATTGTTCTTGGACTATTGCTTCATCTTTAGATAACATGATTTCTTGTTGAAGTCGTCTTTGTCCTTATTTTTTTCTTTATGGGAGGAGGGGATGGTCTCTTTAGAAAAAATTAGTTATTTCTCTTCTGAAATAAAAATTTTAGGTGTAGAAGAGGAAGGGACTTATATTTTTCTTCAATTTGTTCTTCCCTAGTTTCTAGAACTTTCTCTTCCATTTCCTAAGCTTTTCATTTCATTTTGAGAGATTACTCTTCTATTTATCGATCTTGTTTTTTCATTTTTGGATATTTCTCTCCCCTTATGGATCCAAAGACCTTGAATCTAGAGCTTCATCATGATATTTTGTAGCTATAATTATTTTTACATGAGCCAACTCTTCTAAAACTTGTGCAACACCTTCATCATTTAGTACATGTTTTCTTCTCCTCCTTGTTGAGGTATAAGAAGATGTTTCTACATCGGTACTTTTCCTTGAAGAATTTGGATTGGATTCCTCTATTAATTCCTCTTCTAAATATTTTATCCTAATTTATTCATGATGAGGTACTGGTTTTATGGGTTTCCTTAGAATTTGACTTGGTTTATCAATTATATGTCTCAAAAGCGGAGGATTGGCTCGATGGTGGATAATAGTAACTTCTAATACAAACCTATGGGTTGAAGAAGTTTTAAGTAAGGTCCTTATTCTTTATTTATAATTAATTTTTTTCCAAGAAGGATTCCCATTCCTTTTCCCTTCCTTGTTTATTCTGGAAATGATACTTGCATATTAACTTTATTAGTCCATGGTGTTTTAGTGAGGTCTTTCCCTTAGTGTATTTTTTTGTTATGGTAATGATGGTATTTTTCTTATTAAAGGTAAAAGAGGGTTGAAAGGACCCTATCCAATAAAATTTTTACAACATGAATAAACAAAAAGGCCAAGGGATTAACCATTGAAGCCCATACAGAACCAAAAAAATCATAAAAACCTACATTGATAACCCAAGGTAGAGTAACTAACAACAAGAGTCCGAGTAACTAACAACATAAAACTATGAACTAACAACATATTAAAAACCAAGAAGAAGCCATAATCTAGGAGACCATACCACTTCTTTGTTCTTTTAATAGCTCCCCCACAATACTCATACATCCATTCCATTCTTTGACTAAGCTGGCTATAGTAGATTTATAGAACTTGTAGTTTTGCTCAGCTATCTATAATTTGGAGCCATTTCCTTATTTTTCTTTCTCCATTGCTAATTCCATTGAATGGATCATCTCTGCTAATATTTTAAGATGGATAATGGTACTTTTAAAATTGAGAATGTGAATATCTCTTATTTGAATAATTATTTCCTTCATCTTTAGTATTTAATTTTCCATGTGATGGTAATGATGGTATCAAATAAGAAACCTAGAAGGTTAAATCTTAGTTTATGGTTTCTCGTCCCTTATTTTAGGTGGATGAAAATCCTCATGTCATCCCACCCAACAAAAATCATTTTCCCTCACATGTAAAATATTTTATATCCCACGAAACTAGGATTTCCCATGGCTCAGAAATATTTACCTTTTTATCCCTTATTGAATTATTTGGGGGTTAAGTATTACTTTAGGAAGGGTTTCACATTATTTAGGGAAATTTTTAATGAGGTATTTAATTCAAGATTTATGTATGACTATGATTATTTTGGAGGAATGACAAAGACCTGGAAGGAATACACGTGCATCGAATAGTTGCACTTCACCAAAGTGTAGGAGTTGCGAGATTGAAGCAAACAAGCTTTGTAAAGCAATGTGCATGCATATGAGAGCTCAAGATTCAAAAAATGGAGTAGAATGGAATGCTTGGCTTGGCTTAGGCTTGTCATAGATCAAAGGAGGTGAGTACAAATAGGGGAGTGAATGTGTAACTCCCATGTAAGAGAATATTCCTCCATAATAGATAAGAGGAGTTAATTTCCCAAATGGGAATGTAAATCCTATAACAAACTTACACATATGACAAATTCGTAAGAGAGAATTTGTCATAACTAAGATGACACCTAGATCTATGTCCACCTAAGTGAGATGACTCACCTGGTGAGGTGGAATAACACTAAATAAGTGATTAAAAATACCACCTACACCAACAACCCCCTTCATCGTAACTTAGGATGAGGCGGAAAGTGTGAAATGAGAAATGGGTCCCGGTAAAAGCTTGATTTGGTACCCACGTACATAATAAAATCTTTAAAAATGGAGTAAAAGGAGAAAACCCGAGTGGGAAAAACTCCCCCAAAAGAGAGACAAGTACACTCTCTAATCTAAGAAAGATGCCAAAGATGGGTCCCGGCCATAGGCAGAGCCTCGTAAAGGTACCCATGTACAAAGAGGAAATCTCTTGGAAAGAAGAATAAGAGAGAAGAAGAGGGAGACAAGAGCAATGCGTAAGATGCCATGGATGGATCTAAACTTTTTAGCTCTAGGAGGTCCCTTAGAATAATGTCGATGACGAGATCCTTTGTTGCTAGATTAAAGAAGATCCACCAACACCGAACTATGTTTCTACCCTTAAAAAGGATAGAAATGACATCTTTGAAGTATGCCCACTCCATGAAGGAAACCGAAGGTAGCAACGAAAAGAACTCTGAGTCTGGTCCATGAAAGTGTGACATAGGTCTAGCAAGAGAGTGCGAAGGAATCAAAGGTAATGTCATGAGTGCATAACTATTAGAGTATGAAGGGTGAAAACCTATAGAATGATGCCCACTAATGTGAAGGAAATAAAACGTATCCCACAATAGAAAATGGATCCATAAGCAAGGGTGGATCAATGAAGGTCTCTGGAAAAGTGGAAGTGGTAAGAGTCCCATAAGGGGAACTCCCAATAATGGAAATGATAAAATCCTCTAAAATACTTGTAGATGGATGAGGAACCTGTAGTACATCATGAGTGTACTCTATAAAAAAGATGAATAAGGTTAGGCAGATACTTGTCCCAATGAGGGGTCTTAAAAAATAGAAGAGTGATGTCAAATAGATATGATTCATCTAATGAAGGTAAATCATTGAAAGGGGCCTCACATAGTAAAGGTGGAAAAGAGGAGGGTGTGATGACTGTATGAGACTGAATAGGAGACTGCTTGATATCTGATGAGATGTGGGATGTGAAAACACTCTCTAGGATAGTGAGAGAAGGAGGAGAAGAGTCCTTTGTAGTACTCTTGACATCAGAACTAGGTACACAATCCTCATCATCAGAAGTAGAACCAAGTGAGTCTCAGTCGTGGAACTACCATAACACAAAGAACAAGAGGAGACAAATAAATCGAGTAACAATAACAATGGTAGCAGATGTGAAGGGTATCCATAAAGGGATTGAAGAATGCTCCAGACATGGCGGGAAGGATCTGAGTCTACCACGTGAAACTAGAGAGATCTGGATACATGCATCATAAAGTGACCAAAAACATGGTCATAAGTTTCAAGAGAGGTCCTCTAGATGATGATGATCGGTGGGTGCAAGGCTGGAACTCTCAAGTAAGAAGGGTGAAATACCCTCGTGAGTGAAGTAATGTTCCATGGAAACATGCCAAGCTGAATAGTTCCCTTTCTGGTGAGAAGTGGTGGAGGTTGTAAAGATATCCTACGACACTCAAGTTTAGAAAGAGCACCCTCCATGATGCGGAAGCAAGAAGTGCAAGGTGCACAAAAGCAAGACGTCGACTCGGCCGATAATGCGTCTGCATGTAAAATCCCAAGAGTACTAGTGAACCCCTAGAATGTGGCACTTTATAAAGTAGTGTGTTTACAAAATTGACAATGTCATCACGTAATGTGCAAAAAATCATGCAACTTTGACTAAATAAGTGCTCAAAACCAAGCAATGAGTCAAAATTTATAGCAAGAAAATGATTCCCGCAACTGATGGAAAATGCCAATAAGCTTTGCAAACTGATTTAAAAAGTGCCCAAAATGGGTGCAAAGGGTGTCGTGTGGGTACTCGTTGGAAATGGCATCAAATTTTAGGTAGGGTTTATTTTTCTTGTGAGGGGGATTAACCTCTTTCCAACCCCGGACCTCACCCTCCGTCTTCGACACATGAATGAAGGACATAATATAAGCAAAATAGGTACCAAAAATTATTACAATGCCATGAAATAAATGTTTTTCCTTAAAACATTAAAAAAGGGATTTTTTTGACCACCAAACAATTCTAAAAGGGAGGAGGTGCTAAGACTGAGCTTTGTTTGATGGCTCTCCATGGCGAGTTGAATGAGTGGACTCCGAGTTGAGCAAGGTTCAACACCGAGTCTATTTTGCAAAAACCACCAAGTGATTGGTCAATGTGACTATAAATGAAGCCACGTATCAACACGATTTGAGAGGTCTTAGACTGGTAGTGTAATGACAAAGCCACATGTTAGGTTTAGTCTACTGCATGCAAATGAAACTTGAGCCATTGGAATGGAGAAAGCTAGAAGAAGGAGCTCACACTAATTAAATGTCCGAGTAAACAGGGTAGAAAAATTGAACCAAGGAAAAAGCCAAACCACATAGGGCAGTGAGCAACTCAAACCAGGAGAGTGCACAGAGATGCAGGGTCAAGTGTAGAAGTGTGACTGAGATGTTGGGTCTGTTCCACATGTAGATTGTAACCGTTCACTATAGGAGGAAGTATCGAGCTAACAGACTAAAAAATAGAGTTGATCGCTAGAGATGCACAGATGAGCTAATAGCAACAATAATCTCCAAAGGAAAACTCGAGTCATAAGGCCAAGCAGTGGAGTGTTGGTGCAATAAAGAAGAACCACGAACCAATGTTCTAACCAAGGCACGGGAAAAGGTGAACACATGTGCAATAAACTTCAACATTGACCCAATATCACAGAGTGAGTGAGCCTGGAGACATGAGCACGGTATTGCAAGCATGGAACGAATGGTGGAATCGGTTTCAAAAATGCAACAACAAGAAATGAAACAAATGTAATGTAGAGTATGAGACATGAGCTGGGTAGAGAGCTAGGCAGTGAGCTAGCTTCTGCAACACATTAAACCTGAAACATACACCCACAAGAATCTCAAAATATGCAAGTAAAGCACATGCAAAAGTGAGAGATTGCACAAGAAACTACATGGTGGAGAAACGATGGTGAGTAATATGATTTCGGTCCCCTCTGTTCTGATACCATGTGAGAGGAATGATGAATACCTGGAAGGAATACATGTGCATCGAATAGTTACACTTCACCAAAGTGTAGGAGTTGCGAGATTAAAGCAAGCAAGCTTTGTAAAGTAATGTGCATGCATATGAGAGCTCAAGATTCAAAAAATGGAGTAGAATGGAATGCTTGGCTTGGATTAGGATTTTCATAGATCAAAGGAGGTGAGTACAAATAGGGGAGTGAATGTGTAACTCCCATGTAAGAAAATATTCCTCCATAATGGAGAAGAGGAGTTACTTTCCCAAATGGGAATGTAACTCCTATGACATACTTACACATATGACAGATTCTGTAAGGGAATATTTCATAACTAATATGACACTTAGATCCATGTCCACCTAAGTGAGATGACTCACTCGGTGAGGTGAAATAACACTAAATAAGTGAAGAAAAATACCACCTACACCAATAGATTCTAAAGTCATGAGGCCACTCACGTAACTTATGATAGTGCTATTGACATCAATTATTATCCCTCTAACCTTTGTGTGATTTTTTACAAATTTTAAAATAAAATCTTCTACTAATTGAGCATCAAACCCTTCAAAAATGTAATTAAGTCCAACTCACCTACATCATGGAATATTTACGCAATTGCAACATTTTTCAGGAGTAATTCCTCTAACTCATGTTCTAATTTTTGTTTTGTATAATTTTATAGAAATGTGTAGGGTAAATTATTCAAAATACAAATAAACACTTGTTTTTCAGAGCACTAATTTCATTAAATATCGCTTCCTTAACTTAGGAATTCACCCAACAATTTTAATTTATAGAAATGATGACATCTCAAGAATGATTAATCCCTGCAATTATGTGAGACGTTTCTAAGGAACCAAAATTAATGAATGTAACTTCACATCATTTTAACATACATTTAAATGATTTCATGTTCTTCCTTCCCTCATATAGAATATCATGTATAGACTAAATGAAATAATTCTTACTTTTATCGTTTAATTACATTAAATCAAATGCATTAGAATGTCTAGAAAGAGAAGTCTTGAGTAAGAAAAATAAATACACCTTACCTTACCGAAACATATATCACTCGACCTTTGGACTTCCACTCTTGTATTTGATAAAGAATTATAATTAGTGTGCATGTTATGGAATTCACTTGTCCCTGTATTTTATTATCTACATGTTACATTTTTTTATCTTTTTAATCGCATATATATTTTTTGGTATTTTTGGAATAAGAGAGAATAATACTGTCGTTTCTTATTCCATTTTTCTCCATTTATTAGATTTTGAAATTCTTTATCACATCAGGCTATAATAACTACATTCTTCCATGAAACCAAATTTAGCACATGATTGAATTTCGTTAGTTAACTCATCTTTTCTCTATGGCTATTGATACGATCTGAATCTATTTTGCTTAACTAGTAGAGTTATTTTATCCACTTGATAGGGCCCCAACCATATAGTCCTTAAATTTCCTGTAAATTATTAATACCTTGAATCAACCAAAAGGGCCAAATCTTCTTCTTTAAATATCTCAGTCTTGAAATGAGAGTCATGTGAAATATTTATTTGATGTTGGATGATTTTAAACTAATATTGAGGCTCCATCCTCATCTCATCTAACTAATTCAGTTTGAAGAATACTGTCTCTGTTTGGGTTTCATAAATATTCATTCCCACCTCCAAAGTGTTTTCCTAAAGGTTTTCAAATCAAACTCTATAGGAAGTAGTACTTTCTTCCCATACACAACTTTACATGGAGAGAAGAGAGTAGTGGTTTTCCATGTGGTATTATATTCCTAAATTTCTTCAAGTAGTTTTAGTACCCAATATTTCCACCAAAACCATTTTAATATGTTTTTAATTCTTAATTTATGACTTCAAATTTCCCATTATCATGAGGAATATATGGTGGTGAATTCTTATGATTGATCTTGTAGAGTACTATAAAGGAGGCATTAATCATGCTTTGGGTATAAACCGGTATCCTTGGTCAAACTCTATGGCTCTAGGTGCTCCACGTCCCTACATGATCTTGTGGTAGAATAAATCATCTAAAAATTATTCATTAACATAAAGGAAGGCCTGAATGTCTTCCCATTTTGCGACATAATCAATCCACACTAGCACGTATTATTTTCCATAAGATGGGGGGTCTATTTATCCAACAAAATCAATTCCCCACTTCTCAAAAGGTCTCATATTTAGTTGAGGATGAAGGGGCATTTCAATTAATATGGTCAAATCCCCATTATTTTACATACATCACATTTCTATATGATTTTTTGACATTATTGTGAACGGAATGTTAGTAATACCTAGATATAAGGATTTTTTGATTTTACTCTTAATTGAATAATGTCCTCCTCCCGGTTCATCATGGGAAGCCCTAACGATGTGATACTCCTCATATTCTCTAACACACTTGTGAAGAACCATATCAAGACCACATTTAAATAAAATTCCATTACACCATGTATAAGTAGAATTGTTTATAACAAATATTTTTCTTTCTTTGCTCGTAAAATAAATATAAAACATCCATATGGCTAGATAAATAGAAATATCAACAAACCATGGTAAGTGTGATGAAATTTCAAATGGTCTTCAACCACTTTTCCTTCACTTAAAACATTCAATCTTGAGAGGAATTCAACAACAACATTATCCTTTCCTAGTTTATCAATGATTGTCAAATTAAATTATTGTAAAAGGAGTAACCATTTGATAATACTTCCCCCTACCACTAGCTTATTCATCAAATACCTTATTTTTGAATGGTTTATGTATACAAATATTTTATATCTAGTAAATAATGTATGAACTTATTAAGATAGTAGAAAACAATCAAAAACTCTATTTTATTTATGGTGTAATATTTATTTTTAGGGGTCAAGTTCTTTCTACTAAGATAAGTTACATATACAAGTTATTATTCATCCTTTTAACCAAGAACTACACCAATGACATTGTTGGTGCACCAATATGAGTACGAAAAGGTTTCCCCAATTGGGTCCTCTCAAAATTGGAGAAGTATTTAATTTATTTTGTATAACTTCAAAGGATTTTTAGCATTGAGAGTTCATTCAAAAACGTATTCCTTTGTAAATAAAGAGAATATGGGTGCAACAATTTTACTAAAATATTTGATAAACCTTCTATAAGAACCTATATGTCCTAAAAATATAACAACATTAGTCTTATTTGGTAGTATTGGTAAGCTAGTAGTGATTTAGGATCGACTGGATAACTTTTTCTCGAGATATGATGACCCAAACCAATTCCTTGATCAATGATAATTAAACAGTTTTCATGACTCAAGGAGAGTTGCTTTTGTTTAGGTATTGCTAATATTTTTTTAATTTATTTTAAAAATCCTAAAAATTAACCTCATAGACAGTAAAATCATCTGTGTATACCTTAACACAATCATTGGTGATATCTAAAAAATAGCCAAGAATGCCTATACAAAGTAGTAGGTGCATTACATAAGCCAAATGGTAAAACTTTATATGAACATGTTCCCCAAGGACATGTGAAAGTGGTTTTATCTTAATTTTATGGAGTTATAGATATATTATTTTAGCCACTAAATCCATCCAAAAAGGATAAATATTTCTTACCTACCGATTATCTAGAAATTGGTCTCTAAAAGACAGAGGGAAATAATAGTTATTTGTATTATTTTAAATCTCCATGTAGTCTATATAGATTATCCATTTTACATTATTTTTTGGAACTATAACAAGTGGGGAGATCCAATGACTATGAGATATATGATAGATAAATCATACTCGTATAAGATTCTCAATTTCATTTGAACAATATTTTTAGTATTGGGTTGATGTTACATTGTGGTTACCTAATTATTTTAACATTTTTAGTATAAATATGATGAGTACAATTTTGGGATTTATTCCTCTCATATCAATATAATCACATGCAAAGTTTGTAGAATGATTTATCAAAACATTAATGACTTTAGCTTCCTAATTATCATCTAAATTTATACCAATGTTCAGCTTCCTTTCCTGAATAATGCATTTTTCTTAATTTCATGTAGATTTTCTTGTTCGTTTTCATTCATCATAGAATTTAGAGGACATAAATGAGGTTGTAACTTATGGAAAATTGTTATATTTTCTAGAAGATATGATTCTGTCAAAGGAAGAAAATCCTTTGATATTTTATTCTCATAATAATTACATGGTTAAAAAGTGACATAATCATACATTTCAAATGACCTTATTTAGAAAATTTTCCCTTTATAACCCTACTATCCTTTTCAAGAGCCAAATTAGACAATTTTGGGGCTAGACAATTTTTTTCTCTGGAGTGAAAATGGTTCTTTTTAGAGCCGAATGGTTGTTTCTAGAGGCAAAATGATTCTTTTCGTGAGAAAAATGGTTCTTTCTAGAGATAGAATACAATTCTTATCTAGGTTCATATATGTTTCCTCTATTTCATCCACATGTTTTTTAATACAATCATGGCTAAATAAGAAGGGCTCATATAATTTTGATATGGTCCATCAACCCACATATGTTAAAAAGTTTCTAAATATGGTTGAACATGGGGATAAAGACAAATGTTCTTTGCTTTAGATCCATTTGAGATAGTCATGTTTATAGATATAAAATCAATATATGCAACAATAATATTAAGCCAAGGTCTTCCTAAAATATTTGGATATCAAGTTTCATAGTTTTGGGTTGTAAGATCATCAAAATCTATTACATATTTCTATGATTTTACTATAATCATTACATATATTATGACTCCATCCGTACAATAATGGACTATTCTACCATTTGAAGGATAGTGTTGGTTGATAGTAATTATGTTAAAGACAATATATTCAATGTTTCTATTGTCATTACATTAATAACAACTCTTAGATCTACCAATTCATTAGACATTATTTTTCCATATATGGTAATAGTAATGAATGGAATCCTTGGATCCCCATATTTAGGTAAAGTTGATTTCCCACTAATAGATAAGCTAATGTTCCATCATATTGTTCTATTTTTGGGTATTGTTTATTTCTTCCTAGTGTCTTTATGCAAATTCCTCTAATAGTTTGGTTAAGTTTTAAAAAATCCTTGATTACTCTCAAAGTGGGATCTCAATTTGAAATTTTATAATCTTTGCACCAATATAAATTATTCCTTAGTAAGTGTTTCTTTTAATCTCTTTAGAAAGGGGGTTTTAATAGCATTATATTATATATTAGTAATTTCCTCATTTTTTTGGTATAATGGGGTTATCTTCTATCTTTTCCTCACAAATGTTTGTGATAAAAATTAGAGGATTGTTCAATGTATTTCTTGATACCAAATGTAGGTTATTGATATTATTGAATTGCATTGTCCCTTCTTGTATAGATTCATTAACTGAGATTATTTATTGATGTTTAGATTTGGAATAGTTTTATCTCTGGGAGTTAGGTCTGATTTACTTGTCCATGTTGTTTTGATTTAGGTGGTGGCATTAAATCCTATTATGGTGTATATTTTCTTGGTTACTTTTAGTTTTTCTACCGAGACCATTATTTATTTGGACATGGACGTGGATTAGTTGGTGGCATCTAGATCTACTAATTAAATTAAGCTATCCATGGTTTTTCATTTAGAGAACTCAAGTAGTTTTGTTGTGTCCAATAAGGTTATCCCCAAGCACATGGAGGAGTCGAGATTGCCCAATTACATTAACCAACAATTTGGAGTAGTTATTGGAGGAAATGCATGTTGATTATTTTTTATTTGGAAATAGTTTAATTATCTTGTTGGTTGAGTAACATTGTTAAATATTTATTTTTAAAAAGGAAGAAAGGTACAGTGATTAGTATCATTCTTATTGACATCACAAATCAAGCACATATCTGTGTCGTCAAAAGGTTAGTATTTTAAAGGATGAATTTTCCTAGACCTAGGACAATACATATTCAAAGGTTTTTTGATAGCCTTATTTCTAGCTAGTAAACCATCTAAAGTAGAATTCAATTATGTTAAGATGTACATTTTCATGCTAGAGAATTCGTTCGTGATTTTTTAAGTTTTAAAAGTTTTTTTCACACCCCTTATCATTGTAAAATAACTTCGCACATCTCATAAATATGATGGATGGTAAGATTTATTTTTATAGTTAAGGCGGGTTGAAGGGACCCGTTCCCTATTTACAAAGGAGGCTATACCTCAAGTGTGTCCAGAAACATCCATAATAAAAATTGTGGCATACTAACAAAAACCACAATTATTCTATAAACTATACCTAAGCCCTGATTACACTACAGGGTTGGGTCGACCGAAATATTAAGCCCCACACTGGGCTGATCTTGATCCAAATAGGGCTCACCATCAGACTCTCCATAAGTCGAGTTCCCATTGAGCCAACCTTGCCAGAGATAATCAAAAGCATCCCCCGCAGAGGAACGCATCGCCAACCACCAACTCGGGACCGGTTCCAGAGGCAATTCCAGTGCTTTGACATTTGGGAGCTGAATTTGAGCTTGACCCACCTTTTTTTCTTTCACATAGGACGTGAGGGATTTTGAAAATCCAAAGAGGACTTTGAAATGACATTCCATCTCCGAGAAGGCCGAGGAATCATTGACCAAAAATCCCAAGCAATATCATGCGCAAAGCTAGAGGCCGACTTGAAATTAGCCACCTCTCGATGCAAGGTTCCCACATAAGGTGGGGAAAATCTAGTGAGCCACAACCTTTACCACCTATGATTTCGAAGGATGCAAGACAAGTAGATTTTCCATGATGATGGAGGTAATACCCCTATTTATTCTTGGCCATGCTTCTACGTTAAGAAACTCTAGACCCAGAACTAATTTAACTACCTCCAGGTCATCGACACAAGAGATATAGAAGATCTTCCATAGCCTTCCATCAGTGACTTTATTTTTAAAATTCATTTCTGCATATCACATGAGAGTGCCAGTATAGGATCCCTAGGTGAAGCCATTTTCATATCGAAAGGGGAATGAATGAAAGTGAACCACCCAACCAACTTAAATAGCCACCTTATGTCTCACACACAGGGGAGCTACCATCAATTCCATGATGGGAGAATCCTTCAAGACAATCATTTGCAGACCCTCCCACATAGAACAATTATTATCCACCTTCTCCCAACAATCTTGATCAATGCCTTTATTCGCCAGCCAATCAGCGCATTGATTGCCTTCCCTATAGATGTGTTTAATACTCCAATTTTTGAATTTGGAAAGCATCCATAAAAATTTTTGCACCTCCATATCCAGCTTCCATGACACAGTTCTTTTATTAATAATGGCGTTTATTACAATCATGGAATCTCCTTCAATTTCCAAATTTTTAGTATTAAGGGAAGCGGCTAAAAGCAAACCTTTACTGAGGGCCTGAAGTTCAACAACATTGCAAGTACCTTCCTTAAGTTTGTAGGAAGCAACTCTAACCACCAAACTTGAATAATTTCGAACCAGACATCCAGCACCAAAAGCCCCCGGGTTCCCTCTTGCAGCCCCATCAAAATTAAGTTTTAAAAAGCCTCTAGGGAGGGGCCCATTTTGAATTTTTTCTAACCACGGAGGAAGATGTAAAATATTTCAATGCTCCATCCCTAGGCTTAATAATCATCGAGCCAACTTCTTTCTAACGCCCTATCCTACGAGGTAAAAGGATAGGATCTAGACCAGTTTGAAGACATAGTTTCATATATAGCCCCTTCCAATCTTAAGAGGACCGATTTCACTGAATTACTTTCTTCCCTAAAGAGCCTTTTATTTCTTTCCCACCAAATGTGCCACAGTAGAAGCACCAAGCTACACAACCAAATAGAAGAAAGATCCCTTGAGTGGGATTTAATAGCCCAAGCTAAAATAACATCTGGAAGGGATTTAGGATGAACACATGGAAGACAGAGCCAAAAACATAGCCAATTATAACACTCCACATCAAAGGGGAAGTGCAAAGTAGTAGGTGATCCCTATCTTCCTCTTCCTTTTTACATAATAAGCACCTAGTAGGGCCTTGAAAACCATATTTTTCCTTCTTTCTTGAGTAAGAATCTTACCCTTGAAGGCCATCTAGGTGAAGAGACCCGCTTTTGGAGGGCAGTGGGAATCCCAACAATCCTTCCATATAGGGTTCTCAGAAGTAACGTCCTCATGTAACAAAAGATAACCAAGATGAGGGGAGTAGGATCCCAAAGGAGCAGTGGTCCAGACAATTTCATCTTGCTTATTTGATATCAGGACCTACCTTTCCTACAAAACAGACAAAAATTAGCTTTTAAATCAGGTGAAATATCCAGATGATCCACATTTCTCCATTGCAACATGGATGGAATGGTGTCATCCAACACCTCGTAGTTTGTGACGAATGGGCCCCATTCCTCTAGTAGTTTTCTTTTAATTACATCAAAATCGGTAGACTCCCAAGGGAAAGGTAACCATTCCACTAACATCCTAGAAAAGATATTTCTCTCCATTCCCCACTCTCCAATCTGCATTAAATAGAAAAAGGGATCTACACTCAAGCATAAAATTCTAGATATGGGAGCCCTTGGGTGGGTTCACCACCCGAAGAATGGACTCAGGAAGGGGAGCACCCAAATATTTCTTCTCAAAAACCTGACTAAGAAGACTCTTGGGATTGGAGATTAGCCTCCAGACCAATTTAGCACCGAGTGCCACGTTTTGAAGGCCCAAGTTTAGGATACCCGCACCACCAAGCTCTTTGGGCTTAGATAAGGTTTCCCACCTGATCAATGGAAGTTTCTTTTCCCTAGAGAGACCTTGCCATAGGAAATTTCTTAGAATTCCCTTTATTTTCTCCAGAACACCCTTTGGGATTTTAAGAACTGAAAGAAGATACAAAGGAGAGGCACAAAGAACTGATTTGATTAGCATTAGTCTCCCAGAAAGGGAGATCCATTTACCTTTCCAAGAATTCAGCTTGACTTCCAAAGAGCTGAGAAGATATTTCCACAAGGAATTATTTCCTGCACCTTTAAACAAGGGGATACCAAGATATTTGATAGGCAAGTGACCTTTTTTGAAATTGAAAATATTCAGGATTCTAGACTCCATTTGAATGGATACATTGAAGAAGAAGATGCAAGATTTAGCCTTACTAACTTCTTGCCCAACTGCTTTTGAATACCTATCCAGAGAATATTTTATCTCCTTAGCTTCTGAATAGAGGATCTTCTAAAAGAAAGGTGTCATCCATGAATTGCTGATGTGTGAGTGGAGGAATACCTTCTGCAATCTTAAGGCCTTTGAGCTTACCTTCCACCATTTTGTTTCTGATGGATCTACCTAGGGATTCTTCCACTAGGATATACAGAAGGAGGACAAGGGATCCCCCTGTCTAATACCACAGTTGCTGACAAAAAAACCTTCCTGCACTCCCATTTATTAAGACAGAGAATGACGGTCCTGAAATGCAGCTGAATATCCACTCACACATATTTTTGGAGAAACCAAAATTTTGAAGAATCCTAATAAGAAATCTCCAGTTAATTTTATCATATGCTTTGTTTATGTCCAATTTTAGGAGCATACCTAGGGTATTCAAGGAAGAAAGGGAGTGAGTCAATTCATGCAACATAATGACTCCGTCAAGGATAGATCTACCCGACATGAACCTCGTTTGTTCATGCGAAATAAGAGGATCCAAAACAGATTTCAAAAAAGGGAAATGGCCTTGGAAATAATTTTGTAGGACGTATTGCAAAGGGATATTGGCTTGAAATCCCTAAAGGAGGAGGGTTGATGCAATTTGGGAAAGAGGAAAATGAAGGTATTATTTAGCATTCTAAGCACCAAGAAGGATATTCTTGAAGCCTCAACATCCACCCAAACATCATATCCCACAATACTCCATAACTTTTGAAAAGAAATGGCAGGGAATCCATCCGAGCTAGGAGCTTTATTATTTTCCATGGATAACACAAATTTCTCAATTTCTGAGAAGGAGAAAGGTTTCATGAGGTTAGAATTTTGATTCTCGGAGATGAGTGTAGGAATGTAATCTAAAAGGTAAGTCTGATCGTCCTTAAAGGATATAACATCCCCGACTAGGGGGAGGAGAAGAAATTAATACCCTCAGAGACGATATCCTTCTGCTCTACCAGAAGAACCCCTTCGTTGTTCTTAATTTCCAAAATGAAATTTGAATTCCTTTTCGATTTTATAGAGGCATGGAAAAATTTGGTGTTTCTGTCACCATCTTTTAGCCAAAGTTCCCTTGATTTTTGCTTCCAATAGATTTCCTCCCTGAGGAGCAATTCTCCTAGCTCACCTAAGAGAGATTTCTCAAGGGAAATTTTTCTTGGTGCATCCCATCTCTGAACACTTTCAAATTAAGAGCTTTCAGCTCAGATTCAACTCTAGATTTTTCTTGAAAGATATTTTTAAAGCATTTGACATTCCACTCCTGTAAGTCCTTTTTTAATCTCTTCAATTTTTGAGCCAACACAAACATCTTGGAGCCCTCAATTTTATAAGAATTCCACCATTGGTCAATCCATCCTTCAAGAGAAGCATCCCTTAGCCACATTAACTCGAATTTGAATGGTGATCTAAGAGGGGAAACATCAAAATTGATAACCAAGGTCACCGAAAATGATCCAACCCTAACCAAGGCAGAACAGAGCTTTGAGCACTATGTCTTTGAGATCCCAACTAGGACAGACCAGGAATCTATCGAGCCTTTCCACAATGTTGCTAAAACCCTTTCTTCTTTTACTCCTGTAAACCATCCCTGCTTAGGATCCAAGTCCAATAGGGCCCCATCTCTAATGAAAGAGCAAAAATCAATTTGGGACTGAAGGTTTTGGATGATCCCCCTTTCTTGTCCTTACTATCCGAGATGGCATTAAAGTCCCCACCAAGAATGAACAGCTGGTCCCCCAAAGTAGAGGTAGATTGAAGTAGGTCCACCCAAAGGTGCTTCTTTCCCAAGATGCTGGTTGGAGCATACACATTAAATAGAAAAAAATTAAGCTGAAAACAACAAAATCTTACACTTACAAGTTTCCAGTTGGGGGACTGAGCTTGCAATTCCACCTTAATAAATATCTCTTTCCAAAGATCCTGAGCCCCCTTGAAGGACTATTCAAACCCCGAGAATACCCCTTTCTAGCCTCTAGAAGACCTATTCCAAAGGCACTCAACTTTAGCAGTGGGAAACTTAGTTTCTTGAAGAAGAACCAGACAAGCTTCCAGGAGAGGATATAATGCTTAATCAAGCATTGCTTGTCAGAGGAGTTGAGACCTCTGACATTCCAGGAAAATAATTTCATTGAAAACAAGGAAGGATTTTCACCTTCTTGGGGTCAGCAAGATCAAATTTCAGGGTACTTTGTTTCCCTGCGTCCACCTCCAGTTGAGACACCTCCTACTTTGACTTTCTCCCTCTCTTTCTAGTGGAGCCACACAAAGGATCCCCGAGCCATCTTGGCTGGAAGCATTTTTAGAGGGAACCAAGATAGGGACTAAACCATCTGGAGCAAGCTCTCCCTCTTCCAGGGCCCCGACTGGGGAGATGGGAAAATCCATGACAAGACACTCGTTATTCGAAATCCACCTCGTGAAGATCTTCCATCGAAGAAGCCTGCCCTTGCACAATTCCTTCCTTTATCAAGGAGGTACTAACTCCTGAATCCTTATGAACCTCCTTTGTTTCCTTCAAAAGTGAGTGAGGAGTAAGATTTTTTGATATGCCAGCTAAGGGCAATAGAGAAATGCCCAACCCTTACAAAAATCCTTCCACAATAACATTCGAGGAGGGGGAGGCTAAAGATTGAGGGTAAGCTTATTCAAATGTCATCTTCCCATTAAATTGATGAATTTCATAGCTTATTCATATAGTCCTTTAATAAATACTATTTTACTTAGTTCTTCATGTAACTGATATCCACTCCTTATTTGGACAAAAAAGAAACCTATCTAAGTAATATTCCAAGTTATCATTCTATTTATGTCTTATTTGGAAGAATTTTTCTTTCCTATCCCATCCTATACAAGAATCAAAGTATTTTTCTATAAAATTATATTCCATTTCTTCCCAAGAATTAATGGAGTTAGGTTCCAAACCCATTAACCATGAGAGTGGAGGGAAATAATTTGAGTTTTTGAATTTTTTTAAAGTCATATGTCAGAAATAAGACTTTGAACTCAAACAAAATATTTTATACGTATTCTATTAACATTCCTATAAAGGTAGCAAATAGAGATGGATAAATGTTCTTCATATTCTTCCTCATTGTTTAGGACAATGTGATAAGTAAAGGTTCATCCCATGGGTTTATTCCCTTGGAGAGGATATTCCACTCATTAAACCATGTTTGTGAAGAGTAACTCAGAGTATTAGTGGATGTTAATTTATCACGAGGAAAATTAGTGCAAGTTTTTGTTTCAATTCCTTATTATTCTTATTAGACTAGATTATGTGGTCTCATCACTTTGTGTAATTGGTTGATATTTCCTATGTATGTATCTTCCCCTATCTTTCACACCTTTACATAAATGTTTCTTTGAAAAGGTTGGTACCACTACTAGTTACATGTTTTTCATTCAATAACACAATTTCCCAATATATATGTAAAAATGATGGGTCCCCAAGATATCTAATCATTTAATCAACCAGGATGAACTTGATGTCATTTAACCAAGGATGTGTCCAAAGCAATATGCAATAAAGACAATAGATATATAAATAGTGGTAGTGGTTCTTATTATATATATTGTCTACTTGTTTGAGTATTTTCTATTCACTTAACTAACTACTAAAAACTAATCATTTTCTTAAAAATACTAAGAGAAATAAATCTACAATATTTATAATTAAATGGAAACACAAATAACATCTAATCTTCTCAAACAATTGTATAGAAAAGAAATACTTTACATAATGAAATTTCTTAGGAAATCAAAGGTCGTATTATTGTTTGTAATAGTTAAATGTAATATTCATATATTACATTAGTAAGTTAGTGTGTTAGTATGATATTAATATTGTTATATTAATATCATATTTATGAGAAAATAAAAGTTTGTAATATTATTAATATGAGTTATTAATCAATTCATTATTAATAATATAGGATAATATGTATTAGTTGTGAGTTTGTTGAATAAACAACTCACATAGCTATTTGGGAGTTGTGTGAGAGATTGTTGGGTTTGGGAGTGATTATAGGAGAGATATGTGAGGATATTATGGGATTAAATATTGGAGTTGAATCCTTGTTTTAAGGATTTCATTCTCCTATATATTGTAAGCTCTCTCATCATGTAATTGCTCAAGTTTTAATCTATCAATTATTTCGATATTTTATTTGTCTCTGGATTTTTCCTATTTTCATGTGCTAATCTCAAATTATTGTTGCTAAATTTTATCATCAAATATGGAGTTTTTTTATCATCTGGTATCAGAGCAGGTTTCCTTCTACAAGTGTAGAAGAAGAAGAAGAAGAAGAAGAAGAAGAAGAAGATGGTTGAAGGAATCCCATAAGAAAATTTCCAGCAGACACATCACAAGAAAAGAACACAGTTTACTCATATGACATCTGATTGATGTCTCATTTTTTTTTCTTCTGGAAAGATAAGAACAAGATGCACAATATTGCAGTTTACATCAGCTTCAGATTCGTCTTGTATCTATGCGTAAAATTCTGTGTAAGTTTTTTTAATTATTGGCAAATAGTTTTTTGAAAGGGACTATACCCTTGTGTACAATAGAGGGCCTAGGAGCCAGAATAGGAATGAAAACCAGAAAAAAAAGGATCAGAATCCAAGTGTGACAATGAAGCCCAAAGTAGCCAAGAAACAACTACCCAATCAAGACAAAACAACAAAAACTCTACAAAAAGCAAAGAAAGAGACAAAGCAAAAATAGCAAAAAAACAATCAAGAGCAGCTAAAGCACCTACAACTACTTCTTGGCAGCTTTGTCGATGCTAGTTTTGATGTTCTTCCAGGATTTTAACATTCCCAAAGTTGTCATGTTGGCGGGCCAATGTTATCCACCGATCAATGGTCCTTTTACTTTCCTTATCATTTCCCAAAAGTGTTGTCGAACTCCACCGAGATTGAGACACTTCGACATGTTGCTCAATGAATTCCTCAATCACACTAAAATTTGGTGTAAGTTGAGTGAAATGTTTTATTGTTTTTAAAAAAAAAAAATTTATAGATTGAATGTATATAAAAACCCAGATTCAAAATATTATGAAATTTATTGGGTTTTTTTAGTTAATATCTAGAAAACTTCTATTAAAATTATAAAAAACCCAGTTTCTAGTTTAAGAGAAAATTTGAAATAAAAATAGGGATCTGAAAAATTAAAAAGTGGTGTGTAATACATTTATGTAATTTTTTAATTGGACGCATTTTCACTTGCACGCGACGTCCATAGTCAGGGGGTGCATTATCGGTTGAATCTAAAACTCAAAAAAATTGTGTAATGAGCCTAAAAGCTAAATTTTTTAACTAATTAGCATCACCATGGAGGCTGGAGGAAACGAAGGAAGGAGGTTAATCAGTGACCTCTCACTACCCATAAGTGAAGAGGCCACACAATGAATTTGTGGCATTGTTTTTTTGTGTGTGTTTAATTTTGATTGTGTATTGTAATAAGAACAGATGATTTATTCCTATTCACTCTTGTAATAAGTGAGCTCCTGCATGAGTGATATTTCTTATATTTTCCCTTGAATGTAAAAATGGGAGTGGGGAAACGTGTACGCTGCTATGAAAGTGGTTGGTGGTCCACTAAAAACAATTTGAGAGTTTGTGAATCTCTTAGAAAATCACATATAGAGTAGTTAATGGTTCCACTAGAAAACCTATTGGAGTTGATGGTACTCTTTGAAAACCATCGTATTGTAGAACATGAGCAGGTACTAGAAAGAACTCACCCATGTTCACACTAAGGGGGTGAATGTTAGGAAATTAGTGCTCACATTATTGTTTGTAATAGTTAAATGTAATATTCATATATTACATTAGTAAGTTAGTGTGTTAGTATGATATTAATATTGTTATATTAATATCATATTTGTGTGAGAAAAATAAAAGTTTGTAATATTATTAATATGAGTTATTAATCAATTCATTATTAATAATATAGGATAATATGTATTAGTTGTGATTTTTTTGAATAAACAACTCACATAGCTATTTGGGAGTTGTGTGAGAGATTGTTGGGTTTGGGAGTGATTATAGGAGAGATATGTGAGGATATTATGGGATTAAATATTGGAGTTGAATCCTTGTTTTAAGGAGTTCATTCTCCTATATATTGTAAGCTCTCTCATCATGTAATTGCTCAAGTTTTAATCTATCAATTATTTTTGATATTTTATTTGTCTCTGGATTTTTCCTATTTTCATGTGCTAATCTCAAATTATTGCTGCTAAATTTTATCATCAAATCTGGAGTTTTGTTATCAATTTCTCTGAAATGAACCTTGCTAGTTTTGAAGATGCTTAGAAATGAAACTTAAGTAAAGTGAAAACAAGATACAATGAAGTAAATTAATAAAAGAGTAATGCTAATTTGATTGGAATATTGCAAGCTATGGGAATGATTGTTTTAAGAACAATTCAAAATTTAAGAATGTGAGAAAAACATGAATATAAATACCAAGTTATCCATTTCCTCAGAGAGTGGGCCCTTTCACTCCTTTATATTGATTAACGACATTATTTTCCTCGCACCAACATGCTTTTATTTATCAAAAAGGATTTTCTTACAACATAAAATCGAAATAATTGTAGTTGCTACTTGCACTCATCTATCTCATTGCATTCTACTAATACATACATATATTCATCTTAGTCAAGAATATTATTTTATATCTAATGTCACCCAACACACACCCAGGAATCTAGGTGGTTAGATATGAGAATAGTTTTGGAGTTTGTTATAGCTCATAAAGGAACTAGGAACTGAGTTTCTTGTCTTCAATCTCCATTAAATTCCCTTAAATTAATCTTCATGATGGAGTATACCATCTCCAATATTGAATGTTACAACTTTCTATGGTGATTAACATGAATTTATTGACTTGAACATATCACCATTAATATTTTCAAAGTAGTAAGTTGGAAAAAGATCTTAATCATTAGTCCAAATTATTCAACGAGGATAATATGCATTATTTCCTCCTTTGAACTTGATCAATTGAACCATCCAATGCATTAATTAATGTTTTCATGAGAATAAGTATCATTATTTGGTGTTTTTATGGGCCACTTTATGGAGTTATCAAGGTACAACCTAATTATAAATTTATGGATTATGTGTTGTGATATAATACCATATTATCTCAAGGACCTAAATAAAATAATAAGATATATCCCTTGCAAGATTTATTTTTTCTATCCTAGTTCCATAACTCAAGAAAATGTCATTTTGATAAATTTGAATCCTTTCATTACCTAATTCAAATGATTAAGATCTATGATACAAACATCCTCATGGGTTAAATTCTAAAATATGATGTTAACACTCCTACACCTAGTGGAGTTAAGTTTCACAATAGACTAGGTCGTATGCAAGGCTAAGTCTAATGACATGACAAATAATGATGATAAATTTGTTAATAAAACACAATATTTTTCAGAATTTTTCTTTCTACTCCTCCATAGTTACAATTAACACAATTAGTATATAATCCTTACAAATAGATACAAAATATAATTTAATGAAATAATACAAATCTACCTCCAACTTCAAAAAATAAACTTGTAAGCCATGACATCTAAAGTTTGATAAAAATCTATATTGTGATAACCATTAATGTGTTGGACATATAACCAATAGATGTTTAATGTTTTGACACAAAATTTTAGAGCTTATAAACAATAATATTATTTTAGTGGAATATTCCTAAATCCTTATAATAACATGGTTTCCTAACCCAATTCAACACTAAAAATGTTTACCAATACACTACCTAGTCACGTTGAGACACACAAACAATTGGGTGCACATGGGTTAATATTATGTGCCTCCTCCCCAATGTTATCATATTGATCCTCACATTATAGATTTCATTATGGGAATGGATAAAAATAGAAAAAAAAACCACTTGTAATTTCATTTAATGATTCAAATATTCCTCATGAGGTCATGGATTACAAAAGACCATTATCCATTTGAGTGCATGTTGAGTCACACTTGATCGATAATGTCATGGTAAAAATATATCTAGCATGAATCTCTACATTATGACACTCATTACTATCTTGGGAATATTACACATGATCTAATTGGTATAGTAAATACATTTCATGGATTTTATGCACAACTTTAAAATGAATTTGGGGGAAATATATTTCCCTTACAGATTAGGCCAAAGAAGATTTCCCAGTAGAATTTTAGTGGAACCTTCTAATAATAAAATAAACATGTTACTTGGATTTACATGGAATTTTGAGATGAGATAAATACCATCAAATTTACATATAAAATTTGTAAGAATATATTGTACAAACAGTGGTAACAATTCCAAGTGTTTCATATGGGTATCCATTTTAACTATTAGATTATCTATTGTCACTTTGACTCTATCCTAAAGTGTTGTATAATTATATACATCCTTCATAATCCATTCAACCTATACCTTCAAAAAATAATTGATCCTACTCCTAAATAGATCCCATAAAGCACCCACCGATAAAAAAACCTAATTGATTATTTATATTTTCTCCTCATAAAGTTCATTTCGTGTCATTGTATGCCCCCAAATTTACACGGTGCAACATGAAAGAATGTAATATGTATCCAATGACGAAAAAATTTTCCTAGGAAATTTACAAGTCCATATCTTTCCTCTCTTTTCCATTATTTTAATGACTCATTCCATCCTCTTTTTCAAGTTAAAAGTTCATTCTTTTTGTGGGACAATTTTTATCCCCTTTTGAAATTTTTATCTATGACGGTTTGCATAACCACCACAAAAGTTATAAAAATCAATTTTGGTTATGTAACCACCCCTACCAATAGAGTGGAATTTATACAACTATCAATATGGTTGTGTAACCGCCCCCTTGTCAACAAGTGGCGGTCTTGTCACCTTCCCACCATGAGTTAAAACACATATTTTTCAATGCGTGTTTTGATTTTAGCCATGATTTAATCCCTTTTTTCTTAGCCAAATTATATATTTTTGGCCTTTTTGAATTTACATTGAATTCCTATTCTTTAGTTACTAATTTTACAATGTCAATTACTTATCCTTTGGATGAATTTTAACTTCTTAATCGACACTTGTAGATTGAATTCTTATTTCACAACATTTTATAAAAAACCAAACTTTTACTCATATGATGGACTGGATATTTTACATTTTTGGTGAAGTGTTATGCTACTAAAATATGGAGAGGTACTACACAAATAAACCAGCTTATTTTACTATGTTCTTATCTTCTACTCACACTCAACAATTTCTTTTCACAAAACCAACCATAGCCAAGGTTCTTGATTTCTTGGTTACTATTCATCATCTTAAAATGCAAAGATCACTTAGAATTCATCTCTAGAAAAGGATAAAGATACGAGTAGATAACTAGTGCATCTCACTTTTTGAAACCGCCACATAACAATAAGTAACTAGGTTGGGGTTGTACCAATTATTGTAAAGCTTTGCATAGTTATATTTACTAATATTATAAGTAGTTATTTGTTTATATTAATATAACTAGATTATTTTATCACTTCCAAAATTCATTATTTATTTTTATTGTCATTAAAAACACTTCTTACATAAATATTCTATTGATATCCTATTCCCTACTTATCCCTATGGATCTACTTGGGGAAAATATTGGAGGAATAAATAGTGCAAGTAATCTTTTCATTTATTTGTTTTTATTCTCCCATGTGATTTTAATTGACTCTACCGGTGAAACTTTTCACGGTAAAGAGGATATTTCTTTTGATAATGTTTTTCCCTTTTCGGAGAGTGTGATGACAAAGTCTTGCTAGAAGAAGTTCATTTTGTTTTAGATTAATAACTATTAGATACATTCTTTAAGAATAATTTAGAATATAGCCCTACGACAAAGGAATAACTACATCCAACTATTCTTTGTTTTAGTTTTAATTATCTCCATGTGTTTATGTCTCTAGAATTATTTATTTATTTATTTTATTTAATATTTAAAAATACAAAAAGACATTAGGAATTTAAATCATTTTAATTTTTTTATAAAGCCTAATTGGAAATAACAAATAGAAATAATTAAATTAGTTGATGCATTTTCTTTATTTAAGTATTATTGAACATACTTTAATTAATAAAAATGTAATTCAATTGTCTTTTATTTAATTCAAGCTCATTTACATTGCTTATTTAAAGTTAGGAGCTTAAAATAGGGTTGAGGTTTAAAAAACATAATACCTCATATCTTAAAGAGCTTAAAATACCTGTACTTAGTCCTTATCCTCCATTTTCGATTGATTATTTGAATTTATTCACCTTGCTCACAAGTTGGTGTCCTGTATGACCATTACGAGCCCGCCCGAACCTCAGTAGAAGGATCTTTGAACTGATCATACACTCGCCAAGAATTAACTGATGCCAAGGGGACATAGGATTGGGTATGCAGTACTAGTATTTAGGTTAACCCCTTTTCCACTCAAAATCATCAATGATATTTATGCTCTCAACAAGAAACCTGGTGATAGCTAAACATCATTGGGGTGATCAAGAAAATATAGTTAGATGAAAAATTATTAGCTTTCTCTTAATATGTTTTTCATTTCTCCCACATGACCATATCTAGAGAGGAATATTTGGAAGTGAATGGATAATTTTCTTGAGTTTGGAAGTTGGGATGAGGAATCTTTGGTCTCTATAACATAAAATAAGATCTAAAAATACTAATCATCCTCGATGTTGTGTCACCCCATATATGTTAGATGAGAATTTTTTTCCCTTGATGCGTAAGTTAATATCTTGCAAGTTGATTGTTTACGTATTTCTTGATCCTAGAGCTTTGAACTATTGTAATCTCCTCCAATCTCATCCTTATTATCAATACCCATCTCATTCCCACTTCATTTCTCAAATTTTGGTTATCTTAAGATGACCTCGAGAAGTCAAGTGCACTTAGAATAACATGTTTTTTTCCAGTGTACAATTTTTTGTGAACTTTATGTGAAGGAATATTTTCTTCTCATTTCATTTTCTATTTATTTATTTTTTCCATCTTTTCCCTCCCCCATTATTCTACACGTGTTTATAAAACCTTGAAATACATTGGGTTAGGATTATAGTAGGAATATTTTAGGCCTTAAAGGCTATTACAACCAAGTGAATGCTAAATAGCCGCACTTGTTGTCATAATTAGCTAATAATTATTCTCATTACCTTTTATCTCCACATACATATCCTATCTAAATGTTTAACACTTCCTCTAGTGTAAGGATTTATGATATTGATCAAGTAAATCAATACCCAAAAATAGAACTCAGAACTCTAACAACATGAATTTTAATAGAGAACAAGGCATGTATCCATGAGTTCCATTAAGACCACGTAACAACATGCAATCGACTCTAACCCATATTATATATCATAACATGATGAGATTTTGGAATAGTTTTTCCAAATAATTTCATAGATGGATCATTCGATAGGATGCATATATACATCAATTTTATTTTACAAATAAATTCCTCCTCAACACCACCAAAAATAGAAAACATTTCCTAAAGGGGGAGTTATTCAAGAAACAATTTATAAAATGGTATCACACACCTTCCCAACAAAGTAACACACAATATGTACATAAGAATTTTTACAACCTTGCCCCAACGATTTCATATCTACATTAGTAGGAGGGATTAGAGAGTTAGATATTTCCCAAGCCTCAAAACCTACACAAATAAATAAGAAAAGTAATAATCCTTATCATGTGAATAACCAAAATTACACTCGATATCAATGCTCATCCTATGTAAAAACAATCACATAAATGTTATTCGTGTATTCCTAACCCAGTGATCTTATTACAGGTTTTGGAACACGAGGATGACTACTCATCCATCTTATACATATCATATAAATGGTTAATGGAAATGCATTTCCAAATCCTATTCCTCCTAATAATACATCTTTCCATAATACAACACCCATGAACTAATTTCCTAATGATGTTCCTCATTATGTCCACATGTACTTAAAATATCCCAACCGAACATTTATACTCTTCCTAGTCCATGCTCACAAATATCAAGGGACCCGATTTTCCCCACCAATACTTATGTTACAACTTTCCAAACATTTCCTCCATCTCCTCTTCCCATTCGTCAAGTAAATTTAATGGTTGAGTCCTATGCGATGAGAGCCTCGCGCTTAATACTTGAAATAACCTCTTTATTTTACAATATGTAACATCATGATTTTATGACCATTTCTATATCTTCTTTGGTTTCAAAGGAGAAGGAGACCCTAATTCACACATCAAATCCTATGCCACTACAATTACGAAGTATTTTCATGGGATGTGGTGGTCGCTAAAATATTTCAAAATACCCTTAAAGGTATTACTTTAGATTGGTATTATTGAATCCATGAATCTTTAATACATTACTTTGAGAAACATGTTTTTGAGTTTATCACATCTTTGATATGAACATCCTTTTACTGGATGTGGATCAGGGAGTTTTTACACATTAAAAAAGGGAAAAATGAATTTTCTGCCCATTTCATTCGTGAGGTCACATAAAGTCCTTTATTATTCATCAAACACATCTAATGTGGATCATAAGGAACTATATGACCTATTTATCCACTTGTTTAACTGAAAAAGTAAGGAGTAAGTGTAGAAACTCTCCTCCATATCTATGAAAAGTATTAGAGGGTGCACTTTGTATTGATCAAATGGATATTGAAAGTGGATGAAAGACATATGATCCTAATGGAAGTTTTATAACATCTAACGAAAATAATAAAAACTATTAAAATAATAAGAAAACTAATCAAGGACCTAAATTCGTAAATTGAAATCATGGTGCAACCATAGAAAGTGTGACTCGACCAATTAAAGAAACATAATGTTGTAAAAAATGAAAATATGAACAAAAATAATGGGAGAATGTGAAACCAAATAAATAACAACCTTGTCCCTTCTATTAATGTGATCAATTTACATTTTCCTCCCCTCTTCAAATTCAATCCCAAAGTAAAAACAATATCAAAATCCCGACCAAGGGTCAAACTATAATTACAATGGCCAATTCCAAAAAAATAACTAGAATTATAACTAGCAACAGTCGTAACCAAAGACCGAGGGATTACAATCTTAATTTATATTGTGAGTTTCATCATTTCATTGGTAATGTTGTTATTTCTCAAAAGGATTGTAATAATTTTATTCAAATACTCCAAGTGGACCAATGAGAAATCTTGATTGATATGTTTCTAGAAAATCCTAAAGGGTGTTCTCTACCTAGTTATTTGGGATCCGTTGCACCCCAAAATGTAAACTTATGAATTTATTAATATTCATCTCCCAAGCATCCTAAAAATGATAAACTAAACCCTTAAATGTAAGTAAAGGTATTCCCTGTAGGAACCCATGAGCATGAAGCTTTGAATTCGATGAATTTTGAGTTGCCCCAAACCTCGATCAAAAGGAATAAAATAAATATTTTAGGGTTAGTTGAATTGAATCAAATTCATAAGTTAATGTGACAACATGAACTAGAGAACATACATCGTAACCTTTTCCAATCTATTCTTTTTTCGATGAATTACTTGTAGTATGTAAATTTTTCTGAGCATATGATCTAATTACATATATTAACAAGAATTTATCTCACAATTCCTTTATAGATATATTAAAGAAATATCTAGCTCATCATTATAATTTATTATAAGTGATGAGACTTTTAATTTGATTCATGTCATGCCCTCTCCAGAGGATCATATCAATCACATCTAATTTTATGTTTATTCCCAAGGATAGAATGACATTTATATGATTTTTTTTTTTACATAAGTAAAATTTCTTCGATACCAAGATCATGCAAAGAGGGGATCCCACACTATACTTAAAAGTGTGGGTTTACAATAATTATGTTAAGAGAGATATGATTGATGAAGGGGAAGTATTTTATATATTCCACTTTTCTTTCTTACGAAAGTTAAGATATGAGGAAACCTATTTCTCTTCTACTCGTAACAAGTTGTGAGGCTATGATAGCATAAAATATATGTCAATTGAACCATTTTCCTTTCGATTACCCTTTGTTTAAAGACTACATTAACTGAGTTTCACATCATATATAGGGGGAAAACTACAACATGATTCTCGAAAGGCCATAGATCTATATAAATAAGGAGATTCCATCTACACTATTTCAAGAGATTGGATTCCTTCATTTAGGAAAGGTTTTCATGGCCCAAGGTGATCCTAAACCCTTTGACATCCATCTAGCTAATCTTGGGAACAAACCCAAAGTTCATTTTGAGTTTGAACACTCGCCAATCAATTAGATAAGCACCTCCTTCAAGGAGTCAAGTTACCATGAAAAATAAATTTAGATAGATGAAGTCGATAAATATAAGGTAATTGAGTGAACTAACAAGAGTGAGGGTAAGGTTATCATGGTGGAAATTTTATCCACTAAGAAAACGGTGGAAATTGTTAAGCTTTTGAAAATGACTTTCCTATTACTCTCCCATTTAATTTTCAAATAATTAGAAACATTTTTGTTCTATCCTCTCTCCCTATAGATGAATTTGTATAAGTTTTCATGGTAGAGGTATCAAAAGTCTAGGAAGAAAATTCTAAAGTCAATGAAGGTTTCATTTTTCCTAACAACTATTAGATGCTCCATTATGAAAGAGACGGTTTTTGATATAGTGCAGGGGCAAGGTGATATTAACTTCTCTACATGGTAAGATCATTGATTTTTCTTTCAAGTTGGATTCAAATGTACTAAAAGTGGATAGGAATACGAATACCTACAACTTGGCCTCATCATAGCCAAAATAATAGGAGTTAAAATGTCAAAGTTCTAAGGATTCATAGCTAATACAGCCACCAAGTCTCGAAAGTGTATGAGACTAGAGCAGTAACATCTCCATCTCGTACAAGGTTGTTGTGCATGAAATGAAAAATTTATTTGATTTCATCTCCATTGAGGAAATTTCTAGAGAAATAAACTAGTTGGTTGATTTGATAGCCCCTTATTCTTCATTATTTTTTTCAAAATGAGGGTTTGAAAGAAATGAATTTTGTTGTTTATATGATAACTAAGAATTTTATTAAATAATTTTTAGTACAATGATATTACCATGGGTGGAAAAAAATATGAGTTCGCCACTATGGATTTTACTAAAAATGAGGAAATCCTAGGTTTTTACATACCTATACCGATATTCCTTTTACACATCATTAGAAGGGATTTTCCCTCATTCCTCATTCTTCCTCCTATTTTATGGATAATACAAATTCCACTTCCATGCCACAATATTTATAAGTCTATGAGGTTAAAGAAAACCTTTAGAATTTTTTTCCAACTCCCCGAATTTTAAGTACGAAATTCCTCCTCGATAGAAGGCACAATTCAAAATAACATTGGAAAGGAGGATGAGCATTGATTATAAATATTGGTTCTTCATTTTCATTAGAATATATAGAAGAACATACAAAGGTGCTCAAAGATAATTCTTGAGCTTTTACATTTAGCTATAAGGATATGATATGAGTTGCACCGATGTGGTAGTTCATAATCTAGTTGCTAAACTTGATGTAAAACCCATAGAAAAAAATTTGAGACCAATGATGCCAAAAGTATATTTAATGGTCAAGGAAAAAGTTATTAAAATTTTGTGTGTGGGGTTTATTACACCATTGGATTAATCCATGTGGTTTTCAAATATTTTCCCAAAGACTGACCAAGAAAAAGGGAAGATAAGGGTCTATAGTGACTTTAGAGACATCAAAAAGCTTCTCTTAAAGATGATTTCCCATTACCATTTTATAAATGTCATCATTTATGCAACATCCAGATTATGGATGGGTTTTTAGTATATAATTAAATAATAATATCTAATGAAGACCAAACAAAGATAAATTTCACCACTTCTTGGGGAACCTTTTTGTTACATGGTCATGGCCTTTAGTTTTAAAAAATATTATGCCACTTATCAAAGGGATATGACTTATATATTTTATGATATTATTAATAATATTATCAAAACATATGTCGATGATCTCTTAGAAAAATATAATAAAGAGAGATACTATATGAAATAAAATCAATGCATGACCTTCTTCACAACCAACTTCCCAAGCTCATGTCGTGACAACGATGTAAAAAGGAAACGTTATGTATTCAACATGTAATATCGTGATCTACAAGTCTAAGGATTTTTTTCTTTCCTTAGTTGAAGTGGTGTAATGGAGTGGTTGGATAGAATAGCTACTCGGAGGCTCTAGTCAATATCAAGATCTACGGATATTATATATACTAGTTGTTGAACACGGGAAAGTGACATGTAGACACCTCATATATATTTCTAGACAAGGTCATGGAAGTGAGAATGAGAGGCGTAATGGAACCAAAGGGTCTATTGGAGGTTTTCTGGTCTAGTCTAGAAATCCTTTTCCTAATCGGTTGTTATGTTCAACATTGAAATTTGTATAACAATGTGAGGTGGGAGTGGTGATGATCTAAATACAAGTATCGATGTTTAATTGTTTAACAATCTCATTGGGTTGTGGGACCTAGGGATCATAACCATGAACTTGTGGAGGTTATGTTCTTTTTATGCTCATATGCCTATTCAAATATTGTCACCAGTGAGTAGTCTAATAATCGTAGGCTTGATCAGCTGCAATGTTTAATGTGTTTAATTGTTCTATCTTCTCATAATACCTAGCAGGTGTGCGTAAAACTAACAAGCGTAAACCCGTATCAATGTTGGTCAACAACTCAGCCCATTGGGTTGTGGGACCAATGGATCACAACTAAATGTTTTCTCTTGTTGTGGACCTTTGATGGTCATGCAGAATGAATTGAATTGATTTTGATAAAATAAAATAATTATTAAAGGAAATTTAATATGTTTTTGGTATTTTCATAGTATATCTGAACAAAACAATGGAAGCAAACCAATATAGAAAAATTAATTTTTTTGATCTTTTCTAGGATTTTAAACAATTATTCTAATCTAATAAACAAAATTAAATACAAGTAATCATCCGGTTGTAGTTAATTACTTGTGCAAGTATGTGAATATAGATCTAAAAAAACTAAACTAATTTAATTAAAACCCTACCTCAGAGGTAGATAACAAATCGTAACTCTAGAAGAGCTATTCTTCCCCACTACTTCCCTAGTAATGTCAAAGAGAAAGATTTCTAATGATTTTCTCTATTTGTAATTGCTTGATTAACTAAAATGAAGAAATTTTTCTACTCTATTTGATATGTATTTGAAATGAATAACTCAGAATTGATAACTTGACAAATGAAGCAAACAAACAAATAATTCCAGCCTGGATAAACAAGATCTTTTCCAAATCTAGTTGTATTTGTTCTTGTCCCCTCTCGTTTATCATTTCTTCTTGGTGTGTCTAGATGATTCCATGGAAATGGGAATGTAAATGCAAGTAGTAGGAGAAGGAAATTCAAAAATGATAGCTTGAAGGCATCTGGTTGTAATGCAGGTGGAAGAGAGATAACACAAGTGAATAGAGCTTGGCTATGTAACTTCTAGTAGGATTGTAGCAGTAATAATATACAATATACAAAAAACATTCTCAAGCCATTTTCTTGAATATATGCATTAAATACATAGGAATTGGTTGGGATGTGCCTTCATGCACAAGGAAGCCTTGGAGTGCCAAATCATTGGGTGAAAAAGTAGTTCAAACTAATTAAATCTATTTAAAAATAGAAGAGTGAAGGAATACCATGCACTCAAGACTATTTTAGACAATTTGGTTCAAAAAAGCACCCTAGAAATCAAGTTAAGTGAAATCACGCATGTAATAATCATGCATGAAGAGTTTTGGAAAAAGCATGTAGGACCACTGCCATTCGTGGTGGCGCTTTGAACCACCTCCTAGGTAGGGTGGCGTTCCTGACACTAAAGGTAAAAACATGCACAAAAATGAACGGGAAACTAGAAGAAAGCATGGAAAAGTTAAGTAAGGATGTCCAGGCTACAAATATTTATTGCGAGTGGGTTTAGGAACTCAAACGCCTTCTAAAAAAATATGATTCATCATTGGTGAGTTTTGTAACCATTTTATGACAATGTAGCACATGTAATTTTGGGTGCTTACATATTCCCCCCTTAGAGAAGCATGTTAGCCATGAAAAGGCGTAAAACATAGAGTCTAAGTATGGAGTTCCCGAAATGGGGAGTTATAAGCTATAGCCGACACGCCCATGTGTTGGAATTCCATCATCTAAAATCCCACTACCCGCAAAACAAAAAAGGAGACCTAAGTGCAGATAAATGAAATATCAAAAATAAATACTAAATTAAAATGAAAAGAGGGATTACCATTTGTGAGGGGACATAGAAATAGATCGTCCCTAGTGCTCCAACCTTGTGAACATATGCACTAAAAACAAAGTTATAACAACATATATATATATATATATATATATGTATATATATATGTATATATATCAAAACAAACTCATTTTCTAGTTCATTTACATGTAATGATTTGGTGATTTTTAAGCTCTGGGTGCACAAGTGACCATTCTTTATGAAAGAATAGTCAAAAATTCATTACAAGATTGTGATCATGCTTTCGTGATTGGGAGATTGAACAACACGGTCTCAAGTTAGTTTTCCTTGTGTGTTTCTAAACCTAAATGTAAAATCTGTCAAAATATTTGCCTAGGGGGTCATTTTTGAAGTTTCTTGTTTTGCATGAGTCTCTGAGGGAGGAGCCTATAGGCGCTTCTTTATTTCATTCAAAATGGTCTATTTTTACATTTTTGACAATTTTTAGGGTAAAAAGTCGTGATAACAAATTGGTTCAGACTACCGCCTCTATGTAGGTGGTGGTCATAGAATCAAGTTGCCTTACACCGAGCAAAGCAGCTTTTGGAACAATAATGACCAATACTCATGCTAGCTTGATTTTTTTGGATTTTTAATGTTTTTTATGTTTTTTATGAGCTTATTTCTTCAAATATGTCACTAACTTTCTCTTTTTTTGTGTTTTGGTGGATGTATAAGAAGGAAGAGGATATCTATTGGAGTCATAAGAGGGAGTGTGACTAGATACCAATGATATTGGATTAGTTGACTCAAGATGAGACCAATACTCTTAAAAGAGTAGGTAATTGAGTATTACATGGGTACCCCATGTTACTCCTATCATTCACATACTATGTGACATGTTCTCTTATTGGGATGTAGACCGGAATACCTTCTAGTTTCCAGGTACTAGGGGTGAGTGGATGCTCACCCTAGAGGATGAGCACCATATTATTGGGGTTTTAATACTAGGCGAGATGGTTAAATTTGGAGACAAAGCAGGATCTAGAGCAACTATGACTCTATGAGCCACTTATATGGGGTATGTCTCAGCTTCCTTTGGTTTGAAGAAGGGAATTAAGGTTTGATTTTTATTACTACTCCCATACTACTATCCACAAGGCCATCATGGGTATCTTGGCCTCATGGTTGATTGGGGACAAGGGAGGTGATATACTAATTTATTGTTAGGCTCCCATCATCATACAAATTGAGGCATATGGTTGTATCTATGCCTGGGGAGTAGATATACTTGGCAATACCTATCATGACCTATATCGGATTGTTAGGTTACAGGGGTAGTATTTGAGCCATCCCACATTGATATGAGCTGGGTGTATGAGTTTATCATCCCTTATGGAAGGGGAGTTCCAATACAAGATCTATGGGATGTCAAGGCCGCTATATGGATGGCCATGACATTTCTTAGAGCGTCACATCAGCTAATGGCTTCCTTGACCACAACAGACATGGTGGTCACTCCATATTAGGACATGGAAGGATTTTGGGGATAGGATGGGACCAAAATGGTAGCTTGTACCACTACTAGTCATTTAGTTGACGGGAAGGGGAAGCTTGACACTCAATTGTTTAGCTGAGTTCCTCAGTAGTTAGACCTTCCTTACATTTATATGATTCCCCCAATGACACACGTGTAAAGGAACATGAAGGAGGCTCGAAATGGCCCTCACGAAGATTTGGGTTGGACGGTGGTGATTCCAGGAGTTCCTATTGTAGTTAGGTGAGTTTTTGTGCCCAAAGGGAATATAGTGCCACTCATGCACCCTTACTCCAGATTGAGGCCACACCTGCTCACAGTGGAGAGGAGGATAAGCCTATAAATGTGAACTCGACTCCGAGGAGCATACGGTGGTATGATACTAGAGATGATTTGGTTGGATAGGAGAATTATGGAGAGGATATAGGTGATGAGGAAACAAGTGATGAGGGGTTAGGTGGTGAGGCTGGTGGGGTAGCTCACATGGAGGAGGAGAGTGATCCTAAGTGGCATGATACTCGGGATGTTCGAGTTTGGAGTGGCAGGAGGAGGTTATAGAGAAGGAGACACTTGTCTCTGAGGAACCACTTCCTCATGATGGAGAGGGTGGTGACAAGTCTGTGATAGGATAGTGTCTTGCTTCTCATTTTGGGAGGCCCCGTAGTCATCAACAACAACAACATCAGCCACTGACCCTACATGGATTCTTGGAGATCCGAGTATGTTGATCCTCTTCTCTTTACCTTGTCAGTCAAAAATGTTAGTTGGTATTTATTTTTGTAGCTTTATAACTCATCGTTTCTTATTTGTTTTTTCTTACAATAAATACACAGGACTAGTGAGATTTTATTTGATGGGTGTGCATGGACACCTTGTTGATCCCCTTAGGGAAGACCCAAGGTGATAATATTGAGGATACCAGACGACCACTTGCATTTGGTAGATGCACCGATGTTTTTACACCCATATGGAGGATAGCAGTTCATGACTTCTCTCCGTACTCAAGTGACCATGTCCGAGACAACTAAGTGATTGATGAGGAAGAGTCGCTCTCGTAGTGAGACCACAACTAGTGGCTGCCACTAGAGCACTCCCACAATTCAATACATTCTCATCATCATATCCGTAGTAGGAGTCTTGGACCTAGCCATGCACCATCTCAGGAATCCCACAGAGATTGATAGGATGTGGGATTTTTATTTCTTAGTTGTCATATTTTCAGGCATCTATGATTTTTTTGTATATTTGGGCTCATTGTGAGAGTTTTAACCACACCTAGTATGTGATGGCATCATACACAAACTCAATTTAATATAATATATACAGACTCTTATTTTTTGTTTGGTAATTCATTGTATTTGTTTTAACTTCCTCTTAGCTCACTTCACATGTGTACTATAGATGTTTAGAACTTCGTTTTTATATGCTTTTCAAAATGTATGTAGTGGATATGAATGCTACAGAATGATTTTTTAATTTTTTTGTAATGTTGATATATGATGATGTAATCACATTGTAATGTTTAACTTTAATTTCTCTAAGAAAAGTTTTGTACTTCATATTGTTTTAGAAAAAGGTGGTGAAAAAGTGATATGATAAGTGAATGAACTTGCCCCACTCCTAAATCCACACAACTAGTAAGATGTGAGGGATAAACACCAAGAGACGAAGGGGCATAAGTCATAGAAATTTGTTGAATGGTAATGATGAGATAAAGACAACGATTTGGAAAACCAAATTGAGACACTACAACGTCATTCTACTCAAGTTTTCTTCATATTTTAAAATGTGAAATGCTTTTACTTTTATCTATACTTAGATCCATAGATGCCCACTTGGTTGAAAAAATCTGATTTTGAGGTTTTATACTCTTTTGGAATTTCAGAATCTAACTCACTTTGTTTTGATTTATGATATCACAAAATTTGAATTAATTGTTTCTAACTTTCAAGTTTGTCTAAGAGACCCCCTACACCTTACCCCATGATACTATTAGGAAGTATGGGCTCATCACCATGTAAAATTCATAGGTGAGTAAGGGTACTTCTCTCCTTTCCCAAACCTACGTCACTAGTAAGAGACGCAGGCTCAACATCAAAGGTTGGCAGGGAAAAGAAATGTGTAAAATAAAAAAATTCTATGGATTTTCATTTGAATTATTTATCTAGTAAAAATGTCTATAATGTTCTTTTTCTAAATATGTGTATATGGCATATATGTGACACCATGAAGCTTCTCGAATGACTATAGGAAAAGACACCTAATCTAGAAGAAACCATAAGTAGAACTAAGTATGCAGCTTTGGTATGGTTATCACAAAGATTTTTCTTATCTTTCTTGGATTGATGAAATGATTTAGAAAAATTGATGATACCATAAATATTTGAAGAGAAGTGATTTTATTGTTTTTCTAATGTTTTCTAAAAAATTTAGGAATTGCTCTAAGAATAAGTCCCTTGATCACAAATTTTATGAAATGAATTGGCAGATGAAAATGATATGTGGATGCAGTAATATACATATGGAAATCCTAAAAAATCATGTGTAGTATCTCTTCAGGTGAAGAGAGTTTACAAATTCACGAAACTCCTCACCCTCTTGTGTACACAGTGAAATGCCCCATTTTTATAGTATTTTATTACTTGATATGGACCTAACCACAAGAATCGACAAGATTAAAACAAAATATCCCTCATATATTTCATTCTGGTAGACCTTATTATTTTATTACCAAGCCATTCGGCACACATAAGTGATATGCCATGTTTCAACGTTGAGACCGGATTCATCAAGGCTTTCTATTTGAGAAATTTGTGCCTCTCAATAACCTTCTCCCAGAATTCTATGCAGTGAGATATGGAGACTAGTTATTTAAACCTCAAGTGGTAAAACTGCTTCTACACCAAATACCAAATAAAAGGGGGTTTCCTTTATCCACGTTCTTATCGATGTTTGATAGGCCCATAAGGCCAAAAAGATATTTAAGTTACAATATCATTTATTCTCCTTGATTATCTTAAGGAGAATGGATTTTGACGTCTTTTTCATAGCCTCAGATTGCTCATTGACAAAGGATAATAGAGAGAAGCCATATGGTGATTTATTTTAAAATTTTCACATAATTCATGTACTTCCTCATTTTTGAAAGATGTGTCATTATCAAAGATAATGACTTATGGGACCTTGTACCTACAAATGATTTGGTTTAGAATGAACTTAGCGATTACACATCCAGGCATGGTGGTAAGAGGCATGGCTTCTACCCACTTAGTAAAGTATTATTTGGCCATGATTATGAAGTTATGACCATCTATTGATGAGGGAGAGAAATTTCCTATCAAATAAAGGCCCCACATGGAAAAAGGCCATGGTGTTACAATTGGTTACATATCATGTGCTGGTATGTTGATCTTATGGGAGAAATCTTGACATTTATGGCATTTGTGCACAAAGTATACCACGTCATGCTTTAACATGGGCCAATTAGCCCATCTCGATGTATCTTATGAGTAGTGGCATGGCCACCGAAGTGACCTCCATTATGCAATTCATAAATAATATTCTCAGATTCTTCTTCGTCAACACATCTTAAAAACATTCCATCAAAGGCTCTATGATAGAGCACCTGTTCCAAGATAATGTACTTAGCATTTATAACACATAACCATATTATTTGTTATAATGTCACCCCTTCCAGATATATATATGATCCACTATGAAATTAATAATGTCAGTGTACCATGGGCACACAAAAATGGGAGGCTTGGTTTCAACAAAATACACACATTTGTTAGGGAAGTCCAGATTTACTAGATCACCTCCATCTAATGGGTTATCAGCCAACTAGTCCACAATGATTTTTCCTTTGATAGATTTATGATTAAAAATGTTAACTCAAACTCACCCATTAGAGTTATGAAGATTTTGGATTTCTTAGATAAGGACCCTTGTGTGAGAAACATTCGTAGATGATCCGATTTAACAATGACCCTTGTTTCTTGATTTAGCATGTAATGTCTCAAGCAATTTGTTACGAAGACTATGGCAAGGAATTCCTTTTCTTCCTATGTGTAATGATTCTCATAGTAAATCAATGTTCAACTAATAAAATAGATTGCATGTTCTCATTTATCATCATCCTCTTGAGCTAACATGTAGGCCAATGAGATATCCATAGCTCATGAATACAAAATTAAGAGGTGATTTGACTTAACAGCATGAGTATGGGATGAGATAGTAATAATTGTTTGATGAATAAAACACATCATTTCACTCTTCCATCCAATTAATGTGGAAATAATTTTTAATAAATTGTTAATTAAGTGAATATTAAAGGTTATATCGTGGATAAACCTTCGGATTTCACCAATTTTTCTAAGAAACAATCTAATGCAAGACTCATTTGATGGTGAAATCATTTATATTACTACTTGAATTTTGTCTACGTCAATCCCTCATGAATATTTTATGTATCGTAAAAATTTCCTCATGTTACATCGAATACGTATTTTTCCTAGATTTAACATGACGTCGTATTCAATTAAGCAAGAAAGGATAATATGAAGCACCTCAGGGTGATCACAGTGTTTTCTGGACCTTAGCCAAAAGATCATCCACATAGGATTCCACAATATTATGGATAATATCATGGAATATATAAGTAATCTCTCATTTCTATGTGGCACCAACGTATTCTTAAGTCCAAACGACATGACAACATAACAATATGTTCCCCAAGGAGTGATGAATGTAGTTTTAGTCTGATCCTCCTCAAAGATTCTGATTTGGTTATATCCAGAAAACCCATCCATGAGAGAAAACTCATAACCAGTTTTTGCATCGAAAATAACATCAATGGATGGTAACGGGAAATCATCTTTGGGACAAGCCTTGTTGATATCCTAAAATTCTATGCAAATGCAGATTTTTCCATTCTTTTTTAGAATGGGGATGATATTAGATACCCATTGTGAATAGTTGACTAGCTTGATGAACCCCACCTATAGGAGTTTCATCACTTCTTCTTTCACCATGAGGGCCACCTTTGGCTTCATGGGTCTTGAATTTTGTTTAATTGGATTAGTATCTGGCCTAGTGATGAGGTTGTGAAATGCAATGTGTGGCGCAACTCCCATCATTTCCTTGTAACTAAATCTGAAGTATTTTTCATGCTCCTTAATGATCTCGAATGTTTTTTTATCTCCTCTTGAGTTAGGAAGGATCCCAACTTCAATATTTTTTGTTCTTCCTCTATCCCAATGTTTATATCAATTGTTCCTTCGATTAAGGAGGTGTTACCCTCTTCAAATTTAGGTCGGGCCGAGGTATCTCTAAGTCTCCTTCCTCTTCTACTTCATATACCTCAAGACCTTCCGTAGAGGAAGGGTCTATCATGGAATCTCCAAAGTAAGAGGAAGAGTGTGGGATGAGAGAAAATCTGATCTTATGATGAGCAGGATGTAAGTCTATGTAGGAATTCAAATACCCTAGGATTGCTTTGTCATTTTCAGTGTAATCTAAGGTGATAAACTCATTCTTGGCTTCTACATAAGCCAGAATTGGGGTTGTTGGTATCTTGTGAACCAAAGGTTTGGCACAAACTGAAACTGTAAAGCTAGTGTCTTCTAACTTACGGGGGTAAAATGAGAAGCATAAGTTGTTATAGAGTCAACAAGGAGGTTTTCTCTTTGGGTATAGCTTTGATTGAAATGAAATAAAAACCTTTACTTAACTTGAGGATGGAAGTCTTGTAGAGCTATAGATGTTCATCCCTAGTCTCGTATACTTCAGATACTTGATTTGTAACTAGTTGCAAATCACCTAACACCCTAATATTAAGAGCACCCATCCTTTTGGCTACAATGAGACCAAGAAGGAGAGCCTCATATTCTACTCCATTGTTAGTGCATTCGAAATTCAATTTAAAGGTAAAGGGCATGACCCTTCCCTGAGGGTTGGTAAGTATCACACCTACCCCAACACCAAAGTGGAACTTTGCTCCATCGTAATTCAAGGTCCAACAATCATCTAGGAAGATTGAAGTTGGATTATTTTTTGTATTATCTTCCCTTGCTTTTGAGACCTCTACCATGCATACATCATCATCCGGGAGAGATCGAGTCCCAAGGCATGTCCTATACCCATGGAATCAAATGGAAGAAGAAGGGGTAGGTCATTCTCCAACAAATCAACTATCTTTGTTTTCATTCTTGTTGACATTGTCTCAACAATTACAGTTTCATCTTTTGCATGGTAGAACTCCTTCAATCAAACCTTTACTTTATAGTTCCATTATATGAAATAGATTTTCTTCTTGCGTTAAGGTTGTAGGTTTTTTTAATTGGTTTGCAGGAAGCTCAAAATCATAATGAACCCTTGGCATCTTATTTATATTATCTAGATGTATGTTGAAGGGTTTTGGGTCACCCTATGCCATGAAGACCTTCCCTAAATGTAGGAATCTTACTTCCTAAAATAAAGTGGAGGGAATCACCTTCATGCGATGAATCCAAGGATGGTCGAGGATCATATTATAGTTGGTTTCCTGATCTATAATATAAAACTTGGTTATAATTGTCTTAGGTCCGAGGGTGACTGGAAACACTATAGTTCCAATTGACATCACTTTGAGGTTGTCATAGCCTCTCAGTGTGTTTCATGTTGAAGAGAAATTGGTCTCTCTGTAACCTAACTTTTGAAGGAAAGAGAAGGGGACTATGTTGACCACTGCCCCATCATCAATCATCACATGTTTTACATAGTTATTATAAATCCAAACTTGTAAAAACAAGGTCGATCACCTCTATGAGTTATTTCAACATTCATGGGCATCTTGTTGATGTCAAATATGAATCCAACATCTCTTTCAGGATTCCTTGGAGGATAAACATCAAATTCTATATGGTTTATTTGTGCTTTTGGAGGAGGGGTGACATTAATCAAATTCCCAAGACCTAGTGCTTCTAATAAAGTGGCTTTGTGAGTAGGGGAATTCTTTAATAAATCCAAGAAGGAAATGTGAGAGAAGCTTTTGGTCAGTCAATGATCAAGTATAAGATCCTAGTGTCTTTCCTATTGTATCATGAATGTCATATGATATATTCGAGTAGATCGGGATAGGATTCAAAGAATAATATTTGGTTCTAGTGGAAGCATTAATCTGACGTTCAGTTTCCAACTTTACCAAACCCATAATTTTTGTTTGTTGGTGACCATCCAAAGGAGATTCTAGCTATGATTTTGATGAATTTGAGGATTCATGATTGTTGGTTCCAATTACAATTCCTTCACTTGAACCATTGGGATCAATTCTACCATTTTTTGGGGATGTAAGGAGAGGATCACTAAAGATCCTAAGTGGTTTGTTTGGTGGGGATACCAGTCCCATGTAAGTGTTCTAAGTTTGAGATGTTGGGTTTCACAAAAACATGTCAAAAAATAATTTCCTTTGATCCTCCATAAAATGTTATAGAAATTTTCTGCAATCATGACATGTTCTTACATCATTCCTCATGACCTTGTGAAAACTGCAATACAAATCAGGATCATAATCTCGAGGCCTCTAGTTTGAAATTTTTGCTATCCGAAATTATGATTATTGTTCAATTGCTGATTTTTATAATTAAAATTTTGGAACCCCTGCCCTTGGTTTTGGAATTGGTTTGGATACCCACCTAGGTACTGATTAGGCACTTGGGTATGCACTTATCTTGGTTGTTGAGGTTGTTTTTTTGTTTGTTTTTTTATTGTTGTTGAGGATGATTAAAATACATAACATTGATTGAAAGTGAGAATTTATTATTTCTTTAATTATTTCCATTGTTTTCTATTGTTGTTGTTGGTAGTGTTTGTATTAGGAGAGCTAAATACATTGGGTTTCTTAGGTGATCAAGAAACAATCGGGTTGTAAACTCCATGATTCTTATTAAGGAAATTTTGTCCTGGATTATTGTTCTCGTTGTTGGAGTAACCTAAGTTACCTTGGCTAGGGGTGACTAGACTCCCATTTGTTCTGTAAGTATTATGACCACCATCTATAGTTTCTTGATTAATCGGGAGAGTACCCTCTAACACCTCCTCGTAGCTCGTTAGTGGGAAATTTTGCACTTCTTCATTTATCTCTCTATTGAGAGAGTGGAAGAAAAAGTCACAAATCTCCATCTGATCTATGTTTAGAGTGCTTGGAGAGGAATAGATAACCTATCACCACCTTCGAATGAAGTGGGAGTTCGACTCGTTGTGCTCTTGTTTGATATGAAGGAATTATTTGATTCATGTCCTTAAAATTTTGTTCATATCAAAATCCTTAATAAAATCTAACATGAGTTTCTTAAAGGAGTGTATCAAAGCCTCTGATATCCTATAGTACCAATCGAGAGTGATACCTTCTAGCATCTTAGGGAAAATATTTGCAACTACATCCCACAGGAGAAGCTCTTGAATGGACATTGTATAAGATTTGATGTGTGCATTAGGATCCCCCTCCCCTTTGAAATTTGGAAGATTGAAAAATGGTCTTAGGAGCATGACAGTCCTATATGGAGAAGTTTAGAGGCTCTTTAAGATATTTAGAATAGGTCCCCATTGTGTATGTTTCAACCATTGAAGATCCTTGTTGGGGAGGTGGAGGTTGCATCAATTGCTGAAATGGTATGGAATATGAATTTCTTTGTGCATAAGGAATCCCCAGTGGCTGACCATATGGACTTGGGTAAGTGTACATATCCCTCTCTCGGTGATATGTAGTACATGTGTATGTAGGTTTACTATTTTGATATCGATTTGAAGGCACAAAGATAGGGAACATTGCATTTCAAGCTAGTATGGTGTTTGAGAATGCACTTCCGACTGGTACCTATTATGGATATCCATATGTGGATAGGGGAATACCCAAGGTTTCCATCCCAATAAATAAATATCCACCGCTTGGTGTTCCCATATAAACTAGAGGAGTCTATGCAATACGTATTTTTCCATAACTCTACGAGATAGTGAGAAACTCTTACTTGCCCCGCATATGAATTTTGAGTGTTTTGGGAAATCTCTAACTCTTTAAATTTGTCTAGCTAATACTAAGATGATGTCACCCATTGATGGGGTGGTGTTTTGTTTTGGTGTTTTTGTTGAACTTTTGGAGGTTGTTGAGGAGTGTGGTATCCTGCTATGAATTTTTTTGTTATTCTATCACCCCTCATTGGAAATGTTTTCCATTGTTAGAGGGGTAGTGTTATTGTTTTGGAGAAAACATCACCATGTATTTTCAACCCGTAAAAATCTCGGTTTATATTCTAGAATTGTTGTTCTTTTCTAGCGTATCTTTCTAAGTAATCCTCATCTAGAGGTGGGATTTGGTCCTATTGCATACTAACGGGTTTCCTAAATAAAACCCGAGGAGATGAAATTTACTCTACAATGAAATTCATGTTGTTAGAACTTGACTGCTCAAGAGGATGTGTCTGTATGATTTTGTCAAGCTCCTCGAATACGTATGGAGGAACCAACATTGGTTCCCTGAAGAAGAGGATTTTAAACTCCGAGTAGTTAAATGGTTATTTTCCCATATAGAGAGTGAATATTATTGTTGTTGTATACTTATTTGATAGTTGTACACAACAAAACCTGAGAGGAGTCGACTATCTTCATCATATCCCAATATATTCGGGGGGTATAAGAAAACCCGTAGAATAATGGAAGACAGGAAGATGGATAAAATTGAAATGTTTAGAGACTAACTCTTCACATTGGGCTCATCAATATATACAAATTAAAATCAACATGTGAGCTTCTTTAGACTGACTTCATGAGGTTGTGTCGGGACAACTGGTATAGAATGGAAGCAGTGTATATGTGGTAATGATGAGAAAGCTAATAAGGAAACTATACATACCCAAATTTTCATGTGCTATATTATATGGAAAAAAATTATAAAAATCCCTATTGATGATTCAAAATCCTTTCAAGAAGGTGTTTGAGCTCCAAAAACCCATTTACAGTATATATTTGTAGCATATATATCCTTACTTAACTTTTCCATGCATTTTTCCATCTCCCGTTTCTTTCTATGTTTTTTTGCCATCACTTTGTCAAGACCGCCACCTGTGTAAGGAGGTGGTCTTGCCCACTTTTTCCATAATCTTCATGGGTAAAATTTCGTGCGACAATCCACTTAAGTTTTCCTTTTGAATGCATGCGTGATCTAAATTTGCTAAAGCTTCGTTTTCTTGGTTCTCCTTGATCCTTCTATTTTTAAATAGATTTAATGATTAGAACTCCCTCTTCACTACCTTGTGTATGAAGTAACCTCCTATCCTCCATTCCTATATATTCCATGCTTGTATTCAAGAAAAAGAGGCTGATAATTTTGTGTATCTTGCATTGTTGTGCTACCATAATCTTGCTAGGAATTACATAGCCAAGCTCAAATCTCTTATGCTATCTTTCTTCTACTTGCATTGCGTCCAGATTTCTTCCAAGCTGCCATCACTCAAGTGCCATCCTCTTGCTACTATTCTTTGCATTCCCAATCCTTTGGACTCACATGAACACTCAGAGAAAGAAAAGAAAGAACTAAGGGGAAAGATATTGATGGTACTGGATTTGCCAAAGCTCTTGCTCTTCTAGGTTAGAGTTGTGTATTTGTTTGCTTTGTTTTGTCAAATTGTCAATTGCATATCAAATAGAGTAGAGAAACAATTCATTTCAATTAGCTAGATAATTGCAAGTAGATCAAATCAATAGGAATTTTTCTCTTCAACATTTCTAGGGAAGTTTTGGGGGAACAATAGCTTTGTTAGAAACATGATTTGTTCTTCACTTCTGAGGTAGGGTTGGAAAGATTTTGTTTGAATTAGAATAGATCTTAGGTTTAGATTCACACATCTACATAGATAGTTAGCTACATCTAGATAATTGTTTGTTTTTAATTAGTTTATTAGATTAGATGCATTGTCTGAAAAGTTAGAAAAGAACAAAAACATTTATTTTCCATAAGTTAGCTTTTTTACTACTTTGTTCGATATATTGAGAAAACACCAAAAATGTAGGTTAGAGTTCCTTTGATCGATAGTTTATTTACAAAAAAATCAATTCATATTGTATGATCATCAATGGTATGCAACAATAAAATACTTACATTTGTGATCCCCTGATCCCACAACCCAATGGGCCAGAGCTAATAACTGACATTGAGACAAGTTTACACGTAACAGTTTTACATACACTTCTAATATATGTTGAGAAGATAAGACAATTAGATATATTGAACACAAATTACTAATCAAGCCTATGAATTTTGGAATGTTCCTAGAAATAGGATTTGATTGCATGCATGACCATACAAGGGCCTCAACCTCAACAAGTCTTTTGTTGTGACCCATAGGTCCCACAACCCAACGGTCCTACTAGTCAGTTAGATATCGACACTAGCTTACACACATTGGTATTCATATCTTCACCACTACCACCCGATATTATTACACAACTTTCATTATTGAATATAGAAGCCAATCAGGATAAGAATTTCTAGACAAGACTAAAAATCACCCTTAGTTCTTACAACTCCACTAAACCTCTTGTCTCAATTTCCATGACCCTGCTGTAAAACCCATGCATGGAACCCGTAGGTTACTTTCCACATATTATATAACCAATCAATAGAATCTTGAAAGAACTAGACATTGATTGGAGTCTCCGAGTAGCTATCATATCAAACCGTGCCATCACACCCATTTAGGTTAGGAGAGAATATTTTTCCTTAGATTCGTAGATTCCATTATTATGTGTAGAAGACATAAGGTTTATGTTATCCAAATTTCACCCCCAGAGTTAATTTGATAACATGCATCAGAGTTTTTAGTTCCAAGCAAGTAGATTGATTCAGGGAAAATCGTAAAATTGGCTAGGTCCTGCTCAAGGCCACCTTTGGGACAGCTTGGAACAATTGTACGCGAAGGCGCAGATCGGCCAAAAAGCCTCCAGCAGCCCAAATGGAAAAGGGACATATGGGACAAATGGACGCAAAATACCTGAATCAGGCCGAAGAAAGAAAAATTGTCCAAGTCCTTTACCAGGGAGCAAGTGGGACAAGAGTGCGCGGAGGACGCGAACCGGCCGAATCGGGCGAATCGAAGAATTTGTCCCAGACAACACTGGGACATTTGGGACAAATGGACGTGAAGGATGCGAACCGGCCGGATCAGCCAAAACAGAAACTTCAGCACAAGGACAAGTGGGACAAAGGGGCACGCGGGACACGGATAGCCGAAGGAGCCAAAAGCCAATCAGATCACGCCACGTGTCACCAGCAGAAAAGGGATGAGGAAGCCCATTTTAGGTGGATCGGAGGATTCTATCCCATGAAGCACTGGGACATCTCGGGACAAAAGGACGTGGTGGACGTGAAAATCCGGTAGGCCCGTGGACAAATCACAGCATGACACGTGTCGCCAAGGAAAAAGGTCCAAAAGGTCAAAGGGGCGAGTTTTCGAGCACTGATCCGAACCAATGAAATAGTGCCACGTGTCCAAGTTTAAGGGGCCCACAAGAAAAGCCCATGAAAAGGTGGAGAGAGAAAATTTCTCGGTGCACTGTGAGCACTCGCCACGTGTCGTCCGGATGGAAGAGCCCGGAAAAGAAATTTAAAAATCTGTTTTTACGCTGCTTTGTGCCCTAAATCTTCAGACCTTCGTATCTTTTGATCCAGAGCTCAGATTTACACGTTCTTTATATCAATGGAAAGATGTGGAAATTCTCTACATGATTTTGGGATCAATCTCACATTTTGGTGTGTAGTTTGGAGGAGAAAATTAAGAAAACGTCTCTCGACACGTGGTGATAGACAAGTAATGCTTCAACAACCAACTTTAATGCAGCAGACATCTCGCCGCTCCTGTTAGATAGCCCACCGTTTTGCTAGGATCCACCACTTCTGTCATAATGAGATGATTTTAAATGCTACCAAGAAGTGGTTGGGGTAGATTCTGGATTTCCTCTCTCTTCCCTCTCTCATTTCTTGATATATATTGTAAAGAAGAGCTCCTTTAAGGGGTCGACATTTTTGTTTTGCATCCTCCCTTATTCCCTCGCTTGCCAGAGAATTTGTGGAGCTTTCAAACCTCCCATATGGGTTGTAATGCTAGTCTTTTTGCCTCTTGGCCACTGCAATGTACTGTATCGACTCTTGAGCAATAATATATGTGTTGTGATTGACTCTCGACCCTCTCATGTATTCATTGCTGTCATTTTGATCTCTTATTACAGTTTGGTTACCTGTGCATGGTGTTTGTATTGCATCTATGTGGTCTGTGTTAAATTTTCAAAATGAGTGTCTAACATTCCTCGGTGCATCACCTTTGTAGTTTAGGTTTTATTCTATGCATTTTCTTACCCTGTCTCCTTGGCAAGTTAGATTAGGTTTTAGCAAACCCTCTGCATTTTTGTGTGCATCTGAACAGAGGAATAGGAACCAACCTTCTCTGGAGAATATTTTCTCATCTTTACAAGTCCCACGCTTGGAGAAAGGATTCCATGTTGTGCAATCACACTGGATGTCGAACATCAACCTAGAAGCCATATTTGCATCTAGGGGTGTTGTGAGTCTCGCAACAACAGCTTTGCACGCACTGGGTGGGACCTAGAGGTCTCATTTTTATTGCAGAAAGTTGATATGCATCTCGCTGCGCTTTTCTTGCTTATAAGAGCTATTATTTGCATATATGACGACTCCACCGAGGAATAATCAACTGGTTTCAGCAAAGGCAGCCTCAAAACTCATGAGAAGAATCACCACACGGTCAAGAGTTGGAGAAGAAGAAGCACTTTGTTTGAATACCTCGCAGCTTATCTCCAAGAAGAAGGCAAAGAGGAAGAAGGATTCAAAGGTCTCCATCTCCACCAAATAGAACACTCTCAACTCCTCCACCTCGACAGTGCCTTTCATTCAAAAGATATCAAGGGTTTTAAGACCGATTATAATGGCTCATAACAATCCCTACGTCAACTTCACAGCAACAGCCCACTTACTCTCAATGCACAACATCCAGCCTATTTCAGCCTTGAAGAACATTCCTTACTTCACCGGAGAAAATTAGACTACTCCAGGGATCATGTTAAAGATGTTGCTAACCTTTGTGAAATCCATGAAATCAATGAAATGCAAGTGGTCACAAATTACCGGCATCTTCATTCAAGGGTAAAGCATTGCAATGGTTTAGGAGCCTTGAGCTGGTTCTATCACAAACCGGAATCACCGTGTATTGCACTTCATGAGAAATTTGGAGAGAAGGGAGACAACTTCTCTCTTTTGGAGCAGCTGACAACTATCAAGAGAGCCTCCAACAAGCAAATTGACCCGACTTCAACTTCAAATTTCAAAGGTCTTGGGATAGGATTCCATGGCAGGTGCCAACAAAGAAAGGTGCTTTTCTATATTACCTTAAAGCTTTGAATTCTGATATTTCTATGTTAATTCGGTCCATGGGAGGCACAACAATCCCTATGGCTTATAGCATTTCCATTAGAGCCGAAACCTGCCTTATTCAAGCCGGTAAATTGGCTCCTAGGCCTCCCATGCCCTCAGTATCCAAACTTAGAAAATCCAAGCACTAGTCAAGCACCCACTTTGGCTCTTGCTCCCACCCCTAGAAACCAAAGTTCAAGTGAAACTTCTACTTCATCCTCTAGTGCTTCAAACGAACTCCAGGAGGTCATGAAACAATTCTGCAAAACCTAGGTAATGAGCTGGTTACTCTCAAGAGACAAAGAAGCCCAAGGTTTCGGACCTTCTTATCAACCCCAAGCTCAACCTAATAGCAGCCATACCAACCACAAAGACCACCTAATCCATCTGCAACTATGAATCAAACAAGGCCTCCTCTAATAGATGATTCCAGCCCTATAATCCAAATGCTATATCCGCTTTTAAGGCATTAGTGCCAACACAGAACAACATTGCTTAGGAATATGATTGGTGCTTTCCATGCAACGAGCCTCATAACCAATCCATGTGTTTCAATGGTGCTCTCAATCAAGCACTAATGGTGACAACTACTGGTGTGGAGGGTGAGGGTAGTCAAGGAAACAACCAACAACAAGAAACATTCCAACAGCAATCAGCCCCAAATGACACCACGTTGGTGAACTGGCAAGCGAAAGATTTTTGTGGCATGAATCAAGCAGTCTCTCAAGGTGTTGCAGCCAACACAAGGTCAAAGAGGAGAAATTTGGGTGAAGAACAGCCATTAGCCCCAGCCAATCCACAACCTTCCATGGCTCCACAAATGATTGGCAAGCAAAGTCCAGTTTCAAGTGCACAAGGACAGCCAAGAACAACCCCTAGGCCAACTCAAATGCCAGCTGTTGCTACCCACGTGCAAGGGGTGAATGTGTAAACCAAGGGACAACAAAAGGATACTTCATCCCCATTCAGTATCATTGAACAGATGAAGAAGACTAACGTCAATATATCAATGTGGGAATCCCTATCCATCCCAGGACAAAGAGATCTGCTGCAAGTTGCCATGAAGGATTGGACAACTTCGAATCAGCAGGTTCAGATGCAAGACAAAGTGCTTACAAATGCTGCCCAGCTTGAAGGAAGTCATGGAGCACAACAAGGTAAAATGTTGAAGCCCCCTCCTTTCTATATTTCATTAATCATTGGGGATAAACTAGTACACAATTACATGATTGATTTCGGGGCAAGTAGCTCAGTGATGCCCAAGCAAATAGCTAATCAACTAGGGCTCCAGTATGAAACAACATCCAAAGGGGTAGTGCAGCTAGATGGGACAGCAATAGCAACAGTTGGAGTGATTAGAAATTTGAGTCTTACCTTGCATGCATGTCCAAATGTTGTTGTTTTACAAGATGTATCAGTCATAGATTTTCCACCACTCTTTGCCCTTTGTTTATCAAGGGATTTCATAGCCAAAATTGGAGGCTACTTATCTGCTGATTGGTCACACATGTTGTTCAGAACTAGATATGGTACTAAGGTCACAATCAGATCCGAGCCAATTGCAAACTTTCATATTGAGCCTCATACTCCAAGCCAAATCAATGCCAACTATTCAGCATTTGATCAAGAAGATTATCCAAACACAGATGAGGCTGACACTAAGGTTGGAAGCATCCCGGACCTAACTCTTGATGAATGGGCAAACAAGATACATGCTTTTGATCCCTATCAAGAAGTAGAAGAATCTGAGCTGGGAGTCTATTGTATACACGAAGAAAATCAACCTATTCCTAGCGTCACTAAGCCAAGTCATAAAGACAAGAATGAAGTATGGAAATTATTCTTTGATGGGTCAAGGAGTAGACAAGGTGCAGGAGGAGGAGCTATGCTCATTTCACCGCAAGGTATAAAGTATTACTCAGCCTTCCATTTTCAGTTTTCTTGCTCAAACAACACAGCTGAGTATGAAGCCTTAATTCATGGACTGCACTGGGCAATGAAGAAAGGCATCAATAACTTGTAGGTGTTCAAGGATAGCGAGCTAATCGTCAACCAGGTTAGAGGACAACATGCTACGAAGAACGACTTGTTGAGGAGCTACAAGAATAGGGTATGGGACCTCATTGAGGATTTCGAAGCTTTCAACATTGTGTCCATACCCAAGAAGAAAATGAAGCCGCGGATAGGCTCACAAAGATTTGGAGCAACGTTTGATGTGGTTGACAACATCAACAGGGGAAAAAACATAGCCACATATCCATGTGATTGTGAGGCCAAAGCAGCCGAGATAATAACACTAGTCATGGGCGGTGTTTGAAAATGATCAATGTATCATCAATTTCTTACAAGAAGAAGCTGAATTCTCAGCTAGGAATCGTCAGATGTACTAGAGTAGCAAGATGGGGATCAAGTAGTGCACCATGAAAAACAAGCTTCCCAAGGGTTTAGTAACGTTGGAGTCTATCTTCAACCCTAACGACCAGTTCCGTAAAGAAAAGGCTAACATACAGGTCAAGAGGGAAGATTCAGAGCCAATTCCGGTTGGGGAAGGCAAAACACTTCAAATTGGTAAAGTGGCCACTGAGCAGGAGAAATCAGATTTCATACAGCTTTGTCAAGAATTTCCAGATGTCTTCACTTGGAGCTATGAAGACTTGAGAGGATTCAATCCGAATTTGGCACAACATACCATAGAATTGGATCCAGATGCTAAGCCCATCAGGTAGAAGCAGAGACCTGTTAACCCTCACATTGAGCCTCTAATGAAGAAAGAGCTAAATAAGCTAATAGAGGCAAGCATTATATTCCCGATCAAGCACTCAAGTTAGGTTGCTAACTTGGTTCTGGTCAGGAAGAAAAGTGGAGAAATCAGGTTGTGTGTGGACTTCCGAGACCTCAATAGAGAATCTCTCAAAGATCATTACCCGCTTCCTTCAATGGAACAAATATTGCAGTAGTATCCGGCCCGTAGAGATTCTCTCTCTGGATGGCTACTCGTGGTATAATCGTGATGGTGAAAGAAGAAGACCAATTCAAGACATCCTTCACAACTAAATGGGGCATATATGCTTACAAGAAGATGCCATTTGGGCTGTCCAACACTGGTGCTACCTTTCAAAGGGCAATCGACATGGCATTCAAAGGCTTGATCAACAAGATAGTGCTGATATACCTTAATGACATCACTGTATTATCCAAAAATGCAGTGGATCACCTTTTTCATCTAAGGCAGGTATTTCAGAGGTGTAGAAAGTTTGAAGTATCATTGAATCCCAAAAAATGCATATTCCTGGCTCACGAGGGGAAACTTCTAGGCCATGTTGTCTCCAAAGAGGGACTGGCAATTGATCCAGAGAGGGTTGAAGCCATAAGAGCACTACCACTGCCAAGTCACAAGAAGGCTCTTCAAAGTTTCTTGGGAAGGATTAATTTTGTCCATAGGTTTATCCCAGCATTTTGCAGCCCTCACAAGCCCATCACCAAAATGTTAAAGAAGAGCGTGGCTTTTAAGTGGACAACGAAGGAAAGGAGAGTTTTGAAGCAATCAAAGAAGTTATCTCTCAAGCACCAACTCTCATCAACCTGTGACTTCTCCAAGGATTTCATCCTCTATGCATTTGGGGGTGATGACACTATTTCTCGCCATTCGCACAAAGCAGAACAAAGATAATGATGAGCAGCCAATTACCTTTTTTAGCGAGCCTAGATGATCTGCGAGGTGAGGTACTTTTTTATTGAAAAGCATGTACTTGCAAAGAATCGAAGCTTGAAGAAATTCAAGCATTTAGTCTCAAACAACAAGGTCCAGTTGCTGGTCTCACATGCTGGAGTTAAGGACTTCCTCCTCAACAAGGATTTGAATGAGAAAAGGGCAGGTTGGATCACCCGTGTCATGGATTATGACATTCGATCAAGATCACCAAGCTGGTAAGAGGGAAAGGACTGTGTGACCAGCTGGTTTTAGGGAAGCAAAAGGAAGTATGCAACAAAGAAGAGGCTGTTTTGATAGTCCAGGACAGCCATGAGCCAAGCGGCAATCATGAAGAAGACAATGCTTCCCCCATTCCTTGCTGGACCCAAGGTATTATGCACTTCCTAGGTATAGGCCAGTGCCCCCCAGAGATGAACAAGACCCAAAGGAGACACTTCAGATTACAGGCTGTCCCGTATGCCATTGTTGATGGAGTTTTGTTCAAGAAAGATGTAAATGGAGTGTTGTTGAGATGCATTAGCACAGGTCAGATTCAAAGGGTATTGGAAGAGTTTCATGGTGGACCAGCTGGTGGCCATTTTGCGCCAAGAGTGACAGCTCTAAAAATCATGAAGGCTGGTTATTATTGGCCTAAAATATTCACCGATTGCTACGCATGGATCAAGAGGTGTAAGAATTGTGCATTCTTCACAGAAAAGAGAAGTTTTCTTCCCTTCCATCGCATCCAGTCTCGGTTGACCAGCCATTCATGTAATGGGGTTTGACTTCATTGGAGTCATTAATCCTAATTCAAGCCAAGGGCATAAATGGATTTTGACAACCACACTACTTCACCAAATGGATGAAGAGCACTCAAAGAGGCAAATTAGTCTAGCATCTTAGACTTTTATGAGGGAATAACAACCAGATTTGTTGTACCTACTACAATTATCTCCGATAATGCATTGGCATTCATTAGATCTAAGATGACCGAGTGGGCTATCAAGAACGGTATTTACCTAAGCACTTCATCGAACTATTACCCTCAGGGTAATGGCTAGGCCGAGTCTACAAACAAGAACTTGTTGAGGATCATTAGGAGAACTCTTGATGAGAATCAGAGGTCTTGGCATACCAAGCTGAAATCAGCCTTATGGGCTGATAGGATCACTCCCAAAAGATCCACAGGTAACTCTCCATTCAGGCTTGTCTATGGAAGAGAGGCAATCTTTCCCATGTCACTTGAGTTGCCAACATTGGAACTCATGAAGCAGCTGGAGTTACTTGAATTTGAGCCCATGGAGGTGAGGTATGCAGAGTTGATGGAGCTGCAAGAGATCAGAAATCAGGCATCCCAAGCAATGGAAAAGGATCAAGCTTTGATCAAGAAGACCTTTGATAGGAAGGCCAAAGATAGATCTTTTCAAGTTGGAGATCTAGTGTTGAAATGGGATGTGGACAGGGAAAAACCGGGAAGGCATTCAAAATTTGATGCCATTTGGAGTGGCCCATACATGGTCATGAAGTGCAAGAGCAGCAATGCTTTCCAATTGGCCTCATTGATGGTGAAGAACTGGAGATTCCAAGGAAATGGAATCTATCTCAAACATTGCTACTGAAAATAAAAGGTTCACCCTTGTAAATATTAGCTTAGATTTTAATTCCTCTAAGTGCATATGCACATTGTCTTGTTGTAGAAGTCGTTTCGCTTCCTAAGTGCTTTGGGCACAGTGTTTGTCGCTCCTAGATTGAGTTTTTTACAGCTTCAACGTGCTCTCGTAGAGGGAGTTGCAGCATCAGGCTCATTTTAGGTTATTGCTTATGACTCCATGCCTAATGGATCGCTAAAGGCCACTGATCTTATACCTAGCAGGCAGGTGACCCCGAAAAGTCACCAAATTGTTATCCAAATTTCACCCCCCAGAGTTAATTTGATAACATGCATCAGAGTTTTTAGTTCCAAGCAAGTAGATTGATTCAGGGGAAAATCGTAAAATTGGCTAAGTCCTGCTCAAGGCCACCTTTGGGACAGTTGGAACAATTATACGTGGAAGGCGTGGATCGGCTGAAAATCCTCCAGGTGGCCCAAATAGAAAAGGGACATCTGGGACAAATGGACGCGAAATGCCCGAATCAGCCGAAAGAAAGAAAATTTGTCCAAGTCCTTTACTGGGAGCAAGCGGGACAAGAGTGCGCGAGGACGCGAATCGACCAATCGGGTAAACTGAGAGAATTTTTCCCAGATAAAGACCTGGGACATTTGGGACAAATGGACGTGAAGGACGTGAACTCGGCTGGATCGGCCGAAACAGGAAACTTTAGCACAAGGACAAGTGGGACAAAGGGGCGCAGACGCGGATAGCCGAAGGAGCGGAAAGCCAATCAGATCACGCCACATGTCACCGGTAAAAAGGGACGAGGAAGCCCATTTCAGGTGGATCAGAGGATTCTATCTCATGAAGCACTGGGACATCTGGGACAAAAGGACATGGTGGACGTGAAAATCTGGCAGGCCCGTGGACAAATCAGAGCATGACATGTGTCGCCAAGGAAAAAGGTCCAAAAGGTCAAAGGGGTGAGTTTTCGGCACTGATCCGAACCAATCAAATAGTGCCACGTGTCCAAGTTTAAGGGGCCCACAAGAAAAGCCCACAAAAAGGTGGAGAGAGAAAATTTCTCAAAGGCACCCGTGAGCCTACCACGTGTCGTCCAGATGGTAGAGCGCGGGAAAAGAAATTTAAAACTCCGTTTTCGCCTGTTTTGTGCCCTAAATCTTCAGACCTTCGTATCTTTCGATCCAGTGCTCAGATTTGGACGTTCTTTATATCAACGGAAAGCTATTGAAATTCTCTACATGATTTTGGGATCAATCTCACATTTTGGTGTAGTTTGGAGGGATAAAATTAAGAAAACGTCTCTGACGCGTGGTGATAGACAGAAGTAATGCTTCAACAACCAACTTTAATGTAGCAGACAGCTCGCCGCTCCTGTTAGACAGCCTGTTGTTTTACTAGGATCCACCACTTCTGTCATAATGAGATGATTTTAAATGCTACCAAGAAGTGGTTGGGGCAGATTCTGATTTCCTCTCTCTTCGCTCTCTCATTTCTTGATATATATTGTAAAGAAGAGCTCCTTTAAGGGGTCAGACAGCTTTTGTTTTGCATCCTCCCTTATTCCCTCGCTTGCAAGAGAATTTTGGAGCTTTCAAACCTCCCATATGGGTTGTAATGCTATTCTTTTGCCTCTTGGCCACTGCAATGTACTGTATCGACTCTTGAGCAATAATATATGTGTTGTGATTGACTCTCGACCCTCTCATGTATTCATTGTTGTCATTTTGATCCCTTATTGCAGTTTGGTTACCTATGCATGGTGTTTTTATTGTATCTATGTGGTCTGTGTTAAATTTACAAAATGAGTGTCTAACATTCCTCGGTGCATCACCTTTGTAGTTTAGGTTTTATTCTATGCATTTTCTTACCCTGTCTCCTTGGCAAGTTAGATTAGGTTTTAGCAAACCCTCTGCATTTTTTGTGTGCATCTGAACAGAGGAATAGGAAACAGCCTTCTCTGGAGAATATTTTCTCATCTTTACAAGTCCCACGCTTGGAGAAAGGATTCCATGTTGTGCAATCACACTGGATGTCTGAACATCAACCTAGAAGCCTAATTTGCATCCGAGGGTGCTTTGTGAGTCTGCAACAACAATTTCCTAATTAGATTGATCATTTCCATCACTTTCACTCCCATTTTAAATCTACACTAACTATATTTGCACGACCTTGAGAGGTTAGGTGTGAATAAATTCATGTGTTGATTTTATATCATACAAATTGGTGAACCCGATGTGAAGAGATAGTCACTAAGCATTTCAACTTTTATCCATCCTTTATTCTACTGGGTATTCTTATACCCCCAATATGTCGAGATATGATGAGTACGGTTGACCCATTCCAGGTTTCGACATGTACCATTACCAATCAAATATACCACAACAATCACCTTCACTTTCAACATGGGTAGACAACTGCTCATCCACTCAAAACCCTCTACTTCAGGGAACCAATGTTGGTTCTTCTGTACGCATCAAAGAATTGGATCAGGTCACTCAGACTTATCCCCTTGAACAATCAAGTTCAAATAAAATATAATTCACTTGGTGAAGTAAGTTTATCTCCTTAGGTATTTTTTCGACAACCCATTACCATGTAATATGATCAACTCCCCCATCTTGATGAGGATTATTTAGCACAATATGCTAGGAGTGAACAAAAATTCCAAATAAATGAACCAATATTTTGATAGGTTGCAAGGACAAGCTGATGTCTTGTTCAGAACGATAATGTTACCCCACCACCAACTAAAAATACAACCAATGAGGGGTGGAAACATTGTGAAAAATTCATAGCGGGATACCATACTCCTCAACAACCTCCAAGGGTTCAACAAAAGGCATCTAAGCAAGGTATTGCCCCGTCAATGGGTGATGTCATTTCAGCTTTGGTTGATAAAGTTAAGGAGTTAGAGCTTTCCCAGAATACACAGAATTCATATGCCGGGAAAGCATGGGCTCCTTCCTACCCACAGAACTATGGGAAAATACCGACCGCATAGAATCCGCTAGTCTACATGAATACTCCGAACCATGGAGACTTGTTAACTAGGATGGGTACCTTGGGTATGCCTCCTCAAGCCACATATGGATACCTACAACAGAGCCAACCAGAAATTCATTCTCAAATGCTATACCAACCAGAAATGTGGTTTTCCCTAGCTTCTCGCTTTCGGCTCCATATCAAGGTAATCAACCCCCTTATATACACATGTATTCTAAATCTCCACAGGGGGACATTTACTTCTATCGAGGTCCATATGTATAACCCTAGGGGATGTCATACACCCCACCAAATGTCTATGTTGTCTTGTTTCAACAACTAATGTAGCCCCGACCTCCCCAATAAGGATCTTCAATGGTGGAAACATATGCAATGGGGATTTATTCTGAATATCTCAAGGAACCCCTAGATTTCTCCATTTGGTCAGTCATGCTCCCGAGACCCTTGTCTAATCTCCCAAAGTTCAAAAGGGAGGGTGATCCTAATGCCCACATCAAGGCTTATGTAATGGCCATTCGAGAGTTGCTCCCATGGGATACAGTCATTGCAAATATTTTCCCTAAGACACTAGAAGGTATTGCTCTCGACTGGTATTATAGGATATCGGAGGCTTCAATACACTCATTCAAATAACTCGTATTAAATTTTATCAAATATTTTGATATGAACAAGATTTTAAATAATACATCATTTAGAAAACACATTCTATGCACATCTATCTTATAACAGATAACCATATGCAACTATAATGACTTGGTATCTTCCGATCTCTCATTTCATGACTCGGTTTCAATCCGATCTCTCATGCTAATCTGAACACATAGTGTATACTATGTATACTTGGTTACTTACCCTATTCGGGTTTCAAGTGATCTGTTTAAAGAACCTATCTAAATATTTATTACCAATATTCATCCGACATCACATTCTACTAAACTAGGTGATATAGACAACGCAACCAGCAGCTTGTGATACTTTGGCCAAAGATTTTCAACATATTGTCTATGTGATTATTCCTAGATGGCATACACATCAATGGAATACATCCTTCACCTCACTCTTCTATTATCTAGAATGGTCTTTACTGACTTCTGTCAGTCCACTTGTCCAAGATTTTATCCTAACCCTAGATTAGTGACATGATTTAGTATATTGGATCATTCACGTTAACTAAGGGTACTTAGACATATTCAATCGACCTAAGTCAATTGAATGTGCCTACTTACCCCTAGATAGTGGGATTCATCCCCTATACTAGATCATATTTCTAATTCAGCCTAGAAGGAAACCAAGACAAGTCCCCAACATATGTAGATCTGGATGGTCAAATGCAGAAGGGTGTTGCCACATGTCAACTGCAGTATTGTATCTTCGAGAAGACCTTAGTCTTCTCAAAGGTACAGTTTATGTAGTTGGCGTGTGCCAACATCCACCAGAACTACCTCATCGAGATGTACATACTTCAAGGAGAACGTTAACATTTAGTTAATTAGTGGATTAAGATTCATTTTACATATCCTTGCGAAATGTTATAATCCACACTCCTTAAGTTATTTTCCAAAATCTGATTCAATTAATCATTAAAGAACTTTACTTAACTTAAGATTGCTTTTTAAGTTCATTTAATTGGCTTAACAAGTAGTTAACCAAAAATAGGACAACAACATCATAAGTTCCGTTTAAATGCAACTTATCCATTCAAGGAGGTGTAGTAACCACATAGGTTTAACTAAGTAGACTTCATTGAAATGAAGTCTAATGAATTAACAATCATATCACCTTTCCTTTTTGTTTACATTCTTTTGAGAGAGGAAGAGTCTTCCTCTTCATGATTAAATATTAGTATTTATCACCCTTATTATCTTTTACAATTTCTATAGTTTTACTGCATGTTTATTACACATCACATTACCATGTTAAATTGTTTAGATAAAGAACATCATATTCTACAACTTATCAAGTTGTATCTTAATTAGGGAGTTTGAACTAAATTCCCTTATCCAACTTATCAAAAGATATCCAATTAAGTATATAAATAATATGAATAATATCAACAAGATAGAATTCCATCTCTTTCATAAAGGTATAAGATAGTTTACACAACCAATGCAAGTAAGTTTCCAACTTTCAATTCATCTTTGTAAACTTATATAATTACAATACTATGCATTTTAGGCATACTTCCAATACAACAACCTTCCTTCAACAAGAATACAAATTCTCTTTTTAAATACAACTCAAGAAAGAAATGAGAATTCTTCACAAGAATCAAACTTAAATCAGCCAATGTATCATATAAGTTTTGCCTTCTTTTTACCACTTACAAAATCCATCTGCAAAAATTGCTAGCACGGGTCAGTTCAAAGAACTGAGCATGATAAGTACCAAACATTAAAACTAAATGCTTTCCACTAATTGTTCCATTAAAACAACTCTTGCTTTAATGAAACAATTAACATATCATACACAAAAGCATAAGTAATAACAATAAAAAAGAAGTGCATTAGTAAAACTGAATTCACCTTTTAAGAGAAGGACAGAATATATTCTACAACATCTTCCTTACCAATTAAAGTTTAATTGAACCTATCAATTATCTTTTAAACAAAAATAGATCATCATATCATTATTCTTGATTCTATCATCTTAGAACACAACATTTATCTTCACCAAAGACAAAATAAGTGTTTACATTTCCTGTTCCACAAAACTGGAACATCTAATCTCTTCCTACATTACTTCTTCAAATGAAATAAATAAGGAAGACCAAACAAATATAAAATCTCCATTTCAAGAAAGTCAATTATTTCATTTCATTGTACTTAATAAACAAATTCCCTTTCTAATCCAAACAACTTAGTTCCTACACTAGTTTCCAGAAAAGAGAGAACAAGATCATTTCCAAGTAAGAAGAAGACATACTACAAGTCCCTTTTGCATTCCTTATTATATAGAAGCATAAGTTTCATATTTTAGTTCGAATAATATAAATAGAAAAGTACAAAAACAACACACTGCCCCTAAGGATTCACAACTTCCTTTCTTATTTTAAAAGACGGTAATAACTTAATGAACCCAATAAGAGTAGAGAACTAAAATAGATAAACAACTAATTCAGAAGTGCCTAAGATCTCAGCAAAGACTGAAACTTCCTTATAAAATTTCAACATCTTATTACATAAGCAAGTAGGTCTTGGTTCCAAGAAGGAAATAATCCAAACAACTTTCACCATTTCATGTTTCCAAAAATGGAGACCTTGCTCCAACAACACACAACCCACGATGCGGGTTTCTTCAAAACAGTGAAGAAAATACTATCTCCAAATTAAACACCATTTCCAAATTCAAAGAATGAATAGTCTCAAAGAAGAATGAACCATTCATCAACAAGATGTTTCCCGATAAGATCTCAAAGAGATCTTCATAATAGTTTAGACAAACCAATCTCCCATCTCTTTAAGTAGTTCGAGTTTAAAAATAAAGTTCTGAACTAAAACATTTAAGTAGGTATAAGGAGAATCCCAATTCCATATCAAAACTAAATCAAACATATCGATAAAAAAACTAGTTCAGAACTCAAAGTTCAAAACCCAAATCACCATATCGAACACAGATTTCTCATACTGGTTCAAGACTACACAAGTGATTAATCATGGTTTCAGGTAACAACTAGTTCCCATTCTAGTTTACATCCCAAAATGAAGGAGACTCAAACCAGTTCAAAAATGAAACACGAGCATCAAACAAGAATTTAGAACCATACGAGGAATGATATACGAGTACAATATAATATTTAACTCCCTAAACAGTCCATAATAGCACAAGAAAATAAGATACGAGTACAGAGCCATGTACATACCTCAACAACAGTCTCGAGTTACCCACTATCCCATTCCTTAGTTCAGAGCAACAAGAACTACAGTGCAAGATTTTATCAACACGAAACCCGAATACAAATTTAACCAAAACATGAGCCCAAAACAAGCTCAATGAAACACGGGTTTCAAATACAGTTAAAGTGAAATGCAGGCTCCACACAAGCTATAGCTCAAATGAACATGAGCTTCAAATACAATTTCAAGCCCCAAACTAAAACATGAACTCCAAACAAGATCATATAGAACCCTTATTTCCATTAAAGTTCAAAACATCAAGAGACTACAGTACTAGCTCTTATCTGACACAAAACTGAATTACAACTTATTCAAACATGAGCCCATTACAACTCACAGAAACATGAGTTTAATACAAGCTTAAGCCCAACACGAATGAATACAAGTTAAAACAAAAACACAATTTCATTACAAGCTACGGCTCAACACGAGCTTCAAATACAAACTAAATCTCAACATGGTACATGAATTCAAGCTTCAAACAAGAACAGATAGAACCTAGATTTCAATAAAGTTCCTGGTCATGACATAAATAAAGCAATGAAGGTCTGTTCCACTCAACACCTCATATTCTAGTTCCAAAAGACAAGTAGAGCTACAAAATCGAGATTCTCATGCATGATTCACTAATATCTTACACAAAATAAGTTTCCAAACTTATCATTATTTACAGTGGGTTTCATACCCAGATTTCACCAAATATCAAACCCAGCAAGCAAATAACCAGTTAAAACATGCAAGTCAAGAATCTCATTTAAGTAGAGTTCATTTAAAGAAACATTTCAAAGAAAGCAAGAAATCTTAATGGTTAGAGCCTATCATGCCTAATAGCACTTCTTCCAAATCAAAGGAGCTTCCAAGATGAGCTTCCAACTTCCTTTCTCTTCCACATAAGATCAAACAAAAACAACTTTCCTCAAAATGCCTCTTATATTTTCCCATGATCGAAAATAGATCAGAAGAGCCAAAAATAGCAACAAAGTGCAAGTCAAACTGCTGGTTCGAAGAACCAGTTTTCCCCATGCAAAGAAAAATCTGGAGAGAGTGTGAAAACAAACAACTTCCCCAAAATCCACCTTCCAAGTTTCCAAGGTTATTTGAGTGCCTAAACTGAGGCCATTTAATTTCATTAAATGTAATTTTCCCACTTATCCTTATTTGCCACCGCCTTCCAAATCCAGTGATCACCAAAACAAACTTAACATGCATTTCCAAGTTTAGTGGAGCTTCCACTTAACATTCCACCAATGCCAACTAGCCCCTTCCAAAACTGGCTAGTCCTTGAGCATTAAAAACCTTATCACCAAATAAATGCCCCTTTGGAACCATCACCCAGGACATGCGACCATAGGCCCCTTTGCATATAGTTTAGGATAGGTCATTTTAAAAACTTAGGTTAGTTTAATTTCCAACTTTATAGTTTTAGGAATTTAATTAGATTAATTCTCAATTATATAGTTTTAGGAATTAAATTAGATTAATTCACAACTATACATAGTTTTAGGAAATAGGTTAGATTAATTTCATAACCATATATAATTAGGCATTAGATTAATTTAATTAGTCTATCAACCTTAGGAATTCCATATTAAATTTATTTAGCACAAAGGCTTAGGTTAGGATAGAATCCATTTAAATAACACAGCTGAGAAGTAAATAATCTTACCCAACTTAGGATTTTGAATCCTTCTTAAGTCATGAAATGACTGTATTTCATTTACACCCAAATGTCCTACCAAGATCGATCTCCAAAGACCCAAGCATAACCAGACAACTAAATTGAAACACGTTCACACAAGGTCAAAGAACTTGTAACAACAAAGTTTAGTCCATTATGTTCCTTAAATTATTGAATGTCAATTTACCATTCATTCAACAAAGAAGATTTTAAAACACTCCTTGGATCAATGGAATTGATCCAAGGATGAGTCAGATTAAGAGTTAGGTTTGCAACTCCTAAACCAGATTGCAACTTACCTACAAGAAGTAAAAAAATGGATTCAAAGAAGCCATTTTATTTCAATCAATTGATCTAAAGAATAGAAATGATTTATCCATTTCAAGCATGATTTCCTATAATCAAAAGAACACATCTTTATAAGGAGAAATCACATGTCAACACTTGAAATGCAAAGGAGGAATATAACAACTAACAAGGGTGTTACATGCTTCCCTCCTAAAAGAATCATCATCCCGATGATTACCTTGCTTTAACAATTAATATCAAGGATAACCAATTCATTCACTTTTCTTTTCATATGAAAAAACATATCAGAATCTTATAGTTCTAGAAATCAACATTCACACAACTATTTATTCAAAAGAATTAAATAGTCATCTACCCAAAACTGGTAGATTTATTGACATAAATGTATAAAATTTCAAATTTTATCAGTTTGTAGAATTTAATTCTGTTCAAATAAGAATGGAAAAGTAGTTTTCATATCCTCCAAGTTTTCCTAGGTTGCACTTTCCTCATTAAACTGGTCCCACTAGACCTTACATTGCCTCAGTTCATGATTTCTTAAATGCAACTGATGAGTTTCTAGCACTTGTAATGGTTTAACCATGATTATTCCTGGTCTTGGACCTACAAGGAATTCCAATTTAACACATGTGATAAATCTGAAACATATTTCTTAAGCAAAGAAATATGGAAAACATCATGCATTCATGATAAAGCAGGAGGTAATGCTAAATGATAAGCTACTGGGTTGATAACTTCCACAATTTCAAAAGGTCCCACATAGCGAGGTGATAACTTGGCAGCCTTGCCAAAAGTTATTGAACTCTTTTTTGTTTTACTCAAAGAAAGACCTTCTCACCAAGCTCAAACTTCCTATCAACCCACTTCAAGTCAGCATAACTCTTTTGTCTATCTATTCTTCTCTTTCAAGCATCCACGAATCATTTTAACTTGTTGTTCCATTTCCATAAGGATTTCAGGTCCAATTACTTCTCTATCCTCAATGTTGTCCCAACTGATGGGAGTTTTGCATTTCCTTCCGTATAGTGCCTCGAAAGGTGCCATCTTAAGAGAGGCGTGATATGTATTATTGTAAGAAAATTCAACTAGTGGAAGATACTCTTCCCACTTATACGCTGATCCATACAATACATGCGTAACATATCTTCTAAAACCTGATTCACTCTTTCAGTCTGTCCATCCATTTCCGATGATACGCAGAACTAAAATTTAGCTTAGTTCCTAGAGCTACATTAAGTGTTTTCCAAAACCTTGACATCATTCTAGGATCTCTATCAGATATGATTAACTCAGGTACTCCATGTAATCTGAAAATGTCATGTACGAACCTTTTTGCCAAAACAGGAGAATCATCTTTCAGATTTCCAGCAATAAAATGTGCTACTTTTGTCAGTTTATCAACAACTACTAAAATAACATCATGTTTGTTTCTTGTCATAGGCAAACCTTGTACAAAATCCATGCTTATTACTTGCCATTTGTACTATGGAATGCTATGTGGATATAATAAACCGGCTGGGTGCATGTGTTCAGCTTTAACACGTTGACATTCCAAGCAATGCTTTACAAACTCAATAACATCCTTTTTCATTCCTTTCCAGAAATATTGTTGTTTTATATCAGTGAGCATTTTTGTGATGCCAGGATGCCCAGAAAAAGGTGAGCTGTGAAATTCAACTAGTAATTTCTTTCTCAATTCATTAAGCGAAGGTATGTATACTCTGTTTTCAAACCATAATATTCCTTCATTATCAAAGTGAAAACCTTTATACCTTACGTCTTTTGGATCTACAACAAGTGTTGTTTTCACTTGCTGAAAATAAGAATCAGATTCCATAACATCTTTTACTTCATCCTTAAACTGAGTTCTTAATGTTATAAGAGCGAAATGTGCTTCCTACGACTTAGAGCATCAACAACTCTATTTTCCTTACCTTTTATGTAACTTATGTCAAAATCATATTGAGACAAAAACTCTAACCATCTACGTTGTCTTGCATTCAGATTTGGTTGAGTGAAAATATACTTCAACCCTAGATGATCAGTTTTCAATTCAAAAGGTTTACCAAGTAGATAATGTCTCCATACTTGAAGTGCATGAACAATGGCAGCAAGCTCTAAATCATGTGGAGCATAATTCAACTCATGTAACTTAAGTTTTCTACTTTCATAAGCTATGACATGATCATTTTGTACTAATATTCCTCCAAGACCTTCACCAAAGCATCCATCACAACTGTAAAATCCCCATTAGGATCAGGTACAGCCAGAATAGGTGCAGAAGTTAACTAATTTTTCAAAGTTTCAAAAGTAGATTCACACTTCTCACTCCATACAAATTTCTTATCCTTTTTCTGCAACAAAGTTATTGGTGCAACTACCTTAGAAAAATCCTTAACAAATTTTCTATAATAACCAGCAAGTCCCATGAAGCTTCTTACCTCATGTACGTTCTTAGGTGCAGGCCATTCTATTATCGCTACAATTTTAGAAGGATCTACAACAATCCCATCTTTACTTATAACGTGACCCAAATAGTGTACTTTGTATCATAGAAAGAACATTTAGATAGCTTACCAAATAACTTCCTCTTTCTCAGGATTTCCAAAATGATCTTCAAGTGCTCATGGTGTTCCTCAACACTCTTAGAATATATGAGAATGTCATCCAAGAATACAAGCACAAATTTGTCCAAATATTCTTGAAAGATATTATTCATTAGATTCATAAAAGTTGTAGGTGCATTTGTCAACCCAAAGGGTAAAACAGTAAATTCATAATGCCCATACCTTGTCCTGAAAGTAGTTTTATGAATGTCTTCATCTTTAATTCACAATTGATGATAACCAGACCTAAGATCTATCTTAGAATACACTGATGCACCACGCATCTGATCAAATAAATCATCAATTCTAGGAAGTGGGTACCTATTCTTGATTGTCGCTTTGTTCAACATCCTGTAATCAATGCACAACCTAAGTGTCCCATCTTTCTTTTTCACAAAAATTACTGGTGCTCCCCAAGGAGAAACACTTGGTCTGATCAACCCTTTTGACAAAAGTTCTTGCAATTGTGCTTTAAGCTCTACTAATTTTGTAGTAGTCATTCTATATGGTGCCTTAGAAATAGGTTCCATTCCAGGTTTGATCTCGATTGTAAAATCAAATTCTCTTTTAGGTGGAAGACCTGGTAATTCTTCCAGAAACACATCACTGTAGTTTCATAACAACATGGATAATGATCCAAGAGATCATTGTTTTCTTCTGCAGATTCAGAAATTTTTACTACATACAAGGTACAACCTTTATTTTTGGCCTTTTTAAGTTGCATAGCAGACAATTTCCTAGCTGAAATTTCACGTTTCACACCTTGAATCTCTGTTGTTTTCTATAGGTCATCTAAACAACTAATATATTTCTCAAAATAGTCAACTTTTGCTTTGTGATCTGCTAGCCAGTTAACCCCTATAATTACATCATAAGATCCCAAAGGTGCTACATACAGATCAACCTCAGTGGAAAAAGTGGGTAATTCAAGGACTACTCCAAAAAGACACATACTAACTATATGAACAACATTATTCCCATAATGTACAGTCCATGTTTTATCCATTTTTCCAGCTTTTCATTTTAGTTTTGATGCAATTTTATTAGAAATAAAACATTTAGTAGCTCTTGTATCAAAAATAATAGTTACAGGTATACCAAATAACTTACCAGGAACTTCTATAGGCGTGACTTGCTTTTCAGCCTATTTGTCTGCTACGGCAACATGTATCTTGTGTTATTGATCATGATCATCCTTTTTCAAAGGACAATTATTTGCATAGTGATCCTTGCCACAGTTATAACAGCCTCCTACAGGTCCCTTTTTAGGCTCAAAGTTATTTCCAGCCTTAAAATTATTATTTTGACCTCCATAGGACTTCTATCCATTATTGTTGTTCTTTACAAAATTGCTCCGTGTATTTCCAGCAGGCTTATTCATTACTGCTTTCTTGTTGTTATCAATTGTAAACTTATTTTTATTACCAAATTTCTTCCACGGTCCCTTCTTTGGTGCAAGAGAGGTGAAGAGGAGTTTGGAAATTTCTTCCTTACTTCCTCTTTGTGAGCAGAAATTGCCTTCAATTTCTGTTCCTGCCTTATGGATTTTTCCACAACTCCTTCCATCGTGGTTGGACTGTGAACATCCACCTCTCCTCCTATTATGGGACTCAATCCCATGATGAATTTCCTTATTCTAAACTTTTCATCAGTTTGATACATGGGACATACTTAAGGAGTTTAGTAAACTTCTCCCAGTATTCCGTTATAGTTAGCTTCCCTTGAGCTAAGTTCTGAAATTCTGTCATTTTCTGGTCATAGTAAAGTTGTGGCAGCCAACGTTGCCTAAAATAGCTTTTGAACTGATCCCAGGTAATATTAGACTCATCAATATTTAACTCAGCCTTTCGGTTGTCCCACCATGAAGATGCCTCATGAGAAAGCTGATATGCTCCCCATATCACTTTCGTTTCCTCGAGAGAAGTTTCGTATAGAAAATACTTCTCCATTTCACTGAGCCAATTTTCAGCTCCATCTCCCAAAGTGGTGCCATCAAACTTAGGTGGACTTATCCTTTTTATGTCATTGGTGAGTTCAGCTGCTAACCTTGCCTTTTTGTTCTCTGGTGGAACAAGCACGTTAACATTGTTATTATCAACACCCAAATTGGCGTTGTCCTCAGGAGGTGGCTGATTGTTATTACCAACATCATTTTCCTCCTCGTTACCCATCACTTGTTGTTCCAGTATAGCCAAACAATCTCTTGTGTCCATAGGGCAGCAAGGATCTCATCAAGTTTTTGGGTTGTTGTTGCTCCATCAACAGGTGGAGGGTTATTCAATGTTTCCTCTTGTTCTAACCATTTTCTATTAACAAGAAAATTTAAGTTTTTATCAGATTATGGACTCAATAGGTCCAAGAGCTGCAACCTTCAGCTCTGATACCAAGATGTAACATTCCCATTTTAGGACTTTAGAAACAAGGGAATTTTTTTAAAGAATGTTCTCTATTCTAAATAATACATCATTTAGAACACACATTCTATGCCAATCAATCTTATAACAGATAACCATATGCAACTGTAATGACTCGGTATCTTCGATCTCTCATTTCATGACTCGGTTTCAATCCGATCTCTCATGCTAATCTGAACACATAGTGTATACTATGTATACTTGGTTACTTACCCTATTCTAGGGTTCCGAGTGATCTATTTAAAGAACCTATCTAAATATTTGTTACCAATATTCATCCGACATCACGTTCTACTAAACTAGGTGATATAGGACAACGCAACCAACAACTTGTGATACTTTGGCCAAAGATTTTCAACATATTGTCTATGTGATTATTCCTAGATGACATACACGTCAACGGAATATGTCCTTCACCTCACTCTTCTATTATCTAGAATGGTCTTTACTGACTTCTGTCAGTCCACTTGTCCAAGATTTTATCCTAACCCAAATTAGTGACATGATTTAGTATATTGGATCATTCACATTAACTAAGGGTACTTAGACATATTCAATCAACCTAAGTTGATTGAATGTGCCTACTTACCCCTAGTTAGTGGGAGTCATCCCCTATACTAGATCATATTTCTAATTCAGCCTAGAAGGAAACCAAGACAAGTCCCCAACATATGTAGATCTGGATGGTCAAATGCAGAAGGGTGTTGCCACATGTCAACTGCAGATCTTGTATCTTCGAGAAGACCTTAGTCTTCTCGAAGGTATAGTTCTGAGTTGGCATGTGCCAACATCTACCAAAATCTACCTCATCGAGATGTACATACTTCAAGGAGAACGTTAACATTTAGTTAATTAGTGGATTAAGATTCATTTTACATATCCTTGTGAAATGTTATAATCCACACTCCTTAAGTTCTTTTCCAAAATATGATTCAATTAATCATTAAAGAACTTTACTTAACTTAAGATTGCTTTTTAAGTTCATTTAATTGGCTTAACAAGTAGTTAACCAAAAATAGGACAACAACATCATAAGTTCCGTTTAAATGCAACTTATCCATTCAAGGAGGTGTAGTAACCACATAGGTTTAACTAAGTAGACTTCATTGAAATGAAGTCTAATGAATTAACAATCATATCACCTTTCCTTTTTGTTTACATTCTTTTGAGAGAGGAAGAGTCTTCCTCTTTGTGATTAAATATTAGTATTTATCACCCTTATTATCTTTTACAATTTCTATAGTTTTACTGCATGTTTATTACACATCACATTACCATGTTAAATTGTTTAGATAAAGAACATCATATTCTACAACTTATCAAGTTGTATCTTAATTAGGGAGTTTGAACTAAATTCCCTTATCCAACTTATCAAAAGATATCCAATTAAGTATATAAATAATATGAATAATATCAACAAGATAGAATTCCATCTCTTTCATAAAGGTACAAGATAGTTTACACAACCTAATGCAAGTAAGTTTCCAACTTTCAATTCATCTTTGTAAACTTATATAATTACAATACTATGCATTTTAGGCATATTGCCAATACAACAACCTTCCTTCAACAAGAATACAAATTCTCTTTTTAAATACAACTCAAGAAAGAAATGAGAATTCTTCACAAGAATCAAACTTAAATCAGCCAATGTATCATATAAGTTTTGCCTTCTTTTTACCACTTACGAAATCCATCTGCAAAAATTGCTAGCATGGGTCAGTTCAAAGAACTGAGCATGATAAGTACCAAACATTAAAACTAAATGCTTTCCACTAATTGTTCCATTAAAACAACTCTGCTTTAATGAAACAATTAACATATCATACACAAAAGCATAAGTAATAACAATCAAAAAGAAGTGCATTAGTAAAACTGAATTCACCTTTTAAGAGAAGGACAAAATATATTCTACAACATCTACCTTACCAATTAAAGTTTAATTGAACCTATCAATTATCTTTTAAACAACAATAGATCATCATATCATTATTCCTAATTCTATCATCTTAGAACACAACATTTATCTTCACCAAAGACAAAATAAGTGTTTACATTTCCTGTTCCACAAAACTAGAACATCTAATCTCTTCCTACATTACTTCTTCAAATGAAATAAATAAGGAAGACCAAACAAATATAAAATCTCCATTTCAAGAAATTCAATTATTTCATTTCATTGTACTTAATAAAAAATTCCCTTTCTAATCCAAACAACTTAGTTCCTACACTAGTTTCTAGAAAAGAGAGAACAAGATCATTTCCAAGTAAGAAGAAGACATACTACAAGTCCCTTTTGCATTCCTTATTATATAGAAGCATAAGTTTCATATTTCAGTTCAGAATAATATAAATAGAAAAGTACATAAACAACACACTACCCCTAAGGATTCACAACTTCCTTTCTTATTTTAAAAGATGGTAATAACTTAACGAACCCAATAAGAGTAGAGAACTAAAATAGATAAACAACTAATTCAGAAGTGCCTAAGAGCTCAGCAAAGACTGAAACTACCTTATAACATTTCAACATCTTATTACATAAGCAAGCAGGTCTTGGTTCCAAGAAGGAAAATAATCCAAACAACTTTCACCATTTCATGTTTCCAAAAATGGAGACCTTGCTCCAACAACACACAACCCACGATGCGGGTTTCTTCAAAACAGAGAAGAAAAGACTATCTCCAAATTAAACACCATTTCCAAATTCAAAGAATGAATAGTCTCAAAGAAGAATGAACCGTTCATCAACAAGATGTTTCTCGATAAGATCTCAAAGAGATCTTCATAACATTTTAGACAAACCAATCTCCCAGATCTCTTTAAGTAGTTCGAGTTTAAAAATAGAGTTATGAACTAAAACATTTAAGTAGGTATAAGGAGAATCCCAATTCCATATCAAAACTAAATCAAACATATCGATAAAAAAACTAGTTCAGAACTCAAAGTTCAAAACCCAAATCACCATATCGAACACAAATTTCTCATACTGGTTCAAGACTACACAAGTGATTAATCATGGTTTCAGGGTAACAACTAGTTCCCATTCCATTTTACATCCCAAAATGAAGGAGACTCAAACTAGTTCAAAAATGAAACACGAGCATCAAACAAGAATTCAGAACCATACGAGGAATGATATACGAGTACAATATAATATTTAACTCCCCTGAATAGTCCATAATAGCACAAGAAAATAAGATACGAGTACAGAGCCACGTACATACCTCAACAACAGTCCCGAGTTACCCACTATCCCATTCCTTAGTTCAGAGCAACAAGAACTATAGTGCAATCTTTTATCAACACAAAACCCAAATACAAATTTAACCAAAACACGAGCCCAAAACAAGCTCAATGAAACACGGGTTTCAAATACAGGTTAAAGTGAAATGCAGGCTCCACACAAGCTATAGCTCAAATGAACATGAGCTTCGAATACAATTTCAAGCCCCAAACTAAAACACAAACTCCAAACAAGATCAGATAGAACCCTTATTTCCATTAAAGTTCAGAACATCAAGAGACTACAGTACTAGCTCTTATCCGACACGAAAAATTGATTACAACTTATTCAAACATGAGCCCATTAAAACTCACAAAAAACATGAGTTTAATACAAGCTTAAGCCCAACACGGCCGAATACAAGCTAAAACAAAAACACAATTTCATTACAAGCTACGGCTCAACACGAGCTTCAAATAAAAACTAAATCTCAACATGGTACATGAATTCGAGCTTCAAACAAGAACTAGACAGAACCTAGATTTCAATAAAGTTCCCGATCATGACATAAATAAAGCAACGAAAGGTCTGTTCCACTCAACACCTCATATTCCAGTTCCAAAAGACAAGCAGAGCTACAAAATCGAGATTCTCATGCATGATTCACTAATATCTTACACAAAAGAAGTTTCCAAACTTATCATTATTTGCAGTGGGTTTCATACCCAGATTTCACCAAATATCAAAACCCAACAAGAAAATAACTAGTTAAAACATGCAAGTCAAGAATCTCATTTAAGCAGAGTTCATTTAAAGAAACATTTTGAAGAAAGCAAGAAATCTTAATGGTTAGAGCCTATCATGCCTGATAGCACTTCTGCCAAATCAAAGGAGCTTCCAAGATGAGCTTCCAACTTCCTTTCTCTTCCATGCAAGATCAAACAACAAACAACTTTCCTCGAATCTTATATTTTCCCATGATCAAAATAGATCAGAAGAGCCAAAAATAGCAACAAAGTGCAAGTCAAACTGCTTGGTTCAAAGAACCAGTTTTCCCCATGCAAAGAAAAATCTGGAGAGAGTGAGAAAACAAACAACTTCCCCAAAATCTACCTTCCAAGTTTCCAAGGTTGTTTGAGCACCTAAACCGAGGCCATTTAATTTCATTAAATGTAATTTTCCCACTTATCCTTATTTTCCACCACCTTCCAAATCCGATGATCACCAAAACAAACTTAACATGCATTTCCAAGTTTAGTGGAGCTTCCACTTAACATTCCACCAATGCCAACTAGCCCCTACCAAAATTGGCAGTCCTTGAGCATTAAAAACCTTATCACCAAATAAATGCCCCTTTGGAACCATCACCTAAGACATGCGACCATAGGCCCCTTTGCATATAGTTTAGGATAGGTCATTTTAAAAACTTAGGTTAGTTTAATTTCCAACTTTATAGTTTTAGGAATTTACTTAGATTAGTTCTCAATTATATAGTTTTAGGAATTAAATTAGATTAATTCACAACTATACATAGTTTTAGGAAATAGGTTAGATTAATTTCATAACCATATATAATTAGGCATTAGATTAATTTAATTAGTCTATCAACCTTAGGAATTCCATATTAAATTTATTTAGCACAAAGGCTTAGGTTAGGATAGAATCCATTTAAATAACACAACTAAGAAGTAAATAATCTTACCCAACTTAGGATTCCAATCCTTCTTAAGTCATGAAATGATTGTATTTCATTTACACCCGAATGTCCTACCAAGATCGATCTCCAAAGACCCAAGCATAACTAGACAAATGAATTGAAACACGTTCACACACGGTCAAAGAACTTGTAACAACAAAATTCAGTCCATTATGTTCCCTAAATTATTGAATGTCAATTTACCGCTCATTCAACAAAGAAGATTTTAAAACACTCCTTGGATCAATGGAATTGATCCAAGGATGAGTCAGATTAAGAGTTAGGTTTGCAACTCCTAAACCAGATTGCAACTTACCTACAAGAAGTAAAAAAATGGATTCAAAGAAGCCATTTTATTTCAGTCAATTGATCTAAAGAACAAAAATGATTTATCCATTTCAAGCATGATTTCCTATAATCAAAAGAACACATCTTTATAAGGAGAAATCAATGCCGACCCCAAGCCCTAGTCAATACCCCAGTCAATTCAAGAACTAGGGGCAAGGGTTCCAAAGTGTTAATTATAATGGTAAATAACCAAACAATAACCATGGGTTTGGACCACAACAAGGAACAAACCAAAGGCCTCGGGATTACAATCCTGACTTGTAGTGCGATTTCTATAGGGTCTGTGTGCATGATGTAAGAACTTGTCGCGATTGTAATAAATTTTTATATAATTTTCTAGAAGATCAAAGATAGTTATTTGTTGACATGTTTCTGGCCAACCCACTATGCCTAGTAAAAATTCCTATATGGGACCGGTGTCTTCATAGAGCACACCATTCGAATCTATAATGATCCTCTCCCCACGTGTCCAAAGGATGGTAGACTAGATCCTAATGGTTTGAATAAAGGTATTGTAATAGGGACTCATGATCATGAAGCCTTAACTTCATCAAACCCACAAGTGGCACCTCCTTTGGATGGTTGTCGGAAACAAATATTGTAGGTTTGGTTGAGTTAGACACTGAACCCTAAATTAACGCTGTAACAAGAGCCAAAGACTATTCTTCACAACCAATCCCAATTTATCTAGTTGTGTTGGATAGTGTTCATGACATGCTAAGCAAGCCAGTAGGAGCTTATGATTTGATCAGTGATCTAACCAAGACCTTTTCACACATTTCCTTTTTGGATCTACTGAAGAATTCCCCGATCATCGAGCCACTCTCTTGGAAGCACTTGGTCTCGGCCATTTGGCTAACGTTACCCCTCTCGCTAGAGGCACAGATAAACCATATAGACTTTAACATTTTCCCTCCAGGGCAACCCAAAAGGGATATTGGGTTTGTATTTGACATAAGCAAGATGCCTACAGATGCTAAAATAGCTTGTAGAGGTGATCCAACCTTATTTTTATAGGTTTACATCTACAACAACTATGTGAAGCACGCAATTATCGATGATAGGGCGGCGGTTAATATAGTTCCCTTATCTTTTCTTCAGAAGTTAGGATATGGGGAGACTAATTTCTCCTTGATGTGAAACACGTTGAGGGGCTATGATAGTCTCAAAGAAACCTCAATCGGAACCATAGTATTATTGGTCACTCTTGGGCCCAAGACGGTGCTTACTGAGTTTTATATTATAGATCAGGAAACCAACTATAATATGATCCTTGGTCATCCTTGGATCCACCGCATGAAAGCAATCCCCTCCACCCTATTCCAAGAAGTTAGATTCTTGCATTTAGGGAAAGTCTTTGTCACTCAAGGTGATCCAAATCCCTTTGATATACATTTAGCCAACTTGAGGAAAAAGCCAAGGGTCCACTCTAAATTCAAGCTTCCTATGAACCAGTTAAACAAACTGGAAAGTGCGATTAGAAGAAAAGCTAGTTCCCACAACAGAATTAGAAGTTAAAGGTTTGATCGAGGGTATTCAATACCCTCGATCATCATCCATCTTTCCGAGTAGCTATAAGACCCTCCATTTTGATGGAGCCCGTGTTGCTTCGATGTCGGGGTCAGCACAATCCTTACTTCGCCCGAAGGAAGGGTTTTACCTTTTGCTTTCAAATTAAATTTTGAATGCATAAAAAATGGGGCTGAGTATGAGGCTCTCCTATTAGGTCTCATTGTAGCTAAGAGAATGGGAATCCTCAATATTAGGGTGTTGGGTGATTCACAGCTAGTCACAAATCAAATATATGAGGTATACAAGACTAGGGCTGAACACTTACAACTCTATATGTAGACACTAAAATTGGGTCACACTCCCCTTGGTCCCTTGTCAAATAACTAGCTCAAGCATACACATCTAACCATGACCCCTTCTACCCCACATTAATATTACTTTAATTACCTTAATTAAATTAATACCCATCCTCAAAATATTCATTACTTAATTATTTAAATTAAGCTAATTTACACCTCACCTAGACACCTCCTTGAACCACCTCACCCTAGACCTATTCTTGGCATGTTTCCATAACTAGCGATAAATAAGTATTACTTGCCTTAATGAGCTAAGATTTCATCTAACCCTAATATCAATCTCTAAAATCTCTCTAACCACATTCCCACTCATTAGAAGGTAAGTTTCTATTACAATCCACAAGAATAAACTAACTGAGCCCAAGAAATTAGAAAGATCTACCTATTTTACTAAACCTAGGAATCTCACCTTATCTAACGCCAGTAAACCCTAAACGAATGCCGGTTAATACGAAACCATCATCGGTTACCATTTATTCACCCAAACAACCTTGTTTTTGGGTTGGCACATTCTAAGAGTAAGAAAAGGAGATCAAAGTTGCATGTAAGTGAAACCAACATCCTTTCACATATCTAGACATCTAGAGCCATCACCAAGACATATTTTGGAAGCATTTCACTCACAAAATCATTCTAGGAGCCACTGCTACGATATCCAACACCATTCTTCTGATCAACAGTCACCTCCATTCAACCATCAAAATCGCATCATAGTAAGTATATCTCTACCAGCATTGTCCATTTCAGCATAGTTAACTTTTTTCATTCTTGTCATTAGTTTATACTTTGCATGTTCATCCCTCCATTGCTTAATAGCTTGTAATCTCACCATTTCTCCTACCCACACCACCAAATCATCATTCTGACATAATATCCATTTCTGAGTGTACTTGAGATCTCCACAGACCTTCTCATTCACTCTCCCAACCTCATTTGACCTCAGATCAGCCCCTTCCATTTGATCTATTTGAGTTTCTTTTACCTCGACCATACTAATGTGGGTTATCCATAACCACTTTGTTGGTTCTACCTAACCGACATCGGTCATACTGACCAATGTCGGTCTCTCGTGTTTATACTGGACCAAGAAAAGACCAAATAATCACCCTACCAGGTTGACCTAAATAACCCAAAATATGACCCCGACTAGTCCCATTACCTTAAAAACACCTCACCTCTCAGATTTAACTATAGCCTAACTTGTTATGATTGGATTTGCTTATTATAATTTAATGAGATACCTGTTGATGCAAAATCACAGCACCCCTGGATGTTGATCATATTTCTAGGTTGATCACACTAGCATCCAGTGTGATTGCACAACATTGAAACCTTTCTCCAAGTGTGGGACTTGTAGAAATGAGAAAGGAATCTCCAGAGAAGGTTGGTTCCTACTCCTAAACTACCTGCCACAAGCTATTCCAGTGCAGGCAAGCTAATCTAAACCTAATCTAACCATGCCAAGGAGACAAAGAGAGAGAAAAAGGGAAAAACATCAAAAGCCTACACTAAAACGGTGATAGACCAGAGAAGGAGAATGTTGAACATCTATCAAAACTGCCATGGAACAAGGAGAGGTGACCAATGGGAAGGATGGACAGATGCATCACAAACCCAAAGATAGATTTCACATAGAAAATGTCCCAAAACTCCATGAACATAGCTCCAAACTTGCAATGAACATTCAAACATGCACAAATACCTGCAATGAAGAGAGGCAAGAAGAAAACAAGAAAAAAATGAGCAAGGATGGACAGATGCATCACAAAACACATTTTTGTTGCTTTAGAAGTTTGTACAGAACATCATTTCAATAGTAAAAGGCAAAAACGCCATTACAGAGCAAGGGAGGAGGTTCAAACTCCATTTTCAACCCTAGAGAAGAAAAGAAGGGAGGCGAGCTGAAAAAATGAACAACTTGTAATCAAATCCCAAAAATTGAGCCAAATCGGCCTTTTACAATGCATGGGTCGGTCGAGCCCATGAGAGAAGAAAACGTAGGAAAACGTGTAAGTAGCCCAACCATTGACCAAAACACATTCTTCATTAAAATCGGTGGTTGAAACATCACTTATGGCCATGCTGAAGAAGAATGCGACCCATGTGCATTAAAACAAGTTGTTGAAACGTCACTTCTAGCCATGTTGAAGAAGAATGCAACCCATGTGCATTAAAACTGGTTGTTGAAATGTCCCTTCTGGCCATTACCACGTGCCAGAGATGTTTCTTGATTTTATCTCTCCAAACTGAACCAAAATGCAAGATTAACCCGGAATCATGTAGATAATTTCACCATCTTTCCATTGATATAAAGAACGTGCAAATCCAAGCTCTGGATCGAAAGATATGGCGATCTGAAGATTTAGGGCAAAAACAGGCCAAAACGGATATTTGAATTTTTCCCACGCTCTGCCACTTGGATGACACGTGTCGGGCACTGATTGGCCATGAGTAATTCTCTCTCCTCCACCTTTCCATGGGTTTCCTTTGAAATTTTGACGTTTTTATCACTTTGGGAAATTTTCCATTTTTCCCCACGCCCGCCATTTGGGACACGTGGCATGATCTTTGGTTGGAGGACGGGCGCGGGTCATCCTTTCTTTTAATTTTTGGCCCAAGACTTTGTCAAATTTTCCAAGTCTTTCCCTAGCTCCAAACTTCCCCTACCTTAGGACACGTGGCATTTCTGATTCGTCCGCGGGCCTCCCGGCTTTTCGCGTCCCTCGCGTCCCTTTGGCCTGGCTGTCCCAAACCGTCTCAGGAAAATTTCTCTAATTTGCCTGATTCGGGCTTCCCTATCCCTCTTTGAGGTGAAGACACGTGGCACATTTCCATTGGCTCTCGGCTCCTTCGGATTTTTGCATCCCTCACGTATTTTTGGCCCAAATGTCCCAGACAAAAGTTTCTTGTTTCGGCCGAACCGGCCGGTTCGCGTCCTCCGCGCACTTTTGTCCCAACTGTCCCAGACTGCCTAGGACAAATTTCTCCGAACCACCCAAAATGGATTGACTTGCACCAAACCAGCTGATTTGCATCCTTCGTGTACTTTTGTCCCAACTATCCCGGACTGAGCAAAGTGAGACTTAGGAAAAATTTTCCCATTTTTTCAGCCGATTCGGCTTTTCACACCTTTCGCGCCCAAGTCCCAATTGCCCCAAATGCTGCGTGGACCACTGGAGGCTTTTCGCCAATTTGTACCCCGATGTCCCGACTATCCTGGACTAGGACTTAGCCAATTTTCTTCATTTTTTCTGCCCCAAGCTTAGTTTTGCAATTTCTTCCATTTTCTCGACCTGTTGGGATTCCTTCTTGGATGGAAGAGTTAGAAAGAAGCAGAGGGGGCCCCAAAAACATGATTTTGGGCCTTGAATCGATCTACTTGCTTGGGACTTGAATAATCTGATGCATGTTATCAAAATTACCCTGGGGGTGAATTTTAGATAACAGTTTTGGCGACTCAGCGGGGTCATCTGCCTGCTAGATGAAGATACGATTAGCTAAAGCAATCCATTGGGCATGGAGTCATGAGTAGTAGCCTGCAAACTGATCTGAACTTTGAAAACCTCCTCTCTGAGCCACTTGAAACCCACTGAACATGGAGTTGTTCTCACCAAAATGCCACTGGAATGAACTATGCAAGAGCAAAACCAGCACCACAAAAACTATGTACAGAACTGAAAATCATACATGCTCCAAATGGAACATGCAGAGTGTGCACAAGCACTTCTTCTACTAAAAGCAAACCTACCTACTCTACTCTAACTGGAAGCAAAGGCAAGCTAAACAAACCCTGCAATTGGTTGTGAGAAATAGCTTCCCTTTCTCAAAAGTGGCAGCCATGCAATTGATTTGGAGCTGATCATGGCTGTTAGGATGAGTGGAAAATCAACAAGAAGTTGGTCTTCCACCCAAATCATCAAGGTATCAGCTGAAGGCAAATTCAATACCTCTTTTAGTTGCTCTGCATTTGGATTGAAGAGGTATGACAGCTGATCCTTGGTACTTTGTAGCTCACCCTCATGCTCAGAAGCAAGCATGACTGGTTGTGACTTCTCCTTTGGCTCCAATGAAGCCAAATACCTGATTGGGCAAGGTCTGATCCATTTGATATGCCCATAGCTCTGATTTTCAACTCCAAAAATGGAGTCTTCTTGTAGACCCTCTGAATGGATGGTGTGGAAGAAATGGTGAAATTCCTCTGTCCTTTCTCTTCCTCCAATGAAGAACATGAAAGATTTAAATCTTCCAATCTTGATTCCAAAGAGCTGCTATAAGATGCAGGCTGCTTTGCAAAATGAATGTTCTCCTTCATGACAACAGACTCAAGTGTTTGGAATGTGGATGATGAAAGAGAGAATGGTGGAAACTCAACCGGCTCTTCTCCATCAAAACAGTCCTCCAAATCTGACAGATAAACTGCCTCATGACTGTCCTGCTGCAAATGCTCAACTTCCTCCATGGTGTCCTCTTGATCTGCAACTTGATCACCATGGTTTCTTTCACCCTCCAACATTGAGTTTGAGAGATCAAACTCCTCTTCAGTACTAGAACTTGAGAGAGGTGAAGTAGAAAGAAGAACTGAAGGTTCTCCTGTAGCCTGCTTTGTGCTCAAAGCCCTTGGATCTGCACTTTTCTCCTCCACAACTAGAATGTGCTCCTCTTCTTTTGGATTTGGAGCAGCTTCTCCTTCCTCCAATGTTTGAAGACAATCTTGCTCTTGATTGAACTCTTCCTCCAGCATGAAGTTTGTCAAGTCAAACTCTTCAATCTGCTGCTCTAGAGGACAAGTTGGGACTGCAAGAACTTCTTCTTCTGCTGCAACAAAATCAGTCCTGACCACCATTTGTTCTCCAACTCCAACCTCTTCTGTAGGTTTAACCATCAAGGGGATCTTTGTCATCCCAAATTTGGCAGCCCAAACCTTCAAGTTGTCTGTCATTTCTTTTCTGTTGGGCTCCTCTTCTTGCTGTCCTTCATGGCCATTTTTTGTAATTTCTTCTTCCCCACATGGAATTGGGAATGCAAGAGGAGGGATGGGTTGTAACTCAATTGATTTGGCAATTTTTTGTGGTGGTAAAGGAGGTGAAACCTCTTGTTTCTTTGGAGGAGGGGGTATTTCTGTTAGCTCTTGTGGAGGGATGACTGTGTTTGGAAGGAAAAAGGAAAGAAGAATTGAGGTGAGGTGGAAGGCGAGAGGTGGAGACATGGGATCAACATTTGGGACAACAGATGGAGAGTTTAAAACTTGATACTTTGCTGAGATAAAATAGATTGGGAAAGAGGAAAAAGAAAGGCATGAGATGGCGTGCTTACCCATTGACAAGGTTGCTGAATACTCCTCTCATACACCTCTATTTCTTCAATCCACTTTGCAAGTTGGGGCAGCATCTTCATCATGAAGTCCAGCTTCTCCTGAGGGCTGAAGTGTCTTGGAAAAGGGCCTCCCCATGGACAAGGAGTCCTGTAACCAATTCTGAAAGCTCTCATTTGAGCTGTTGCTCTGACTGCACCATCTTTACCTCCATCTTTTGGATTTTCTCCAACAGACCAACATCTTGCATCTGATTGTCTTCATTATATGCATACTCTTGCTCTTGGAAAGCTCCATAGCCAAACTGATTTTGGCATTGCTGCTCATATGGGTATGCATGCTGATCTTGAACTTGACCAAAATGCTGATTTGGAGGATTTTAAAACATGTTGGAGGTGGGAAACATTGCTGCTGTTGTAAATGTGAGTTCCATGATGGAAATGAAGTCATGATTGCACAACTTCATGGAATGGAAAAGAATGAAAGAGATGGAAAGAAATATGGATGGAAATGGATGAAAAACAGGTTTACAACTTCGAAATGGGTTGCTTTGATCGGATGGAGTCGCCGAGATGATGTGTTTGCAAGTGCCTCCAAAGGCTGAAATCTTCACGGGAACACACCAACCTGCAAAGATGAAGTGGAAGACCTCTCGGGTCCCACTGGGCATGCCAAAACTGTTGATACAAAATCACAAGACCCGGATGTTGATCAGATTTCTAGGTTGATCACTCTAGCATCTAGTGTGATTACATAACATTGAAACCTTTCTCCAAAAGGACTTGCTGAGAAAGAATCTCCGAAAGTTGGTTCCTGCTCCTAAACTACTGCCACAAGCTATTCCGGTGCGAGGCAAGCTAATCTAAACCTAATCTAACCATGCCAAGGAGACGAGAGAGAGAGAGAGAAAAGGGAAAAAAAAAAAAGCCTACACTAAATGGTGATACACCGAGAGAAGGATAATGTTGAACATCTATCAAAACTTCCATGGAACAAGGAGAGGTGAGCAATGGGAAGGATGGACGGATGCATCACAAACCCAAAGATAGATTTCACACAGAAAATGTCCCAAAACTCCATGAACAAAGCTCCAAACCTGCAATGAACATTCAAACATGCACAAATACCTGTAATGAAGAGAGGCAAGAAGAAAACAAGAAAAAATGAGCAAGGATGGACAGATGCATCACAAAACATGTTTTTGTTGCTTCAGAAGTTTGCACAGAACATCATTTCAATAGTAAAAGGCAAAAATGCCATTACAGAGCAAGGGAGGAGGTTCAAACTCCATTTTCAACCCTAGAGAAGAAAAGAAGGGAGGGCAGAGCTGAAAAGATGAACAACTTGTAATCAAATCCCAAAAATGAGCCAAATCTGGCCTTTTACAATGCATGGGTCGAGCCCAGGAGAGAGAAAATGTAGGAAAACATGCAAGCAACCCAACCATTGACCAAAATGCATTCTTCATTAAAATTGGTAGTTGAAACATCAATTCTGGCCATGCTGAAGAAGAATGCGACCCATGTGCATTAAAACAAGTTGTTGAAACATCCCTTCTGGCCATGTTGAAGAAGAATGTGACCCATGTGCATTAAAACTGGTTGTTGAAACATCCCTTCTGGCCATTACCACGCGCCAGAGATGTTTCTTGATTTTATTTCTCCAAAATAAACCAAAATGTAAGATTGACTTAGGAATCATGTAGAGAATTTCACCATCTTTCTATTGATATAAAGAACGTGCAAATCTGAGCTCTGGATCGAAAGATATGGCGATCTGAAGATTTAGGGCGCAAAAAATAGGCCAAAACGGATATTTGAATTTTTCCCATGCTCTGCCACTTGGAAGACACATGTCGGCAGCTGATTGGCCACACAATTCTCTCTCCTCCACCTTTCCGCGGGTTTCCCTTTGAAATTTTGATGTTTTTATCACTTTGGGAAATTTTCCATTTTTTCCCCGCGCCCCCGCCATTTGGGACACGTGGCATGATCTGGTTGGAGGACGGGCGCGGGGTCATCCTTGTCTTTTAATCTTTTGGCCCAAGACTTTGTCAAATTTTTCTAAGTCTTTCCCTAGCTCCGAACTTCCCCCACCTTAGGACATGTGGCATTTCCTGATTCGTCCGCGGGCCTCCCGGCTTTTCGCGTCCCTCGCGTCCCTTTGGCCCAGCTGTCCCAAACTATCTGGGACAAATTTCTCCGATCCACCCGATTCGGGCTTCCCTGTCCCTCTTTGCGGTGAAGACACGTGGCACATTTCCATTGGCTCTCGGCTCCTTGACTTTTCGCGTCCCTCACATATTTTTAGCCCAAATGTCCCAGACGAAAGTTTCTTGTTTCGGCCGAACCGGCCGGTTCGCGTCCTCCACGCACTTTTGTCCCAACTGTCCCGAATCGCTGCAGGACAAATTTCTCCGAACCGCTCGAAATGGGCTGACTTGCACCAAACCGGCCGATCCACGTCCTTCACGTACTTTTGTCCCAACTGTCCCGGACTGAGCGAAGCGAGACTTAGGCAATTTTTTCCCATTTTTTTAGCCGATTCGGATTTTCGCGCCCCGCGCGTCCCGACATCCCAATTGCCCCAAATGCTGCACAGAGCACTTTGGCGGCTTTTCGGCCGATTCGTGCCCCGACGTCCCGACTGTCCCGGACTAGGACTTAGCCAATTTTCTTCATTTTTTCTGCCCTAAGCTTAGTTTTTGCAATTTCTTCCATTTTCTCGACTGTTGGGATTCCTCCTTAGATGAAAGAGTTAGAAAGAAGCGAGAGGGGGCCCCAAAACATGATTTTGGGCCTTGAAGAATCGATGCATGTTATCAAAATTACAGGGGTGAATTTTCAATAACAATACCTAAATCATATCAACTACGAGGACTTTGTTTATTTCTCACATTAACTTATTTTAATTAGTGGATTGATAGCCATTTAGGAAGTATCACACTTCCCAAAACTAGCATATGCTAGGTAGTGATTGTCATATATCATTTAACTATCTTTTCGTGGTATTTTTTCTATTACAGGTAGTTCCTCCTAGCCAAAAGGAAGCTATCACATTCAACAATGGATCAAGAAGTTAGAATGCATGCAACAACCGTCAAACCAACCAGCATTTAACGGTATTCCTCCTTAGCCCTTACCCTTATCTCTGTTTCATCATTTCAAAAGGTAAAGAAAACAAAGAAACATTTTGGCATGCAGTGGAACCCATCGGGGTTCTACTAAATTTATTCATTCCTAGGTGAAATTTGTATGTTTTTTTCCCTTCAAAAAGCTTCCATATTAATTTTATTCTTTGGAATCATTCTCCTTCTTTTTATTGTCTAAAAACAATCATATTTTTTTTGTTTTGAAAAGAACACATCTTCCTTTATTCTACATTGCATTAGTGAAAGAGCATCCCTCTTCCTATTCATCTCTTGCTACATCAAATATCACACTACGATTTGGGTTTAAAACATTTGCATTACATTATGATTTGGTGCATTATTAGCTCACATTAAAACTGAGGGAAACCTATATACTGGAAGTCATGCCTAGTTGATGGTTGACACAAAGAATCATAAAAGCACATATTTCATTCTCTTTGTGTCTTACTAAACTTGCACAAAATCAAAATATACACATCTTACTCGGGAACATCTATCAGTGATCACATGATCCGGTTGGCAAGTAGTCCCTAGCTCATTTCCTCTATCGAGTCATCATCTCGAGCATGGTGCACCCCCACAATAACATACCTAAAACATCTCCTTTTAGATGTCTTTCTTCATAGGATGCCTTCCTAACCAAAAAATTATGTTCTAAATACACACTATCAGGTCCTAAATAGCATAAGCTAAACAAATATAAGAAAATCATTGTTAGAATCATGCTTTTTCTTAGCATTCTTTTTGACTTGTGTTTTGAGGTGTGAGACTACGAATCTCCATTTTCTTCTTCCTTGCTAACTCCACCATCGTAGTTGGAGTATTTTGAGTTTTTTTGAGTGTGTTAGGGCTTCATCTCCTCATTATTAGGTTTCTCGAGTTTGATTCTTCACTTAATTTAATTCACAACACCAATTTTCTTCATTCCTTCCTAATTTCATAGTCACGACATCAGGTCCAAAGACCATCACCGATTCACATATGATGGTCATCGGTTAAACCATAACCAGTTTTGGCTTCTAGATTTCTAGTTACTTTACCTAGAATAGCTTTCATCATTGTTTCTGTTCTATTTCTAGCCCTCAGGGCATCATCATATTTCTCCCCTATTGATACTTACTATCATACACAATTTTCACAAGTACACATCCAACATTCTGTTTCATTCTTTGAGACTGGTTTCTTCCATAGTGACTGGTATCAGTTTTAGAAACCATCATCGGTGTTTCCCCAACCATAACCAGTCATCTTCACCATCATCATTTTTCCCTCAACCATCATCACCATCAACATGACCATCATCGCCATTACACTGTGTTTATTTTCAAAATCTAGACATTTACTAGATTCTCCTCTCGGACCCCATTATTCTCTATTTCTACTATTTTCTGTGTCATCTATAGAATATAGTCTTACCACGTAAGAAAATTTTCACATGGTGCTGACTTGTAGCAGACTAACGCCCTCATATTCCATGCTAGTCATCAACCACTCCCACCTAGTCCCTCACCACCTTCCATCCTATCACCCATGGATCTAACCTTACCTACCACCATTGTTGTAGGTGACGAAGAATTTGCACAACTCCTTGATCAGAATCACGTGGCCTTACAATTATACCTTTCTCACTCTTCCACCCGAGACTCCTCGTCCGGTTGATATATGGCATGCTTGTGTCCATCTCTCCTACCCGTATACTTATTGCTACATCAGCCCCTAATAATGTGGTTTTACTCACACTGCTTCACCCCCAATAGTTTCACAAGTAGAACCCATACCCACCATGACCATTACATCTACGGTTTCACTCGCGCCTATCGTATCCGTTGTCCCCTTATCATCCACTTAGACCATAGCACAGCCTCTACACCCATTGTCTCACAAATACCCATTATAACACAACCACCCGTGGTTTTAGTGACCCCTACTCCATTCCAAAATCTTGTCCTCTCCATCCCACAAACATTACTCCCAATCACTACTAGATTCACGATGACCATCCCACCTATATACATCTACTATCAACAAGCCCCTATCTCATCTATCACCCATTCTAGATATGTGTCTTCTATGTCGGTTCCTTATTCTCAACCTCCCTATCAGGTTCACTATCCACCTCCTTATGCCATAGGAGGTGTCCCTCCTTCACAACCTACCAATGACCTCATCAAGTTGATGATCAAAAAGATGTAGACACTAAAAGTATCAATTTCCGGCTCACGGAATTTCCTCACCTATGATGAAATTTGTAATGAGCCTATTCACCTGTCCATTCCTATTCGACCATACCCCGTGCATTGGGAAATGCCAAAATTTAACTGCTTCAATAGCAAAGAATGTCTGACAACATTTGCGGTCCTTTAAACATGGGTGTTACCTAATTTCCCACGATGACGCTTTACTTTTGAGGAATTTCCCAATGTCCCTGACAAGACCTACATTAGACTAGTATAATGGACTACCAAGACACTCCATTTACTCATTTAATCAAGTAGACCAAGCCCTCCTAGATCACTTCTCCATCAAAATTGTCAAGAAGGTTACCATGAATGATATTTAATCCACACAACAATATGATGATGAGTCTATCACAAACTTTGTTGCTTGTTGGCATTGCCTCATTAACGAGCTCACATTCCAATTACCTCAAACCAAGCTTATAGAACTATTTACTTAGGCATGTGCCATACACATCTCACTAACCCTATAGGTCCAAAAATTTTGCACTTTTGACAAGGCATTCACCATGGCATGGAAGTTGGAAATTCATGTTATCGAAGAAAAGAAGATTCAACTTTGTAACAAGAACGTCACATTCAAATCAAATGATACTTCATCTTAAAAACACCAAAACAACTATTCATAGCCCAAAGGGTATGATAATGCCATAGTTCTAAAATTTGGTCACCCTCATCAATCAAACCTGTCAAATCCCCTTCTAATCTCTCTCTTGTTTAATATTTCTAGTTTAGATGAGAACAATGAAAGTACACTACCGTAGGAGGATATTATTCTTCCATTTTGGAAAATCTTGTTAAAGATGGTGCCATTACCATTCCACCTATAAAACCACATACTAGTTTCCACCTTGAGTGACCCAAGCCTGTGTGGTATAAGGAACACGAATTTTGCAATTATCATCGTGTCAAAGGTCACAGTGACAATAATTGCATCACCTTCAAGAATATTGTCCAAAAATGATAGAAAATGGAGATCTAGTCTTGGATAGCCCAACGCATCCGCTAACCAAAACCTACATATCTTCAAGAAGCCATTCCCTAATCATGCCCCATCTTCCAACCAAGTGGGTGATACCTCAAACAATGACAACACTATCCATGAGGTTCACACTATTTTCAATGACACACCAATTGCTTCCCAATTTCCTCATGTATTGCCTCATGTTCCTTCTATAGATGAAATATTAGCCTGCGCTCCCCTACCTACACCAGAATCTATTTCATCTACTCCTCTACCCATAGAGGAACCCCCTTCATGTTCCCCTTCACCCGTGGAAGATCCTATCATCAACACACCACCTTTGACCCCTCAAAATTCTAAGCAGTTGTCAATGGCACCTCTCCTACTCATAGAAGATGTAGGTCCACCTCCTATGCCAACACAAGGAGAGACAAATTTTGCTGGCCTATCCTCTCCTCTACCCATGGAGGATACTATAGAAGTACCACTACCTATAGATGACCATTCACCATCAGACCTTCAAGATCCCGTTGATCTTCTTTTGGATCTCTTACCCATAGTAGTCCGAGGCTACCCATTTCCCAAAGATATCTCAAACACATATTATGGGGATTTCCACTCAATCCACATTGGCCTCACTTACAACAATACCAATCTCATGCTTGGCTGATCACCTGGACTATATTGATATAGGCCTAATTTGGGGGCATCGTCTACTTCTTGTTTCAACACAAATACAACTATTACTTGCTGACACCTCCAAAGATCTATCCAAAAGTGTTTCAAGAAACCAAACCAAACATAACCAAAACTATTGCAATACCTTCCATGACACCACTCATGGCCCAATTCACACCTCTCCCCAAAGCCCAACATGCATCTACACCTAAACCCATGCCTATATCATCTCCCTTACCTAAACATATCACTAACTCGGGGTCATACCAATAGCTAGCCTTACTCACCCACCCATAAAATTAGATTTATCTACATCTTCCAAAACTAACACCAAACTTAACGTGGCCCCTACAAAGAATATTCAATTTCCTAGATCTCATCCCCCAACCTCACCAACCATGCCCTTATCACCTTCACCCCTTCCGTCCATCCTAGGACCTCACCCCTCGACCGACCCGGCCAAGAAACCCCATTCACCGGTAAATCAAGAATGAAGCAACCCATCTCCCCATCACAGGCCTCTCATATACCCAAGTGACCCACACAACCTCTGCCCTCACCCGTAACCTTCTTACCACCCATACCTCTAATACCATCAATAAATTATTCACTACCCACAATGCTACCTTCTCTTTCACTCACGCCTCTACTTAACCCACACCACCCTCCTCCATAATACCTTGGTTACCCCCATGGGTAACCCACCTTCTTCCATCATCTACTTTTCCCTCCACATCTTCTCGCACTGTGTATCACTTTTACCCAAAAATATGCAACCTTAAGCTAAAAATCCACTACCCTTCAATAAGGTAGTTAAACCAACCAAACCTTCCATTGCTAGTTCATCTACCATGCCCCTACCTAAATAGATACAACCACAACCTAAGACAACGCCACACACCAAACTAATAGCCCAACCTATTCCCCCTCTTGTAAAGACTCTTCCTACATAGTCACCCACACCTATACCCAAACCCACATTCACCTCCCATTATGATCCATTAGCAGGATCCTACGCCAAGATCCTAACCAACCTCCTCAAAAATTTTGTCATCACATTACCACCTCTTAGACCTTATGACCCACTCAAACCCAAAACAAAAGGGTTTGATGAAACCAAAATTTGCACCTATCATCGTGTGTTAGGACATGATGTAGAGAAATATAAGGTTTTGAAAACCACTCTTTCCTAATTGTGTCCTCCTACGAAAAACTATGACAATGATGATCTTCTTGATGAGGACCCCATTTCACCTTCACCAATTTCTAAGATCTTCTCCGTTACCTACTCGGTGACCAAGATATCCACCCCCACAACTCTTTGATGCATCCCTAAGATTCGAAATTAACAAGGTTCATATAAGAGAGTTGGCTAAACCACCACACAAATTCCAATGCACCCTACTCATCTCACAAGGCTTGTATCCACCACTATGGTTTTTTCCCTCTTACCACTATACCTTCCATGACACACCCTCTTCATCTACCTCCCCTCATATTAACATGATCAACATTACCACCCGTGCTTAGAAAGACAAGGGTAAAGAGAAAGCAAGTGGCCCATCAAACAACCTTGTACCCAATATACCATCCACACCCACACCCAAAGTCATCATTCGAGGTCCTAAATATCCCATTTTGATGGGGTCACACATCGCACAATGCTAAAACAACTACACCAATCCCCCTCAAAATGTCTTTATATGACCTTGTCTAGACCTTAAAGTCACATCGTCAAGCCCTCATGGAGGTCCTTCAATATATTGAAGTCTTACCAAATGACCCCACACCCTTAGCCTCATTTATTAGCCCTCACCACGTAGCCTCTCTCACTAGGTCTTCACCTTCCTCTACACCTCCACCCACTCACCAAGTGGTCGCCCTCATCTTTGCAAATGAAGATATCACTCCCTTCCAATCTGATGACCCCAACCCCACTCTTTTCATTTCCTTCTTTATCGATAATATACGCATACGACAAGTTATGATTGATGGTGGTGCTATCATTAACATCATCTCCTCCCATGTGTATGACTAAATGAAAATAAATTCCCATTACATGCAAGGTAACCTCGTTATGTTGCGTTCTTTCAATGATTCCATGACCTCTACACTAGGTACCATTGTTCTCCATGTCTGCATAGGCCCTGCACCATCTGAAAATTTTCCTATGTCCTAGAAGGCAAGTTCAAGTATAACTTTATGCTTGGCCAACCTTTGATGCATGCTATGGGTTGTGTCCATTTGATGTTACATCGATGCCTCAAATTTGAACATGAGGGACATAAGTAAACCATCCCTTCGACCCTCATATTTCAAGACTTGTAACATGCTATATCGACCCAATGATGTACTTGTACCAGTTAAGGCATCCGCCACCACAAAAAATTCACCTCCACCCATGATCCTATCCACCAAAAATTACAACTACTTCGCTACATCTAACCTCACTATCCCTACCGGTTGTAGCCTCTACCACTCGTGCCCCTATCTCCCCTTCATATAGCAAGACATCTATACCCACTACCCACATACTAACTACGGATCCCTTAGAAGGTGTTTTTCAATGCCTCACTCTGGGGAATACTTTGCCTTTTCAATATCAATACCTTCCTTACCCCACAAGATTATGGGAATCTGCATCAACACCCTAGTTATGACATTCGTATTGGTGACATTTTCTCTTATGGACCTCCCCACCTTCGCACCAATCTAATGTATGGGGGACTTGATATGGACACCTATAAACCCGAACCTCCATCCCAAACCCAACCATTTTCATCTGACCTACACTCCCTCACTAACCATATTTTCACTCACACTCTCCTCCACCAGTGCGTGTGGAAAGGATTTGGCTTCAATTTTTATGAACAAGGCCGCCACACTTTGTCATCTCATATACCTCTTGTAAACATAATGACCATAGTGGCATTGGTTTTGATGTTCCATCTTCTAAGAAGGTCCACATCAACCTTATCCAGGATGAGAAATCATCCCCCTCTCATTCACCCATATTACCATCCTCACCCACAGAGTCCATAAATCATGCATCTATACCTCCTAATTTTTTTGCATAAACACCATTTCTCTGGGACCGCTGACCTATCAACGCAATGGCAAGGCTCCCTCTTCTATCCCATTCCTATATCCTAACATGATCTATACCGATAGACCTTCAATTAACATCGTTTAATGTTAGGATGATGAGTCCATCCTCACCTACCTTGGTGCAGAAGACTCTTATATTCACCAGTCATTACCCTCTGAGACACAAACCATGTTGAATGAATCGACCATTGAAATCAACATTAATACTCAGGATAACCCACACATTCTAAAGATCAGCCAATCCTTAGATGCTACTAAACAGAAGCCTTCACCTCTTTCCTTCGGGACCATAGCAACACATTTTCTTGGTCCTATACTAATATGCCCAGTATCGACCCAAAAATCATGGTTCACAATATCATAACCATTCCTAATGCCAAACCCATCAAACAAAAGCTATGGAAAATGCATCCTCACATTTCTCTTCTGGTCAAAGAAGAGCTTTAGCGCCTTCTCTCGGTTTCCTTCATTCTACCCATTGATTATCCCCAATGGATTTCTAACATCATTCCTATCATGAAAGTGATAGGGAGACTCCACATTTTCATAGATTTCCACGACTTCAACCTTTCCTATCTAAAATATGATTTCCCACTACCAAGAATTGGCCAACCAGCTTGATCTCACCATTTGGCCATGAAATGTTATCACTCATGGATGGTTTCTTGGGCTACAATAAAATATTACTATCTCCAGAGGATCAACACAAGACTTCCTTCATCACCCCTTGGGGGAATTTCTACTATCAAGTCATGTCCTTTGGACTCAAACATACTTGGTGCTACGTATCATCGTGCCATGAATTACATCTTCCATGACATTATGCATCACATATTGGAGGATTACGTAGATGATTTGATTTCCAAATCAAGCATCAAACCAAACACCGCACGTTATTAAAGTTGTCTTTGATTGCCTCATCAAATATTGTGTTTGTCTTCAACTGAAAAAGTGTGTCTTTGCGGTACTTTCTAGGAAACTCCTAGGTTTCATCATTTCTTTGTGTGGCATAGAATTCAATCCTACTAAAGTCAAGGCTATCCTTGAAATGCCGCCACCCACTAATCTCCATCAACTTTGCATCCTACAAGGAAAGTTGCAATCAATTCATCATTTTATCTCCTAGCTTTTCGACCATTGTTAACCATTCCATCATCTTCTCAAGAAATATGTTTCATTCAAATGGGATGATGAATGCCATAAAGCCTTCAAAGCCTTGAAACAATACCTCCTTCAACCACCAGTGTTCATTCCTCCTAAGGATGACCAACCCTTCTACCTATATATTTCTGCCACTGACCATTCTTTAGGTGCCATGCTCACTCATCGCGATGACCAACACGATAGAAAGTGGTTTATTACATAAGTTATACCCTTCTTGACTACAAAACTAGATATACCCACACCGAATGGTTTTCTAGCCTTATTTTCATCACCACCAAAATATTTCATTACCTACTCAACCAAAAACTTTCATCATTACTAATACTGACCCATTACACTACATGTATGCCAATCCTTATCAAAATCAACATGTCGCACATTAGTGTATGCTTTCGGCTGACCTCGACCTTGAATTCATCCATAAAAATTCCATCAAGGGCCAAACTATCACCAACCAATTGCCTGATGCACCTATTTTTGGGAATCAACCTTCTAACTTCAACTTTCTAGATGATTTTATACCTACCCTTTCCTTAGAAGAACCCGCTTACCAAATGAAACTCTTCTTCGATGGCTCCAAGTGTCGTCGGCATAGGGGTGGGGCTGGTGTTATTCCCATTCCAATTGATGGTGAACCTATGCCTTTGTCTTTCAAACTTGATTTTGATTATACAAACAATATTTGTGAATACGAAGCACTCGTATTGGGTTCCCATGTTGCTTATACCTTAGGTGTTAAGTCAATCAACATCTTTGGTGATTTGTAGTTGGTCATAAACCAAGTCAATGATATATAGCTATGTCATAATGAGATACTTCAAAAGTATAAACATCATGTGGACATACTTTTGACCACCTTCAACTATTACACACTTCAAAGCACCCCACATTCTACTAGAAAATTTGTAGATACTATGGCCTTCTTAGCTTCTCAGATACCTGCTTCACCTGCTTACTCTAAAATATTTGTCACCATACAAAGGCTATAATCACCCTCTTATTTGCCTCATGAAATATAACCTATCGAACCTCTACTCCCGATCCAAGTGACCTTTTTATAAGCATTAAATAGACTATCTTTCCCTTTCCATTTTACCCACCGATCTCATTCGTAATGGACAATGTACCTTTCTTAAAAGTGTCACCCATTATGTCATCATGGGTGGTCTTCTTACAAACATGGTTTTGACAACATTCTCTTGTGATGACTTATAAATTCTTAAATTCCTTACACCATTAAGCAAGTCCATGATGGAATTTGTGGAGGCCAATTTAGTGGTCTCACTATCGCAAAATGCATTCTTCACCTAGGATTTTACTACCCATCCCTAAACCATGATCTGTTGTGATTATTTCAAACACTTGTATAAAATGCGAGCAATATGCTAATATCCATCACACCCCAGTCATGCCTTATAGGTCACGAGACCTTTGGCCTTTCTCTAAATGGGGTTTGGATCTTGTCGGTGAGATCAACCCCATTCTTGACAATGCCACTAATGGATCATAACCACAACTGAATATTACACTAAATGGGTAGAATCCATTCCCCTCATTTGTACCAAAGAAGAGAAAATATGTGAATTCATACACCATCACATCATCTATCACTTTAGTGTCCCTCACCGCATTATAATGGATAACAAAAAATAATTAAAAAACAAAACCCTACACAAACAATGCGATGCTTTTGGCATCCAACTCAGCTTCTCATCCCCTTATTACCAACAAAAAAATGGTCAATCTGAATCAAGCAATAAAACTTTGAACAAAATCCTTATGAAGGTAGTCAATGATACTGGAAAGGATTGGCATATGCACATTCCTTTCACCTTATGGGCTTATCGCACTAGTATTCACACTTTGACTATTTCCACCCCTTTTCTATGGTCTATGGCACTAAGGTTTTCTTACCTCTTGAAGTCCATATTCCATCCCTCTGCATCTCACTACAAGACATGCTCAACGATGATGAATTTCACCAGGATCATTTGGTGCAACTTGAATTATTAGATGAACTTCATCTCAACACTCTTGACCATCTCCAAATCTACCAAAAACATATCAAATGTGCCTACAACAAACATGTTCACGAACAAAAATTTTAAGTCGGTGACCTCATCCCGAAGGAAAATAAACATGTAACTAAAGAGGAGAAAATTAAATGGGGAAAAATTTCTCCTAATTGTATTAGACCCTATATCGTCACCCATGCCTATGGATCAGGTGCTTATCATTTGTCTTCACTCAAAGGTAAACCCAAACCTGATCCCCTTAATGCCTTACATCTTTGACCATTTTATTGTTGATATCAAGTCCTATATCACTTTTTGTCAATTGATCACTCATCCCTTGAGTGTTTTTCACCTTCCATAATTACCCATTTTGAGGATCCACGACTAAATAAGAATCATGTGATTACCTGTCACATTTTAGCCTTGTCTTCAATATGAGTACCACAGCTCTCTTCTCATAGCATGATTCTCATGGATAATTTTTGTCTTCTTCAAGATGGAATCCCATGGTCATTCATCACTCGAAACCACCTCTTTCATAATTAATATTTGTGTACTATGATCTTGTCTTCTAAAAAATAAGCTAATAGTCCTCTATAGTATTGTCCATGACTTAAACATCTAAAAACAAAAAGGGATACAAATCCTTGAGTCAAACTTCCAACAAAATATGAATCCCTCAAAAGGCACATCTCTTATTTATATTCTACCATTATCAATAGACTACTCTCTCGAAGGACAACTATATATGGTCATTACAAAAATTTAATAAATATTCAGAAGCTTCCCGCATCGATCAAATTCACGAGGAAATCAAGGAGATAATATATTCATCCCATATAGAATTACCACATCGATCAGTCTATTAAAACCAAACAAATAAAGAAAAATATGAAATTTTCATCATGGACTTGCCTATTTTGGATTAAGGATTTCTTGTTCCGAAATACACGTCGTCATACACTAAGTTATGCTAAACCTCTTATTCTCACCTCCTTGTCTTTTTCCTCGTTACTTAAGGGACTTGCCACAAATGTGACATTTCGCGATCATATGAGTTTTCTTCACCCTTAAAATGATCCATTATGCAAGGCCTGTAGGGTCTTACTTTCATAAGTCCGTCTCGGGTATGGTATACTAATTAGGGTTCTTATCAATTAAGGAGCTCTTTTACCACCTCTTACCATTCACCTTCCTCATTACTTATTGATTATCCTATACAGCAATGGATCCTCGACACTTGTATTTAAAATTCACTCAACCATGCCTACCACCTAAACTCAATCATGCATATGACCTACATCACCCATGCCTAGCACCTATTAGAGCATTCCGCTATTTCACCCTAATCTTCCCTAGCTTATGAGAGAACTACATCTGCCTGAGGTCTCTTTTCACCAAGACTATGTAGGTAGCACTCTAAGGGCATGGGGCCCTTGGAGGCTAACTTGGCACTCTCTACCCTAACCAATTCCCTCTTTCCTTTTTCTATTCATATTCCACCCTAGTTAGTTTCTTTTTATATCAATCATTGGAAATTAAACCAAAAAAACAACAATTTCTTAACATCTTTACCATCATCGCTCATACATTCATTTCATCTTGTCTACTATTTCTTTACCATTATCATACATTTCCCTACAAAACATCTTAACATGATCCACATCATCATTAATTGCAAAAATTACTGAATTAGAAACTCAACCATGCCTAAACCAACCTAAACTCAATCATGCCTAAGTCAACCTGACTCCATCCATGCCTATGACCTAACTCAATCCATACCTATGACCTAACTCCATCATGCCTAAACTGACCTAACTCTACCATGCCTACATGACCTTGACTCTAGCATGCCTAATCCACCTGATTTCCTCACACACACACACACACACACAACAATGAAAATTAAAACATGTACACCATTCATACTATAAACACCATCATCTATAAATAAGAATATAAAAATACATGTGAACATATATCCTAATAATAATCATCATAATCTCGAATCTCTCATGTACATCCTCACCATATTCAACACGTAGGTGAGTATATCATCAAAATCTCAAAACTCTCATGTACATATTCACTCTCTTCGGCACACATGTTGATATATATATAAAATAAATAACTATACAAAACAGGAGGTACATACGGCTATCAGATATCACCCTACTAGATATCCTCCATATCTATCTCACTTGTCTCCTCCTCCTCCTGTCCCCCGTCGATGTCCAACTAGAATCTCACCACCCATCATCAAGGCTAACCTCCGTGAACCGGTGGCCTCACTCGACCCCCTGTCTTAAGGCTCGATGACCCCACGTTACTCCCACACTATAGGTGCATGACCTTGTCCTCTCACTCGAGGCCTGTTGTGCTCTATACTCCCTATAGGATAGAAAATATATCCTGTAGCCATCAAAATATCCTGATAATATCAAACCTCACCTAAGGCATCTCTCAACCAACCTATTGGTATTATCTATGGTGGTGCCATTGGCCTCAGCCCCTATACCTATCTCTAAGGACCCTATCCCACTAGTACCTATAAAGAGGGACCATGTCCCTATACTTGTGCCTAACTGAGGGACCTTGTTCTACTCCTACCTATATCTCGGGGCTTGAAGGGCCACAATCGTACATGTGTAGTGGCCGAAGGCCCTAAAAATAGTAATCTGCACCTATAAGGTGGCCACCTATGCCCCATCTCCATCTCCAACCTATGCAGTGGTAAGCTCGTCCTTGGATTTCCCTCAGGCTGTGGAGTGGCCACTTGCTCTGACTCGCAAGATAGCCATATGTGCCTCGAGCTTATCAAATACCCCTGCACTATACCCAACTATGTAATCAAAGTCATCACCTACCTCTGTAGGGCATCCCTATACATGGTGATGGTGGCTAAATCTAGAAGCCGCAGTCTCAGTGGTACTACTCGTAAGTGTGCATCCCACCACTATTGTTATCTATCTATGACCCCAAAATCATCAATCTGTCGATCTCTCACCTACTCCTCCTACCCTGTCGGCACTATTGGTTGTGGTAGAGGAAGATTCCTCTCCATGTCATCCCTCATGTACCGTGGGAAAGGTAGCGGTATATCCTGAACCAGCCCAAACTGTCATCTAACCTTGTCCATGGGTATCATCTCGCACTATTCTTCATGATGCCCTTATCCATCTAAGTAGTTGTAATCCATCTAACTCAACAACCATCTATCTATATGAGGGAAAACCCACATATGGTCTCTAAATGATGTCTACGCTAGACAACCCCTCTAATAAATGCCTGTAGTAGGTAGGTAAGATTATGTGTCGCCTTGGTTGCTCTCCAATAATAGGCACCCATCACTTGTAACCCACTCAGAACTAAACCTAGCTTGAATGCATCAACCCGGGGCATACCAGCTGGGAACACACACAAAATGTGCTCATATGCCCAACAATGAAGTAGGAAAGTGCAGGATAAGTTGAACCTTCGTAGCCTCCCATACACCCATAAATCCCTATATAGTTATACCAAGAATGTTGGAACCCATGTAAAATGGTTTTGGTCTATCACCATACCATGTAGGACCCCATCAATTGTCACGAGAATCTCACACCGTCTACATCTAGCAGTGTAAAGCAAGAAACTACCTCCATCAACAACATAACTAGCCTAGTCTCCTCTAGACAAGCCAAGTAGATCTCTCCATAACTCATGATGGCATTGTGAAACCTCATCTCCGCTAACCCCTCACCAAATACTTTCATCATCAACTCCATATATGTCTCTATATATTGAATATACCTACATCCCCACTATTAGCAACCGTAGGATCTGTACACATCCTCCAAGGTGATTGTGATCTCACTTGTTGGTAGATGGAATGTGTTGGTCACCAAATCCCATTTGTTGATGAGGGTGACCATCAAACTCAGCTGCGGACTAAATATCGGTAACATCTAACCCCAATCGGGCTAACCTCTATAACATGCCTCCAATCCTTAGTTGTCGCACCTCGTCAAACTTTCACGAGTAGGGGCAGCACCCTATCTCGCATCCGCAACTGATCTCTCACCTGCATCCAAAAACATCACATTAATACACCTTGATCATACCCACAATAATTTTGACACCTCACCTATAGCTTTTACCTTTCCTCTTTTTCCCCTTGTAACTTACCTTCTTATCACATATTCTATCTACCCACCCCAACCCTCACCCATTATCACTCAAACCATACCTATTTCAACCTCTTACCCATGCTATGTTTTTCATCAACAACATCTTCTTTGCCCACTATCTATCTCACCCACCCACCCTAGGGCTCTTTTGGCCCCTTTTTCTCCACATGATGACCGTATCGCTTAATCCTAATCGACTACGCGTCTCTCTCAAATTGACATCACTCACCTTATACATGACCGATAATGGCTCGACATCATCGATGCTTTGGCCACCCCTTGATGATGATGGTCTCTCGCTGTGTAGAAATATACGACACCCAAACCCCTTTCTTCCTAAAAACTCCCTTCTTCTACCTTTCTACCCACCCATTCCTACCTAAATCTACCCTCAACTCCTCCCCACCCCTCATTCACCTAACCACACCTCTCCCCATTCCTATTTTACCCAATTTTCCTTCCCAAATTCAAAATCCCCTTTTCCCCCAAAACTTGTATTCCTTCCCTGACCTATATACCCAATCTACCTCCCAAACCAATGAAAGGGATTAATCTCACCTCATCGTGCTTCCATCTCCATGGTGACATGTTGAGCCACTACACCGGTGGTCCACCCGATCCCTCTCCCGCCTCTACCATGTCCAATCACCAAATCTAATCCTCCTGACCTCCACCTAATCACAATCGATCCCCCTGTGCTTGTGAACCCATCTACCTGGCTCCTCTAACCAACTAGATCTCTCCACCTCAGTAGGATATTATCCCTTGTATTTTCCTCTTGATAAAGCACAACTCATTCGGTGCTCTGTCTTTTTTCAAAAAAGCAAAACCGTACAAATGAATCTATATTATATGGATTTTTTCTTTTTATATACCCATGTTGATGTGATCGACATCGGTTATACCTTAATCAACATCGGTCTTGTGCCTAGCACACCGTGGTGGGAAATACCAAAATCGACATCGATAATCTCCCTAATAAACCATGATCACTTACCTCAACTATCACTGGTTACGTATGGCTGACATCAATTACCAGTAATACTCTTTCCTCTACCCTTTCCCCATTTTTTACCCAACTTAACCAACCTAGCCATCATTTGGCCTTACGCACCCGATCACAACCTACCTCCAAGCATACATTACCTATACCTAAATTTATTTGCCTTTAGGGACTTGTTATTTTACCCATATCTCAACCCTACCCGTGTCATGACCTAGCTACTGGACTGAAACATTATTACTAACCTATGACCTCGTGTGCTCGCTATACCTTACAACACAAGTACCGTGTTGTTTGACCTCATGGCCTTAATTTTTCTATTGGCGTGACCATTTATCCCGACCCACCCTTTCGTGTACCGAACATACCTAAATTTTCTTACACTGACTTGCGTGTGTGTTGCCACACCATATCAAGAATAACCTCAAGCTTGTTTGGATAAACCTACCGACCTTATACAATGTAGAGTTTGAATGCTCTTCAACTCCGCACTCGTGCTGCATTCTATACGTGTGCGTGCATTTTATTGTTACTACCTTTTACCCTAGCCCACTACCTAGATTAACCAATTGGAATTTTACCCTATTACCCCCATTTTCCACCTTCCTCTTCATCACATTCACCTTTCATTAAACCAGTCACCGATTCTAGCTTCGCCACATCAATTCCTAATTTGAGGGGATTACCTTCACCCACACATGGAGCAACCACATCTTATTTTTGTCATCATCACTTACCAATACAAGCTACAAAAAAAAGGGTGAAAATGTAGACACCAAAATTAGGTCACAATCCCTTGATCCCTTGTCGAATAACCAGCTCAAGCATACTCATCTAACCATGGCCCCTTTAACCCCACATTAATATTAATTTAATTAACTTAATTAAATTAATACCCATCCTCCCAATATTCATTTTCTTAATTATTTTAATTAAGATAATTTCCACCTCACCCTAGACCTATTCTTGACATGTTTCCATAACTAACAATAACTAAGTCTTACTTGCCTTAATGAGCTAAGATTTGGTCTAACACTAAAATATATCCATAAAGTCTCTCTAACCACATTCTCACTCATTAGAAGGGAAGTTTCCATTCTAATCTATAAGAATAAACTAATTGCACCCAAGAAATTAGAAAGATATGCCCATTTTAGTAAACCTAGGGAATCCCACCTTAATCGATGCTAGTCACCCGTAAACCGATGCTGATCATTCTAGGACCATCGTCGATTACCATTTATTCACCCAAACAACCTTGTTTTTGGGTTGGCACATTCTGAGAGAAAGAAAAGGATATCAGAGCTACATGTAAGTGAAACCAACATCCTTTCATGTATCCAGACATCTAGAGCCATCACCAGGATAGATTTTGGAAGCATTCCACTCACGTAAATCATTATAGGAGCCACTGCTATGATATCCAACACCATTCTTGTGATCAACAGTCACATCCATTCAACCATCAAAATATGCATCACATTAAGTATATCTCTACCAACGCATTGTCCATTTTAGCATAGATAACTTTTTTCATTCCTATCATTAGTTGATACTTTGCATGTTCATCCCTTCATTGCTTAATATCTTGTAATATCACCATTTCTCCTACCCACACCAATAAATTGTCATTCGACCTGATATACATTTCTAAGTGTACTTGAGATCTCCATATACCTTCTCATTCACTCTCCCAACCTCATTTGACCTCAGATCATCCCCTACCATTTGATCTATTTAAGTTTCTTTTATTTTGACCTTACCGACACCGGTTATCCATAACCACCGACGGTTCTACCTAAACCAGCATCATTCGGACCCGACCGATGTCATTCTTTTTGTTTTATACCTAGACCAAGAATAGACCCAACAATCACCCTACTAGTTGACCTAAATAACCCAAAAAGCTGACCACGACTAGTCTTAGTACCTTGACAAACACCTCACCTCTCATATCCAACTATAGCCTAACCTATTGTGATTGGATTTGCTTATTGTACTTGAATGAGATACCTAAATCATATCAACTACAATAGGAATTTGTTTATTTCTCACATTAACTTGTTTTAAACAATGGATTGACAACCATCTAGGAAGTATCACACTTCCCAGAACTAGCATACGCTAGGTAGTCCACTGTCATATATCATTTAAATATATTTTTGTGGTCTTGTTTTCTATTACAGGTAGTTCCTCCTATCCAAAAGGAAGCTCTCACACTCATTTTTAGATTAAGAATTAAGAATGCACACAACAACCATCAATTGACTATTGAAAGTTTATTTTGATGGGGAATACTCCGTTAAATCAGATATAATTATTTCTTTGTCTCTATTGAAAGTGAAATTAAGTGGCACAAGTTGTGGATGTCTGAGTTAACCCCTAGAGTGAACTTCTTCTGGTGGCTCATCATTAAAGGCAAGATCCTGACTAATGACAACCTCATCAAGAAGGGATTCATCATGCCGAATAGATGTTGCATGTGTCAGAAAGAGGCAGAAGACATAAAACATTTATTTCTTCATTGTGAGTATGCTTCCAAAATTTGGCATCTTGTTTTTGCAAAATTTAATCAGAGATGGATTTTTCCCCTTACCTATCTTCGGCCAGGAACAATGGGACTCTCCGTATAAGCATTGTGTGGTGAAGAGATTGTGGCAACTTATTTTACCTCACACTATGTGGCGAGTTTGGAAAGCTCGTAATGATAGCATTTTCAAAAACACCAGAAAGGCATGTAACAAAGTCTACAAGGAAATTATCATTGCTGTGCAGGATAATATTACTAGATTTAAACCTCCTAAAAATAGACTTTACCCTAAGAAAGAAGAATACATTCTGACTGATTGGAATATTGACACTGCCTTCAAAAAGAATAACAATGGTATGGATAGAACCACCATCCGATGGATTAAGCCTCCCAATGATTGGCATAAGTTAAATTTTGATGGGGCCTCAAAAGGAAATCCGGAGACTCTGGAGGTGGAGGAGTCATCAGAGATCAAAGAGGTTGTTTTGTTGTTGCTTTTTCTGGGAAAATGGGCAGGCAAACTAACCATTACTCTGAAGCTCTGGCGGCTCTATGGGGAATAAGGCTTGCCAGAGATTGTAATATTCTGAATATTATAATTGAGGGTGATTCTCTGAATATCATCAATCTCTTAAACAAAAAGCAACACCCCAGCTGGTCAATTAGAGATTTCATTGGTGAAGCTATTGATATATGCAAGAGTTTTGAAAATGTTAAAATCACCCACACCTATCGGGAAGGAAATAGGGTCGCAGATGGTTTGGCAAACCTTGGTGTTACTAATACTTTTCAAACTTGGCTAAGGGGGGACGTTCTACCCACTCAAGTCAATAAAGACATAATCAATGATCTACATGGCCGAGAAAATCATCACTAATGGTTGTAATGTGGATGCTAATGTGCGGATCCTCAAGTACAGAATGATGACATCATATAAGATTTGTATGATTGATGGGATTTGTGTGAACTGGACAGTCATCATTTCTTGGCATAGAAAGAAAGCCAAGGAGTGGGACACTAATTACAAGTATGGTCTAATAATTACTTCTTCTTTCATGGAAGGGAAAGATTCAAAAACAAAGTTCAGCCTACCCCGCATAGTGCTAACATCTTTACCATTGAGAACAAAAACAGTGGAAAAAATGGGGGGTCCGCCATGCAAAACAGAACCCACCCACAATCCAAAGTGGAAAGAGGATGCTGTGCTCTGGAACTACCTTCAAATTGGGGGTCTGTCAAATTTGATAGAAAGGATTCAAGGTTTTGATCAAGATATTTCTATTAGATTCACCCAGGGATGGAAGAATCGGGTTGTCAAATACAACAACATGGAGGTTGAGATCACGGAGGAGCTCATCGCCTAGATCACGGGACTCAATCTTGATGGCACCAAATTTTTCAATAAGAAGGTAGACAAGGAGGTGGAGACTAAGAAATTCCTGGATGATGGGGAGAATCTTGAGTTTGTATTGCGCCGACGTCAAGGTGGCTTCGATTCCCGAGCCTTTTCTTGCCGAGCTTGCCAAGATGGTTGTTAGGTATGTTACTCTTGAAGGTATATTTGTTACTATACCTTAAAAACATTTGATATTTCTTAACCAATTTCGTAGAAATATCACCATCACTTCCCTCACTACTTAATAAACTCATTGGAGAAATCGGTTAGGGAAGTTCAAAGAAATTCTAGGGCTATCCCTCTGCATCAAGGGCTAATCCTGTTGATCCATCACCACTGTTCAAACTGTCCCCGCATGAATCCTACTCCACCCTCTTCCTCCATACCTCCCCCTGCTCACACCACTTTCATTCCCCCTGCTGGAAAGGAAGATTGAAACTGTTGCTTCTAGAAAGAAAATAAAGGGCATAAAAACTAAAATACCTACTTCTCAACGGGTTCTCAAAAGTCACAAAGACCTAGAGCTTGCTGAGAACCTCCTGCATATCAGCCAACCAATGGAGGAACCTAAGGAGGAGGATTTGATGGTTAGAGTGGATAGGATGGAAAAGGAAATACAAGAACTCAAAGGGGTTATCAAAAATATGGAAAAAGCTAAGGGAAAAGGAATACTACAAAGTGATGATGAGGAGGGGGTTATTGCTGAAGTATTCAAGAAGTTACAATCTTTGGATGGTAGAATGGGAAATGCAAAAAGTCACAATGACTGCATACTATCTGCTCTTAAAAGTATTTATAATTTCATTGAACAACATGTTCATAGTGTATGCAGTTTAAGTGGGATTAATGAAGACATTTGGGGCCCCAAAGAGAAAAGGGATATAGCAATTGCTCAGGTGGATCTGAAAGACTCTTCTCAGGCCACAACCATTGCCTTCTTCATGTCGCTGCAGGCTATCAAAACCAAGATTGACAGGGCTATCAAGTAACGGGTGTGATGCTATTTTCTGGCTGCGAAGTTGCTGATAACTGGTGGTTCTGGAGCTATTTTTTGGCGGAGATATTATATGATGGATATATTTTGTTTGCTTTTTGATCTCTTCTGCTACTTTTTGGATCATTGTACGTCTGGATCCTTTCTTCTAATTTGTTGTTTTATCTGGCTGATGAGCCCTCTTAGGTTGGTTGTTTTTCCCTTCTCTGGGCTGTTTCTCTCACTTATGATATCTAGCTTTTGAGCCCTTTTGTATACAGGGTATAGTCCCTTCAAAACTATTTTCCCTTAATAAAAAAAAACATCAATTGACTAGCATTTAACACCTATTCCTCCTTAGTCATTACCCTTATTTGTTTCATCATTTCAAAAAGGTAAAGAAAACGGTGAAATAATATGAAACCGCTATGTTGGGCCTAACTAAGGGGTTTGACTTTATATCAATCGAGGCAATTCCACGTGAACAAAACCTTCTGGAAGACTCTATAGCAACTTCCACCTCACGCTTCACCCTAAGTAGTGATTTAGAGGACACCAACTTCATGGTTTCACTCTGCACTGAATCCTTGATTTGTAAAGTGCCAGTAGTGTCAATGTTGACATATGTGGAAGCTAAGGACCAGCTTGACTCTTTGGACCTTGTTGATGGGGATGAGTCAACCTTAAGTTATTTAAACGCTTTAGTGGAGCTACATCTTACCTATCACAAGGTAGACCTTTCCCTAATTCCACATTCCTCTTCTTATTTTGGGAATCCAATGATTGAGTCCTCTCTAGGAAAGATCTTGAGATTTACAAGGTAGAAGAAGAAGGGGACTTGGAGTTGCCTCCATCCCCACCTGAGTTTGAGGAGGGTAACACCTCCTTAATCGAGGGAATGATTGATATAAACATCGAAACATAGGAGGAGACAAAAATCTTAAAACTAGGGTCCTCTTTAACTCCAGAGGAAGTACAAATTCATACCCAAATCCTCAAGTAACATTAAAAGCATTTACATTTAGTTATAAGTAAATGACGGGAATTACACCACACATCACAGCTTCACAATCTTATCACCAAGCCCGATGCCAAGATAATTAAGAATAAGTCAAGACCTATGAAGCCAAAGGTTTCTCTTATGGTAAAAGAAGAAGTAATGAAGCTTCTCTAGGTAGGATTTATCAAGCCAGTTGATTATTCACAATGGGTATCTAACATTGTTCCCATTCTAAAAATAATGGAAATATCCATATTTGCATAGAATTTTGGGACATTAACAAGGATTGTCCCAAGGATGATTTCCCACTACCATCCATTGATGTTATCATTGATGCAACAACTAGATTTGAGTTGTTATCTCTCATGGATGGGTTTTCGGGATATAATCAAATAAAAATCTCTATTGAGGATCAAGCTAAAACTACATTTATAACTCCTTGGGGAACTTATTTTTATGTCGTCATGCCATTTTATCTTAAGAATGTTAGTGCTACATACCAACGAGAAATGACCTACATATTCCATGATCTTATTCATAAGATTGTGGAATCCTATGTAGATGACCTACTAGCTAAGGCTAGGAAGCGTTGTGATCACCCAGAGGTGCTTCGTATCATTATCTTGCACTTGATTGAGTATGGTGTCATGTTGAATCTGAAAAAATGTGTATTTGGTGTAACAAGTGGTAAGATTTTGGGCTATATTATATCTTCATGAGTGATTGATATTGACCGAGCCAAAATCAAATTTTTGTTAGAAATGGTTCTGCCATCGGATGAGTCTGGTATTAGATCTTTTCTTGGGAAACTCGGTGCAAGCCGAAGGTTCATCCTTGACTTGACCTTCATCATTCATCAAATAAACAATTTGTTAAAAAAGGATTATAGCATTGATTGGATGGAAGAATGTAATGAGGCCTTCGAAGCAGTTAAACGGTTCTTGTTATCCCCTCCCACACTAATGTTGCCTAGATCAGACTACCCTTTGATCTTGTATTCATGGGCTACAAATGTTTTGCTAGCCTACATACTAGCTCAAGAGGATGATGATAAGCATGAATGGCTAGTTTACTTTATCAGTCAGATGTTACTTGATTATGAGACATGCTACACGTAGGTAGAAAAAGAATGCCTTTCCATAGTTTTTGCAACCAAGTGTTTAAGACATTATATGCTCAATCAAGAAATAACGGTAATTATCAAGTCAGACCAATTACAAAAATTCCTCATGTAGGGATCCTTGTCTAAAAAGTCTGGTGTTTCATTACATTAATGGGTGATTTCGAGTTAATGTTTGTAAATCAAAAATCCTGTCAAAGGTCAAATCATTGCAGACTAGTTGGCTGATAATCCATTGGATGGGGGTGATTTGGTAGACCTGGACTTTCCCGATGAGTGCATATATTTCATTGAAACTAGGCCCCCTATCTCTGTATGCCCTTGGTACACTGACATTATTAATTTCATCATGGACCACACATACCTAGAAGGGGAAACATCACAACAAAGAAGGTGGTTACACGTCATTGCCACTAAGTACATTATCCTAGAATAGGTGCTTTATATCGAGCCTTTGACGGAATGTTGTTGAGATGCATTGATGCTAAAGAATCTAAAAATATTATTTATGAGTCACATAATGGGGTATGTGGAGGTCATTTTGGCGGTCATGCCACTTCTGGAAGATACATTAAATGGTCTATTTATAGCCCACCCTTGAACATGATGCGGTAGAGTTTGTGCATAGATGTCACAAATGTCAAGAGTTTTCCCACAAGATCAACATACCAGAACAATCTTTACAACCAATCACAACTCCAGGGCCCTTCTCCACGTGGGTTCTGGATCTTGTTCATCCAAAAATCTATCGAGTGGGCGAGATCTATGGATAGATGAGCCAACACTATGCAGGCATAGCCCTCTTTGAGACAACAAAGCAAAATGGGTTTATTGCTATTCTACCAAAGCAATAATCTATGCAAGTCTTACAATATTCTAACTTTAGGGGGTTTTGGATCTCATCCCAGAGAGTTAGTTCCATAGAAGAACAAATGAATGAAGGAAGGAATAGAAGAAAGATGGATCTCAAGGGAGAAAAGAAATGAATTCCAAAGTAAAAATGCTGGAGGGTTTATGTTTTGGGCTGGTAGTAAACAGAGCCAAACTTACTCACATAAAAAAAAGAGCAATACTTGATAAACAAATGACAAAAGTATAGGTGAATCCAACAAAATAATCATGCATATCCAACTTAAGAAAGATCTAACATATAACACAGAATTCAAGACAAAGTCTCGATTTTTTGTATTAATATTTTGTTCTGTTACAAGAAAGCTCAAAGTCTTTCTCTCCTCACTTCTATTTTTCATACAAATTTTCTCACCCTTGAATACAACAAGTGTTCAAGTATTTATAGGAGGAGGAGAAAGAAGACAAAAAGGAGCCAACCACTATTTACAAAATATTTAAAAGTCAAATGTTGACTTTAGGGCAATTTTGTGGATGGCAACATCCCATGGTGCAACATGGATGATGTCATCACAAATGCCAACATACTCATAAATATTTTTACAAAAATGGGATTTATCCCAGGAGGAAGGAGCCTATTCATCGTCATCCCTTGGCTTGAAAGGAGTGTCTTGCTTCTGCTCGGAGAGGTGATGTGAAACTGAGCTCGATACTCCATGAACTTGTTGACCATCACCTAAAGTTGATCCTGAGCAGGACCCTTGGTGTGATCCCCGATGACTTCGCAAGTTTCTCGTTCATCTCTGAGTCTTTCAGGGAGTTTGAAGTATTCATTTCCTACCTCCATTAGGTACCCAACAAAGTCGTGGTAGGCCAGAAGGTTATTGATAGATTCTACATCAAAAGTGGCCTCTGACGTGAAACCTTGTGACACGATTCCCTTAAAAAGATAAATAGTATCATCTACCTTCCTCAAGGTGTATGCTGCACCAAGCAACCCTAGAGACATTCTTAAGATGATCTAGCTCCATTTGATGCATGGCATCCAGGGCTTCCTCCTTGATTTTTTCTATCTTTTCTAAGACAAACTCCATTTGGTCAACCCGATAGTCTAAAGCAGCAAGGAAGTGTGCTCGCAGTGATCAAAGACACCAAATTTCAACAAGTCATCAACTGGGAAGTCGAGTATCTTATGGAATGTCTCATGTTGCAACCTGGCATGGTCCAACTCTTTGGAGATAGGTCTTGTTATTACCTGGAGTTCCTTGTTCTCTTGATCTATATTTTGATAGATCTATGTGAACTTTGTAATCACTTCCTCACTATCTTTGAGGATCTTCTCTCTCCAAGTGGACACTGCTACACCTTTCTCACCGATCTTGGTGTACTCATTTATCTTCTCCTGACTAAGAACTTCGGGAGGGTTAGCGGCAGTCATAGGAGGTGAATTTCCCATCTTTTACAGGGCTTGGAGAAGATGCTTGTTTTTCTCTTTTAATATTCTCTTCTCTTCCTTTGCTTCTTGAAGCTTCTTGCAAAGGGCATCCACTATGGATAAGGCCTCTCCTTGTAGGCTCTCTGATGATGTTCCCATTGTGACCTGAGTCACTGTAAAATATGTAGGAGACATATCTTCTTTCTTCTTTGTGGGATCAGGGTACACGATCTCCATAACCCTTTCACTGAAGAACTTTGATAGAAGTGGGTTATACCCTTTTTGCTTCTTAGGCCCTTTAGCCGGAATAAAAGAGAAGTCCATAGGTGCAATAGGGACTTTCCTCTTGTGTTGGCTCGTGTGTTCGAGATCCATTCTAGACTTAGGGGAGTGGGACCAGAGGACGAAGAGGAAACAGGGGTGGAAGGAAGAACGACTGCAGTGGACATAGGGAAGTGTGTCGAAACACTTGGTAGTGACATGGAGAAAGGGACTGACACACGAACGCTCATGGGAATAGGATTCACTACAAGAGAGGAGGCCATGGGGGTGGAAGGGATCTATGAGATGAGGGAAGAAATGCTTTGGGAAAAGATCCACAATCAAGAGAAGATGATGGAAGAGGGAGGGGGAATGGTTGAAGATGGAGGAAAATACAAAACCAAAGGAGTGGTTGGTTGAGTGACATGAGGAGGGCAAGGAGGAGCAAGAGAGGGAACATTTGGTACTTTACCAGTTGTAGATGTGACAACATCCTAAGTGGATGTGTCTGTTAGAGCACTTACCACTTCTTCCCCTCCTGGGGACACTAAGTCCACAACTTGCTCTTCTACGGTAGTAGGAGGGTTTTCAGAGCTTTCTCTTGAGCAGTGCTTGCCTCTCCTACTTTATCCTTTCCTTTTCCCTCAGGAAAATGTTCTAGCCTGGATGGTGCATTACCCAAGGGAGACATGGTAAAGTCTACCCCAAGGTAGATGATACCATTTTTCTTACACCAATGCTTGGTGCATTACAGAGTGCCCTTGATCCTTTCCTATATAGTCTGAGGGGCCTTATTCCTATCAATTTTGACAAATGGCCAATTTTCCCCATCCGTGTATAGATAAACTTGATCAAATTCTTGATCAGTTTCTTGGAAATCCTTTGGGATGATAGCCACACCATATTGAATGATCTCTACCAGGGCCAGTCGGGAGTGATCCTTTCGTCTGAGCTCAACTTCATGATTTAGGTCGATGTAGATATCCTCGATCTGAGGGACATGAATTGGATCAATCCTTGCTCTTGGAAGGAAACCACGAGGATCGAAGGTTGGCCTTGCCAGGAAATTATGCTTCAGATTGAGCAATTCAAGCTCTACATACATCTCCCAGGATTTTCTCTATGAAGTGCAGGTGTATCTGCCCACCGTGAGGGGGAATGGAGTTCCACCCTTCTTCCTTTTCAAACACTTCTCATGGTATGTGATGAGTTGTCTAGATAGCTCCAATAGGATCAGTTTGGGTCCCACATACCTTGGTAATCTGGTGGGCTCTCCCAAGAAGTTAGCGGCTCTGAGATAGGTGAAAGTGGGGAATTGCATGAATAACGCTCCCCACTTCTCTATGGTGGTGATCATGCTTTTGGTCATCCGACCGCAAGTCATGTTGGGCCTCAAGAGGCAGATGACGCCATAGAAGAAGACATTGTTGATTTTACTAAATTGGGCTATGTTGTTCTCCAATCTTAACTCTAGATAGTACTCGTATATCCTGACCTAGGGCCATATCCCACACCGATTCAATGCTAGGTAGTCCCTCTCTGAGGCGAAGCATATACTACATAGGAGTTCATATAGAACCTCCTAGTTGTTGAAATTTGTTGAAGCTGCTTCAAGATTGTGCTACTAATAATCTCTCCCCAGTCAAAACATTGATCGGGAACATTTTTATTCATTGTTTCGAAATACTTAAGCATCCACTTCTAAAATTAGTGGGTATTAGGTAGCCCAAACACCCTGCTTAGGAAGGTGATTGTGTCACTCAGCCTCCTCCTCTGAAATTTCACTGTGATGAATGACTTGTGGCCACCTACTCATCACTTTTTTATTCTTAAGGTACACCTCATTCATTAATTACATACATTTGTCTTCATTTTCAGTCCATGTCTTCACGCAGTCCTCCTGGCTCACTGCTACAAAATGTCTGTGGTGAGGGATACCCAACATGATCTCAAAATGTTAGACCATGAGGTTGATTATCACCTTGCCCTTCTCTCATTTTCGACACATCTTGTGTCATTATTGTAACAACGGCTCACCAACATCATTTAATCATTGTTGATTGCACTCACGGGAATCCTCGCAGCAAAGTGCAGACCTCTGCCCAATTTATCCATCCATGGGCTGCCTGTGACCTTCTTGGTTCTAGCCAAAAATCTTCCATGTCAATGTGTCTAAGTTCTAAATCTCGATATCAAGATCGCACTCGCAAAAGATTCAGAATCCTAACCCTTTGGTATTTATATTTCATTTCTTACTTTGTTAGCTTAGATTTACCCTTTGACTTGGTTAGCTTCTTACTCAATGAAGACATGTGTCGATCTGAGTTTAGTTGTTGATCTGCAAGAAGAATTAGGGAAGTCCATCGCAGAAGGGCCATGTTAGCCATTAAGTCGTCCATAAAAGCTTACAAAATGAAAAGTTAGCAATTTATGAGCCTCTGGGCGCAAGGCGTAGCTTTACTGCAGGCTGCAGGGACTTAGAAAAGTAAAGCACACTTTCGGAAAGTGTTGCATGGGAGAAAGCAATGCCAAAGGGGCACAGGGTGTAGATTGACCACACACAACATTCAGATGTTGGTGTCAAGGGATATGTGCTTGCGCCGTTGGAAGTCCTTTAGTGGGGCGCAGATATGATTGGTGTTACAGTATTATGGTGTGCCAAGGTGTGGATGCAAAAGATGTAACATCAAGGTGAGGTGCGCCAAGGGGTTAAGCTTGCACGACATGGGAAGGGTTTACATAGCATGAAGTGTTGTTGCTATTGTAGGTGCGCTCGCACCTGTGCCTTAGGAATTTTTGTAGTTTTTTTACAAGGCGCGGAAAGGGCTTCTATTGTGCGAGTTCACAGTGCACCTTGGTGTGACTGTTTTTGATGCAACATGACTAAATGGTGCACCAAAGGGGCATGACTACATTTAGCACAACACATATGAAAATTGTGCCATGGAAGACAACAGGCCGATTCTCTTCATTTTGTGGTTCTTTACTCTCTCAGCTCAGATTTTGATAGCAAGGGGTTAACCTTGGAAAAGTAGGGGATAGAGGAGAAAAGGGGCAGGGGTCCATTCTGAGGTAGAGCCTTCCAGATTTGTAGATCTAGAAGGAGAGTGAAAAACAACTTGCAGGTGGGTTTTGTAAAATGGGTTGGGATTGTGTTATCTTCTTAGGTTCATTGTTATCATCAACAATCCTAATCACCTAACCCAACATAAAAACCACAAAAATCCACAAGAAGGGCAAGGGCCACTTACCAGGAATATATAACGATGAAGGAGATGATGTGGGGTCCACGAACGTGACAAATGGTAACACGCGGGGCTGACAGAACATTGAAAATGCGCAGAGAAAAAGACTTTTCACGTTTTTGTAATGTGAAAATGACAGGTCGATGTGCCTATATATAGCAAAAGGTGTAATAAATGTGCCACCAACTTTTTCCTATGGCACACTTGAGTGGATGTCGACACGAAGGAATTGCACCTTGGCGTAGCTTTGGGAGTGTCGACACTACGTTTTTAGTGCCCACAACACACTTTAGAAAGTGATAACAAGATGGCACTTGCGCCTTGGCACACCTTTGAGAGGCGCAACATTTGGAGTGTTGACACTCCCTAGAATGTACCAAAGGAATAGAGGGGTGCAATTTTGGTTGATGTAATGTGAATGAAAACTGTGCCCAACCCAAAAAGGTTGAAAATGACCAAGTTCTAAAAACTAGATTTTCCGAAAGGGATTTTATGCCATTCTGAACGTTAAGAGACCTCAACGGAAACCAAAATGGAAATTTTTGGTATGGTTACCTGCATAATTGCCCTTATCAATTTTACATGATAACGGATCTAATAGGGAAATTCTCTCCCTCATCAATAGATGGCCATAATTTAATAATCATGGCCACAAAATACTTTACCAAGTGGGTAGAGGCCATGCCCCTTACTACCGTTCCTGGCTCTGTAATCACTAAGTTCATCTTCAACCAGATCATTTGTAGGTATGGGGTGCCATAGGTCATCAATTCTGATAATGGCATGTCTTTCAAAAATGATGAGGTGCATGATTTGTGTGAATTTTTTGAAATAAGTCATCACATGGCTTCTCTCTACTACCCTCATGTTAATGGATAAGCTGAGGTTACCAATAAGACTATAAATTCCATTCTCCTAAAAATTGTTAAGGAGAATAAATGAGATTGGCAACTAAAATTTTTCCTGGCCTTATGGGCCTACCGAACATCAGATAGAACACCAACGAGGGAAACCCCCTTTTTCTTAGTATTCTTTGCTGAGGTAGTTTTTCCAGTTGAATTTGAAATACCTAGTCTTTGCATTTCACTACATGGGATCCTAGGAGAGGAGGGTTATCGAGAAGCGAGGACTCTCCCAATTAGAAAGTCTCGACAAAGCTAGATTAAATGCTAAATAATGACATGGTGTTTACGCTGACCGCATGGCTCGAAATATAATAAAAAGGTGTACGAACGTGAGATATATGAAGGAGATTTGGTATTAAGACTCGATAGCCGAATAGACAAGAAGATTGGCGAGGGAATAAAGTTCAGACCTAGGTGGTTAGGTCCATATCAAGTAGTCGAAGATTATAAAAATGGTACATTCTACTTGTGTACACTACAAGGTGAAGAGTTTAGCGATTCTCATATGTACATTATTGCATCTGTATTGCATTTTCATCTGTTCGTTCATTTTGTGAAAAGTGTGATCAAGGAGCTTATTCTTATAGCAATTTCTAAATTTTTTTGAAGATATTGGCAAAACATTCAAATCATGTCTCTTCAAACCTTCATAGTATCATCAATTTTTCCTGAATCATTTATCAATCCAAACAAGATAAGACAAAATTTTGACAGTAACCATACCAAGGCCTACATACTTGGTTCTACTTTTTGTCTCTTCTTAGGATAGGTGTCTTTGCCTATGGTCTATTATAGAAGCTTCATGGTTTCACATCTATCCCGTATACATATCTTTGGAAATAAAAACACTCTAAACATTTTGCCCAAGTAAATCAGAGTTGCAAATCAACAAAAAATAATTATTTTATACATTTCTCTACCCTACCAACCTTCATTATTGAGCTTGTGTCTCTTACTAGTGACATAGGCTTGAGAAAGAAAATAAATTCCCTTACTCACCTAAACCTTGTCCATGATGGTAAGCCTGTGATTCTTACTTGTAGCATGGGACAAGGTATAGGGGGTCTCTCTGAAAAATCTGAAAGTCATAAGCAATTAAATCAAATACTATAAAATATTAAGTCAAAACAAAGTGAATTAGATGTTCAAAATTCCAAGAAGAGTTTAAAACCCCAAAACCATATTTTTTCAACCAAGTGGCCATCCACAGATCCAAGTTTAGATAAAATGTAAAGCAATTCACATTCTAAACTATGAAGTAGCTTGAGTAGGGTAAGGTTGTAGTGTCCCAATTTGGTTTTGTCAAACCTCTATCTTTCTCATCATTATCATTCAACAAATTTCATAGCTTGTGCCCTTTCTAACTCTTGGTGTTGAGCCCTCACATCTTACTAGTTGTGTGGGGTTAGGAGTGGGGCAAGCACATCCATTTATCATATCATTATATCATCACGTTTTATCAAGACAATATGAAGTACCGAAGATTGCAAAAGAAACTAAGTTTAAGATCACATTGTGTTTGCATCATCATATATCAGCATTATGAAATACAAAAATAAATCATTTTGTTATCATTCCACATCCATTGCATACATTCTGAAAAGCATTAAAAAGTAGAAATTCTAAATATCTAGAGTACACATGAGACATAAACCAAAGAGATTAAACTTAGATACAATGGAATGCCAAACCAAAAATAGAGTTTGTATATATCATAGTAGATCAAGTTTGTGTACAATGTCATCATGCACTAGGCATGGTCAAAACACTCGCAACGAGCCCAAAATATACAACAAAAAAATCATATAGTGTCAAAAAGTGGTATCAAAGCAATAAAGGATCAACGGCATGTTAATCCCCGTGAGATACCTTAGATGACATGTGACCACGTCTAGGGCTCCTACTATGCAATTGAAGGTGGTGAGAATGGACTGAATGGTGTGAGTGCTCATGATGGCACCCATTGCCTATAGTCTTGCTATGAAAATGGCTCCACCTCATCAAGCGATCATCAGTCTCATATCTAGCTACCTGGTTATGAAAGGAGGTAATTATCTTCGCAACCTTCCCGATGGGATAAAACACGCTTATGTTGGTCGACGCGCCAAGGGCTGCCCTAAATTAGTAGTCAACTCATCCCGAGTCTTCCTTGAGGGGATCAACAAGGTATCCACACATACCCAACAAATGAGATCTCGCCACTCATGTGCAGACACTACAAAAAAGAGATAGTGAGCTATAAAATCAAAAATGTGAATCAAAAGAATGCTCAGTTGAATATACGAATATTAATAGAAAAAATTGAGAAAGGAGTATTGAACATACTCAAATCTTTGGGTATCCATGTGGGATCAGCGGTTGCTTGATGTAGGTGTTATTGGTGGTGGTGTGGAGCCTCATCGAATCTAGAGGTGTGGTTTTTTCCAATAATAGACTCATCATCCCCTCCAAGTGCCTCCTCCAAGACCAGAGTCTCTCTCTATGCGCTTACCTCCTCGTGTGCTGCCATAAGGATCTCTTGAGTATCATGCCACTCAAGGTCATTTTTTCCCCCTTTGGATTTCATTCCCCCTCATCCTCACCTTCGATCGACTCCCCCTCTATATCGCTCTTGCATCCTCTTGAGTCGAGTCCAAATCTATCATCTCATCCTCCTCCTCACTATGAGTAGGAGCCACCCCAATCTGAAGTAAGGGTTCTCAAGGAGAACCAACTTCTCATTGAGCCTAGAATCCATGCCTAACTATAATACACACACTAGGAGTAGCAACTATCCACCCAAGATTCGCTCTAGCACCTCTCTGTGCCTCCTAAATAGTCTTGTAAACAAGCGCCACTGGAGGAAGCATGACATGGTATGGAAGACCAAACTGCTAGGGTACCCGATCAAAGGGGTGAATCTCTAGTCTCTCGGATCTGTCAACTAGTTGGCTCATGGAAGAGAAAGATACCATCGTCATAGCCTCCTCACCCCATATCCCTACCATGTCCTGATAGGGTGTGGTACTCATATCAACTGTAGTCGGAGAGGCCTTTGACTAATGTGGTGTCTGGAGCACTAACATGCCTTTCTATCTAGCTGCTCAGACAACCTCTGTATTTAATACCTATACCCCCTACCATAAGGGATGAAATGCTCATAGACCCAACTCATAACCAGAGTAGGGTGGCTCAAGGACTTTCCTACAATCTGAAAACCCAGAAAATTCATGGTATGTGGTCCCCAAAACATCTTCCCCAAACCTATTTTCATCCATGAGCCTCAATATGTGCAATGATGGGGGCCCAATAGTATAGAAGTGTATCTCCTCCCTTATCCCCGACTAATCTTGAGGATAAGATACCCATGATGGCTCTCCGAAGGATAGTAATGGGAGCAGTAGCAATAATAGACCAAACCTTCATTCCCTTCTTGATCCAGATGAAATGATAACATCTCCCATGTACATGGCCCACTGTGTCATCACATACCTAGACCCCGTTGTCACCAATTTCAATATCCTACCAAGTACCAGGAGTCCAAGGATGTGGTATACATCCTCCAGAGTAATAGTCCACTCCCCCCGACACCTGGAAACCAGAAGGTGTTCCGGTCTGCATCCCAGTAAGAGAATAAGTCACAAAAATGTGACTGGTGGGAGAAACATGGGGCACCCATGCTATCTACCAAATTCCTACCCACCGTAAAAGATTCATCTCATCCTAGGTCAACTGATCTAAAATCCTAGGGAGCTAATCACACACTCTCTCTGCTCCAACGTATGTACTCCACCTTCTTCTACATCCACCAAAACATCAGAAAAGAGTAAGTTAGTGATATGCATCAAATGATAAGCTCGTTAAAAACATAGTAAAACATTGAAAACACAAAACAAATCAAGTCAAGGAGCATTTTAGACATTCTGTTCAGACATACCACCCAGTGTAGGGTGGCGGGCTTGACCCAATTTCCCAAAACATGCCCTTAATCCCAAAAATGCTTTAAAATGACAAAATTGACCATTTCTAACAAAATAAAAGCACGCCTTATGGGTTCCCCCTAAAGACCCATTCAAGACAAGAAATTTTGAAAATCTTCCCCCTAGGTGAACTTTTCAACATTTTAACTTTTAGGGTACAAAAAGACAAAGGAGGAAATAACTAACTTGAGAGCATGTTGGTCAATCTCCTACTCACAGAGGCATGATCATGATCTCAGCATGAACATATTGGCTATACTCTTGTCAGAATGGTCACCATAAATCCAAAGCTCCAAATCAATCAAACTAACCAAATCAACAATGCACAAATGAATTGAGAAATGAGTTTGTTTTGATATATATATGTTATTTCTAACTTTATTTTGAGTGTGTTTGTTTATAGGGCTGGAGCATTGGCACAAGTATATTTCTACAGCCTTGTACAAATGGTATGTCTTCTTGTCATTTTGATTTAGTGTTTATTTGTTGATATTTTATCTATCTGCACTTGAGTCTTTTCCCTCTTTTACAGGTAACAGGAATTTAGATTACGACTCTTCAACACATGGGCATGTCAGGTATAGCTTCTAACTCCCCATTTCAGGAATGCCATACTCAGAATATATGTTTTACGCCTCTTTCATGGCTAGGATGCTTCCTCCAAGGGGGCAATATGTACACACCCAAAATTACATGTGCTACATTATTGGGAAAACGGTTATAAAAGTCCCCAGTGATGATTTAAAATCCTTTCAAGAAGGTGTTCGAGCTCCAAAAACCCATTCGCAGTATATATTTGTATCCTAAATAGCCTTACTTAACTTTTTCATGTATTTTTCCATCTCCCCATTTCTTTTTGTGCTTTTTTTCCTTTAGTGCCAAGACCACCTTCCTACCTAGGCGGCGGTTTTGAAATCTACTGCCTCTCAGCGCAGCAGATGGTCCTACCCACTTTTCCAAAATATTCATGCATAAAATTACATGCAATGATTCACTTAAGTTTTCCTTTTGAATACATCTGTGAGCCGAATTTTCTAAAAATAGCTTCATTTTCTTGGTTCTCCTTGCTCCTTCTATTTTTAAATAGATTTAATGAGTGGAACTGCCTCTTCATTGCCTTGTGCATGAAGTAACCTCCTATCCTCCATTCCTATATATTCCATGCTTGTATTCAAGCAAAAGGGGCCTAAGAATTTTGTGTATCTTGTATTGTTGTGCTACCATAATCTTGCTAGGAATTGCATAGCCAAGCTCATATCTCTTGTGTTATCTTTCTTCTACTTGCATTGCATCTAGATTGCTTCCAAGATGCCATCACTCAAGTGCCATCCTCTTGTTGTTGTTCTTTGCATTCCCAATCCTTTGGACTCACATGAACACTCAGAGAAAGAAAGGAAAGAACTGAGGGGATAGATATTGATACTATTGGATTTTCCAAAGCTCTTGCTCTTCCAGGTTGGAGTTGTGTATTTGTTTTCTTTGTTTTGTCAAATTGTCAATTGCATATCAAATAGAGTAGAGAAACAATTCATTTCAATTAGCTAGATAATTGCAAGTAGATCAAATCAATAGGAAGTTTTCTCTTCAACATTGTTAGGGAAGTTGTGGGGGAACAATAGCTCTATTAGAGCCATGATTTGTTCTTCACTTCGAGGTAGGGTTGGAAATATTTTTCTTGAATTAGAATAGATCTTAGGTTTAGATTCACACATCTACACATATAGTTAGCTACATCCAGCTAATTGTTTGTTTTTAATTAGTTTATTAGATTAGATGCATTGTCTGAAAAGTTAGAAAAGAACAAAAATATTTATTTTCCATAGATTAGCTTGTTTTACTACTTTGTTCTGATATATTGAGAAAACACCAAAAACATAGGTTAGATTTCCTTTGATAGATAGTTTATTTACCGAAAACAAATCAATTCATCTTGCATGACCATCAACGGTCTGCAACAGGAAAATAATTACAGTTGTGATCCCCTAGTCCCACAACCCAATGGGCTAGAGCTAATAACTGACATTGACACAAGTTTACACTTAACAATTTTACGCACACCTGTAATATATTTTCAAAAGATAAGACAGGTTAAATATATTGAACATAGCTACTAATCAAGCCTACAACTTTTCGACTGCTCCTAGAAATAGGATTTGATTACATGCATGACCATACAAGGGCCTCAACCTCAGCGAGTATTTGGTTGTGACCCACGAGATCCTGCAACCTAATGGTCCTGCTATTCAGCTTAGATATTGACACTAGCTTACGCACATTGGTATTCATATCTTTATCACTTCCATTTGATATTATTACGCAACATTCATTGTTTAATATCGTAGTTGATTAGGCTAATACTTTTGGAAAAGACCAAAAATCACCTCTAGTTCTTGTAGCTCCACTACACCTCTTATCTCAATTTCCATGACCTTTTCTAGAAACCCATATGAGGCTTCGTGAGTTACTTTCCATGTATTCTGCATACAATTAATATAATCTTGGTAGAACTAGACTTCAATTGAGTCTCCAAGTAACTATCATTTTGGACTCGTGCCATCACACCCCTTCAAGTTAGGAGAGCATTCTTTACCTTAGATTCATAGATTCCATTATTGTGTGTTGAAGACATAAGGTTTCCCAATTATCTTAATCATTGACATCACTTTCACTCCCATTTCAAATCCACACCGGCTGTCTCGGCACAACCTCAGGAGGTTGGGTACAAAGAAGGTCACATGTTGATTTTCTATCATACAAAAACCTTATGTCTTCAACATTAAATATCATGATCTATGAATCTAAGGAAAATAAATTCATCCTAAGCTGAAGTTGTGTGATGGAGTGGTTGAATACAATATCTACTCATAGGGTCTAGTTAAAATCGAGCACTACCAAGATTTTGTCTATTGGTTGTTGAACACGTGAAAAGTGACCTGTGGATGCCTCATATAGATTTCCAAAAATGTCATGGAAGTGAGAATGAGAGGCGTAATGGAACCACAAGGTCTATGGGAGGTTTTCTAGTCTAGTCCAGAAATCCTTAGCCTAATCGGCTACTATGTTCAACACTAAAAGTTGTGCAACAATGTCAGGTGGAAGTGGTGATGATCTAAATACTAGTGCACATAAACCAGTGTCGATGTTTAATTAGTTAGTAGGCCTATTGGGTTGTGGGACCTAGGGATCACAACCGTGAACTCGTGGAGGTTGTGGTCTTTGTATGGTCATATGCATAATCAAACCCTATTACCAAGAGCAATAAAATAATTGTAGGCTTCATCAGTTGCAATGTTTAATGTGTTTATTTTTTCTATATTCTCATAATACCTATCGGATGTGAACTAAAAGTGTAAACTCGTATCAATTTCAGTCAACAACTCAAGCCCATTGGGTTATGGGACCAATGGATCACAACTAAATGTTTTCTCTTATTGTGGACCTTTGATGGTCATGTGGAATGAATTAAATTGATTTTGATAAAGAAAACTAACTATCAAAGGAAATTTAATCTATGTTTTTTGTATTTTCACAGTATATCTGAACAAAACAATGGAAGCAAACTAATCTAACAAAAGTAAATATTTTTTTATCTTTTCTAGGATTTTAAACAATGCTTCTAATCTAATAAACAAAATTAAATACAAGTAATCAACTAGTTGTAGTTAATTACTTGTGCAAGTATGTGAATCTAGATCTAAAACAACTAAACTAATTTAATCAAAACCCTTTAAACCCTACCTCAGAGGTAGAGAACAAATCATAACTCTAGAAGAGCTATTGTTCCCCACTACTTCCTCGGTAATGTCAAAGAGCAAGCTTTCTAATGATTTTCTCTATTTGTAATTTCTTGATTAACTGAAATGAAAAATTTTATACTCTATTTGATATGTATTTGAAATGAATAACTCAAAATTGATAACTTGACAAATGAAGAAAATAAACAAATAATTCCAACTTGGATAAGCAAGAGCTTTGAAAAATCTGGTTGTATATGTTCTTGTCCCCTCATTTTATCCTTTCTTTCTCTTTGTGTCCATATGAGTCCAAGGAATTAGGAATGTAAAGGAATCAGAAGGAGAAGGCACTTGAGCAATGGTAGCTTGAAGGAAATCTAGTTACATTGTAGGTGGAAGAGAGATAGCACAAGTGAACAGAGCTTAGCTATGTAATTTCTGCAAGATTGTGGCAACAATACTACGCAAGATACAAAACAAATTCTCAAGCCATTTTCTTGAATATAAGCATGGAATATTTAGGAATTGGATGGGATGTGCCTTCATACACAAGGAATCCTTAGAGTTTCAAATCATTGGGTGAAGAGGTAGTTCAAACTAATTAAATCTATTTAAAAATAGAAGAGGGAAGGAATACCATGAAATCAAGACTATTTTTAGGCAATTTGGTTCACAAACGCACCCTAGAATTCAAGTTAAGTTAAATAATGTGTGTTAATATCATGAATGAAGAGTTATGGAAAAAGTGTGCAAGACCACCACCACCGTAGAGGGTGGCGGTCATGGGACTGTCACCCTTCACAGGCAACAATTTTAGAACCGCCGCTTAGGTAGGGTGGTGGTCCTAACACTAAAGGCCAAAACATGCATAGAAATGAATGGGAAGCTGGAAAAAGCATGGAAAAGTTAAGTAAGGATTTATAGGCTATAAATATGTATTGCTAATGGTTTAAGAACTCAAACACCTTCAAATGACATGCATCATCATTGGGAACTTTTGTAACAATTTTCTGATAATGTAGCACAATTTTGGGTACATAAAAATACCATCCTAAAGTTATTTGGATCATTATTTAATGTTTGATCAAGTAAGGTGTCACTTTGGACCTTGATAAATGTGTCCTTAGGGTTATAAGAGGTAAACACTTAGGATACATCATATCCTCTCAAGGGATTGATGTAGAACCAAGAACAAAAAATTAAATCCTTTAGATGAGTCCTCCTATGGATGAGTTTATCATTAGGTATTTCTTAGGAAAGCTCGGGGCATTCCAAATATTTTTCCTGATCTTACATATTTTATACACCCCATTAATGGTCTATTAAAGAAAACCTATTATGAAACGTGAATAGATGAGTGCCACATTTCCTTTGAATTGGTCAAGAGAGTCCTTATTTCTTCACCAATGCTTATTCCACCTAAGTATGATCATCCTTTAATTCTATATTTTAGAGTTATAGATGTTTTAATTACATGAATGTTAGCAAAGGAAGATGAAAACATTCATGAGTGTTCTATATATTTTATTAGTCATGTACTTATAGACTATCAAACTCAATACACACAAGTAGAAATAGAATGCTTGGACATTATATTTATAGCTAAATGATTGAGGTATTACATGATCAATCAAGAAATGAAGGTTATTGTCAAGTATGATTAGTTACATACATTCATAATTCAAGTGACCTTGTCCAAAAATATTAAATGCGTTCATAACATTGATGAATGAGTTTGAGCTCACGTATGTCAACCAAAAATTGGTTAAGGGACAAATTATAGCTGAATTTCTAGCTGAAAATCCCTTAGAATTTAGTGAATTAGTTGATTTTGACTTACCTTAGGAATACATTTGTTATATCAATAAATCGGAAATTGTGTCATGTTCATCCTATTCATATATAATAAATCATCTTATAGATTAGGCATACCCGAAAGCGCTATCTCTCACCGAATACATCTATTGCATTTTATAGCCTCTAAATACATGGTTATAGAAGAAGTATTGTATCAAAATTACTTTGATGGACTATATCTTAGATGAATAAAGGAGGAAGAATTAGAAATAATCCATTTGTATGCCCATAGTGGAGTGTGTAGTGATCATTTTGAAAAGCATTAAACTACCTGAAAATTTCATTAGATGGGTTACTTTTATCCCACAACACAACTTAATGCCATGGATTATGTGCAGAGATGTAAAATATTTTAAGATTTATCACATGACATACATATCCCATCCCGGACTCTTCAACCGATAGTTATATCTTTAACATTATCCATTGGGGTTTGGATTTGATAGGGAAAATTTCCCCTACTTCTACTGCATATACATACATTCATAATTATGGCCACAAAATATTTCAAAAAGTGGGTTAAGGACATGTTATTAACCATGGTCATCAGTTCTTTCATACCAAAATTCATCTTGAATCAAATAATTTGTAGGTTTAGTGTTTTGCGTGTAATTATTTTGGATAATTCCTCCCCATTTAAAAATGATGATGTGTGTAAACTCGTGAGCAAAATTTAAAATATATCGTCATACTTCTTCTTTGTATTACTTTGGAAATCCAATGGTCGAGATGAGGGTATAAACAAGACCTTGAAGTCCATTCTCATTAAAATGGTCAAAGAGAATAAAAGAGACTATCATTTGAAATTATTTCCAGCCTTATGGGCATATAGGACTTCAATTTGCACACCGACAAGGGAAACCACCTTTTCTCTAGTGTTTGTTGTGGAAGCAATTGTTTTCGTTAGAGGTAGAACTACCTATTCTTCATGTGTCTTTACAAGGAATTTTAGATGAATATGAATACATAAATGCATGCGTAATTGATTTAGAGAACCTATATTAGAATATTCTTAGAGATAAGAAACATCATCGAGTTTATGCAAACAAAAATTTTCATCAATACAATAAGAAAGTCTATAAGCACCCAATTCATGTAAGTGACATTGTGTTAAGGCTTGATAGTAAGACAGATAAGAAGGTTTATGAAGGTAGGAATTTTCTAGACTAAAATGGCTGGGTCCCTACTAAGTAACTAAATATTTTAACAATGGTGTTTACCGTTTGTGCACTATAGAGGGTGAGGATTTTAGATAATCCATCAACTCGCTTCACCTTAAAAGTTTTTACATCTAGATATTACATTTCCACATTTTCCTTGTTATATTTACACCATGTATATTATTTTTATTATTGTTTCATTTAAACCATGATACAAAATCACTTAATTTTAGACTACCTTAAACTTTAACTTTCATTGGAAAAATTCTTAATAATGAATCCTCACAATTTCTTAATACTCTCAAACTATCTATTATACATAATTATCATCACCAAACATGAGACAAGTATTAATTTTAAACCCATAAGGTCTTATATGCTTCACTTATTTTATGGTTTCTCCCAATTTAGATACTTTCATTTTTAATCTCTTCTAGAATATTATTGATAAAAAAATAAATCCCTAAAAGGTCTCTCCTTTACAAGAAACTTCTAAGAAATTATTTTAAGCTCTATGTTTTCCCATTTTAGTATTTTAAAAAGAACCCTTTAATCTTACTAGTTATGTGGGGCTAATATTGGGAGTAGATATTCCCTCCCAAAAAACACAATATAAGATTAAGGAAAAAATAAAACAAAAAAAGAGAAAAAGTTTAAATATTCACTCTTCTTTCAAATAGTTATATTTTTTGTCCCCAATAGTATTTAGTTGTGATCCCATTCTTCTTGGCACATTAGTATGAGGCTAGGACATGAAGAAAATTCCCTTACTCACCTAAAGTTTATCCTTGGTGATGAACCTCTAACTCTTACAACTTGCACAAGGCAAGGTGTGGAGGGTTTAAAAATGAAAATAAAATAGCCTTAAAAGAAAACAATAAGGAAAGTGTTTGAATATAATTCCCAAAAAAAATATTTATATGTTTATGTTAGGAGATACAATTATTCGCATACCGTACTTTTATAATCAGTAAGCCATTTATGATCTAAGTCTAGTCAAGGTTCATAAGTGTAATGCATCTTAAATTTGGTCTCATTAAGAAAGTAGACTCACTACGGATGCCAAGGGTGGCACGTGATTCGAGTTATAACTTTTACTAGTGACGACATGAGCCGAGGCTACACATGCCAAAGAAATACCAAAGTAAAGACCACTTGATTCTAAGAGAAAAGGTGGTGTATGGGAATTATCCTTACCCTACCCATTAGAAGGAAATCTATCAAGAGATCATGGATGTAATTAGAAGTCTTCAAGGGGAAATTCAATGTCTAAAGGAGAAATCTAGGAATTTGGGGCATAAGAAAAGCATTGAGGTCCATTAGCCAGATATAGATGATGTTAGAGAGGTGTGTAAGATGTTGCACCAAGAAAATATCATTCCTCTATTAGGAAAATGGTTGAGGGATAATATACCAAGCACTAACACAAGAGGAAAGTTTGGCATGGTAAATTTCCTCACCATAGCCTCAAATATGATAAGGATACTACCTTTAATTCAGTTGTTGATGGATAGCTCCAAAGTAATATTCTAATTGACATGGGTCTTGAAGTTAATGTTCTCACCCTAAACACCTGGAATAAAATGGGAAGGCCCTCATTACAGTCATCTTCAAATTTTTTATATATGGATAATAAGAAAAATGAAATGCCCATTGGTGTTTTAAAAGATTCTACTATCACTATCCAATGGTGAAATTCATGGAGACTTTGAAGTCTTAGCTGAGGCAATAAAATTTCTAGCATTACTTGGGTGCCCCTAGTGTTATAAGAATATTGTTGGCTTGCATTTAAATAAGGGGTATATAAGTTTTGAGAAAAAATATATCATTCCTTTGATGGATGGGAAATCAGTGACCTATGTTGAGCCTTTAGGAGAAGAAGACCTAGACAAAATTTACATGTGCACTATCCGAGACCACTGAAGTTGTGAAACAAACAAAAGAGGGTTTTATTAAATTTGAAGACACTCGGTCTATAAGTGATACAACTAGTGTGGCATGTGACAATTGGGCACACGGGACATATGAGTTAGTTGGAAGGTATCAAAGAGGCTCTATGATGAGAGTAAAAAAGGAACACTCTTGGTCAAGCAATTAGGAGGAAAGAAGTTTCCAAGTTATTTTGGGGGAGCTGACTCGATGTTTTATTACAAGAAATGGAGACCCAGCTGGAGATGTGAGATCAAAAGGAGAAGGATGCTCAACTATACCTTACTTGGGACTGTAACATGTTGGTTGGTGATCCATCACAATAACCTTCTATAGTGGCACGAAGTGATAATTTTCTTCTATGTTAGGTTTTTCTAGAGAAATGCACCTACTATCATACAAGATTATCATGGGAAGGAACCCACCTCGTTTCACGTATAAGAATGTGATAAGGTCTGGATGGAATGCATGGATTCTTGCCACCCTCTTTATGAGTACATAAGTCATAATCCACCTTACAAGGTTGCATGCATGCATGGTACATTCAATCAAAGATGCACTTTATGATAGGAAACTAGAAGGAGTTGACGGCTGACCTCTTTGAACCTTTCGAATATCGAGTACTAAGCCATCGATGGATTAAGCACTACATGTTGTTAAGCACCTAACTATGGGAGATAGTGTCATGGTGGAGGATGGGATACTGAAATTATTTGGTGAATCTAGATAAGAAGCATGATTTGATGAGGAATAATAAGAGGAGATATAGCTTGAGTGGGCATGCATGGAAAAAGAGAAAGGAAAATTTGTCTATGTGATCAATGGTGAAGAAGTGGAAAATTTGGATGTTAACCATACCATAGGTACACGTGAAGTTATGGATAGTGCTTATAAGCAAGTGCCCACCTATCATGAACCCCTAAAAAATAAGAAGGTTAACATTTTTTCAGAGGTAGAACCTAAGGAGGATACTATTGGAGAATACTAGATAGAAAATGAGGTTTCAAAGATCATCAATCTATTGCAACAATTTTAGGATTTGTTTCCACATGGGTACCACGAACTTAAAGGATTTCACCACTCCTTGGGAGAAATGAAGATCAAGTTAAATGAAGGTGTGCAACTATTTTGGAAGAGACCATATCGAATGAATCTTAAACTACACATCACGGTTGAGGAGGAGATTGAAAAGATGATCACATCAGGAATCATTGAGGCTATTGAAGAATCTGAATGAATAATTTTGATGGTCATCAGCATTAAGAAGGTTGGGAGAATAAGGGTTTGTGTTGATTATAGGATCTGAATGCAATGTTTATTTTTTATCCTTTTCCAACTCCCTTCACCGAGGAGATCCTGGATGGAGTAGTTCGGGCGCGAGATCTATTCTTTCATAGATGGATTCTCAAAGCATGTCATCATGTTATAATTGCCAAGGAGGACCAAGAAAAGACAACTTTCTCCACCGAATGGGAATATTTTCTTACACATTCATGCCTTTTGGATTGAAGAATATGCCTACTATGTTTTTGTGCATTGTGGTGAAGGTATTTCCATACTTCATCCATAAGTATCTTCAAGTCTACCTTGATGATTGGATGGTATATGGATTAGTGAGGGATCATTGTCACAATATGAGGTTGATGTTTGAAATATGTCAAAAATTTGTTGGTGGATCCCGCCAAAGTTTCACATTATTGTGGGATTGGGGGAACTCTACCATCTAGAGTGCAAAGTGCACAAATTCCTTGGTCATAGAAGATATTACTGAAATTTATTAGGGGGTATGCCAAGATCTCTACACCATTGGAAAATTTTCTTTAAAAAAAAGTACATTTCACTTGGGAGAGGCACAACTTATGGAATTTGATACATTGAAGAATAAAATTATCAAGACACCCATATTACGTTTTGCTTCTTGGGATAAGACATTCCATGTACATGTTGATGCTTGAAGGATGGCAATTGGGGAAATCTTAGCGCAACTCGAAGAGGGAATTGTTGACCACTCATTATTCTTTTCTAGAAGAAATCTAACCCCGTAAGAACAAAACTATACTTCTACCGAGCATGAAGCATTTTCAATGATCTACGTGCTGCAAAAATTTAGGCAAAAGATATCTATTGGAAACACCCTTCATATTTTACACGGACCACATAACATTGAAGTATGTGGTAAACAAGCATTTTTACAAGGGAACATATGTCGGTGGGTCATGTTGTTGCAAGAGTTTGAGTTTACTATTGTTGTGAAATCGAGTAAGAATAATTTTGGACCTAACCATTTATCAAGGATTGACTCAAGGAGGATGCGTAGAGAATTAAGGATATAATTTCAGATGCACAAACTATTTAGATTTTGCACGTGCCCTATGACTTGGAATATATTTTTGTGTTTTCTCAAGACAAGTGTGGCACCGGAGGGAATGAAGACTTTGGAAAAGAATCAGTTAGCCATACACACAACATCCTACATGTTAAATAGTGAAACTTATACAAGATAGGTCGCGATGATTTTTTTGTTGGTTTATGTTAGAACACAAATGCAAAGGTGCAATTATGGAGGAAGAACATAGTGGAATTGCATAGGTACACTATACAGGAATACAACCACATGTAAGATCCTTCTCACAAGTTTTTGGTGGGAAATGGTTTATAAGGATTGTATCGAGTATTGCAAGGCTTGTGACCACTTCCCGGTGCCTTAGTAAACTAGGGAAAAAAATATGAAATACCATTAAGACTAATAACTAGTGTAGAACTATTTGAGAAGTGGGAGATAGACTTTGTAGGCCCTATTTCCCCAGCCATGTGAAGGGAAATTTCATGTTATATCATTACATGAACATATTATCTTACAAGGTGGGAAGAAGCGACACATGCAAGTGATTAAACAACGATAAAAATAGCTAGGTTATTATGGGAAAAAATAATCATATGATATATATGTCCATTGAGTTTAACAAGTGATAGGGGTACTCATTTCTTGAATGAGATAGTTAGGATCTTGCTGGAAGAATTCATGGTAGCCAAATAGAAGACTACCCCTTATCACCCACAAGATAATGGGACTTTTGAGGCATTTAAAAAAATTGAATCACAAAGTTAACCAAGATTTGTGATCTCGGAAGGAAGGACTAGGATGATAAAAAAATTTGTTATGGTCTTATTAGACTACTTATAAAAGACTAAAAAAGCCGCACATTTTCAATTAGTGTTTGGCGCATGTATGGTGTTACCTATTGAATTCATGTTACCATCATGCGTATAGCACCCACAAGAGGATTAGATGATGAAAAAGTGATTGAGGAAAGGATTGATAAGTTGATGCGCTTACATGAGAGGTGGACTATTACTCATTGGAGTTAAAGATCAAAAAAAGATAGGAAGAAGGCATGACATGATAGACACATCAAGAAAAAATAGTTTGAGGTTGGGCAGATGGTTGTATTGTATGATTCCAATTTTCTACTCCATCCTAGGAAATTCAAAGTCTATTGGATGGGCCCATAAATTGTATCTTATATACTTGATTCGATGCTTTCTAGTTATAAGTGTTGACGAAACACGGTTACAGAAATTTCAATGGGAGTAGGCTAATTCCCTACTATAAATAAGTCTTCTTTATATTTGAAAATAAGGTAGTATTTCTAGTTAGCTTAGGACTTAATGCATTTACCTTCTCTTTGTTTCCCTTTCTCGTTGCTTGTTCCCTTTCCTTTTTGTCATGTATGCATTTGCACTAGTTTCCACTTACTATTTCAAAAAAATTAATACGCAGTAAGACCACGTATCTATTTTTGTGTGGGGTAAAGTGATGTGATAATGACTGGAAGTTGGTACTAAAAGCTTTGTTTTGATGGCCCAAAGTTGAAGGATCACAATTGCATAGTTTGAAAGAACACACATAGAAAACTCCGAATATGATGAGGTTGGTGTTAGAAAGGATTTACAAAAACTATGTACAAGGGAAAGAAGCGTAGGAACAATATGAGGTACGTAATTTTAAAAATCAAGATAAGGATAGAAGAGGTTCCTTTGGAAGTTAAAGCATTATGATAAGGATCTTCATCGGTAAGGGTTGTTCCACACCAAAAGGTTGTATAAATTTTTGCACAAAGATTGGGCATGGGCGTAGAAGTCTTGAAGGTTGGCTTTAGGAAAATCCACCATTAATTAAAAGTACATTGGTAGGTGACATGGAATTTATCATAGAGAAAATAAAAGATATAAGTAGAAAATAATGTGCATTATTGTTTACCTTATATTTTTTTATCGAAGAGCTCTCATGAACTAGGGCATCCTTGAAGAATATTTGTGCAAAAAAAGGGTTGTGAAGATTTGTGAGCATAGCTAGTTTGACTAGAAAACCATAGTGTAAGAATATTACATGAGACATGAGCAAAGAAGGTTGTGTGAAAGCATCCCACATGTTTTATGTTGTCTTGTGTAAAAGGGGATTTCCCAGGTTAGGGTTCTACAACTAGGGCACAGAATCAAGGGATTTTGGAAAAGGAGTGGAGTCGTAAAGTTAAGTAGAACCAGGATCGAATAAAGGAAGAATTTTTATGGACCCAATGAAGAAATGGCACCAAGGAAAGTAGCAAATGTTTCACCAAAGAAGGGAAAGGGCAAGGGGAAACAAGATGTTTCTACCAGTTTCTATGAATATTGGTACACGGAGATGCAATATCAAGACAATGTATTACTTGGTTAGGAATGGGTATCACATTATAGAAAATGTCCATGAGTGACTATAACCTTTAAACGAGCACCACAGAATGAGATGGATTTGAAATCGATTCACCCTACAAACAAGAGTACACAAGATGGTATGGCCATCTATGATGATGAGGTAAAGGTGAAAATATATAAGGTCAGGTTATTAACTCTATGAGTTTCCTTATTTCGAAAAACCTAAGTGACTATACTAGTGATTAACGTCGTGCTTGCATGAAGACCACTTATACTTTATAGGAAGATGGAAGTGAATAAATCCCTAGTTTATCTCTAAGTTTACCAGTCTTATTTGTGAAGGAGAACCATTTGATGATGACTTGGAAGATAAGGATGCCATTAAGAAGACTGTTGAAGCTTATGACTACAAGAAGGGTTCACACTACTTTGACATTTATGTAATTTCGACCTCTGTAATGAGAATGGACATGTGCTTGGTCACAAATTTGAATGGTCAGGAGAGATGGACACATATCAAAAAGGCTTGGTTGAATGTTTGTTGTAATATCTCAGAGGGGACCATATATAACCTATCAACTTTCATAGCAGAAGAAATCCTCATTGCCACGTGCGATGGAGAGAAAATCATGTTTGGTAATGTCCTCCTTATGATTTTATTTTTAGAGATTGGAATTCTCAATGGGCTAGATAAATTTTTTTAGGAATATCCAAGTAATAACCCTTCCCCGCAAAAGTATTTGAGGAATACACTTGTGACACCATAATGGCTACCCACAAAGCGCACCTAGAAAAATGGTCTAAGTGGATGTGTGACACATTCGGCGTTGAATGGAGAATACCTGAGTAGTTTCCTATTTTACTAAACGGAGAGGATGAATTCACCGTGTACCAACATTTTTATATTTTCATGTTTAATTTGATAGATGGCACCAAGGGTCCCCAGTGTAAATTTTTGTTCTCCTTCACAACACAATATTTCTAGGCCGAGGTCAATAGATTCAAAGAGGAAAAAAAGATAAGGTTTTGCATTGGTACGGTAGACCAAGATTACCATAATTTGTGAAGAAAATTGATATATCCAAATAAGTTCTCCCGTGTGGTGAAGTATGTTCCCATGATGTACATATGTTGAAACTAGTGACATTGCATGTTACCGAGAGGACATCAACAAGGGTATACCTGCGTATATGGCCTAAGTATGAGAAAGGAACTTACATATAAAATTATATCTCTATCCTAGAAGACCCCACCATAACAAATAAGGCCACACCAAGGAAAAGGGTGAGAGAGGAGGCTCCTGAGAAATAGGCACCAAGCACTCATATAGTGTAGTTTTTTGGTGCGTAGGAGTCAAGCGTAAGACCAAATACCTATGCACGGTGGAAGAAGTCCCCCGCATAAGAAAAAGAGAATACACCCGAGGAAGAGGCACCAAAGAAAGATAATTCCCCTACAAAATAATAATTACTGGTGAGAAAGGAGTTGCCTAGGTAAGAAGAAAAAGAAGTCTCATATATTGGAGTCACTAGTTAGGAAGAAGAAAAGAATAACATGAAATGAAGGACTCAGAAGAAACATAGAGCATAGAGGCCAACAAGGGTGATGAGGATGATTAAGAGCATGATTAGGCTAAGAATCACACTTTGTATGATGTATAGGATTTAGAGGAAGAGAGAAATGAAGAGAAGGATAAGGACGAGGAAGGCACCCATAACTAAGGAGGAAGTGAAGAAGTAAACATGAAGGATAAAAAGAATCCAAGCTTGAGTAAGGAGCAGATAGAGGATGCCATAGAGAGGGAGGTAGCAGGAATTATAAAGGACTTAGTGGATCAAGAGGTGGAATGTAGCACCGAGGAAGTATTAAAGGATATAGAGGAGAAAGAAAGCATTGGGAAGGAGTATGTAAGCATGGGTGGAGACCCTGCTAGAAGTAAGATTTCCAAAGGAAGGGTGCACAGGTGGAAATGGAATAGAAGAGGAACAAGAAAAATAAATGACTATCATTAATTATACAAACAAGGTACTACCCATGCATTTCCAGAGTACCATGCCTTCAAACCAACTCCTTGATTGGTCTTCTTTTGATGAAGAGGGTATATACCCACACATGAGAAAAATGCTATCTTTGGTTTTTGAGTACAGGGTTGATGAACCAAAATTTGAGGTCAACCGAGATGAATTGATGAAGATACCTGATTCCAAGGGAGTAAACCCTCTAGTGAATTCCCAACAACTCTCCAATGAGTAAGTTTTCATTGTGCTTAACAAAGTATTAATGGAGCTAGAAGCAAGACTATTTGGTAGAAATGATAGAACAAGGGTCTTGGAGGAAGAGCTTGAGAAAAAGAATGAGAAGATTATTAAGTGGGACAAGGAGATAAAATAGAAGGAATTGATCAGTGTGTAGTTAACGTGTGAACCGAGGGATGAAAAGGTAAAGGTGTGTGAGATTCATGAGAAGATAGAGATCATTTCAGATGTCATAATCTTGAAGCACCTATACTTGGCCCCACCCGAGCAGAAATAAGAGTCAACCATGCACTTCTTGGAAGACTTAACCTTCATCCTCACCATGGAAAGGTGAGCACTTTCATTTGAGTCAATTGAAGAGGTGATGGCATGCCAGGAGGAAGAAACACTAAGGGTTGATGAGAAATTTACTCGTATTCGAGCTCTTTGTCATTGTAAAAACCGCCTAACAAATGGCTAAGGCTGCATATGACAATTGTTATGATAGAGACAGGGTAGAGAGCATATTGATTGCTACACATGAGGTAGATCTAAAGGAATTTCAAAAATAACAAAGGCAACAAGGTGGATCATGATAATATCTTGTCCAATGTTGAGAAAAAATTAGAAGTTATTGAAACCTTGCGAGGTTTGGTTAAGAATCGTATTAAGGAGTTATATCCCTAGGTCACTCATAGAATGGATGCATGTGGTGATCTTAGCAACTAGAAGGAATTGTAGATATACTTAATTCTAAGAGAAACGAATTGAGTTTTGATGAAGTAAGCACTCTAGTAGGTGACCTAATTCACCAGGCACATGGTGAGGTAGATGTCCTGGGAGAAGATTGAGGCAAATGTGAAGAAGGAATTCCCACTCCTCTAACAAAGTAGTAGCAAATTCTTCTATTCTTTTGTTCTTTATTTAGATTGTCCCAGTTCCACTATTCTTTATTCTTTGAAGAAGCAGGTTATTTCTAAGGACAAAGAACATGCATAGTGTGGGGTGATGTTGGACCCTAAAATATTGGATAAGTACCAAGAGTCATGTGCATGCAAGACTAGTGAGAAGAAGGGTGATCAAGGGATAATAAGAAGGAAAAAAGGGTTTAAGAAGGGTTTTAGTGAAACTAGGGCACGTGCGGGAGGTGGAACATTGGTATAAGGTACTTATCCATATTCAAGATTCTAGAGGCACTTGAGGAAAAGTGTGATGACATGAATAGGTTTAATAAATAGATAAGATTCCATCTTGGATCCTTGGATGCTAAGAAAATGATATTACATGTAGGAAATATTCCCAGAGACATCATTATAGAGAGTGGAGGGTTTGCAAATGGATAAGCATTGACCAATGGAGGACAACATCGAAACTTGGTATGCAATATGTGTTTTGAGAAGGCATGGTTGTGGGTGTTAATCTTATATAAATAAATGCTTGGGAAACATATAAAGGGGGTAGATATAGAAATACATAGACACAGAGAGAATGTATGGAGAATGCAGAGAAAGAGAAGGATAGTAACGAAGTTCTATAGAAATTCTAAGGGCTTAGAGTTCATAGTGTTAGGGTTTAGAGTACTTAGTTCCAAGGGTTGTATGTGATACGATGAGCATATGTATGAGTACTAGGTTCTCTAACAAGGGATACAATGGGAAAAAGTATAGTTAGGGTCTCATATTAGAGAAGCTTACATGAGTTAAGTCTTTCTCATTTAATACATATGGTCTAAGATGAACCTTTTGAATGTAATATGGCTGCCACTAATTCTATTAAATCAATATACATGGATATTTTTTGTACATTTTGTTTATGGGTGTAAACCCTCATGATATATAACGTATCATGGCTTAGATCTAGTTTATTATACTTCTTAAAATTTCATTTAGCTTTTGTGATGCATTAATGTGTAGATTTGTCACCGCATTTTCTACCTTTTAAAGTAAGTGAATGTACTTGTATTTTTGTAACTAATCCTCCATTCATGGCGAACCTTCTCAAAATCTCACATAGAAGAGGGGATTGGTTCCCGTGTGTACCTCGATGAGCGCCCAACACCCACTGAGTGATAGGATGACACGCTTTGGGTTAGAAATAAGTATTAAGGATAAAATAATTAACTACACTAACATCACATGAAAAACCTTAAATCTCATGTCAAGAGTCATAAAACCGTAAAGGCTACATAACCTTCCACTTTAACTCCCTTATTTGTTTCTCATCATGGGTATTGCGCATATACCAATTCTCGCTTGCCAATTTTTACATGGGAATAATCCCATTCTTAAAACTCCTTACTAGAAATAAAAAGATGGAACCAATTCCTCCTAGAACCGACTACCTTACCTCGACTAACTACACCGCAACCTACCTATGGATCTCGCACCTCACCCCTATCCTCGCCCCACTCTCGATGATATTAGATGTGACATTATCACTTGGTTGGAGGACCATATTGATGATAAATTGTTTTCCACAAGAGGTCTAAAGCCATAAACATGTTGTTGTTACATTAAATTCCATTAAGGACCTCATGAGTTATGTTAGAAGCTACATCCGAATCAACTTGAGGATATCATCACTAAAACCCCGATATATTTTTTTCCCTCGTGCCTAGTTATCAATGGTATGTTGATTACATTTAATTTTTATTCCTTTAGCTCAAACCCTTGCTTTCACTTGGGCTCTCATCCCCCCATTTGGGTTTTTTAAAAACACCTTTTTCCCTCACTTGGGATATCAATCCCCCTTGGTTTTTTCACAAAATTCCTAAACATATCTCTACCTCCTTGATTTTACATATGGATTTTCTTTAATTTATTTACGCAATCGCTCCTTGACATCCTACCGTTAGATGCTATGGCCTTGTTTAGCATCTTGGATTTTTCATATCCCATGGGTTGGGATATCCTATCGATCCCCTTCGCATCGATTTACCTATCTAATCTCAATATCATTATTCCTAAGTTCCATGGGTATCAACACATACATACATGTAGAAATTAGTAAAATGATAAGACAAGAAATATACACAACAAACACCAAACATCTAAATATCATTATATATATCAAATCAATTTTATACATTGATAAAATCATAGAAAATGGCTCCACCCATCTATGAAATGACTCATGTACCCTTTCCCCGTGTGGGGACTTCTGATGCTTTGGGCCAAGGAGGTTGTGTTGTTAGCTCTAGCTATGTGAATTTCATCTCGATAGTAATCTCATGTCATTTATTTTGACCTATTACACACATGGTTTCGAATATCTTCGATTTCTTCCTATTTTGACACCATATCATCATATGACTACTATGACATTATGACATCTCAACACTATGTTATGAAGTCCTTCCCATGGGCCCCTAGCTAGGTGATTTATGTCTTAATATAATAACAATCCTCTAGTTTTTCCTTTCATTTTTCTTCTCCATAGTTCTCACAATATGGATTACACCCACACATGGAAGGATAAGAAATAGTATTAGCTATGCATTGTGGGTATATTTCATTTTAACTAGTTTTTATACTTTTATTTATATTCTTACTTTCAGTATATACTTTTGATATCGGTGTTACGTATTGTTTCTTTCCATTGACCACCCCATGTTGTGAAATTATGACATATGGTGATCAACGAATGGGGCATATGTATACACCTAATTTTTAACTTTTCATCTTTCATTCTTGTTACTAACAAGTTCCTTATGTAGATAAGGGTCACTGATGCATCTATTTCTTGATTGGGTTCCTTAAGGGTCATGCCGAGAATTGGGAATGATTATTAACATAACCATTATGGGTTAGAGTTAGTACATGGAGAGAGAATCGATATGTCATCCCTAGCTTTAGTTCTCCTTATCATTATTCACCTCATACACATTACATTGACGACACCTTGCTGAAACTTGTATCTTCCTTTTTCATCATTTGTTTGGCCCATTTTATTTTATCTCATATTACATTTAAATATACATGGATAACATAATCACCCATGGGTGATTGTGTCAACATTTTATTTCCATGTCTAAAAAATATTCCATGGGCGATTATGTCAATTATATATACACATATCACTTGACATTCGAAGGAAGAAAGCTTGGATCTTAGGAACTGACATTCATTCTAATATTTTATGCCATATTTTCATTTAATCACTTCCCTCTTAATTCATCTTACACTTTTCTTGGATTATATTGGACAATCTTCTTCTTGGTTTGATTCCCTGAACTTTTGGGTCATCTATCATGAGCCTAGGATAAGAATAATGTCCTCCTTCTCCTCTTAATAGTGATTATCTCTCGATGTGTTGCTTCTATGGAGATATAGATGCATCAACAACCACTCTATAGGTATAGGTGAATGCTCTAACTCTATTTTTCATTTGTCATATATTATTTCATCTGCTTCCCTTATTTTGTTATAATATCTCGGTGGTACCTATGTTTTGATACTAGTTAGCATAGTTCTCTTATTTAAGATCATATCCTTAGCTTCTCTATACCTTCATTTAAATCATATTGTGAATGCTTACCTTATCTATAATTGACCTAATTATTGATATCTTAGTAGGGTTATCTCTTCTATCTTGACCGAGGGCCTCGAAACCACGGTTGGCCTAGTGTAGGGATTACTTCCTATAACTATGCAAACCTAGTGCTTGTTTTAGCCCCTTTAAATCTACCCATACTTCATCATTTCAGGTGTGTTTCTTAATCATTGCTTTGATACCCGTGTAATATGGATTATTTAGGATTTTAAGTTATCGAGACACATTCTTGGCCCACATGCATATTTCATCCCATGTAGACTCCTGTACCCATAAAATAGAAAAAGAGAGCATGTCAAATTCCAATGAATATATCATAAGCTTGAAACAACATTAGAAAATACTAGCAAAATAAGCTAAACCTTCCTCCTTAGGCTTCAAATTGCAAAAGTATGTAAAATTTTAACAACCACCCATGTTATTATGGTGGTGGTTGTGCAACCACCCCCTTAGAAGAGTGGCACCGTTGCATAACCCCCGAAAGGTTGTGTCACCGGATAATGGGAACTATCCTTTAAAATTAAAAACATTAAAGACTGACTAAAAACTTCAAATATATTGTAAAAATTACAAGGAACCCCCATATGAATATTTTAACTATACATTTGTTTGAAATCTCTCCTAGATCTAGTTCTAAGAAAAAGTAGAAATTTGGGGAAAAATAAAGAAATGCTTATGAATCACAAACCCCTATAGGAATAATTTTTTTCCAAACATACCCCATTAAAATCAACTTAAAACAATGTAATAATTCAAGTACAATGCACATAGATTGATAATGGAATTCGGCAGAATGCCTACGTCTTCGGGTTCCTTAGTATAACCAATACAAGATATACACTTCAAATGACTATAATAGATAATAAAATCTAAGCATGATCACACCGAATACATAAGAACAAGAATCTTTATACCAATTATTGAACCCAAGTAGATAGACTTGATCCATTATTCTCCTTCAGGCATGATGTCCTTTGGTTTGTTGATTGATCTTCCGGATGGCTCCCGTCTATTCTCCGTGCTCTTCTCTCGAAATGTGGCTCAAATGTGGCCTATTGGGTAGTTTTGTAATAACTCCCAATTACAATTTTTCCTATTAAAATAGGTCTTATTTTCTCTCCATATTTCCTATATTAAAATAGGTTGTACATCTCCATAATGTCACCATGATCACCATCAAACTTCACCAGTTGTCCTTCTCAGCTCGGGCTCAAAGTATGTCTTCTCGGAGGGAATTCAGAGCTACAAAATAATATTTCACCTATTAAAAATAATAGGAATTAAAAATAATAATAATGCCTATAATGATAGGGCTTACATATTTACATGCCTATAATAATAGGCCTTAGCTCCAAATGTGCCTATAATAATATATGACTTATTTTCTCACAAATGTGGGCCTTCACATTTTATTATGGCCACACATTATAACACCACCATATTTGCCTATTAAAATAATAATAATATGACTTATAAATGTTTCTCCAAAATATTCTCCCCCTCCTTTGATCTCTAATAAAATAACTTAGAGTTGTTTGTGTTTACAATGTACACGGGTCCCCTATTTATATTGATTAGGAGCTTGGGATATAGTGATATTCAATAATATCCATGACTTATTTTTAAAAATATCCCATGATAATCGTCAATGGATTAGGATTAGCCCAATTCTCCATGGGATAGTAATAATGTAGCCAAAAATATTTAATCCACTTCAAGTAATAGCCTTAATAGGTTTTGAGTGGGTTATAAGGATTAATTCTTTTTTAAGCTTTTAAATAAGCTTAAGCCATTTTTTTAAAACTCAACCCCATAATAATATCCACTCTTCACGTGGATGGAGAAACTTTATGTGGGAAAAAATCCCACATTATATGCAATCCTTTTTAATAAAATTTATCCACCAAAATTTATTCTCACATGGACTTTTCCTCTCTCTCTTTTTTATAAAAGATTATAAAACCTTTATGTGGGTAAAAACCATAAAGCCACCTTTAATGCCACATGTATAAATAATAAATCCACGTGGTCACATGCAGATTTTCCACGTGTCAAATAAAGCTATGTAGCTATGCCACATGTCACCATGTCATTTTTCCATTTGGTGTATCCTTCGGTTGTTGACTACCAATTAACTGAACTTTGACCGATCATAACTTTTGCATACGGACTCAGATTTGGTCTGCATTCAAAATGCATTGGAAAGGTCTTGGTGAGCTCTATGCAATGGTACTAACATTAGATGATTTAAAAATCATCCATTTTCCATTGACCAATGTTGACCAACTATTGACCAAACTTTTACCAACCACCAGATGTGCATCAGACTCCATTTTTGACATTCAAATAGTCGACAGAAAGCTCTCGAGTCATCTTATACATTGTAGTGATCCTAGGAGATTCGGGAAACATTTTTCTTCCGTAATAACCTCCATAGAAGCTTATAACTCACATGTTTTACATGTCGATGTCAATGGGTTTCTACCATCGTGTCAGAATTCCTATTGTTTTGACTATACTCGTGAGTGAAACAATCACCAGAAACCGAGAGCTCCAAATTTAGCAAGGTTGTTTAGCACAAATCATTTCTAAGAATAGTAAAATGGTATATATATATAACACATTTCGATTTTCTAACACTATGTTAAGTGAGTGTATGTAGATCTAGCATGCAAGGGGCACGTAGATTTTTACTGTAGATATATGGTAAGTAATTTTTTCTTTTCATTTTAATTTTTTTATAGATTTTATCTTATTACTAAACTTAATTCCTGCTCTTAGTTTTTCATTGTGATGGGAGGCTTGGCTATAATCATTTCAACATATAGCCAAACAAGGTTAAATTCTAACCCTTCCATTTGGGAGTGTCATTTGTAGATATCATATTCTACCCTATTCATGGTTAAAATTCTCTTCGAGAGGGAAATATGTACGCACCAAAAATAACACAAGTGTAACACGAAAGAATGTAATATGTCTCAAATGATGAAAAGAAAATTCCAAGGTAATATTAATGTATGGATCTTTCCCACTCTCTTTTCCATTCTTATTATGAATTTGTTCATCCTCTTTTTCAAGTTAAAAAGTTAATTCTTGTCCACCGCCACTTTTCAGACCCCTTTTTGAGCTTCTTTTTCGTGACAATTGTATCACCTCCTTGGAAGTTTCACAACTTCAGAAGTATTTACACATTTTCCCTATTGATAGACTAGATTTTATGCAACCACACCTTTATCAATAGTGTTTTTCTTGTCACCTTCCAACTAAGATTTAAAACATGCATTTTTCAATGCATGTTTTGAATTCAAGTGTGATTTTCTTCCTTGTTTCTCAACCAAATTGTCTATTTTTTGGATTGTTGGATTCATATTGAATTCCTCTTCTTCATTTACTAAGTTTAGAATTTGAATGATTATCCTTTATATGATTTTTGACTTCTTGATCGACACTTGTTGATTGAATTCTTATTTCATAGTATTTTATTAAAACCAAGCTTTTACCCATATGATGTGTTGGATATTTTACATTGTTGGTGAAGTTTTATGTTGCTGAAATCTGGAGAGGGACTACACAAATAAACTAGTGCTTTTACTTTGTTCTTTCCTTCTACTCACACTCAGCCATTTGTTTTCACCTAGACATCCATAGCCAATTTTCTTGATTTCTTGATTACCAATTATCATCTTCACATCACACGATTAGTATGACTTCATCTCTAGAAAAGGATACAAAACGATGAGAAAAAAATGCATCTCACTTCTCGAGAAGCTACCACAAAATGGTAGTAACTATGTTGGGGTTTTACTTGAGTACTTGTAAAGAGTTGCATATAGTTCTATTTACTATAATTATAATAATTTTATTAGATAAATAAAAGAGGAAGATTTCATCACTTCCTAAATTAATTATTTTTTTTATCGTCATTAAAACATTTCATGTATAAATATTTTGTTGATATCCTCTTCGTTACTTATCGCTATGGATCTGCATGGGAAAACATTTGGAGGAATAAATAGTGCCAATAATATTTTTATTTATTCGTTTTTATCCCCCATATGATTTTAATTTACTCTTAAGGAAATTTTTCACGATAATGAGGATATTACTTCTAAGAATATTTTTTCCCTTTCCAAAGAACCTTAGGTAGAAGTTTTGTCAAAAGAAGTTCATTTTGTCTGGATTAATAAATTTAAGATACATTCTTGTAAAATAACTTTGTTATACAACCCTATAACAAAGGAATATCTACATCAAGATATTATTTGCTTAAGCTTATTTCATTAGAGGTAAAAGTTTTATTTTAAATTATTTCCTATAGTGTCTCAGTAGACTTATTTATTTATTTATTTTATTTAATCTTGAAAAATACAAAAATACATTAGGAATTTAAATCATTTTAATTGTTTTATTTTGTTTGAAAATCCTTATTGAAAATAACAAAAATAAAGAATTAACTTCATTGATGCATTTTATTTATTTAAGTATTAGTGAATGTAGTTTAATTAATTAAAATGTCATTCAATTGTGTTTTATTTAATTTAAGCTCATTTGCATTGCTTATTTAAACTTATGAACTCAAAATAGTGTATACTTTTAAAAGAACATAACACCTCATTTCTTAGCATCTTAGACTAATTTTACTTAGTCCTTATCCCCAATTTTGACCGATTTTCTAAATTCATTCACCTTTTTCATGAGTTGTGTCCCATATGACCATTCTAGGCCCACCTGAACCTCGTAAAATAATATTATAATGGTCATCCACCCACCAAGCATTGAATGATACCAAGGGACATAGAATTGGGTCTCAAGGGGCATTAGTCTTTGGGTAAACCCCTTTTTCACCCCAAATCATCAACCAACTAAACACTCTCATGAGAAATTAATGTTATCTATACAACATTGGGCCGATCAAAGAAATCGAGTAAGACACTAAAACCCTTAGCTTTCTCTAAGATGTTCATCCTTGTTCTTGCATGACCCTCTCTATAGTTAAATATTTGTAGGAAAATGAATAATTTCCTTAATTCTCGAAACTAGGATGAGGTATCTTTAGTCTTACAGGACATATATCGAGATCTGTGAATAGAACCAATCCTTGATTACAGATCACCCCGATATAGGTTAGATGAGAATTTGTTTCATTTGATGAGCAATTTAATAACTTTCAAGTTGATCGTTTGCATCTTTCTTGATCCTAGACCCTCTAAATATAACCATCTACATATCTCATCCTTAACATATATCATTCCCACTTTATTTCACATTTTTTTGTCCCGGCATGACCTTGAGTAGTTGAGTGTACTTGGAATAACATGTCATATTTCTGGTATGCATTCACCTATTCAAGTGCAATACATAATACTTATAAAACAACCTTTCTAGCATGAGATATATGGGATATTTATACACTTTCTTGATAAAAAGTAGAGGAAATATGTTGTTATGACAACTCTAGCCCATGGCTTGCATATATTCACATACTACTAACACTTATGGTTCTAAATATTAAATTACACATTCTCATTTATCATACTCAAATAATGACTCACACCATTCCTATTTATTTTCACTAGCATATCATGAAATTTACACTAGTTGATATAGGACATATATGTATTATAATCCCATTAACATTTTCATAGGATATTCCTTTTATCTCTCCAGTTTTGACATTAAAATATGTCTACTCTTGTACATAACTTCTATATCACCTTTTTTTTTATATTACAATCCTTGAGTTTATATAACTAATTTTTGAACACCTACTCTTAACTTAACACCTATGCATAACCTTGATGATCTAACACATTTATGGAGTTTGATATTTTTAGGGAATCATAATTAGTCACTACCCCATCCCCATTCTTAATTTTTCTATAACATGCATCTCATAGCCATTGGTATGTTTAAATTTATTCATTTTTATATATTCAAGAAAATAATTTAAAAATAATTCCAAAGAAATCAAATCCAGGGTTTGTATATGACTTTAATAATTCTTATATAGACTAAGAAATTGAAGTTATCATGCTTTAGAATTTTATTTATCTATTTATCTACACACTATATAATTTAATGGTATACATGAGTTAGTTGCATGATAATTTTTTTCCATATACACATACAAATATAATTCATGACTCTTTTATTCCTGCACCATAGGGAAACCTTCCGCATTAGGGGCATGCCTACACTAGAAAAACCTCATAGATAATATTTTCATTTTATACTTTTTACCAAATTTTTCCATTACTGATATAAATTTTTAATTAGATATCTTGTGTGAAATTATACGTCATGAAATTTACTTTATTCTATATTATGTATTGTGTTACAATATATGACTACACTTATTTCCAAGTATTGACATTTAATGATCCATGCTTAATTTTTACTATTTATACCATCTTCATATTTATTCATTGCAGATATGTTCTTACATATACTTATCTAATTATTGTAATATTTGGGATGATATATAAAGTGCATGTTAGTCTATGGAAATATTGTACTATATCTTTTGAAAAAAAAATTGACCCATACATGTTTTACACATTTTTTTGAAACATACTTTTTTGCATGATTTTTGGCACATACTTGTTTTACTGAGACATTGTTTGGAATATACTTTTCCAACTCATATTATTTTTGGAACATAATTGTCTAACACATACTTTACTATCACAAATTTTTTGAAATATACTTATTTGGCACATATTATTTGTTTAACACTTGCTTACTTCTATCCTTTCTATCTATGAGTTACCGAGATTACTATTTTTTTATTCATGGCATTATGATGGCACGTCATTCATTTTTTCAAAAGTCTTTTGGTGGACCATTTTTTCATGTCATTTCATGAGTCCTAAACGATTATTTATTTTTAGTTATGCATATGTTGATATGCCTCTTTAATTTTCAATTGCACTTTAGTTACATATTTTTGTAAATTTCTACTAATGTCCATAATATGTTTAATATTGAGATAAGACATATCAAGATTATTCTATAGTTAAAATCTATGATGTATGTTGATTTGAGTTACCATGTTCAAGCACACAATTAATATGGTTTACCACTTTTACTTTTTACATATGGTATGATTAACCATTTATATCTTTTGAGTTGAGTGGCACATAATGACATACCTCATATAAAAAAGGGGAATACTATGGGCTTATTCAAAGTTTCATATAAATTTTAGTTAAGATTATATAAATTCATAGATTTTTATGGCATTTCAAATAATAAATATTAGATTTATTAACATTTCATATTAGATTTGTTCACTTTTCACATGGTTCATATAAGATTTCATATATAGTTTCACTAGTATTATCACATACGTCGAGTTGATACATTTCTTCCTTAGTATATCAATAATTATATTTAGCTTCCTTACAAGCTCGTGACTGAAATTTGGCTTCCTCGATATCCCAAGAATGATATATGGCTCCTTGAGTATCCTAAAAATGATATTAGCCTCAACATACCACATAGATAAATGATATGTTAAAATACTAGTGATACTTGATTATGATATAGGAAAGACTATTATGTTACTAAGAGTTTCATGTTATAGGAAAAATTATTGAGTTAGAAATATTTTTAGGATATAGGTAGGGTTATTAATTTTGTAAGAGTTTCAAGATACATATAAGGTTATTAATTTGACAAATATTTCACAATACCAACAACGAAATATTATTAATAATAAGATAGAACTAATTATATTGTTGGGGTTAACTCTATAAAAGTGTTGCACATATCTAATTTCAGATAAAGCATACAAGCGATGAATGTGGAAATAAACTAGAAGATTAAATAAACAAGAGAAACATAACACCAAATTTTACAAGGTTCACCCATTGTGGGCTACGTCCACCAAGAAATGGCCAATATTATTATTCAGTGCTTTATAGAGGAAATACAATGAAGATAGGTTGTCTTCCATCACCTCACGGGGTGTTCAATGTTTTCCCTCAATTAGCTATTTGATAAGGAAAAATATGTCTCATTAATGCATAATAAATGATCTTATTTTACTCTCCTTTTTATCAAGTTTGACTGCATTTTGTGACTTTTTTTTATCTAATGTAAGTTAGGATGTAATTTTCCATCTTTTGTTGAATTTATTTCTAACATTTAAAAGCTCTGTAATTCCTAACAAAGTGTGTGGAAATTCAGTTTTTGTAATAAAATAGGTCATAATCAGTTAGAAGAATGAAGTATGAAGCAATCAACATGTTTTTGGAGCCTTGGCTTCAATACAACTTAGTTCTAGAACTTCCAGACTTAGTTTCAAAACTCCATCACACATTTTATGAGCTCTATCACTTAGTTACGGAACTTCGGACTTAGTTTCAAAACTCCAACACTTAGTTATAGAACTCCTACATTTAGCTCCGAACTTTCACGGTTAGATCTAGAATAGTCCCCTTTAGTTCTAGAACTTCTCCAAAGTTCCAAAACCAATGGGAATCTATTTATTTTGACGACATCCAATGATAGAGAAATCAATGATCCTTTCAATCAGGAGCAGATCAGAAGATTTTTAATTCTTCATACTCAAGATCCAGGGATAACTTATCGAAACCTATTTTGGGTATAATTCAGTTCCATCTGAATTGGTAGAACAACTATGGCTATAAATGCATCTTTGAATGAAATATATATAAAGACCTGTAGATAGATTTAGAATATAACATATACACACAGATACATAGAGATAGAGATATATAAAGATACAATATGTTTTTGTAAGACAAAATATTTCAACAATAAAATAGCCACTTTGTTTTGAGAGAATATTACTTTGTCAAATCTGATTCAAGGTGGAGCAAGGGCCCACTCCTCCAAGAACCAGGATCCTTGTTTTATTGGTATTTATATTTCTAAAGAAAATAGTGTATATCTATTAATTTTGTAAATGCTTTTGATTCTTTAAGTTGAACTCTATTGTATACTTGTCCTTGCAGGTGTTATAGACTAGATTTTTATTTCCTTGCAATATTTTCACAACATTTTTAACCGTGTGTTTATTTCCAAGAAAAGTGTGTTTACTTTTGCATCATGTGTTTATTTTCAGTAATTTATTTCAGAAATGAGTTTTTATTTCAGCAATTTTCTTATAACATAGAGATAATAAGGCTTTAGCCATGGAATCCTAAGGACACTGCAAAAAACCCCAAAAAATAAAATAACAAATACCTATAGACAATTACTAGATCACTAGGATTTTCTTGTTGCATATAGCTTCAGACACACCCCTGGTTTGAATATGACATCAACAAAGAGTTGATTAAATGAAGGGAATAACGACACCCATCATTTTTGGTGCCATTTCTAGGGACCCAATAGTTAGAATTTTCTAATTAGGTGTCAAAAAGAGCAACAATCATACATATAGTAATTGAAGAATCTTCCCTATGTTATCATAAAATTTATGAGTAGACCAAGAGACTCAAAGGGTAGATTTCTCCCAAAAACATCTCAACAAGAATTATCATCATCCTCTAGTTCAAATAAGGAATTTGACCAAGAATTGGAAGCGCCATTGTCTTCTTTTAGAAAAGAAGTGGAACTTCCAACTTTAGAATTCTTGTATCACCACTGGAAGGAAGTAGAATTTGTAGAAAAAATATTATCTCCTAGGACTGTTTAGATAAAGTTTTGATTCTTATTTGCTGTCAACATCCTACTCCTGACTTCTCACCCTCTCCAAATCAGATCACATACCACATTAATTGGGAGAAAGGTCTAGAAATCTTTATGAAATGGCATATGTAGTGAAAGAGAACCCGATAGGTTCTTTACTTCTCCTATTCAACTGGATGATGATGATACACCTATGAAGAATATTTCACCTACACATTTACCCACATTTAGAGGAATTTCATCTAAAGATCCTAACCAATTTATATTTGAATTTAAAATACATCGTGTCGGACCTATGATTAACAAATAGATAATCGAAGCTTAATGTTTTTCCATCTACCCTAAAGGATGCAACAATGAGATGGTTTATGGGATTAACATCTAATTCTATTACCACTTGGGCACAAATGGAAACTTCCTTCCTAGACAAGTATCAAGACTATTGTAGAGGGAGGAACATGAAGGAAGAATTTTTCAAAATCAAGCAGGAGGAGGATGAGAATATGGAAGATTATTTAGACATATTCCTCTTTGTAAGTAAAAGATGTGGATTTGTACTACAAGAAGAGTTAAGAAAAAAAAATTCTTAAAGGTTTGCATGATAAATCTAGGGAAGGATTAATTTAATAAGAGGTGGAAACATTGATCAACAAAGAATGAATGATATTAAACACATTTGTAGAAGCTATTCAAGAACAAGGGGTAGACATAGGAAAGGAAAAATAGTTAAAAGTTATGAACCCAAATATGAACAAACTGATTGATGAACTGGAAAACTTTAAAATAGACATTCTAGTTTAATTAACCTCCACCATGGATGGATTGAAAGCTAAAGTAAACTCTAAAACTGAACCATTAGCTATGTATTGTCCTAGGCAGGAAGAAGCATGTAATAAGAGATTGTCCTCTGGATAAAATAGAAATGTGTCTTATCTATGAATATAGGGACCATGAGAGTAATGCTTGTTCTCTTCTTCCATTTATTAAAAATTAGCTTAAACAAACCAAAGCACTCCATCCACATCATAAGAAGTAAACTTTGTTTAAAGACAATCAAGCCGTGGGCGAGCTCATGCCCGTGTTAGTTCCTAACCCCTGGATGATGCCATGAGCAGTTCAAACAGTACCATAAAGTTGGGAAAACCACCTTGGGTCCCTCAACCAATATGGAATCCTTAGGATTGGTCAGGAAAATATTGGTATGCCCAAGGACACCAACAACCATGGTTTAGTCAAGGTAACCCAAATGCTTGGTCACAACCTAGATGGAGCCCTAATAATTATGCTCAAGGAAGGACATATCCCAATTAGAATCAACAAGCCATAATGGGTTCCCCAAAAAAATTTCACAAACCAAAAATGTGGTTAAAAAAATGCCATCACAACTAGTTGATAATTCCATAAACAAACAAACAAATCATATCTATGGGGTAAAACAAGAAAAACTAGTGGATCTAAATCAAACCAGATCTAAAAAATTAATTAGTAGTTCACCTATTATAATTACTAAAATTACAAAATCAACTAAAACCCCTAGTGTGGTTATTCCTAAAAAAGAGGAAAAAGAAAAAGATAAGGAGCCAGATAGTAACTCTACTAAAAATCCATTTCTAGAGAGATTTAAATAATTTATAGGGACCAAGGAATCTGAGTTGGTGTAGGAATTGAGGAAATTAAATATTGAAATACCATTGTTATAATATATCAAGGACATTCGGAGTTGAAAAAGTTAATTAAAATGCTATGTTTAAGAAGACCTGGAAGGAAGAAGCAATACCCTAGGACTATTAAGGTAGATGGGAAACTTGTTGATTTATTAGCAAGAAAACTCTTACTTCCCAAATATGGAGATCCTGGTAGCCCTGTTATTTCTGTCTCTATAGGGAATAAAGATATACATAATGTTTTGGTTGATTTGGGAATAACTATAAATGTGATGATAGTGGACACTTTGAAAACATTACCATTAACAAGTATCCAACTTACTAACATCATATTACAGATGGAGGACCAATCTTACCAAAACCGGAAGGATTTATTGAAGATGTGGCGGTTATGGTGGAGTCATGGGAATATCTAGTGGACTTCCTTATATTGCAACCAAAAGGTAAAACACTTGGTTATCCCATTATTTTGGGCAGACCATGGTTAGCTATAGTTGCTTTGCCTTAATTGATTACAGATAGGTGATATGACTATCTCAAATGGTAAGAATTCTAAGAAAATTTCCTTATATCCCTCTGCATGACCTTTTATCGATAATCAAGAATAATTATGGGTTGATGATCCTGACACTAATAAACAAAATATGTCTTCTTTAGCTATGATAACATTACAAGATCACATATGGGAAATGGAGGATATAATTAATCAATCATTTAATGAACACCAAATATCCTTAGAACAATAAGAGATGGTTCTCGGAACCATCATATTTAGTTCCAGAACCATCACATTTATATTTGGAACCATCAAACTTATCTCCAGAACCACAAAAATCCCATGAAAATGCAAATAATTTTACTCTAGAGGAACGTGATTTCTCTTGGGAGGAGAAAAAATAGCTATGGAATTAGTAGCTTTAGTTTCAAAGATATCAGGAAATGGTGAGGAACTTCTGAAAATAATAGTGATGAGGAGTTTGACCGACAACAAGATAAGTATCATAACTCTTCCTACTGTCCTTTGTCCAGTATTCTTTCTCAAGGGAATTTTGGAGATGTTTCTGCATATCATATGTTATTACCACATCCATGTCCACTAAACACCTTAATGGAACCCTTTCAACAAATCAGTTCATCACACATTAGAACCAAACATGTTGAGATTCAACCGGGTAAAATTTTGAACATTAATAGCTGGCTAAAGAATGATGAAGAAGCTAAATTGTTTGATGTTCTAAAAGATCATACTAGAGATTTTTCTTGGGACTATAAAGAAATGAAAGGAATCCATCCAATTATTTGCACTCATCACATCTATATTGAAAACATTAAATGAATTAGGAAACCTCATAGAAGGATTAATCTAGCCTTAAGGGACATAATCAAACAAGAAATTGAAAAACTAGTACTGGTAGGTTTTATCTATCCCATCTCAGATAGTTAGTGGGTGTCTCCTCTTGTAATTGTACTTAAAAATAATGGAAAATGGAGAATTTTTGTTGATTATAGGGAGCTGAACAAAGCCACACTTTGAGATATTATTTTCCCTTACCATTCATAGATCAAGTTTTGGACAACCTTGCAGGTAAACAATATTTTTCCTTCCTGGATGGCTTTAGTGGATATAATCAAATCAGAGTTGTTGCTAAGGATCAAGATAAAACTACCTTTACTTTTCCATGGGGTACCTTTTCCTATAAGGTATTGCCATTTGGACTATGTAATGCTCCAAAAACCTTCCAAAGAGTTGTATTAGCAATTTTTGTAGACCTAACGAATGATTGTGTAGAGGTATACATGGATGAATTTACTATGCATGGAGACACATTTGATGATGCTTTGAAGAATTTGGACAGAGTACTAACAAGATGTGAGAAACACCATTTGTCTCTTAGTCATGAGAATTTTTGATGATGGTTGATGAGGGGATTGTATTAGGACACCACATTTCGAAAAGAGGAATTCAAGTTAACCATAACAAAATCGGGATTATTTCGAAATACCTGTTCCTCAAAACCCCACGAGATATCAATTCATTTTTAGGGCATGCTTTGGATGCTATAGGCTTTTTATCAAGGATTTTAGTAAAATTGTTGCCCCTTTTTTATTTTACTTACCAAGGATTGTGAATTTTGTTGGGATGAAAGGTGTCAACATGCTTTTGAGGAAATTAAAGAAAATTTAAGCATTGCCCCAATATTAAGAGGACCTAATTAGGAGAAACCTATTCACATCCAAATAGATGCCTCAAATAACTCAATTGGTGCAGCTTTGGGATAAAAAGATGAAGAAGGGAAAATTTATGCTATTTACTACTTTAGTAAAAATCTTACTCCCACTGAAAGAAATTACACTACCATGGAAAAGGAATTTATGGGTGTGATCTATGCATTAATAAATTCAGATATTATATTACAAGGTAGAAAATATTTTGGCATATAAATCACTCAACAATTAGATACTTAATGAATAAACTAGTGGTTGGAGGTATGATAATTAGATGGTTATTACTTTTACAGAATTTGATATATTGATCTAGGAAAATATAATGTGGTATCTGATTTCTTGTCAAGATTGACCACTATAGGGAGCAAGATCCATTCAAGGATAAATTTCCATATGAATAATTGTATGCTATTTTAGTTGATACACCATGGTTTGTTGATATGGAAAATTATCTTGCAACAGGGAAGTTTCCTCCTTTCACTAAGAAACAAATGAAAAAGTTGATCAAAACCAATGCATAATTTAAATGGTTAAATGGAATGTTATTTAAATGTGGTCCAAATTTGGTTTTATGCAGGTGTGTGAGAGAAGATGAAATCTTTGACATACTTAGGGCATGCCATGATGAACCAAGTGGAGGACACTTTTTAGTAAAAATAGCTCACAAGATACTTGGCACTGGCTATTATTGGCCATATCTATATAAATATGTGAAGGGATATATCAAGTGGTGTAATCCTGTCCAAAGGATGGGAAATCTAACCTTTACCAATGAAATGTGTCTACAACTTCAAGTAGTGATTGAACCATTTGAAAGGTGGGGTTGGATTTTTTTGGTCCCTTTAGTCCTCCTTCACAAGAAAAGGAACACATTCTTATATGTACTGATTATGTGACAAAGTGGGAAGAGTTACAGAGCTTTAACAAATGCCATCAAGAAGAAGTTGCTGATTTCCTTTGTACGAAATTATGATGAATTTTGGTGCACCAAGGAGTATAGATTGATATCAAGGGCTAGATTTCATGTCTAATATGATCCATGAAATCACAATTTACTATCAAATTAATCATAGGAATTCATCTCCTATCATCCACAATCAAATGGATAAGCGAAAGTAACAAAGAGAACTAGAAAACATCCTTACTAAAATAGTTGAAGTAGGCAGAAGATATTGGGTAAAGAGACTACCTGAGGTTATCTAGGATTATAATACAACTTGGAATACTACAATAGGGTTTCCACCATATGAATTAGTCTATGTGAAATAGTCTTTGTTACCTATTGAATTTGAACTACAAACATTGACGACAATAGCTAAAGTGGGTATTGATTTGGATGCAGCACAAAAGGAAAGAATTCTTCAACTCAATGAATTAGATGAGTTGAGAATGGAAGCACTTCAACAGAAAAAGATTATCCAAGATTGAAGGAAGAAGTGGCATGACACACATATCAAGAAAAGGCAATTCAAGGTAGGAGAATAGACATTACCATTTGATTCTAAGTACCCGATAATTCAAGGGAAAGTTGAAAACTAGATGGTTAGGACCATACTAGATTGAGAAGATATTTGATAATGGCTCTATTTAGCTACTTCCCATTGATGGCAGTAGAAGGAAAATTTTGGTCAATGGACATAGGTTAAAAATTTATAGGAAGCCTCCTACTAGGGATGCATTCTTGAAGAAAATTGAAGCAGATAAGGAATTTGATCATATGGAAGAACCTTGTTCTTCTAAAATGATCAAATAATCGATGCATGGATCAAGAAAAAAGGGAAGAGAATGAAAACCAGCAAATGGCATTCTCTTCCCCAAAATAAAAAAAGAAGAAAAAGGAAAAATAAAAAGGAAGGAATGAAAACCAGTAAATGGCGTTCTCTTCCCCAAAAAATAATCTCTCTCATAGATCGATTGAAAACCAGCAATGGTAGTTAGTTTCATCAATAAATGGCTAATGCAAAATAAAAAGAATTTGTTTGAATTCTAGTTGTCTTTTCTAACCGTTTTTCCTTTTTCACTTTTAGGAATGATGAGTCATCAAGATAGAGGGATTACATTAGCAAAGGATGGTAATTATGTCTTGAACTTATTAAAGGTTAAATTAAAATTTCACATGTGTGATTAGACTTGATTTAAAAAGTTGGTATGATGAGTCATTTATTGTGCATTATGATTAAAAGCAAGTAATCATGAGGGTGATGTTGATGGAATAAGAAAGTGGTGGTGTATTTGTAATTACCTATCATTTGGGTGGAATAAATAAATTTGAGAATTAATTGTAGAAGAATTTCAAACACGAAGCAGAAGAATTTTATTTGAATTCCTTAGCTAAACCCATCAATTCCATAGATAAACACTTGTTCTGCAGCTAAACACAATAGTTTTGTAACTAAATATAGTAGTTTTGTTTCCAATTCTAAATTTGAAGAAAGAAGAATTTGAATCGTCCTCTTTTCTATGGGGATTAAAAAGAAGTTAGATCCAGAGGATGATACCTAACTTCTTATAGATGAAGAAGTGGCAGCCATTTTTGGACGAGTAGGGTGGTTAGAGTTCCTAAAAAATTTTTGAGGTACAATGACGAATTAGTAAGGGAATTTGTTGTAAATTTAGAAGAATCTAGAACTAAAGTTAAAAGTATTGTAATTACTTTTATTGTTAATACAATGTGTAATTTTTTGGAATACCAATTGTTCTTGTCCTAAATTTTGTCAAGGAACCATTAAATATCTGGTGGAAATGTTGATACAAGAGGGGGAATATAAGCCCCAATATATCTATAACACCAAGAAAATCATCAAGTGTGTCAAAAGTTCCAACTTGCCCAAACCTTTTGATAGGGTAGCATTTTGGGTAGTTAAGTATTTAACTTGTGATGGTCAATTTGGGACTATGGGAAGAGAAATCCTTAAGAAGTTAATATATATTAGGTATAGGAATTCAAAACCAGAATATATAGTAAATCTTCCAGGATTAATTTTTGAATCCATCCAGACAATGGCTCAGAGGTATTCCTGGGGATTTGGAACAATTAGACATCATGGGTTAATCCATTTGGTATGCCAACACCATTTTCTTTCAAAGAAAAATGGAGAAGAAATATGGGAAAAGTTTCTTAACAAGTTTAAGCAAAACCCTAATATTATCAGGAGGGGAATACCAACCCCTTTTTCTCCTACAATTAATTTGGAGATTGATGCCCCTACAGAGGAAAATAAGGAAATAGGTGGGGGTAATGTACCAAAAAGAAGGAGATCTGAAAGAAGGATTAAAGCTACAGAATCTACTATGCCTATCAAAGAAACTCCTTCCTCTGCAACAATGCCAGGAGAACTAATATATGTCTCTGACAATGATAGTTCACCTAAGCTAGAGCATGAAGTGAAATTTAGAAGAATCTCTAGGAGGAAACCCATTTCCAGACATTTTGAAGCTCCTCAAAGAATAATAATTCATAATAGGTCTAGGGAAATTCTAGAGGAGATGGAAGAACATGATGGGTTGGAAAAAGAAGCTGCTGATATTTTGGGTAGCATGGCCATGACTCCTCCTAGACCAAGCCAAACTGAGGTGGAGAAGGAAGATGAAATATTTGAAGAATAGGATTTTCAAGAGTTGGGTGAATCAATAGCACTGTCACATGAAGAAGAGGAATTGACATCTTGGAAACAGAAGGGAAATCCCCTTTGGTAGAAGAGGAATGCTCATTTCCCAATGAAATTTTAGAAAAGGAGGAAAAACAACACTTAAAATAGACTTTGTTTTTGTCCAGAGCAGAACTCATCATCAGAGAGAAGGATGAGGAATTAAAATTCCTCAAACTCAAATTAGAACAGAGGGAAATTCTCATTGAGAAACTAACAAATCAGCTCACAAATAGGACTGAAGAATTGACAATGGTCAAACAAAAATGATGGAAAAAGAAGAAGAATGTTAATTTGCCAGAAGACCAAGTTCTATTTCAACAAAGATCTCGCATTGACTCAACCCGACTTACTAGCCACTCAAGCAGTTGTGGGATGATACCTGCAGGGAACTTAATGAATTTAAAACATCAAATGAGGACTTGAGAAACAAGATGGAAGAAGAGAAGAAAACAAGGAAGAAATGGGAATAAAAATTCTACAAAGAGGAAGAAGATAAATTTAAATGTCTTGTAAAAATACAAATGGTTTGCATAATGAGTGAAAATTTACTCACATGCAGGATATCTTCTCCTGCGTATGCGGTGTCTTTTTGGAAGAACAAATTATTTTCTGAAGCTATCAAATTACATGTGGCCTTTCACATGAAATAAAACATGAATATGAGTTCATGATAGCATATTCCTCAATTGGTGTAGAGAAAAAAAGTATTCTCTGCAAATTCTATCTTTGCAATCTTATGCTAGAAAAGAACACAAGCTTCATGATCAATTTGTATGTAGGGGAAAGCTTGGTTTGAATGCATTTGTTTCTATTTTTCAAAATTAGATTGCATGGAAAGAGAGGGATTATAAGCATCTATTAAAATCTAGTTCATTTGGTCTCTTCATGAGGGCTCACTATGGTAAAAAATCTACCTTTGCTATATATTTCAGATCCCATGCCTTTGATAGTCGGTTTAAGGCACATTATCTGGTCAGTTTATAGAAAATTATTGACACCTTCACCTCTTATGATGAGGATAAATTTGAATATATTTATGATGGATGTTTGAAAAGATGGGAGTTTCTCATAGTTGAATTGATAAGAAGAGAAGTGATATCTCCTAAAAACTTAATATGGAGCCTAGAAAGAGCTAAAGCCTTGTGTAAACTAATCCCTCGAGTCAATGAAAAATGTAGGGGCATATGGATGGGAATGAGAACAAGGACTCCCATTATTCTCACCCCCATGTCTCTATGGAAAAATAGAGAGCCTCGAGATCCCACTCAATTTGAGGAATGGCAAAGGAAAGTAGAAGCGGATCAAGGTATAGTATTTTTGAACTAAAACACTGGGATATTTAGTTTCAGCCATTTGACATGAGCAGTCAATTGGAATGCAGAATACACAACCCAAGATTTGAAGAGTAAATTTTTAAGGGGACTTACAAACAAGTAAGTACAGGGAGATGATAAGGCCAAAATAAGTCTCATTAATGCATAATAAATTATCTTATTTTACTCTCCTTTTTATCAAGTTTGACCGCATTCTTTGACTTTTGTTTGATCTAACGTAATTTAGGATGTAATTGTTTGTCTTTTTTTTTAATTTAGTTCTAACTTTTAAACATTCTATAATTCCTAACAAAGTGTGTGGAAATTCATTTTTGTAATAAAACAGGTCATAATCACTCAAAAGAACAAAGTATGAAGTGATTAGCATGTTTTTTGGAGCCTTGGCTTCAATAAAGCTTAGTTCCAAAACTTTTATACTTAATTCTAAAACTACATCTCACAGTTTATGAGCTCTATCACTTAGCTCTAGAATTTTTAGACTTAGTTCCGAACTATAGCACTTAGCTCCGTAACTCCTCCATTTAGCTTTGGAACTTTCACGAGATAGATCTAGAATCTATATATTTTGATGACATCCAATGATAGAGAAATTAATGAGCCTTTCAATCAGGAGTGGATCAAAATATTTATGATTCTTCA